>OU963915.1:16513984-17793984 GCA_902850365.2 Chilo suppressalis
TGTAAATAATTAAATAAAGTACTTTTTTAATTAAATTAGACAATAAAGTTTTAAAAATCTTCCAATGAAATATCCGAACGCTCAATAAAAGTGATTCAAGGATAGCTCGACAAAGTAAATAAAAAATCATTATTCACACGACGCTTTCCTGCAAAGGATGCGAAACGTCAATCAATAAATAAAATCAGTGCGTCTAACCCGTTGAAACGTGTTTTATTAAATTTCGGGATGTCACCTCTTCTGTCACCTCTTCTGTCACCTCTTCTATCACCTTGAATGGATCACCACTAAAACGGGTTTATCAATTCAAATATCTTGTTCATATCATTGCCAAGAACCTTAAAGCCGACCTAGACATTGAGAGAGAGCGAGGGGCGCTTCGAGGAAACATGTTAGCCCGAAGATTCGCTCGTTGTTCGAGTTGGGTCAAGATAACCCTATTCAAAGCGTTTTGTCAGCGGGAAGTCTGTGGTCCCGATATATGAAAAAATCCATGGACACTCTGCGCGTGCAATACTATAATATCTTCAGGATGATGTTGGGACTGCTCCGCTTCTGCAGTGACTCCGGAATGTTTACTGAAACTCGAACTAATGGTTTCCATGCCGTCTTGCGGAAAAAAGTTTCGTCACTGATGTGTGTCGCACCGAGGGTACCGTAAATATTTTTGATTATACGATGTAACTAAGGTTTTCGCAATTTTTCCTTTATCTGTAGGTACTAAAAGACGTCACTTCGTACCAAATTTCAAGATTCTAAGTTCACGGACAGTACCCTGTAGGTTTTGATCCCCGTGCGAGTTTCGAAAATTTTCGGAAATTTGCGGCATAAACGGCTGTATCTTTTGATTGCTTTGGATTAGAAGTTTGATCTTTTCACAGCTCCAACCTAGACCAGTAGACCTGAGTATTAGATATGAATTTCAGTGCGATACCTCCACGCTTTCCTGAGAAAAACAGTCTTGACAGCCGGACGGACGGGCAATGAAGTGATCCTATAAGGGTTCCGTTTTTTCTTTTTGAGGTACGGAACCCTAAAAACATTTGATTTCCGTTTAAAAATGATCAAGACATATAACATTCTTTTAGCACCTAAATAACACCTTGTTTGTTGTTATTTTCACTCTCAAACAGGATTGATCAAATCAAAATTCATTTATTCAGTATACAAGCACTTGTGAAGGTCAAGAAGCTACGCCATCGGTTCGCAAAACTACGGCGGGAGACCTTGTACTGAGAAGAACAGACAAGAAACTCAACAAGTGATTAATTTATTACCTTCAGATAAATTGGATTTCAAATAAAAGTTTTATGGCTTTTGTAGTTCTTTTTCAACTTTTAATTATTGCCACAAAAGATTTCTTGTGGCTAAAATAAAAAGATGAAAATGTTTAAATCAAAAGAAAAGTTGTACTAGAAAGCTTAGACTAGCGCTGCCTTACAGCTTAAGGCTAGGAAAATTTCGACGCGGCCATCAGGGCCTTGGTAGCATAATTGGTCAGTGCATTCGCCCGGATTGCGAAGGGTGTGGGTTCAAATCCCGTCCGCTGCCTGGTCCGCGTGGATTTTTTTTCTAGTAAAACTTTTCTTATGAGTAAAGTTGTTAAAAGATGCACTAAATAGGCATAAAACTTTGATGATGATTCGATTTACTTTTTTCAAGTTGTAAAACCTAATATGTTAGGTTGACTGGTAGAGAATGCCTATGACATTAAGTCCTCCATTTACTTTTTTTACGGTAATAAAGAATAAATAAATAAATAAATAGCCAGCGCAGACGGGGGACATTTGTTCGCGGAGGACTTTTGTCCGCGGTAATAGATCTCTTACACCACCGAGTAACGCACACGATAGATTAAACATACCGCGGATAAAAACTCCCCCGAATTACCGCGGACACTGTGGGACCGGACTGGACAAAAGTACGCAAGAGTCCTCGGAAAAAACTAGCCAGCCTTACAGTAGTCGCTGATGTGTAACATTTGAAACCTCACCTTATATTTGTTGGAAAATAAATAGGTGGAATCGTGCGGAATCGAATCTTTTAATAATTAGTACACAATTGACATTAAAATAGGAAAATTATATACTTTTCTTTAGATTTAAACATCTAGCAGTTAAATGCTTAAAAAATAAATAAAATTATATACTACTTATTGCTAGGCAACAAAAAGGATCATCCATGGTCTGGAACTATGGATCAAGGGCGGATCCAGCTTTGGCGCCAGGGGGGGGGGGTCATATAGCCAGCTTTGGCGCCAGGGGGGGGGGGGGAGTCATATAGCCAGCTTTGGCGCCAGGGGGGGGGTCATATAGTCGTGGTATATTAAATATTGAAAGTACTTAAATAAAATCCCCCTGGATTTGGTCCATCTGACAGGTGGTCTTACTACCGTCCCTGACATGGTCATTTTTTTTTTATTCGGGAAACAAACAATATTTTATTACATTTAGATAAATTAAATATAGATTAACATACATCAACAAAGTTTCCACTAACAAACGTTCATTTGCTTACTATGTATTTGACTATATGTTTTAACTATATGATGCAATAAAGAGTATAATAATTGTCAGTGATCAAATCAGTCATACTGTCAATGTCATCTGGTTCAGTTACTTCCAGAGGAAAGAATCTCTGCACGGTACGTACGTTTACCCTGGACGCCGTGCGTACCTTAGTTACCCGTTTGACACCATTAGCCCCTTCATAAAGTTCTTCTTTCATAAAGTTCTTCCCGTGCAAAGCCGCGTCGGATCGCTAGTCTATCATAAAACTTAGTGACTAAGAAAGTTAAAAATTTATTGACAGTCTCGGAGTGCCATATTAACTGCCGCTAAAGTTGATGCCGTCACGTTTGAGGCAACGCGTCACTTTGTTAAGCATTAAATTTAAATGGCGCCCCTGAGAAAAGCATAATTAAGCATTACTTAATCATTGGTTTTGTTTCATTGTGTTTATCGCGTGAAAATTCAAAATCGCCGTTGTGACCTTTGCCAGTACTAAAAGAAGAAGGTTACTGTGGATTTTACCGTTTAAGGAAGTATAAGTAGGTACTGTGCAGAATTCATTACTGAAACTGTCGAAAGCAAATATTACTAGAGAAAATTCCACGCGGACCAGGAAGCAGACGGGACTTAACGCGCACCTACGCTATCCGGGCGAATGCACTGACCATTAGAGCCGCTGTAGCATAATAGTGGATTTTTTTTCTAGTAATATTTTCATTAGATTTTAACATCAAGCAAAAAAAAAATAACTGTTTAAAGCACTTTAAGTTGGAGCTATCACTGTGACATACTAAGTATGTTTATTTGTTGATTTATGTTTATTATGGTAATAGCGGTAAAAATTATTGGTCGAAAAATTGGTCGCCCCGCGCGAATTTTATTTATTATTTACTTAGGCACCCTATTACAGATTTATTATAAGAAAATAATTTTTCACGGTTTATGCATAACGTTTATGTTTATGAAATTAAATATTTTTATTTTTACATTTGAGTTGATTGAATGAAAGGTAAATTGCGGTTTACGATTTATGACGTATTAAAAAAATGCTACACATTAAATCTCGTTCAAACGAATTGTCAGTGGAAGTTTGCATGGTAATGTACATCATTTTTTTTTTTCATTCACTTATTTTAGAAGTTACTCACATTGTCCACTTTTTTACAGTTTAGAAAAAAAAAAATAGAAACCTCAATATCATTTTTGAAGACCTATCCATATATATCCCACACGTATGGGTTTGATGAAAAAAAAAATATACATTTTCAGTTCTAAGTATAATATAGAATGGGGAACCCCCAAAATTACTTGTTTTTTTTTATATTTTGTATGAAAATCTTAATGGGGTTCACAAAATACATCTACTTACCAAGTTTCAACAGTATAGTTCTTATAGTTTCGGAAAAAAGTGACTGTGACATACGGACAGACAGACAGCGAGACATGACGAAACGAACGAAATCATTTCCGTTTTTTGCCATTTGACTACGGAACCCTAAAAACATGGCCATTTTTATTTCTTCATAAGTTGATTCATTTATGGGGCCATGTAATTTGCCATTTTAAGTATAACAAAGTTACCACAACATCCATTTAGCCATAGACTCACAAAAGAAAATATTTTTTATGATTTTTCAATAACGTTACACTGCTATTGAAATGATCCGGAACAAAATTACAATAAGCAGTTTTGATCGGCAAACGCTACAATATTCGTTACGGTTTAGTCAATGACACATACAAGGTAGAGTATGAGGCACAGAACACAGAAGGAGGTTAGAAGGGTGTTCATAGACCGTTTGTATGGGAACCGATGTCGCCGGCTCGCCCCCACTATACTGCCACCTAATAGATAATAGCCAATCAAACGACGCAAAACCAAACAATCTAACCAATCAACGCTCACACCCAAGAGCAACGACGCAATCAGAACCGTAATGTAATAATGGGTCTGGTACGTAAGTGGTTCTCTGAACTTACGACCATATTTGGCAGTGTTCTCCCCTTTTAAATAATTATAGAGCATGATACCCTGTTGTAGTTGTTCCGTGAATGGACAAATATTTTTTGTGTAGTAAATTCCGTATGTAGAAAATGTAAAAAAAAACTGTTTACTGTTTAGCGCATGATGAGGCCATCTTTAATTACAGTTATATTATATCCTAATACTTAAGCATATGTGTAAGTTTGTTTGTATTAATATAGCTGTGTTGATGGTCCATAAATAAATAAATAAGAACCAAGTTTTGGTGAAGTTATGAGCATTTGCTCACACATGACTGTGGCGCGCCTGCCCCGTCCACAAGGCCCTTCCAACCTCTTTCTGTGTTCTGTGATATGAGTCATCTCCAGTTTATTGGTCAAAACGAGTTTTCCCGACTTTTATTTTGCCATGCTAAATGGTAATAATAAAATTTGTAAACATTAGTAATACTAAATAAATTTATGTATACTAACCAGTTTATCACCACGTGATTGCAATTAACATAGTTTAGCGCAGTTGACTGTTGGTCGCTTTTATTTATTTATTTAATTTTTGGGATACCAACAGCTCATAAAAACAGACATAGTTGAAGAAGTTTTTAAACTTAAAAATGAATAAACTAAATTGTATAAAAATTTCAAGCTTACAGCGACAAGTATTTTTTTAATATTTTTTTGAGACTTTCAAAAATATACGGCTCGATGACGTGCAGGGCTGAGGAGTGCCAGGCGATGCTTACCGTACTAAGCATGCTATGACTCATCACCATAAGAATTTCTAGCCTTACAGATAGACCGTTACTCGGAGGGTTCAGTAGCTCTTGGTTTATTACTGAATTCAAAATTCAAAATTCAATATCGTTTATTCAGTCTAGGCTGTTACAAGCACTTGTGAATGTCGAAAAGCTACGCCATCGGTTCGCAAAACTACGGCGGGAGACCTTGTACTGAGAAGAACCGGCAAGAAACTCAGCAAGGGCTGCTTTTTTCTCCCTGTTTTATTTCATACAGTGTCGTCCAATTGAAAGTTGACATCAAACTTGCAAACATGTGTTGAGGTCAACTTCCATCACATAATGTCAAATATGTAACAATCAATGAATTTACTAACAATAACTGCAAAGATAAGTCCCAAAATAGCAAGAAACAATTTTCAAAATAAAATGAACAAGTATATGAAAGGGAGTAAGTGCAAGGTTCTCTTCAAAACTCTTTCTATAACTGGGAGCCTTAGTTTTAATATAACTTTTGAAAAATTACAACCAGGCCGTTTTATCATTCAAATATTGATTGACAGTATAATATCCTTTCTTAAGTAAACAATTCTTAATGTGTATTTTAAATTTATGAGGAGGCAAATCAAGGATATCAATAGGAATCTTATTATAGAAATGTATACCTTGACCCATAAA
Organism: Chilo suppressalis; assembly: GCA_902850365.2. Taxonomy (NCBI): domain Eukaryota; kingdom Metazoa; phylum Arthropoda; class Insecta; order Lepidoptera; family Crambidae; genus Chilo; species Chilo suppressalis. The sequence continues at coordinate 16,519,890 of OU963915.1, forward strand.
TGATTTATGAACCTTCTGTAACCTGTAATTTGGTATCTTGAGTTTATTTTTATTCCTTGTATTAAAAGAATGTATGTCACTGTGTTTTAGATAATAGTTAATATTGCTTCGAACAAAAAGTATGCAATTATAAATGAATTGAGAAGCAACAGTCAAAATCCCGATTTCTTTAAATTTTTCTCTAAGAGATGTTCTAGAACTAAGTTGATAAATAGCCCTTATAGCTCTTTTTTGCAAGATAAATATAGTTTCAATATCGGCTGCTGATCCCCAGAGAATAATACCATAGGATACAATACTATGAAAGTAACTAAAGTATACAGTTCTAGCAGTAGCTACATCAGTAAGTTGTCTTATTTTACGTATGGCATAGGCTGCTGAACTAAGTTTACCAGCTAGCAGAGAAATATGAGGATACCATTGCAATTTCGAGTCTATGGTTATACCTAAGAATATCGTTGACTCAACTAAATCTAGGTTTTCATTGTTTAGTTTAATTCTAATGGTTTCGCTTCTAACATTAGGTAAAGTGAATTTAATGCATTTGGTTTTATTTGCATTTAATTTTAAGTTATTTACATTAAACCAGTGCAATACTTGTGAGAGAGCATTATTTACATCGTCAAAGTTATTCTTGTATCGGTCAACCTTAAATAATAAAGAAGTATCATCAGCAAACAATACGATCTCACACAATTTTTCCACAAAAAATGGCAAATCGTTTATGTACAATAAAAATAGAAACGGACCTAAAATCGATCCCTGGGGAACGCCCATTTTCACATAAGATCCAGATGACTTAACACCATTTACCTCTACAGTTTGAACTCTGGAACTGAGATACGATAGTAGCAAGTTTTGGGCTGCGCCTTTGATTCCATAGTGATTTAATTTTAACATCAGCGTCTGGTGCTCAACGCAGTCAAACGCCTTGGATAAGTCACAGAATACCCCAAGAACATTCTGCGACTTCTCCCAGGCTTCCATTATATGTCTTATAAGTGCAACACCCGCATCCGTTGTTGATCTACCCTTAGTAAAGCCAAATTGATTATTATGTAACAGTTTGTTCAAACTGACATGCGATAATAATTGATCTAAAATAATTTTTTCGAAAATTTTACTTAATACCGGTAATATTGATATAGGTCTGTAATTACCGGGATCATCTCTTATGCCGTTTTTGAAGAGAGGGATAACTTTACTATATTTCATAAGGTCTGGAAAATCACCTTGATCAATACACTTATTGAATATATCTGCAAGATAAGGAGCGATAACTGTTATTATACTTTTAGTAATTTTAATAGACATTCCAAACAAATCACACGTATTTTTCTTTTTAAGTGAGTTAAAGCATTTTATAATATCCATAAAATCAACATGTTTAAACGTAAACAGGTTATTACACCGAGGCACACACGTCTCTAGCAAACTCTTAGCACCCGCTGGCGTCGAATTCAAATTAGAAGTAGTGATTAATGGTATATTAACAAAATATTCATTAAAAGTATTGGCAATCTGTTCTTTTGTTTTAATTTGAATATTATCTACTTTAAGTGCGATCCCATCATCTGACGAGCCACAAAATCCTCAAAATCTGAGCCACAAAATCCTCAAAATCCCCAAATTTCCGGTCAAACTGGCTGGTCTGTCCGGCTATTAGGTTTGGCGACCTGGCGACCTTACTTCCAGGGTTCCATGGAGTCAGGGAATAGGTTCAGGCCGGCAAAATAAGGATGGGTGATGCGGCACATTTTTCTGCCGAAAAAATCTATCTTCGCGATTGGACTCGGAGCGTAATTTCTGCTTCTTGTTATTACAACCATATGTTTGGATAATAATCACAAACGGACTTCGTTGGCTCGGGCCACAGTTATGTGTATTTACATAATCGTATTAGGTTCGTCGATGTAGTTATATATCAAGCCGGTTATATAGTGTCCATTTACATGGTGAGACACCTTTTTGGTTTGGGCCTAAATATTTGTTTTGGCAAATATTTTGAGGTAAATAAGAAGGAAATGTTAATCCCTCAAGGTCATGTTCGGTTGGCGACTGTTTTTCTGTTTTTTGGCCATCAATATTATACTAGCGTCCGCCCGCGAATTCGTCCGCGTTAACGTCTTTTGAAAATCCAAGAATTTAGCCGAAATTTTTTCTGATGCACTATTAGCCGTGTAACCGGAGTTCACTTACTCTTAAAAAATTTGATTTCGATTCTCTCAACATTTGGTGGAATAGGGAAATTTACTAGGCCTTTTATAAAAAAAAAATTGTCGCGCGTGTCAATCATAAATAAAAACATTGAACTAATTAACACGTAAGTAGGTACACTAACACTCTTATCACGCACAATTAGATTCATAACAGTCATTGTACCTTCAAAAGGCAACTTGGAACAATAGCTTATCGTTTAGTTGATATTATGAGATCGGCACTTTACTTGGCTATTCGTGTTTGCTATTTGTAAACATGACAATAATCTTTCCTTTTCACTCGATAAAGACAACCTGCTGTTACAATGACAAACAGCAAATACGAATAGCCAAGCGAAGTGACGGCATGACATTTTGTAATGAAAGCTAGTGTTGTAGTTACGAGAAGTTAGGTATCCTCATTTCAGGGGCCAGGCCCGTGTCAGCATAGATAATAAAGTTTCCCATAAAAAACTAGCTAAGTGCGTGTTGGGCAATGCGCAATATAAGGTTTCCCATCATGGTTATGAGTCTATTAATGTCCCCACTGCTGGTGCTGGGGCACAGGCTGTCCCTATACCAACGACTTAAAAAGCCTTCCGAAGCACGGGGAAGCCCGAGTTAATAAGTTCTTGAGCTCCGCCATCAAAAAGAGCCACTTATAAGTTTATAGCTAAGTAGTAAGCATTTCCTTTAAATACCATCGAGGCGCTCGCGCATATTATGTGAGTAAACCCATGTAGGGTTGCCAGATCGAAGTCAAGATGTCTGGATAACATTTTATAATGTCGTTTTATAATGTCGGAATTTTAGGATTGTTATCGGGAGAATGAAAAAAAAGCCGATCGTCTCCCGTCGGCTTAAAGCCGAAACACACAGAAGCCGGAGGCGGGGCGGTGGCGGTCGGGAACCGTGTCAGGCGTGGCGGTCGCGTTGCGATGTTTACACACTGCCAAGGGGTTTATCGCCTAACGGAATTGCTTTGGCTATCGCTATAGCTTACGATTTTATTTTGTTATTTCTGACCGCTGAAGGTTTTCAAATACTTAACGCTCATTTTCTTTTATGTATATTGTTGTTACCAATACAAAAGAAAAAAATAGAGCGCGGGCGTTCGAAAACCTTCGGCGGTCAGAAATATCAAAATGAAAACGTAAGCGAAAGTGATAACCATAGCGGTTGCGGTGCGTCGTATATACAAATGTGTCGCCGGTACGACCCGCACCGCCTAGCCACCGCTTCGGCTTGTGTGTGTAATCTTCCATACTATACAAAAAAAACCGTCGACGCCTCCGCTTCGCTTCCGGCTTCTGTGTTTTTTGTGACCTTTAAACTAGACGCGGACAGGACACAGGAAAGTGCATCGTTATGTCCATGTGTCTGGAGATTTCTTTATTTGTCGAATCCAGACGATTGCAGACCATATGGCAACCCTAGGCCTAGGCAGACCTCGTTGAATCGAGCGTTGAATATGAATATTCATTGAGAGTTTTTATTGAGGATGTTTTGATCTGATTTTTGTTTAGTTTTTTGACCGCCCTTATTTTTTGAAGCTTATTTTGTATTATTTGCTGCGTAGTGGCCACAGTATTTAAGATACATACTATGAATATTTCATTTATTTGTTTTTTGAAAATCTCCCCATTCCATCAATAGGGACGGCTTGTGCTCCAGCAGGAGGGACATTAATAGGTTGCTGATGATAATTTATTTGAAAAAAGTACACAGACAGATTACAGTCGGTACATAATACATTTTTTAGCTTATTTAAGTAGACTTGATAATAATCCGTAAATTGTGTACGCAGCATGATTAAATATATTATAATATCTTATACAAAAAAAAAACAATCTATATATATAAAACTCAAAGGTAACTGACATAGTGATCTATCAACGCACAGCCCAAACCACTGGAGGGATCGGGCTGAAATTTGGCACGCAGGTAGATGTTATGACGTAGGCATCCGCTAAGAAAGGATTTTGATCAATTCTACCCTCAAGGTGATAAAATAGGGAATGAAAGTTTGTGTGAAACTTTGTCAATTTTAATCCGACCGGGCTGAGACTTTGCATGCAGGTATAAGAAGAATCATAGATGAATGTCATTGTGTATAATATAAGCCTGAGAACAAAAACTGTAGTCTACGGTTCAGCTCTACACCGAAGCGAAGCGAGAGCGGGCCGCTAGTTGGTAATAATATGAAACAAAAAAAACTTATGTTCAAGATATAGAGCTGTTTAGACGCAAAAACATTAAGTAGATTGTGCAGGAACTTGTAGCAGCTCTGATTATATTATTTTGTTTCTTTTTTTTAACTTTATTAGACAGAACGTTTATTATTGTTATCCTCATTATGCTATGAATCTCTAAGTCATTCAAAAATCCAATGCGATTAAGTGTATTTATTTAATCTTGTTGTTTTTGCAACATTGATTCGTCATTCGTCGCTCCTATTGCGCATTATGAAAGAAGTAGATTAATGTAGTGTAGGTTACACATTCATTTTTATTTTGGCGTTTTTATCCATGGAAAATATAGAGGAGCTCAACGGGTGGTTAGGGCGATCGGCTGCGATCGTTGAAGTTAAGCAACTTTCGCAGTGGTCGGTCATTGGATCATCATCATTCATCATTTCAGCCGAAAGACGTCCACTGTTGGACATAGGCCTCCCCCATAGATTTCCACAACGATCGGTCCCATGCTGCCCGCATCCAGCGGCTTCCCGCGACCTTTACCAGATCGTCCACCTTGTGGGGGGCCTGCCAACACTGCGTCTCCCGGTACGCGGTCGCCACTCGAGGACCTTTCCGCCCCAACGGCCATCGGTCCTGCGAGCAATGTGCCCTGCCCATTGCCACTTAAGGTTTGCAATTCTGTGGGCTATGTCAGAACGTCACCACTTTAGTTCTCTTGCGTATCTCCTCATTTCTGATTCGATCACGCAGAGAAACTCCGAGCATAGCCCTCTCCATTGCCCTTTGGGTGACTTTGAGCCTTCTTACAAGACCCATTGTAAGCGGCCACGTCTCGGTTCCGTATGTCATCACTGGCAACACGCACGAATTGAAGACTTTCGTCTTGAGGCACTGCGGTAGATGTTCCGAGAAGATGCTACGTAGCTTCCCGAACGCTGCCCAGCCGAGTTGGATTCGTCGATTAACCTCTTTCTGGAAGTTGGACTTACCCAGTTGGACTATTTGTCCCAGGTATACGTACTGGTCAACAGCTTCCAGTGTAGAGCTCCCAACAGTCACTGGAGTGGGTACGACATGGGAATTCGACATGATTTTCGTCTTGTCCATGTTCATTTTGAGACCCACTTGTTGGGACACCCTACTGAGGTCGCCGAGCATTGTGCCAAGGTCATCCATGGTCTCAGCCGGTCATTGGATGGGTGACCGAAAATCTTCTATCTCGAGTTCCTCCGTGCTTCGGAAGGCACGTTAAGCCGTTGGTCCCGGCTGCATCTGCAGTCGTTAGCACCCGCCAATTCGAACTGGGCCTGCGTGGCGGGTCATTGCCCAATCTCCCTATTCCATCCATAGGGATGGCCTGTGCCCCAGCAGTGGGGACATTAATAGGCTGATAATGATGACAATAAAACTTCATTTACAAAGGAGAATTCTCATGGATGTATAGACCACCGTATAATGGTTGCATCAATACCAAACAAATGTGAAATGATCGTTTAATATTCAAATTAGTATGACAAATTGGTATTTTGAAAATAAAAACAGGGTTTTTAATGTTATTGTAAAAAATCTGCCATAACCTGAAATCCTTAATAACCCCTATTTAAAGTTAGGTTTACAGCTATTTACCAATAATTAGGAACGCGTGGTTATTTGCTTTTAGATGGTACATACATCGGTAACAAAACAACAATCGATTAAAATGTATTAATAATGGGGTACTATGGCATCACCATTTTCACGATAAATTAACAAACGTCAGGTAGGTATCCGGCTCAAAATGTAAACAGTATTATGACTAATATTACTTCTAAAATGATTCCCTGTTCAAAACAGCCATTCTGATAGACCAAACGTACGTTTAAATAAAAAAAAAATATATCATATTATTTTTTATCTTGATGCGTGAGACATAGCTGTACCAAATATGGGCATTGACGACCTCCGTGGCCGAGTGGTTTGTACGCCGGGTTTCATGGTGTCGCCGACTCGAGAGGTCCCGGGTTCGAATCCCAGTGGGGACAGATGTTTGTGTGAAGAATACGAGCATTTGTACTCCAGTCATGGATGTTTAATATGTATTTCTATATAAATATACTTATATATGTACAGTATATGTATTCTATCCGTTACCCTAGCATCCCATAACACAAGCCTTACAGTGCTTACTTTGTGGCTAGGCTAATTGGTGCGTGTTGGAAATATAAAATAAAAAAAATAATAATAAACAGCCATTCTCATAGACCAACGTACGTTTAAATTCTATCTTCACTTAACATCCGGTGAGATAGAGTCGTTTGCCTACCTCTATATAAAAAAAAATATCATATAATTTTAATCTTGATTCGTGACACATCATCATCAGCCTATTGATGTCCCCACTGCTGGGGCACAGGCCTTCCCTATGGATGGGTTAGGGAGATTGGGCCATGACCCACCACGCGGGCCCAGTGCGGGTTGGTGGGTGCTAACGCCTGCAGATGCAGCCGGGACCAACGGCTTAACGTGCCTTCCGGAGCACGGAGGAGCTCGAGATAGTAAATTTTTGGTCACCCATCCAATGACCGACCACTGCGAAAGTTGCTCAACTTCAACGACCGCAGCCGAACGCGCTAACCACTGGCGCCGTCGAGCTCCCCAGCTCGAGCCTGAGACATAGCTGTACCAAACATGGGTATTCTCCTTTCCTATATTTGTGGGAAACTGGTTAGACTGATGGCTAATCAGCTCTCCTGTTACAGATACAAGGGCGGATCCAGAGGGGGCGGGGTCATGGGGGTCATGGGGGTCATGGGGGTCATGACCGGGGGGGTCATGGTCTGGACTGGGTACAGATGGACCAAACCCAGGGGGATTTTATTTAAGTACTTTCAATATTTAATATACCACGACTATATGACCCCCCCCCTGGCGCCAAAGCTGGCTATATGACCCCCCCCCCTGGCGCCAAAGCTGGATCCGCCCTTGTACAGGTAGAGTCGGTGGTCATATGGGCCGGGACCGCGGTCCAGACATTTGTAAAAGAAAATATAAGTCTGTACTATTACAAAATTGTGCAACCTTAACGATTACTTAAAGTAAATACGATACTTTAATTTAATGCCTGAAATAGAAACTAATAGTTCCGTTATCAAGGTCTGTGAAATCTTGGTGAAATCGTCCGAAGATTGAGTTAATTTGACGTTAAGTAAAGAATACAATTACAATACTATATTGTTTTTATTCACCAATCCGAACTGGGCCCGCGTGGTGGGTCATGGCCCAATCTCCCTATTCCATCCATAGGGAAGGCCTGTGCCCCAGCAGGTACATTTATAGGCTGATGATGATGATGATGATTGTTTTAAACTTTCATGGTCACTAACATTATAGCTATTAACGGGATTGTTACCATGTACCTTGTTTTTTATGAGTCTCCGATATTTCGGCACTGTTGCAAGCGCCATGATCACGGAGTAACTTCGGAGACTCATAAAAAACAAGGTACATGGTAACAATCCCGTTAATAGCTATAAAATTACAATACTGTTATATTTCTTTTATAATTGTATTGAAAAAAATTAAAAAATAGAATACATAGGTATTTTAATTTAATCCTTAGAGATAGGGTTACCATATTTCAGGATTTGTCCTGAGATTTCAGGATTTTTGGACTCTTCTCAGGATTGCGGCTGGATTTTGCGAATCTCATGAAATCTCAGGATTCTTTGAATTTCCAATAAAAAACAGCTTACTTTTTAAAGATCTCTTTTCACATTCTTTTTTATTTTGGCGTTTTTATCCATGGAAAATAGAGAGGACCTCAACGGGTGGTTAGGGCGATCGGCTCCGATCGTTGAAGTCAAGCAACTTTCGTAGTGGTCGGATTTTGCGAATCTCATGAAATCTCAGGATTCTTTGAATTTCCAATAAAAAACAGCTTACTTTTTAAAGATCTCTTTAATAAAAAGTTAAACAAACTAAAAATAATCTTTGGGTAATAATTGCACAATTAAAATCAGTACTTTATTATCCAAGTTGATCTTAACTTAATCAGTTTTATCATACTTAATATGTGAATATACATTTTTAAGTAAGGTTTTTTTCTTTAATTATGGATTCATATAATGCCCCACATGTTAAGCTCTTCAAATTATATTGATTTAAAAGTATAAGCAGAGTATAAACGATAATATTACCATTTTTTTTAATTGTTAAGTACGTTTGAGAGAAAATTCTCAAACTGTAAAAAATCTCAGGATTTTCAATGGAAATCAAGCCTTTTCTCCGGACTTTTGATTTTATCATCTGGTAACCCTACTTAGAGATGCTTTTGCCATATTTGAGTTGACTAAAGCCCAGTTGACTAACAAGTCAACTGGGCTTTAGTCAACTCAAATATGACCCCATTGATAAAAAATGCACTGTTCTCAGTAATAGTGCTTCGCTAAAAAAGCCTTTGTATAGATATTTTTTTTCTGTATTTTGATAACTTTATGATCATGTTATGATAATTTAGCTGTTAAAAAAGGTGTTAACAAAAACGAGCGAGCCTTACTACAATAGTCGCGTATGATGTGTAACATTTGAAACCTCACCTTATACCTATATTAGTAATAAAAGAAATAAAACCTACTACAAAAGGAATAAGCCATTTGAACATTATGTTCTAAAATCAAATCAAATAGCGCGCGCTTTCACGACTTCCTGTTACACACTTCCGTCCCATTTCACGAAGTCACTCCCACAAATTGCAGGAAAGCGAGAGGAAAGATGTTACACATCAAAAAAACTTTATACTGTACAGCAATTTACGACTTCTACTTATTATAAAGGCGTCTAATATAGCGAGGTTGCATGATTCACGTAATGTTTATAATATTTTCAAGAAACATCGCTTAATTAAAACGTTTATCGTGACAGATTTGTATGGAAATGCGTAACATAGCTACTTAGATGATATCTTATTTATATGAGGATAAAGCAAGCAAGCCGGCAAGGTGAGGATGGTTGGTGTAGCAGTTCATAACTGTTGTACCAGCAGTTCATAACTGTTGTACCAGCTATCTTCGCGTTTGGACTTTATCACCACTTAGGCGTTGAGCAGACGACGGGTTTTGTCCGCGAAGCAATAAAGACCGCGTCTGCCCGTCGATGTCTGCGGCTGCCCGCGCCGCGTACACAAAGCACACGACGGGCAGAGGCGGTCAGTTCAGGACGTTCGTTCTAGTGAATAGTCCATCACTAATAAGCGCGTGGCGCGGACTGAGCTGACCGCCCCGCGCTGCCGTCTGCGTTACTGCATATAAACTGGTTTGTATGATCCACGGCGGGCAGCCGCGGACATGCCGCGCCGCTACTGCCCGCCGGTCACCTGCGGCGCGGTCTTTTTGCCCTCTGTGTGCGTTTGAAGTATAGGATTCACTTTGTGCTATTATTCGCGGCGAAATTGATCGGCCCGCCTCGCCCCGTCGTCTGCAAAGTGCCTTAACATCAGGGGGCCATTCGCCTAACGGAAATGCTTTGGAAACGCTAACGCTTTCGAACGCTAATTTTCTTTAAAATTGTAATTACCAATGCAAAAGAAAAAAAAAGAGCGCGAGGCATTTGAAAACCTCAGGCGGCTAGAAATAACAAAATGAAATCGTAAGCGTTAGCGTTTTCCAAAGCATTTCCGTTAGGCGAATGGCTCCCAGGTGGGGTAGAGTCATTTGCCGACCTCGCTATAAAAAAAATATAAAATTGGATGATTCATAAATCTGTTCATTTAAAGCCTCTGATTTATAGGTGCCAAATTTCGCATTTGCTTGTTATACACTCAGTAGAAGTTTTTTTATAGTTATTTATTAAGATATTCACAATAAGTGTTACATAAGGTTTTCTTAAGCTAGAGTGTGTTATATACTAATAATTAAGTTGGGTCTAAGTCCCCATTCCATCTCAGTCTGGATAGGATACGCCGATCTGGGGGTGAATCGCCTAAGGCGATGGCTATCGCTGTTGCTTACGATTTCATTTTTTACTACTGACCGCCGAAGATCTTCAAACGACTAACGCTTTTTTTTCTTTCGCATTGCTAATAACTATTTAAAAGAAGCGGCCAAGTGCGAATCGGACTCGCCCATGAAGGGTTCCGTAGCAGCAAGTAACATGACATAAAAGTTCTTGTAGTTCGTTGTAAAATGTAATATTTAGCTTTCGCAAATGTGCGCATGAGTTTCAACGACGTCTGCCCTCACGTGTCTGCATGCTCGGTTAAGCAGACAGATAGACACGACGAATCTATAAAGGTACCGTTTTTTGCCATTTGGCTACGGGGAAACCCTTAAAAATGGGCGTTAGGTATTCGAAAACTTTCGGGAGTCATAAATAGCAAAATGAATCGTAACTGATAGCGTAACTATAACAATCCTGTTAGGTGATCGGCTCCCTGGGTGGAATAGGGTGTTGGGATGTTTGGGAAAAAGAGTATAATAAGACGATAGAAGGAAAGTAGGGGGACAGAGGAAAACTTATATAAACATCATCATCATCATCAGCCTATTAATGTCCCCACTGCTGGGGCACAGGCCTTCCCTATGGATGGAATAGGGAGATTGGGCCATGACCCACCACGCGGGCCCAGTGCGGGTTGGTGGGTGCTAACGACTGCAGATGCAGCCGGGACCAACGGCTTAACGTGCCTTCCGAAGTACGGAGGAGCTCGAGATAGTAAATTTTTGGTCACCCATCCAATGACCGACCACTGCGAAAGTTGCTTAACATCAACGATCGCAGCCGCTAACCACTTGCGCCATCGAGCTCCTCTTAAACTACTCCTCATATATATAAACATATACTACTTATAATACCCTACAACTACTCTCGGCGACCAATGACCGAAACTTTCAGTCTACTTCGATGTAGAACTAATCTGGGCTTGCAACAACCTCTCTCTAGAATTTGTTCCACTTATAATGACACGAATGGCAAATTGGGAGACATTGACATATTTAACGATGGCTTAAAACCACTACAGACATTGGCTGCTGAATTCCATCTCAGCCTCTTTAATATGAATTTTAATATACTTATCTAGTTTAAATTATAAATTCAATTAAATTTTTAATCAAATTTTAATCTTACTCTAATTTAATTATTTAATTGGTTTTTTAAATTTTATTTTAGTTAAAATCCTGTAATTTTTATATTGAATGCTGTGTACACTCGTTGTAATTAATACTTTTTTAATGTATGATATGTTTTGTTGTATGTGTACCTAATCAAATAAATAAATAAGATAGTATGGGACTTATACCTTAAGATAACAAAACAGTAGAATTATTAGCTAACTTTATGAAAAACAAAATACTCGTTTTATAATTCTTTATGTTTAATATTCTATCGGTAATAAATAAAATTCTTGTCCATACTGTTGCCTCGGTTCAGTCAACAGGGGGCCATTCGCCTAACGGAAATGCTTTGGATAACGCTAACGCTTACGATTTCATTTTGTTATTTCTAGCCGCCTGAGGTTTTCAAATGCCTCGCGCTCTTTTTTTTTCTTTTGCATTGGTAATATCAATATTAAAAAAAATTTGAGTAAGGTATTTGAAAATCTTCGGCGGTCAGAAAAAACAAAATAAAATCGAAAGCGTTAGCGTTTTCCTAAGCATTTCCGTTAGGCGAATGGCCCTCTGGTCAAGTTATCCGTTAAAGTTATGAACAGAGCTTTATTTTGGTTCATATATGACTCACAATCCATTCCTATAATTTGACAGTTAGTGGTAGCTTGCCGTGTTGTTGTCTGTGTACTATACATAAAAAACGTGGTATTGCCATTAGATCAGACGCTTTTATTATGTCGCTAATATGACTAAAGGGGATTTGACGTGATGCCTACATAAAAAAACTGTTTATTAAGTCTTAAGGCCGAAATCTTACGTTTCACGCCACACCCACCGTCACCTTGCTATAATAAACAAAAAACAACTACGTAGAAACTTAGCAAGGAATCTTGCAAATTAGTAATGCTTTATTCCTTATTGACTATCGTAAAAAATAAAACATGCTGGTAGGTAAACATGTTCCGAAACAAGCTACGCCAAAATTTTCTAACGTTAATTGATCATTAAAAAAGTATTTAAATAATGGCTGTGTTTTTTAAAATTTTATATCAAAAACAAAATACGCGTTCATTTGAGTGTTAAGTTTCTTTTTCTAAATGGCTTCGCAATGCTTGTGCATTTAGCCAATGTCAAGTGTTAAAATGTTTATAAATACTATAGCACTCGTGGTCAAAGTAATAAATCAAGTCAAAGTAAGTGGCAGTCAAGTCAATCCCCCTTTCCCATGTTTCAGTAAAAGTGTGGGGATTTACTGGAACCTCCCCGTGGACTTCTTGTGGGAACGTCGAAAGACACTTTCAGCTATTTTGTTTCACTTGCCAACACTTGTGCATGTTCCCGAACACTTAGTGGTTAATAATCCACCATTATTAGACACTAACATCGGCCACACAACACAATTTTTAAGAAGAAAAACAAAACCGCTAAAGTGACGCTTCCCGATCCCGCCAAAAAGTTAGTTATAATAAAAAAAACGGACATGTGTTGTTTTAATTGGCGATAGAAGGCAATTCTACGAAAATGTGTACACGTAAAAGTCCTTCATGACTAGGTACGTCTTAAAGACAACACCTGTCTTAAAATTCAACACTTTAGGTCAAAATTAAATATTTTATACTAAAACTAGTGGCCCGCCCTAGCTTCGCTTCGGTGTAGAGCTGTATTGTAGACTGTAGTTATTGTTCTCAAGCTTGTATTATACACAATGACTTTCTTCATATGATTATAAATCTTGCGTGAATATTTATTTAACTGATAGTGAAAATTTTGCAGCGTAATTTAGGACTTTACTGTTGTACAGAGTGCACCATTGCTCTGCTGTTAAAATAATGTGTCGTCCTTACCGTTGGTTCATGCTTTTTTATTATTAAATGGATCTATTGACGCAGTGGTTTGTACACACCCATCAATTTTATCACTCATAATTATTGCACTAATCGGTGCGTCGGGTGTTTCTAATGTGATTCTGATCATAGAAATAAGTACATTTTGATTTGACTCAACATGTCGTAGGGAGGCGTCGCGTTTCAAAAGTCTGATTCGGCCATATTGTTTATTTTTTGGGGGTTGAACGCGCAAATCTCAGAAAATACTTGACTGATGCGGAAAAATACTTTTGTGTTGTGTAGTGCAATTATCAAGGAAAGCTATAGGATTTATAAAATTTCGCTAGGACCAGGAAGAGCGCGGCATCGATTAAAAATGTTGCAAATAGGGGAAAAAAAATATTCTATTTGTGAGTTTTCGTTGCGTGCGCTGGGTAAAAGGTTTAAGTAAGTTATACAAAAATCATGTATGAAGGAATTGTTTCCCTTTAAAAGTTTGACTCACTATAACCTTTTTCCTCAAATTAACGCAGGTGAAACCGCAGAAACTATAATAGTTAGACATATGGTATTTCGAACATTTTTGCTCTATTGTCTATGACTTCCGTAGCGTACGCGATATCAGGTTATTTTTTTCACACATTGGCATAAATTTCATACGAAACCCTAACTTTTTTGTAAATACTCTACCTAAGCCTATGTTCATCAGGGATAACGTAGGATTCTAAATGTGAAAAATTGTTTTCTTATAAAATATAATCTGTCATAAGTGCTAAAGGGGTTGGACAAGCAAGTTCTAGAAACTCGCGTGTTGCCGCAACTCCAAGAATGATTACCAGATGGGGAGGAATTCGTATTTACGCACGATTCAGCATCATGCCCCAAAGCGAGGAGTGTAACCATATTTTTGGCAGACCACATCATTCCGATTTTTCCTTGACTTGGCAATCTCCTTGGCTCTTGATATAAACCCGATAGAAAACTTATGGAAACTTACCAATGCGGAAATTGCCTAGGAAATGATAACGACAAAGGTAAAACTGATTGAAAAGTTGATAAATGCATGCATCACAACCCCAAAATAAAAGAAAGTGCCAAATAATTTATTGAAAGCATGCCGAGGCGGCTTAAAGCACTTATTGTTATAAGCTAAAACAATAAGTGCTTTAAGCCGCTAAAGGAATTGTGACAACATACTTATAATTTCTCTTTAGCGTTTTTATACACTTGTTAATATTTTTTATTATAAATTAGTTCTAAGATATGTGTCTCATGTTATTTAATATAATTATAGCTAAAAGCGACGTGTTTTATTAATTATGCACCAATAATGTACAAAAGACTAATGTTTCGTGACTATTCCTATTAATTTGGCAACACACTGTACTTCGATTCAGCATCTTTAAATTTAACATCTTCGCTTTGGATGTTGAAATTTGAATATTATGGTTAATGTGGAACTTCACTTGTCGGCGAGTTCCTTTAACCGTTAATAATATAATAAAGAAGTGCGAACTTAAAACAATACCCATACATCGTACTGTTTAAACGTGTTTTGCTAGTTATCTGTTTGTTTTTACTCCAAATCTCGTATTTGCCCAGCGCTGTTAGTTTTTTGTTCCGAAAGTCAAAGCTTTACTTTGAACTAATTCCATATATAGACAAACTCAGTGATTGAAATATCTAGACGAAGTTATGCGAGGAAGAACCAACTTCTTTTGCAATTTCTTAAGTACTATCCTACGGATTAATAAATGTTTAAACTGTTAGCACTGAACACTGTTTTATTAATTTCATTGTCGAATAGCCGAGTTTAAAGGATTCTTGTGACCATTGAATTAAAAAAAAAAATACTTCAAGAATAATGAAAAAAATCAATACATTACGCTTCATATACAAGATCCAGTCCAGAGCCTAGACTTTGAATCAGGCAACTGGCACGTTATGAGTTTCTCTCCTATTCTAGCTTGAAAGAGATTTTATAACTTTTTTTGTATTTTCATATACTTAAATCATTTAATTTTATATCTTTTGTGTATATTTCTTTTTTAGCTTTGCAATCCAGAAGTCTGAAATTTTGTTTGTTGAAGGGCAGAAAATTATGAGGGAGATAATATCATATTGTCTCCATTATTATTGTTGCTGGCAGTTGAGGTGCTCATCTGGCAGACGACTATTTCATGTCACCCATGAAATAGTCGTCATGATAAATTGCCAGCATACATTATGTAATGCTGGCAATTTATCATTAAAAGATCACAGCTTTTTTTAAACGAACGTTCTTGAACAAAATCAGTGTTATTATTTATAAATTGTATGCTTACTATGATTTGTTCACCCTTGAATTAGACATCCGCCAGGTCTTAAAATTTAGAAAGCCGGTGATGGGGACGTGTAATGTTATTTTTTATTATTTTTTGATTCAGACCAATATTATCTGTAGAATTGTTGATTATGGTATAAACCAATCCATTTGCTTTTCCCACATAAACTGAGGATTTGTATTTTGGTTGAGACGACACATTTCCTGGCGTTCGTTATAAAAATTAAATTTAAAAGTAAAGCATTTATTGTGTCAGTTAGAAACATTATATGTATATGTACATTTATTTCCACAAATTTACATTGAAAATCCGTCTACGTCATTTCATGTTATGCTCACATATAGTAAGTTAGGAATTGCTAATAAGTTAAACTAACAATGTGGTTATGTAAAGCCCCAAAACCTTTTCTGGTTTATTCATACAAATACTCATAATTCAAATATAACATCTCCGCCTTCGCACCAAAGGTTTGCACCTAGGGCTGCCGTAACATTAATAACGAATATTCATTTATTTTCTGCAACAACGTCTTTGACATCCGCTTAGTAGGACAGCAGCGTTCCTGCCCCGAATTGAAGTGGGGTATTGAAGAAGTATTTATCGCATCACCTAAATAGTAGTTTGACGACCTCCGTGGCCGAGTGGTTCGTACACCGGGTTTCATGTTGTCGCCGACTCGAGAGGTCCCGGGTTCGAATCCCGGTGAGGGGCAGATGTTTGTGTGATGAATATGAGCATTTGTACTCCAATCATGGATGTTTAATATGTATTTCTATATTAATATACTTATATATGTACAGTATATGTATTGTATCCGTTAAACTAGCATTCCATAACACAAGCCTTACAGTGCTTACATTGGGGCTAGGCTAATTGGTGTGTGTTGGAAATATTTATTTATTTAGTAAGGACTTAGAGATATTTTACATCGTAGTCTTAACTTTTGCGATTTGGACATTGAACACAATAGGAATGATGTTTTTTTTTCTTTGTTTCTATCAGGTAGATTATCACAAACTATAGGATGCGTATTTGATCTTTATTCACACAATCAAAACATTACAAAGATCTATTGATTTGAAATATCGCATTCGTTTTGGTACAATTTTTACACAGAAGTGTCATCATAAGCCCCATACTCCCAAACTTTGACGCGCTTTAAATTTACTGTCATTATTTCGTTGCTTGACAAAAGATAAATTAAGTGTCCATTATTTTTCGATAATCTTACTGACGGACTAAATAGAAGTTCGTTTACTTTACCCTGTCTTCATCCTATTTCCAAATGTTCCCCGGATTAATATGTAACACTAGTGGCCCGCCCTCGCTTCGCTTCGGTGTAGAGCTGTAGTGTAAACTATAGTTTTTGTTCTCAGGCTTGTGCTATAAACAATGACTTTATTTATATAATTACACGTGTTATTGTGAGTCAACCATAAAAGATAGACATATGCTGTTGCGGGATATTTTTTTGACAATTTTATGTAGAATATTTCCGTCATACATGATTTCTATGTAACTTTAACCATTAAGGCTGCACACGCGACGGAAGCTTAAAAAATGGAGTAACTTCTCCCGTTTTCCCAACATTTCCCTTCACTACTCTGCTCCTATTGATTGTAGCGTGATAAAAAGTATACTATATCCTGCCCAGGAGTATGAAGAATAATTGTACCAAGTTTCGTTAAAATCTGTCGAGTAGTTTTTGTTTCTATAAGGAACATACATACAGACAGACAGACAGACAGCCAAAAATTTTACTGATTGCATTTTTGGCATCAGTATCGATCACTAATCACCCCCTGATAGTTATTTTGAATATATATTTCATGTACAGAATTGACCACTCTACAGATTTATTATAAGTACTTATAGAAGATAATGGATATCATTTGGAAAACTTTTGAAATTTCACAGCTCAGTTAACAGCAATGACAATTATTCTTTTACACCAGAATCTTTTCTTGTTCTTACTAAAGTCTGATGAAGTTGGAAGTGATACTGGATATATGGATTTTATTTTCAATTGTCGTTAGCACCCGCCAATCCGCACTGGGCCTGCGTGGTGGACCATGGCCCAATCTCCCTATTCCATCCATAGGGAAGGCCTGCGCCCCAGCAGTGGGGACATTATTAGGCCGATGGTGATTATTATTAAAAATAAATCAATTTCATTGCTGGTTTATTATATATCTTTATATCATAGTCACAAGGTTTGTTATGTAAATAGGAATCATCATTGACACACATTTCGAGCATCTCTGAATGGGTGACTCCGTAAACATCATTGTCCTCTAACAATAGTGTTGACCATTGACAAGTGATTTGTGTTAGCGGTCGACCTTATAATATAGTATTATAAAAACTTTTACATTGTGACCATAACGTTGAATAAGACTTCCTTCATTGATAGAGGCATTGCGGTGTTCCGGGCAACAAATCTTTGCTGGACCCTTTTTACCTGACTTCGCCGTAAGGATAGTTATGTGTTTCAAATGTATTTATATTTCTTTGGCACGCGATGTGACCTAAACGGTTTAATTGTTTTAGGCTTAAGAGGTTTAGTAAAAATCTTTCTAGGTGTGAGAGTGATACTCGGTATATTTAAATTAAATACACACATCAAAAGTGTCTAGGGATCAACATATATTTTTGCAATAACTTTTCTCCTGATTGATATTAATTAAAATTTTCTTTAAGGATTCATCAAATAAAGTGTTTTCGTTTGTCACAGTAACGATAAACCAAGTCACCTTTGCATTAATAAAGAAATTTGCCATTTTCCTAATAAAGGGATTTTTGACATTTGAACCACTAACACAAAAGTTCGAAAAAAAGACTGAAATAACAGTTTTCTCTAAAATTTTATTGGGTAACTTAAACAATTAATAATCCGTATTTCTACCGCGAACACTAACAACACAAGAACATCGGTTTGGCATACTCAAAATGAGTTCATCCAAATCACGCTGTGGAATGGCCGCCCATGTTCGTTGCAACAACAAAAAAAGGTCTTCTTGCGACTGGATACCCTCCATATTCGGCAGAGCTCTTCTCTGTAGCATATCCCATGCATGCTCAATCGGGTTCAAGTCTGGCGACTGAGCAGGCCAGGGCAGGACATTGATGTTAGTTGCGGCGAGAGTCTGTCTTACAACTCTTGCGGTGTGCGGTCGTGCATTATCATGCATTAACTGAAATAAGGGACCGATTTGCACTTGTAGAGGAACGATGACGTCTGATACAATCGTCTCAGCATAAATTTGAGCGTTGAGGTTGCCTCTGATCCAAATCAACTCAGTTCTTCCGCCGATCCAAATACCCGCCCATACCATGATGGTTCCACCACTATAAGGATGGACTTCCTGGCAAGATTTTAATCGCTGTTGGCGTCCAGGGGTTCTCCAGTGTCGTATACGTCTTGTATCCGGTCTCATACCAAAACGAGACTCATCAGAAAAGCACACGAAACGCCATTGTTCTTCTGCCCAATTTCTGTGTTCAAGAGCCCATTGATATCGAATCCTACGATTGTGCATTGCTATAGGTGGTACCCGTAGCGGTCTTCGGGAATGAAGGTTCACTTCATGCAAGCGGTTTCTGACTGTTTGGTCGCTAATTAAGTTCCCTGAAGAGTGATGAAGCCTCACGGCTAACATCATGGCGGTTATTGTTGGAGCTCTTCGAGTTAAGATTTGAATGTATCGGTCTTGTCTCCGTGTGGTGCAGCGATACCGTCCTCCATGGCGCTCAGCCACGGTACCAGTGCTTCGGTATCGTGTCCAAAGTCGACTGATAACACTCTGACTTGTATTCAGAGCTAAAGCCACAGTACGTTGCCGGGAACCAGCTTCTATCATTCCCACGGCTCTGAGCATTTCTTCCCTGCTTAAATGACGTCGCCGCTCCATAATAACGTTGGTTTTAATCAGTAGTAGGGAAACAGTAGCACTAATAATGTCTTCAATGCGTTGTATGTTTTTATAGGGAAAATATTGACAGCTGATTTTCATCTTTTACTCGAATTTGATTCACAGTTCCTGATTCAAATTATGAAATGCACCAAAAAGGATCCATATAAATTTATAAAATCATAAATTTATTACAAAGCCACATCTCAATCTCAAGAAATCCGCATAAAAATGCTTGATCCCTAGACACTTTTGATGTGTGTATATAATACATAGCACAAATAAAAATGGTCCTCAAACTGGAAGAGCTCCCGAAGACGGGTAGATCACTTCTGCTTATTGCCCATTCTATCGAAGCAGTTGAAAATAGTTTTTAAAGCGATTCAAGAAATATTGCGCGGCATTCCTTGATATTTCCCAGGTCTTTGTGTAAAAGTTTGTATGTTTGTATATTTGTTACTTAATCACGCATAAACTACTGGATGTTTTTTATTATACCTACTTTTTATTCCGGAAAAATGTTAGGTTCCTGTGGGATTCTCAAAAAACTAAAATTGGTGCAGTCGAAGACGGCCGTTGGTCTATCTATATATATAAAACTCAAAGGTGATCTGACTGACTGACATAGTGATCTATTAACGCACAGCCCAAATCACTGGACGAATCGTGCTGAAATTTGGCATGCAGGTAGATGTTATGACGTAGGCATCCGCTAAGAAAGGATTTTGATCAATTCTACCCCCAAAGGGATAAAATAGGGAATGAAAGTTTGTATGAAACTTTGTCAATTTTAAACCGATCGGGCTGAGACTGCATGCATGGTATAAGAAGAATCATAGATGAATGTCATTGTGTATAATACAAGCCTGAGAACAAAAACTGTAGTCTACACTTCAGCTCTACACCGAAGCGAGCGAGGGCGGGCCGCTAGTACATAATGAAGCTGACGGTCGCACTCGGAGAAGTCATTTTACTTTCATGTTTGTTTAGCTTCAGTTATTATTGTACTTCCTTGCGTTAACCATTGAGTAAAACAACATCATCAGCCTATTAATGTTAGGCTGCGGCACAGGCCTCCCCTGTGGATGGAATTGGGAGATTGGGCAATCCACAAGAGACTAGACCACACTAGGCTCCCATTGTCATAATCATGCGGGCCTAGTGTGGATTGGTGGGTACTAAAGTAAACGACTGCAGATGCTTTGCTTAACGTACCTTCCGAAGTACGGAGGAGCTCGACTTAATAAGTGTTTAAGTACCCACCCAATGGCTAGCCATTGCGGAAGTTGCAGCGATCGCAGATCGAACGCGCACATCACCTGCGTCGTATAGCTACTCATCAAACTTATATTTAAAAAGTGTTTTCTTAGGTATCACATAAGATTCAATTTCGTCTGCAGCTCTTTTAAATTTAATTGATCTCTCTTCTGTCAGGTGTTCCACCTCCGCGACATCCGCTGGGAGAGGCCCCGGTTCCTGTCCAAGTCGTTCTTGGCGTTCGTGACCTTCAACCTGATCAGCTACTCGCTGCTGGCTGCCGAGGTTCTCACCACCAACGTGGCTGACACTTCTGCTGAGAAGAAGGTGGGTAGAGACACTAAAATATTGATAATACGATTGTTGACTCCATTGTTTTTTATTATATTATTGGAAGATTACACTTTCATCAAGTCTTAATAAAATAAGTCAAAAAGCTTCTAATATTGGTAGAAAGGCAAATCAGCATAAAGAAAAAGAGATAACACACAACAATTATGCATGAGGTATTCGCCATAAACGCCACTATATGAGGGACCCAGTTGGGTGTGAATTTTTGGTCTATTGGTTCAAAAATTTACACTTTGTTACAATAGGGATGATGACAAATTTTGAAAAAAATTTCTTCGTTTATCAGGTAGATTATCAAAAAGTGTTGGACTCGTATTTTTTCTTTTTTCACATAATATAAACATTGCAGAGATATATTCATTTGAAAAGTCGCATGACGTCACGTTTGAGTACACTTTTAAGTGAAAATTCACTAAAAAGTGACGTCACGAGCCT
The DNA here is from genome assembly GCA_902850365.2 of Chilo suppressalis. NCBI lineage: Eukaryota > Metazoa > Arthropoda > Insecta > Lepidoptera > Crambidae > Chilo > Chilo suppressalis. Next base: position 16,541,472 of record OU963915.1, read on the forward strand.
CTACTCCAATAACTTTGACGCGCTATAACTTTGTAATTTTTTGGTTAATTGCCCAAAGAAAAAATACGTGTCCATTATTTTTTTGATCATCTAACTGACGGACTGAATAGAATTTCGTTTACTGTACCCCGTCATCACCCCTATTTTAAACCTCAATCTGATCTCAGCAGTTGATGCAAACGATTAAGCTACTTAGTATAAAGATGCCGTATACTAGGCATTGTCTCTGCTGCGATGGGTCTGCGGGATGAGGTCTTTTTTAATCTAATTGTTTTGTTTGCAGAGTTTCTACCAACACGTATTCAATGGATGTTACGCTGTCCTGCTGTTCATTGTGGTCATCTTTTTCCTGATATATGGAGTTGAAGTGTATTTTAAGGTAATTGCTTCATAAATTACTAATTTTAATAATAATAAGGTGCTTTTAAACATGTTACAGTTAAAGCTGTTACCGGAGTATTAAGTTCAAATGCACCAAACAATTTGAATACTTACATATTCAATATGACTCTTGAAAATCCTTCACAGCTTTATGCTGAAGTACTTAGCCAACATTATGCTCGTAATTACAAGTACATATGAATACAAAATCCTTGTGTGGTTCCTGTCTCATATACGGGTGATAATGTGGCATTGTGTGGTACAATGAAGAAGACATTAAGAACCAATTTGTCCACGTCAGACTGCCCCATTCATAGGTTTTCCGTGTTGATACACATACTTGTAAGGTCGTGAGTTTTAATAGTTGTGTAATATGTTATTATTACGTATTATGTGATTTAAAAACCTTGTGCATTAGTTTACATTAAAGAGACAGCAAATATACGTACGGTTTACAATGTTCAAACACTATTTGTGTAGACAAATTACACCCGTAAGATGAATGATTTAAAGGCTAAAATCGTTTACGGCTTTATGACACGCTTTGATGCTAAGTTAAAACTTTCCGACGCCAAAATTTCATCGATGAACATTGAAAAATAAGACAAAAGAATCTTAAACTTTTCGTTTTGTTAAAGTCAATACTATAAAATGTATTTCGGAGAGTTGGCTTGTGTGATGTTATCTCATGAAATACTTAGAATTGCTGTCATTCGGATATATGCGAATGACCACAGGATTTATATAAATGTTATAGACGTTTTATATTTCTTTACTCGGTAATATCAATGTTGACTTAATACACGATATTGGAATGGTAGTTAAAGATATAACAAAGAATTCGTAGCGATAAAATAAAATTTGACCTGTTGCGTTGGAATTTCACACGAACGGTTCCATAAGTACATTCATCATTCATCATCAGCCTATTAATGTCCCCACTGCTGGGGCACAGGTCTTCCCTATGGATGGAATAGGGAGTTAAGTACTATAATAAAATGTAAATGATAACATTAGAAATACAGCAATGGTTGAGGTCGTGTAATAAACGCCACAAAAATTAAAATTATAAATATTAGACTCAGTTTTAAATGCTGTCACTGTCAGATAAATAGGAATAGGGATCAGGGAAAGAAAAATCTATAATAAAAACATTATTATCGGAACGTGAAAAGATATCTTTTTTTCTGTACGAATTTCGTAATTTAGTCGATCCAGTAGACTATTTTAAAATATCCAAAATGGGCTAACTGGGCCCTCGGACTGAAACACCTCACCTTCTCTCTCCTTTCTATTATTAATTAAATTTAATTATTAAATATTTCCAACACTCACACCAATTAGCCTAGCCCCAAAGTAAGCACTGTAGGCTTGTGTTATGGGACACTAGGGTATCGGATAGAATATATATACTAAATACATATATAAGTATGTATATACTTTTTATTTCGAAATACATGTTAAGCATCCATGACTGGAGTACAGATGCACTTACTTTACAAGTACACTCGGCCACGGACGATATTATTAGTCAGCTTCTTCTTTAATAATAGGGTAGTTGACAAGTTTTAGAAAACGATCTCACGTTATTGACTAATGTTTATGGAGTCCGTGAAAAGTGGATATTAATCATTCTGTTGCGTATTTTAGTAAAAATAACCAAATCAAAAACTCCATTTTCAAGTTGCCGCGAAAACGTTTCTCTGGACAATATGGCGTCTTACTAGTGTGAGACGTCACACGACTGTTATTAAAACGTCAAACGATACAATGTAATGTCACTTTAACCGGAAGTTTACTTGCGTGTGACGTCATTTTAGGCTCCGCCAATCCCAAGCGTTTTGGGTCACGTGACAATAAATAAGAAAACTATTATCTTTTTCGTGGGTTTTTAGTAAAATTATGGATATTTTTTTCGTAAAAATAGTAAAAACTCCTACCCATATTCATTCTAAACACAGATGCTAACAATTGGGACTTTATTTTTAATACTGTCAAATACCCTATTATGTTCCTCCAGTAAGTAAATCAATTAGAAGGTCAAGCTGTAACTTTTAATTGATTTGTCAAAGTTGATTTAAAGTGGTGTAGATATTTGATATGTTTAGTTTAATATTTGAACAGTTTTTATTTACTTTGGTTGCACTAATATATTAGAGCGTAGAAACGTAGTTTGAAGTGTTTTTCGCGGGGAGTTCCGAAGGTGCCAAACATTAAACTCGCTTGAGTGTGGGTGTAAGAACGTGACCAAACTTCTGCCCGTGAGTCAGAGACTATTAAACTTTGCATAATTAGAATCTAATTTCTAACTTCTTATTTCGACGCGGCCATCAGGGCCGTGGTAGCTTATTGTACAGTGCATTCGCCCGGATTGCGAAGGGTGCGGGTTCGAGTCCCGTCCGCTGCCTGGCCCGCGTGGATTTTTTTCTAGTAAAACTTTTCTTTAGATTTAAACATCTAGCAGTTAAATACTTAAAATAATAATAATAACATAACTATAATTGCTATTTCTTCTTTCAATTGTTTATTAATACTTGAAAAAGTATTCATTTGACATTGTGGGTTACCTACAATGCGAAGAGATGGCGCTGCCTTGCAGCTTAAGGCTAGGAAGATTTCGACGCGGCCATCAGGGCCGTGGTAGCATAATTGGTCAGTGCATTCGCCCGGATTGCGAAGGGTGCGGGTTCGAGTGCCGTCCGCTGCCTGGGCCGCGTGGTTTTTTTTCTAGTAAAACTTTTCTTTAGATTTAAACATCTAGCAGTTAAATGCTTGAAAAAAACATAATTAAAATCTATTTCCCTTATTAAGGAACGTTTGCTCATTCTCATACATGCTACATAATTTGCTATTAAATTTTATGTCAAGAATAAAAGCCTGAGCTGTAATTGATGTGATACCCAGATGACTAATAAAGCTATTATATAGAACATGTGACACCCTTGCAGGGTGTAGAGCTGAAGTGTAGACTACAGTTTTTATTCTCAGGCTTGTATTATACACAATGACATTCATCTATGATTCTTCTTATACCTGCATGCAAAGTCTCAGCCCGATCGGTTTAAAATTGACAAAGTTTCATACAAACTTTCATTCCCTATTTTATCCCTTTGGGGGTAGAATTGATCACAATTCTTTGCAGATGCCTACGTTATAACATCTATCTGTATGCCAAATTTCAGCCCGATCCGTCCAATGGTTTGGGCTGTGCGTTGATAGATCACTATGTCAGTCAGTCATCTTTGAGTTTTATATATAGATGAATGCCAAGGCAATAGGCATGGTGACTAACTTATTTTTCTTCGTCTATTCTGATAGATTATCAAAAAGTAGTGGTGGACACGTATTATTCCTATTTGCACACAATAAAAACGTTACACAGATTTATATTGATTTAAAATGTTGCATTTTGTCATGTGTTGGTACAATTTTTACTTAGAACTGACGTCGGGGAGTTTCACGCCCAAACTTTGACGCGCTTTGTCATTGTCACTCACTTCAAGGTAAAAGAAGTCACTTTTAGGAAAAATAAGTGGGCATTATTTTTTGTAAATCTAACTGTAGGACTAAATAGAATTTCGTTCACTTTACCCTGTCATCAGGGGGCCATTCGCCTAACGGGATTGCTATGGAAAACGCTATCGCTTATGATTTCATTTTGTTATTTCTAGCCGCCTGAGGCATTCAAATGCTTTGCGCTTTTTTTTTTCTTTTGCATTGTTAATAACAATATTAAAGAAAATGAGCGTGAGGTATTTGAAACCTTTCGGCGGTCAGAAATAACAAAATGAAATCGTAAGCGTTTTCCAAAGCAATCCCGTTAGGCGAATTGCACCCAGGAGGCCTACTTTAATTTAACGAAAAACGATTTTTCGATCGAAACATCGTACATTTCTTACCATGTTTTTTTTTTTCGTTTCATATTACAATATTAAACGTTCGCCCGAAAATAGATTGCGGTTGAGATTCTCTTAGCCTAATCAACTAAAAATTTAATTTGATAATTTATCGTTAAAATGAAATTAAAATTGAAAAATGAAATTTCGTTTGAACTTCGTTACTGAAAGTACATTTCGGAGAAAGAGAGTAGACCACAGGGTCATCCATAAAGTACGTCGTACGTTAAGGGGGAGGGAGGAGGTCGGTGAAGTGTGACATTGTGTGACAAGGGGAGGTAGGGGTCCTAAGTTTCGTGACGTCACATTTCAAAATCTAATACTTTTGAACTATTATCAAAGCACTTAAAAATATTTAGAACTCTTATCTGTATGGGTTGTAATTTGTTTTGTTGGCTTATTTTCGGAACTAATTTAGGATCTACTATGTATTTTGTTTTATTAATTTCTAGCTGCAAAATATTAATATGACGTCACACTAAGTAGGGGGGGGGGGACTCAAATGTGACAAGTACGGGGGAGGAGTAAAAAAAATCACGAAATTGTTGTGACGCATTTGGATAACACCTCAACCCCTGTAGCATGAGCACCACAACTTACATAATATCATGTTTTTATCGCTTCAAACTGTCAAACTCCATAGTAATTTGATAATTAAGAGTTGCCAAAATTAAGGTTAAAGACAGCTCACTATGTGAATGCGGGCTGGATGAAGGAACAACTGAACATATTTTCTTTAGTTGCCCAAAATACCCGGTTTCACTTTATGTCTTCCTTCCACCATACATTCCCAAAACTATGAATTTTAAAACTCTCCTAACCTATGTTAACTCTCCCTTTATTATCCTACTTTGTGAATATATATCCAAAAATAATATACGCTTGTAATTGTTTGTCTCTAGACTAACCAACTAACATGACTGACTTTTTATTGTGTTCGTACCTTTCAGATAAGACAACAGATATCCAATTACAAAAATTTAAGTACATTGTTTACTTCTTTCACATATTGTGCTTTCACAACATACATAAAAAAAAAGTAAAGTCAATTCGCACTGAACAACCAAGCTGAATCACTCGAGTGTGGCGAAATCCACAAAAGTGCACCGCCATTTTCCAAAAAGAAGAAGATGATAATTAAGAGTGTTATAAATGCGTTATATATCATACTATACTTCGACTTTTTATTAGCTGCAGTAAAATGACGTTTCAAAATGTCATTCCGCAAAATAATGTTGACCGCCCAATTTCAATAGGGATGTGCTTAGGTTCACAGAAAATCTAATCGTTCCATAACTAACTCATAATGATCATACTTAATTCTTTTTATTATTCATATAAATAAAAGGCTGTATAAAATCTCAAGTTGGTACTGGTTTTTAGTTACGGTGCTACGATGAGGCTTGTCCACCATTTGTCATTCGCTCATTCGGCTTCTAACTTCTGTTTTGAGTGCACGAATAACTTTGCTTTGCCCACTGCGAGTCGTTTTAGTTATCATTAAAATTTTGTTACTTTATGTTTGTTTTTCGTTACCTACTTTTTCTTAATCGTGATGATGATGATGATGATGAGTTGATGCTCAGTTGAGCATATCACAAGATGGAGATACATTTCTATCTCCTAAGAAAAAAAAAGGCCACGTGTAGCTCTAAGTGCCACCGAGAAACTTTGGGTCAGAAACGTTTACAAATATGTGTTTGAAGTGAAATCTACAGATTCAAGTATTAAAATTCCATAAACAAGTGAATGCATCAACAAGGTGGCTGAAGTCTTGGGAATATCCGTCCGCACTGTTTATTTTGTTTTAAAGGAGCACAAGAAGAACGACTGTAAATCACCAAAACCTCCCGAAAAACCTGGCCCAAAACTTACATTTAAAGAAAAACTTGATGATTTCACATTCACCGCTATTAGTCCAGTCAGTATTGTCGCGAAATCCGTTTTTCCTCAAACAGCTGGAACTATGCTAAAAAGTTTCTTAAGATAGTAAAGAACACTTTACATAGAGAAAAAAATTTTTCCAACCCCGGGCAAGGGTGAAAACCACCCTTAATAATCTATTTTTCCAATTATCTCAAAAAGTATACGAGATACGGAAAAAAACTTCAAATGAAAATTGTAGATCTTTTTGAAATCTACAAAACATTATTCCACCCTCTTGCCCCTATTTTCAATAGGGGAGCCAATAATCGAAGTCAAAGATAACTTTTTTAACTAACTTTAACTTTTTAAGTATTGAATCTTTGACTTCGATTATTGGCTCCCCTATTGAAAATAGGGGCAAGAGGGTGGAATAATGTTTTGTAGATTTCAAAAAGATCTACAATTTTCATTTGAAGTTTTTTTCCGTATCTCGTATACTTTTTGAGATAATTGGAAAAATAGATTATTAAGGGTGGTTTTCACCCTTGCCCGGGGTTGGAAACATTTTTTTTCTCTATGTAAAGTGTTCTTTACTATCTTAAGAAACTTTTTAGCATAGTTCCAGCTGTTTGAGGAAAAACGGATTTCGCGACAATACTGACTGGACTATATTAGACGAATTGTACATCAGTTCTTTCATAGAAATGAAGTACCCACCATCGCAAAGGTTAGTTTATCTGTCATCGCTAATCTTTTTATTATACGTTAGGTATAATATGTTTTCTCCCATCCCATGTGGAATTTTTACCAAATATAGTGAAGGCCACTCTCAAAGATAACTGAGAAATATGCCGTGGACGAGATTGCTGCATAAAAAGGTATCAGGCTTTTAAGACTGCCCCCTTATCACTGTGAATTGAACCCCATCGAGTTGGTTTGGGCTCAGGTAAAGGGGCACGTCGCAAACATTAATAAAACATATAAAATGCAAGAAGTGAAAACTTTATTCCAAGAAGGAATCAACAAAGTGACACCGGTTAAGTGGAGTGACTGTGTGTCTAACACTATAAAAGAGGAAGACAAAATGTGCCACCTCGATCATATTATTGATGAAATGACAGACAGATTTGTCATTAGTGTGACCGAAAGCGACAGCGATAGTGATTCCGAAAATATTTGATTAATATTAAATCCCTTAAACAATACAACTTAATATTAAATCCCTTAAACAAAACCAAACTGATCAATCATTTATTGAATGATTCACTTACTCACTTAGCTACATCTCTATTTATTTTTCTTCAAAAAGCGGTAACCCACAAAACGTCATTTTACTGCAGCTAATAAAAAGTTCTACTTTAGTGGCCCGCCCTCGCTTCGCTTCGGTGTAAAGCTGTAGTGTAGACTATAGTTTTTGTTCTCAGGCTTGTATTATACACAATGACATTCTTCTAATACCCAATTACAATAGGCACGCGCCGCCAAGCCCGGTAGCGTCGGAACAGCTATGTCCCTGAATTTTAAATTTGTAATATCTTCGAATATATTCATTTAAATTGTATGCGTTAAAGGGCCATATTGTTCTATATTAAATGCACAATGTATTTAAGGTACTTAATTGGATAAGGATGAATGTTATATTGCTTAAAATCGCTTCGTAAATAATCTATTATTTCTCGTAAAAAGTATAGGATAAAAATTGGTTATTGTGTGTTATCCTTAAGAGATAGACATATACCATCGCGGACTTTTTTGTAGACCTTTTTAAGGTGTACAATACTGTAGTACATTATTTTGATCTATCTCGTGGGGTTCAGCCAGCGTTTGCAATGTAAGCGCAAAAAAATGTGTTTATTTACGACCTTACATTAAAAACCTCTAAAATTATCAGTGTTTCTCTACTATTTTATGCATGTATTATACATATAAACCTTCCTCTTGAATCACTCTATCTATTAAAAAAAACCGCATCAAAATCCGTTGCGTAGTTTCAAAGATTTAAGCATACAAAGGGACATAGGGACAGAGAAAGCGACTTTGTTTTATACTATGTAGTGATGGCGGTGCTCATGCTAGGGGGGCAGCCCTGTTCTCCATGTGTTTTATCCATAGCGTAATCCCATGCCGCCAATAATGACAATGCAGATTTAGGCTGATAATGAATTTGTTCCTAATATTGTAGCTTCGCGGGGAGTTCCTGAAGGAGACCAAGGTTTGCACGATCATACAGCCGCGCCCCGGCCCGTCCACCGCCGGCGAGGGGGAGGAGGTCCAGGAGACGCTTGTCACTAAACAGGTTATTATTCTGTGATTGATTTCTTCTTAAAGTTCATTGTAAATTAATTTTTTAGTTTAAGTCAAGACAGGTTGAAGCGGAGAGCTAGTGGGATGGAAAATGCAGACTTTTTTTGATAGATTTAGTTTTTATAGTTTTTTGAAGTGTTTTTAAAGTATTGACATATTTATATGATTGTGTTCTCGTAGTCTTTGTCTGTCATCGGCTTTAATATTATTGTGCGACTTCAAAATAGTGTAAATAAACCCATTGCGTGCAAAATCCTAGGCTTCATTTTCCATTCCAGGAGTACAAACGTACAAACGTACGTTGCTTGACTATGCCGATGCGTGTTACCCTGACCTTAGTGTTGTTCTTCTTAATAAACTCGAGCGTCTGCAGAATTTATGTATTAGATTCATTTTCGGTCTGCGTAAGTACGACCATATCTCTCATTATCGTTCCCAACTTCAATGGCTACCCATTTCTCGTAGAAGAGACTGTCACATCCTATCACTCCTTTATTCTATCCTCTTTCATCCACACACTCCTCTCTATCTTAAGGAGCGTTTCACTTTTCACTCATTTAATCCTGTTCGTGACCTTCGGTCTTCTCATAACCTATCCTTAGTTATCCCACCCCACTCCACTGACTTCGTAGCCAAGTCATTTTATGTAAGAGCCGTTAAATTGTGGAACTCTTTACCTTTAGATATTAAACATGCACGGACGAGGGACTCCTTTGCTATTAAAGTTAAGGATTATTTTCTCAAGCTGGACTCTGACTGATCTTTTTATATGTTCATTACTTTGTATTGTATTTTATAGCTTCCATATACTTTCTATATTTTATTTTCCTATATTTACGTTTATTAATTTATTTTTACAATGCACAGCCCGCTGTTTCTACTATTCTTATGGTATCGTTTCATTTAGCCAAAGGTTGCCTGGTAGAAATTGCTACCTTAGCAATAAGGCCGCCTTTTGTGTTTGCGTTCCTGTTTTATGTTTATTGTTTTTTTTTTGTAATAGTGCAATAAAGAGTATTCATTCATTCATTCATTCATACAAATGCTCGTATTCATCACACAAACATATGCCCCCACCGGGATTCGAACCCGGAACCTGTCGAGTTGGCGACACCATGAAACGCGGTGTACAAACCACTCGGCCACGGAGGTCGTCACTATAGAAGAACATTATACGTGACCTTTTTAATCATTCAATCAATTTGATGTGTTCAATTACGTTTTAAAGTTGGTTTCCCCCCATCACCACCAGGGCATCCAGACAGACCTGGCCGTGGACCCTCGGTCCGTGAACCAGTCGCAGCTGCATCAGTCGCGGGTGGGGCTCGTCAGCCAGGCGCTGATGCTGATCCTGATAGTGGGCTTTCTGGCCTCGGAGACGCTCAGCGAGTTCTGGAAGACCAAGTGAGTGATGAGGCTTGCCTAATAGTCTTATGGCCCTTCTTCACAATGGCCCAAGATGGGCGATTATAAACACGCATGATTAAATATGATTTAAATGTAAACTTTGATTTAACGTGCGTATTAACAAAATTTAAAAGCTTCACTTCAGGACCTCACTCGACAGCGGCGCCATCTGGTAAGACAAAAAATGGTAGCCCTTATTCCTAATGTAAGCTCATACAATTTCACAACGTTACCCTATACGTGGAAGAATGTAAACTTTATTTCTATGACTCTAGATCCCAATTCTGATTGCGCGGTAAATACTTAAATTTATGAGTATTTGATATAATAAAAGGAATTTAGTTCGAGTGTTTTTATATACCTAATAACACAAACTTGAAAGAAAGCCCTTGATATAATATCCCTTATGTTATATCAAGGGTTTCTTTGAATAATTTTGTACACTTGAAAATAATTGCCAGTGATTTCCTTAAACCTACACAGGAGAAGTCACAAACAAAGTTTAATATAAAATTTAAGCCTAAGTCTAGAAAAAATTCGACACGGCCGTCAGGGCCGCGGTAGCATAATGGTCAATGCATTCGCCCGGATAGCGTAGGGTGCGGGTTCGAGTCCCGTCTGCTGCCTGGTCCACGTGGAATTTTTTCTAGTAAACTTTTCTTTAGATTTAAACATCTAGCAGTTAAATGCTTAAAAAATAAAAACATAACTATAAAAGGACATAGTAAAGTTTTGTATGGGCGACTGCCCTGACAATGTATAAATACTGTATGTACTTAGTAATATATAATGGTAAATGGCTGAATATTCATAATTTCTGTGAAAAAAGACTCGGGAACTTTTAATAAAGTCACTATCTTGAAAATTATGAGAACTCCTATAGTCATTACCTTACTATAGTTGATAAAATATGTTGCCAATTATTTCCAGAGTCATCAATTTCGCATTTTCTTAGAATCTTTCTTCCCATTTCTCTGATTAACTCTTCACAAAAAGATTTTTTAAAGTAAAAATAAATACAACTAATTTGTTATCGTCGACCTGACAGGAAATCTTTGAAGTTTTATGTTGTCCATTTGCAAAAATTAAAGGATTAATTATCATACAGCCTTGTCTCAAGCCTGATCAGAATAATAAAATCTATTATTTAAGGCCTTCAGTGATTTATTATAATTAAAATTAGGGCCAAATATGTCATAATTTGAAGGAGTTTAGAAATAATATTGTTTATTTCGATATATTTACAAAAAAAATTTAATAAAATAAAAAAAAAAAATGTGTACATTTATTGTTCATTTATTTAGTAAAACGGAACATTTTGCTTTTTAAACAGACATGTAGTCAATTTTTATACTTTTAAATATTTGATTATTTCACGAAAGTTGTATGAGAATAATAAACACGTAATAATTAATAAAAAAAATTGTAAAGTTACGGGCTAGTGCGAAATATTTATACACGTTAAGGGCAGTTTCTTAGCCATGTCCTTTATGCTTTTTTCTCATTCTCAGGGTCCCAGTAGTGTCTCGCAACTGGCACGACCTGGTGTTCCGTCTTGCCGAGATCGGAGTCGCGCTATGGTTCCCTTGCGTTTTATGGAACTCCATGGCTCCGGAGAGACTATGGCTACTCAACCCTCGACGATTGCTGGCCAGACAGCTGGACGATGCCCGCCTGACAGATCTGTTGGCCAGCCATCGGGATGTCAAGGTAAAATAGACTTTATGATGTACGGAGTAAAGTTCTAGGAATTAAAGTTCTACAACTTTTGAGAGTTGTTTTGTACAATTCAGTCCCTGTAGCATGAGAACTACAATTTACATTATATCACGTTTTTTATCAAGTGTAAGTGTCAAACTCCATAGTAATTTGACAATTGCGCGTGATAAAAATGTGTTATATATCATATCGCGGTGCTCATGCTAGAGGGGCAGTTCAGGAGAGACTATCCGGCTAGCCATCGGAATGATAAGGTAAAATGAACCTTAGTACGTTCAAATTAAAGTACTAGTCTTCAAGAGTTAATGTTAACCACTAGAATCGTTACAGTTCAACCAAAGGGTGCGGCCAGAGTGCACTCAGATTCAGAGTCAGATTCAGACTCAGAAAACAAAGCGCGAGAAAAAGCAGGCAACCTGCTTAGACTACACTGTTTATTTCTCGCGCTTGTTTTCAGAATCTGAATCTGACTCTGAATCTGAGTGCACTCTGGCCGCACCCAAAGACATAAAGAAAGGACTGTGCGTTTCTTAATCAATTGTTAATTAAAACAGTTTTTAATTCTAACGACGCAGCCTGAAAAGGGTAATTCTGACTACGCAGCTTGCTGCCAACAGCCACTATGACTGATTGATATATCGGACAGGGCTTGTTTACCGGTTAATTTTCAAACCTAAATCAGTGTCAAGTACATTAGGAGCGTTTTATTTAGGTTTGGCTCTACCTTAACCTTAAAAAACCAGTTTTCCTAAAGAACAAAGTCAAATAGGTTTTGAATCAATTTAGCGGTTTTTAAAGGGTTTCATTTCGCTCTTTCTGACGGCATCGATAATAAATGAATAACTTGACTCACTAGACGCTAGAAAACGTGTCAATAAATGCATCAAACACTGAGCATTAACAAGTTGTGACTTGATTAGTTCAAACAATACAGACTTCAAGCGTGCACGTGTTGCTCTGGATTAAACCGGTTTATTAAGGTTTTAGGTACCGCTTTCATTTCGGACGCGCTCCGAACGAAACCTTTACTAACAACCGGTATTAACCTTTATTTACCGGTATTTTCGAAACCGGTTTCAAGCCCTGCTGATGGATAGTATTATCTAATGTGGTGGCTGTGGATTTTTTTGGTCGCCGTCCGTTTTTATTATTCATGAGCGTATAATGGACCCTAAATAATGTACAGTGTCGATGTATAAATTCATTGGGTGAATTTCATCATTGTTTTTATTTTTAGGTTATGTCAGTATATTTTTATGTTGTGATTTGAGGATAAACTTGCAGTATAAGCGAGAATCCCTTTTTGTTGTTGTGCTATGGAGGTTGGATTGTTTCGTTCGGCTGGTCTATGTTGTCTTTTCGTCCCCATAGAACCTCCATGGTGTCAGGTGGTCGTTCAGTCTTCGTGGCTTACATGCTAATGTTGTTTATGTCTGGAAATCACGAAAATGCGTTTTTTGAGAGGTTTTGGATGCCGTGACGTTCTTTTTGGCAATTTTTTTTGTCGGCTACTCAAGGCAGTGGAGTGTGGAATGTTGTCACTAGATTTTTCTTGTGAATGCAGAATATAAGGATATCATGATAGTAAAATAGAAAAAAAAAGTAAAGTCCATGTCTTCTTTTGTTATCAAACTATTCTTAAATGTATCACAAATTAACTCATGTTTTATGAATAATGTAAAACAGTTGTTAACCAACTGAAAGGTTTCTGAAAACATAATAAAACGCTTACATTTTCGGTTTTTCATTAGCGTGGAATATGAAAATGTATAGCGATCCAATATAAAGGAAAATAATTGTTTTGGTAACCGTTTGTTACTTTCAAAAATTATGATTATATTTATTTTTGGATTTCATGTTCTATTTAAAATTCATTTGAAATGGAAGCAGGTTTGCCTACTAAGTAGACACTTTAAAATCAGAAAGGAGCCTATCTCGCTATTCCTTGCAATCCACCTAATAAGGCCCGTATTACAGAATGACAACTAAGTGTTGATCTTTACTTGAGTACAGTTAGAAAGGGAAGTCGCTATGTGCTATATATAGCGACATCCCTTTCTAAACTCAAAACTAGATCAATCACTGAGAATCTTTCTATAATACGGGCCTAAGAGTATAATAAATTAAAAAATATGCATAAAAACTAATTTTGCCAAATTGTAACGATTCTCATTCCACAACAGCACGCCTTAAGCCACACAGCAACGCTGTTTGCACAGCATTTTTGAAAATATATTTAACGCATTGTAACTCAGCGAATGATTCCTCTACACAAGCTTACAACCTGGAGAGCTGTATGTAGCCTATATGTTTTCACAAAATTCATGGGCAATAGGGTATTTGACAAGTTTAAGAAAACGATCTCACGTTATTGGCTAATGTTTATGGAGTCCATAAAAAGATGGATATTCATCATTCTGTTGTGTATTTCAGTAAAAATAACCAAATCAAAAACTCCATTTTCAAGTTGCCGCGAAAACGTTTCTCTGGACAATATGGCGTCTTACTAGTTGTGACGTCACACGTCTGTTATTAAAACGTCAAACGATACAATGTATTGTCACTTTAACAGGAAGTTAACTTGCGTCTGACGTCATTTTAGGCTCCGCCAATCCTAAGCGATTTGTATCACGTGACAATAGATAAGAAAACTATTATCTTTTTCGTGGGTTTTTAGTAACATTATGAATATTTTTTTTGTAAAAATAGTAAAAACCCCTGCCAATATTCATTCTAAACACGTATACTAACAATTGGCACTTAATTTTTAATACTGTCAAATACCCTATTAATAAGGGTGTTTTGGAGATCTGTTTATAGCCTATGTCTTCACAAGATTCAGGCCAATTAGTTAGCGTGTTGTCTTTCACGCATTGTTACTCAGCGAATCATTCGTCTACACAAGCTTACAATCTGGATGGCTGTATATAGCCTATGTTTTCACAAAATTCAGGGCATTTTCGTTCCCCAGGCCCTATTGCAGTACCGCCTCAAGAGTTGGTCCTACGGGGCCTATTTGTACCTGTTACGATTGGTGCGATATTGGCAATTGGTGGTCACAACTGTCGTGTTGAATATAGTAGCGGTACCCAAGTATTTAAGGACTTCGGAGACTGCGAGAGGATCGGTAAGTGTTCGGTGGGATATTGAGTTTGTATGTGTTTTGTGTCTTATTGGAAGGTTTTAGACCTTTTTTTCAGAGATTTTACGTTGTAAGTAGACAAGAAATGGTTTTTATTCTTACTGCATTGATATTGGATGAATTTAGGTAATCCCCTTTTTAATTTTGTTTTTTGTTGAGACCGACTGTTTGGTGGGCAGCTTCGTCTCCCCACGCGGCTGATTGATGATAATTATGTTACTATCATAACCGTATCGTATCGTCTCAGAACGTGGAAACAGACTCTCTTGAGAGCAGCGTCGGCCCCTCCCGAGATTGCTGGGGTTTACTACGACAGCAGCCGGCTCGAGTCGCTAATCCCGCCGTGCCACTGCTGTCCTAGCAGTGGGGACATAAAAAGATAGAATCACAACGATCCTAGACTCAGTTACAAATTACTGAATTACCGTTTTTTGAAGTGAAACCTTCTTTACGCACGCTTGACTTTGGGGTTAAGCTGGCGAATGAGTTACGCGTTACGAAATGTGTTTTCGGGCGAGGCCAATGGGAGCTGAGTGGGGGATGATATAAGCAAGAGAAAACAGTGCGCGCGCACATTTTCTTTCTCCCTTTCTCTTATAGTTAGTAAATGAAATATCTATATGTACATACATGTTTATATTGTACACACACATATACAGGGTGTAAAAAAACCTATAACGAAGTCGAAGGCCACGTATTTTCCACATCAGGACGATCATTTTTTTCTTCTGGACTATACCGGGGAAATTTATGATTATGGAGATATTGAAGGGCTAAGCCAAAATATTTTTTTCAAGATTTATACATTAATATTTTCAAAACGTCATTTAGAAACTTTTTTATCGACGCACTTAGACACACGTACACACAGGCACATTTTTTGCGTAGCGCCATAGTAGCGCGCCGCGCTATACATTGCGTACTGGAAAAAAAAAATGGGTGCGTGTACTTATGTAGGCGCGTGAGAAGTTATCCTTCTTTGGCATCGTTTAAAATTAGTTTTTAATTGCATGGAAATAATTAATTACAATAAATTAATAAAAAGTCTGGAAAAGGACACAGGCAATAAAGTTCAGTTTTAATTTGAAAAAATAAATAAATAATCAAAATATTCAATTAAAATCGCTACTGAATATAATTTATTAGAACATATGTGATTTGCACTTGTATGAAACTCAAACACGTATTCCGAATATACAAACTAGAAACATGTGGATAAATATTATTAATATGAATACCTATTACTGTTACTTTATTACAAAAAATAAAGATGTGGTTTTTGGTTCTGCTACACCAATGGTCAAGAGATGGCGCGACCAACTTCATGCTGTTAAAATTTTGTGTTACAGTGATGCGCGCGCATCTTAAAATTTCACTCTCATCATTTTTTCATAACGCGCCTAAAGAAGTATAACTTCAAAAATGTATTTTTTTAACTTAAAAATACAAATTTTTCTCATCTATAATATTTTGTAATATGACTTGTTTTGGTGTACAGAATGCGTAGTTTAAGTCTTTGTCACAAGTTTTTTATAGTTTTTTAATAAGTTTCACTTCAGTCGTGTGGTCATAAGCAAACACGTTTTTTTTGCGTGTCAGAATATGAAGAGATACTCTCTGGTAGACAGCGACGTCTCCCCACGCGGCTGATATATTATTTGATGATCCTATTGCTAATTGACTGTTTCTTCGCGTCTCAGAACGTGGAAACAGACTCGCTCGTGGGCAGCGTCGGCTCCTCCCGCGACTGTTGGATCTGCTACGACAGCAGCCGGCCCGAGCCTCTTATTCAGCCGTGCCGTTGCTCCGGCGACGTGGCGGCCGTGCACCACGACTGCCTGCGGCGGTGGCTCGTCGAGGTATGAACATGTTTGAAGCTAAACAATTAAATAGATGCATTATACATATACTAGCAAACCAGTGAACCAAATGTTCACCAAAACCTGATTTAAAAAAAAATGTATTTAATTAATTGAGAACTTCGGAGATTTTGTGTGGTTTCATTTGAAATTCGTGATTTCTCAAAAACCGGAAGTGCTACGTTACTCAAATCCGGTTTGTAGTCTTATCAGACTATTCTTAACTTATAACTTAAATATTCTCTTTATCTATCTCTTACGGTTTGGCCGCTGAAACAGCACCACAGACGGACGGACTTGTCTAATAGATAAGAGAAACACACAGACACAAATATAGAGCCACAAACACAAATAGATACACAGACAGTCTCATTGCAGAGAGTTGAGGAGCTGGCGAACAGAACGGTTTTTTTACAGTCCGGAGGTTTCGGGTCCGTTGAATTTCAATCTCAAATAATTTTCAATCACCTAAAACAGTGTTAAAATTACTAAATTTATAAATTATGAATCATGCCAAAAGCTCACCAGAGGTAAGTATGTCATTCAGTTTTATACAGCTCCTGTAGAATTTAATTCTATGTAATTATACCGTTTTGTTCTCCAGCGACTCAATTTACAATCTTAAGACCTCTAGTCTTAAGATTGTAAATTGAGGCGCTCTGCTATTAACTCTGCTATTAAAAGAGTTCTAATTAATAAAGCCTATTGTAAAGTATCGGATTATATTTCAGACAAAAATACTTGTGTTTAAATTGTTCCAAACGTTCCGGCAAGCTTTTTCTATAATATTGTGATGAAGATGATATGATTTTGTATTGACACCGTAACAATATAATATTTTGTTAATATTGGGGCAGGCGCGCAACAGTCATGTGTGAGCAAATTCTCATAACCTATACTTGGTTGTGATTGCGTCATTGCTTTCGGATGTGAGCGCTGCGTTGGTTAGATTGTTTGATGTCGCGTCGTTTGATTGGCCATTATCTATTGGTTGGAAAAGTAGTGGGGGCGAGCCGGCGACATCGATTCCCGTACAAACGGTACATGTTCACCCTTCTAGCCTGTTTCTGTGTTCTGTGGGCTACTGTACTAAAGTCAGTCAATATTTTTTTTTGACAGAGCGCTTCCACGCCCGACGGCCTTAAATGCAAGGTCTGCAATACGCCCTATATTGTCCAGGAGACTAACAGGTATAGTACTGTTGCTGTTAATGACTTGATGTTTTGTTATATATAATTAAGTATACAGTACTCCTAGCACAAACCAATATCGCATTCGTAGCGTTTGCGAGTCCGAAATGTCATAGTTATAATTACGTATAACGAGAACTATAAATCAGTACACATTTGACTATGACACAAAGTACGTGCCGCTGCTGTTCCAAGTTTCCTTACAAAATTTGACATTGACATTTCGGTTTGCAAACTATTCGAATTCGATAACCATTATCGAATTTGTTGACTAAATTAATGCTGGACGCCGGATTTGTGAAAGCAGAAACGAAGAAACACTGAGTAGGTACATTCATAACTTTAAAAATTGTATTTTTAACTTTAAATATTATTCGATGAGTACTTGAAAAGTGATCTTCGCTAAAAGAAATGTTACAGGATTAAGCAAGCTTTAAACATGTGTGCTTGTGTAGTGTTTCTCTAGGTAATTTAAACCACAAATTTTCTGGAGTCTTTAATGATTTGTTTCTACATTCTCATTTAATATCTTTATATATAATTCTTCAGTGAGTGTGTATGTCACTGAACTTCTCTTAAACGACTGGACCGATTTTGATGAAATTTTTTGTGTGTGTTCAAGGGGATCTGAGAATGGTTTAGATTCACAATTTTGTCCGCTGGACAACCCCTATTTTTTAGGGCGGTACGAAGTTCGCTGGGTCAGCTAGTATATTAATATATTTTTTACGTGCTTGCGAGTGTTTGTTTACAAATGTTTTGACGTCATAGCATAGATAAATCTAACACTAAAATGGCCGACGACGTTTGGGCGCTTTCAATTTATGCGTTTCTTGACGGCGGTACCGGCGCCGCACTGTTGCCACACCGCGCGTTTTGTGTGAAAAAAAAGGATAGTCCGTACGCTGTACGACAAACGCACCGCTTCGGCACCGCAACAGGCCGTCAAGAAACGCATAAATTGAAAGCGCCCTTTTTCTATGCCCATGAAAAATCTATTTTATTATTAAAGATTTGTAGCTTTCTAGGTAGGTACAAAAATAAACAAATAATTTTTTTCGGTCTATTAGAACAATTATTAACCATTTTCTTAAATGGGTTCTTGCCCTTTTACAAAATTGCGCCGCTGCTGTACTGATCGGCGCGTAGGTAGATTTGCACTAGTATATATTGCATTTTACGGGTGATGTTTCGAGTCTTATAAAATAATTAAAAATGAACTAATAAAAAAATATACATATTTCAGTAGTTCAATGATGGTAGATTAGTTTTATGAAAGATTTTGATAGTAATTCTATTTAATTCAATATCAAAATACGAGGTAAACCTGCACTATTTTTTGGGAAAGCTCACGGAGGTTATATGAATTTTTTGATTATAATTAATGTGATGGAAAATCAAAATTCTTATACATTATCTTACAACAAAAACATATTTCTGATATCGTAGTAATTTATTTGATTTAATTTATTGAACAATATTGAGAGATTGGGGCGTTTAAAGTTGTGCATATTATCGTTTTTTCCTTAAACTAGCTGCAGTAGAACGATCAGTAAAAAAAAAGGAAAATAGTATTTGCAAATATTCTACATTAACTTACAATAGGAAGAATAAATCTACTGTTTACTTCTATTGGAAATAGTTAAAATCTCTTCTAAGGGGGTAAACGAGGCGCTCAAAAATTGCAATTTATTGCAAAAAATGTGAAAGGGCTCTTAATGCGCCGATACAAAACGCTGCCACACGTCACACGAGCCACTTTAGTAGCCGCTTCTAGCTTCTCATGGCGGCGTTTGTGGTTGTGGCGTGTGGCCCGTGTGCGGCGACACTTACAGTGCTTACTTTGGGGTTAGGCTAATGAGGGCTATCGTTTTTTGTCTCACCAGATGGCGCCACTGTTGAGTGAGGTCCTGAAGTGTAACTTTTAAAGTTAGTAAACACGCTCGTGATATCAAAGTTTACATTTTAATACAAAAGAATCGTATCTTAAACATAATCGCCCATGCCACAGTGTTGCGCAGTCCCGTTTTGTTCGGAAAAAAGAAGGACAATATTTTTTCTTAGCTCCGCTTTTAAATAACTGACAATCATTGACACGTAACTCATATTTGCCATAATAAGTCTGATTTATTACCAAATATTCACAACTATTATTTTAACTAGAAAAAAACCGAGTAGTCAACCCGCAAGCTATAACATTTGACATTTCGGAGACCTCACGCAACACAAGCGCCTCTAGCGGCGGTTTCAGAGGCGATAGCCCTCATTGGTGTAATTGTTGAGAATGTTTATTTATTATTTATCTCCCCCCGCCCCCGTCCGCAGAGTGGAGTGGGAGCGCGGGTTCACGTGCGTGCACTGGGTGCGCACGGGGCTGGGCGTGGCGTGCATGTGCGGCGCGGGGGCCGCGGCCTGGGTGCTGGTGCAGCTGTTCACCTCCATCTACGTGCGGGTGCTGGCCGCCGGCGCTGCGCTGCTCGTGTGCTACGTGGCTGCCAGGCGAGTGATGCGATACCTACCTGCTAATAACATTCTGGGTGCTCCTCCTTCTTCAATCTAGTGTCTGCTGTCTGCAAATCCAGTACCGAACATCATCATCATCAGCCTATTAATGTCCCCACTGCTGAGGCACAGACCTTCCCTAAGGATGGAATAGGGAGATTGGGCCATGACCCACCACGCGGGCCCAGTGCAGATTGGTGGGTGCTAACGACTGCAGATGCAGCCGGGACCAACGGCTTAACGTGCCTTCCGAAGCACGAAGGAGCTCAAGATAGTAAATATTTGGTCACCCATCCAATGACCGACCAATGCGAAATTTGCATTTCGCAAATGCAAATTTCGATTAATTTCAACTTTGTCCTAGGTCTAGTGTCTTCCTGTGCCTTCCTGATTGTGTCACTGACATATTATGTAAGCCGACAGTTTCTTGTAAGGTGATCAATTGACTGCACCGATTTAATAATTTATATGTTCGGTATGAACTCGCAAGTGGTTTACGCGTTTGACTGCAATTGTTGAACTTAAGCAACTTTCGCAGTGATCCATCATTGGATGGGTGATCAAAAATCTTTTATCTCGAGTTCCTCTGAGCTTTGGAAGGCACGTTGGTCCCGGCTGCATCTGCAGTCGTTAGTACCCGCCAATCCGCACTTGGCCCGCGTGGTGGGTCAGGGCCCAACCTCCCTCTTTCCATCCATACGAAAGACATGTCCCCACTGCCACATTAATGATGATGATGATTGATAATATCTGCTATCATTTTTAACATATCTTTTTCATTACAGATTCCTAGGTATGAACACTGTGACAGCATACCAGCGTGCCAAGGTGTCTTCCCTCAGGATTCTGACAGAGCCTTTGTCCGAGCAACCCACCGGCCTGGCTACCATCAGCAAGACGGTTACCGTTGAGGTAGCTTCCAAGACCCTTCTCGATCAAGCCTTGAAAGGGGAATTCCAGTAAGAAGTTGTGAACAGAAGACAGTGAAGTGATCTCCAAACTTATTGTTGCGAGTTCTCTGAGTTAAATCGATTAAAGGTTTCGGTGAAATTTACACGATCAGCTCATTACTTACGTTGTGAAATAAATTGTGTTCCAGTTGAAGAATCGCTATTACAAACAGTGTATGTGACTTTCAATGTGCCACATCAAGTTCAAGTTAAATTGGTGAAGTGTTTTTGTGAAGTAAGTACTGTCAATAGTTTACAAAAGTTGTGGGTAAATTGGAATTCAGTTGCGAGAAAGGTGAAAAATTTCGATGTTTAAAGACTGGTTTGAATTGCATTAGCACATGTAATGCTATAGATGTTCTGTATTGCCAAACTGACTTTTCGTACACGCATTAAATAATTTTAATGGACTTTAAATTTTAATGTGTGTATTTGAGATGTAAAAATCCGTAAAAGTCTTATTTCTTTGAATATGATTTCGGTAAGGTTGTAAGAAGGAAAAAGTTGTAGCAGTGTAATTTGTTGCTGGAAAAAAAATATGAACACAAAAATGATAAATTGATACACGGACATGTTAACAAAACTAGGATGTATTATTCAAATACTCATTTATTATATGAATCAGGCTTTAAAATTACTTAAAGACAATTCGTTTCCAAAATACAATGTTCCAATTTTATCACAAATTATTTTAATTGCGTATGCTTCTAGGACTGCTAGTTGTGTTAGCGTGCTTGTGTCATGTCTGTTATGCCGGCACTTCACTTGACTATTCGTATTTGCTATTTGTAAACTCGACAAAACTTGTTAACTTGTGTTTTGTAAACTTGACAAAACTTAAATAAAACTAGTTTTAACGGGTTAATGCACGAACTTTATTTATTGACGTTCGCATTTATTCTGACGATGCAGACCTGTAAAGGCTGCGAAAAGTCAATAAATAAATAAAGTTCGTGCATTAACCCGTTAAAACTAGTTTTATTTAATGAGTGATGTGCGTGAAAACCTAAGAAAAAAATATAGACAAAACTTGTTAACTTGTTATTTGTAAACTTGACAAAACTTGTAAACTTGACAGACTTCAAGTTTACAAATATACTTTATAAGGAATGATATGGACAAACTGATGTCAAGTTTACGAATAACAAACACGAATACCGAAGTAAAGTGCCAGCATAATAAGGTTACTGTTGAGTATTTCTTTATTTTCTTTGGTATCGTTAGTACAAAGAAGGTGATAGCGTGGAAAGTTACATTAGAAAATTAACCTTACTTCTATTGTCATTAGGATTAATATATAGTTTCGTCACTTGATAAAATCTCGGTTATAATGTCATTCGATGCTTTGATTATTTGTTAATATGCTTAAAGGCTCAATAGGGTATTTGACAAGTTTTAGAAAACGATCTCACGGTAATGACTAATGTTTATGGAGTCCGTAAAAAGTGGATATTCATCACTCTGTTGTGTATTTCAGTAAAAATAACCAAATCAAAAACTCCATTTCAATTTGCCGCGAAAACGTTTTTGTGGACAATATGGCGTCTTACTAGTGTGTGACGTCACACGACTGTTATTAAAACGTCAAACGATACAATGTAATGTCACTTTAACCGGAAGTTTACTTGCGTGTGACGTCATTTTAGGCTCCGCCAATCCCAAGCGTTTTGGGTCACGTGACAATAGATATGAAAACTATTATCTTTTTCGTGGGTTTTTAGTAAAACTATGAATATTTTTTTTATAAAAATAGTAAAAACCCCTGCCAATATTATAATACTAAACACAGATGCTAACAATTGGCACTTTATTTTTAATACCCTATTATACTTGGTCGTGACCTCGTATTAGGGTAAACGAAAGACATCATTCGAATTCGGGCACCCAAAGCAATATATTCACTGGAACCAAAACGAAAACTACCCGAATACGCGAGTACTCGACTCGGTTCCTTTACACTTAATCGTTTACCCGAATTCCATTGGCTATCGTGTTCGGCCTAACGGACATGGTAATTGAGCCATAAGACAAAATAGACGAAAGATTCAAAGTTTAAAAACTGGTTAAACCAAACTGGACTTAAATTGTATCCACCTACTTGGTTTCGCCTGTACTATCTTTATCGACCATCATTAACCTATTAATGTTGCCGCTACAGGCACAAATGCTTTCTTTAGTACAGTGTTGCCATTCAACAAATATAATGTAATCAAAAAATATGATCATTTGACATTGTGGGTTATCTACAATGCGAAGAGATGGCGCTGCCTTGCAGCTTAGGAAAGGCTAGAAAGAATTCGACGCGACCATCAGGGCCGTGGTAGCATAATGGTCAGTGCATTCGCCCGGATAGCAAAGTGTGCGGGTTCGAGTCCCGTGATCCCGTCTGCTGCTTGGTCCGCGTGGAATCTTTTCTTTAGATTTAAATATAGTCGAGATTTTATCATGAACCGAAAGATAATTTATAGGAAACCAGTTTCTGCATCCTTCACTTGTTTAAAATTTAGAAACTATCGCCTACATAGCAAGATTGCGAAGTAGCCGCCATTAAAATTCTGCCGTCCTCAAACTAGATTGATAATGTGGTCGATTTTTCAGTACTAAATTGCATCTTATACAGTTTTTAATTCTCTATCGATCTGTCTTTAACCAGAATTCGTAGCTTTTATAGTTTAAGTCTAAAAATCATGCGATGAATGGTTACAAAATAGCAGTTATTTAAAGTATACATATACACGCCGTTATTTGGCCATATCTCAAAAGTTGTTTTTGTCATTTAGCCGTGTTTTAGCTTGAGGACGGTAGAACTCTTGAGTAGAATATTTGTGATCTACCCCCTTATTATTCAATAAGGATTAAGCTTGTTACCCGTGTTTTATTCATGTCAGTAAAATGCCATTTGCATTGGTCATACGATAGACAAACACAAAACATGGAGTAACAAATCTAAGCCTAGTCTTCGTTTACTAATAAGGAGACCTTAGGGGGCCATTCGCCTAACGGAAATGCTTTGGAAAACGCTAACGCTTACGATTTCATTTTGTTATTTCTAGCCGCCTGAGGTTTTCAAATGCCTCGCGCTCTTTTTTTTCCTTTGCATTGGTAATAACAATATTAAAAAAAAATGAGCGTGAGGTATTTGAAAACCTTCGGCGGTCAGAATAACAAAATAAAATCGAAAGCGTTAGCGTTTTCCTAAGCATTTCCGTTAGGCGAATGGCCCCCATGTCCCACTACAATTTTTCGTCATTGATCTATGTAAATAAATATTTATTATGTGTTTTGGTGTCAAACGAAAAGACTCTTGCGTTGTAGAAATTGCTAGAGTTTGGCAGTGTACAAAACCTTTATTTTATATGAAATAAAGCTTTATTTTTAGGCACTTAGAGTGAAATTTCTCTGTTTGTTGAATAGATTTGATAGTTTGCGATAGTTGGGGTTGCGTATACTTAAATCAAAGGCACTATGAGATGTAATATATTTTTTGATGCTTTCCTTAACATCAAATTCAGCCTTATTTCAACTGAAATAAGGTTGGATTTGTCTTTATTTGTTGTGTCTCACGAATTTTCACAGCAATAAATCATAATGTATATTTTTATATATGAGAATTGTTTGATTAAATTATTTGTGATTTTAAAGTGATGCAACGATTGCATATCACGTAATTAAGCTTCTGATGTTAATAAAATGTGTGAAGTTAAATTATTGTTAGTAAACAAGATACTCCGGACCCAGCTTAATGTTGAGTGGTTAAGGGTATGATATGTACTTACATGAGGTGAAGAGTATTGACCACACTCAGAGACTGCAATTAAATTAAATGCTTATTTAAGTTATTTTTGAAAATAAAACCGTCGTATTTTTGAAAGACAGACATTACTGCAATTTGACGACATCCGTGGCCGAGTGGTTTGTACCTTGGGTTACAAAGTGTCTCCTACTCGAGAGGTCCCGGGTTCGAATCCCGGTGGGGGCAGATGTTTGTGTAATGAATACGAGCATTGTACTCCAGTCATGGATGTTTAATATGTCTTTCTATATAAATATACTGATATATGTACAATATATGTATTCTATTCGTTACCCTAGTATCGCATAACACCTTACTTTGGGGCTAGGCTAATTGGTGTGAGTGTTGGAAATATTTATTACTTCTGCTTAAGTAATGACTTACCGACATTTTTCATTTCATACTTAAGATATTGATCAAGTTAGAACTGTCAAAAATGAGAATTCTTATCACTCGTGCCATTAAGGAAACGAATCGAAAATGCCGACGGAAAACATTCTGTCTTTTTCGTACATTACTTAGGATAGCATGTGGGAGAGGGACAAAATGTCTAACGTCGTCATTTGCGATTCGTTTTTTGATTGGCGCGAGTTATAAGCAAGTAATAGTTACCATTTTCGTTACTAAGTAATCATTCAGAAATCAGAAATCAATATAATTTTATTCAAATTAGATGTATAATACAACTCTTTTGAATCTTCCAAAAATTTTTTTCCCTACCACTCGTTAAGGACATATTTTTTAGCTGCAGAGAAAAACGAACGAAAAAAACTCCACAACATTAAAAGTCTAATGTAACATTTACAAATCATTGTTGTTACAACGTCAATACAATAATGATTTATTTAATATAGAAAACCTGTTGGAATGATTGAAACAGTTCAAACCCAAGCATTATTGTCTGTCATATAACCAGACACTTTTTTTAATAAGTGCTTTTTATATACTATCTTTAAATTTATTTATGGTTAACTCTTAGATATTGCTTAGACATTTGTTTTATTAAAGAATTTTAGTGTCGAATTAATGACTTTGCTACTTAGCAACAAAGTAATTACTTGTTCTTGTTTAAAAATACGACGGTAAGAGTTGGAATCAATTTAAAATTTTAAAAAATTACTTAGTGTCATAAGTGTGGTCATATGAGATACTCTTTTAGAATTTTTATTTTTTCCAATTTATCACTGTTTTTTTAGTTTCCTCAAAATATTGTAACAATTAAACCTTCTTTAACTTTCATAAATTAAATGCAATTAAATCGATGTATTCAAAATATTTGCAAAGAGGCTGGTTTTGACTATTTGTAATTATGTAAGACATAATGATGATAATGTTTATTCATAAATATATAGGTATGATGAAGACGTATATGTCAGTGCCAAAGATTTATTTGATTTTGAGTAAAAATATACGTAAGGATCTGTAAGCACATTTTTTTATTTGTTTTTCCTGGTTTTGGTATTATTTTTAAGCATTTTTTGTCATTATTGTTTCATTTCTGATTTACATTAAATATAAAAAAATATAGCAATTTATTAATAATATCATGTAGGTATTTCACCTAAAACTTATAATTTATAAATGAGTATGAAAAGGCGAATCCCAATTTCAAAATATAAAAAAAAACATAAATTAATTCCTTTAATTTTAACAAACAGGGGGCCATTCGCCTAACGTAAATGCTTTGGAAAACTCTTAACGCTTTCGATTTTTTATTGTTATTTCTGACCGCCGAAGGTTTTCAAACTTATTTTTTTATAATATAACAAACGCTACTTTTTTTAATATTGTTATTACGAATGCAAAAGAAAAAAAAAGAGCGCGAGGCATTTGAAAACCTCAGGCGGCTAGAAATAACAAAATGAAATCGTAAGCGTTAGCGTTTTTCATAGCATTTCCGTTAGGCGAATGGCCCCCTGGACTTGTCACAATTAACTTTTTATTTTTTATGTAGTAATGCCAAAATAGTTTTATAGGTAGGTACTTGGTAGTGATTATTTTAGAATATAAATAGGTACTACCTCCATTGCATAACCAGAACATAGATAAAATAAAAGCTTTTCGTAGATATGAAATTGAAAGTCTATTTGCACATCTTTTAATAAATCGATATGCTGCAAAAGAAAATGGAACAAAACTATTTTTCAAGAAATTAATAATTTAGGAAACAAAATGGAAGCCAACCCATTTTAAATAGTATTGGAGGATGGAGAGTATTCCGTAATATATACCAGTATACTGGCCAGTGCTAATGACGTCATGAATCAACGCTATACTGGTGAATTCTTCCAAAATATACAGGCCAGTGCACAGTGTTTTATGGAACCAAAAAAATTTACATGTTCAGGTTCTTACATAAATAGATTATTTATACCCTAAAAAAGGCATGAGTTCAATTTACAGAAGTCTAACTCAAATACTTTTTGAGAAAAAAAAACATGAACTTATCGTGACCTTTGACCTATGAAATCTAGAATATTTTTTTATAAAGTGAATATTAACAATATATTTTTTTAATAAATATGTGTCAATCGGGCATTACTTTAGCTTAAAAAAATGCATTGGTTTGGGAGCAGCATTTTTTTTTGTATTTCGTATTTATTGTTTTTTCTCCCTTAAAACGAAAAAGTGGAACCTAGAACTTAGATAGAAATAAACCTACGGATGTGGTCTATCATACATAAACAAGCCACGTGTCACTTTTGCGGCGATTAGAAGATATTAATTTTTAAATTTTTATGCTAGGGTTGACACCGAACCACAGTGTTTTATAGAACCAAAAATATTTACACCTTAAGGTTTTTGCATAAATCAATTATTTAAACCCTAATAAAGGCAAGAGTTCAATTCCCAGATAACTATTTTAAGTAAAAAAAAAGATATGAAGTAGCAAAGTTTTTGATGTTTGCGCATGAAAAAATTAACAATTTAATTTCCTCAAAAGACGATTCCATATCTGTCCATGAGATATTTGCCACTTGCTAAGGAATTATTGATGGCATAATTTTGTAATATTATTTTATTTATAAGTGTCCTAGTTTCCAAGAAATATATATTTTTTTTAATTTCGATTTCTAATTTTTTTCTCCAAAAATCGGCAAAAGTGGAACCTGGATTTAGTACAGAAAGGTTCTATAAGCCAAGTTCTATCACCCATGAAAAATCAAGTTTCAAATTCAATTCCGAAAAATGAACAGGAGAACCACAATGACGGACCTCTTTCACCGTGCCCTAGAATCATCAGACCCGTTTATTTCTATAGCAAATATCAGCCAACGTCGAAAATATTCTAAGCGATTTCCCTTGCCTTCAGCTGTTTGCGAGCTCTTACAACCAATTGATGCAGATCGATTGCCGTTATTCGAAGCAGAGGAAGATGCTGAAGATGAAGATTTTTCGAACGTCGCAAATGAAAGCAACCTAGAATTATTAAACGACGATGATTTATTTGTATAAAAGTTAAAGTAAAGGTGTTGCATAAAGAAGGTGCCGGCAGGTGATGACACTATCCTAGATTGATTTTAAATGTGAATGAATTTCTAAATCCAAAATTTCATCACAATCGTTAGATCCGTTTCCGAGAAACCAATTACATACCAATATATTTATATAGGTACATACAATAATTGCTCGTTTATAGTATAGGATGTGTGTTAATTTTTTTCAAACAACATAGTTTATTTTTTCGTTGCCATTTAGCGTGTAAGGCAAAATTAAAATGTGATCGTCAAAATTAAAACAAGTATTCCTACATTATCACATCTACATTAGGTAGGTAGTATATGTAAGTATATTGTATTCGTCTATAAGTACAACACTTATTCAATTACAATATAATATAATTTATTCAATTGATTGACGGTATTAATAACAAAAAAAAATTAACATTTTCATTTAACTCATAGTTGACCTTTGTGACAACCCTAAATCATGAAAGTTGACCTTTATCTAATTTCTGTCATAACTTCTTAAAACCGCAAAAGTGAAACCTGATTTTTTTATGGGTGATAGAACTTGGCTTATAGAACCTTTCTGTACTAAATCCAGGTTCCACTTTTGCCGATTTTTGGAGAAAAAAATTAAAAATCGAAATTTAAAAAAACTATATTTCTTGGAAACTAGGACACTTATAAATAAAATAATAGTACAAAATTATGCCATCAATAATTCCTTAGCAAGTGGCAAATATCTCATGGACAGATATGGAACCGTCTTTTGAGGAAATTAAATTGTTAATTTTTTCATGCGTAAATTTCAAAAACTTTGCTACTCCATATCTTTTTTTTTATTTAATATAGTGATCTGGGAATTGAACTCTTGCCTTTATTAGGGTTTAAATAATTGATTTATGCAAAAACCTTAAGGTGTAAATATTTTTGGTTCTATAAAACACTGTGCAGTGCACTGACGTCATAAATCGACGAAATATTAAAAATAATGCGAATAAAGAAGATTTTTCATTCACCTCCTCAAAAAGAGTTCTTTAAATAAAAAAGAAATAAAATTCGAATGCATCTCATGTACGCTCGGTCATACGTCATATTCGTTTTCCCGGTAAAAATATGGTAGCATACCAGTACAATATGGCGTCGGATTCGTGACGTCATTACCACTGGCCAGTATACTGATGTATATTTCGGAATACACCCATGGTGTAGTGCCATCTATTGGCTTGTAGCCTGGAGGCCTACTCTAATTCAACGAAAAACGAAATTTCCATCGTAACTTCGCACTTTTCGTACTATGTTTCTGGTTCGTTTTCGTTCGTAATTAAAATAATATTCGTCGTCGGAATATAGATTGAGGTGTAGATTTTCTAATCCTACTCAAAGAAAGCTTCTATTTCATAATTTATCGTTCAAATTAAGTATTATTACCTTAAATTGACGAAATTAAACTTCGTTTGAACTTCGTTATCGAAAGTTCGTTTCGGAGAAAGAGAGTAGAACTCCTGCACTTTAGATAAGTCGGTTTCATATATATATTTACATTCAAATTGTTCTTTCTGTCTTGAACTACGCCATTCGATTGTGTTGAGGGTTACCACCCGGACTCTAAAATAGAGATTTGTCTCCTTATTTGTGGAGTCCTATTTTGACTTTTTGATCGCGTGTCCGGCCAAAATAAATCGTGTCCGGCTTTCGTAAAGCTTTTTCTTGTAGGCCTACTTTACGCCTTGGCCACGTAGATGGGTTAGGCTAAGCGTGGGTGTGGGTGACTTCTGCGGGCGCGGGTGGCATGCCACGTACTTTCAGTAGCGGCTACAGCGGCTGACTAAGTGGCTAATTGAGGATGGCTCTAACTCCTGGGTTCCGAACCTGGGGGTAATTACCTCTCCGGAGGTAAATCAGCCATACTTCGGGGGTAACAAAGAACCTAATTATTTGGTCAAATCTAAATAATAAGAAAATACTATATAATAATAATACTACTTAAATAGAGCATGCGCTCCTACTTGCTAGCGAGCCCGCGGGGTCCTGAGTGTGGGAAGCGGGGCGAGATTTTTTCCTGATGATGAAATTATTAGAGACGAAGATGTAGCGGCCAAATTGGAATTTCTTGGACTGATGATAACATTTTAAAGTCGGGGTAAAATCTGTTTTCCTAATAGGTTACAGGGGAAGCAGTATTGGAAAGGTTAGGAAACACTGATCTAACTAAAGTGATGCCTTGACAGCAGTTCGTATTTTATGGCGAATACTATACTATACTTGTACCTACTTATTAGTAATTACGTATTATCTAATAAAACTTACTGTCCTGATCTTATTCATTTAATTACATAGTCTTTTAATTACATTTTTATACTTGGAGGCTTAGACATCCATGTAGATGGTCGGTTTAATATTTGTGTAATAAATGCTTCGGTGTCCATAATAATATGCTGCCGCTCGTGGATTCGTCCAAGAAATTTTGTTTCACTCGATCCGTCCCACGCTCGCCGCTTTCAACCGCCCGAAAAACCGCTGTGCACCGTCCGTGGCCATGCGCAAACTAGCCCATAGCACGGTAATATTATCTATACAGTATTGTGACTCCGCCCTGTCTTTGAAAATAAATGCCTACGGCCGAGCGCTGCATTAGCTCGCGGTAGGGCCCGCCTACAGTATTTTATGTAGTTTTGTTTTTAACGCGAGTGTAGGTAGATTACTCGTTTGTCTCTTTTTTCATCCTAACCGCTTATTTATATATTATTCCAGATATTTTGACCGATGGAAAAACCGAAATACCTAAATAATAGAAACAAGATAGGTAGTAGATAGGTATATAAAAAAAATCTATAAAGGTAAGACACCTTTCCAATATTTCAGGTAATTTTATAAATGATATCTCTGCGTGTGTTATTGAAGAGGTCAAGCAAATAAAAAACAGCAATTGTGCTGTTGTACGGTACAATTATGTCGGTATCTACTTATTCAAATCAAATATTTACAATACAAAACGCACGTTTAAGCACGGCTAACTGCATAAAAAATAATTCACACTGTTCGGTCGTCGTTGCGGCGCGGCGGCGCATTCGCGACTGGGTGCCCGCCGAAAGCACATCGAACTCGAGTGGTGTAGGTATGACTCGCTTTCCGACCATTTGTATGAAGATAGAATACTGTATGATATTATTACCTTGCCCATAGCTTTGTTTCTACCCGCCCGCCTCGCCCGCCACCGCTGCCCCGAACCGCCGCCGCCAGCCGCAGCCGCTGTAGCCCGCCGCGCGCGAGTCGTGGCATACTTCATACATTCTCATACATTTGTTTAATTAGCCAACCGCCACCGCCGCCCGCAATCGCGCCTAGTCCGTCTCTGTGGTACTTATAATCTACGACACCAAAAAAGTATGCCAAAACACCGGCATGGTGTCCGGCTTTTCCGGAATTTGTTAGGCTTTTTCTGTAGGAAGGCCAAAGGGGAAGATCTTCCCCCGAGTTGGATGATGGTAGCTCGGGGGCCGACTGATGTTGGTCGGGCATTGTATATATGGAGTGTTAGCATCCGAATTTCACTTGCGCGATGTAGGCTTCCTGACGTATTGATCGCAGCGTCGGTAGCGCCATCTCTTGAGGAGGCGAGTGATGATTTCCTCAATCCATTGGATATATGTAGGGCATAGAGATGACGATGATTAGGTTTGGCGTCCTAACAACCCTTATTTGATACAAAAAACTGTAATTCACCCTTGTTAATCAGGCTGAGAGTTTAAAATTGATTGCAGAATTTCGTGCTGTCATCCGTCCCACATCGGTTGGCGTATGTTCGTGATTAAGCGTGCGTTCATTTAATGTTCTTATACGATGCGTGCTTTGAAAATGTTTGTAAGTAAGTTTGCATGTAAGTATTAAAATCCAATGAAGCCGAAGAAAAACCGCATGCGCGTTGTCTACTCTTGCGTTGTGTAAGAGTATACGTGAACGCAGTCGTAGGCAGTAATTTGTATGTGTTTTAATCGAAATAACTGTTAATATCTATTCATAGGTTAATACATCTTTTAATAATAATAATGAAGAAAAAACTATTTTTCTAACTTTCCATAAGGTGACAAATTGTAGACCAGGCTTTTTCTTTCGCACCAAATTTCAATATACCAAACACCCAACTTTATGAGAAATAATAATTTTGTAAATAAATCTTTATCCCCTCACTCACTTGTTGCTCTGTGGGTACAGCAAAATACTCATTAAGTTACTTACAAACCGTCAAATGTCCGAGAGTTTGTGAATCTTATATCATCCACGATAAAGTTCAAAGTCAGACAATGAAATGTTGACGGTTTTCGATAACTTGATCTGTGGCTGCCCAAATTGTGTGTATTTTCACTGGTGTAGTATTCATGAATGTAGGTCTGTATGAATGCAATGAAAATGACGTTAATTAGAAAAATCACTAGTACCTATAGGAAAATTATAATATTTCATGGTCCTTAAATTAATTTAAGGACACTAGGATCTCCACAAGTCAGTGTCAGGTGTTATTCGACCTGGTTTCGATTTTTTGTCCCGTACAACTTCCTACGCTTGCAGATTCTGCAAGTCTTTAACTGCATACTCGTGTGTGCAAATCTTCAAACTCATATTCTTTACAAAAGGGTGGGACAGTGGGATAAACCACTAAAATCTTTACTTAATATGAAATAAAGTTCCCCACTGCATCTGTATTATTTCACGGATTTCGCCATTGATAAAAAGAAAATGACACGGAGAGTTTATGATATCATAAATTATATAATGTACAAAAATAAATTCTATAGTCTAACTATACCTGAGTGAACATAATAGGGATGATGACTATTTTTTTTTCTTCGTATATCAGGTAGATTGGACACGTATTTTTTCTTTTTTCACATAATATAAACATTGCAGAGATATATTGATTTGAAAAGTCGCATGACGTCATGTTTTGGTACAATTTTCACTTAAAAATGACGTCACGAGCCCCTACTCCCAAATTTTGACGCGCTATAACTTTGTCATTTTTTGGTTGATTGCCCAAAGAAAAAATACGTGCCCATTATTTTTTGATCATCTAACTGACGGACTTAATAGAATTTTGTTTACTGTACCCCGTCATCACCCCTATTCAATAATTACATCTCTATCAGAGAGTTAGAAAAACCTAAAACCTGCACTGCGAGAGATCCTATCTTTCAATTTGAACTTGCCAAATTAAACTACTTATGTAATATTAAATCAGATAATATATTAAACATATTATAATGTATATTTTGCTAGTACATTTATTGCAGGCTTCTTGAATTTTGGCTATAAATGGCTAGATAAAGTAGTTACTAGCAATAAGGTTTAATATTATCTTCGTAGAAGGTAGAAGTGAAGAACCTATTAATTGTGTCCTCTAATTAATAAGAACGTTTTGTGTTAAAATTATTTGAGTTATTATTATAAGTAAGAGGCGAGATTTGGTTCCACTCAACTTTATTTGGAGCTTTGTCCTTACAATCTTGTAGAATTTACTTAGCTCACGACTTATCGCGAGTATGAACACAGTTGAACTGACCGCTTGTCCAGAGATACATACTGTTATAAATAATTTCATGTCAAAGATGTTTTCATCCTTTGCAGACGGCGATTGTACATTCAAGCTTTTCATAATCTATTATTGATTGCTTTTTGGCATAAATTACTTGCGCTTTATTTGAATAGTTTGACTTAAATAAAATTAGTGTGTGGGCTTTTTTTCCTAGTATGTTTTTGCTTAATTAGATTTATAACGGTTACAAGATATTTGGACGATAAACTTAGCTCTTCAAGCTATACAGACTGACGTGTTCTCCAATTTCTATTCAGTCTTATAGCCTGCGCAGACGAGGGACAATTGTCCGCGGATTTTTTGTGTTTTTAACGCTTACAACTGCATAGAGTACTCCCACGAGGAACTAAAAGTCCCGCGTACAAAAACTAGCCCGAACAGCAGAGGACATCGAGAGACCGGAAAGGACAACAGTATGGGGGTGTCCCGGAAAAAAACTAGAACTCATATGATTAGGCCCAGCAGCCGTATTATGAACACCCGACACGCTATACCAGGTACAGGTACGTACCTGGGCGTTTTTCCCCGCCCTCCCACCACAACGGCTAACTAGAGCCGAGGTCCGAGTCTCAGAGACCTCCTAAGGTTCGAGTGGTTCAGAGGCTCCAGACGGAGAGGAGACTCCCCCCGTGGGGAGATGCCATCCGCCTGGAATACCTATAGAGGCACACGCCAATTCTCGGCTTGAGGTCCCCTTAGGATCTCGCCGTCCCCAAACCCGGTGACGCTGTAAAGGTCATCTGCGACCAACATACACACTCAAAAAAAACGAGCGAGCCTTACAGTAGTCGCGTATGAAGTGTAACATTTGAAACCTCACCTTATATTAGTAAAAAAAGAAATAAAACCTGCTACAAAAGGAATAAGCCATTTGAACATTATGTTCTAAAATCAAATCAAACAGCACGCGCTTTCGTGACTTCCTGTTACACACTTTCCGTCCCATTTCACGAAATCACTCCCACAAATTGCAGGAAAGCGAGAGGAAAGATGTTACACATCAAAAAATTAATGCTTACGCCACGCAAAAACAGCGGTTGAAGTGGGATGTCGCTCTACTGTGTGTATATGATGTCTCGCTCTAACAATGGAACTTGCCTGGTGTTAAGAGTAGATAATACGACCTCAGGTTGCACTCTCGAACCGATTTAAAGAGATGGACCCATTATTCTCTTTAAAGACGTCCTCTCATTTTCTTAAACTTCTTGTTATTTACAACACAACGTAATCTGAGAATATTTACTTCCGTAGCGTGCGCTTTTTTAAAATTTCGGGCGGACTTTTTTTTCCATGATTCAGGGACTTTTGACCGTTGGTGAAAGTCCCACGTCTGCGCAGGCTCTTAGTGGTTGAGGTCATAGTTGAATTTTAATTAAATAATTCCGCCATTTCTTGGTTACCTGTAAGTGTGATATATGTACTTAATGTTTTCGTTAAAACACAAAGCTTTTGAGTTTCATTATTTTTATGAAGTGAATAATTGAGCATATGTTTAGAATTTGTTTTCATTAGATTTCAATTGTTATTTCTCTTGTTATTATGAAAGGTGATGTTGAACCGTACATAATTATTTTTAGCTTTGATGATAAATAGCTATGTATTTTATTTAATCTATATTTTTACGTAGTAATTATGTACTAATGTTCAAATGAAATTTAGTAAGTAGATATTATTACAATACAGTACAGTACCCTTATAGATTACAAAATATCCGAGGTAATTAAATAACCTATTACTTAACTCTGTGAGAGCATAGTGATTCATTTGTGTATTTTATTTATTTTTGTAAAAGGGAAGCAGTGAAAAACAATAAAAAGGATGAGCAAGTATCTATTAAGTTTTATTATTATTTTCTGAAAAGCAATAACAATCTTTAAACCACAGAACACAAAAAGAGGTTACAAGCTTGATCATAGACCGTTTGTACGAGAAGCAATGTCGCTGGTTTACCGCCACTCTTTGAGTATCTATTTTCATCTAATAGATCTCAATCAAACGACGTGACATCCAACAATCGAACCAGTCAGCGCTCACAGCCGAGAGCAAGGACGCAATAAGACTCAAGTTTTGGTCAAGTTATGAGCATTTGTTCACACATAGCTGTGATGCGCCTGACACGCACACAAGCCTCCCCCTCTAACCTTTTTCTGTGTTCTGTGCTTTGTCCGTCCGTAGTCCGTACTATGCGATATACTGCATTCAGTAATACCCTGGTGTTCATGTGCCAAATGCACAGTACCCCTAGCACGAACCATTATCGAATTCGAATAGTTTGCAAACCGAAATGTCAATGTCAAATTTTGTATGAAACTTCTACTAAAAATCAGTACACATTTGACAATGACATTTCGGACTCGCAAACGATTCGAAATCGATATTGGTTCGTGCTAGAGGTACTGTGCATTTGGCACATGAACACCTGGGTAGATCTCCCGTTTGAAAACACCTTGAACGGGAAACAACGTCAATAAAAGGGATAAATAATATCCCTATTATTTTGTTATCAAAATGTATTGGCCAAGTATTTTTTTATTCGTAAAATTAAAACATTGCATAGAAGATTTGAAATGTCGTATGAGGTCATGTCTTGGTACGATTTTTACTTAGTAGCGTTAAGTACAAAAACTCTTTCCGTTGGATAGATTAACACTTTATTATAATACCAAATATATAATTACACAACACTCACAAACAATAAACTTAACAAAAGCGTGTGGCGGTGTTATTAGTACAGTCATTTGGTAAGAAATATAGTGTTTACCTGGAAAGTTTTCCGGGAGTTTTGAAAATTGGTAATTTTATAAATTTTGAGGTGTTCTTTCCGAATTTAGACTTTGCCACCTCGTATTTTTGCCGCTCGCGCCGCCATATTGGAAAAATGGCACCTAAAAGCAGTTTTTTGACAATATCTCCTTTCCAACTCATTTTCTGATAAAAACAGTTACTACAAAATGAAACTAGAGACAATTGCCTACAATTTATGTATCTACCTTTTTTTCATAAAGTCAATAGTTTTGGCGTACGAGCGCCGTAAAGTGTACGCGCATTTTGGCCAAAAACACATTTCCACACCACCTTGAGTTAGAGTAAGTGGCGCGTTTTTTTTAATGTGGTATCCCCAACAGGCCTTATCCACATGCAATTCAATGTGCGAAAATTTAGAGTATTCTCCTTCGCTTTGTTGTTCTCGATGGACCAGGTGTTGCAAATTCATCGTCTGTAGTACCAATCGAAACGTCTCAGACCGGTATTTCATCTACATCATGGGTCTATTATAGTATAATATAATATCTATAGTCAGTATAGTTTAGATTTATATTAATTTTATAACTCACAAATATAATGAGTTGAAATTAAATGCCACAGGTTGCATGAATAATGAGTAATGACCAAAGCGCGCGTTGGAGTACACTTTCCGGCGCTCGTACGCCAAAACTACTGACTTTATGAAAAAAAGGGTAGATACATAAATTGTAGGCAATTGTCTCTAGTTTCATTTTGTAATAACTGTTTTTATCGTGAAATGAGTTGGAAAGGAGATATTGTCAAAAAACTGCTTTTAGGCGCCATTTTTTCAATATGGCGGCGCGAGCGGCAAAAGTACGAGGTGGCAAAGTCGAAATTCGGAAAGAGCACCTCAAAATCTATAAAATTACCAATTTTCAAAACTCCCGGAAAACTTTCCAGGTAAAACTACCAAATGACTGTACTATATCGCTAAGAGCGATTTCTTACAGACAACCGTGAGTATGAAAAGGTATACAGAGACTGTAGGTTGGGGTGTTAAATGGCTTAGAATAAATAGTCACATCCACACATACAATCTACATAAAATCTATGTATTCTAATTCAAAACATAAAAAAATACATTTAATAACATATAAACATACTTACACATACATACATAAATTCTGTTTTTTTGTTTAAGCGACTAACTTTCCCGCTCTACCACCCCGTGCCGACGCTTTATGTAACCAACCTTGAATCGAAAGTTCCATGAGCCATCCGCAACCTTCACAGATTGGCGACCGGCCAAATTATTGAAATCGATAGTTTGCAGATGGTAAGAACACAAAATTGATACTACAGAAAGTAATCTACATACAAAGTGCGCTCGAGCAAAGCACACATACACACCGCTCACGGACGCGATATCTCGGACTAGTTGGGATTGGGATCTACACAAGCGCCAGTTCTATCCGCTTGATACACGCGTCTGTAAACTCTTTTGTGCAAAAATGGAGTAGCACAAAAGCGATTATATCTGTTTAGTAGACTGTTGTTTAAATTCAACATTAAAAGGTGAATTGTTGTTGTTGATGTGATATATTATGTATATAGGCGTACGTAAAACCGATTTCTGGCGTGGTGACGCGTCGCCACGCTATATGATGGTATATATATAGTCTATATGTAATGGTGTGTACTGTGTGGCGACGCGTCGGCATGGGCAAACGAATTCGATTTTTGTATTTAATGAAATTTTTTTAAACAATAATAAAATCGGCTTCAAAATCGAAAATGGAACTAAAAAGTAAAAAAAATAACTGGTTCATTATTTGGAAGTCGGGCGGGTCAAGATTGAAAGACGTATTATTACCGATCAGAAAATAAAATCTATTTAATGTTTCAATCTTGACCCCGCCCGACTTCCAAATCATGAACCAGATATTATTTTTTACTTTTTAGTTCCATTTTCGATTTTGAAGCTGGTTTTATTTATTTTTTTATTTCATCCATTTTAGTACAAATCACATCGTCCAAGTAAACAATAACACAATTGACGGAGAAATCGGTGAACATGCATAAAAAACATCGTGCGTGCCTTTGAAATTTGAAGGTTTCCCTCGATTTTCCGGGATTCCACCATCAGATCCTGACTTGGTTCCAATGGAACCACCTCGGAAGTGCACTCTTTCGAATAAAAAAAAAAATTTTGGAAATCGATCCACAATAACGGAGCGACAATCCTAGCGCGACCGCTAAGCGTAAGTATGCAAAGTGAAGTACTTATACATGAGATTACTTTCTGTGTCTCTCTATGTTGTGATTAAACTGTGTTGGTATAGTTTTTCACGCTGTATTTTTACCAGCTGATGCATATTGTGGGTAGAACACAGAACAGAAAACTTTTTTCTGTTCTGTGTGAAAGGCAGTGATTGTATGTAGAGTTCGAGTAATACCTTTGCCAAAAAAGCACGTCTGTTGTGTAGACATAGCCCCATTCGATTTTTATTAAATTAAATTTTAATTATTTCATGTAAATAAGGGCTTAGAAGTGTCCAAATCTCGGAATAAGGTAGAGCCTGTTGACACAGATATTGTTTGATCAGGGCCCGATCTAGAATTTTTGCCGCTCCGGGCAAAAATTAGTGACGTACTTTACGGCTGACCCTAAGTAAAATTTGCCGCCCCTAATCTTTGCCGCACTGGGCAAATGCCCGGCACGCAACCCCCTTGGATCGGACGCTGTGTTTGATACATAGTTAAATGAAACTATAGTTAAAATACGTTTAAAAATCGGGCACGTGCGAGACGGGATCACGCATGAAGGGTTATTAGAAAAAAAAGAGTTAAGCGCTGTCATGTTTCTCATATCATACAAAAATGTCTAGTTTCTAATTCAGTTTTGTTAAATCAATAAATATAAATACTCATTCTCTATCAACATGTCTTTTTTTACCAGATAGTTAATGAACATTTTGCCATTGCCATGCCATCAATAATAAATAACGTCAGTATTAAGTAAAAAATAAATTTATAGTGTAAAACCAATGTTATAAAAAAGCTAATTACCAATTCTCTCTTTTCATTCTTCACAATCGGGAGTAAGAAAAATATTTTTAGGTTTCATAAACAATAGTGAAGAATGAGCATTCTTCTATTACTAAACTGGTTTAAAATGCGTTCACATCTGATAACACTAGCATACAAAATACTAACATCTACAAACAATACATGAACCTTAGTTAAGGGGTACCTTGACTATCTCTGATCCATCGAACAGGCCTAAACCATGTCAGCAGGGTTGAATAACTTTGTTTCTTCATTTGCTCCGTTATAAGTCGTTCCCTACCATTCACTAGTTTACAGTGCCTCTGTTGCCGTTAAACTTTTTGCTGTTGCTGATTACATATGTTATGGGAGTAACAAATATGAAGGTAGATTTTTTTATCAGCTCTAGTTTATGAGTTTCAGGTACTTGCGGTCGAAACTGAAAAATGTAAGGTATTCACTTTAAAAAATATTCAATCATGGAGTTCCATATAAATTCACTTTAAAGCTTTTCTCTTTTATATGGACTAAAGGAAGTAAAGTTTAAGGCACCGTCAATAGGCAAATATCTTTTTCCTTTCCCAGAAAACCTGATAACGATCCGCTATTACGTAAATCTTGATGTATATGTCACCAGAATATAATCCATTCCGTAAGTTTATCAATTTCCTAGTAAATTGATCAACTTTCGTAAGACAGTAAACGAGAGATAAAATGCTAATGCATTTTCGGGAACATTTTCGTAAATTGATCAATTTACGACGTTTCGCGGTAAATTGATAAAGTAACTTAAAATTTCAAGACCTATCAACGTAAAATTCTAAGTACTGTGACTGATCCCAGAACAGAGTTTAATTTCACGTCATTTAAATTTAAGTAAAATAATACACAGCTTTCTGATTGGTCGCCGTTAGCGACTTCGGTGCTTGCCGCCATAGACTGAGGTACGATCAGATGTGTAAATATTTTCATACACATGATGACTGTATAAGTGCCCATGAGGCTAAACTGTACTTCTAGGGTCCAAGCGGTGATACTTTACACTAGGTTAGGTTAGGTTAGTGTTGTGACCAAAACGCGCGAGTTGAGTGAGCAAAGCGAGCGAGCGTGCCGCGGTAGCGGCCGGCGAAGCGCCAGAAAAAAAAACTCTTTTTAAAACAGACTTTTCTACAAAAAAACAAGTATCACCTCTTGGGCCCTGGAAGTACAGTTATACCCTATAATACCTTCGTTACATTTTTAATTTATGTTCGGTCCATTCCGACTTTTCACTGGTTTGGTCATGTCCACCATAAAACTTTTGTAGCTCTGTGTAAAATTTTTGTTCATCAACTAGCGTATTATTTTACGGCTAAGCTCGGTAAATTGATCAATTTACGAAAATGATAATAAATAATATATTTTATCTCTCGTTTACATTCTTATCAATTTATTATATTCCGATGACATATACTCTACACCAATGATTGGCTTGACTGAAATTTATTTTAAAACAAAATCGGTTTTGATATTGCGTTATGAAAATTATACTGGCAAAATACCGGCAATGTTACCTTTTAAATGAACATTAAATAATAGATGCGTAGGTATACCTACTTATTTCTAGATTGTTAACTTTTGTCTGAACCATTTTCTGTGTGTCCTTTGTCGGAGTTGTAATTAAGGCGTCTTAAAGAAGAATAAAACAAAAACAATGCAAAACAATAATTTCTGAATTTCGTGTGAATGGTGACAAGTTGCAAAGATAGTTAAAGTTTACAGAATATCTACCTGACTCTGATACTCTTATTTTGCCGAAGTTAAATCTTCTACCCCACTGAATTTGTGAAAACTCTACCCCTACCGAGCAAATC
Organism: Chilo suppressalis; assembly: GCA_902850365.2. Classification (NCBI taxonomy): domain Eukaryota; kingdom Metazoa; phylum Arthropoda; class Insecta; order Lepidoptera; family Crambidae; genus Chilo; species Chilo suppressalis. The sequence goes on from OU963915.1 coordinate 16,583,148, forward strand.
CACAACAACACCAAAAGGCAGGTACATATTAAAAAACGAATAATCCCTGTTTTCTTTACAAACGCTTTAATCTTTCCAGTCCAGACGCTGCGGATTGTAAATTGCTTATCAACTTCTTAAGAAACACATTAGTGAAGCAGTTTATGAAGGATATGTCGAATCGACTGATTCTCTCTTCGGGTGATCAGAGGGCTGGCAGCTATTTTGCGCAGAGAGTCAGTTTAGCCATTCAGCGAGGTAATGCTGCCAGTGTTCTGGGTACCATGCCCTAAATTGGAATTTTGGATGACATATTCCTCTTGTGTATATGTATTTTAATATTTTAGGGTTAATTTTTAATGATAAGTTTTTTAGTTTGATATTGTTGTGACGTAATTATAGTTATTTGTTTAATAAATGTTTAGCAGGTTCAAAAAAAAAAGTGGATTATTAATTATCTAAACTTAGACCGTAGAAATTTTGTCATACCTGTGACTGATAATTTTCCTTTTAAATATGTAATGAATTATGCAATTCAATTCAATTCATTTATTCCATTAAACAATCTATTTGTGTTGGAATTAAAAAAGAAATACAAAATTAAAGCAGACAAATAAAATAATATATTAATTTAGCAATAAAATTACAAAATTCTTGATGTCAAACTGGATTGTTACAATTTTAAGAAAAAAAAATTCAAATTCACGATGTCGAATTGGATAAAAATCATATAAAAAAACATGTGAACCTATTCCTGTCTCATAAATTCATCAACACTGTAATAGAATTTTTTCAACAAGATGTCGCTCAATTTGGTTGGAAGCCTATTAAAAATTTCGACCGCCTGGTAACTAGAGCCATGTTTAACAACATAAAGGCCCGTATCATAGAAAAATTCTCATTGATTGATCTATTTTTAATCATAGTTAGAAAGGGATGTCGCTTAATAGCACATAGCGACATCCCTTTCTAACTGTACTCAAGTAAAGATCAACACTTAGTTGTCATTCTGTAATACGGGCCTAAGTTTTGATCAGATGTGGCTTTCTGCGTGTTTTCAAAAGCCTTTCCCTGTCTATTGGCGTTTCAAAAGTTTCAGATCTTGTTTGCGAAGCTGTACAAAACTGTTAAAATATAAAGACAAGGGACGGTTAAAATTTTCAATTTCACGAAATATTCTCTACATAATTCCCATTGTGGAATACGAACTATTTTAATTGGAATAGTTCTGTTAGCTCCTTTTGTAACAAAAAAGCTCTCTGTATATTAAATTTATATGAATTGCCCCAAAACCTAATACTATACCGCAAATAAGACTTCATGCGTTACTTTTGTGTTTACCGCACATTAAGAAAATCTACCAACAAAATAGAAATAGAATTTCTATTTAGTGGGTGCTAACGACTGCATTGTGAAGGCCTATCAAAAGTATTTATTTAATCTGGAACAACGGAACCAAAGCGCGATTCAGGAGACTACAGCGCCATCTTTTGACCATTGGTGTAGTAGAACCAAAAACCACATCTTTATTTTTTGTAATAAAGTAACAGTTATAGGTATTCATATTTATAATATTAAAAGTATTTATTAATCTGGAACAACGGAACCAAAGCGCGATTCAGGAGACTACAGCGCCATCTCTTGACCATTGGTGTAGTAGAACCAAAAACCACATCTTTATTTTTTGTAATAAAGTAACAGTTATAGGTATTCATATTTATAATATTTATCCACATGTTTCTAGTTTGTATATTCGGAATACGTGTTTGAGTTTCATACAAGTGCAAATCACATATGTTCTAATAAATTATATTCAGTAGCGATTTTAATTGAATATTTTGATTATTTATTTATTTTTTCAAATTAAAACTGAACTTTATTGACTGTGTCCTTTTCCAGACTTTTTATTAATTTATTGTAATTAATTATTTGCATGCAATTAAAAACTAATTTTAAACGATGCCAAAGAAGGATAACTTCTCACGCGCCTACATAAGTACACGCACCCATTTTTTTTTACAATAGATGTCGCTAGGTGCGCTTAAATGTGATTCATGTAAGTTGATTTCTTTACAATAGATGTCGCTAAGTGCGCTTAAACGTGATTCATGTAAGTTGATTTTTCTAAGAGATAATTCTTTTAATGTAATATATATTGTCATGTTTGTGTATGATAGCAATAAATAAATATTGTATTCTACCACATACATGATAGTACTTTTATACTGATAATTACAGCAATTCATGCAAAATTATTCCCTAACCAATCCAAAATATCAAAAATGCACAACGTTAATATTCAATTTTTCACTTCTGCCGGCACTCCCGGAGTGCAAACCGTCGTTTTTTTTTGTTTAGTTTCCTACTATGGGAGCGGATTTTGTTTATAAAAACAATATTCAATATAAAGTATCTAATGCAATGTAATATGTATGTGTACTAAACAGCTTTCCACATCAGTTGGACCATTTGGAAAAAGTTCTTATGTAATCCTGAAGGACGCGGACGGTAAACATGAGTCACCGTCTCAGGTGACGAAATCATCGAATTCAGGATAATAATTGGCTGTAGTAACAACTTCTTACCAACCTTGATCTTGAATGGTTACATCACCGTTGAAATCAGCCAGCGAATTAAAAATAATGCTGTTTTAGATAGGAGATTTTCCGGCGTCGAAAAACAGACATATAAGTTTATTATACTGAATCAAAGAAGCAAATCTAAAATTAGAGTTTAAGGTTTCAAGTTCCTAATGGTCCGAAAATCTGTCTTCACAACACCTCTAGGTACCGCTAGCATTGCTTTGCCCAATTTCTCCCCATTTTCACGTTGCGAAATCAGGCAGAATCACCCAATAGCAGAGCCGTAAAGTCCCGTACGAAAACAAGATGGCGCTGAATTTTCCGCGCGCATGTCCACCCCTGGTAGACGTGACGTCATCCTTTAATAGGGGTGACTTCGCGTAAACCTGTGTAGATATCGATAACAAAATCGTCAGATTTTAGCGATAAATTAGGACCTACACAGATTTTTGCATGCGACGGTACGATCGCCAGAGGAGCGTAAGAGTTGCGGGGTCCTCGCAGGGCAGCCACTAGGGTCAAGTCTTACGGACCACTTGCGGGAGCTAGGTGTGAGGTCCGTTCGGTGGTGTGCCTCTTTAAGGCGCCATGTCGTCTGTAAAAAGATTTTTTACATAAAAAGGTACCCTCTTTGGGCGAGCCCGATTCGCACTTGTTGGCATTTTTAAAGGCTATTTGAGACTACTCTATTGACATCCTTTTCCATTGATATTGACATATTTTAAGTATTTTCTTCTGTTACGTCTAAAAATAAAAAATGTGCTGTTAGCGTAAACACATGTCTTCGGCGTTATTCATTAATTATCTTAAAATTTTATAGAGATAATTAATTGACATTAGTTGTTGTGTTCAACATCGTTTATTTTTAGTTTGACCGTGATGTTGTTGTCTAAACAAAGAAGTTGATTGAAAAGCGAGTCTGAAGATTATTATAAAAAAGAAACATTAGAAATATGTATAATTAGTTTATTAATATGAGTAAAATATTATAACCCTGGATAATAATTTCGGGATAAATAGTATTTACCTTTAGAAATGATTTAAAATTTATCAAATATGGGTATTTATTATGAATATATATATCATATCGCGGTGCACATGCTAGGGGGCAGATGTGTCTGTATTTGCCTCAAAAATGCTTTAGCAGCGTATTTCGGGAAATAATGACGGAAGGTTTATATATTAGTACTATCTATGCAAGTTATTTAGGAGTTGATATTTGATGATGATGGTGAAAAGGCTTAGAAATAGAAAACAACTTGAATTTTACTCAGAAAAGCATAACCTTTTTTTTTTTAATATTTCCAGCACACACCAATTAGCCTAGCCCCAAAGTAAGCACTATAAGGCTTGTGTTATGGGATGGGATTCTATCCGTTACCCTAGCATCCCAGGGTAACGGATAGAATACATATACTGTACATATATAAGTATATTTATATGAAAAACATATTAAACATCCATGACTGGAGTACAAATGCTCGTATTCATCACACAAACATCTGCCCCCAACCGGGACTCGAACCCGGGACCTCTCGAGTCGGCGACACCATGAAACCCGGCGTACACACCACTCGGCCACGGAGGTCCTTTATAACAAGGGTCCTTGAAGAGAGACGTGAAGAAGCAGTTTTGCAGGCCGGCTAGGTGAGGATGGTTGCTGTAGCAGTTTATAACTGCTGTACCAGCTATCTTCGCGTTTGGACTTTGTCACCACTTAACATCAGGTGGGGTAGAGACGTGTGCCTACCTGGCTATAAAAACGTTCTTACTGGTGCAGTCAGATAAAAAAGAAAATGTCTTAAGAACAAAAACTTAAAAAAATGAGCCGCCGTGATGCCTTACAAATTATGATACATCGAAATTCATATTTTAAAAGAAAAACATGCTAAACGATATAGGAGAGCTGACTCATTACGGTCTGCCATTCATCAATATATACTAAGCTTTTATATTATTGTGTTTTAAAGTTTAAAGTTTAAGGTAGACAGAAAAAAAATGTAAATAAAAACTATATGAAACAAAATGTTATATCGTGGAGGAACGAGCTCTAAGGGCTTTGAAGTTCTATATCTGGAGTCTGGAGGTTGATAAAGGAAATATAAGAAATTTACAAAACGCATCAATATTAATCGAAGACGAACACGCGTAACTTTCTTAAGTTTTTAAACTTCCGTAAAATTTATTAGAAAACTTAAAAATTATAATTGTTCAAAAGCTATTCAAGGCGTGACCAGGGGAAAAAGGGATTAATTTTTATATTTGAATTTCTATAAAATACTAAATACTTTTATTTATTTCAAAATACAGTTTAAAAGAAATATAACAGTAATAGCGGCCGCCCGTGACTTGATCCGCGTTAACTTTAGTTTTTTGAGAATACCTCAGGATTCATCCAAATCTGTTCAGTAGTGTTTGCGTGATTGAGTAACAAACATACAAACTTTCACCTTTATAGTATTAGTAGGAATAAGAATAGTAGGATTGTAACCAATCGTACCTTAAAACCACAGAGGGTTGTATTTATGCGATGTACGCCTACCGATAATCTTTAATTGCAAACGGAGTCGTTTTTGTTATATTATTAACAAAAATGAATGCACATTAAAAAAAATAACCTAAGCAACCTCTAGGTAATTTATCGATAAAAGTTTTCGCAAAGTCCAACATCCTTATGCCGATATCGGTGTTGGCAGGCCAGTCAGTGCAGCACAGTCGCGGCGGATATCCGTCCCCTGCGTATGGGGTTGAAAAATTTCATAATATTTCCGCGTAATATTCACACCGACTGGTAAAAAATAAGCAGTGACTCTATTTCGCGTATACGGAGTCGCAAATCGGAGGTTCTCTTTTGGGAGATTAACAAATATTTTTCCGTAAGTGTACATACCATTTGTCTACATTGTTATTGTCCATAATGTGATTAGGAAAGTGATATAGATTAATTTAACTACAGAAAATGTCACTTTTCCAATATTTTATCGTAACGTTTTTTACTCTTTTTTTGGTAAGCTATTTAACTATATATCATTATCGAAAGTCTACAACACTATTACTTACAATAAAAGTGTTCGAAAAGGAAAAATTCAAAATTTCGAAAATCTTTCGAATGTTTTTTTTTAAATAGGGTCGATTTTTTTTTCTAAAGAAAAGTCGGAGCCATCGAGGAGGTTATACACGAGGTGGCTTGCAAAGGTTTGCTAGAAGTCCCGTGTGTTTTATTGATTGTGCGCGGTGCGGGAACGGTGGAGGATGCGCTGTGGCCAACATGAGGAAGGTCAGGACTGGCCAGGATGGAACACGTGTTGTAACACGTGACATTTTGAAAATAGAAGTCGACATCAGGTGGAATTCACTGTGGAACTTTTGCCTACTTATAGTAGTTTCCTTTTCCGTTCATATTTGGGTTAGCTTTGATTTTCTCAAAGTGAAAAGTGAAAAGCTACATAAGTTTTTTCTTATTCATAGCAACATATAAAATTAAAAATATCAATATAATTATTTAGTAGTAATCTATACATCACGAATATACATACAATAAAATGGTAGGAAAGTCAAAACTGTACATTGGATATTTTTTTTAAAGAATACTTAGGGTGTGATCTACAATCGATACCGAAGCCAAAAATATAGGTTTTAGAATTTTTGGCTGTGTGAAATTCCGGGATAAACTCAAAAAGTACTGCATGGATTCACTACAAATTTGGCACGAATATTATTAAGAAATCGGGTCAACATATAGGCTACATATTATCACGAAACTCCACCCCTAAGGCGGTAATACGGGGATTGCAAGTTTGTATGAAAGTCCTATCTTTTCAAGTAAGAGACTTGAAATTCAACATGAATGCTTTATAGATGGTGTAGGGGTGTACTAATAATGTATCTTTAGAAATAAACCCCCTTTTGGGATCAAAAAGTGTGTGCAAATAACTAACTCCACACACGTACGAAAGTCGCGGGCGGCCGCTAGTAAGAAATAAATACTATACGTTGTTTATGTTTTGTATATTCATTCAGACTGAAACCTTTGAATGGTTTCAGGTCACATGTAGAAAACGGCTAGATTAATTCATGTAGGAATCTTCTTTTTGATTTTTCAGTTGTTTGAAAATTATGCAGGAGTTACACAATTTCAAAGGAAGGAAGGAATTTCAAACAAAACTATTTGATTTTAGGTTATTAATACTCAAAATGTCCTTTTCTTTACCTAAGTCTATAGATAACGGAAATAGAATTGACGGATAAATACTTACCTTAATTTTATTAATGGAAATAGGGTTCCGGTAGGTTTGGTATAAATCTCTTATCTATTAGACAAGTCCGTCCGTCTGTCTGTGGTGCTGTTTCAGCGGCCAAACCGTAAGAGATAGATAAAGAGAATGTTTAAGTTAAAAGTTAAGAATAGTCTGATAAAACTACAAACCGAATTTGAGTAACGTAGCACTTCCGGTTTTCGAGAAATCACAAATTTCAAACGAAACCACACAAAATCTCCGAAGTTCTCAATTAATTAAATACATTTTTTTTTCTTTTTTTTTTAAATCAGGTTTTGGTGAACATTTGGTTCACTGGTTTGCTAGTATTTATATATTTAATCAAAACTAGTGACTACTCCTCTTGTATTAAACGCGTAAATCTTCCGTGAACGACGCTGATGGTAAAAACTGCATGCTAATCCGTTCAGTAATTTTGGAATTGGTCGCGAACATACATATAGACAGACGTCACCCCCAGAGGGACATTGTTTAATAAACTAGTATAAATAAATAAATATTTCCAACATACACAATTAGCCGAGCCCCAAGCTAAACACTATTAGGCTTGTGTTATGGGATACTAGGGTAACAGATAGAATACATATACTGTACATATATAAGTATATTTATACAGAAATACATATTTCAAACCCATGACCATGACCATTTAATCATGCAACCAATGTGCGCACACCTAAATCGGCTACAGTATTTACGTATATAGAGGGGACCCTGTTGCCTGTAATACAGGTTATCCTACCACTGGCAACAGAAGTCACTTTTAACAATATTTAAGCTCCAATGTGCCTCTTGTCACCAATTTTTGTATTATTAATTTAAAATATTGTAACTTGCTTTAAGTCAATAAACGTTTATTATTATTATTATTATGACTGGAGTACTAATGTTCGTATTCATCATACAAACATCTGCGCCCGCCGGGATTCGAACCCGGGACCTCTCGAGTAGGCGACACCTTGAAACCCAGCGTACACACCACTCGGCCACGGAGATCGTCTTAATTATCTTTTACATTCGCATTACATTTTTAATTGAAATTAAAAAATACGTGGAAAGAGATTTTAAATACCAAAAACTATCACCGATGAGAACCCGGGACAGAATAGCCTGGCGCAAATGCACGAGAAGGCCCGACCACAAATAAAGATGGGATAAGGGCAGGAAGAAGAAGAAGTGGTAGAAAACTCGCCTGCTATGCGGGCGGCAGAAGAAGAAGTACCCAAACATAACTTTTTTGTGGTTTTGTGTTTCTGCCGGTACTGTGTCCTCATCATCATCATCAGCCTATTAATGTCCCCACTGCTGGGGCACAGGCCTTCCCTATGGATGGAATAGGGAGATTGGGCCATGACCCACCACGCGGGCCCAGTGCGGATTGGTGGGTGCTAACAACTGCAAATGCAGCCGGGACCAACGGCTTAACGTGCCTTCCGAAGCACGGAGGAGCTCGAGATAGTAAATTTTTGGTCACCCATCCAATGACCGACCACTGCGAAAGTTGCTTAACTTCAACGATTGCAGCCGAACGCGCTAGCCACCTGCGTCATCGAGCTCCTCCTCTGTGTCTGTGTCCTCATTCTTGGAAATATTGATTATATTTTCATGAAGGTCCTCAGGTCAGACTTGGTGATGCGGTTTATTGATACTGTCCACGTAGCATGAGCACCACAATTGACATTTTAACACGTTTTGTATCCGATCTAACTGTTAAACTCCATAGTAATTTGACAATTGAGTGTAATAATAATAATAATAAATAATAAATATTTCCAACACTCACACCAATTAGCCTAGCCCCAAAGTAAGCACTGTAAGGCTTGTGTTATGGGGATGCTAGGGTAACGGATAGAATACATATACTGTACATATATAAGTATATTTATATAGAAATACACATTAAACATCCGTGACTGGAGTACAAATGATCGTATTTATCACACAAACATCTGGCCCCACCGGGATTCGAGCCCGGGACCTCTCGAGTCGGCTACACCATGAAACCCGGCGTACAAACCACTCGACCACGGAGGTCGTCATTAAAAAAAACTCTATCGCTTATATGTATCAGTATATGTATTCTATCCGTTACCCTAGTATCCCATAATACAAGCCTTACACTGCTTACTGTTTTAAAAAGAACCACATGAACAGCCAAACCCCATTTCAACCTGATACGAATTTTGCCAATAAAGGACAATGTTAAAATTGGCCTAAGAACCAACACCAATTTGGCATTTATGATAATTCTTAGTATATTTTTGGCGATAATTATCAGTATTTAGATTGTGACGGACACTTCCAGTTAAGTAAGCTAAATTAAAAAGTTAAAAAATAATCTGAGACAATAAATACCATTTTATGTGTATAATCTATGGGTGCGGCCAGAGTGCACTCAGATTCAGATTCAGATTCTGAAAACAAGCGCGAGAAATAAACAGTGTAGTCTAAGCAGGTTGCCTGCTTTTTCTCGCGCTTTGTTTTCTGAGTCCGAATCTGAATCTGAATCAGGAGTGCACTCTGGCCGTACCCTTCGACTACACTGTTTATTTCTCGCGCTTGTTTTCAGAATCTGAATCTGAATCTGAGTGCACTCTGGCCGCACCCTATGGCAGCGCTGCAAACAAAACACTTTTTCTTCCTAATGTCGGCACTTCACTTGGTTATTCGTATTTGCTATTTTAAAACATGACATCAGTCTGTCCTTTTCATTCCTTACTAAGCATGACAAGGACAAACTGTTGTCAAGAGAAGGGCCGGCATAAAATTCTTTACTCTGTGGTTGTGGTGCATGCAGTTTTCATTTGTAGTAATCTGTGGTAGTGTTGGGTAGGACACTACTTGAAAAAGAGTTTGTAAGAGTAGCCTCTTTTTTGTACTGAGCTAGTACAATGTCCCACTTCAAATGAGGCGAGGCGTACTGAAGCTCGGCAATACATTTGAAGTGACAAGTACAAATATGACATTGAGGCGTACAGAAGCTCGACATTACGTTTGTGTGCACGAGTAGCACCTCCTCTACGCACTATCAATCTTGCTGGATCCAGCATGCAGGACAGCGCTATACACGTAAAAGAGATAGAGATACAGATGGATAGTGCGTAGAGGACTTAAATAAAATGTTATGTCTCGCTCTCTCTCTCAGACTTACGAAGAGTGAGTGAGTAACGAGACGCGACTATCGCGACATTTAATGTGAAGTAGTACATTTTAAAATTTTGAGCCGCTCTTACATTTTGACGTCATGTCCGGGACAAATGTACCGCCTCTTGTAAGCCCTACTCAACACTAATCTGTGGCATTCGTGCATTCCAAAGAGTAGTATATAATATACCGGAAAGTGCATTCTCGTTTCGGATTACCTGTTGTGTGTGTTTATTTGCGATTGTTTTTCCTTTAATTTAACTATATCGGCTATCTAATATGCCATCGATATTACCAAAGAGCAGAGCCCTTATTACCAAGTGCTAGTGAACCTGTGCCACATCCTGAGAGGATCTAATCAATAATAATAGCCAAATTATCCAAGAACACCTGATTTACACAATATAATGTGATATACAAATAAATACAATAAACAATATGATACAATTAAGTGAAAAATAGTCATTAAATAAGAAGCAAAACTACAGTTTTTATTTTATTCATGATTCCTACCTAACCAAGTTTTTCCTAATAGTTATTCTTTAAAATAGCACCGAATAAAATGAATTAGTTGTAATATTAATTCACTTCATACTGAGTTCATACTAAATTCATAGGTTGACCTATGTTTCATTGAGTATTAAACATAACCTCAAAAAAATTTTAGTTTTCCTAATAATTTAAGTTCTCAGAAGTGTCCGTCAATAATCTTTGTTTTTACAGTCATTTACTTACGACTTTGAACCTAGAAAATAATATTTCATGATTGTTGGTTCTTAGGCTAACTATGTATGGACGCTGAGCAATGTCCTTTGTAGACAATAAACATGAGTATGTTATGTGATCGCATAGCATTTGCGCAGTAGAAAAGCACATACTCGTTATAACATTGTTAGCTGCCAGCGGCAGAGTCCAGCCTTTATGTGACGCAAAAAGGTTATATAATACTTTTTGTGACGCAGAAAGGTTACATAATTCTTTATAAAGGGTTAACAACTTTTTTTCTATCAAATATATTATTTTCGAGGCTGTTACCTCTATATATAGTAGATGGCAAATAATGAAAGAAAATAGAGTGTGTGGATAAAATATTTACTTTATTTTTGATATTAATATATTTTTGCTGCTATATGCCTTTAATAATTAAGTTTTTGGCATTTTTATTGTATTTTTTACTGGTAAAAGTTTGCTAAGTTTTTGCTTAAGCAAAATATAGTAGTTTCGCCTGCTATTTTTTTTTAAAATATAGTATATGATCCCCGTATATAGTAGGGTACTATATTATATGTAACTCTTTTTGTGGCGCCAATATGTTTGGGGTTTGAGACGTAAGTTTTCACATAGCTAGATTATTCGTCCAAGAGTTTTCTTTCGAACATATTCTTTTTGCATTCCTTTCCTGCTCTTTTTTACACAATATTTGATAATTAGGAAAAAAACTCAGACAAGTTTAAGACGAACTCGCTCAGCGTGGGTTCTATACAAATTTGTAGGTACCTATGCAACATAACGGTCATATCTTTCTTTATTTTAACTCAGAAGTGTGTCACAACTTCAAGTGACCGTAGGTTTGAATATAATATTGTTAAAATTTCAACTCGATACCTTCACGCGTTCCCAAGGTAAAGGGCCTTGACAAACAGACAGATCGACGGACAGACGGACAACAAAGTGATCCTTTAATGGTTCCGATTTTTCCGTTTGAGGTACAGAAGCCTAACATTCATTTTAGCCAATTATGCCCAAATTATGATTCGGTCTTGGAGATCTTTGCAATTTAGATAGTGGCTTTTCAGAGCCTTTAGATTCATCATTCTCTTAATTATTTTCTCTTTGTAATTTCTTCTTCTGTTTACCTACTTGGTAAGCAAGCAAGGTAAAAAAACATGTTATAAAAATGATGTGGCTTTATGAAACCCCGATGCAAGTGAAACTTTAAAAATCATTATTAAAAAAAGTCTTTCTTTGTCTGGGAATCGAACTCGGGCGGCCCGCGTAGCAGGCGAGCTTTCTACCACTGAACCGCGGATGTTTGTTGATAAGGTCTGATTTTCTAATAACCATTAAAAATTTAATGTGACATGCTAACAAAAAAAAAGGTGATGACGTAAAAACATTTTCAAAACATTTGCTCAAATTTTTTTTGCGCATTTGCGGAGGTTGTATGAATTGTTCGAAACTTCAAAATTACGGGGTATACAACTGAGCGTGTAGTATGAAACGTTTTACCACACGCTCCCATACATAGCGCCGTGAGTATCCTTTACGGTTTTTTAGGATTCCGTAGTCCTGACAAGGAACCCTATAGTTTCGTCATGCCATCTGTCCGTCCCCGGTTTTGCTTGGAAACTATTAGCACTAGAGAGCTGTAATTTTGTGGAGATATGTATATCGATCACGCCGACAAAATGGTAGAATATTTTTTTAAAAAATATTTGTTTAGGGTAGCTCCTCTTCATGTAACCTGATGTTTTTTTTTTCATCCTCTACCCCATCGTGTGTGATATTGTTGAAAAGATCCTTTAAAAGGAGTTCCTCAGACTATTTTTCGATTTAGGGATCTGTTTGCGAAATATTGAACTTTAATGTGCTATTTTTTGGTTCGAGTAGGGCGTTTTGTTCCTTGACCTCGTCTCGGGCTTACATCCGTCTACTCGTTTGTAATAACCAACTTACCGAACGAATAGCATAAATAACTATTAAAAACATTTTGAAAGTAGTACTTCTCCACCTATTTAATGATCAAAATGGACAAAAATAAAAGTTTTGACACGTCAACTAGGCAAATAATAATTGTTAATTTATTCCTCTTCTTCACAGCTCTCGCTGAGATCCTCTTCTAACCTGCTTCTGTAGATTCCCTGTCACTCTTCTGACTTCTTTTCTTACTCCTTTTCTGTGCACGCTGCTCGACTTTGGAATTCACTTCCTGAGGGTATTAGAAAGGCTTGTTCGCTTAATTCATTTAGCGATCAAGTTAAAAGCTATTTCCTTTCTTTATCTTAAATTCATTTAATATATAGGATATTAAATGAATTCTTTGCTTCTCTTATATTTATGTAAGTATAGTTCCTGTATCTACTTTTGCACCCTTCTATATTTCTCTATTATTATTGCTTTTCTACCATAGGTTGCCTGGAAGAGATTGCTGTTTAGCAATAAGGCCGCCTATTGTACTCTTTCTTCTGTTTTATTTGTTTTTATCTTGTGTCCTTTGTTGTGTGCAATAAACAATATTTATTATTATTATTATTATATCTTTATATATATAATTCTTCTGTGAGTGTGTATGTCACTGAACTTCTCTTAAACGACTGGACCGATTTTGATGAAATTTTTTGTGTGTGTTCAAGGGGATCTGAGAATGGTTTAGATTCACAATTTTGTCCACTGGACAACCCCTATTTTTTTAGGGCGGTACGAAGTTCGCTGGGTCAGCTAGTATATATATATATCATGAGTGGGTGGTGTTAAGTAAGTTTTTAATACAATTGATCATTATAAAACATATGGAACTCTTGAAAATGTTCTTAGAAAGGCTCGGCCAAGAAAACCCTCTCCCCGAGAAGATAGGCTAATCATTCGTCAACCAGATTAAAAATGATGTTTTTTTTTGCCTGATGACCCGAGAAACATCTTGTCAAGACTGATACGTCGAAGATGAGGTGGAAGCTAAATTGTTTGGATGAATCGCTCGAAAGGTACCGCTTCTTACCAAGCAACACAGAGAGAAGCGATTATTATTCGCTAAAAAATATGTTAATTGGACGGTACGAGAACGGAAAAAGTGTTATTTCCAGAAACCAAAATTAATATGGTAAATTCCGATGGAAAGCGCTATGTTAGACGTCCTGTAAACAATATTTTTTAATTGTAACACGCAATATCAAGCACGGTGGCGGTAAAATTAAAGTTTGGGAGTGTTTTACCGGATGTGGAGTTGGACCTGTTCGAAAGATTGAAGGTACAATGGATTAGAGCACACAATGATTCCCTACTCGGACGATCATTTGCCTGTAACCTGGATCTTTCAGCATGACAATGACCCTAAACACACGGCCAATAGCGTCAAAATGTTTCTTTGGCGAACAGCGTATATACACACATCAAAAGTGTCTAGGGATCAAGCATTTTATGCGGATTTCTTGAGATTGAGATGTGGCTTTGTAATAAATTTATGATTTTATAAATTTATATGGATCCTTTTTGGTGCATTTCATAATTTGAATCAGGAACTGTGAATCAAATTCGAGTAAAAGATGAAAATCAGCTGTCAATATTTTCCCTATAAAAACATACAACGCATTGAAGACATTATTAGTGCTACTGTTTTCCTACTACTGATTAAAACCAACGTTATTATGGAGCGGCGACGTCATTTAAGCAGGGAAGAAATGCTCAGAGCCGTGGGAATGATAGAAGCTGGTTCCCGGCAACGTACTGTGGCTTTAGCTCTGAATACAAGTCAGAGTGTTATCAGTCGACTTTGGACACGATACCGAAGCACTGGTACCGTGGCTGAGCGCCATGGAGGACGGTATCGCTGCACCACACGCAGACAAGACCGATACATTCAAATCTTAACTCGAAGAGCTCCAACAATAACCGCCATGATGTTAGCCGTGAGGCTTCATCACTCTTTAGGGAACTTAATTAGCGACCAAACAGTCAGACCCCGCTTGCATGAAGTGAACCTTCATTCCCGAAGACCGCTACGGGTACCACCTATAGCAATGCACAATCGTAGGATTCGATATCAATGGGCTCTTGAACACAGAAATTGGGCAGAAGAACAATGGCGTTTCGTGTGCTTTTCTGATGAGTCTCGTTTTGGTATGAGACCGGATACAAGACGTATACGACACTGGAGAACCCCTGGACGCCAACAGCGATTAAAATCCTGCCAGGAAGTCCATCCTTATAGTGGTGGAACCATCATGGTATGGGCGGGTATTTGGATCGGCGGAAGAACTGAGTTGATTTGGATCAGAGGCAACCTCAACGCTCAAATTTATGCTGAGACGATTGTATCAGACGTCATCGTTCCTCTACAAGTGCAAATCGGTCCCTTATTTCAGTTAATGCATGATAATGCACGACCGCACACCACAAGAGTTGTAAGACAGACTCTCGCCGCAGCTAACATCAATGTCCTGCCCTGGCCTGCTCAGTCGCCAGACTTGAACCCGATTGAGCATGCATGGGATATCCTACAGAGAAGAGCTCTGCCGAATATGGAGGGTATCCAGTCGCAAGAAGACCTTTTTTTGTTGTTGCAACGAACATGGGCGGCCATTCCACAGCGTGATTTGGATGAACTCATTTTGAGTATGCCAAACCGATGTTCTTGTGTTGTTAGTGTTCGCGGTAGAAATACGGATTATTAATTGTTTAAGTTACCCAATAAAATTTTAGAGAAAACTGTTATTTCAGTCTTTTTTTCGAACTTTTGTGTTAGTGGTTCAAATGTCAAAAATCCCTTTATTAGGAAAATGGCAAATTTCTTTATTAATGCAAAGGTGACTTGGTTTATCGTTACTGTGACAAACGAAAACACTTTATTTGATGAATCCTTAAAGAAAATTTTAATTAATATCAATCAGGAGAAAAGTTATTGCAAAAATATATGTTGATCCCTAGACACTTTTGATGTGTGTATATCAAATATGTATACCAAAAATTCGAAAGAAGTTTGTTTTGTTCATAATAGTAAAGTTTGTTTAAATTTAGTTTTTAATGAAAGCTCATGAATCAATAAAACAAAATAGAATACTTTAAAGGAAAAATGCATATAATTACCAATGTTTACGCAAGCATGGGGGGGGGGGGGGGGTAAGAGCTTTGCTTACTTTTGCTGACAAGGGGAGGAGGGGGTAAATAATTGTAATAAATCTCTCGGTCCCTTAGACTGGCCAGCAAATAGTCCGGATTTAAACCCGGTAGAAAATCTCTTGTATATTGTTAAAAATAAAGTCTTCAAACAAACATAATACCAGTAGACTACAGTTTTTGTTCTCAGGCTTGTATTATACACAGTGACATTCATCTATGATTCCTCTTATACTTACCTGCATCCAAAGTCTCAGCCCGATCGGTTTAAAATTGACAAAGTTTCATACAAACTTCCATTCCCTATTTTATCCCTTTGGGGGTAGAATTAATCAAAATCCTTTCTTAGCAGATGCCTACGTCATAACATTTATCTGCATGCCAAATTTCAACTTGATCCTTCCAGTGGTTTGGGCTGTGTGTTGATAGATCACTATGTCAGTCAGTCACCTTTGACTTTTATATATATAGATAGATTTATTGAAGCATGGAATGCAATACCCCTAGAAAAATGTATAAAATTGATTGAATCAATGCCACGTCGTTGCAGTGCTGTTATTGGAAATAAGGGATACGCCACTAAATATTAATTATAAGTATTGTTAGGCTGTGGATAGTAGCTATTTCGTAAATAACAATAATAATTACTAACACTTAAAAAATATTGTTTTTTAAACTTTTTTGTTGTTGTTTCTAATTAGTTGACCATTATTGTTCATACCTTAAAACTGATTTAAATGTTTGTCCGTAAAGTAATATTGAAACTGCACTTGTGTAATGGGAATTGTATTATCTCTTATCTATTAGACAAGTTCGTTTGTCCGTGGTGCTGTTTCAGCGGCCAAACCGTAAGAGATAGATAAAGAGAATATTTAAGTTATAAGTTAAGAATAGTCTGATAAGACTACAAACCGGATTTGAGTAACGTAGCATTTCCGGTTTTAGAGAAATCAGGTTTTGGTGAACATTTGGTTCAATGGTTTGCTAGTTTTTCTAATAAATGATAAATCCTTGAACATGTTGTAGTCCTATTTATTGATTAATTTAAAACTAAATAAAAACGATTGCGGTGAAGTATCTTATATAATGTCAAGGACCATTTTCTAATGATACGAACACCACTGTATTTCAGAGAATAAGAGACAACATTGACTATGTTATGATTCAATTATTATCATTAATTACTTGGATGTTTCATACTTATTATTAAATAAGTATGTTATCGAAGTGGTGGAGAAACCCAGTCCATCGCTAATTTGTCACATATATAAAAGCTTCTAGTCTTTATAATGAATAATGACTAACTGTAAGTAATTAATTATTATACATGCCAACTTTGTAGTAAGTACCTACATATATAGTAAGGAGTAACAGTGGTTACGTACAAAGTAGGCTTGTTCAAAATATATCGATGTATCGATATATCGATATTTGTTGTTCGATATATCGATATTTTTTGCCGATATATTTTGATTCGATATATCGATAAATCGATACAAAATAACCAATATCGAAATTCGTATCAAAAACGATATTTTTTAATTATTAGCGTCATATCACGATCTAACTAATTTCGTATCTGGAAAAATCGTAACTGGATCTCAGATTAATGAATGATATTCAACATATCTATGATCTGTGCTGTATTTAGTATTGTCTATTATTTGTAAATCTGATTCGCTGGTGAATTGGTTGTGCTGATTTCCATTATATTCTGTGAAGTGTGTGACTGTCTAGTCTTGTTTACGAAAGAGACCCTGCAATCATTTACCTGAGAGGCCCTGTAATCATTTCCATCATTCGAAAATAGGGTCTATTTTTAGGAAGATAATTTTCGTTCCATTATTAATCCGCGTGTCATATTTCGTGAGATACTGTACGATATTTTTGGGAAAATTGGTCCGATATATCGATGTTTTTTTCGCGATATATCGAAGCCGATGTTGATATTTTTTAAAAGATCTATGTATCGATATATCGATATTTTTTTCAACTTTCGACATCCCTAGTACAAAGGTCTACGCACGAATTCGTTTACTTACCTACTCGTTTAATACAGATATGAAAAATGCAGGGCCAAATTGAAGTCCTTCAACGGGGAACACGCAGTTCCGCATTTAACAGCAGGTAACATAACAGAGGGTATTCGCAGGGTTTTTTAGCGGATAGTATGCCGTAGGCGCTCGTAAGCCGCGCGGACTGCTTAACGGCTTCTTCGTTTTGCACCCAAGGGCGGATCCAGGGGGGGGGGGGGGGTCATGGGTGTCATGACCCCCCTGGTCTGGGTCCATCTGTACATTCACGATCTGTACTTCACAATTTGTACCCACTGTGACTTGACCACGACTAATTGACCCCCTCTGGCGCCAAAGCTGGATCGGCCCTTGTTAGCACCTGTGGATTAACTGCATGGATTAACAATTAATAACAGCATTTATCTAACTTTTATGGGTGACCCACTATAACCTTTTCTCTCAAATTAATGCGGGTGAAACCTGCAGCATAAGGCACCTCTGCTTATTCAATAAAATTAAATCTTAATAAGCTTACAACCCTTCTTTCCCTACCCTAAAAGAAAGGTTATGTTTTAACTAAGACATGCAAAGTCCATTACGAGATGTGGATACAACCCACCTCACTGTGCTTCTCTTATCAGGTACCTACCTACATTTTATCAACAAATATTCTGTTCACTATGAGTTAAATTAATTGCGGGTTATCTGACAGTTTATTGGTAGGTACATATAACATGTAGGTAGTATGGTGTTTGTAAACAGATCTTATAATTATTAGAGATGAGGATGGGGAGGTACGTTTTGCTATCGATTGTTGACAAAATGTTTGTTACTTATCTGCATCATTAGCTTTTCAACCGGTGCCTCACTATTTCTCTACTATTTTAAGATCTGGCACACTGGGCCACTTACGATTTGGTCAGTCGAAATTTGGTTACCTATTTTATCTCTCAGGGCCTCCACCTGCCCAGCCTTGAATCCGGCCTTGGGCACGTCTTATTTTTGGAAAAATTTGGTATTCACGCTGTAATGTACTACACAGTCCAAGTGTAATGTATCTTAATCGTCAAATTTTGTGTGGAAAAAGCTAGTTTATTCTTACTTCCGATAGGCCGCTGCTTAGTTTTCATAGAAATTTGACGAAGAAATACGTTACGGAGCTGTCAAAAGCCCAAGTGGGCTTCTGGTGCTTAACAACTGCAGAATTGCAAAAACTGAGATTGTTTTAAATTAAAACAAACTCATTTTAGTACCCAATGGCTTTATTAAACTACTAGCTTTCACCCGTGACTTCGCCTGCGTTTAAGTTACTTTATTCAAAATGCCGCAGGAACCTAATGTTTGTTCTCTATTTATGTGCCTAATGTTTCCATCCAAATCAGTTCAATCGTTTTTACCTGTTTGATTAAAAATCACACATTTATATTAGTAGGAAAGCCTACTTACTTGCTATTAGTTATCTTTGATTTAATCTCAGGTTATAGCACATATTAAAAAATGATCAACAAAAAAATTGTAATTGATTCTCAAAAAAATACAACCTAACCTATTATTTAGGTAAGCAATTGAATTTCTTAGGTTAACATTTAATATTTTTTAAAGAATTTACCTATTTTTAATATTTTCGATAAGATGTCAGTGCCCGTCTCTAGTGGTCGAGACAGGAGTATAAAGGCCTTAGTTCTTACGGCCACCATTTTCCCAATCAATCAAATCCTGCCATATCTTCGCGATATTATGCTAATGACCGTGTGATTACTTATACTAATTACCACACATGATATACACAAGACAATAAAAATATTTTTAGCGATAATGCGCGGAGAAATTACCGATAGTATTTTTTTTTAATTCGTGTTTTACGGCCTTAGCTTTCACCATTTCGGCCTTTCATTAGTATCTCTAGTTTTCATTTATTTATATATATTCAAAGGTATTAATCACGTAATTATATAAGATGCGGTAATAGCCGCTAATATCGAAAGTATTTTCATACTGCAATAAGAGAGCTGTTCGCGCCATATACAATTTAAAGGCAAGAGAACCCCTTAGAGAAAATTTTAAAGAAATTAATATTTTAATACTGGCGTCGCAATTCATTAATATATGTAAGAAAAAACTATGATGCATTTGCAAAAAAAAGTCAAACCCATAATTTTAACACGAGATTTAAGAACAAGCTTGCCGTTCCATGTTTCAGACTCCAAAAATCAAGAGGTTCATTTCTGGGTTGTAGTATTGTATTGTTTAATAAAGTTCTCCTAGATCTGATTGACCTTCCACTGACTAAATTTAAATTTCAGATCAAAAATACTTTTATAAATAAGGGCTATTATAACGTTGATGATTATCAAAATGATCGTAATGCATGGACATAGTGTTTCTTATAATTTGTTATTAAATGGGTATTAGTCATTTTTTATAACAGTAATATAGTACCTATCTAATGCCGCTTCCTATATACTAAATATAATGTTAACTATAAAATTTACTGTAACTATATATTTATATTCTAAATGATGTAATGGAAGGTGACTTCAGACGTATTTCTGAAGTAATTTTTCAACTTGACGACTCTGTATATAACAATACAGTGAGAAAAAAACAGCCCTTGCTGAGTTTCTTGCCCGTTCTTCGCAGTACAAGGTCTCCCGCCGTAGTTTTGCGAACCTATGGCGTAGCTTCTTGACCTTCACAAGTGCTTGTAACAGGCTAGACTGAATAAATGACTTTTCATTTCATTTCATTATGTATGTGTGTGTTTTAAGATAGAATGATAAAGTAATATTTAATAAGCTAGTGAAGTGAATAGGTTTTTGATTTCTTGATCGAAATGAAAAAGACCTGTTGATTTGCCATTGAGTATCTTAAACTTAGAGCATTTAAATGCTCTTAGATCTTAAAGTATTGCTAAAGTCAAAAGGTTTCATACAAAATACCTACTGTTTCTTTTTGCGTAGGATTAAAAGTTGTGGTGTAAGCCTCCATCTTGGTCATTGCAATTCAATTAGGTTGGATACGCTTGGGCTTTCCCCTACCCCCGTCTTATTTAAGTGTTTGTATTTGCATATGTAATAAACGGAGAACAAAAAACTATGAAAAATAAATAAACGCGAAAATATTTTTACAAGTTTATGAGTACTAGCGGCCCGCCCTCGCTTCGCTTCGGTGTAGAGCTGAAGTGTAGACCTCAGTTTTTGGTCTCAGGCTTGTATTATACACAATGACATTCATCTATGATTCTTCTTATACCTGCATGCAAAGTCTCAGCCCGATCGGTTTAAAATTGACAAAGTTTCATACAAACTTTCATTCCCTATTTTATCCCCTTGGGGGTAGAATTGATCAAAATGCTTTCTTAGCAGATGCCTACATCATAACATCTACCTTCATGCCAAATTTCAGCCCGATCCGTCAGTGGTTTGGGCTGTGCGTTGATAGATCACTATGTCAGTCAGTCAGTCACCTTTGAGTTTTATATACCTATATAAAACTCAAAGGTAGTTTTGTCTAAATTACGAAATGTGCTTGAGAATGTAGAAAGAATGATGAAAGGGAAAGATCTTCCTCCGAGTTGGGTGATGGTAGTTCGGGAGACGTAGCCCCATTTTTTTTAAGTGTGTATGCTGTTGGACGCAGATTACCCTTACAACGTCACCGGGTTTGGGGACGGCGAGATCGTAAGGCGACCTCAAGCCGAGAATTGGCGAGTGCCATTAAAGGTATTCCAGGTGGATGGCATCTCCCCACGGAGGAGTCTCCTTTCCGTCTGGAGCCTGTAGACCACTCGAACCTGAGGCGTCGGCTCTAATAGGGGGCGTCTTTGAGACTCGAACCTCGACTCTAGTTAGCCGTTGTCGTGGGGGGGCGGAGAAAACCGCCTAGGTGTAGACCGGGTCTTCGCACTTTTATCCTACGGGTGCGGTGTCTGCTTAATGTTAGAGCCCATTCACATTTTTTGCAAAAATTAATTTCAATTAAAATTTAAAAATATTCTAAATCCACTGTTCTGTCTCAAGTTACAAATGTCCAAATTAAAAGAGATGGAAAATTATGTACAGTAAAAGGTCGAGTTCTCCGGAGCAAAAAGTACGTAAAGAAGGTTATCGTGTTACAGTTATTTTAAATGAAACACAAAGCTTGGCTCAGTCCTGCCAATGTGAAGATTGTGCCACACATTTGAAACTTTATCTAATTTTCGACGTCATTCTCCAAATGTAAAATTAAAAATATGTTATAGACAGGTTTTCTAAGTATTAGGTAGGTTACTGATGCGTTTTTACGTACAAACAGATTAATTAAGCATATAACAAGTATATTCGCCGACTTACGTCAAAGGGATCTTCTCAGCATCGAATAATGGTCTTTGGAGAATAATTGTCATTTCTCTTCGCAGCTTGAAACCACTTTTTTTCAGTTTTGGGTCAGAAGTTCCAGTCAAAAACAATTTATTTGGGAACTTTGTTGAAGTAGATTGGCACAAAACATGAGTCAACACGGCTTTTTTCGGAATATTAGTGGTATTGTTATGATCACATGATGTTGATGGATAGTCCATTTTAAATTTTTCATAAAAATATTTCGAAAGTCGAAAATATATGCAAAAGTATGAAAATTTAAAGCCAGCAACGAACAATTACGATCAGTGACAGACAGGAGTGACGTCATCGCAACCATAGGTTCGTTTTCGCGCGAAAATTTAAATTGTCAATTTAAAACCGCATTTTTTCCGATAAATCACAATGTTTTAATTTTTTAATATATCTGTGGTTTATTCTACATGGAATTCTTTAAAATGAAAGCAAAAATAAAAATATTGCATCTTCCCTAACAGACCGTTGAAACTTATAACGCTAAGTAGGCTGATAGATGTGTCCGAAAATGTAACAGTAAATAAGTTCAGTTAAATCTAAAGAAAATATAACTAGAAAAAATTCAACGCCGCCCAGGCAGCAGACGGGACTTGAACCCGCACCCTTCACTATCCGGGCGATTGCACTGACCAATTATACTACCGCGGCCCTGATGGCCGCGTTGAAATTCCTCTAGCCATTCTTAAACTGCAAGGCAGCACCATCTCTTCGCATTGTAGGTAACCCGTTCAAGTCCCGTCTGCTGCCTGGTCGGCGTTGAATTTTTTCTAGTTATATTTTCTTTAGATTTAAACATCATGCAGTTACATGCTTAAAAAATAAAAATTATAAACGGTAAATATAGACATATATGTATGTTCATTAAAATATTTTTCTATTGTATTACTATTTGTGTCATCGTAGTTCATTATAAGACCAAAACTCGGTCAATGTCCCTAATGTAGCTGTTGCATCGATCAGAAATTGACCCAGTGACCGATAAAATACAAATTGTTGTAAGGATGGACGGTTATCCATCGAAAGCTCCAGTCATTTTTAAGATCGATAGTTAACGTGCAACTGTCAGAAGTGCCAGTTATGTGTATTTTAATTCGACAGTAAATTAATAATCGAAGTTCGACAGTTTGAAAGAAAATAAGTATGTATTTCTTACTACAAAAAAAATCCACTTAAATCGCTTCCGCCCGGATAACAGAAAAGGCGGGTACGAATCCCATCCGAAACTTTAAACACATAAACTTAAACTTAAAAAAACTAAAAAAAAACTTTAAACTTTTAGCACATTATAATTAAAAAATTGAGTTGTAAGATTCCACCCGAACAAACATACATTGCAAGTAAAATAAAAGCTTGTAAAAAATGTGTGTTCCGCAAGAAAGCATATTAGGACCCAATTATTCCTCTTGTTAGTACAATAACGCAAGTTATGCAACTGATAATAAATTTCATAATAATGTATGTGCAGATAGAAATAAAAAGATAATTAATCAAGAAAAAGACATAAATAATACGAGAATTAACTTTTTATCTAAATGACATATTAAGAATAATTTTCAAATAAATAGTCATAAATGTAATTATAAACAATGTAGTGAAAATATTAATGTAAATAGATCTATATATAATATTTTACATGTAACATGGGGATGATTTTTTTCATCATCTATCATGTGGGGCATCGTTGAATAGGCCCTTTAAAATTACTCCTTAGGGTTCCTAAGACAATGTTTCGATTTAGGGATCCGTTTGGGAAATATTGAACTTTAAAATGCTATTTTTTGTTTGATTAGGGCATCGTACCCACATTTAAAAGCCAAACTGTTAGCTAGAAAATCCTGGAAAAAAAAACATGATAATATAGCTTCTAATGAACTTTTAAGGAAAAATTATAACGGTTAAGTTGTTAGCTTAAGAATAATAGTAGTTCAACGTTGATTAAAGATTTTTTTTTACCTATTGAAAATCCCAAAGAAGAAAACATTAATAGTGACATAGATGAAGTTATTGCATTGAAAATTAAAATCTAAAATAAAACTGTTAAAAAAAACACAATAAAATATGATTAGTTCCAATTAGTTCCACAAAGCTCGCAGTAGAGTACCAACGGTAACGGCACGGTAATATTATTATTACCGTGGTAACGGCTTCTGAATCTTGACTTGAAAAGATCGGCGGTTAGGTATCATTCGTAATTACAAAAAAATAAATATTGAATTGATTTCGAGATTGAGACGTAAATTGACTTCGATTTAGGTGTTTTAGTTGAGATACATAGTTTGATATTAATTGAGTTTTTTAATTTCCGATACAGAAAATAAAGACTCCTGCTAAAATGTTCAATTTGACGACACCGTATGAAATAATACAGGGAGACAAAAACAGCCCTTGCTGTGTTTCTTGACGGTTCTTCTCAGTACAAGGTCTCCCGCCGTAGATTGTCCTAAACTGATTGAATGCATATTGAAAGCCCACCCACAAGACAGCTTATATGAAATTATAAACTTTATTAACTGCGCCTTATTTAGGTTATTCTAAGTCTTTTTTGTTGTAGAATAGAATAGAAATAATATTATTAAATGAAACGTGTAGAAACGAGAAAAAAAAACCAACACACACGTCAATTAGCCTAGCCCCAAATTAAGCACTGTAGGCTTGTGCTATGGGATACTAGGGTAACAGATAAAATACATATACTGATACATAATAAGAATATTTATATAGAAATGCATATAAAACATCCATGACTGGAGTATAAATGCTCTTACTTGCACACAAACATCTGCCCCCACCGGGATTCGAACCCGGGACCTCTCGAGTAGGCGACACTTTGAAACCTGACGTTTACAAACCACTCGGCCACGGCGTTAGTAAAAAAGAAATGTAACCAGAAAACAGCTTTGCAAAAATGGCAGGACAAGAAACTTTTTTTTTTAATTCTTTCTTAATGAATACGCAAAGGGACTCTTCTCCAACGGCCTTGTAGTCAAATCACCCTCCGAATCAGCTTTTTTCGTATTGCGCCCCTCAATGTTCGCATTCCCGACCCTTCCTTCTCGAGTTCCCGACTGGTTGGCCTTGACACGTTTCCTTTAGCCCTCCTAAAGGGCGTGTAGCTTTCACAATTCTTCTTATTCGCGGCACGTGTAGAAATAAAACGTCAGAATTTGAATTTGGAGAAACTGTAGTGTTTTTTTTTATTGGTCTTATGGTTTTACCGGACCTGGAAGTCTGGTGATTATGTTATGTTTAGTGTCTACTTAATCAGTAAAAAATTGCTTCAAGTGTGGTTTTGAATGTGTATTTTTTATGTGTTGTCTCCAGCTTCTAGCTGTAAGAGTGAATATTTAGGTACTAAATCTTTGCTGTGAGTAAATGGCTTCTCTATAAATATATATATATATATTCTCTATATATACACACATCAAAAGTGTCTAGGGATCAACATATATTTTTGCAATAACTTTTCTCCTGATTGATATTAATTAAAATTTTCTTTAAGGATTCATCAAATAAAGTGTTTTCGTTTGTCACAGTAACGATAAACCAAGTCACCTTTGCATTAATAAAGAAATTTGCCATTTTCCTAATAAAGGGATTTTTGACATTTGAACCACTAACACAAAAGTTCGAAAAAAAGACTGAAATAACAGTTTTCTCTAAAATTTTATTGGGTAACTTAAACAATTAATAATCCGTATTTCTACCGCGAACACTAACAACACAAGAACATCGGTTTGGCATACTCAAAATGAGTTCATCCAAATCACGCTGTGGAATGGCCGCCCATGTTCGTTGCAACAACAAAAAAAGGTCTTATTGCGACTGGATACCCTCCATATTCGGCAGAGCTCTTCTCTGTAGCATATCCCATGCATGCTCAATCGGGTTCAAGTCTGGCGACTGAGCAGGCCAGGGCAGGACATTGATGTTAGCTGCGGCGAGAGTCTGTCTTACAACTCTTGCGGTGTGCGGTCGTGCATTATCATGCATTAACTGAAATAAGGGACCGATTTGCACTTGTAGAGGAACGATGACGTCTGATACAATCGTCTCAGCATAAATTTGAGCGTTGAGGTTGCCTCTGATCCAAATCAACTCAGTTCTTCCGCCGATCCAAATACCCGCCCATACCATGATGGTTCCACCACTATAAGGATGGACTTCCTGGCAGGATTTTAATCGCTGTTGGCGTCCAGGGGTTCTCCAGTGTCGTATACGTCTTGTATCCGGTCTCATACCAAAACGAGACTCATCAGAAAAGCACACGAAACGCCATTGTTTTTCTGCCCAATTTCTGTGTTCAAGAGCCCATTGATATCGAATCCTACGATTGTGCATTGCTATAGGTGGTACCCGTAGCGGTCTTCGGGAATGAAGGTTCACTTCATGCAAGCGGTTTCTGACTGTTTGGTCGCTAATTAAGTTCCCTGAAGAGTGATGAAGCCTCACGGCTAACATCATGGCGGTTATTGTTGGAGCTCTTCGAGTTAAGATTTGAATGTATCGGTCTTGTCTCCGTGTGGTGCAGCGATACCGTCCTCCATGGCGCTCAGCCACGGTACCAGTGCTTCGGTATCGTGTCCAAAGTCGACTGATAACACTCTGACTTGTATTCAGAGCTAAAGCCACAGTACGTTGCCGGGAACCAGCTTCTATCATTCCCACGGCTCTGAGCATTTCTTCCCTGCTTAAATGACGTCGCCGCTCCATAATAACGTTGGTTTTAATCAGTAGTAGGGAAACAGTAGCACTAATAATGTCTTCAATGCGTTGTATGTTTTTATAGGGAAAATATTGACAGCTGATTTTCATCTTTTACTCGAATTTGATTCACAGTTCCTGATTCAAATTATGAAATGCACCAAAAAGGATCCATATAAATTTATAAAATCATAAATTTATTACAAAGCCACATCTCAATCTCAAGAAATCCGCATAAAAATGCTTGATCCCTAGACACTTTTGATGTGTGTATATTCTATATATATATATATATATTTATATATGTACTTTCCTCCCTCTACTTGTCTCGTCTTTAAGTTCGCGATCATCTCAAACATAATTAGCGAGATTTTCATGCGGTTTATAATCAGTAAGATAATTGAGGCCATGAGAACCATAGTGGTTTAAATATGGTTAAACTCAATATTGTAAATAAATGAGTTTATGATTTTTTCCAGTTCAAACTGATCATTTTGATGGAACCAGAGTGATCTTAAAGTAATACAACGTATATTCACTAGATGGCAGCATAATCACTGTTACGGTTTTTAGTCTGTGATCTAAATTTGAGGTGCCATACTGGCCTAAGTGCCACTATGGTTAAAAAATGAGTTAGGCCACTAAGGTTCTCATGGCTTCAATTTATCACGGCAGTTATTTAAGTATAATATAAGCCCGAGAACATAAAATTAAAAAAATAGGTATAATTTTTAATTTTTGAGTATGTAACTAACTGCTCGATGTTTAAATCTAAAGAAAATACTGCTAGAAAAATTCCACGCGGACCAAGCAGCAGACGGGACTCGAACCCGCACCCTTGGCTATCCGGGCGAATGCACTGACCATTATGCTACCGCGGCCCTGATGGCCGTGTCGAATTCTTTCTAGCCTTTCTTAAGCTGCAAGGCGCCATCTCTTCGCATTGTAGGTGACTCTCGCCTGTTCCGCGTGGAAGATTTTCTAGTAATATTTTGCTTTAGATTTAAATATAAGTATGGCTTTTATAAGAAATAACTCATCCCATGAAGGCCTTAAACTAGGTACATTCGAAAAAAAGTCATTAGGGAAATTGTTTCCCTAATTGTTTAGGGACAAAGACGAAAACAAAAATCTGCTCCAACTTTTTGTTTTCGTGTTAGAAAAATTTTGAAAAGTTTCACAATAAATTATTCACTCTGTCCAGCCGGCATATTCGTTTACGTTTTGATATTTACAGCGTGTAACTAAAGAGAAAATTGCATATCCACCGATGCTTTTCAAAACAAGTATGTTAGTGGCGTTATAATAAATCAGTAATGGATTACTAAACAGCTCTGTGAGTATCACAGCTTCCATCTGTCAAAGGCAGTCGGCGAATGGACCTAGGTGTAACGCAGAAATTCAGGATTCCTTTCGCCATCCAGACTGAAGCAATAACCGCATTTTTAAGTTTATTTAATTTAAGAAACCAAAAGTCCTACTATGCTACAAATATTATAAACGTGAATGCTTCTATGTTGGTTATACTCAATCATTATCATCATCATCAGCCTATTAATGCCCCCACTGCTGGGACACAGGCCTCCCCTATGGATGGAATAGGGAGATTGGGCCACGACTAGGGTTACTATTTAAAAGTCAATTTGAAAAGTCCTGACAAAAAGCCGCACATTTCGATAAAAGGCCGGACATTTTAGTTACAAAATGCAAACATCACCCACTTAGTTACATTTTATATTAAACGCGTGGTAGCAGACGCTCGCATCGCGAGAGGGGTTGATCGTTGATTGTTAAAGATGATTTATATTTTGTTTTAAATTAATGAGAACTTAATAAAGATTATTGGAGTTTACTCCTTAAGAATCGATTTGCATATATAAGGGGCCCGGTATGAGAAAAATGTGAGGAGTAAAATCTATCGATGAATGACATTAGTGACCTCCTTACGTTTTTGTGCGCAACCTCATCTGCGCACCTTTCACTTTTAGCCATGGCAACGGATAAAAAACATTAAGTTGTCACAAATGTCAATAAAATAAATAAACTAAAAATAGATAAAATCGGAGCAAAATTAATGAAAACAAATAAATAACACAATATAGAGAAATGCCGGTAAGTGTCCAGCACTCTGGAATAGAGATTTTCAGTACAGATGGAATTATAATACATATTTACAAAATGATGACTAGTGTGTAATATTTTTGAAATTGTGTGTTTCCAGGAATACATAATAAAATATATGATGAATATCGCTGATGTTAGATGATAAAATGTGTGACATGGAACCTATGATAGTCGAAACCATGGGACGATTCCTGAGGTATCTCTACTTGTAACCGACTTCTTCGGACTTGATTTTGTTTTGTGTCTGTTCAAAGACAATCGTTTTTTGACTTATTTGATATAACTTAATAAGTAGTTTTACTCATATTCCACCTAATTAAAAAAATCCGGACATATTAAAAAGCCAGTCAAAATCCGGACAAATCCGGACGGATGATGACCCTAGCCACAACCCACCACGCGGGTCCAGTACGGATTGGTGGGTGCTAACGACTGCAGATGCAGCCGGGACCAACGGCTTAACGTGCCTCCCGAAGCACGGAGGAGCTAGAGTTAGTAAATTTTTGGTCACCCATCCAATGACCGACCACTGCGAAAGTTGCTTAGCTTCAACGATTGCATCCGAACGCGCTAACTACTAGAGCCATCGAGCTCCTCATACTCAATCACGCGAAAGTAATGACGGACCTGTTAATCCCGGAAAATGTTAGGTTCCCATAGGTTTCTTAAAAAGCTACAAGTTAACGCGGACGAAGTCGCAGGCGGCTGCTAGTGTGAAATATTTGTACTTATTTCTTACCTGTTGTTAATAAACGCAACAGGAAGTCTTTCTCTCTCTGTTACGTTTTGAAGCTTAAACCACTGAATTGAGATTGATGATGTTTTTTATAGAGATAAATTGAACCTTGGACAGGACAAGACGAAGGTTACTTTTTCGCGAAAGTACTTTAATGGACAGTTTTTTTCAGATTGGAAGGGAGTGAGTGATACAGGGAAAATTCGGGATAGGAATGACAGAAATGTCATTGTCAAATGTGTACTGATTTTTAGTTTTCGTTACATTCTTTATGGCGCTGCTGTTCAGGTTTCCATACAAAATTTGACAATGACATTTCGGACTCGCAAACTATTCGAATTCGATATTGGTTGGTGCTAGGGATACTGATTTGCCGACGACTATACTTAATAAAAGTATTCAGTTGGTAGTAGTATTCTTTCTTTAAAAATTTTGGCATACCACCAATCACATTAAACCTGCATTGCAGGGATATATTAAATGAATTGTTAATCCAATCATTCCGCTATGCATTTTGCGTTCACGGTTCTAGGGTAACCATTTTAATTAATCTCTTTCTAATAATATTAATTTCTAATAATTATTAATAAACAGAGAATAGATTCCATGTTTTGTCTTTGTCCGTCGAATGACAAACGGTATTTCAGTGATATGAACAAAACATAGCGTAAATAGTCACAGCTTATTTTTTTTGAAAGAAAGAAAGAAATTTTATTTGTAATAACATGTGTTAGAAAGATATTCAGTGATAATTAGCTAAGTACATAACATGTTGTGCCAATATCGGCATACAAATTAATTATTATTTATATTCATAATTATTATTCTAAGATTCAAATTACAAAAATCAATAACAATAAAAAATTACAATAAATTGGGCAAACACTTCAAAATATCAGTTTCTGCCCAATTTAATAATAAATTGAATTGGACAGAAACTGTTCATACATGTCAATACTGTCAATTCAATAATTAAATGTCAATAAAATTGGGCAACTAAACAAAATGTCAACACGATAAAATGTCAATGAAATAACAAAATGTCAATAAATTGGGCAAATACTTTAAATAATATGTCAATTATTACTTATTTATTAATAAGATTGCTATTAAATCGAATAGAGTGCACCTTAAATGAGTTATTAGCTTATTCATTAAAGCGTTAGAATTTGCGATAATGTATGAAATTTTAGGAATAACACATACTTATTATTTATGAGAATTTAAGATTTAATAGAAAATTGTACTAATTGTACATTTCAGAGTCTATAAACATACTGTTAAGTTTCTATACTGTGGTACTACTTTATTTAATGAAACTTTACAAGTAAATGAAAGCATGCTTATAATTTTAGTTCTTTATTAATACTTTTTATTTTGATTGTTTCAGGTGCATCATCATGGATACTTCGTATGGGGACTAAATAACCTACACCTTTTAAATCTCGATTTACCGTAATGTTATTTGCTTAAAAAGAGTGCAATAGTAGCTAACTCATATGCACAGAGACGCTTCCAACGTCTTCAGAGATTCCTTAAAACTGCGTCAAAAATTACTTTTAAGGACAACAACATACTTTAAAGTAGCAGAATTCGTAAAAAAAGACGCCATCCGGTACTTCACGTATGATTACGAAATACATCAAACTTAGTATTACCATTAAATATTATGAACATATTCATAGGTAACAATTACCATTCTAAAAATCTCGTCAAGCTGAAGACTTGCTTTTAAAAGAAATTAAATAATTATACGAATAGACAATAAATAAATTATTCTAATAAAAAATTTAATAGAATCGTTGTTAAAAAAAAATACTTTAAAATACTTAATTTAAAAAAGTTTCGTATTAGCACTTTCGATAGCCGCTTTAAAAGCACGATAGATTAAATTTTAAGAAACATAAAATACTCTTTAGAGTTAAGATTTTAGTGAAAAAATAAAAAAGTCAAATTTGAGCGGGAGAAATAAAAGATGGCGGCGAAAGCGGAGCCGGTTGGTCCGCGGAACGGCCACGAGTTGGCGCCACTGAACACGCGCGCTGACGGCACCGAGAGACCGCACGGGGTCACCATCGTGCTGCAGGGCTCCAGGGGCTCGCTGCAACGAGAGCTGCCGGATGAAGACCGCGCCGCGTGGTCAGGGAAGCTGCAGTTCTTCTTGTCCATCATCGGATATTCCGTGGGCCTCGGAAACATTTGGCGCTTCCCGTATTTATGCCAGCAGAATGGTGGCGGTACGTGTTAAGATATATTGTTATACTAGCTGACCCGGCGAACTTTGTACCGCCTTAGCGTAGCTTTGATGCACTACTTTATTTTGTCACAGATTACCACAGATTTTTTTGTTTTAAATTGAATGACGTTGACATTTGTCAGCGCGGTTGTCGATGTGGTGTCACAGATTACCACAGATTTTTTGTTTTAAATTGAATGATGTTGACATTCGTTACGTTATATTTTTCAATCTTTCTGAGAGATTTTCTTTATATTTTTTTCCGTAAGAACCTTGTACAGAGTATTAGAAAACTACAAAAAAAATCAGACAAATCGGTCAAGCCGTTTTCATGTTATGTCGTGACAACGGAAAACGGGTTTCATCTTTATATATAGATACATGTAGATGTTAAACTTAAGTACACTATATACTCTGTGGTTGTATATTCCTTTGCTTTAGTTTTTATGGAAAAAGAGTGTAAAGGTTTGTCTATGAAGGAAGTAAGTTATGTTGGTCTATCTCACTCTTTGCCTAACCTATAAGATGTGACTGTCGTCCCCTTTTTCCACCTTGTGCTCTGGAACAATAAAACGTGTGCGGCCATCATACAATTTTTCATTAACCATCAATATAACAATCCCACACTGCTGCATTCGATCCAGGCCCTGTTGAACAGTACGTTTGTAAACTCAATGTTTTTCATCATCATCAGCCTATTAATGTCCCCACTGGTGGGGCACAGGCCCTATGGATGGAATAGGGAGATTGGGCCATGACCCACCACGCGGGCCCAGTGCGGATTGGTGGGTGCTAACGACTGCAGATGCAGCCGGGACTAACGGCTTAACGTGCCTTCCGAAGCACGGGGGAGCTCGAGATAGCAATTTTTGGTCACCCATCCAAAGACCGACCATTTTTTTTTTATTGTTGGAAAAATGCGTTACGCATACCCCGCCCCGGTTGAGTGGCAGGGTTATGTGGGACTCCTCCTCCCCCCAAATCCCGCCCACCCGCCTAGCCAGACTGCCTGGCTCGGCGGCTGCTCCCTCGTCTGCCGAAACGGGTTTTGTGGGATCCGGATGACGCTCCACGTTACCCCGGCAGTAATTCCTCCTCCTCCTGGTGGTCAGGGGGATGCCCGGGAGCACCTAGGCATCCCCCCTCGACGGGTGAGACTGTGCAATGCGAGCGACGGACCACCCTGTCCGCCGCCCGCAGTCCCACTAGGGTGGAAAGAGGCGGTCGTACTGCCGCCGCCTTCTCCCCGGTCGTCGGCGACGGAGAGGGCCGGCCCGAGCGTCCCCCTCGCGGGCCCTCACCGCTGTCTCCTTCTGTAGGATAACTTCCTCACAGAAGGAGACGACCGCGTTCCAGGATCTGCCGCTGTCCAGCATCGCTTTTACGACGCTGGGCAACGAGAGATCCCTATCCAAAGACAAAAAAATGGTTGCCTGTAAAGTCGGTTTTACGGGCGAAGATTTTACGTGACAACGTCTTTTTCTCGGTAGAATATTTATTGATATGAATATAATTAAATTGCACAATAGGAACAAGGAATTGAATGAAAATAAGAATTGCACAAATTTTAACTATAGAAATATATTTTGTTTACTAAAACATTGTACATGTAAACTTAAACTTAACACGAGAGACTCATCGTAACGTTACCGAGCGTTACACTTTTTCATAAGTGACTCCCAGCCGCAACCTAATTTAAGACGTTGTCACGTCAAAATGACTGCAGATGCAGCCGAGACCAACGGCTTAAATAGCCTTCCAATGAACGGAGGAGTTCGAGATAGTAAATTT
This sequence comes from Chilo suppressalis, assembly GCA_902850365.2. Classification (NCBI taxonomy): domain Eukaryota; kingdom Metazoa; phylum Arthropoda; class Insecta; order Lepidoptera; family Crambidae; genus Chilo; species Chilo suppressalis. Next base: position 16,616,935 of record OU963915.1, read on the forward strand.
TTGGTCACGCATCCAATGACCGACCACTGTGAAAGTTGCTTAATTTCAACGATCGCAACCGAACGCGCTAACCACTTGCGCCATCTAGCTCGTCGATTTTGTGCCAATGTTTTTACGGGGTCTATTTCCTTTAGCATTTGTCCCATCGCCGACGATGAACAAGAAGCGAGTAGAACTAGAGACGAGTTAGCGAGCAGCGGAAAGCGGGTGTGTAGCTCTAATAGTTTTATCACTGGACTTTAAGCGAGTGCGCGATATAACGGGCGATTAGTCGCGCCACTCGCTCGCGGAGACAATACAAAGCAAGAATGCACGCGCGCGCGTTTTGGGATAACCGGGCATCTCTGAGCCACAGTATCACTGGGTGGGTATTATATTCATAGCCATTGTCGCTCAGCGACAAACTAGTGGAGAGAGTGCTCGCAAGCAGTTTGAACAGTCAGTGATCGACTGTAATTATGTCTGTTGTTTACACGGAATGTTTATCTAATGTAAGTACGTTTCTTGAACGAGAAAATAGCCGATAGCTAGTCGCTTCCTCGCCGGCGGCGGTGAGACAAACTGTCTTTTCCATCCATCTAATATTAAGTGCTTACTAGCGAAACTTTGCCAAACTTAAGCCCGCCTCTTGGAAATCCGGCCACCTTATACACTGCAAAAATTAAAACTATAAAATATTTGCATTTGGTTGCAGTTTTCTGTAAAGATGTGTCTGAAACATAGCACTCGGTGGCATCCAATTAGGATTTTTTCCCAAACAACTTTATAACAAACTAGCGGCCGCCCGCGACTTCGTCCGCGTTAACTTTTAGTTTTTTTTTCTAAAATAATAGTAGCCTAAGTTACTCCTTATTGCATCAGCTACTTGCCAATAAAAGTCCGGGCAAAATCGGTCCAGCCATTTCAGAGATTAGCCGGAACAAACAGACAGGCAGACAGACAACAATTGTAAAAAAATGTTATTTTGGTGTATGTACCGTATATATATTCATACAAGCTCTATAACGCGATTTTTAAGCAAATGTGTTAAAAAAAACAGCTGGATAGGCATAATTGGCCAACTAACTTATCTGAAAGGAGGAGGAGCTCGATGGCGCAACTGGTTAGCGCGTTCGGCTGCGATCGTTGAAGTTAAGCAACTTTCGCAGTGGTCAGTCATTGGATGGGTGACCAAAAATTTACTATCTCGAGCTCCTCCGTGCTTCGGAAGGCACGTTAAGCCGTTGGTCCCGGTTGCATCTGCAGTCGTTAGCACCCACCAATCCGCACTGGGCCCGCGTGGTGGGTCATGGCCCAATCTCCCTATTCCATCCACAGGGAAGGCCTGTGCCCCAGCAGTGGGGACATTAATAGGCTGATGATGATGATGATGATGATGTGTTAAAAAAAACAGCTGGATGGGCATAATTGGCCAACTAACTTGTCTGAAAAAGATTGTATTGTTAGATTAATTTTTGAGCTGTTCCTAAAATAATATATTCATCCCAAATGGTATATCTACATATTTATTTAATAATAGATACAAATTATGTGTACTGAGATTGGTACTAAGTAGCGTAATAATATATAACCATAATAAGCAAACAAATCATTTTTGATCAATCGGGTAAAAATATCCACTTATCTATGCAAAGTAATATGATAATAATAATAATAATAAATATTTCCAATTAGCCTAACCCCAAAGTAAGCACTGTAAGGCTTGTGTTATGGGATACTAGGGTAATGGATAGAATACATACAGGATGGTCCAATTAGTGACGTCAACATTTTTTTTTAGATTCTTCGCCCTATGTATGTTCCACTATTTTTCTTAGTTTTCAAGTTATATTTTTTTTGTGTATTTTTAATGATTTCAGCCAGCGAGGTTTAAAAAATTCATATCTTTTTTCGTAGTAAATATTATGCAGTCCTTTTTTTTTGTTTTTTTTGTGACATAATTGTCTTGAATGTTGTTTTAATAAAAAAATTAACAGCTTTCTGAAATTACTTACAGTTACTCAAAAAAGGCTTGAAAGTTGGAACTTTAATTTTTAGTAGGATTTACTCAAACATTTAACTTCAATTTAAATATACAAAAAGGAGTTTCTATACCTTCTGGCTAAGTTTAAAAACTCCGCAAGCCTCTAAACTACCAAAAATCATAATAAAAAGTACTTAATCAGCCTATAGAGTTTTAATTGGCCTTTGAAGGCGGATAGGCTAAAAATCATTGAAACACTATTAAAGCATTAAAAACTTTTTAATCTACATTTTATCATTGGTATGGTAAATCAAACTTAAAAATGAAATTAAATTTAATTGGAATTCCTTAGCATATGTAATTTTATAATAATTTTGGTTTCATCACTAAGATTTTAAAAGCGAGCAAGAATAAAAATCAAAAAGGCTAGTTGAAAATTATCTGCTTTTCATAACAAATAAAAAACACAAATTACTGAAAAATGACTATTTAGTACAGTGCGTGGTGCGAGGAATCCCCCAGGTGCGAAGAATCTAAAAAAAAATTGTTGACGTCACTATTTGGACCATCCTGTATATTGTACCTATATAAGTATATTTATATAGAAATACGAAATAAACATACATGACTGGACTACAAATGCTTTGTATTCATCACACAAACATCTGCCCCCACCGGGATTCGAACCCGGGACCTTCCGAGCTGGCGACACCATGAAACACGGAGGTCGTCATATAAATATAATATATAATTAGTTTTCGTAACAGCTCTTTCTGTTGATATGCAAGTTACTATTTTCAATGGAATTTTCCAACTGCCTCGTAAAATCCCAAACGGTAATAATTTGATTAGTGGGAAAGATTACGCAGCAAGTTTTTATAGCTTTAATTAAGACCAGCGAACGACAAAATAAGTACACTTCTATTTTTAAAAATTGTCCATGAAACTGAAATAAATGGCTACTCAGATATAAAGCATATTAATTCAAAAATGAATGAAAAATTATCCGAAAGAAAGAAAGAAGAAAGAAAATACATTTATTTTGACACAAACAACGAGACAGTAGATACAAGATTTTGAGCAACAAAAAAATACAAGAAAAAGAAAAAATATCGTAAACAATAGGATAACAATACAAAAAAGTAACACACACAATTTTTGATAACTGTCGTTACCATGGTGATTTATTCTGTTGCTATCTCGCGGCTGCGCCAAAACAGGTTGTCAATTCAGCGTGTTGTCAGGTTTGTGGGACCTGACGCTGATTTTCATTTTGACACCTATGGTTCTTTTGACAACTGACTATCGGAAAAAAAGAAATATAAGAAAAAAAAAAACAGAAACACATACTCCTAAAATTATTATATAAATACAATTTATCATTAATATCACTTTCAATATTATCATAAATAAATTAGATACGTATCAAATGTATTTTATTCAATTATGATAATTCATTATTTCGCTTACTCACGCCGTAACTTGAGGACTACCAATTTCTTCCATATTTTTTTTTCTAATAACAATTTGTAGAAGATTCATTCTTTGAATAACACTCGACATGCTAGAGTTGAATGAAAACAAAATTGAGGCGGTGCAATAAAAAAATCATTTAAAAATATTGCGGAAGTACATATTTAATTCTCAAGACACACGATTTATATATGAGTGATGCGTGCGTGCGGCGGAGCTCAACGGCGCAAGTGGTTAGCGCGTTCGGCTGCGATCGTTGAAGTTAAGGTACTTTCGCAGTGGTCGGTCATTGGATGGGTGACCAAAAATTTATTATCTCCTCCGTGCTTCTGAAGGCACGTTAAACCGTTGGTCCCGGCTGCATTTCAGTCGTCAGCATCCACCAATCCGCATTGGGCCCGCTTGGTGGGTCATTCATAACCCAATCTCCCATCCATCCATCCATTTCATCCATTCCATCCATCCATTCCATCCATTCCGTCCATTCCGTTCATTCCGTCCATTCCGTCCATTCCGTCCATTCCGTCCATTCCGTCCATTCCGTCCATTCCGTCCATTCCATCCATTCCGTCCATTCCATCCATTCCGTCCATTCCGTCCATTCCGTCCATTCCGTCCATTCCGTCCATTCCGTCCATTCTGTCCGTTCATTCCATCCATTCCATTCATTCCATCCATTCCATTCACTCCATCCATTCCATCCATAGGGAAGGCCTATGCCCCAGTAGTGGGAACATTAATAGGCTAATGATGATGCGTGCGCTGCTCCATTCCCCTATGCCTTATGCACCGCCTAATGTTAGGTTATTTAAGGAAAGAAGATTCACTTCAGATGTGTAGTTCGTGCACACAATTTTTTTAAACCACCAATACAAAGACATATAATCACCGATTTAACTAAAAAACAGTGTGAAGTTTAACCAAAACAAAATTGCGTAATATTCATCAGCTATTTTTAGCTCGGCAGCATTGTTTGGGTACCTAGCACAACCATACCTAGAAGGCTGGTATTGATTTTCACCGACCCACACGGACTACGGACAACGCCGTAGCGTGGGCGTTACGGCTGTATGCGATAAACTGTCTGTGCACTTTAAAATGCAATTACTGTTAAAAGGGGCTTTTATCTCCTATCTTTCTTTATCTAAATATAAGGCTTTTGGTATTACTGTAAAAAGGCCTTTTGATCTCATATTTTTTTTTGTCTAAATATAGGGTTTTGGTACTACTGTAAAAAGGCCTTTTGATCTCCTATTTTTTTGTGTCTAAATATAGGCTTTTGGTACTACTGTAAAAAGGCCTTTTGATCTCCTATTTTTTGTGTCTAAATATAGGCTTTTGGTACTACTGTAAAAAGGCCTTTTGATCTCCTATTTTTTATGTCTAAATATAGGCTTTTGGTACTACTGTAAAAGGGCCTTATCTCATATCTTTAGTTTTTATCGTATTCTGAATACAGGGTTTTGGTGAAGGGCAAACGGTAATTCGAAAAGTTTTATCTTATGTGGATCTATTTGAAGTGTTAGTGAGCTGGTTTAATGGGCAATTACGTAAATTGAACAATTTGCAAACGCCATTCTTCGGATGGGTGATTGATTTTTTTTTATTACTGTCTCTGAAAGTTGAAAGTATTTACATTACTGAAAATGCGGTAAATATATATACGATTCACCTCAATGTGAGGTAAGAACATTTACAATCAGTAAGATATTTATAACTAAAAACCTTAAAATATATAATAACTAAAAATATATAATAATTATTAAAAGGAGTCCCTTTAGGCAAGGTTCCAAAGATACTGGCAGCATTCTGCCTTTGAATAGCTAGACTAATTATTTGTCCGAGGTAGCTGCCAGCTCTTCGGTCTCCAATGATGTCGACCAACCTTTTTGCTATTTCAAAACTTCTTATTATTGTTATTCTTATTATTTATTTATTTCCTTCTCATTTACAATCTATATTTATTTCTTAAGTTTTCACACAAAACAGCGTGTATATATTTTTATTTTTTTGACGTTTCGGGCCCTTTGCAGTTTGACATCTAACTTACACGCTTAGCTTGCCCATATGCTAATACCCTAGCAGTGCAGCAGTTTACAGTATGTAGAATGTTCACGGGTTCATTTGCGCGGTTTCGATATAAATCCACGCGGATCCGCTGCTCGTCTGAGTTTCTCGTATAATAAGATTCTATTATTTTCTTCAACTAACTTCGAATAAATAAAATATTCAAGTAGCTGGCAACTTTTTAGTTTCGAGTAAGAAGCATTACTACACCTAGAGTTGATATGATAAAAAGATGTTAATATAAACTTTATGAACCTAAGAAACAAATATAAACTTTATTTTAAAAACTGATACTAAGCTTTGATGAAATAATTGATACATGAGTGTGGGTATGTAACGATGAATAATTATATTTTTTTACACAATTAGGTATGAAAGTGATCACTTCGAGAGATGTCCACTTAATTATTACACCTAAGGTTACTTCAAATTACTTTCGCACTAAGGTTTCTTAATCTTTGTGTCACAAAACCAAGACGGCCCATACCTTTCGGTACCGAACGTTAATGCCCAAGACCTGTACGATCAGCCAATTTGATTCCTGACTCAATAAAAGCTTATTTTGTGACAACCAATTCTAAACAATAAACATTGAACATTGGCATCGCAATACATTTATGAATATATAATTATGAAAAAACTATGACGCATTGCAAGAAAAAGTCAAACCCATAACTTTAACACGAGATTTAAGAACAAGCTTGCTTGTTCCATGTTTCAGACTCCAAAAATCAAGAGGTTCATTTCTGGGATGTAGTATTGCATTGTTTAACAAAGCTCCCCAAGATCTGATTGAGCTTCCACTAACCAAATTTAAATCTCAGATCAAGAATACTCTTATGAATAAGGGTTATTACAAAGTTAATGATTATCTAAATGATCGTAATGTATGGACATAGTGTTTCTTGTAATTTGTTAATTTAGAGTATCTCTGAAGCCATTTTTCAACTTGACGACTCTGTATATATCAATACAGGGAGAAAAAAAGCAGCCCTTGCAGAGTTTCTTGCCGGTTCTTCTCAGTACAAGGTCTCCAGTCGTAGTTTTGCGATCCGATGGCGTAGCTTCTTGACCTTCACAAGTGCTTGTAAGAGCCTAGATTGAATAAATGACTTTTCATTTCATTTTATTTCATAAAATAGATTTTTGCTTATGCACGAGTACGTAACTTTGGAAACAAACTTCTTATTTTGTGAACAATCATATTTGACGTCACTGATTTTGCCGCCTGCCTATGACATAATTTTGATATTAAATTATTCGCAGTTTTGCCCATGTACTAAGGATTTCCCTATTAGTTTCCAACGCTTTTTATAATGTCAAGAAATCGAAAGAGTTTCCGTAACAACTATAATTTTTAGAGTGACTTCATATAAAGGTCAAATTTCAAATATCTATGATTCATATTACCACAGTTTCCTAGTTATTAGATGGTCCTAAGTGCAATCACGCATTCTCTACAAAGGAACTGTTTTAACTTTTTAAGCTAATAATCGAACAAGTGGATTAGGAATCAGTTGGTTCGATCGTACATACCAGCATATATTAGCTCTAGGACTTAGAGCAAAATTGCAAATGTCATCAATGTCAGGCCATGGCATTTATTGTTTTAATGATTTATGATGATATGTTTTTCTATGTATTGTTATTATTATTATTTTTTTATGTATTATAAAATTTAAGAAAATATTACTAAAAAAAATTCCACGCGGACCAGGCAGCAGACGGGACTCGAACCCGCATCTTTCGCTATCCGGGCGAATGCACTGACCAAGTATGCTACCGCGGCCCTGACGGCCGTGTCGAATTGTTTCTAGCCTTTCTTAAGCTGCAAGGCAGCGCCATCTCTTCACATTGTAGGTAACCCACAATGTGGATTTTTTTCTAGTAATGTTATCTTTAGATTTAAACATCGAGCAGTTACATGCTTAAAAAAATCGGTTGTCTGTAAAGTCGGTTTACTGACGATAGTTGAACGTGACAACGTTTTTTTACATTGTACATAGTTTTCACAAGTATGAATGTGCTGTGAGCAATGTTTTTACAACTTTTAAACATGTGTGATATCATTACCTTTATCGCCGCAATTATCGTTGCTTTAAACTATTGACTTCACTGCACTTCATACTTGACGAAAACATGTAAATGTATTATTGTATAGCAGCTGTCCACGCGGACGCATCGCTCACTCAAGTAGGAGAGAGACAGACCGAACGCGGAGGCCGATTGTGCCTCTTTGTCGCTAGTTCCGCGCTCTCGCTTGCACTTCAAGCCTTAAATGGAATGCCTCAGAGCGAGGTAACGCCGCATGAGTCATGTTTTTTCGTGCGTACAGCCGGCTCCATCGAATTATAAGACGTTGTCACATCAATAAAAGTAGAATTCTAATTATTATAAAATTGTCAACAGGTGCGTTCCTCATACCGTTCATGATAATGTTGGTCCTGGAGGGTATACCGTTGTTCCTGATCGAGATGGCGATCGGCCAGAAGATGCGGCTGGGCTCCCTGGGCGTCTGGAACACCATCCACCCCTGGCTGGGCGGCATCGGCATCTCCAGCTGCATGGTCACTCTGTTCGTGGCACTGTACTATAATGTCATCATCACCTGGGTGTTTTTCTACCTCTTTAACAGCATCAGAGTAAGTTGGTCTGAATAAGTTGTCTGTATAATCTTATATTAAAACAAAGAAAGAAAGAAAGAAAGAAAATACATTTATTTTGACACAAACAACGAGACAGCAGATACAAGATTTTGAGAACAAAAAATACAAGAAAAAGAAAAATTATCGTAAACAAACAACACAAAAAAGTAACACACACTAATAACTAATAATAACTGTCGTTACAACTATGATTTATACTGTTGCTATCTCGCGGCTGCGCCAAAACAGGTTGTCAATTCAGCATGTTGTCAGGTTTGTGGGATCTGACGCTGATTTTCAATTGACACCTATAGTTCTCTCGACAACTGACTATCGGCATAACAATATAAGAGAAAAAAAAACAAAAAAACAGAAACACATACTCGCAAAATTATTTAGAAACAATATATCATCTATATCACAATATATCATCTAAAACAAAAAGGGCAGATACGGCATTCGCGGCTCAAAAGTGATCCGCTTAAATTGTGGTCCACGACCATCGCTTTAGTCACAATTTGACATTCAAAGACGCTGCATGTACACTCAATATAACAAAATTGTGTATATTCTGTGTTATGAAGATATAACAATGCCTTCGATGCTTTTATAAAGAACACAAATAGTTCAAAATCAAACACTTTTCATTCGTAAAACTGTGAAATTTTTTTTCTCAAAAATCACGGTTTATCGTGAATATTATTTAGATAATCGCCATTTTGTAAACAGTAAAAGGACAACAATACGCTGCGTTAAATCGTATAGTTCTGTCTCGCTCGCTCGATTGATGTTTATATACAGACGTGTGCGTGGCGAGAGTTGCTTATGTAGTTGAGTCGGATCATATTTTATTTGATGCTAGTAAGAGTACCATATCTACCCTTTTTGTTTTAATCTAAGTGTATAATTTATTTTTAAAAGTGAATCTTTCGAAATTGCTGTGGATTTAGTTCTTGAATAAACTAAATAACTCTGTTTGAAATGTTCGTCAGTTCAGGGTATAGGCGTAGAACAACAGGGCCGACACGGATAGGACGGAAGTAAGCATACATGGCTTTTCCCCTCTGTCACATTGGGCATACTCACGATGTACGTGTGCACGATTTGGCGGTGTATTGTGACATTTCTTATGTGTATCACACACAGTAGCTACAGTTTTGTTTCTTAAGCATGTACGTTAAACTGTATTTGTGTGTGTTTTCCCCTTGCAAAAAATGACAGAATGATTTGGATAGTATTATGTCGCTATGGCTACTCCCTGCCGTGTTGCTCTATGATCAGTACCCATAGCGATGTAATACTTTTCAAAAAAGATTTCAAATTATATTGTAATTTTTTTTAGGGAATATGCACACAAATGTAATAATAATATTTTTTTTTTATTTGCCTAAACATTATTACATAGTTAAATCATAACAATTGTTTTCTTGATGCCTAATAACAGCGACAACTACTTAAAACCAAAAATACAATAAAATAGCACTTACAATACACAAGTATCTAAACTAGGCATAGCCTGTATTAAAGATACTAGTACCTTTCAAAATTGACTAAATTAACATTGAAAGGATTTCATCAATAATATTTTGAATTTTTTTGTGCTTATGGATTATGCAAGAATTTCTGGTAATTTTTTGTTTAAATCCAAGCTAAACTATGTAGATTTTCGTATTCGTGTAAAAAATTAAACTCTAACTACGACACTCACACAAACAATGACAATACACCGCCTCATCCTGCACACATGTATCGTTTGTCAACCCGACAGGTGGGAAAGCGTCGACCACGTTGATCTATGGTTCTGGGTCATTAACGTTGAATATAAATTATGAGCCCTTTTCCAAAATTGCGCCGCTGGATGCCGTACTGATCGGCGCGTAGGTAGATTTGCATTTTACGGGTGATGTTTCGAGTCTTATAAAATAATTATTAATGAACTAATTATAAAAATATATACATATTTCAGTAGTTCAATGCTGGTAGATTAGTTTTATGAAAGTTTTTGATAGTAATCTCTTATCTATTAGACAAGTCCGTCTGTCTGCGGTGCTGTTTCAGCGACCAAACCGTAAGAGATAGATAAAGAGAACATTTAAGTTATAAGTTAAGAATAGTCTGATAAGACTACAAACCGGATTTGAGTAACGTAGCACTTCCGGTTTTCGAGAAATCACGAATTTCAAACGAAACCACAAAAAATCTCCGAAGTTCTCAATTAATTAAATACATTTTTTTTATTAATCAGGTTTTGGTGAACATTTGGTTCACTGGTTTGCTAGTTATATTATAGTAAACACTGGTGATATACAAACTATATAGAGATTATAATTTTTATTATTTTAAAGCATGTAACTGCTTGATGTTTAAATCTAAAGAGCATATTATCGGTTTTGCCGTAAACTAGCTGCGGTAGAACGATCAGTAAAAAAAAGGAAAATAGTATTTGCAAATATTCTACATTAACTTACAATAGGAAGAATAAATCTACTGTTTACTTCTATTGGCAATAGTCAAAATCTTACCTAAGGGGGTAAAGAAGGCGCCTAAAAATTACATTTTTTTGCAAAAAAAGTGAAAGGGCTCTCAAATATTGTTCTTTAACAGCTAACAGCTGACCAGTTGCCGTGGTCTCACTGTCCCCAAGACAACGGCACGGCGGAAGAGGAGTGCACCAAGGCCAGCGCCACCGTCTACTTCTGGTACCGGGAGGCTCTGGACGCGGCGCCCAGCATCGAGGAGCCAGGTGACAATCAGCGTTGCGCTTAATGTAGCAATCACTTAAATTATAGTAATATAAGTTATTTACGGGATTGTTAACATGTACCTTGTTTTTAGCGAGTTTCCGATATTTCGGCACTGTTGCAAGCGCTGTGATCACGGAGTAAATAACATCTCTTATCTATTAGACAAGTCCGTCTGTCTGTGGTGCTGTTTCAGCGGCCAAACCGTAAGAGATAGATAAAGAGAATATTTAAGTTATAAGTTAAGAATAGTCTGATAAGACTACAAACCGGATTTGAGTAACGTAGCACTTCCGGTTTTCGAGAAATCAGGTTTTGTTGAACATTTGGTTCACTGGTTTGCTAGTATTACTATAATGTTAGTGACCATGAAAGTTTAAAACAATATATAATCACTAAACCGTTCCTGTATTCAACTTTTGACTTGTTTCAAGTTTGCGATGTACTTACAGTACGACAACTGTTTTTACTAAATATAGTTCTCAGGCTGTTGTTGTTCAAGGCATGTTTGCCTTGCTTACCTTTGACGCGAGTAGCACAATTCTTTCTTCGCGGCGAAAATATGCAGTATGTCGTACACAGAGGACACGTACGAAATTCAGTCACAGGTTTTTTAAATTATTAGGTCCCTATTTATACAATCAAATTAATAAACTGTTGAATATTTACCCATTACCCAGGTTAGTATGTAAAGAAGTTATCTATAGGTGGCTTCAAGCAATGTCTTATGAAGAAACCGAAAATTTTATAAATATACTAACTTGAATAATTCAAACAGATACATACACGTATGCTACAAATACTAAATAAATCCGCACTTAAACACATATACACAAACACACACACACACACACACACACACATACACATACACCCACACATCATTTTCATACATTACATATTAATTCAGAAGCTTAAAAAATGGAGTAACTTCTTCCGTTTTCCCAACATTTCCCTTCACTACTCTGCTCCTATTGATTGTAGCGTGATGAAAAGTATACTATAACCTGCCCAGGAGTATGAAGAATAATTGTACCAAGTTTGGTTAAAATCCGTCGAGTAGTTTTTGTTTCTATAAGGAACATACATACAGACAGGCAGACAGACAGACAGACAAAAAATTTACTGATTGCATTTTTGGCATCAGTATCGATCACTAATCACCCCCTGATACTTATTTTGAAAATATATTTCATGTACAGAATTGACCTCTCTACAGATTTATTATAAGTTTAGATAAGCTTGGCACAAGCGGGTGTCCTTGTATGAAGTCTCCAGTGGAGCTGTTCCACGGCTGTAACACATGCTGAGCTGGTCAATCCTTTTAGCTATTTACTGATTTTAGGTTTCTGTTCACATTTAAGAAATATGCATGATGAATCACCGAATAAATATTACCTTTTCTTTACAGGTGTACCGCGCTGGTGGATTGTCCTGTACCTGCTGCTTGCTTGGGTCATCGTCTTCTTCATCGTCATGAAAGGCATACAGAGCAGTGGCAAGGTAAGTTTTCTCTCGACCTTGGCAGGTTAGAAAGGTAAAATAAGATATCTGCCGATGTCAGCATTAATCCTCGAACGTATTGCCTACAGGTCGTGTACTTCACCTCCCTGTTTCCTTACGTGGTCCTCACAATCTTCTTCATCAGAGGAATCACTTTGCCTGGCTCCGCTGATGGTATTATCCACATGTACAAGCCGAAGGTGAGATCTCAATTTAATATCGTATTCTTTAAAAGGTAAATACTACTAAAAATATGAGAAACGATTCCAGAAATATCTCTGTGATCATCGGTGGATCATTCATTAATAGGTAGAATTTTGAAAATTGTCCATCCACCTGTTAGTTGTATTCTGGCACATAAAACTTTACTATACTTCCGTCTAAGATGTTCACAGAAAGAAGCCGTGTTTTGGTTATAAATACTCATATTCATCATACACAAAAATTTGCCATACCGAGCTTCGCACTTAAGGCCTTAAGTAGGCGACATCTTAAAATCCGGTGTTGATACCGCTCCATCAGATTGTCCATGGAGTATTTTATGTAATGACATCAATGTTACTCGAAACAAATGAATTGGCACTGCATTAAGTTGACAGTGTTTCCCTCTCAGCTCGAGAAACTCCTATAACCATCCGTATAGTTAGACGCAGCCACTCAGGCGTTCTACTAATTCACGCTCGCTTTTGGTTTTGATCGCGTTCGAGTCGTATAGCCCTCGTATTTATCATACAAACATTTGCTTCACCGGGATTCGAAGTTAGGACGAAAAACTCCATCGGCGATCACCACAGAAGTCATCAATGGCTTTTTTAATGTGATGAATAATAATTATCCTTATTTTTCGAAATAATTTAAATCAAAATCAGCTGTATTTTTTTCCCTATCAGACACTTTTATTCTTTCCCCTAGCTCGAAAAACTTCGCTTACCAACCATATGGCTAGATAAAGGATAACAAAATGACCCTTGTTGCGAGAAACCTCTTTCTGTATTCTGTGCTTGAAACAAATGAATTCGAATTAAACTGTCATATTTTCCCACCTCGAGAAACTCGTACAACCCTCCTATTCTTCATACAAACATTTGCCCACCACTCACCAGGATGCGAACTCAGGACTTCTGAGTGTCGACACTTCGAAAACCGATGAACTTTCAAATCATGTCATTCGGATCATAACATTCAATATCTGTTCTATCAATCCAATGTTACGTTAACTTTTTAATCTATCTAATTTTCATGATAACCACCCTATCGCGTCTCCATCTCTTCAACCTTCTACTCGCTAGTTCATCACTGGAGTAATTAATGTAATGATTTTAAAATCCTTTTAGTACGAAACAGATGTATTCAAATGGAGAATGCGTCACACCGACATTCTAATGTAAAAACAAAAAGAAGATTAATTTAATTAAAGACCAGGCTGTATGGGCATTGTTCCCTTTGCCTTCCCTAAAACGGGAGAACTTCAACAAAAAAAATGAATTCAAATGGAATTCATCTGATATTTATTACCCCTCAGCTCGAGAAACTTCTCCAACCAACTGTATGGCTGGACGCGGCCACTCAAGTGTTCTACTCGTTCGGCCTCGCGTTCGGTTCGCTGATCGCGTTCGGCTCATACAACCCGCCGAACAACAACTGCGTGAGGGACGTGCTGCTCGTGTCGGTGTGTAACGCGCTCACCGCTATCTACGCGTCCGTCGTCATTTTCAGCATTCTCGGCTTCAAGGCGTATACCATGACGGAGAGCTGCATCACCAAGTGAGTAAATGTTTCATTATCTTAACCCCACAATGCCTATTGTGATGCCAAATAATGTAATGGAAGGTGACTTCAGAAGTATCTCTGAAGTCATTTTTCAACTTGACGACTCTGTATATATCAATACAGGGAGAAAAAAGCAGCCCTTGCTGAGTTTCTTGCCGGTTCTTCTCAGTAGAAGGTCTCCCGCCGTAGTTTTGCGAACCGATGGCGTAGCTTCTTGACCTTCACAAGTGCTTGTAACAGCCTAGACTGAATAAATGACTTTTCATTTCATTTCATTTAATTGATTTACAGGGAACATAGACAAAGAATGACGACTAGTAAAAATATGATTATTTCAGCCCCACGACGGACGTAAATCACTTTGTAGAGATCATCCCCAAGGACTATTATTATTAAGAAGTAGATTGTAGCAATCCCGCTGATTATTATAATATTCATCATCAGCCTATTAATGTCCCCACTGCTAGGGCACAAGCCTTCCCTATGGATGGAATAGGCAGATAGGTCATGACCCACCACGCGGGCCCAATGCGGATTGGCGGGTGCTCACGACTGCAGATGCAGCCGTAACCAACGGCTTAACGTGCCTTCCGAAGCACAGAGGAACTCAAGATAGAAGATTTTTGGTCACCCATCCAATGACCGACCACTACGAAAGTTGCTTAAATTCAACGATCGCAGCCGAACGCGCTAACCACTTGCGCCATCGAGCTCCTCCATTCATTCATTCATCATTCATTATAATATTAGTTACAATAAAAGATTACAGTATTTTTTGGATGTATCTAAAAAGCTGTAACTAGATACCTTAATATTTTTATTTTTCGGCCCCTCCCGTTACAAATGAGATAGAAAAAGGGTCATCAGTAGTCTTAGGTGAGTAATGAAGACTCGTACAACCCGCCAACAACAACAACTTCAACATATTAGGCTTAAAGGCTTATACAATGCCGGAGAACTGCATCACCAAGAGAGTTTAAAATTATAAACTTTGGCATTTGGTGTTTGATAGGTATCTCAATAGAAGCACTTTTAACAATAATCTCTTTGTTCAGACACAAATACACGCGTACGCTCACAAGTACGCGCATGCCTGTGCGCACACACACATACACATACACTCATACACCCACATGCAAGTGTGCATACGCACAGACAAAAACATCGACTTGAAGAAATATTGTGAAAAAAATGTTTTTTTGTGCTACTTTTTAGAGATCAATATTTATTAAAATATTAAAAATTAAAATAATTAATTCAATATACCATGTCTTTTAGCACGGAGAGCGGGAATTTCTAATGCAAGTACACACATCAAAAGTGTCTAGGGATCAAGCATTTTTATGCGGATTTCTTGAGATTGAGATGTGGCTTTGTAATAAACTTATGATTTTATAAATTTATATGGATCCTTTTTGGTGCATTTCATAATTTGAATCAGGAACTGTGAATCAAATTCGAGTAAAAGATGAAAATCAGCTGTCAATATTTTCCCTATAAAAACATACAACGCATTGAAGACATTATTAGTGCTACTGTTTCCCTACTACTGATTAAAACCAACGTTATTATGGAGCGGCGACGTCATTTAAGCAGGGAAGAAATGCTCAGAGCCGTGGGAATGATAGAAGCTGGTTCCCGGCAACGTACTGTGGCTTTAGCTCTGAATACAAGTCAGAGTGTTATCAGTCGACTTTGGACACGATACCGAAGCACTGGTACCGTGGCTGAGCGCCATGGATGACGGTATCGCTGCACCACACGGAGACAAGACCGATATATTCAAATCTTAACTCGAAGAGCTCCAACAATAACCGCCATGATGTTAGCCGTGAGGCTTCATCACTCTTCAGGGAACTTAATTAGCGACCAAACAGTCAGAAACCGCTTGCATGAAGTGAACCTTCATTCCCGAAGACCGCTACGGGTACCACCTATAGCAATGCACAATCGTAGGATTCGATATCAATGGGCTCTTGAACACAGAAATTGGGCAGAAGAACAATGGCGTTTCGTGTACTTTTCTGATGAGTCTCGTTTTGGTATGAGACCGGATACAAGACGTATACGACACTGGAGAACCCCTGGACGCCAACAGCGATTAAAATCCTGCCAGGAAGTCCATCCTTATAGTGGTGGAACCATCATGGTATGGGCGGGTATTTGGATCGGCGGAAGAACTGAGTTGATTTGGATCAGAGGCAACCTCAACGCTCAAATTTATGCTGAGACGATTGTATCAGACGTCATCGTTCCTCTACAAGTGCAAATCGGTCCCTTATTTCAGTTAATGCATGATAATGCACGACCGCACACCGCAAGAGTTGTAAGACAGTCTCTCGCCGCAGCTAACATCAATGTCCTGCCCTGGCCTGCTCAGTCGCCAGACTTGAACCCGATTGAGCATGCATGGGATATGCTACAGAGAAGAGCTCTGCCGAATATGGAGGGTATCCAGTCGCAAGAAGACCTTTTTTTGTTGTTGCAACGAACATGGGCGGCCATTCCACAGCGTGATTTGGATGAACTCATTTTGAGTATGCCAAACCGATGTTCTTGTGTTGTTAGTGTTCGCGGTAGAAATACGGATTATTAATTGTTTAAGTTACCCAATAAAATTTTAGAGAAAACTGTTATTTCAGTCTTTTTTTCGAACTTTTGTGTTAGTGGTTCAAATGTCAAAAATCCCTTTATTAGGAAAATGGCAAATTTCTTTATTAATGCAAAGGTGACTTGGTTTATCGTTACTGTGACAAACGAAAACACTTTATTTGATGAATCCTTAAAGAAAATTTTAATTAATATCAATCAGGAGAAAAGTTATTGCAAAAATATATGTTGATCCCTAGACACTTTTGATGTGTGTATATATTTACTTAAAAGTCATTTCCAATCGCAATACAGTATAGTTTATTATTGCATCAAATAAAGAATTTGTATGATTGATGTCAGTTACTTGCAAAATCCAATCCCAAAGATTAGTATCTTGCAAAAGACAAGGTAGATGATAATAAACACTAATTACTATAATAAACAGAACATCTCTGACAACTTCACAAGATACGTATTTCATTGTTGGACTACCTCTTCAACATATATCATCTCCAGCATACTCGGCTTTAAGGCCTATACTATGACGGAGAATCGCATCACTAAGAGAGTAAATGGTGCCAATTCGGTGATTCTCTAAACTTAAAACTAAATTTAACATCAGTCTCTCCTTTTCATTCTATATAGAGAATGACAAGGATATACTGCTGTCAAATTTAAGTTTAGGTTTAGAGAATCATGCTAGAATCGACACCAATATCTCATTATTTTAGCCGTACGATGCCCAATGATTTGCAGAGTCCTCCCCAAAAACTAACAAAAAACAAGGTTGGTGGTAGCAACCTCGCTAATTCCTATAATGTTAGTGGCAATGAAAATTTTAAACAATACATCCTCGAGGACTTAACAGGAAACGATAAAGCCATCCGCAAAGACTGAAAACTCGCGAAAATTAATATTAAAATCTTAACGACAACGAAAGATTTAAACAATATATCCCCAAAAACTTCTATAAAACTACTTTCATTGTTGGACCGCTTGCTTTACGACATAAACTAGAAGAAGAGTTATACTAGGTATTAATGACTCCATATAATCTAGGCATTAGTAATCATACAACCCGCCGAACAACAACTTCGTGCGCGACATGCTACATGTTTATTATGTAAAGGAGATCCGGCACTTTTCATAGAAAAAATGCTAAACTTGTATACAGTTGAATTTGGTCTCAAAATAAAGCCAAAATTATTTGCTACATAAAACTACTTTTGCCTTATTTTTAGTGAATCGTGGAAAGAAGTTATATAATGATTAATATTTTTTGATATGGAAACCCTAAATCTTCAAGGGACAGAATTTTACTTCAAAATATTACTCAAGTGACTGTAAAAACCATGATTCCTTTGCTTTTTCTAAATAAAAACCAAATGTCAATTTGACAATCCTAAAATATAAACAAAAAAATCATTCGCATTTCGCATCCGCTCCCGCGTACTGTGATTGTGAATGTTCTCTGCTGTGATTGCCTTTTTATCCGTTATTTCTCTTGACGACCCGGCTATTTAAAGAGGTTTTATTGGCAAACCTACGTATTTGACATTGACAGCTAGCTGCTGATGACAAATATTGCCAGACTACGTTACCCAATTATGAAACACAGATAAAAAAATTAAAAAAGTATACAACTTTGGCACATAATGCCGGGTGTCCTTATATAACTGTAGCCATAGGTACGATGTCCATTAGTTTGCAGACACCATCTTTAAAGCCTGAGGACCAGGAAAAACCAAGGTAGGATGAAACAATTCCGCTGATTACATACACACAATGTTAGTGGCCGTGAAAATTCGAAACAATACATATTTGTTTCTTAGGTTTTCACGCACATCACTCATTAAATAAAACTAGTTTTTTACGGGTTAATGCACGAAACTTTATTTATTTATTGACGTTTCGTAGCCTTTACAGGCTACGTCGTAGAATCAAATTTTATTTAATTTTGTCGAGCTACCTTCGAAAGATTTTTTATTGAGCGCTCGGTTATTTCATTGTTCGATTTTTTTCATCAAAAACGTCTGATAAAGTTAGGACAACGTAGAGAAAGAGTTACTCGTAACAGCATACTCGACTCCAAAGCGAATACGATGACGAAGTGAGTATTTATATTTCATTCTAAGATGATGCCCATTGATTTACAGAAACCATCGCCAAAGCTCATCAAATCGGACTTGCAAAATATTATTATTTCAGCCGTCCAAAGCCATTCATTTATTTCTCACACTCGCAAAAACAAGGTAGCGGGTATTAGCTCGTGTAGCTTTTTATTAGGAAGAAGATGGCAGCGATCCCGTGAATACCCACTATTATGTTGGTGATCCTTAAAGTATACAACAATACGTCCCAAAAATCCAACCAATAAATCCCAAAAAGTAATTTCATTGTTGAACCTCTGCATTAGAACATAAATTTGTAAGAGAGCCATCAGTAGTGGTAATCAGGGCACTAGTCTTAGATTAAAACAAAAAGGGTAGATACGGTACGCTCATACTTGCATCAAACAAAAATGGGTGCGTGTACTTATGTAGGCGCGTGAGAAGTTATCCTTCTTTGGCATCGTTTAAAATTAGATTTTAATTGCATGCAAATAATTAATTACAATAAATTAATAAAAAGTCTGGAAAAGGACACAGTCAATAAAGTTCAGCTTTAATTTGAAAAAATAAATAAATAATCAAAATATTCAATTAAAATCGCTACTGAATATAATTTATTAGAACATATGTGATTTGCACTTGTATGAAACTCAAACACGTATTCCGAATATACAAACTAGAAACATGTGGATAAATATTATAAATATGAATACTTATAACTGTTACTTTATTACAAAAAATAAAGATGTGGTTTTTGGTTCTACTACACCAATGGTCAAGAGATGGCGCTGTAGTCTCCTGAATCGCGCTTTGGTTCCGTTGTTCCAGATTAATAAATACTTTTGATAGGCTTTCACAATGCAGTCGTTAGCACCCACTAACTAGAGATTCTATTTCTATTTTGTTGGTAGATTTTTGTGTTACAGTGATCATCATTTTTTCATAACTAGAGATGGAAAAAACGGCTTATTTCTTAAAAGCGTTTAAACGTTGTACTTTTTAAAATAAGCGCGCTTGAAAAAAAGCTTTTTCGTTTAAACGCTTAATGGCTTAAACGTTCAAAAGCATGGGTAAAAAGCGCGACGTTGTGTTGTGTTTTTGTTTATATCGTTTAAAAAAGCGTGAAAAGTTTATTATCGTTTTTAATGTGTTTAAGTGTTTTATTGCGTTTTATGTTCTTATTAATGTAATTTTTAATAAAAAGTTTACAAACTTAAATATTTTATAAAGCAAGCATACAAACACACCGTACAACAAACATGCCGCGCGCTTACCCCGTCACAGTGAAAAGCGTACTGCTTTTCGCCTTCGTTTAATTAAACGCTTTTAACGAAAAAAGCATTGGTTATCCGACCAAATTTTAAAAAAGTTTTTTTTTTACGTCGCATTATAATAATCGCATGCTGTATTAACCGGCTTACGAAAGATGGCACGATGACGCGGCGCTGTAGTCGCGCGTTCTATGGCTGATATGCTATGAAATATTTAGTTCCAAGGAATTCCGCGAACCCATTTTTCGATACTGTAGTGGACTAGAAGGGTCGAAGTATGTAGTTTTCTGGCATAGACATAGATGGCGGGATTAGCACTTTTAAGTAAAAAATTTACTTGCACTTTTTTAAGTGAAAAGCTTACTCACACTTTTTAAGTGAAAAGCTTATAATAACGCTTATACTTAAAAGCGTGCTTACAAGCTTAATATTTTAAACGCGCTTAATTAAGCGCTTATCGTTTAAACGCCCACCGCTATTCATAACGCGCCAAAAGAAGTATAAACGCCAAAAGGACGGCGAGATCCGCGTCACTGCATTACCGACCCGAACGAAACAGCACGTTAAGTTTCAACGGCAGCGCGAACGAGACGGCAAGATCCGCGTCACTGCACTACCGACCAATCACGCGGCCAGTACTCGACGTCACTCCCGAATAAGATTCAAAACAAACAGCAATTTTTATGAAAATAGTTATTTATTATACAAGAGTGGAAAGTTCCTTTTTAACCGCGTGCTCGATTTGGATGACCGAGCAAGCGAAGGATTCTAAAGTTGAATCACGAGCGCAGCGAGTGATTCTAAATTAGAATCCTGAGCGTCAGCGAGGGAAACAAACGAGCACAAGGTGAAAAATCTTTCCACTCGAGTGCAATACGTAACTTTTCATCCCACCTCAGCGAGGAAATGACAAAATGAAAAAGAAAACAATTTATAATGACAAAATATTTAAGCAATAAAACGTGAAAAACTAGAATGGCGCGAAGCACGCAAATAAAACAAAGAAACAAAGAAGGTTCCAAATTTAAATTTTTTCACAATTTAAAAAGTTCTAATCATAAATTTGGCACCATAGAGGTTACATTAAATAGGTTTAATGACGTTTTGAATTTACAATTATATTGAGTACTCATTATATGTGATGTTCTAAATTCAAATCTACTTTGCCGCTCAAGCGAATAAAATAGAATTTTCCAGCCAGATTTCAAAGCGCAAAATTACACTTTCCGAGGTGGTGGGATGAAAAATATATTTTATAGTACTTACGAATGAAAAGTGATGCTGTGGGTGTTATTTTTAGTTCTTGAGCAATTTGAGCACTTTTTAAAAACACACTTAGGCATTGTTTTATCATAGAAACACAAAATATTAGCAATATTTCTTTTTGGCGTTCACATGTACGTCGTTTGCATGTCAAGTTGTGACTAAAGCGATTAGGGTCGTGGACCACAATTCACGCGGATCACTTTTGTGAGGCTAGTGCCGTATCTACCCTTTTTGTTTTAATCTAAGGCACTAGTAATAATATATTTAACGTTACTTTCTAGCCCATTTTAATAAATAATTTGTTGCTACTAAAAATCTGTAGTTCTTTTCCGCAACGGGAAAGGTCATAGTACAAAGCCATACAGCCACTACAATGTTGCAAGAATGAGCTAAGGGCGACATATTATACATAAGGCCTGTCTGTTTTACGTAAAAATTCTTCCTAACAATCTCTTTTTGTATATTTAATGCAAAATTAATCCCCAAGAAATGAAACCACATTAAATAAAGTATTTTTGCGTACTTTATTGTAAGCATAAAGTATAGAGTACAGTAACCCGAAATAACGTATAAAGGCTAAAGTGAGTGTGATGTTTGTTACTTCTTCACGTCTAAACGGCTGGAGCAATTTTAATAAAGTTTGGTATGGAGTTAGATTTCACCCTGGATTAACATATAGGCTACGTTTCACCGCTGTAAAATATCCCTAATTAGCCGCGGGTAACACCGCGGGGCAGAGCTAGTTCAAAATACGAACATAAAAACGCCACAGGAGACAAATTAGGTTAAGTACCCAATACGCCATAACCTAACCCAGGGGTTTTCCAAAGGCGATTATTTTCCCTTTAAAAAGAAAAGAGATTGTTCAGGTTCATTGTCCATGTCTTAAGATGGAAACAATTTTATTCCCGAAGGGACTAAGGAAGGGTACACTTCTCAATATTCAATTTGATTATGTAATGCTTAACATACTCCACGGAAAACTATTTAAATATTAGGCAGTGTAGGTATGTACATAATCCCGGGCACATCTATCGACCTACTCAGTGTTTTAATAATTTTCAACGTAGCGAAAATATATGTTAATGGTTGAACAATAATTTAAAACACACACGAAAAGATGGGTAATAAATCAGCTTCAAAATCAGCATCAACCTATTAATGTCCCCACTGCTGGGGCACAGGTCTACCCTATGGATGGAATAGGGAGATTGGGCCATAACCCACCACGCGGGTCCAGTGCGGATTGGCGGGTGCTAACGACTGCAGATGCCGCCGGGACCAACGGCTTAACGTGCCTTCCGAAGCACGGAGGAACTCAAGATAGAGAATTTTTGGTCACCCATCCAATGACCGACCACTGTGAAAGTTGCTTAAGTTCAACGATCGCAGCCGAACGCACTAACCACCCGCGCCATTAAGTTTCTAGCATCAATTTTAGATGAACCTTCAAAAATTGTCCGGAAGTTCATTTACAAACTTGAACCTTCTAAAAATGAGAGGACTTCTAATTTTTAGGCTCAAGCAAGCATATTTTCCTATTCCATTGACGTGTTAAAAGAATTAAGTCGATTATGTCACTCATGAACCATATATTCGTAACATTTGGGAAATAAGCTTTCTTAATAAACCCCTATGCTTATCTATAATCTTGTTATAGCTTGCTCTAACATCGTTCCGGAAGTACACTCTGAATCCTCTTGATTATACGTAAATAGGATTGTTGAGATTAGATAGAATGGTGTCAACATTGGGTACGACAAAGCTTTTAATCTTGTTCAGTATTATTCGAAGCGCTTAGGATAACTTCTCAGTTGACGTGTTTATATGAGTAATCAAAGAATAAAAAAATCTAATCGATTTTTAAATAAAGACATGTTTTACATGAAAAGAAATGTTTATTTAGTAACTTGTATTGCCTCCCAGTGCGTTTATGACAGCTCTCATACGGATTGGTATAGAATAAATCAATGTCGTTATGACATTTTGAGAGTATGGACCCTGGCATTATCATGCATTGAAACGAAATCTTGGCCAATAAATCCAGCATATGGCATCACGTGGTTCTCTAAACATTGGCGAATGTATCTATTGCCATCTAGGGGCGGTAGTCGTGGTCCCGTCACTACCTCTTGCTCAGTTTTGCCTGCCATAGAGATTCCTTCCCACACTGTCCATGATCCTCCACCATAACTCACTTTCTCATCAATACAGCATTGCGCGAAACGCTCGTTCTGTCTTCGGTACACCTTACTCCTTCCGTCATTACCGTATAGCATTATCTTGGACTCATCTGTGAAGAGAACCTGGCTCCATTGATGTCGAGTCCGATTTAGATGTTCGCGCGCAAACTCTAGACGGGATATTCGGTGTGCTCATGCTAATTTGGGTCCATTGGCTGGCTTATGGGGCTTCAAACCACGTTCATTGAGTCGCCTTCTAACGGTCCGAGCACTTACAGCCACTCCCTGAAAGTCCCTGAGCTGTTCTTCTATCTGAACAGAGTTAAGGCGTCGATTTCGTAAGCTAGTGGTGACAATGTATTGATCTTGTCTCGCCGTGTCACTCGGTAACGAGGTCCTCCTGTTCTCCGAACGAAGCCGCCAGTCTCCAGGTATCGGTGATACACTCTTTGAATAGCGGAACGACTTATGTGAAGTTGTGAACTCACATCTCGCTGACTTAGCCCAGATTGAAGAAGTGCTACAGCTTGCGCGTCTACTTCAGGTGAAGTATCCATAATTTTATAGCCAAAAACGGTTCAAATTATAGAAAAATAACTAAACTAAACTTTGGTTTACAACAATTGCGAAAATTCAAACCAAATCGACATTAAATTGCTTCAAAAGCAACTTTCAACAGTCATTTTTTTTTTCAAATCAGTGACTAAGCTCGGCTTTTGGTCTTTATTTTAAATTCTAAAATTCAAATTTGGAATAATACATACGGGAAAGACGATGAAATATGCCAGCATTAAAAATGCATAAAAACTTTTTTGTTATATTGTATCTTTTTTGTGTATTGGGCTTTTAGGCCGGGGAATGTAATATGTAAATATAAATATGTAATGTAATGGCTCGATTCAAGAGCCCGGGAGTGTATATATCACAATAACATCGCAATCCATTATTCATCAATTATAATGATAAAACATCAAATAAGTGTCGATAATTATTGTATTGATAATAATACTTAAATAGCATTCTAACGATAAACCAACATAAAAATAGTTTTGCTTAGAATGAAATTAAACATAACGAAAGAAAGAACTACAACAAAAAACTTTTGTTCTCAAACTAAAATTATAAAAAAAATAAAAATATTTTAAACTAAATCTATCAAGTTGGCTTTTTCGATAAGCTTCTGTGAGGTAGTCAACACGACAATAAAGTTCTCACGTCCATTTCACCGGAATAGCGTATATTTTAACGATTCCACTAATTCTTCAGTTACGCAGACGGTTGTTACACAAAATTACACCAATTTTATTTCACAATATCCACTATGAACGAATTTAAGAATAATTAAAATAAGACGCCAACCGCACTCGATGAAATCCCGCCAAAAACTCCAACGTACGTTTTTAAACTCTCCAAATATGCTCGCGCATGCTTAAAACATACGATCAGCAAATGTTTCTAAACACATATCAACTGTACCTGCGTAGATGAAACATATAGATAGTCATACTACGAAAAATGCGAGTAACGAGATTTCTTCTTCTTGTTGTTGCTACGGGCGTTTCCGCAACTCGACGTCCTTATGGCGCCTGTTTTGCGTGAGGAGGGTGTATGGCCGGAATCACTCCAGCCAGCCCAGCTCCCCCAGGAACGCCCCCAGGGCCTTCACATTGGTGACTGCCTCTTGAAGGTTTCCCGGTGAGCCGAGGTATTTCGCCCGGTATTCGGTCACTCCGTTGCATTCCAGCAGAACGTGAGTAGCTGTTTCTTCTGCCTCCATGCATCCTCTGCATAGGGGGCTGTCCGTGACACCTAAGTTGAAAAGATGTCTGTTAAAATGTGCATGTCCAGTAATAGCACCCGTTACCATGCGCAATGTAGGTTTGCTTAGCTGTAGGAAAGTTTTGGAGAAGGCAGCGTTCACCCGTGGCAAAGCGAGCTTGGTCTGCCTGCACGTCTACAGGTCGAGCCAGTATTGCTGGTGTAGTTCGGCAGTGTGCTCGCGGATTTTATTGACGAGACAGCTTACCGGTATTGGGACGAGATTTATTTGTGTGTAACGTTTCGTTACTCGGTACTAGATGGCGCACCCGTTACTCAGTACCGAATACATACGGTTTGCTACAGCTCTAATGTTTACATTATTCTGATTTTGTGATAAAGCTAAGCCTTAGCCTCCACGACAACGGCTAATTATGTCTAGAGGCTCCAGACGAAGAGGAGACTCCCCCCGCGGGGAGATGCCATCCGCCTGGAATAACTCTAGAGGCAGTCGCCAATTCTCGGCTTGAGGTCCCCTTAGGATCTCGCCGTCCCCAAACCCGGTGACGCTGTAAAGGTCACACCAACAGCATACACACTCAAAAAAAAAGCTAGGCCTTGGTGGTAGACTGGTTAGCGCCATAGATAAATGATTCATTCCAATCATTTATCTATGGTTAGCGCTTACAGTTTGCGTTTCAGGGAACTAACGCTTACAGCGCCTTCGCTATGTTTGGTCATAGAATATAAGTTTTATGAACATGAGCTCCAAAGCCGTTTTAACCTGCATTGGTTGGATGCATCTGCAGTCGTTAACACCAATCCGTACTGGGTCTGTTTGTTCTGTACCTCAATAGTGAAGAATGCAGTAGGACCTGCTATGCGACATGATTTTAAGAAAAAAGAACTTCTTTAAAATTATTAGAAAAAAAGAAAATTAAAATTAAAATAAGAAAACGTTTATAATTTTAAATGCAATACTTTAACCCTTTCGACGGTTATAATAAAATACGTCATGTGTTTTTTCACAATTCACGAGTTTTCCGATTGGAAGGTAAAATAATCCGTATATGCAGTTCCACTTATTATTAAAAATAAAATGATGTCTTCTTTCAGTAAAATATCCTATCGTCAATATTTATTATACTTTCCCTTCGTGTGGCTGCCCGTTGGACGCCCTGTATATGACCAAAAAATTACTATCTCGAGCTCTAAATAACGCGCTACATAATCCCATATGCCACTGCACTCGATCGATCGCACCCACTAAACCGCACTGCGGCCGGCGTGGTGGGCCATGACTCCCTATTCTAACATATTATTATTATGATGGTGAGTTGTCAATCAACATATTGTTGCATCTACATTCGTTGCATTGACAGCTTGAAAATATCTAGTGTCGCCGCACACGGGCCACACGTCACAGCCACAAACGCCGCCACGAGAAGCTAGAAGCGGCTACTAAAGTGGCTGAAGCGCGCGACAGCCGCCGACTAAGGTAAGGAAGAGGGGGTGGGGAATCGCGCGAGTGACATGTGGCGGCATTTTGTATTGGCGCATTAAGTGGCCGGTGCAGGCCCAACGAAGCGAGCAACGACGATTAGTAGCGTGTGGCGGCCACCGGCGTATCGTGTGTGGCGAGTCCATACAAAATGTATGAAAACTACAAGAAATATGCCGGTGGCGGCGTTTTGTGGTTGTGGTCGGTGGCACGTGTGCGGCGACACTTAATGCTCCGATACAAAACGCCGCCACACGTCACACGCGCGATTCCCCACCCCTCTCTTCCTTACCTTAGTCGGCCGCTGTCACGCGCTTCAGCCACTTTAGTAGGCGCTTCTAGCTTCTCGTGGCGGCGTTTGTGGCTGTGGCGTGTGGCCCGTATGCGGTGACACTTATAATAAAGAATTGTCTACTAGACCAGAGCTATCAGTTTCTTGCTTAGTTTAATTACCCAACTAATTTCTTTGGAGACTGTTGTATTATTTTTACCCAGTGTTGTTAACGTTACCACTCGTATGTGATAAATATCTCGAATCTAAGAGCAGAGAGAGGTATTGTATTGGATAGGTGTAATAAAACCGATTTCTGCCTAATAAACCAGTTTTACGGTGCGCAACCACTCAAGCTATGTCAGAATGTGCGTCAATAATCTTCTTAACTACTGTATTATATGAGTAAGCTAGTTTATTGGGGTGCATTTAGCTAAAGTTTATCATTGCAATAAATCGGATCAATTAAATCTATGGTTATTCGAGCATTATATTGCGAATGTTATAAACTTAGTATCTGTTTAGTAATCTATGATAAAAGTTTATTAAAGGACAACGATTTTCACATACTATAGTGAAAAATGTAGACATAAAATGCAACTTTAACTTATGAAAGAACGCTTATTTATAAACTCCCAACTTCTGGGCTGCCGTTCTAGTGAAGTATGCAGTAAGAACTAACATTTTAAGAAAATGGCTTTTAATCTAAGTATATTTTATTTCAAATAACATAGCATTTTAAATGTAAGGGAGATTATGAAATTTTAATTTTGATCTGTATACGTCTTGTGGGTGCCCGCGACTTCATCTACGTGGAAAAAATGTTGTCCCATAGTTCCACACCTTCCCCCACTTTTCACCCCCTTAAAAGACGATTTCTGGGATAAGCACTATCCTATGTCCTTTCTGGGACTTAAACTATATCTACGCCTTCTTCTAATTCAGTTCAGTGGTTTAAGCGTGAAGAGGTAACAGACACACAGACAGAAAGATAGACAGACACACTTTTGCAATTTTTAATACTAGTATGGATGCATCTCTGTAAATAATAAAACGGGGAGTAAAAAAACAGCCCTTGCTGAGTTTCTTGTCGGTTCTCAGTTCCGCCGTAGATTTACGAACCGATGGCGTAGCTTTTAGACATTTACGAGTGCTTGTAACAGCCTAAACAGAAATGATTTTGATTATTATGATTATATCAGACCATTGCAAAAGTTGCTTGACTTCCACGATTGCTGTCCGTACACGCCAATGTTTTGCGCCATTCGTCATCCCCCTGATTGGCTCCCTCTTCGATTTCCATGCGTTCAAAAAGTTCCTAAAAGGAATGAATCATTCTGATTGTCAACAGGCAGATCAAGTTCCTGGCAATGCACCACATCGACGGGTTCAATCTGAACTCCTCGCACGACTACTACCGCGAGTACTTTCCGAAGATCAACACCAGCATCGTAAAGCATCTCAACATCACAGAATGCACCATCGGACGGCAACTGGAAGAGGTAAATACATATCTCTCTTTTCACACACTTGATTAATAGGTCGGCTCTGGCATATACTAAGGTGTCCCAGAAGTAGAGACAAAATAATCTCAACAATATTTGATTAAAAACTAAACCGATATCATATGAATTTGGAATGCAAATGAATATAAAACTAATTTGCTCCATTCGGTGCCGAGACCCCTGGTCCGTGGGTTCCTAGCGCTATAAGGCTTTTTAAGGAAATAGCAAAAAGGTTAGTCGACATCACAGGAGACCAAAGAGCTAGTAGATATGATTTTATTTATTTTTTAAGCATTTAACTGCTAGATGTTTAAATCTAAAGAAAAGTTTACTAGAAAAAAATCCACGCGGACCAGGCAGCGGACGGGACGGGTTTTTTTCTAGTAAACTTTTCTTTAGCTAGTAGATACCTCGGACAAAGAATTAGTCTAGCTACTCAAAGGGGGAACGCTGCCAGTATCTTCGGAACCTTGTCTAAAGGGACTCCTTTTAATAATATATATTATTAATTATATTATACTTATATTACTGAGGTTTTTAGTTTTAGGATCATTGTTCTAGTATATATTTTTTTAAACTAATTGATCTGTAATGTCTGTGTAAAATTGGCTCCAGCGATATCTTTGTATTCAATTTTGCTCAGATTTATAACAATACGCTTCATGATCGCTTTTTAAGATGTAGCTGCTACTCTAAGATGACTTTATTGGTCTTTATTGGAATTATTGGTCTTTCATCTATGCTGCTGCTCTTTTAGCTAATCAACCATAGGTTTTTGAAAGATGTCAGCGTTTGTGGTACATCTGTGTTGCGTATGTCTCATCATCATTTTTTTTAATTCAAATATAAAGTTATTTCATAAACTTTACGTCACCCTCGCTTGGCACTTGCCTCCTGGGGGCCAATCGCCTAACGGAAATGCTTTGGAAAACGCTAACGCTTACGATTTTATTTTGTTATTTCTAGCCGCCTGAGGTATACAAATGCCTCGCGCTCTTTCTTTTTCTTTTGCATTGGTAATAACAATATTAAAAAAAATGAGCGTGAGGTATTCGAAAACCTCAGGCGGCTAGAAATAACAATATAAAATCGTAAGCGTTAGCGTTTCCCAAAGCATTTCCGTTAGGCGATTGGCCCCCTGGTCTTTGACATATTTGGGGGCAGCTACTTTTACAAAAGCTTTCAAGCCTGTATTATTACCTTTTTAACTTCAATGATTTCTGGGATTAAAACAATCCTGTGTCCTTTCTTAGGATTCAAGCTATATCTTTAGCAAATTTCACCTTAAACGGTTCATCGGTTGAAGCATAAAGAGGTAACAGACAGACAGATGCATAAATTTTTGATTCATAATTGAAAATCATCATCATCGCAGACTATTAATGTCCCCACTGCTGGGGCACAGGCCTTCCCTATGGATGGAATGGGGAGATTGGATCGTCACCAACCACGCGGGCCCTGTGCGGATTGGTGGGTGATAATTGAAAATATCTGCATGCATTTCCTTTGTCGCTAACCAGCATTATTTTCTTTCAGGCAGCCGAAGGCACCGGCCTCGCATTCATAGTGTTCACGCAAGCTATCCTGAAGCTGACTCCTGCGCCGTTCTGGTCCGTGACCTTCTTCCTGATGCTGCTGTCGCTTGGGCTCGGAAGCCAAATCGGCATCATGGAGGGCATGCTGTGCACCATCTTTGATATCGACTTCTTCAAGCGATTGAGCAAACCTGTCATCACTGGTAAGACCTCCTGGTGTGACCTGTTACTCATCATCATCAGCCTATAATGTCCCCACTGCTGGGGCACAGGCCTGCCCTATGGACCTGTTACTCAATTTTACTAATATTCAAAATTCGTGCGATTCTCAATTGGCCAGTGACAGTGACAGGCTAATCTCTCATAATCAGCCTATTAATGTCCCCACTACTGGGGCACAGGTCTTCCCTATGGATGGAATAGGAAGGTTGGGCTATGACCTACCACGCGGGCCCAGTGCGGAATGGCTGGTGCTAACGACTGCAGATGCAGCTGGAACCAACGGCCGAGGAACTCGAGATAGAAGATTTTTGGTCACCCATCCAATGACCGACCAATGCGAAAGTTGCTTAACTTTTACGATCGAAGCCAAACGCGGTTACCATCTGCGCCATCGAGCTCCTCCTCGGATAATCACTCACTTCCATAAATATAAATATAAAGAAAGACTTGTTAAGAACACGAGAAATGACCCCTCACCCTGATGCACGCAGTACCTTTGGGTGCGTTGATCATCCAGACTAAGTCCGTGAATGCGTCCTCTTCTCTATTTGCTGTGCCCTATTCAGGGTCTACAATGATCAAAGCAATGTACCTACCAAGATCTAAGAAAACATTGTAGAACGCAACAAAGTATTGATTGATTGATTGTCTCCAAATGATTAGGTACTAGATATAGACACTAAGCACCGTATTATAGAAAGACTAGCAAACCAGTGAACCAAATGTTCACCAAAACCTGATTTCTCGAAAACCGGAAGTGCTACGTTACTCAAATCCGGTTTGTAGTCTTATCAGACTATTCTTAACTTATAACTTAAATATTCTCTTTATCTATCTCTTACGGTTTGGCCGCTGAAACAGCACCACGGACAGACGGACTTGTCTAATAGATAAGAGACTAGCAAACCAGTGAACCAAATGTTCACCAAAACCTGATTTCTCGAAAACCGGAAGTGCTACGTTACTCAAATCCGGTTTGTAGTCTTATCAGACTATTCTTAACTTATAACTTAAATATTCTCTTTATCTATCTCTTACGGTTTGGCCGCTGAAACAGCACCACGGACAGACGGACTTGTCTAATAGATAAAAGACTAGCAAACCAGTGAACCAAATGTTCACCAAAACCTGATTTCTCGAAAACCGGAAGTGCTACGTTACTCAAATCCGGTTTGTAGTCTTATCAGACTATTCTTAACTTATAACTTAAATATTCTCTTTATCTATCTCTTATGGTTTGGCCGCTGAAACAGCACCACGGACAGACGGACTTGTCTAATAGATAAGAGATTCTCAGTAATTAATCTAGTCTTGAGCATAGTCAGAAAGGGTAAGGGGTCTAACTCGAGTAAAGATCATCACTTAGTTGTCATTTTGTAATACGAGCCTCAGTATTTCCCCTCAGGTGTAGTTTGCGCGTTCTGCTTCCTGGTTGGTCTGATCTTCACGACGGGCGCGGGCGAGTACTGGCTGAAGATGTTCGATTCCTTCGCGGGCACCATCGGCCTCGTGGTCATCGCGCTACTGGAGATGATCGCCGTCATATACATTTATGGACACGAAAGGTGAGACTTTTTATCGAACATATTTGTTTCTTAGGTTTTCACGCACATCACTCATTAAATAAAACTAGTTTTTACGGGTTAATGCACGAAACTTTATTTATTTATTGACGTTTCGCAGCCTTTTCATGTCTGCATCGTCAGAATAATGATTTTTTATTTGAATATGAAATAAAAAATCATTATTCTGACGATGCAGACTTGAAAAGGCTGCGAAACGTCAATAAATAAATAAAGTTTCGTGCATTAACCCGTAAAAACTAGTTTTATTTATCGAACATGTTTCAACGTCCTTTGGTGTATTTTTATGTTAAATTTATTATATTTTTACTCTGTGAGCATTTAACTGCTAATAGATGTTTAAATGTGGAGAAATTTTTACTAGAAAGTATCCCATGCGGTCCAGGAAGCTGACGGGACTTGAACCCGCACGCTCCGGTATCCGGACGGATGCACTGACCAATTATGCTACCACGACCTTAATGGCACTGTCGAATTTCTTCTAGTATTTCTTTTAAGGTGTGATCCCACGATGAGTGTTGTCTCATACGCAGTGTTGCCAGGTCCGATTTTTTAAAATCAATAAAAATTTGAAAATTGGGAGGCGTAAAGAATAATTGTAAATGATCTCTAAAAAAATACAAATACCAACTTTTAGGTACGCAATTGTATTTTTGGTGACAGTAAAAGAAACAAAGGTGGGTAAACGAAAATATGGGAAGATGATCT
Source organism: Chilo suppressalis (assembly GCA_902850365.2). Taxonomy (NCBI): domain Eukaryota; kingdom Metazoa; phylum Arthropoda; class Insecta; order Lepidoptera; family Crambidae; genus Chilo; species Chilo suppressalis. The sequence goes on from OU963915.1 coordinate 16,649,603, forward strand.
AAAAAAGATGGCTGGTCCAGAAAGGATTAGAGTTGCAAAGGATAGAGGAAAATGGAAATCTTTGGAGGATGCCTAGGTCGAAAGACGAGTTGTTTTTAAATATAATGTGCCGGACGCTGATAATTTAGAATAAAAAAAAAATACGTGTGGCACTCGGGGACTGCCGCGGTAAAGCTATTGCATAGCATTATTTATTACTTATGCAATTATAATTATTTATGTATTTTATTTATGCAGTATTTTTTTTCTTTGATATCAATTCAAGTTTTTTCATTGATATTAATAGATGGCGAGGCAGGCCTTATGATATTTTATTGGGCAAGCACAGCAAACAACAGCATTGCCCGGCGCCAAAAAACTTCCACAAGCTCCACAGTTTACCATCTTTAGTCCAAAAATTTAAATTATAATTTTAAAGTCTAAATAAAAGGGAGACAAATAAAAATAAGAAAAGGTGCTGGGGTCCAAAACAAATATAAAAAAAAGGAAAAAAAAAATACGAGTGCGGGAATTGAACCGACGACCGCGGTGATGCGTCGAACGTTGGTCCCGTGGCAAAAATTTATCACACTGCGTCGTTTCAATCGACACTGCAAAGGCGAAAATTGTGTTCATATGCACTGTTGTCAGGTTATTTCCATTACGGAATTTTTTGATTCGGTCGCCGCGCTCAAAGCCCGCGATAAAATCTATGCAATAGCTTAAAAAAAGTGAATTAGAATAAGAAAATATTATTTGATAAGAAAGTTCTTTTGCATCTTCCAAAACTTTAATCTTACCATGATCGTGATTAACAATGTTTCGTTTCACAGATTCACGAACGACATCTACGAGATGACCGGGTACCGCCCGGGCATATACTGGCAAGTGACGTGGCGTTACGTGGGCCCATTCATCGTTGCCATCATCCTCTTGTCCTCCGTGGTGTCCATGCTCATCTCCCCGCCGGAGTATAGCGCTTGGGACGCAGACTTGGTAAGTATGTAATACTAGCTGTGCCTAGGGCTGCCACCCGTACTTTATTATAAAGTACTAGCAAACCAGTGAACCAAATGTTCACCAAAACCTGATTTAAAAAAAAAAAGAAAAAAAAGATATTTAATTAATTGAGAACTTCGGAGATTTTGTGTCGTTTCGTTTGAAATTCGTGATTTCTCGAAAACCGGAAGTGCTACGTTACTATCAGACTATTCTTAACTTATAACTTAAATATTCTCTTTATCTATCTCTTACGGTTTGGCCGCTGAAACAGCACCACAGACAGACGGACGGACTTGTCTAATAGATAAGAGATTGTACGTTATTACGAGGAGCTCGATGGGGCAAGTGGTTAACGCGTTCGGCTGCCATCGTTGAACTTAAGCAACTTTCGCAGAGGTCGGTCATTGGATGGGTGTCCAAAAATTACTATCTTGAGCTCCTCCGTGCTCCGGAAGGCACGTTAAGCCGTTGGTCCCGGTTGCATCTGCAGTCGTTAGCACCCACCAACCCGCACTGAGCCCGCGTGGTGGGTCATGGCCCAATCTCCCTATTCCATCCATAGGGAAGGCCTGTGTCCCAGCAGTGGGGACATTAATAGGCTGATGATGATGACATTATTTCGATACACTTGTATACTTTATGCATACAATAAAGTACGCAAAAATACTTTATTTAATGTGGTTCGATTTCTCGGGGGTTAATTTTGCATAAAATATACAAAAAGAGATTGATAGGAAGAATTTTTGCGTAAAACAGACAGACATTATGTATAAAATGTCGCCCTTAGCTCATTCTTGCAACATTGTGGTGGCTGTATGGCTTTGTACCTTTCCCGTTGCGGAAAAAAATTACAGATTTTCAGTAGCAACAAATTATTTATTAAAAGTTGCTGGAAAGCAACGTAAAATATATTATTAAGCTTACGAATGAAGTGGAATAAAAAGTACTTTATTATGGACACAATGTACTTTTTTTCTCGTTTTAATATCCATTGTATCTACTTTATTTGGACAGAAAAAGGTGGCAACCATAGCTGTGCCCCGCGGTTTCTTAGGGATATTTTCCCGCAGTAAAACGTAGCCTATGTATTAATCCAGGGTATCAGCTAACTCAATACCAAATTTTATTAAAATCGCTTCAGCCGTTTAGACGTGTAGAAGTTACAAACATACACACTCACAAACTTTCGCTTTTATAATATTAGTGTGACGGATTATGTTCTTCAGGAATGTTTTGTTTAGCAAACATTAATTGTGAGCGATTACATAGACGAAGATAATATAAATAGGGGTATAAGATTAATACCTTCTATAAGATTATGATGGTTTTTGATGTGTAACATCTTTCCTCTCGCTTTCCTGCTATTTGTGGGTGGATTTCGTGAAATAGGACGGAAGTGTGTAACAGGAAATGATTTTAGAACAGAATGTTCAAATGGCTTATTCCTTTTGTAGTAGGTTTTATTTCGTTTTTTACTAATATAAGGTGAGGTTTCAAATGTTACACATCATACGCGACTACTGTAAGGCTCGCTCGTTTTTTATTAATATCATCTAATATAGCAGTACCTCTCTCATTAAATTTAATAGGTGAAATTAGTTTAATTATTAGTTAATAGTATGGAATAACGTCTAGATTTCTTAAGTGGTCCAGATGGAATCCTTTTCCAACGTTAGATCAAAATCTTCACAATTTGACCATGTATTGGAAATATAGTAAAAAGTAGAGTTACTAGAAATTTTTTGAAAGTGGTCTACCAATAAAAAGATTCGTAATCTTTAGTCTAGATGAAGAGGGATAGAAACATACATTTTAAGTTTAATTGCACGATCGGCAGACATTTACAAAATTTAAAAAAAAAACAGTAATAATAATCGAAAATTAAACGACGGCAGTTTAAGAATAATTTCACGTAGGCTTAAGACTTTTTCCTTCAGGCTTACTCTCCATACTATTAAAATGTTGTGATTAATTTCGTTTTTTTATCCAATATAAAAATACATACACTGACGGCATAACATTAGCGCTTTTTACAAAAAATAAAAATATAAACAATTGCGTTACGTATTATATTTCAGTATCAAAAGAATAAAATACACACTTGTACATAAACACTTGTACAACATAATAAAATAATTTCTACCAAAACCTTTTGGTTTTTTTACTTTTGGAACACATAGTCCTTTTCGTGAGTCTTCCAGAAGTCGTCCCAGAACTCCATGCGTGCCTTATACACGTGATTTTCCATCTTCATCTCCTTATCTATATTCAAATAGGCCCTGTCAGTCTTCAGGGCTGGTTTCCAAACTACTGGTATTAAGTCAGTTCTACACTTCGTTGGATTTCTGTAAAAATATATTACTATTACTTACATATACAGTACCTACTACTATGTGCTTACCTGGGCAGGATACTATGCAAATTTAAAAAAATCGCTGGTCTAACTGTTGCTATCATCATTATCTGTGTTAAAGCTTAAAGTTATATAAGCTTGGTTGTCTTTCAGCTTAAAGTTAAGCTCGAATAAATAAATAATTAATAAATATATTCAACACTCACACCAACTAGCCTAGCCCCAAAGTAAGTTACTTGTGTAATGGGATACTAGGGTAATAGATACAATACATATACTGTACAGATTGAAGTATATTTATATAGAAATACACATTAAACATCCAAAAATCTCTTATATAACATATAGTACTTTATTTAACTACGGTGATAAAGATTTAAAAATAAACTAAGTATTAGCTAAAGTTCCTAAAATAATATATAAACAAACATCCATGATTGCAATTCATCACAGAAACATCTGCCCCCACCGGGATTCGAACCTCTCGAGTAGGCGACACCATGAAACCCGGCGTACCAACCACTCGGTCACGGAGGTCGTCAAATATCATATCAGGTCGTCGAATAATATAATAAGTTATTGATTGGGACGTGAAACCAAATTATTCAAAAATCTCAATTATTTGAGAATTTAAACCACACATTTCTCAATGACCAAATTTGATCTAAGAATCATACCAGAATCGGTCCTATTATATATATATATATATATTTCTCCTCTCTTATTTCATATTAGTTATTATACTTACCCATACTTGACGAAATCCGCCCACAGCTTGGTCATTCTCTCCCTCATCTTCAAATTTTCATCTCCTGTCAGCACGTCCGCTTCGCTCCACTCGAATAAATACTGCAATTCTTCAGTATGATACGCACCGACACCGGTAATGTTTCTGTAAGGACTATTCCCAGTGTAAGAGAACAGATACTTATAGACTATAGCGTTTTGATTCAAAAATCTCGTAACAGCTTTCTCCTCTGGGTGGTTGATGAAAAAATCACCCATAAAGTCTACGAGTTCCAGCATTGTTTCTTTAGAAACTTTCTTGTTGCCCAAATAAAATCTTTTCACCCTTTCTGCTTCTCTTTCTAATTCTTCTTTGCCAAGTTTATAGTTATCACGAATTTTCTTCAGAAATATATCTTGATTATCTTCATAGAATTGATCAGGTTGAATTACGAAATCATTAAATGTCTCTTTGCTGTTATAACCAATCATTATCGGGGTTCCGCTGACTTTTTTTAAGTTGAAGAAATGCGATGAATTAGTTGTGATAAAGTTCTCAACGCCTTTGTTTTTGAGTTTCCTTTCTTGGCATACACGCAAAAGTTTACCTGTTGCGTTAAACGTTTTCATTAGTTCGATAGGATCTTGTTTAGCTAGTAGTTTTAGAGCACCGTCTTTTGTTACGTTAGGATCGAAGGCTTTGGCAAGATTAAAAGCTGCTTCGCTGTCTGGCTGTAAATACATCGCCTCTTCGTCGGCAGCGCCGCTCTGTATGATCGCTTTATTGAAAAGCTTTTCATTTTCTGAATACAAATGAAGTTCGACCCCACCACCTCCATAGCTTTCCCCTGCTATAGTTACTTGACCAGGGTTACCTCCGAATGCTGCAATGTTCTGTTTAATCCACCTGAGAGCGGTGACTTGATCTCTGAGTCCTTGATTACCAGGAATATTGTCAGTACCTAAGCAGAAGAACCCGTATGGGCCCAATCTAGAGTTGACGGTGATAACAATGATGTCGTGTTTGACCAAATATTTGCCGTCGTATTCACCACCACTCCCAAAGACGAAGCCGCCACCATGGAACCAAACCAGTACTGGTAGATGTCTCTTGGTGGTCTTCGGCACGAAAATGTTTAGTCGTAAGCATTGCAGAATACCTTCAGCGGAGAACACTGCTTGTGGACATTTTATTGAGGCATCTGATGCAGCGAATGGAGTCTTAAAGTCTGGGTATGGTAAGGATACCTGTAAAAAATAAAGTTATTTGTTTTAATTACTTAAAACTCACCGGGATTACATATTTATAGTTTGAAATGAAACTTTCAGTCCATTTGTATTTTTTTTAAATTTACTAGCTGACCCAGCGAACTTCGTACCGCCATAAAAATAGGGGCAGGTGATAGAAAAGAAAATTTAGGGTTGTATTTATTTTTTAATATCACATTACAAAAAAAAAAATCTTGTCCAAAAAAAATTTTAGGGGTGTGTAACGTAGTGTTCTATCAATTTCCTGGGATAACATTCCTCCTACCCCATATGAGAATAACTACGTTACAATACCCAATAGTTTGATTTTTGGCGCGAATGCGTATTGTAGGTTTAAGAACACTACGTTACAGGTGGACAACCATTATCACTTAAGGATATGAAAAATAGATAGTAGCCGATTCTCAGGCCCACGGAATATGCATATAAAATTTCATAAAAATCGGTCAGGCTGTTTCGGAGGAGTATGGTAACTAACATTGTGACACGATAATTTTATATATAAGACTAGCTGACCCAGCGAACTTCGTACCGCCCTAAAAAAATAGGGGTTGTCCAGCGGACAAAATTGTGAATCTAAACCATACTCAGATCCCCTTGAACACACACAAAAAATTTCATCAAAATCGGTCCAGTCGTTTAAGAGAAGTTCAGTGACATACACACTCACAGAAGAATTATATATATAAAGATAGTCTACCAAACCGCGGGCTATTAAAACAATTGCTTACTAATATTATAATATGAGACAGGAGGACTATAATTTAATAATTAAAACATTTTAATATAAAATTATACGTAGGCACTTTGTCCCAGCGCGGACGTCGAACGAAAAGCGAGTAAAACTAGAAACAAGTTGGCGAGCAGGAAGCGAGTGTATAGTTCCTATAGTTTTATCGCTGGACTATTAGTGAGTGTGCGAGTACGACGGGCGTTTACTCGTACCACTCGCTCGCGTAGACAATCCTGAGTAAAAATGCACACGCGCTCGTTCTAAGAAATGTGTCACTGAGCGAGCTATCTTTGATAGCTCTTTTCGCTCAGCGCCAAACTAGTTGAGATGGTTCTCACCGGCGGCAGTGAGAACAGTTAGCGATCAACTATTATTTGTTTACACGGAATATAGGTATATCAATTGAGCGATTCTTGAGCGAGAAAGTAGCCGGTAGCTAGTCGCCTCCTCGCCGGGCGGTGGGACTATAATTATTTATAGGCGAAGTTAGTTTAATAGGTCATAAATAAGTTAATGCGACGAAAATTTCAAGAAAACATTTGTCGAATATTCTCATGTTAATTATGATAATGTAGGAACAATTTTTTGTCACGAAAATTTCACGGAAACAATTTGTTTTGTGTCTCGATATGATAGCATCATGTTTAATCTACATTTAGTAATACCTAGTCTTAAAAATGAGTAGGTACTGACTGTACCTGAATTGCACGCATAATTTCCTTATCGATTCATTTTACACCCGTTTACTAGGGTTGTACATTTTTACTCGAAGAAAATCACACTATTATTATAAAGGCGAAAGGTGAGTGTGTATGTTTGTTACTTCTTCACGTATAACGGCTGGAGCGATTTTAATTAAATTTGGTATGGAGTTAGCTGACCTCCTGGATTAACACATAGGCTACGTTTTACTGCGGGAAAATATACCTAATAAACCGCGGGTACTACCGAGGGGCACAGCTAGTATTTGATAATGATGAAAAACTATAGTACCGATTTATTCATGAAATGAAATTATATTTTATTCAAATTGAATTATTGCAAGCTCTTTCGAATCGTCCAATATTTTTTCATTCCACCAATTCAGGACATCTGTTAGCTAATGAGAAGATTAGTCGCAAGAAGTTCATCAGCATTTAACAGAAGTAGCAACATTTACATTATAATTATGTCGCTACCAATACAACGTCCACTCACATTTTTATTGCTGTGTCATGCAAACAGTGTTCTTATTAGGTATAACGTTAGTGCACACTCATTTCGCTGGCAGCACCCGTTCACGAGCATGACGCATGAAGCAGCCATCGCTTCGCTCAACCATATTTTAGGGAACGTAACGACCCGTCTCACACGACAAGTTGAATAAGGGTGCTTGCAATTGTACATAGATACATTCACGCCATATATACATTTTTATAATTTATTAATGATAATGGATACAATTCCTTCTGTCGTATACATAAATATACAAATCTTAATCTTCTTTTTTTACATTAGAATGTCGGTGTGACGCATTCTAGTATTTCTTGGAGTGTTTGGCATGAAATGTATCGAGTTAGTTTTCTCGATAAGCATCTGTGAGGTAGTCAACACTTCAATAAAGTTCTCACGTCCACTTGACCGGAATAGCGTATTTAATGATTTCACCAATCCTTCACTTTCGCAGATGGTTGTAACACAAAATCACACCAATTTTATTTCACAAATCCACTATGAACGAATATAAGAATAATTAAAATAAGACGCCAACCGCTCGCCAATAACTCTCACGCCATATATCCTTTCTCTGGGTTGGAAGAGCATCAAAGTTGTATTTTGGCATTGGGTCTAAGATCCCGATAGAAATATGAAAACTATATCCTGCCAGCCCTTGAACGAAGAATCTCCATGTGCCAGCCTATCGCCTATGACAGATTCTAACTACATATTTTACGCTCCAATTAGCCTAGCTAGCCCCATAGTAAGCACTGTAATGCTTGTGCGATATAAGTGCAACGGATAGAAGTAGATTTATAAATATAGTTTTCATATCGCTCGTATCTATTTATCTACATCTATATATATAAAACTCAAAGGTGACTGACTGACATAATGATCTATCAACGCACAGCCCAAACCACTGGACGGATCGGGCTGAAATTTGGCATGCAGGTCTACCTGCATCCGCTAAGAAAGGATTTTGATCAATTCTTCCCCCAAGGGGATAAAATAGGGAATGAAAGTTTGTATGAAACTTTGTCAATTTTAAACCGATCAGGCTGAGACTTTGCATGCAGGTATAAGAAGAATCACAGATGAATGTCATTGTGTATAGTACAAGCCTGAGAACAAAAACTGTAGTCTACACTTCAGCTCTACACCGAAGCGAAACGAGGGCGGGCGCTAGTCATCATATAAACATTGACCGGGATTCGAACCCGTTACCCAACCAACCAATAATTGACATTCTCCTAACGCAACACAACATAATTATGGTATTTTGCTGCAGTACACTATAACTCCTAACTCTGCAGTACTTTTTTCTACTCTGAGTAAAAATAAAATAATCCAGCCAGATTCTTATAATATACACATATATATTCGATTTTAAATAACAACATTTTGAAATCAAACTTACCCCAAATGGATTTGATTCGTCCACCAAAGCGTACGGAACGCCAAAGAAAGTTGTATAGTTTCCTTCATCTTGTCCCGTCACAGGACCTTTGGCTGTATGCACCAAAATACCATTGCATACATTCACGTAAAATAATAACACAAATATGAGATACATGACCAACATTGTTTAAAGCCAAATGAGAAATGCCGCAATTCGAGAACATTTTATAGTTTTAAATGCATAATTTTTCCTGTTTACTACGAAGTACTTAACAAATACAGGGTTGTCATCTTTTAAAATATTTAGCACGACTTAGCGCTGAATAATAAGACTAAACTTTGTCCCTAAGCGATGAACATTGTTTTCTGTATTTTCCTTGCTATGCAGATGAACACTCATAGGCCTGCTGAGAGCCGTAAAACCGCACAAATAAATATTTGTTTAGGCTCGAGTCGATCGGAAAAGACAAACAACTTCTTTCTATCTACATAAGTACACGCTATGTCTTCGCCGGAGTAGCCAGAGAGAAAAGAGAACCACAAGGCACTGTCAATACCATACACAAATATTTTGCTTAAAACGAATTTATTACTGTACCCTTGGTACGAGTTTGAGCTCACGAAAACTATCATAGTTTTCGTAATTGTAAATTATGTTTCTATGTCCATTTTGGTGAAAAGTAACCAAATATTCTTAAAATTTAAAAAGACGCAAACGATTCAATGATAAAATTTAAACACTGTTTATTTGTATTGAAATGAAAACAATAAAAACAGTACCCTTGCCTTAGTACGAGTGCGAGCTCACGAAAACTATCACAGTTTTCGTAATTGTGAAACTCGTACTAAAGGTACTGTTTAATGAATTAGGAATTGGCGTGAGTGTTCGAAATATTTATTTGTTATGCTCTTAGTATTTATTTATTTAAAGCATAACCAATACCTCAAGAATGACCTTTGACAGATCCCGTATTTGTATTGCCAACGTCAAAGTATATATGGAAGCTAGGCAGCGCCCCTACTAGACCTAAGAATAAACTAGCTTGGGATTAGTTCTTAAATTTTGACATGGCGATACCAAAACTTTCTTGCTAGTGGCTTTGGGGTGCAGGCCAATTTAAAATTGCATACATATGATGTGAAGAAAATAGTACAGTTCCAGCCATTTCCACATTGCCGGCCTGAACCTAATCCGTGGTGCTTCTTGATTACACACTAATAGATAAACCATACCATGGTAGTATTATTAAACTGCCTTCTTCTGTAAGGTTGTACATGATTGTGAATGTTGCTACTTCTGTTAAATTCTGACGAGTTTCTTGCGACCAATCTACTCATCAGCAGCCGCGGGCGGCGTCTGTCTGTGAGACACTTAATATTGAATATATTTCATCAATGGCTGTATATCTTGCAAGATTGTTAAACCTATTCTCTTACACTCTTACTCCCATCCTATAAACCTTTTATTTATTTTCTGTTTCGTTTCCTTTCCTCTCTTCTTCCTTCGCCTCTCACTATTATTAAACCGTCCTCTCCTCTCCCTGTCTTTCCCACCCATTCGCCTCCCTGGCTGCATCTCGACGCGGCCTCGGATTCTGATGGGGCTACTCTACCATCTATCGAATCCTCTACATCACAATTATGTTATATTCATCAACTTAAAATGTAATAAATAAATGTTTAAAAAAAATCTACTCATCAGCTAAAAGATGTCCTGAATGGATGGTAGGAAAAAATATTGGACAATTCGAAAGAACTTTCAATAAGCCAATTTGAATAAAGTATCATTTCATTTCATTAAGAAATCGCTATAGTTTTTATCATTATCCAATATTTTCTTCGAGTAAAAATAAGTAACCTTAATTAATTACATACCCAGATAGGCGCTACCTCTTTTAAAAGAAGTAAAACTAGTATTTAAACTTAATTATTTTAATATTTCTTAATTTTACAATAAACATATTGTATAAGTGCTAAGATGAAACTTCAAACGCGTGCTGAGGGGTATGGCATCCTATATTTGCCATATTTTCGCCAAAACGTGTTCCAGAATTCCATTCGATTTTGATACACTTTTTCCTTCATCTTCATCTGTAGGTCGATGTCTAGATACGGCTTGGTGTTTTGTGATGTCTGTTGCCATCGTACAGTTATCAGATCTGATTCATTGAGTGTCGGGTTTCTGAAAAAGAATAAGGTAGTTAAATAGTATTTCGGCATCAACAGATACTTCAGCAGATATAATATTATCTACTAATGTACCCACTGCTGAAGCACAGGCTTTCCCTACGGATCGAATAGTAATATTTGTTCATGACAGTTACTGTCAAATTGGTGGATGCTAATGACTACAAATGCAGAAAGGAGCAACGGCTTAACGTGCCGTCCGAATTACGGAGAAGCACGAAATAGTAAGTGATTCGGAAGGCACGTTAAGCCGTTGGTCCCGCACTGGGACCGCGTGTTGGGTCATTGTCTAATCTCCCTTATATCATCCATAAGGAAGACATGTGCTCCATCAGTGGGGATATTAATAGGCTGATGATGACGAAACAGTAAATTATTGATCAAAACCCATGCGAAAGATAATTAATTTTACGAGCGTAGATCAGTGATAAACTGATGGTAGTTAGCGCGTATTTAAGAAAAATTATTGAACTAAATATATATATTTATTTATTATCTGAATAATAACTGAAACATAAGATTGGTAATATATTTATGGGAAAATGCATTATACTTTTCAATAAATTACAACAAACGATTATACTGGGACGTGTAAAAGCGCTTTTTATAATTATGTTTGCAAAAAATAAATGATTTTAAAGACTTTTATTAAAAGAACCCTTTAGAATCAATAGTGGTATTTACCCGAATTTGACGAAATTCGCCCACATCTTTGTCATTCTGTCTCTCATTAATATGTTGTCTTCTCCCTTTAACTCTCCTGCTGTTTGCCAGTCAAACAGATACTGTAGCTCTTCTGTGTGGTGAGCACCAACTCCTTCAATGTTCTTATAAGGGCTATTACCAATATATGAAAACAAATATTTATAAACCATGGCTCCCTGTTCAAGAAATCTATTCACAGATCTCTCTGCAGGATAGTTCACCATAAAATCACTTGTGAAGTCTATCAATTCCAACATTACGTCTTTGGAAATATTTTTGTTACCTAAATAAAAGCTTTTCACCGATTGTACAGCTTCCTTCGTTGTCTTTTCATCCAATCTAAAATTGTATTTTATCTTCTCCAAGAAAAAGTCTCTGCCATAAGCCTCATTTGCTAGCTTAAAAAAATCAGCAAACGTTTCTTTACTGGTGTAGCCAATCATAATATGCGTACCACTAACCTTTAGAGGACAATGTAAGGCTTTAGAATTTGCAGTAAAGAAGTTTTCTATTTTTTTATTAGGCTGTTTTCTTTCCTCACAAGCTCTAAGGAGCATACCAGATGATCTAAAAGCTTTCATTACTTCAATAGGGTCTTGTTTAGCTAAAAGACTTAACGCGTCTTGGATCTTCACCGTTGGATCAAATGTCTTTGCTAAAGTATATGCAGCGTTGTTATTAGGTTCTACAATTAAGGCTTCGGCGTCAGCACCTCCGCTCTGTATGATAGCTTTGTCGAAAAGCTTTTCGTTCTCAGAATACAGATGCAGATCCACAGAACCACCTCCGTAGCTTTCCCCGGCTATGGTAACTTTGTCAGGGTCACCGCCGAACGCTGCTATATTTCTTTTGATCCACCTGAGAGCGGTAACTTGGTCTTTCAAACCTTGATTACCAGGAACAGTGTCTGTGTTCAAGCAGAAGAAACCATAAGGTCCCATCCTGTAGTTTATTGTGACCACGACTATTTCGTGTTGGACCAAATGTTTGGCGTCGTATTCGCCAGCGCTGCCAAATATGAAGCCTCCGCCATGTATGTATACGAATACTGGGATGTTTTTGTTGGTCGATTTAGGCACGTAGATGTTGAGACGGAGACATTGAAGTATGCCGCTCTCAGTGGGAACTAGCTGAGGGCATTTCACTGATGAATCCGTCGCGTTGAATGGTGTTGTGAAGTCTGGATGTGGGAGGGATCTCTGTGGATTAAATGATTTTTTTTGTAAATAAGGTTAGTACGAGTTGGACTTGCAAACGAAGAGGAACGTCGTGTCGTACGAGGTTATTAATATTTTCAGTACAACCTAAGTTTCATGCTTTAATAATTTTGGAATAAAGTTTATTTTCGTAGGGTACGGATTTAGCGGATGAGGGCTACGCGAAAACAAGTGTAAAATGGCTCAATTACACTTGCTTCTTAGCTCGTATTCGTGTGCATGACTGACGGATTAATTGAGCACGTAGGCTCTGTAATGGGCTTTCATTTGTCACCCTTTCTCCCTAATTGATCTTACATTTTTTGTGCCTTGCCTTGCCTGCCAAGTCCGTACTTTCCGAAAAGGAACTTCGCTCCAAAAAATCACGAACTATCAAAAGGAAGAGGAAATTAAAATATCATGTGTGAATAGTTTTTCGTTGAATTTCGAACAATATATTTTTAAGCGCATTTGTTAAAGAGACGATTACTATCCGGTGATTTCTAACCGGCTTCTACCCGCGCCGGTGCCGGCTAAGCTTGTTACGAACACGGTTTGTATGTTTGTATCGAGCCCAAACCGTCGCCAGCGCTCAGATATAATACTCTGCCCGCTCACGTGTTCCCTCCATCTTACTACCTGGGATCCTTTAAAAGAGGCGTGCAGAAGCAACATGCAGGCCGGCAGGGTGAGGATGGCTGGTGTGGCAGGTAGAACTGGTGTATCAGCTATCTTCGCGTCTGGACTTCACCTTCACTTAACATCAGGTGGGGTGGAGTCATTTGTCGGACCTATCTATAAAAAAAACTAGGATTAGTTAATCCATGTTTTGTCTCTGTCTGTTAATAACAAATGACATTTGAGAGACATGAACAAAACACAGCGTAACTAGTCTAAGCTTATTCATTTATTTGTTTTTTTTAATAAGCGGGTTTGAGTACAAAACCCCAAATACCAATAATTGAAATAAAAATTAAGGTATTGTAGGTAGCCAGTTTAGATAAAGTGGACAATATTAAAAGTAACGATATATACGTAACATCAACAATTTTAATTGCTCGTTATCACGGAATTGGAACCAAAACAAATGTGTCACTCACTACTTGAGCAACAACCGCACTCAGATACTTACTTAAGACTAGATAGATAGATAGATAAGACTTTCTTCGCACCAATATGTACACATACAAAATTGACAAGACAAATTTTACAATTAGATAAATCCTTTAAAACAGGCAACACTTTATATTTATACAACTATACTATGATATTTATGTGTGCAGCAGCGATGCGAATGGGCGAACACTCAGCGAAACATTTACTCAGAGAGTAAATCGCTGATTTTCAGTTCTGACCCATATAGATGAGGTCACGAATTTAAATGTCAGATTAAAATTCACAACGAAATTAAAAAAAAAATCGATAAAATTATTACGCGTTCATTGGACATATTATTATTATGGTACTTTTTCATAAAAAAAACATAAATAATTAGATAAATTAATGATAGAGAAAAGGGTTTCGGTGAAAATAAAATAAAAGCACACAACACTTCTATTATCTTTAACTAGCAAACCAATGAACCAAATGTTCACCAAAACCTGATTTAAAAAAAATGTATTTAATTAATTGAGAACTTCGAAGATTTTGTGTGGTTTCGTTTGAAATTCGTGATTTCTCGAAAACCGGAAGTGCTACGTTACTCAAATCCGGTTTGTAGTCTTATCAGACTATTGTTAACTTATAACTTAAATATTCTCTTTATCTATCTCTTACAGTTTGGCCGCTGAAACAGCACCACAGACAGACGGACGGACGGACTTGTCTAACAGATAAGAGATGGGTTGACGAAGTCGATACTATCACTTTCATTGAGATAACTATAGATATATGATAAGATAACACGCAATAAATGTTTACTCTCAATTCACAACGAATTAGTCCTATACCAAACAAAGCTATATTAGGTGCTATAGTAACTAAATAGCATATATACTTAATAAGTAAATAATATGTTAAAAAACCAAGAGTCGGGAGGAAATATTTGTTCTCGTCACATAGTATTTTATATATGTGCATCAATTTGTATTTCAATATTATTATTTTTATTGCTGTTATTAAGTAAATTTTCATTTTATGTAATTTTTAGCAACTTTGAGCTATCGCAATATTATTTGTCTCCAACACGCATACTGGTTCATCATACCAGTCAACCAACTGGTAGAGAATGCCTATGGCATTAAGTCCGCCGTTTGCTTATGTTTGGCAATGAAGTTTAAATTAAAAAAAGATAGTAAATGCCCTTAAGTTGGTACTGTAAGTACTGGTAGTGAAGC
Source organism: Chilo suppressalis (assembly GCA_902850365.2). Classification (NCBI taxonomy): domain Eukaryota; kingdom Metazoa; phylum Arthropoda; class Insecta; order Lepidoptera; family Crambidae; genus Chilo; species Chilo suppressalis. The sequence goes on from OU963915.1 coordinate 16,664,687, forward strand.
GGAGAGCTAGTGGAATGGAATATGAAGGCTAGGATTTAGGACGCAATGGGTTTAATAACACGATTTTATAGTAAAACACAAAATAATATTATATCTGATGTCAGGCAAAGACTATGGACACACAATAACAATTTTCATAGCAAAAAATTATAAAAATGTCTGTCCGATACGTATTATCGCATCATTTGCTATGCAAGTTTTAGTCTTAATAAAATCATTATAGAGGAAACACGTGTTATCAATTCGCAATCACCTGATAAAGAAATCTCAACCTTATGTCGAAGACATAGTGGTCCTTCGAGCCGGATTACGACGTAGTAAACAACTGCAGCGGCCGGTCGGGCGAATACAATAGATGAATAGACGGCCTTTTGTGTGATTTTTTTACGTACTGGTTCGATGCAGTTTTTTCTATATGAAGTTTACATTAATGCAAATATAAGTGAACGTTGAGTGAGTGCATTCTTGAATATTATTGAGTTTTACAACCGATAATAAACTACATAAAGATGACAACGCCGACTGCGGAACAAAGTACGTATATGAATACATTGGAAGACATAGCTAGTATGCTACAAAAGGCACAAATAAATATCAAAAAATGCCCTAAACAAAGATTAACTGTTGGTTATATAAAAACAAGATTAAAAACTATAGAAGATTATTGGAGCGAATTTAAACAAACGCATGACAAACTTATCAGGTGTACGCCGCGTGAACAAAGGGGAATGATGCCATATTTTCTTCGCGAAGAATATTATACATACGAAGATTTATACATATCCCTTCAAGCTGATTTGACTGATTTATTGATATCATTAGAAAGACCAACTAAAAGGAGTGAAGACAATTCCAGTATATCTAATTCAAATGTATCACAAGATGGTCAGTTTTCGCTCGCTAGATTGCCAAGAATACAATTACCTACCTTCTCGGGGAGATATGAAGATTGGCCTACATATCAAGATTTATTCACGGCGCTTGTTCACAACACTTCTATTAGTAATGTACAAAAATTGAATTATTTGAAACAAGCATTTCTGGAGAAGCTGAGATGTTATTACGACATATTCAAATAACGGAGGATAATTATACTCAAGCGTGGCAATTGCTTAAAGGGCGTTTCGGCAGTAAGAAAATGATTGTGAATTCAGTTATGAAAAAATTATTCAATTAGAAAAAAGTGAATAATCTTTCGGCCAGTCAAATCAAATCATTAGTTGATACAACAACAGAGTGCATTAATAGTTTGAATAATTTAAAAATATGTACAGACTCTTGGGATCCGGTAATCATATTTCTAGTTGGACAAAGATTGGACTCGGAGTCGTTAAAGGACTGGGAAGAACATGCTTACAAGAAAAGTGATGAAATGCCAACATGGAGTGAATTGAAACAATTTCTTGAAACAAAGTTCCGTACCCTTGAGTTAATATCTTCTATGGCAACTACTTCAACAAGGGATAAGTCTCAAGTTTCCAGGTCGTTTCACGTCTTGACAACCAATGAAGAAGAAGACGATAGTTTGCAAATATCCGTTAATGCTAATTTTAATTCACAACATTTGTGTACATATTGTAAGGGTAATCACTATATTTTTAACTGTAAAGAGTTCGGAAAATTAACATTAGAACAAAGACATGATCATGTTAGAAAAAACCGTTTGTGCTTTAATTGTTTGATACCTAACCATAATGTATATAAATGTAAACAAAGGAAGACATGTCGCATTTGTGGCAGAAAACATCACTCACTGTTACATGAAGAAAGAGGAATAAAACAAGAAGGTGAAAAACTGGAAGATAAGACTAACACTGAAAGGGAGATACAAATACAACCAGAACAAAGGATAACAACAGCACATTTTTCAAAGGAACAATTTGGTCATGAAGTTTTATTGGCAACAGCACAAGTACGTGTCAAGTCAAACAATGGTGAGACCTATATACTTCGTGCTCTTATTGACCAAGGGTCAGAGGCTTCATTTGTTTCTTCGAGAGTAGTCGATCTGCTAGGTCTGAAACGAAAAACCATTAGTGGTGAAGTCTCTGGGATAGGAGGAGAAAACCATAACAAAATAATGATAAAACACTTAGTTGATTTGTCAATTACATCACGATTTCATACTAATGTGACGATTGGAGTGCAAGCTTATGTATTGAAATCAATTGCTGCCAGGTTACCTTCTAAACATATCGTGGTAAATGGGACACAGCTTGAAACATTAAATTTAGCAGATGCTAATTATTATGTTCCAGGTAATATAGATATGCTACTTGGAGCGGACGTGTTCTGCAAGGTTATAGAAGATGGTTTGATAAAATTGTCGTAGGGAATAATAGCACAAAAAACCATTTTTGGGTGGATTCTTTCAGGTCAAAGGGAAGAAACAAAGACAAATGAACACAAATTAATCACATTACATGTAAGAAGGATGGTAGCAGAAGACAATGATTTATTAAGAAAATTTTGGGAAATAGAAACAGATTTATACAAAACGAAGAAGTGGCTAACTAAAGAGGAAGAAAAATGCGAAGAGATATACAAGGCTACAACTGAACGAGACGGTGAAGGAAGATATATTGTACATTTACCCCTGAAACAAACAATTCAAGAAACAATCAACATTTGTGGTGATACAAAACAGCAAGCAATCAAGAGATTTCAAAACCTGGAGAAAAAGTTTATAAATAATTCATCTTTCAAATCACACAAAGGTTATCCATGAATACAAAGAAATGGGACATATGAAGTTATCTGAAACAGTAGAGTCGGGTGAAGATAATAATTCAATTTACTTACCGCATCACGCAGTACTGCGCGAAGACAAGGAAACTAGCAAGCTGCGTGTTGTCTTTGATGCTTCCGCAAAAGGATCGAAAGGCCAATCCCTCAATGAGTCAATGTTAGTTGGACCAGTTTTACAACCGGATCTTCGTAGTTTGATAGTGAAATGGCGCACATACGAAATTTGTGTAGTTGGAGATATTGTCAAAATGTATAGGATGATTCTTATGAACCAGGAACACATGAATTTGCAAAAAAATGTTTGGCGAGATAACTCGGATGAAGTACTTGAAACTTATAATTTGACCACGGTTACTTTTGGTACAGCTGCAGCTCCTTTTTTGGCTGTACGGACTTTAAACCAGTTGGCTGACGATGAATCTCATGATTTTCCAGTTACAGCATCTTTAATGAAGGGGTCATTTTTCATGGACGATCTTATGATAGGAAACAGTGAAGGAGTTGAAAAATCTAAGGTAATGTGCGGAGAAATAAAGGAAATATTGAAAAGAGGAGGATTTAAAATGCAAAAACGGTCAAGTAACTCAGAAGAAGTTTTACAATATTTACAAGGAGAAACAGATTCATGTGATACAATGGAAATAAAACTAAATAAGGTCATAAAAATTCTAGGACTAACGTGGGATAGAAAGGAGGACATATTTGTCACTGCAGTTCATTTAACTGAAATGTCATATCCCATTACTCGGTCAAAAGATCGGTTCTTTCAGATGTGGCTCGCCTATTTGATCCGTTCGGATGGCTGTCGCCAGTAGTGATCCGAGCGAAAGTACTCATACAAAGACTGTGGTTGTGTAACTTGGGTTGGGATGATGAACTCACGCAAGAATTGTGTGAAGAGTGGGTAAACTTCAGGTTAGAATTGACACATCTGCAAAACATAAAGATTCCGCGATGGTTAAGGACTAATGAATATAAGAATAAAATTGTACAGCTACATGGTTTTGCAGATGCATCAACCCAAGCATATGCAGCAGTTACTTACCTACGGGTACTCGAAGATGATGGCACAGTGCACGTCACACAAATAGCTTCTCGTACAAAGGTTGCACCTTTGAAGCAAATATCAGTTCCTAAATTAGAACTATGTGGCGCAGCGTTGCTAGCAGAACTTGTAAGTGATCTAGTAGACATTCTAAATGTACCTAAATCCGAAGTATACGTATGGACTGATTCTACGGTTGTGTTATCATGGCTTCAATCACAGCCCAACCGTTGGCGAACATTTGTGGCTAACAGAGTCGCAGATATCATACGAGTTCTAGATAATGATCAATGGAGGCATGTTCATTCGAGTGAGAACCCTGCTGATATAGCCACGAGAGGGGTAAGGGCATGCGATTTGCCGACACAAAAACTTTGGTGGAGTGGACCCGAATGGCTACGCCAACGGGACTTACAATTTCACAGACGTGATATTCCAAAGACTGATTTAGAGTTACGAGTTTCGTTAAACTCAAATATAATAGAACATCCAATATGGGAAAGGTTTTCAACGTTATCTAGGATGAAGCGGATACTATCTTATTGTATAAGATGGATTGCAAAAAATAAACTAAGACGGCAAGAAATTTATATTACAGCGACTGAAATGGAAGACGTATTAAAAAGATGCATTAAATACTACCAGAGCTTAGTGTACGGAAAGGAAATAGAAGAGTTAGGAATTAAGGAAAGAGTAAATAAAAGAAGTTCGTTGATCACCCTTACACCATTCTTAGATAAGAGTGGTTTGATAAGAGTAGGAGGACGGCTTCGGAATGCTTCAATTCTAGATGCAACAAAAAACCCTATTATCATACCCCAGAATCAGCATTTAACAAGAGTAATAGTACAAGAAGCACATACCAAGACATTGCATGGTGGCATTCAACTAATGATGGCATATATCAGAACAAAATATTGGGTTATTGGACTAAAATCTGCCGTCAAATGTTGCATTCGTAATTGCAAGACATGTGTTATCGACAAGGCACGAATTAAACACCAGCTTATGGGCCAGCTGCCAGCTGTTAGAGTCAACCCGCGTGAGCGTTTACAAACAGTGGAGTAGATTATGCTGGACCTATACTAATGAGAGCATCTAAGGGTCGCGGTCATCATACAACAAAGGGGTACATTTGCTTGTTTGTATGTATGAGTACTCGCGCGATTCATCTCGAGGCTGTCACTGATCTAACTTCCCAAGCATTCATTGCTGCATTTCGTAGGTTTGTCGCACGCAGAGGCTATTGTTCCCACCTATGGAGTGACAATGGGACGAACTTTGTCGGAGCAGCTAAGGAATTAAAGTTTCTGTTCAAAGGGGGCAAGGATAGTGTCACTCAAGAAGTAGCAGCAGTATTGGCAAATGAGGGAACAACCTGGCATTTCATACCTCCAAAAATGCCAAATTGTGGAGGTTTATGGGAGGCTGGAGTACAGTCGGCAAAAAGACACCTTAACCGAGTCATTAAGGATACCAAGCTAACATACGAAGAGATGGTTACCTTTTTAGCTCAAATAGAGGCTTGCCTCAATTCTCGTCCTCTTTGCCAAATTGATAATACTACAGAAACTCCTTTAACACCAGGCCATTTCTTAGTTGGAGAATCTTTGATTGGTGTGCCAGATTTAAATTATGAATATCAGAAATTCAGCCTTTTGAGTAGATGGCAAGTCATTCAAAAAATGACACAAGACTTTTGGCGTCGGTGGCAGTGCGAGTATCTCAATACCTTGCAGCAGAGACATAAATGGCAAGTGGCAGTTCCGTCGCCAAGCATTGGAGACTTGGTAATCATCAAGGATGAACTGACACCCCCGACACAATGGATTCTCGGTAGAATTAAAGATCTTCATCCTGGTGCAGATAATTTAGTGCGAGTAGTAACAGTAAGGTGCAAGGGTAATAATGAACTAAAAAGACCATTGTCAAAATTAATAATACTTCCAAAGGATGTTGAGCAAAATTAAGTAAATTCCATCATAGTTTATTATTATTCCATAATAGTAAGTTCCCTAATATTATGAGTGATTACCGTTGCATATGTTTTACTTTAAAGAATTATTATTTGTTATTGAATATTTTTTGTAATAAGGATTTAAGTTCGCAGAAAACGTTTGTAATTGAAAGTTCCTTGATACTAATGTAATTAATTTTGAGCTAGTATATAACTTTTGTTACTTACTAAATGCACCTAGCATATACTTGTCATGCTTGACACTTATAATCATAGTATTATTTCCAATATCTATGTCTATACTAAGGTAAATTATTTATGCACGTTTTTTGGGTTTACAATTAAAAAACTATTGTTTTTGGCGGGCGGTATGTCCGATACGTATTATCGCATCATTTGCTATGCAAGTTTTAGTCTTAATAAAATCATTATAGAGGAAACACGTGTTATCAATTCGCAATCACCTGATAAAGAAATCTCAACCTTATGTCGAAGACAATGTCAATACTTTAAAAACACTTCAAAAAACCATAAAAACTAAATCTATAAAAGAGGTCGGCAACAGGTAGTATTCGTATTAGAACGCAACTAGCAAACCAGTGAACCAAATGTTCACCAAAAAAAAATGGATTTAATTAATTGAGAACTTCGGAGATTTTGTGTGGTTTCGTTTGAAATAGAAATCACGTGATTTCTCGAAAACCGGAAGTGCTACGATACTCACATCCGGTTTGTAGTCTAATCAGACTATTCTCAACTTATAACTTAAACATTCTCTTTATCTATCTCTTACGGTTTGGCCGCTGAAACAGCACCACGGACGGACGGACGGACTTGTCTATTAGGTAAGAGATTTAAAGGAGCACGAACTCCTTTTAAGCGAAACGCACCAACCGTCTTCAAATGTATCGTAGTTTAAGATGTTTGCATATCAAAGATACAGTTTACACGATCCTATCGTCATATCGAAACACCTACGCCAAATGTATAGAATTAAATGTACGTATAAATAAAATCTACAATGCAGAATGTAAAAAGGAATAACAAAATGCGAAACGTCAATAAATAAATAAAGTTTCGTGCATTAACCCGTGATAAACTAGTTTTATTTAATGAGTGAGTTTGTGAAAACCTAAGAAACAAATATGTTACCAGTACGGGCTGGAAACCGCTAATAAGATCCGCCGATCGGAAGGTCTGAAGACAAAGCGCGCAAGGAAATTAACATCGTTGAATTTCCTGAAGAGATGCCGAGACCACAATCTCATCCCACCTTGTGTAAGAATCACACCAAAAAAGGACATACGTGGGAGCGCCAAGATCTTACAAGAGGCAAATAAAAAGCTACTTCGAAGGATTATAGAACGTCAATAAATAAATAAAGTTTCGTGCATTAACCCGTGAAAAACTAGTTTTATTTAAGGAATAACAATAAAATAGCTTACCCCAAATGGGTTTTCCTCGTCCACCAAAGCGTAAGGAATACCGAAGAAGGTCTCATAGTTTCCCCGATCTTGTCCCACTATTGGTCCATTGTTCGTTCTCACAATCTTACCATGACACACCAGCACATTCACTATAAGTATTAACAAGTATAGCGCGTGCATCTTTGCATGTAAACAGACGGGGAATAACGTATAGTCATTGACCGGTCTTATTTATAAGTGATTGGTAGAATTTTCCTGTTATTTATTTATGTATTTGTCGATAGTCTAGTAGAAAGCCTGTATACCGATAAAAATACATTGTTATAAGATATGAGGAGCTCGATGGCGCAGGTGGCTAGCGTGTTTTGGCTGCGATCGTTGAAGTTAAGCAACTTTCGCAATGGTCGGTCATAGGATGGGTGAAAAAAAAACTTCTATCTCGAGTTCCTCCGTGCTTCGGAAGGCACGTTAAACCGTTGGTCCCGGCTGCATCTGCAGTCGTTAGCACCCGCCTTTTCGCACTGGGCCCGCGTGAGTCATGGCCCAATCTCCCTATTCCATCCAACATCTACATGATACAATTTGCTTTTGATTCGTCAAAAGGAGATTGCTCAAATTGACCCAAATGTACAAAAATATTGACATATACGGTAATTCTTGGCGTAATCTAAACTTTATTTTACAGTCATTAGATTTTAACGGACACTTTTGTATATTATGTTCATTTTAAAAAGGACTTAATTATACCGCTTTGGAAAATATACGAATTATTTTTAATGACTATGGGTGTAGTTACATTCAGCCAAAGACTGATCGAAGTTGTTTATAAATATAACATCAAAACAAATCTATTTTGTTCGTTTTTTTTTTATAACACTGTGGTATTAATATCCTCAACTATACATATTTTCATTACATGCAAATGTGCTAAGATAATTATTATATTTAGATGGATGGTAGGCGACATCATAAAGTCTATTGCCATACATTTTTCGCCAAACACGTCCATAAACACATTATAAGGTGTTATACACTAAAAATCAAAAATATTGTTAATAAAATATAAACATGACAAAAATAATGAAGCTTCTGAAGATATGGCTGTATAACCTAAATCTCTTAGCTTTCTTTGGTTAACGAGAGTTTAAAAATTCTCTCTAATCTGTGGCTCATTCACAATCATCACACAATTTCTGCCACAGATTATAACCGGAAATGCATAGATGATACCTGATTTTAAAAGTTACTCTTGTGCATTAACTTTAAAAACAGGCATCCATCTGTTAATCTACATGCTTTATATATACATAATTTCGGTACTAGGCTTGATTTTCCTTGTTTATTATATAACTTATTTGTTTTTTATTATTTTAGTACCTATTTGTAAACATAACCTCAAAATCATTCAGTGTATATGATGATGATATGATGATGATGATGGTTAATTTACCATTGGTGTACCCAGGGTCACACCGTGAAAAAGAGCTATCCTGACTGGGTGCTGGCGATCGCAGTAATCATGATCCTGGCCGGAGTGCTGCCCATCCCGGTGGTGCTGCTGCTGCGGCGCTTCCAGTGCCTCGCCCTGGACGTGGACATCCACCAGGGGTCCATCAGGAGGATTGAGACCACGGTGTCTACCAAGGAGATGATGAGCGACCAGGATGTAAGTAGATCTGTAGGTTATGATAAGTGACCTGGTTGTTAGTATACCTGAAAGTTCCCCAGACTGGCTGCTGCTCTCGAGAACTTTCCAGTGCCTCGCTGTGTACTTGGACATCCATCAGAAGTCCACCAGGAGCATCGATACCACGGTTTCTACTAAGGTGATGATGAGCCACCAGGATGTGAGTAGATCTGAAGATATTATTAGAAGAGCATTCCAAACTGAGAGCTGAAGATAGCAATGCCGATGATCTTGACTAAAGAGATGAAGAGCGACCAGGATGTAAGTAGATCTGAAGTTTGCTGGACCGAGTGCTCCCCATCCCCTGGACGCTTCCAATGCCTCGTCCTGAATGTGGACATCCACCTGGGGTCCATCAAAAGGATCTAAGCCACCGTCTTCACTAGAGAAATGATAAGCGACCAGGATGTAAGTATACCTAAAGATTATGTTTTTATTTTTTAATCATTTAACTGCTAGATGTTTAAATCTAAAGATGTTATTAAAAGAGCTACCCCAACTGGATGCTGAAGGTAGCAGTACCGATGATCCTGGCTGGAGAGATGATGAGCGACCAGAATGTGGGCATACCTGAAGGTTCCCCAGACTGGCTGCTGATGTCGAGAAGATTCCACTGTCTCGCTCTGTACGTGGACATCAATCAGAGAACTACTAACGGGACGATGAGCGACCAGGATGAGTACAGCTAAAGACATTATTAGAAGAGCTACCCCTACTGGGTGCTGGAGGTAGCAATCCATCATCCATAGATCCTGACTGAAGAAATAGCCGCATATATCAATAGGATTTTTAATTTAAAAAAATACCAATTTGTTATCAGTAAGTAGTTAGTTAAGTTTTAACAGTAACGGGTGGTATACATATACAGTATCAGTGTATGTATTCTAGTGCTTACTTTGGGGCTAGGCTAATTGGTGTGAGTGTTGAAAATATATATTTATTTAACGATTCTTTGTTCATTGACTAAACCTATTCTGATCAATGTGTAAGTTACATGATTTTACAAAACTTGGAAGATAATGACATAGTTGCTAACAATATAGTTGTTTGTATGCTAGATTTAAATAACATCATGATACCGCAACAATAAGTTACCTCGGCTTCATCCTCCCCAACCCCCTTATTAATAAACGAAGAATAGGCTTGCATTAGTTACTACTCTATGTTTTGTCTCTCTTCATTGAATTGTCTAAGCTTATTCCTTGTTTATTAATAAGATTTTTTTTACGCTCGAAGAGCGCTCTGGAATAACGCTGAAATCTGGTACAGACTCTGGCGTACCATACGGGCATACGTAGCCTACGCTGTTATAATAATGTGATAGGTGTGGCGGTCTCATCTACATGTCCCACATATAACCAACATGGAGGAAATAATCACTTGCCTCCTTAAAAGACGGCGCTACCTGCGCTGCAAACATAATAGTATGGAAGCCTACATTGCGCAAATAAAATTCCGAGGCTAACACTCCATATATACAATGCCCGACCAACAGCAGTTCAAAACTTGCATGTCCTATCATGACCTACGCGTGTGTTGGCTTCACCCACGTACCGCCATTATGTCTTAAACCACTACAAACGCTACAAAATCGTGTGTTGCGCGGTGCCACGGGGACAACCTCGATTTGCATCGCGATTTCAAGTTAGACTCCATCGCGAAGTATATGAAGGACGACTTTGATAAAGCCGCGCATCATCCGAACCCTTTAGTAGTAAAAGCAATTAATTAGTTATCATACGTCCGCCCTCCCGTCCTCTAATCGTAGGTCTCTCCGAATCCGTCGGTAAAGGAACGTCTTAGAGTACCTCGACGACGAAATCACCCGCGCCAACGCGCCTCCGATTCCTCCCACACAGGCAACAAACACCAACACTACACAGCTAGCAAACTTGCACATTAACTTAGCATTAGGCAGACACCGCACCCTTAGGATAAGAGTGCGAAGACCCGGTCTACACACGACACGCTTATACCAGGGTACGTACCTGGGCGTTTTTCCCCACCCCCCCACGACAACGGCTAACTAGAGTCGAGGTTCGAGTCTCAAAGACGCCCTCTAGTTGAGCCGACCCCCTCATGTTCGAGTGGTCTAGAGGTAGTAACCCTCGACTGAGCACATCCCTCCATGTTAGTAATATGTGGGGCATATAGATGTCGCCGCCACACTCCTTGCCTATATGGGCGCTCAATTCGAGCGGAAAAAACATTTACCCTACTTCTTTCTAGTTTTGCGAGATTATGTAGTTGTATAATTGCAATAAAATATTTACAATGGTAACAAAACATTAAATCAGGACAATCGTACTATGGCAAAATTATTGTTGAATCAAAAATTTAATTGATCTGCCGGTTGTTTTGCGTGTGATCAAGGTAACTTATTTGAACGGTATCTCTCTACATATAGTAAAATAAACTAACTTTAGTTTTCATGCACACCCCTCATTATATGAAACACTCATAAACCGTCTCTTTATTACTTAAAAATGCGTATTTTGTTTTTAAGTTCCGGCGACGCATCCTGAAAAGGATGCAAAACGTTAAGAAAGTAATAAAAAGATGCATTTTGAAGCGTTTAACTATAGCATTGCTTAGTGAATTGTGCTAACTTGTGGTTGGCGCACAACGCAGGTGTTGTCGCCGGAGAGCGCGCCGCCGGCGCCGGCGCAGCTGGTGGCGGAGGCGGCCGGAACTAAATTCACTATCGGCGACTTCGACGTAAGCTAGATTGCTAGTAGGGTGGCCAACCGTACTATAGAATATAGTATCCTACTATATTAGGGGAATAAATACTATATTTCTAAAAATATATACCTATATAGTGGGCGAAACTACTATATTTTGTTTAAAGCAGATTTTTACCAGTAAATGCGTTCTCAGAAATAAAAAAAAAATATTAAAGCATGGAAGAGCAAAAATATATTCATTTTAAAAATAAAGTAGATATTTTAACCACATACTATATTTTTTTCCATCTTTTTGCCATCTGCTATAATTTTAGAGGTGACAGCGCTTCGAAAATACTATATTTAATAGAAAAAGTTGGTAACCCTAATTGCTAGATTAATAGACCAGCCGGCCTATTCGCAAAATTTTTGACATTTACAGTGAAAATTGCATATCCATCGATGGTTTTTAGAACAAGTATCTTAGTGGCGTTATAATAAAGCAGTAGTGGATCACTAAATAGCTCGATGATTATCACTTTTATCTGTCAAAAGCTGTAAGCGAATAGGCCTACTAATTCTGATACGATTATCTAAACAAAATACCTATATGAATCTAAAGGACAAGGTTTAAATGTGGTAGTCACTTTTCGGTAGCGACTCAACATACCTACATGATTTGAAAGCTTGTTTTATATTAAGATACTTTTCATTTTTATTTATCTGCGATATAATTTTAATCGTGTTTCAAAAATTTAACAATTTTGTGAGTTAACTCAATCACAAAGAAATGTCAATCAATTCAGGCATGCACGAAATTCGTGGAGTCTTCATGAACTTATTATACCAATTTATGATTGATTCTTCTTGAAATAAAATACCCACAAAGTACCTATCTAATAATGTAATGAATGATGAACAGAATAATTATCACTGCTTTAGTCACCTATTAAATAGCATATATTTGATGCTATGACAACAATAAACTTATGCGATTCAAATAAGAATAGGAAAGCCAATGACCATCTGTCAAATATCGCTTGAAAAGTACCGTTTGCAAAAAAATCTTTTAATCTTTTTTTAGCACTCTGCTAATTCTAGAATAAAAATCAAACATTTGTAAACAAAAAATAACAAATATTGATAATTAATATTGGTTGATATTTTTTTTTCATTCATTGAGCTTTGGCTATGAATTTTTGATAACCTAAATCGTCAACCAAATGTCATTTTAAGCTGCGTTCAGAAGCTCGATTTGAAACTTTCGTTTACATAAAGGATGCATGTTCGTATGTGACCTAGTAATAGTGCATGATTATCCAAAACTACTCCGGCGGTAATGCAGAGATGAGCGGAATTGAAGAACTTAATTCTGATTAATGTTTTTTCTCACACAGTCTTAATATATAAATATTATTAAAAATCGGTTGTTTTCTTTTCTCAATCTCAGTAAATAAAATTTATTAAAAAAGTCTGATGTTATTTCACAGTTAATCTTAGTAATTAAGTTTTATTAAATAAAACCTTTTTTTGCTCACTCTACCTATTTCGTTTGAATTGACAGTTATGACGTCACAATATGGCGCCCAGTCGATCCTATTCTTAGTTGAATCGCATTATATATAATTTTATATTATAATAATTATTTAAATATAACTGAGACAAAACAGTCTAATTTTTTGACAAAAGATTTAACATGAAGTGCACTACATCCCTGGAGAGAGAAAACTTGGTGTCTGCCGGAGACTGACTACCACCCCCCATACAAATTTGAACGGTATCTTTTAACAATCTTCATCATCAGATTACTAACGTCCCCACTGCTGGGGCACTGGCCTTCCCTATGGATGGAATAGGGAGAAGGGCCATGACCAACCACGCGTCCCAATGCGGATTGGTGGATGCTAACTTTTACAGATTTAGGCCCGTATTATAGAAAGATTCTCAGTGATTGATCTAGTCTTCAGCATATAGTTAGAAAGGGATGTCGCTATATATAGCACATAGCGACATCCCTTTCTAACTGTACCCAAGTAAAGATCAACACTAAGTTGTCATTCTGTAATACGGGCCTTAAGTCTTCTGAAGCATGGAGGAGCGAGAGCTTTTGGTCACCTATCCAATGACCGTCATTTGCGAAAGTTGCTTAAGTTCCACGTTCGCAGGCAGAACTCGCTAACCACCTGCGTCATCGAACTCCTCAAGTTTGACAAACCTACGAATTATCACGATGCTCTTAAATTGTATCATTTGTTTACCGTAGTTCTCGCAACCAAATGTCAAACCTAAAATACAACATCGATTGAAACAGTTTTACGCTATGTAGGTAATGTCATTTAGGCCTTGAATTTAATTTTTACCGTCAACGTGCCAAGTCTACTTGAGCCGACTGGTATTGTAAGAGACAATGGCAAGAGACTGGACCGGTATGAGTTTGATTCCATGGAAGATGGGCCGGGTACTGGTATGGGATGCAACCTGTTCAGACACGCTGGCCCCTTCCTATCTACATGGAACCAACAACAGAGCTGGTGCGGCTTGTGAAGCGGCTGAAAAAGCAAAAGCATGCAAATACAGGGGTCTAGGCTCCGAATATGATTTTGTCCCATTCGGTATCGGGAATCTTGGTCCGTGGGGTCCTAACGCTATGAAGTTTTATGAGGAAATATCAAAAAGATTCGTCGACATCACAGGAGACCTAGGAGCTAGCAGATACCTCGGACAAAGAATTAGTCTAGCTATTCAAAGGGGGAACGCTGCCTGTATCTTCGGAACCTTGCCTTAAGGGACCCCTTTGAATATTATATTTTAGTTATTATAATATATTTTTTAAGGTTTTTAGTTTTAGGTTCATATTTCCTGTATATATTATTATTGTAAATATATACATTTTATCTTATCACTTTGTGTAGTAAGGATTATTAAAAAGACCTTTAATGAGGTAATTTAAATGAAGGTTCTGAATTCTGGCAGGATTCTCTAAATTTAAAACTAAAAATATCAGTCTCTCCATTTCATTCTGTATAAAGAATGACAAGGATACACAGGGTGTCGATTCTGACATGGTTCTCTAAATCTTGCGGTGGTGTGGTGGTGGCTAGCGCGTTCAGCTGCGATCGTTGAAGTAAAGCAACTTTCGCAATGGTCGGTCATTGGATGGGTCACCAAAAATCTTCTATCTCGAGTTCGTCCGTGCTTCGGAAGGCACGTTAAGCCGTTGGTCTCGGCTGCATCTGCAGTCGTTAGCACCCGCCAATCCGCACTGGGACCGCATGGTGGGTAATGGCCCAATCTCCCCATTCCGTCCATAGGAAAGGCCTGTGCCTCAGCAATGGGGACATCAATAGGCTGATGATGATGTTTTTCAAAATGTTAAAATTCATACCTATAGTACTTTCATTTGTTATATAATGATTGCAAGAGAGTGGAGTTCAGTAGAATTATGCAATGAATAGAGAGATACTGGGGACTGTTGGGGAGCATTAATAGGCTGATGATGATTTTGGTAATTGTAGATGTTAAAATTAGGCATACTATGTGTGTGTACATAGCTAAATAAATGTATCGCTATATAATAATGTTGTGTAAACGTAGGGTGTGGATAGCAGCGACGAGCGACAGAGCAAGCGCCCGCCCGCCAGCATCGCGCGCAGCCGACCCAACAAATAAATGTCTGTCCCGCTCACACTCACTTGGTTTATTATGGTAGCCATACACACTACGAGAAATCGTTACGATCAGACTGTACAGTTCGAACGGAACAGTTTATCGGACGTGGCGTACGTATAGGAAACTGTGCAGTTTTATAACATACACGCTACGATTTTATTTATTTTTTTAAGCATTTAACTGCTAGATGTTTAAATCTAAAGAAAAGTTTACTAGAAAAAAATCCACGCATAACTATAATTGCTATAATTGCTATCCAATCATAACTATAATTGCTATTTCTTCATTCAAATGTTTTATACTTGAAAAAGTATTCATTTGACATTGTGGGTTACCTACAATGCGAAGAGATGGCGCTGCCTTGCAGCTTAAGGCTAGGAAAATTTCGACGCGGCTAATAGGGCCGTGGTAGCATAATGGTCAGTGCATTCGCCCGGATTGCGAAGGATGCGGGTTCGAGTCCCGTCCGCTGCCTGGTCCGCGTGGATTTTTTTCTAGTAAACTTTTCTTTAGATTTAAATACACGATACGATTTGTACCGTTCGGACGGTACAGTCTAATCGTAACGATTTCTCGTAGTGTGTATGGCTACCATTAGGGGCCGTCCATTAATCACGTGATCTTTTTTTTGCATTTTTTTACTCCCTCCTCCCCCTTGGTAATACATGGAGAGGTTTAAGACTAAACCCTCCTCCCGGCGCCTATATCACGTGTATTTTTTACTACTTACAAAGAATCTTTTTTAAATATTTATAAATACAGGCAAGTATAAGTATCATCTAATTTTATAATAGGAAATTAAAGACTACAATAATAACGCAGATAGGTAGACAGAAAAGTTGCAGGTTGTTTTTGACTGACATAAAAATAATGAATGAAATGCGAAAAACTGTTTTGTACTTGTACTGTACTAATACATGAACATTATTTACGACCGACGACGACCTCCGTGGCCGAGTGGTTTGTACGCCGGGTTTCATGGTGTCGCCGACTCGAGAGGTCCCGGGTTCGAATCCCGGTGGGGGCAGATGTTTGTGTGACGAATACGAGCATTTGTACTCCAGTCATGGATGTTTAATATGTATTTCTATATAAATATACTTATATATGTACGTACAGTATATGTATTCTATCCGTTACCCTAGCATCCCATAACACAAGCCTTACAGTGCTCACTTTGGGGCTAGGCTAATTGGTGTGTGTGTTGGAAATATTTATTTATTTATTTAATGTACAGTATCCTCAGACCAGCGTTGCCGTTGATACGGCAATTTGAGCTCATAATTTCAGATTATACGGCATACGGCAGGTTTCTTATTACCGTATAATAATATAAGGCAATCTAATTTTGTTTTGAATCGATTTACAAGGATAATGTTCTAAGTTTATTAAGATTCCAACAAAACATCGTATAAAATTGTAGTTTAGGCACATCACTAGCACGGAGAATGTATCCTTACTGGGAATCCACGTGCAGTATAACTAAATTAGTTACTAAAACTGTAAATGGAACTCTATTGGCGAAGCAAGCCACCAGAAATCAAGTGAACTGTACAATATTTCAGCCATCCCGTGACATGTGTGGGAAAATTAAAAACAAGGACAAAAAATATTGTTTAAATAACACGACAGCGAAATAGTTGAGTCTATTAGAAATCTGTATGGCGGTGATATTAATCAGTAGGTTATTTTTTTATTTGTTTCCTATACCTATAAATTTTAATAAATAAAAAATTGTGTGTGTCAGCTCCGACGCACGACTGGAGTTTACTCCTTAAGTTCGATAGTCTAACCAGACGCAAAAAGATTTTATTTAATTATCAGACTATTATCATTTTTTTAAATATTAATTAAATCAACATTGTCTGCATTATTAATTACAGTGACAAGTGGTTTATGGTAACTAAAATAAGACACATGGACGTTCGTAGATACGTGGTTCACGAATCTTGAAAATACCGCATCAATGGTTGTACCATACCTCGTTGTCCGCATTGCTCTATCAGAAACAATATCTAAATTCAGTTCAGTTTTTAAAAATTTTATTAATGTCAATCCGTCATCCTTGTTTGTCAAAGTTGCGCGACATAGGATGCGCACCAAAAACGTAACGAGGTCATTCATCGATAGATTTTACTCCTCACATTTTTCTCATACCGGGCCCCTTATATATGCAAATCGATTCTTAAGGAGTAAACTCCAATAAAATTAGTTAATACATCAATATCAAGTATCGAATACGGCAACTCTATGAAACTTGATGGCAACACTGCTTCGGACCATGAAAATACACGTGATATATTACAACCCCCCCCCCCCCTGTGATATTTCGTGATTTTTTATGAAATCCTCCCCCCCCCCCCCTCTGCTAAGCCTCGCGTGATTAATAGACAACCCCTTACTTCATAGTTTATGCATGCCATCAATGTCACACATCTTTGCATGTTTTCAGTTAACGACTTTTTTCTAGCTGCTTTTTTCTTTGATTTCATCGTAAGTATATAATATAATAAGTATATACATATATTTTAATTTATTAAGCATTTAACTGCTACATGTTTAAATCTAAAGAAAATTTAAATATCCACTAAAAAAATATCCACGCGGATCAAGCAGCAGACGGGACTCGAACCCGCACCCCTCGCTATCCGGGCGGATGCACTGACTATTATGCTACCATGTCCCTGATGCCCGTGTCTAATTCTTTCTAGTATCTCTTCGCATTGTAGGTAACCCACAATATCAAATGAATACCTTTACAAGTACATTAATAAACATTTGAAACAAGAAATAGCAATTGTATTGTTATTATTACTATAGTTATTTTATGGTTATTGTATCAGGGCCGCGGTAGCATTTATGGTGCGGGTATGTATGGTGCACCCTTTAGGGTGCGGGTTCGAGTCCCGTCTGCTGCCTGGTCTGCGTGGATTTTTTTCTAGCAAAATTTTGTTTAGATATGATAGGTAACTTTTTATATTGTAACGATTCTTTTTTTTCAGAAGTGTTTATCATTTATTAGTTGACTAAGTAACATGAACATTAATGCCGATGTTGGCATGATTCTCTAAACTAAATTTACATAAGTCTTTCGTTCACATTCAGTATAGAGAATGACAAGTATACACTGACATTGTTGTCAAAATTAATTTTATGTTTAGAGAGTCATGCTAGAAGATTAACTTAGTTATGTACATATTTTTTATATTATTTTTATTGTGCCTGCATGAACCTAGGAGAGGGTAAATTCCTAATTTATACTTTTTAATTGAGATTGAACGAACAAACATGGTTTTTATTTAATTTAAACAAATATTTTTTTCCTTTATCATTTAACGATGGATACATTTAAGGCTTTTTCATTAAGAGAATGACAATAAAGGATATATTGTGATGGCATGATGAAGTTATTTAGTTTTTTTAGTCTACTTTCATTTGCTATGCTTGAACCAAAAAAATCATAAAAAATTACACTAGAACAGCCACTGCTATACAAATAAACTAATTCAATTTTCCATTATACTCTAACAAGTGTATTTATATGTTATATCACAGTCGTCAGACTCGGAGGGCGTGATCCGGACGTCCGGTCGCTTCGACGACTCGAGCAGTAGTGACGAAGAGATACTGAACACCGGAACAGGACATCGGCTGGCGATGAAGCCGATTGGTAGGAAGCCGACCACATTCAAGATGGACGTCGTTGAATGACGACACTAGATGTTAGATTATGTAGCTATTTTTATGTCGTTCACTGGAAATCCAATAGTTACTATTTTTTCGTGTTTTAATTTATAAATAAAGATTAAGTACTGTTTTTTTGTTAGTTTATTAAGGCGAAACTATTTATAATTGTATATTATAAAAAAAGTTCGAATTCAATTTATAACGATCAAAGATGCCATAAATATTACTTACGAAAAAAAAAGATTTTTAAATCGAGATTTTAAAAGTAAAAATATCGTTTTAAGTTTAACATTTGTTTGATGATATTCATGATATTTTAATAAAATAAATTATGAATTAAATTCGTCCCAAAACCTAACTAATAGTCACAAGCTCATTTGATACTCTTCAATGATATTTTTCCGTTATTATCTGGAGTAATTTGTTTAACACTTTTTAATACTCACATTATATTATTGTAAATGTAAATAGATTATGATTAAAAATCAAGTGTAGTTAAGCAAGACGAGGTCGGCCAACGGTTGGTGCGGAACTAAGTATGACTTAGACTTAAGTTGTTGATCATTTATGTATATCAATATTGTTGTACCTAGTTTTCGATGCGCGCGATTACTTTATACCTACCTATAATTGTAGATACATAAAGATTTATCACCCAATTAATTAAATATACTTAAATATATATTGCGCAGACAGCAGATTTTGGAGTTCCAATTGTAAGATTCGTCTGTATGGTTAAGGAAACTTGATGTATTTCACGAGCGCAGTTCTGGACGTGCTTAATACTCCAGCAAAAGGGTCAATTTTATTAAATCCACGTTAAGGAAACATTCGGCAGGTCCGTGAGTGAATTTCTGATAATTTATCACAATAGATTGGTGATAAAATAATATATTCACTTCATGTTTTTGGTATGTAAGAGCAATACACTTTTACGCATTGTACCTCAAAGGCAAGGCCGTGGCTAGGGATGGGCAATAAGGGGCAATGCCTTACCTTAAAATACCATTGCTTTACCTTAAAAGAAGCAGCAGGCAGGCTAGAAGAGCGGCACGACTCTGCTTAGAGCGGGAGCACACGATGCGTTGCGGCGGCGGTGCGGTGTCGAAGCGGTGTCGCTGCGTCGTCTTACATAGAAATATCAGTGGCATGTCACACGATGCGCTCCGGCGCCGCACCGGACTTGCAACCACCGAGACGAGGCGGGGAGAGGTGACTGCGTTGCGACGACGGAGCGGCACCGCTTAGTTGCTTATGCGTCATAAAGAATGTATGCTGGTGGGTTGCCCGCGGCGCCGCTGCGACGTAACAACGTTGCGGCGCCGCACCGCTCGTGTGCCCACCGAGGCGGCGAAATCTTTGCGCTGCGGCGCCACAACGCATCGTGTGCTCGCGCACTTATGCTCCGCTGCACTACCTTAAATACAACTCTGGCTACGGCCCTGCTCAAAGGTACAAGTCTGACAAAGTACACCATCAGTTAAATGTAGCGAAGGCAAATTTAAATATTTAATGTTTAGAAATAAAGAACAGTCGTTGAATTTTAATAAATAAATAGATCTTGGATTGAAAACAGATGAGTCGATATTTTTGATGTCCATGGCCATTCTTAATAGACCTGACAATAGGACATTATTATTCTCAGTTCATATTGCCTAAATTTGAAGAATTGGGCATTTATTGGTGCCAATTCTGACGTGATTATCTAAACTTAAAACTAAATTTAACATCAGTCTCTCCTTTTCATTCTGTATAGAGTAGGACAAGGATATACTGCTGTCAAATTTAAGTTTAGGTTTAGAGAATCATGCTAGAATCGACACCACTGTCTACCTTTCATTGTCAAGTTTATTATTATAGTTCACATTAATATACTTAGTTATATTTATTGTAAAAGCAAAATTGTTAATAAATTAGTGATATATAACTAAAGCGAAATCAACGCGATGCTAGTCATTTAGTGTATTAGCTTATATGTGTAAGTAATTTATCGATCACGCGTAGAACGCACATCACTATGGTGGATGCATGGAGGGTCAGAGATCAGGGTGTTTACTACAAATTCCGGATTTAGTATAACATACATGCCAATTAAAAAAGTAAAACCAAGTAAAATCTTTAGGTATTTAAAAAAAGTACCTAATCATACTCGCATGAGCACCCAGTTATGTTAAGTATGAGGAGCTGGCGAACAAAACGGTATAATAACGCATCTGCTCAAACCATTTTTTTACGGTTTTAGGCCCGTTGAATTAGAATCTCAAATAATTTTCAATCAAAACCGCCTAAAACAGTGTCAAAATTACTAAATTTATAAAAAAGAACCATGCTAAAAGCGCACTGTAGGTAAGTCATTCAGTTTTACACAGCTCCTGAAAAAAATAATTTTATGTAATTATACCGTTTTGTTCACCACCTCCTCATATACTATCTGTGTCTGTGGTTGAATAGCTCGTTTTGTCATGATCAATTGTCAAAGTAATTTGACAATGGTGTCGATTCTAGCATGATTCTCTAAACCTAAACTTAAATTTGACAGCAGTATATCCTTGTCATTCTCTATACAGAATAAAAGGAGAGACTGATGTTAAATTTAGATTTAAGTTTAGATAATCACGCCAGAATCGACACCAATATGGAGTTTGCCAACTGGCAACTAACGTCGGCGTCTAACTAGACGCGATAAAAAAGGGGTTTTAATGTAACTTTTGGTGCTCATGCTAAGGAGACAGATTTAGTATTTTTTTGTTTCAACTAAGATATAATGGTGTCGAGTTTGGCGTGCTTCTTTTAACTTAAAAACTAAATTTAACATCAGTCCCTCCTTTTCATTCTGTATAGAGAATGACAAGGATACACTGTTGTCTAATTTTAGTTTAGATTTAGAAAATCATGCCAGAATCGCCACCATTGTTAATTTATAACGCAACGCGAAAGTTTAAAACTGTTTAAGATATAGCGAACAAAAAAAAACGTTTGTTTTAATACGATAATGATAGGTAATAGCTAACTAAGTCGTTGGTCATTCTGATGTTTATTAACAATAATGTCATGCAAGTTACGCCTACTTTAGTTTCAGACTTCAGCTATAACTATATTAATATTGGAATGGGAGGTTTCATTATATGGGAGTGCATGGAACTACTTAAAAACAACATAGTAAGAATAGGAATAGATCAAAAATTATATTTATCCGGTCACTACTACAAAGGGGATATAGAGGGAAGAATATGAGAAAAAGATTCAAAAGTGATTTTCGATCAAGGACAAGTAGTAGCGAGGTTTATGAAAATTGCAAATTGTCCGGTAAAAATATAATTACATTTTTAATACAAACTCATTTTTATTACAATAATTTTAAAAGAACTACGATGCTTCAAAACTAATGCGAAAAAGGAAGAAAGTGCTTCTCAAAATTGCCATCAATGAAATTTTTTTTTTCCGAGCAAGTGCTTATCAAAATTGCCATCAATGAAAATTTTCTCATAGAAAGTGCTTATCAAAATTGCCATCAATGAAAATTTTCTCAAAGAAAGTGCTTATTAAAATTGCCATCAATGAAAATTTTCTCAAAGAGGTTGCTTATCAAAATTGCCATCAATGGCTGATCCAAAACTAATTTTCTTCTATATACTTGTAACCGCATCTAACTTCAAGCCGGTTTGAACTTCAAAATTTACAAATAATGTATCTATTTGACTAATGTAAGTACCTTAGCATGCCTTGCCTTTCCCGAATGTAAGTAAAAATAAATTTAAGTAGGTACAAAGAATTTGCTACCTGGCCCTTTTATATGTGAGAATTTCTTTGTGCTCTATTCGATTACCTCTCAGGCAAAAGATAAATAAATATGCTAGTAATATAAGTTTAAATTTTGTTTTTAATAATTTCTTTGATACTTTTTAGATAAAAAATCTGGAAGTTAATGCTTTAATTAAAATATTAGGTTGGGGAGAAAAGTTTCTTCGCATTTTATATGAAAATTCAAAAAATAAAAGAAAAGTTTATTTACATTTTACTAAAATATGTAAGTGCCATTTTGTTCGATAACTTTTTGCCATCTTGTAGGTAGGGACATGATCCCATTGCTATAACAATTTTGGGTTTTCTAATCAAGAAACCGCGACAAGTGATGTTGGCAGTCCTCTTGTGATGTTAACCTCAGACTGCCTAAAGATTCTGAAGAGACCGAAACAGGTAGAAATCTGAAGACGCAAGGTCAGGACTATACGGCGGATGCATTAACACCTCCCAGTGACTCTCTTCATTTTCGCTGAGTAGCTAAAGACGTGTGAGGTCCAACTTTATCTTGATGGAAAATCAAACTCCTTCTGTCAGACCCGTCTATCCCAGTGGGCACTTTGGGCAAGTGCCCAGGGCCCCGCGATCGATAGGGGGCCCCCTCAGATCAAATACAAAGTCCCTAGTTCCTGTTAAATCACCAAACGGAAGTCATAGGGGCCCCATTATGCCCATTGCCTGCAATATGTCAAAAATGGCACTGCCTTCTGTTGATTCCGGCCGCTTTTTCTCAACTTCTTGCTTTAATCTCATCAGTTGTTCGCAGAAAAGTTCAGAATCTATGGTTCTGCCGCCAGGTAACAGCTCATAATGAATAATGCCCTTTCAATCTCACCATACACACAGCATCACCTTGTTGCGAGTTAACCCGGGTTTCGCCAGAGTCTGTGGGGCTTCACCGGCCTTTGACCGCGACCTTTTTCGCACGTTCTTGTCGTACGTGATCCACTTTACATCACCAGTCATCAGCTTTTTCAAAAATGGTTCGGTTTTATTACGTCCTAATCAGTGCCGTCTTTGACCTATTGGAGGCCCTGGGCATATTAGGATAATTGGGTCCCTATGACTTCCGTTTGGTGATCTAACAACAACTAAGGATTTGGATTTGTGATTTGAGGTGCCCACCTATCGATCACGGGGCCCTGGACACTTGCCCAAATTGCCCACTGGGAAAGACGGGTCTGGCCCTAATAAAGAATCACAAATGAGTACATAGTTCATTAGGTTTCTTTCAGTGAGCTCGTGAGGCACCCAAATATCGAGCTTTTTTGTGTACCCAGTTTTTTCAAAAGCGCCATAACTGTTTTGTGGGCAATTCCCAGGTACGTCGTAACTACTGATATGCCATATATAATGGCATCCGTTTTATCCGTAACAGGGCGAACAAAACGACGGAAATTTTGATGTCAAAGATGCACTTTGACATCCAAATTTCCGGATTGAAAACGCTTAAACCAATGTGCTATTCTCACAGACACTGCACTAGGTCCAGTGTTGTCATGTCCAAATACTAGTTAACGGTGATAGAAAATATGGTAGATTCTAAAAAAATACCGTTATAGATCCAGGGAGAAAACGGTAATAGAAATAAAATAGCCAGACAGTAATAATTGATGCAAATACAATAATCCAAACAAATTTTTCATTAGATTCACTCATCTTGACAGTAAAGACAGACGTTGTTTGATGGACCATTCCTGGAGGATGGATGCATTGGTTCGGAATTGTGTCCACTGTATGCCAAGCATTTTCCTCCAGCACCACATTTCTAGAGCGTCTATCTTCTTTTTCTCACTCTCTCGCAAGGTCCACGTCTCAGCACCATAGAGGAATATGGGAAACACTAATGCCCTGTACCCTTAGTACGAGTTTGAGCTCACGAAAACTATCATAGTTTTCGTAATTGTAAATTATGTTTCTTTGTCCATTTTGGTGAAAATGGACCAAATATACTTAAAATTTAAGAAGACGCAAATGATTTAATGATAGAATTTAAACACTGTTTATTTGTATTGAAACGAAAGCAAAATCAGTAGCCTTAGTACTAGTGCGAGCTCATGAAAACTATCATAG
Organism: Chilo suppressalis; assembly: GCA_902850365.2. NCBI lineage: Eukaryota > Metazoa > Arthropoda > Insecta > Lepidoptera > Crambidae > Chilo > Chilo suppressalis. The sequence continues at coordinate 16,689,447 of OU963915.1, forward strand.
TTTTCGTAATTGTAAAACTCGTACTAAAGGTACTGACGAGTCGTGTTTTCGTGGCTTTTGTGATGTTCCTGAATTTGGAATTATCTTCTTTAAAATTTAAACTTTTTAATGATACCAAAATCAGTCAGATACAAATGGTTTAGCCGAAGAGATTGTATTCCAAGTTCATACATACTATAATGCGAAAAGACTTTCCCCAACCTATAACAATAAAATGATTTTTTATAGAATGTTGGGACAGGTGGATCTCATATTAAAATTAGGTATTACATAAAAAAACCATCGAGAAAAACCTATGTCTGTTTCAATCCCAATTCGTACAGAACTAAATATAAACTAATCTCTTCATTTAAATCAACTGAAGTTATTGAACTGAAAATAAAAAAATTAAATTACTGGTTAAAATGTTAATTTCCCGTAGTGAAGTCAAGAACTAATGCTGAGAAAAAATGTGATGAAAAAAGAAATATTGGATTTGTACAAATTTGATTGAAATATGAATTATAAAATTCTACCTATTTGCAAATACATGGTGATTATATTGTTGAATTTTTGATCTTATATCGTTAGCGATAAAGAGCTTGGTAGACAATGCCCTTATAACTTAGACCTTCATAAACTGTTACATAGTCCGATGAAAACAATTACTAATGTTTAAATTCTGTGAAAAATAATTACAATAAAAGTCAACTTTGAAATTTGGACTTAAGATTTTAGTCGACGATTCCTTGAAAACTTTGTTTTAAAAAACAACAGACATTGCTAAACACCTTAGGCCTCCCCCACATAAGCGCGTTATTATCAGTCGATAATATCGGATGCGTTATTGCGATAATTGTTTTTAGTACATTATGTATGAGAACGGCTACAAAGTTACACACTGCTGCGATACTGCGATAATACGCAATAGAAGTTCATGAATTCGCAATAACCCTTTATTATCGGTCGATAATTCCCAGGAGGCATAAATCACTTTAAAAAATAGGAATTGAGTCAGTTCACTATGGCGGGTGTTGAGTTTAAAACAAAACTGTTGAATATGTACTTAGATATGATTAGTGACGTAAGCACATGCTCAAAAAAGAGCCGTTACATTAATATTTGTTTTGAGTAGTAACCAATTGGGATATTATCCCTCCTAGGAGTAGTATAACTGATGATATTAACGTAAGACGATTGTAAAATTACTAATTAAATAAATATAATTACGTTCGGAAACGCAAAAAAAAGTAAATAAAATCGCTAACTGAAGATGTTTTTTGTTTTATTTAACTAAATACGAAAACACACCCAGAGAATACCCAAAAAGAATTCATACCCAGGTTTTTACAGTAAAACTTCTATTCGAAAGGGTGCACCCCTTTCGAATAATGGAAATATTCTATATAAAAAATTAAACGGAAATGCGTCACGGGCGTCACACGACTATATTTACCTATGCACGACCTAAATACATACAACAAGACAAACAAAATCGTGGCCGAAACCTGTCCAAAAGGTAAATTGGACGATCCACGGAGCTCCGTAAGATGATCGCGTAGTGTAAAACAATGAAAGGCATTTTTTAAACATTGAAAGTCACTTTAATGGATATTGTGTGAGGTCTTAATTAAAACGCATGCGTCAAAGAGATTTGACAGATTTCGAACTGTCGCATGCTCGTCAAATTTAACAACTTATTTAGACCTTGTTTCTTTGACTCTACACGCAATTCTGATTGCGCTGTTAGCAATAAAGCAGGTACGGAGCGCAAAGAAATGAGACAGCTATTTATTACCGACCATGTATTTGAATTTGTTAAATTAACAAACATTGATTAGATATTTGTCGAAAAAACTACACTTTACATACTGTAAGTATTTTTTTCGCATTTTTTCACGTAGCTCTTCGGCATCTTGACTTTCCAAAGGGCCTCGCGTGACTGTGAACCAAGAAGTGCTTGAGTGGTGTTCAAGCACTTCTTGATTGGGTCACATTTTGAGCGCACGTGGTGTATCTACTAATATCGTTTCTTGGTCTGTATTTTATATTTAATATCCTAGACGTTTTATAAATTATTGTTTCATTTTGCTGTGCCCTAACGTGGTCTTTTTTTGGAATTATATAATTTAAAACCAACTGTGATGTACACAATATAATAAAATAAAAGTTTGAAGTTTATAGGCTTAGAGATGTATGGCATGACATCCTGTATTTGCCGTACTTTTCCCAAAACGTGTTCCAAAAATCTATTCTCTTCTCGTACACATTTTCCTTCAACTCCATCTGTAAGTTGATATCTAGATAAGGCCTGGTGTTTTGTGAAGTCGGTTGCCATGGTACAGTCAGGAGACTTGATTCTCTGGGTGTCGGGTTTCTGAAAAACAAAAACGTTTATCATTATCATAATCAAAATCATTTATTCAGTTTAGGCTGTTACAAGTATTCATGAATGTCTAAAAGTTACGCCATCGCCATCGGTTCGTCAATCTACGACGGAAGACCTTGTTCTAAGAAAAACCAGCAAGAAACTCATCGACAGCTGCTTTTTTGTCCCTGTTTTATTATTTATAGAGTCGTCAAGTTGAAAAATGACTTCAGAGATGATTCATAAAATATTAATTCATCTTTTATTACATAATGGTTCACCTGTATTTTGATTGCTGTGTCATACAGTATAAATACAAATAGTGTTATTTATATTGGGTGTAAAGAGACATTAACATCTTCAATATCAAAGTATTTAGGACAGGCTCATCTCCGCTGGCAGCACCCGTTCACGAGCATGACGCATGAACCAGCCATCGCTTCGCTCAGCCATATTATAGGGAACGTAACAACCCGCCTCTCACGACACCACCGAAGATTTAATATGTAGTAAGTGTTTCGGCAGGTACTTGAGGATATGCATTAGGTCTCCTAATGTCCCCACTGGTGGAGCACAGGCCTTCCTTAAGGAAAGAATATGACAGTGCCTATCAAATTGGTGGGTGCTAACGACTGCCCATTATCGTACCTTACGAACTACCGAAGCAGGGAGGAGCTCGAGATAGTAAATACAGTGGCGGACTAAGCCCGTCAGAGGCCCGGGGCGCCAAAGCTGAATGAGGACCCCAGCTTTAAAAAAAATGTAGTTTCTTATGTTTAGGTATTTCGATAAAATCGGGCAAGTGAAATTTAAATTCGAATTAAGTTATTTCGGCTAAATAAACACCATACATACCTAGAATATGGAATGGATATGGTTGAGAAAATAAAATACGATTTGACTGACAAAAAAACAATAGACAAAATAAATTAAAGATAGTTTTTTATTTTTGTAGCGTGTTATACGTGTTTTCGTGCTTTAATTTACTGAACTTCTCAATAACTTCTGTGTAAGCGATTTCTTTGGAAATTTTCCTTTTTTCGTGCTTAAAAAGCACGGCAATACTAACCTGTCGCTCTTGACCTATTGTAGATCGAAGATAATTTCTAATTAGTTTAAGTTTCAAAAAACTCCTCTCGCATGATGCAACCGAGATGCAAATGGTCAAGAAGTATTGAAGTATAAGTGATATACAGGGTAACAATTCACTGAAGTCCTATTTTATTATAAATTTAAGGATTTCTTGGGCGCTCCATTTGGTAGCAACATCCATACTTATATCAGTGACTTTTAAATGCCTGCGGTACCTGTTTATTTCTTGGGAAACTTGCTTCTTGACAAATTCACTATAACTTTGTATCAAATTATCTGAAGCTTCTACCATAAACTTTGTTTCAATAATTTGGAAAACATTATTGATTTGTTGCATGGCCCTGTATCGTGTCGATAATTATTGTATGAATCGGTCTATACATTCATACATTGACCGACGTATTTCTTCTTCAATTGCTAATCCAGCATCATGAGCTGATTCACCCAACATCGTTCTTTTTACCTTCCTTCTTGTTCGTTTCTCGATGTTGATATACATGTCGTTGCATTTTTATATGTCTTAAGTTACAGCATTGTCTACAATCGTAGTTCGTTCGGTCACTAAATACTCATTCACGGCGTTTAGTGTGGTGATTCCTAAATCCAGAGTCATTTTTGGAGACTGCAAATATTGTTGAACTAAATTTACTTCCTCCAGTAAAGAAAGCCAGAATTTTATACAGGTTAGAAAGGTAAAATCACAAACAGCCGGCAAGAGCAGGCTTGTTCCTGATCTTGTATCTAGATTTGCTTTTGTTGGATCTTGAACTTTTTTACTTTTTCCAAATACTTGAAAATGTACTAACTCAACTCTGAACTCATTTACTTTTATACCGCAACAAAAATCAAAAACACTATTTACACTTTTTAATTAAATTACTTTGAACGGATAAGATCGCGTTTATTACTTTACAATTCGAAAAAAGGCTTATCCGTTCATGAAAATATCGGAACACACTAATAAATATCAACGTAATGAAATTATTTCCTATATTTTTAATAAGGCCGATGTTTATTTTTCGACGTAAATTGAATCCAGAGAATGTAAATGCAGGCGTACAAGAGTGGATTAATTGCACTTCGTTCATTCAGGGATTCCTGAGGAAGTACCCGCTACAAAGACGGAAAGCCCAGCGTATTGGACGCGTTCAGTAAAGTTAAAAAAATATTAGTACCGCGTAAAGTTTTTTGGTCTTGATGAAATTATGTAGGTGCTAATCACATTTTTACAGTCTTGTTTAGGATTTGATCAGGGGAACACGGAGGCATTTGGGGGCCCCCCAAGATCGGAGGCCCGGGGCCGGGCCGCCCCTTCCGCCCCTTCCCCCTGTTAGTCCGCCACTGAGTAAATATTTGATCACGGCCCTTACAAAAGTTCTACGATCGCAACTATAGCATATTCGAGGTAAATTATGAAAACACATATAAAATTAGTTATCTGAAGAGTGCGAATTTATAGTGATATTTACCCGTATTTGACGAAATTCGCCCACAGTGCTGTCATTCTGTCCCTCATTAATATGTTGTCTTCACCCTTTAACTCTTTTTCTGCTTCCAAATCAAACAGATACTGTAGCTGTTCTAAATGGGAAACTCCAGCACCTTCTATATTATTATAAAGACTATTACCAGTATATGAAAATAAATATTTATAAACCAAAGCTCCTTGTTCAAGAAATCTACTCACTGCTCTCTCTACAGGATAGTTCACCATAAAATCACTTGTGAAGTCTATCAATTCCAACATCACGTCTTTAGAAATATTTTTGTTGCCTAAATAAAAGCTTTTCACCGATTGTACAGCTTCCTTCATCGTCTTTTCATCTAATCTAAAATTGTTTTTTATCTTCTCCAAGAAAATGTCGCTCTCGTAACCTTTATTCGGTAACTTGACATAACCAGCAAACGTCTCTTTACTATTGTACCCAATCATAATTTGCGTACCACTAACCTTTAGCGGACGATGTAAAGCTTTAGAATTTGCAGTAAAGAAATGTTCTACTCTTTTATTTGGCTGTTCTCTTTCCTCACATGTACCAAGGACCATACGAGATAATCTATAAACCTCCATTACTTCGGTAGGGTGTTGTTTAGACAAAAGTTTTAACGCGTCTTGTTCCTTCACCTCTGGATCAAACGTCTTTGCTAAAGTATATGCAGCGTTGTTATTAGGTTCTTCGAATAAGGCCTCAGCGTCAGCACCTCCGCTCTGTATGATAGCTTTATCAAAAAGCTTTTCGTTTTCAGAATACAGATGCAATTCCACAGAGCTTTCCCCACCTATGGTAACTTTGTCAGGGTCACCGCCGAACGCTGCTATATTTCTCTTGATCCACCTCAAAGCGGACACTTGATCTTTTAGGCCTTGGTTACCAGGAACAGAGTCAGTATTCAAGCAGAAGAAGCCATAAGGTCCCAACCTGTAGTTTATTGTGACCACGATTATGTCGTGTTGGACCAAATGTTTGGCGTCGTATTTACCAGCGCTTCCGATTATGAAGCCTCCGCCATGTATGTATACCAACACTGGGATGTTTTTATTGGTCGTTTTAGGCACGTAGATGTTGAGGCGGAGACATTGAATTTCAACTATATCATTCTCTTTGGGGAAAAGTTGAGGGCATTTCACTGATGGATTGTTTGCGTAGAACAGTGTTGCGAAGCCTGGGTGTGGAAGTGATCTCTGTGGATGAGATTAATAATTATGTTTAGGAAAGGGAAGTATAAACAGGCCAAATGCTTATCGGCCTTTTTAAAAAACAAAGGGCACCGCGTCGTACAAGGTTAAAAACATTTACGTTTTATGTATTTTTTAGTTTGCATTGTTTGTGCGTTCTCCATGCTTAAGAACTAATAGTATCTCGTGGGCGATAAGGGAAACGCGCGATGAAATTTAGTAAACTAAGCACAGGGCATCAGGGTCGCGATAGCATAATGGTCAGTGCATTCGCCCGGATATCTTAGGGTTCGAGTCCCGTCTGCTGTCTGGTGTGCGTATTTTTTTTTCTAGTTAAAAGAGATTGCTCAAATTGGCCCTAATGCCCAAATTTATATACGTTTATTTTGATTACTGAATAGAAAATATATTTAATAAGGATAAGTATATACACACTGAACCTTTAAGTTCAGTGGTTACCGTGTTACCTGTTAGAAACACTTAATAAGGTCCACACTATGATTAAATAAGTGTTATACCTAATAAGGTCCCAAGATTAAGACTGAAAAAATAACTCATTAGTAACTTTTAGTGATTGTCTTTCGTAAAATTAATAAAAATTTGCACAAACCTTCAATTTGTTTCATTTATAGCTAGAAAATATATAAGTTACAACTTATATATATTTCGTATGACTTTATAAGGGCCACAATACTAAATTATATGAATTACCGTTTTAATATTGGAAAGCCATGAAGTTGAAAGTAGTTTAAAGCCGTTGGTTGCTATCTAAAGATTTATTTTTTCTGATACTCAACGTCTGAAATCTTGCAGTTCAATCATGGACCTTAATTCGAGCCCTAGTACACAATAAGGACCATAAACAAGCTTTTAAAAAACTTTTTTTGTAAATAAATGGACATTCGTGTGTTGTTTTTGTGCAACGTTTTCTTTTCAAATAAAAACAGTTTGGTTGATCATGACGTCGTACCAATTATCACACTTCCAAACATTGATTTATTTCGATTTCCAAAAACCCGGCCCTTATTAGACGCAATTACCTTAGAAGTTCTCAGGGGTGTCCGTCAATAATATTCGTTTCTACAGTAATTTATATATTTATAATTTCGAATCTAGAAAACAATTTTTCATGATTATTGGTCTTTTGGCGAAACATGTATGGAAGCTGAGCAATCTCCTTTTCTTTAGATTTATTTAATCAGTTTAACCGGTGATATTTCATGGTTAGTAAAATTATTTCGTGTACCTTCGCATTTAAAGCACTTATTACGTTGCATTATGTATCATATTCATTGTTTAAAAATGATTAAGTTAATGTCATTTTTTTATACTTTTTCGACATCGATTCAGAAGCCAATTCCAACTAAACTGCTATCAGGGTGTGTGGTATTTCCACAGAACACAGCTGTGTTCTGTGGTTATTTCTGTAGGTAAGACTTTATATAGTTACCTTAGGTACGTAAGTCATGGCCGTTTGTTGATAGTATATATTTGCCTGCAGCCCTAGACATTCTGCCTTACAAAGAGGGCTCAGGTACCCTTTATACAATACTAGTCTATGGGCTCAGGTACGGTAGGAGTACTTCATAGGGTGCAAGGTTGTCTCCGTTATATTATTTTGCAGCGCTCGAGAAAATCCAAAAATTCCCGTGTAAACTCATGATTCTGTGCCATCGATGACTGAACAGGCTATTTAATTATTATTATGAGTTATCAGTGTTTATTTACACATTAATTAAAACTATTTACAAGATTAACCATATACTTTAGCGAAACAATCCCACTAATTGTTTTAAGAACAATATTGAAGTTATACTTCTTTAGGCGCGTTATGAAAAAATTATGAGAGTGAAATTTTTAGATGCGCGCGCATCACTGTAACACAAAAAGTTAACATTAAGAAAATCTACCAACAAAATAGAAATAGAATCTCTATTTAGTTGGTGCTAACGACTGCATTGTGAAGGCCTATCAAAAGTATTTATTAATCTGGAACAACGGAACCAAAGCGCTATTCAGGAGACTACAGCAGCGCCATCTCTTGACCATTGGTGTAGTAGAACCAAAAACCACATCTTTATTTTTTGTAATAAAGTAACAGTTATAGGTATTCATATTTATAATATTTATCCACATGTTTCTAGTTTGTATATTCGGAATACGTGTTTGAGTTTCATACAAGTGCAAATCACATTATGTTCTAATAAATTATATTCAGTAGCGATTTTAATTGAATATTTTGATTATTTATTTATTTTTTCAAATTAAAACTGAACTTTATTGACTGTGTCCTTTTCCAGACTTTCTATTAATTTATTGTAATTAATTATTTGCATGCAATTAAAAACTAATTTTAAACGATGTCAAAGAAGGATAACTTCTCACGCGCCTACATAAGTACATGCACCCATTTTTTTATATTATGTAACAGTGCAATTAAGGCATGTTGAAGTTAAGCAACTTTCGCAATGGCCGGTCATTTGATGTGTGACCAAAAATCCTCTATCTCGAGTTACGTGACATATTGACAACCGTTGGGGTCCTAGTAACGGCTCCTACAGTTTGGTCCTTTGAGAGAACATTTCTAGATTTTCGTTTTCGCCAAAATATGTGTTAGTACGTCATTTAGTTTCCTAAGTTATGGCATTGTTCTTATCAATTAAAAATTACAATACAGGTTTCATATAAATATCAAGCTTAATTAGTTAGTTTTTTGCCATGTTTGAGACATAATATTCTTTTGAGCTTAGGAAGTGAATCAATAAGGGTATCTATACATATAATAGAATGGTAGGAAAGTCAAAACTTTACATTGAATATTTAAAAAAAATACACTTGGGGTGTGATCTACAATATATACCGAAGAAAAAAATATAGTTTTTAGAATTTTTGGCTGTTTGCCTGTATGTATATCCGGGATAAATTAAAAAAGTACTGCATGGATTTACTTCAAATTTGGCACGAATATTATTAAGAAGTCGGGTCAACTTAAAGGCTACATATTATCACGCTAAATAACTAACTCACGCGTACGAAGTCGCGGGCGGCCGTTAGTCAATAATATCACTACAACCGTTAGGCACTTTGCAGATGACGGGGTTGGGCGGTCTTTTTGTCCGCGAAGCAATAAAAACCTCGTCTGTCCGTCGATGTCTGCGGCTGCCCTCGCCGCTTACACAAAGCACACGACGGGCAGAGGCAGTCAGTTCAGGAAGTTCGTTCTAGTGAATAGTCCATCACTAAAAAGCGCGTGGCGCGGACTGAACTAGCCGCCCCGCGCCGCCGTCTGCGTTACTGCATATAAACTGGTTTGTATGATCCACGGCGGGCAACCGCGGACATGCCGCGCCGCCAGTGCCCGCCGGGCACCTGCGGCGCGGTCTTTTTGCCCTCTGTGTGCGTTTGTAATATAGGATTCACTTTGTGCTATCGTTCGCGGCGAAATTGACCGGCCCGCTTCGCCCCGCCGTCTGCAAAGCGCCTTAAGGATCTTTGACAATCTTGATATTGGTGAGTTTGTACCATGTACTGTTTCACGAAAAGGAGGACACAATGGTGTTATCGAGGTACGGCGTACGGGGAATTTTACTAGGAACACAAAGTTTAAACTTTAGCAATAGTTGGGGAAAAAAGGAATGAGAGACCAAGCCAATTCCTACGGTTTTGCAATGATGTCATATTGAATATATGCAGTCTTTTATTATATGAACGTGTTTGTACACCTTTGTGCGTTGGTTGAAATGAATGCATTTGGGTGACCTTGGACGGTCGCACAAGCACAATAAACTTGGAACTAGTTCTGCACATAGCGTTGGCTTACATGGCACCGGGACTATAGATGCAAAAAACTTGTTTTTGTTTCTAGCTATCGAAGAAAAAAAACGACGGGTTGCACTCCGGGAGTGCCGGCAGAGGTAAAAACTTAAATATTAACGTTGTGCATTTTTGACATTTTGGAATGGTTAGGGAATAATTTTGCACGAATTGCTTTAATTTATCAGTATAAAAGTACTATCATGTATGTGGTAGAATACAATATTTATTTATTGCGCTATCGTACACAAACATCACGATTTATATTACATTAAAAAAGTTACATGAATCACGTTTAAGCGCACTTAGCGACATCTATTGTAAAGAAATCAACTAACATGAATCACATTTAAACGCACCTAGCGATGTCTATTGTAAAAAAAAATGCATTTTCATCGCAATAAAGCTGCCACGTGGACGTCCTAGATAGAGACTTATTATTATAATACGATAAAATAAAATATTACTATGTTTCGTCCAATATATTGAAAGTCAACAACGTTTCCAATTTTATTGTGTGTCATGATGCGATCAGCCCACGTGTTAAACCTAACGCGAGTTTAACATTTTTTACCCATACAACAAGAAGTGTACAACGCCGCTAAAAAGACGTTTTCACTTCAATAATTTCTGGAGCACACTTTTTTCACGAGTACCAGCTAAGCTTTTAATAATTGGTGACACTCAAGAGCGACGAACGGAAAAAATCATTGAATTCCCCGTTTGGAATTAGTTTCTTTGAAGTTTGAACTAAGCTAACAGAGCGCATATGAAGAATGATATTTTTTTAAAGCATCATGTGTGAAAACAGTCATAGGTAACATACCTCAATAAAACACAAAAAAACTTGAAAAAATCATATTTAGAAAAACAACGGGCTTAACGGTTTTTTTGTAGTTAAAAAAACTTTTATACTACGTTGGGACTTAAGATTCGATGAAACAAAAAAAAATGGTTGCCTGTAAAGTCGGTTTTACGGGCGAAGATTTTACGTGACAACGTCTTTTTCTCGGTAGAATATTTATTGATATGAATATAATTAAATTGCACAATAGGAACAAGGAATTGAATGAAAATAAGAATTGCACAAATTTTAACTATAGAAATATATTTTGTTTACTAAAACATTGTACATGTAAACTTAAACTTAACACGAGAGACTCATCGTAACGTTACCGAGCGTTACACTTTTTCATAAGTGACTCCCAGCCGCAACCTAATTTAAGACGTTGTCACGTCAAAATGGATTAGGTTTAATAACAAAACCATTTTTCAAGTAGGTATGCCAAAAATTATGCAGAATATTGTAGTGATATAACCGAAAAAGATAGATGATAAATATCATTGCTATTTATATTACTTTTTTACGATTTATTGTGTATAATTAATGGGGGTTAGTAAAAATGCTACGGAACCCGTGCGCGGGCCCGACTCGCACTTGGCCGGTTTTTGTAGGTTTCACTTCTATCGCATGTGAACAGCACATCGGATATGTTTTTTTCAAAATGGTGAAAAAAAGACAAGTTTATTAATGTTTTCATTTAACATCACAACTGGGACCCAAATTACCGTCAATAAATTTATATTTGCAAAAATTTAAATACCGTCATCACTAGCTATTAATAAAACGACTTACTACCGGCGATTTTAATAACGTGGGATTATTTTGGACCTACACATTTAAAAACACTATACCTACCCTGACTGCACGTCACGCTTCGACCTCTTGCATTGCGCAGTCGAGTAAAAAAGGGTGTGGGCGAACGTCAGAACACGGAGATTTTATAAATAAGAGCGTGCGCACCGTTAAGCGGGGCACGGAGAGGGATTCCGTCGCGGGGATCCGCTCCGTGCTACGTGGTCGTCGCGGGAACCGGGAGGCTGGTGACTCTCTCAGCGCCGCCAGTACAACTTCAAATGCGCTGGTGAACAGTCGATAATGGATTATTTTTGTTGATAATACCACCCAGTTATAAGAGGACGCAGACGAGAGCATAGAAGACAGCCGATCGAGCGTGCTCCGCTCCGTGCCCTGCTTAACGGTGCGCATGCTCTTAGTCAAGCGTATTTTCATGGACTTCAACAGCGTACTGTAAGAAGGCCGTCGCTCTCTCTCTTTAAAAAAAAGCCACCCCAAAACGCCCGGATTCTGATTTAATTGAAATAAAATTACCAGAATCACACGCGTACTCGAGTATCTGAGCTCTTAATTGCGAGAAATGCTCCTTGGGATGGCCGAAGTCTAACTGTGGGAAATAATTAATAAATGTGAGGGCTGCATAAATGCAGACCCTGCACTTGATAATGAGGGCTATCGCGTATGAATCCGCCGCTAGAGGCGCTAGTGTAGCGTGAGGTCTCCGAAATGTCAAATGTTATTGCTTGTTGGTTGACTACGCGGGTTTATTTCTAATTAAAATAATTTTGTGAATAATTGGTAACAATTCGGCTTAATTATGGCAAATATGAGTTATGTGGCAATGAATGTCAGTTATTAAAAATTTGAGCTTAGAAAAATGATTATGTTCCCATTTTTTCCGAATAAAACAGAACTGCGCGTCACTGTGGCATGGCCTATTATGTTTAGGATATGGTTCTTTTGTGTTAAAATACGATCTAAATGTAACCTTTGATTTCATGTGCGTATTAATAAACTTTAAAAGTTACAATTTAGGACCTCACTCAACAGTGGCGCCATCTGGTTAGGCAGAAAAATCGGTAGCCCTCATTCTGTGTAAATCTCTGTAAGGATAGTTAATATGTAAAATTAGCGTTCTTAGAATTAAATCAACTTATGAATATAAACCTCTAATATAAAAATAGCTTACTCCAAATGGGTTTTCCTCGTCCACCAAAGCGTATGGAATACCGAAGAAGGTTTCATAGTCTCCACGATCCTGTCCTACTATCCATCCATTGTTTGTCCTCACAATCGTAGTCTGACACAACAGTTCATTTACTGTAACTAACAACAAGTAAAGCGCGAGCATCTTTGTCTAAAGACAGTCTTGGAATAACGAAGTCATGGCTGAACTGGTTTATATATAACTGAATCGTTGACCTGCTGTTTCTTTTTGACGTGACAACGTCTTAAATTAGGTTGCGGCTGGGAGTCACTTATGAAAAAGTGTAACGCTCGGTAACGTTACGATGAGTTTAAGTTTACATGTACAATGTTTTAGTAAACAAAATATATTTCTATAGTTAAAATTTGTGCAATTCTTATTTTCATTCAATTCCTTGTTCCTATTGTGCAATTTAATTATATTCATATCAATAAATATTCTACCGAGAAAAAGACGTTGTCACGTAAAATCTTCGCCCGTAAAACCGACTTTACAGGCAACCATTTTTTTTATTTATATATTTGTTAGAAGACCAGAGGAAAACTAGTGCAATAACAGTATAAAAAATGCAATAAGTATGCAAAAATATGCATCGCGTCTTATCTTAGGTAGGCTGGCTACCTTTGCAAAAGAAAAAATACTGTATCCTCATAGGGCAAGTTTGTCGTCCGTATGTCAAGACGCTTCTTCTCAGAAACGCGAGAAAGCATGAAACTTAATATCAAAATTACAGCATGTCGGTTCTGTAAGATAGAATCTCATTTATACAGATTTATTCGGATGTTTGACATTAGATAAATATGCATTACGCAATGACACGGCTAAATATCAGTTACAGCAGTCAGTTATGGACACTTAACAATTGTCAAAATTCCGAAAAAATGAGATCTTAAGTGATGTTCTATCTTACAGAATCCACGGGCACTTCTGCATTTCTACGGCGGCTACTGAATTCCAGCTGCACTACCGCTGAAACTCAGAATTACTATCTTCGCGTTTGGACTTTATCACCACCAGTGCCGTCTTTGACCTAGGGCCTGGAGGCCCTGGGCATATTAGGATAATGGGGCCCCTATGACTTCCGTTTGGTGATTTAACAGGAACTCCCTAGTTCCTCAATTAAAGAGTACTTTGTATTTGATCTGAGGGGCCCCCCTATCAATCACGGGGCCCTGGCCCTTGCCCAAAGTGCCCACTGGGAAAGACGGGTCTGATCACCACTTAACATGAGGGGGGGCGTACCTCGCTATAAAAAAAATACGAGTTTTGGAATCTGTTTTCATACCGAGTTTGTCTGTATTTTATCATGAGTAATCACCAACGTCCTTGGTCTCCTGTTTTTTCTTCTTCTTTCTATCATCATCAGACTATTAATGTCCCCACTGCAGGGGCACATGTATGGAATAGGGACTGTCCATTATGCGGTCCATTAGTGCGAATTGGTGGGTGCTCACGACTGCAGTTGCAGCTGGGACCATCGATTTAAAGTTCCTTCCGAAGTTCGAGAATTATCTCGATATTAAGGTAAGTCTTTGATCACCCATCCAATGATCGGCAATTTCGAAAGTTGCTTTCTCAATCGCAGGCCTAACCTAACCTAACCTAACCCCATCGAGCTCCTCTTTCACACTACTACTTTCTTTACATACTTACAAATCAGTAATACCAGAAAAACTAGTAGGTTGAAAATAAAAGGCTTTCGTATTTAAAAATATTGTTTAATTTTCTTTGCAAAAATTCGAGCGAAATAATTTATTTATATAATTTTTTTATTTCTGGATTTTTATATCTTGGAACATTTTTAAAAGAAAAAAAATTAACTCTGCACATGTATCAGACTAGAAGATATACTTACTTGAAGAAATTTAAGGTTTTGTAACTTAGCGCTCAATGCATTAGTTGGTTGGTTAATGAAGAAGCGGGTTTGATTCTGGCCGGATACCGGATACGTTGAAGTTTTTTCTAAAAAAGGTTCCACTTATATACATTAGTTACACCTACTTTAGTAGGTAAATACAAATATTGATTTTTCAAAAGCAATTCTATATATATATATAATTTCATAATTATTTGAATTATATCCAAAATAGAAGAGCTTTTGATTACACAGTAAAGATTTATAATAAACAACAAAAAAATAAAGTTGTTGGTTGAGAGAAAGGCGTGTATGCCAGTAGCGAAAACAACGTTTACCAGTTTTTAAATGCTTAAAGTGAAGATTTTACAACAGTATTGTAAAATCAAAAATTGGACGGCAGGCAAGAAAGATATTTGGATTTGATTTGGAAAAACTGGGACGCTGAATTAATAAAAGCAACAATAAGAAAATTCTACAAAAGTAGAATTACCAATGAAAACCAAAAGGTATTATTTATCAAACTGTCGTGTTCGTCCGGCTGTTACTAATCTGAAGTGCTTTAAACTTGTGTTTTTACCACCGAATGTTACATTTGCTCTGCAACCAATGAACCAAGGTGTAATAAGATGTTTAAAATCTCATTATAGAAGAGTGAAAGAGCAAGTGTTAAAGATAATTGAAAACCTTGACAGTAATGACCAGAAAAGCTTTACGGTATTTGATGCCATTTTGATGATATCTGGAAGTATGGGAAAAGGTATCACCAAAACTATTGCGAATTGCTTCAGACATGCAGGTTTCAAACACCTCTTGACAATATCCTCAGATGATGTGACTGATGATGATGAAGAGGACAACATTTCTTTAGCTCAATTAGCCCAAATTTTACAGCCTGATTTATCTACTATTGAAGCAGATGAGTTAGTTGATGTGGATATCTCTATTGCAATTTGTGCACCAGCTGCGGAAGAAGATATTGTACAAGAAGTTCAAGATCACGAACAGAAAGACACTGAGGAACAATTTACATTGCCATCTTTGAATAGTGGTCTCAATGTTGTTAGTGTATTACGAAAAATTGTTCTTTATAATGAACAGTTTCAAATGCAGGGAAATTCTGACGATAAATTAATTAAAATTCCTAAAACACAACACAGAAGTGTTCGAAACAGACTAAAATTACATATTTAATTAAAATAGAAAAATGATAATTATATGATATTTTTTTATTATACGTTTCAAGTGAAATAAATAAAATTTAGTTTTATTTTATATATGAATATATTAATCACGCATTCAATAATAGGTATTAGGTACTTAATTACATCGGCTGTAACGACTATCGGTTTTCACGAACAAATATGAGTAGTCCCTTCCCCTTCATGTCGTTTTAACAGATTTTGACTGTAATGGATTAATGAATTTGACATGGAAAACAAACCAAACAGATTTTGGAATAAAGATGATACAACTTTCGTAAAGTTTAATGAGATAAGATCTATACTTGTATCAATAAGAAATTGAATCTGTGCCAATAGAATTTTTATAGTCTAGAAACAAAACAGGGAATTAAGACTGTCTGGATCCGAGAAAACTGAATAAGTTATTATTAGAAAACCCAAAAACATGTTGAAGAAGTGGCATCAAAGTTACGGGATACGGAGTTCTTTTCTGTGTTTGATCTTTCAGAAGGCAATCATCATTTTCCGCTAACTGAGGAAGCTTTAACACCATTTAGATTAGACAGATTTCTTGTTCTTCCATAAGGTGTCTCAAATGCACCTAAAGTTTTCCAAGATCAAATTAATAATTTATTGGACATTTTGGTACATGAAAAAAGTGATACACTTTTGCTTTCCATAACTGGGCATACCTAGATAAAGGATATTTAATAAAAAGCCTCAGCAAATCGCTTTAACACACTGTTAGCACTCCTAACCCTTCGTTTCCAGTAAGAAACAAGTCTTTACTAGTTTTAAAAAAAGCTTGTAGGATACTTGTTGTGGCAGTTTAAAACAACATTTCGTTTGCACTGCATAGACAACTAGTATCTTACAAGTAAAAATCACTTATTTACTTCACATATTTAGTTTATCCAACAATTTTGATGCAAGTATTGTATACTAAATGTTTTATACATGTATATCAACAAAAAATTAAGACATTGTATAAAATTTGTTAAATACAAGTATTATACCTTGGTGTAAACGAGGGGTTATAGGTACCTACTAATAGTACAATAGTATTATACACATTAAATGTTCTATTCATAAGTACAAAATTTACGCTTACGATAAGTTATATGCTATAACTTCGAAAATAAGAGAGAGAGAGAGAGAGAGAGAGAGAGAGAGAGAGAGAGAGAGAGAGAATGAACTAAACACAGATAACAAAGAGATCTCTTTTTTACAACTATAAGAATAAGAATTTCTATATTTTTTAAATATTACTTTTATAGTTTTATAATCTAATAACAATTTTTATAGGAATATTGCACTAAAATAATTAAGTACGCCTAAATGAGATAAGTTAAAAATTGATACTACTTAACAAATAATTCTATCATACAAATCTATGCCCAAATACTTATATTAATCATGACATGATTCTGGATGATAGAATGAAATTGAGATTAATCAACATAGTGTTTTTTTCCTCTTCGAGCCACTTGTCCTGTGTCTCGAAAGAATATGATTTCAGGAATTTTCTAAGTTAACAACAACATTTGACAGTATTACAAATTAAGTGCCAACTGTTAGCATCTGTATTAAGAATGTATAATGGCAGCGATTTTTACTTTTTTTACAGAAAAAATATTGGTAATTTTACTACATCACCACGACAAAGAAAACGGTTATTTTTTCTATTGTCACGTGATCAAAAATCCGTGGGATTGACGGAGCCTAACCTCTGGTCAAAGTGACATTAGCTGTCACGTTTGACGTTTAAATGACAGCCGTGTGACGTCACACAGCATAAGTAAACACGCCTTTAATACCCAGAGAAAAGTCACAGGGACATTATATCTGAAAGCAGTATTTTTGATATCGTTTTTTTTACCGAAATACACAACAGGATGATAGATAAATATGTGCGTGCCCTCCGAGGGGCCACAACTACCCTGTGACACGGTAATATTATCTATACAGTATTGTGACTCGGCCCTGTCCTTGAAATAACTGCCTACGGCCGAGCGGGGCGTGGACACGCGGTAGGGTAGCTGTAATTCGGCGTTTCGTCTGAAAGCCCAGATTCGTCATGAGTCGTAACGTTCGACTTACAACAGCTACAAAGGACAATGGGCAAAATTGTATGGACGCTGCACCCACGTCCGCCACAGTTTAAACTACATTTGTTTGAAAGGTATTATAGTCATAATCATCTGTGCCAAAGCGCATCAAATTCTATCCCGGGGGTCTTTAGTTATATTAAGTTAAATAGGTACAAGTTCATAGGTAAACGTAACTATAGCAAACATAATATATATTAATGATACAAGGACGATTATATAGGACGGATATATATTATTTGATGACCTCCGTGGTGGAATGGTATGTACGCCGGCATCATGTAATGGTATCATGGTGTCGCCGACTCGAGAGGTCCCGGATTCAAATCCTGGTGAGGGCAGATGTTTGTGTGATGAGTACGAGCATTTGTACTCCAGTCATGGATGTTTAATATGTATTTCTATATCAATATTCTTATATATGTACTGCATATGTATTCTATTCATTACCCTAGCATCCCATAACACAAGCCTTACAGTGCTTACTTTGGGGCAAGGCTAATCGGTGAGTGTAAAAAAAAGGAATTAATTATGAAACATTATTTCATTTCAAATATTTTTAATAATCTTCATCCACAGTGTCTAAGAAGAGAGCCGGTCTGTGAATATCCTCGTCATGTCTTGCCAGAAATAAAAACCATATGACCACCATAACATGAGCACAGCAGCCTAAAGTGCAGTTTCCCGTTTAACATGAGCATAATGAATAAAATAAGTAATAATGTTTTAATGCATTTATTCCATTTTCGTCTTCATTTATCAATATATAGGAGTAATAGAGCTGAGACCTCGTATGCCTCGAATCTATTTTTGCTCGCAAAAGCCACTGATTTTTTTGGCAAGCACCGCAAGCACGGTTATTTCATTCAGCCAATGTCAAGTAAAAGATCCTTCTTTTACTTGACATTGGCTGAATGAATGCATATATGCAGAAATGCATTTAAATAGACCCGTAGATTTTATTATTGGCTCGTACGATTATAATGGCGTACGTGATGATAATCGTGTTCCTATTTCCAAAGCGTGTTAGTTAAATATCAATGAAGTAACAGGGAGCGCACAAAAAGTAAGACATACTATAACTGCATACGAGTAGACTAGTTGGAACGGCAACTGCAAATATCACATCCTTCAACCCCCATACCCTTACCCTGTTAAACGTTTTGTGGCGTCTCAGTAAGTGCAAGCAGCAAGCAAGCAGGATGTTCGGTAGGCTTTGCTGTATAGTATTTTGTATCTGGTTGTATAGTAAGATATGACTCACATTATTATGGCTAATATTATATAACGAAAGTACTATTGATTTTGAATGAATTTATTTAGCTATTTAATAATGCCCATGTGTGCAACCGGAAGCCATGACTTACACACGACTGATGGTTTTCTTTAAGGTCTATGTGCGGAAACCTTAACCCCTAATATAGAACATGCCCATATGTATATCTTTTGACTCCCAGGATATTTTTTTACGGTGTCATAATAAAAAAGGCTAGTTTTTCATAGATCTATCGATTCATACTAATTACATAGTTGGCGGAGCTGGGTGCGTTTTGCCCATTGTCCATTATCCTTCTGGCTAATTTTTTTTTAAAGGTCCTGTTAAATTTTTATTTATACGAAACCTACGTTTTCCAATATGGCCCCTCGGAGGGCACCCACATTAAAAAATAACCACTTTTTTGTAAACACTTATGAATAACGTAAGATTGTTTTCAAAAACTTGCCAAATACCCTATTCGTAACATTTTTTTTATATAATAAATTAAATTGTGATAAACTCAATAAAGATAAGAGAGCTAGTAATCCTTGACTATCGTAATAAAAGACCGTTTGTAAACGAGGAGCTGGCGAACAAAACGGTATAATTACGCATCTGGTCAAAATACTTTTTTTTACAGTCCGGAGGTTTTGGGCCCGCTGAATTTGAATCTCAACACATTTTCAATCAAAACCGCCTTTAAATTACCGTTGAAATTACTAAATTAAAAAAATCTAAACCACGCCAAAAGCTCACTGTAGGTATGTCATTCAATTTAATTTTATGTAATTAAACCGTTTTGTTCGCCAGCTCCTTCAATGTTAATTTGCCACATTTATTTGTAATAACTAAATATAACGTATTTAATGCTTCATTAGACGCATTTATAAAAATTACGAATTATATAACATCTTTAACATACCAGAAACAGTTGAGAATACACTTCCGGACACATTTATCGCCACCCTTTTCTAAGTTTTGACGGTCCCTAGCTAGAACCTACGCAGTTTCGAAGCTTTATTAACCATATTTTCGTGTTTTTTTTTTCATTAATATGTATGCAAAACTGTATGTTTATGGTTGAGACCATAAATATAAAGTTTTGCTACAAAACGTTGAAATTTATAACACTAAGTGGGCCGATAGGACCGGAAGTATATAAGGTGAAATTTAATGTTTTAATGAAACTGTGAGATTATTGGGTTACGTGTATAGAGTATGCCGGAGTATTTCGGAATTATTGAAGTATTTTTTTCATGTATTTATTTATAATTTAGTGTATTTTTATGTCCTTTCCTCCTTTTGAGTAGTTATTCATTTTAAACAAGCATACTTACTTATATATATATATATATCATTTTAAAAAATCCGAAAAAATTTAGTGATAAGTAATTACTCTACATACTTAACCCAACAATCCCACGAAGTTTCATTAAAACATTCAATTTCACCCTATATTTAAATATTCCTTGAAATATATTTTTTTATGTTCGCAACTCTTTGTTTAAAACATCTTGTTGCAATAAAAGTAGTCTTCTGTTTATATAACATTCTGCTGCAACGAAAACCTAGTTTCTTATGAATCAAGCACTTTTACCAGGAATATAAATTCAACTAAACCTCATTATACAATCAGACATTCAATAACTTGAAATTAACCAATGAACAATGAGCATCAATGGAAGCCACTACACATCAAGGATGGTAGCAGAAAGGGCATAGATTGAAAGCATACCGTTACATGGCTTCGCTCTTGTTATTCTTCTGGGTTAACTTGCTTAAAGTGCTGAGTTGTGGGAACGCTGTCTTGTTCTGCACCGGGTTGAGTCTGGAAGTCAAGTAGATAAAGGGTTCGTACAGAGAAGGCCTGTCCATTGCGGAAACTTCGAAATGGCGAACCTTTTCCCTAGAACACCAGTTGGCGGCTTTAGAGCAGGTGTTCTCGAGGCTGTTGACGTCGTCGAGACCAGTCCGGTTTCCGATCACAAGCATTACCACCTGAAAGATTCATTGAATGAATGAATGATTGAATGAAAGATTTTTATTTTTCTCTCACAAAGTCACAAGGTAACATTATAATTAATTAAAAGGGTATTGAATGACAAAAACAGTAAAAACAATGTAGTTAAAACAATCATGATAAATGAGAATACTAGTACTAATTCCTGTAAAACGTTAAAAAAGGTACTGAATACTTTCATAAGTTTTTATCTATATATATAAAACTCCAAGGTGACTGACTGACATAGTGATCTATCAACGCACAGCCCAAAACCACTGGACGGATCGGGCTGAAATTTGGCATGCAGGTAGATGTTATGACGTAGGCATCCGCTAAGAAAGGATTTTGATCAATTCAGCTCTACACCGAGCGAAGCGAGGGCGGGCCATTAGTATTAAATAAATGTTAATGATTTTATTGTTTAATTTCATTGGCAGTAAATGTTATCTACATTTCTGGTTCAACTTACTTCTTTTTTGTCTTTGTTCCTATCTATATCCTTCTTTAAGTACATAAGCACATCAAGTGATTCCGGCTTCGTTGTGTCATATACCATGACGAACCCCTCTGCGAACCCAAGGTAGTGTCGTTGCAACACTTGGTTGGCAGTCAGCTGCATAGTCGGTGATTGGGGAGGACCTGCATCAACATAATAAAATATTTGATTATTTGATGAGGTACTACACAGCTCATAAAAAATTGTCTGCAATTTCATTTGAATTTAAAACACTTTATGGACGCCATACTTAGATTAAAACAAAAAGGGAAGATATGGTACACCCATACTAGCATCAAATAAAATATGCTTCGAATCAACTACATAAGCAACTCTCACACACGCACACGTCTGTACATTCAATCGAGCGAGCGCGACAGAACTGTACGATCAACGCAGCGCGAGCGAAACGGCGAGTCCAGAGTCCGAACGGCTGAGCTGCATTGTTGTCCTTTTCTTGATAACAAAATGGCGATCACGTAAATAACATTCACGACAAACCGTGATTTTTGAGAAAAAAAGATTTTAACAGTTTTCGAATGAAAAGTGTTGTCAAGGCATTTGATTTTGAACTATTTGTGTTCTTTATAAAAACATCGAAGACATTTTTTTATCTTTATAACACAGAATATACGCAATATTGTTATACTGAGTGCACATGCAGCGAGTTTGAATGTCCAATTGTGGCTAAAGCGAATTGCGGTCATGTACCACAATTTAAGCGGATCACTTTTGAGGCGAGAGTGCCGTATCTTCCCTTTTTGTTTTAAACTTAGACGCAATAAAAGACTTCGTTGGAGGGTAGACTGATATGTCTGCCAATAACAGCCTACCCGCAATTACTTTAGTTTCTCAGTGATCATGGCGCTTACGATAGTGCCATAAAATCAGAAACTCGTATATACGTTACCATATGGTAACAATTCCGTAAATAACATAATTTAATATAATGTTAGTGACCATGAAAGTTTAAAACAACATACTATAAAAAATATAATTTACACGTCAGGATAAAAAACCCCATCTAGATATAAGTGAATAATTGTGAAAAAAGAAAGTTTAAATAAATATAGGAATCTCAACTTATGTTAGTGCAAAATGTTAAGGCTTATTGAATTTTAAAGCTTATTAAATTTACTATAACGACTGAAAAGGTGGGATGATGATATAGTTAAATTTATTTTTATATGTCTCGTATGCACCTATGTGGCCCTTCCACATAGGTGTATAAGTACAAATAATAGAAACAGTGCACTTTAAGTGATCTGGAGATTGCACTAGGCTACAAAACCTGTACCGCCTTATTACAAAACGTAGGCTAAAGTTAAACCTGGACTAAAAGTGATGCTGTCACTTTTGTTCACTAAAAAGAACACAGAGACACACTGTGTATAAACCAAGACTAACTATAGTCCGCATTTTAGAATAAGGAGGGTATAGCAGGGTGAGCATTGCAGAACACATATTCCAGTCTTAGTACAACAATAAAGAGTGAAAATTTATTCTGACAAATTACATTTACAAGAAAATGTGGGATCAGTACTGAATTTTAGTGACCAGTGGAAGAGATTCAGCAAAATTCAATAAATTGTACTTACAATAGTTCACTGTACAAACATGGAAAGAGAAAGTTAATATGATTATCTGTATTAATCCGTGTATAAAGAAAATATAACTAGAAAAAATTCCACGCGGACCAGGCAGTAGACGGGACTCGAACCCGCACCCTTCGCAATCCGGGCGAATGCACTGACCAATTATGCACCGCGGCCCTCACGGACCGCGTCGAAATTCTTCTAGCCATTCTTAAGCTGCAAGGCAGCGCCATCTCTTTGCATTATAGGTAACCCACAATCGAGTCCCGTCTGCTGCCTGGTCCGCGTGGATTTTTTTCTAGTTATATTTTCTTTAGATTTAAACATCAAGCAGTTACATCTTTAAAATAATAAAAATTATAATCTCTATATAGTTTGTATATCACCAGTGTTTACTATAATATAACTAGCAAACCAGTGAACCAAATGTTCACCAAAACCTGATTTAAAAAAAAATGTATTTAATTAATTGAGAACTTCGGAGATTTTGTGTGGTTTCGTTTGAAATTCGTGATTTCTCGAAAACCGGAAGTGCTACGTTACTCAAATCCGGTTTGTAGTCTTATCAGACTATTCTTAACTTAAATATTCTCTTTATCTATCTCTTACGGTTTGGCCGCTGAAACAGCACCACAGACGGACGGACTTGTCTAATAGATAAGAGACTATTAAAATACTTCACTTTACAAACTAAGAATAGAATAGAATAATCAAGAATAGGTGTTTGCATATAAAGCATATGTTAAGAGCTAAGAATCTTAAACCTATTTAGCCATATTAATAGCATGCAAAAAAATCTAATATATTAAAACATAACAGTCATATTAAATTTACCTATCATTCATTTAATAACAAGTATTTTATCATTATAATTTAAATTCAAATTTATGTCAATATTAATTACAATTCTCAATGTCAGTTCAAAATAAAAATATTTTATGTCAATTTAGTGTGATATACCTATAATAACAATTTTTTTTCAGTATGATAATTTAGGATTATTATTCAATTCAATGTCAATATTAATTACGATTCCTGATGTCAATTCAAAAGTAATATTCATGTCAATATATTATATGCATTCAAAATAAAATTAATCCAAAATCGACATTCATTTCAATATTCAGGACTTATTTTTTAAAAAATCCTCTACAGAATAAAACCTTTTATCCAATAGCCAATTTTTTAATACTATTTTGAACCTGTTGTAGGGTAGTTGCTTAATATTGTCAGGTACTTTATTATATATTTTTATAGCCATTGCATAACCATTTTTATTGAAACGCGAAATTTTGGGATTGTTACTCAATACAAGTTTATTCAAATTTCTAAAATTTCTGCTTGTATTATCTTTTAGTTGCTGGTATAGTTGGCTGTTTTGTTTAACAAATTTTCCCATTTCTAATACGTATAAGCAGGGCAGTGTTAATATTTTTAATGTTTTGAAGAACTGTCTGCAAGAAACATCTGGTGCAATGTTACAAATGGCTCGAATACATTTCTTTTGGGCAATGAATACTTTATTTATATCCGTACCATTTCCCCATGTTATGAGTTCATATCTAAGGCAAGATTCCACATAAGCTAAATATGCTAAAACTGCTGTCTTTCTGTCTGTAATTCTTGCAAGATTATATAAAGCAAATGCGAAGCCATTTATTTTTCCAAGTACATTTTCTATTTGGTCTCTCCAATTAAGCCTGCTATCTATAAATAGACCCAAAAACTTACCTTTTGTAGCCCATTAATATTGTTTTCCGTTAAAGTTAATATTCGTCAAAGAGTTTTTAAAATTATTAAAATTAATTATATTGGTTTTGTTAATATTAATTTGAAGATTATTATCATTCCAATCTATTATGGATGTCAAAGTATCAATAATGTCATTTCGATGTTGTTCCATTGTGCTACCTTTATTAGTAGAGACTAACACTGAGATATCATCAGCAAATAAAGTAAATTTATAGTTTGAACAATTTTTAATGTCATTTATATAAATTAGAAATAGCAATGGACCGAGTATACTCCCCTGTGGGACGCCAGTATCATTTTTTTCAAGACTGGATCTGTAGGTATGTATCGTATGTTTATTACCTATTTGTTCTATTTCAACAAATTGAACTCTGTTCTCTAAGTACGATTTTAACCAGTCATAGGCAGGACCTCTTATTCCGATCAACTGTAGTTTATCGAGTAGTTTTTTGTGTGATACCCGATCAAATGCTTTAGACATGTCAATGATGGGTCATCGTGACGTAGTAGTAGTAGAGTTAGAGTGGGTGGTGTGTGTGTGACGTAGTAGTAATGGCCGTCATGATTACACACACACAATGTTGCGATGAGTCACACACAATGATTCGTCATGATTTCACAATGTTGCGTCAATCGATGAGTCATTCACGCCATATATTACAGCACATAACACACCATGCAACCCAATTTAGTGGTGAAAGGTCCCGAGAGTGACCTTGAAGCGAGCGACTCGGACCCGTGCGCCGATGGAGTTAAGGTGAATTGTGGCACGGCGCGAATAGAAAAATAAGTGAAAGGAGCGCGTCGACGCGTATATAGAGCGAGAGCGCGCAAGATGACCGCCAGTCTTCGTGTGGAATTATGATTGCGCGCGCGCGTTGGCCTCCCGACCTCCCATCCTGTGAGGCCGTGCGGCGGCTGGGTGCATTAGGTTTTTTTTCTCTAAAGTGATTGATTAGTTTTTTAAAAAAAAAATGTCAGAGGTCGAAGATTTAAACAAAGATGATGAGGAAAAAGAACCGAAACAATATGAAATACCGACAACAACAGATGCGCTAGCATTTTATGGAACAAAAACGGACGAAGATAAAATACAATACATGTATCATTTTGATAAAATGCGTGATTATAGAAAGTGTGAAATGTTACCGCAAGAAATGCAATTGTTAATAACTCGCAATTTATTGGTGAAACCGAGTAAGTATCACATAAAATTGTCGATGGAGGAGTTCGATGCTGAATGGATTACACCGAGAACGGTGACGGTGGAAACGAAGGACACCACTCACACGATAAAAATTGAATACACCGAAGAAAACAGTAACATACCGGGCGATGTGTACATTATCGAAGCGGAAGTGGGTCCAATAATTACATACAATTTATACGATTCAAAATATTCTCAATATCAAGTGGTGGAAACGAATGAATTAAATAAATTACCATTGAAAAAAGTAAGAGCGCTATATTTGTTTTGGAGTCCGGAATCGACGTGGACACTCTAAGTGTTCAGAGGGGATGAAGAAATAGAAAAATACGAATTAGAAGAGACTGGATTTACAATTCCGCAAGAAAAAGATTGACATATTACGATTGGCGATCGACACGGTGAACAAGGATAAATCTATAAATAACATAAAATTGGATTCGTATGATATATACATTTATAGTGAAAAAATATAATAGCACAGCGATGTCCTGATAAATATGATCAATATCGGGAAGCAATCGATAATAATTTTATTTACAATTATCATAGAAAAAATTAAAATGGACGATACGAACCAATGCAGGAAATATAGACAAGCACTGGTACCACCACCGTCGGTTCCAAAACTGTATATAGTGCCGTGATTGAAGCGAAAAATACAGCCTTACCTCCGAATTTTTTTACTGTGAACCAATTTGCATGAAATTTTGGAATTAGGCTCATCTTACCCTTAACTTCAAAAGTGAAAATGATCTGACCTCCGCCTATTATTTTTAAGGGGTGTAAACAACCCCTTAATGGAAAAATTGACATTGAGCCATTTTATCGCTAGAAAACGAAATTGTAAAGTATTTTCTAACATAATTACCTCATATTAAAATCATTTTCAACCCATATATATATATTACATATTTAAAAATAATTTAATTTAGAGTAAAAAATTGCTATTTATTGAATAAAATATTTACTAATTATATAAAATTGTACTATTACTATTAAAATAGAACCGTTTTCCCCCGAAGGGTAAAAAACGGATATTTAGGTTTCTGCCGAAGCTTGAACCACGGTTGAGATAACACCCTTGTAACTCAGCCCTATTTCACTCAATTCATGTACAAGTACCGCCATCTATCGTGGGTTTATAGAACTAACCTCTAGCCCGGCGCGAGCGCCCGGCTGTTATCTTCTCAGTACCTAACTGTAGCCGGCAAGGCACTTATGCGTGGTTCAAGCTTCGGCAGAAACCTAAATATCCGTTTTTTACCCTTCGGGGGAAAAACGGTTCTATTTAGGTGTTCGTGCCTTCGCTTGAACCACGGTTGAGACGTGTTTCACCTCTGCCGGCGCCGTGTCGGGCGTACTGTGACTGATAAGGCCCTATTAAAGAAAAATATTCATTGAAAAGATAATAAAATAAAAGCGTGGTAAAACAATAGAAATCCAAATATTATAATGTGAGATCATTTAATTTAAACAAAAAATTTTTACTTCAACTCTGTAAATGACAATAATTATAGTAATCATACTGCTAACATTAGACCATCTGTAAATCGGTTAATAAAAATTATATATTATGTGTTATTATTATCAGGGATCATTTTCGCTTAATCAACAGGAGAAATACAGCTACTCATATTGATGTTGTTGTTTATGGATGCCGGTGACTGTACGTTTCTGAAATAATGATTAAAAAAAGTATTTTTGGACCTCCAGTTACCCCGCTTTAGGACTTCGTCTATATCCATGTTGTTCTGTGTCCAGTTGTTTGAAGCCACACTTGCTCTGATGCTGCCTGCTGACGCTGACACATGTGCTTCTTTGAAGAGAGTTTTTATCCAACCCGCTATTACAGCTCGTGAAGCTTCCTTAACTACACCTCTTGTAGTAATGAATAGGCTATTTAGTTGTCTCGCGGCGCGACGATCTTGCGACAAACATATTAGTTGCTTTACCCAATGAACTAAATTGAATCTTACATCTGGCATTGCCTTAAAGGACCATCCAGATTGTCTATAAGAGGAGCTATCGGTCTTGGATCCATATTTTGGCCAAAATATTATCTCATCGTCTTTTACTTCGAAATCCTTCGGATGTATGCTTAATAATGTTAAGTCATGCACCCTTCTACCTGATGCAAGTAGTAAGAGTGTACAGACATGACGAGAGACTGCAAACAAACTTTGGCTGTCGAAACTATAGGACGCCATGAAAGTAATCAGGTCATCTAATTTCCATGACAAAGGTGTTCTGCTTTTAGGTTTTTTAGAGAGGATTCCTCTGATTGTGTGAACGACCATCGGATGTGACGCTAGATAGGAACTTTTCTGCGGGTCGGTGAAAGTAGCTACGACCGATTTATGGACCAATATAGTACTGGGTGCTAGTTTTACAACTTCATACAAATAACAAAGAAATCGAGCTAGATCCGCTGGTCTCGGGTCATCCGTTTTTATATTATTTTCAGATGCCCATCTGCACCATCTGAGCCAAGCAGGCCGGTATGTTTTTAAAGTAGACTTTCTCCAAGAGGCTTGCAGTAGCTCTATTTCAGATTCGTTCCAGTTAGACAACTCGTTGGCCCAGCCCGTACAGTCCAAACCTGCAAACTGAGGTTGTCTATTCCAGGTGGTGGCAAGTTGGTTTCCAGGTCCACGAGGTGGTGAGAGAGATCCGGGATCTTCCATGGCAGTTTGGTCGCGCGACTTTTTACTGTCGGTGTCCAAAAAGCTTTCTGCCATTCCGGTGTCACTAGAAGGTAAGTGCCTGTTGACTGTTCCAGGTGATAAAGAACTCGTGGAATCAGAGCTGGAGGGGGAAATACCCAACCCAGTTTGTACTGCCAAGTCCGACTGAAGGCATTTGTGTACTGGCTCCTTGAATCCGTTGCATCCTCTGAGACATAATTTGGAACTACCGCTGAGCGCCTCGAGGCGAACAAGTCTATCTCTGGGATGCCGAGAGATTGAAAAACCATTTTCGTTATCTGAGACTTTAAATGCCATTCCGGTAGATTTTTCGTCCTTGATAGGCTGTCTGCTAACCCGTTGTATGGGCCCGGAATGTAACGAGCTATGAGGGAGCAGCTGTAATGATCGCACAAGTGCAGGATCTTTAGCGTCGTCTCTAAGAGTCTCTTCGACTTTGTGCCCCCTTGCTTGGTGATGTAAGCTGCCGCAGTCCGGTTGTCCGTCTGCCATGTCACCGTTGCATCTCTTAATGATGGGCCTAGCCTTTTGACAGTCTCGTAAAGAGCCCACAGCTCTTTCTGATTGCAATGCCATCGTTGTTGTGAGTTGTTCCACTGCCCCCACAGTTTCCGGTTGTTTGCTATTGCACCCCATCCAGAGTCTGCCGCATCGGTAGTGATGAATATTATTGGATTGGGTGGGTGAATGACTGTGCATCTGCTTACGTTTTCCCTCCACCATTTGAGCTCGGCTATGCTGGCATCTGTCATAGGGTAACGTGTGTGACGCTTTACTATGGGGAGCCGCTTGGAATCTATTTGTAATCGGCGACAATGAAGCCTTCCCAGAGGGACCGTAAACGATGCAAAATTTAGTTTCCCTAGTAGGATCTTGGCGTCCATCCAACTCCAATGTCTTTCCCTTATAAATTTTTCGGTTAGTGACACGATTTGCTTCGCTTTTGAGTCGGAGAGCATCTTCCTGTTCTTGTAGGTATCCCAAGTTATACCTAGGTACTCTAAGCACTGTGTTGGTTGCAACTGGGATTTCTTTCTGTTTACTGTCCAACCTAGCTGTTCCAGCTTTTGCACCAAGTATATTGATTGGTTTTTTAGAACGTCTGGACTTGATTGGCAGACGAGGAAGTCGTCTAAGTAGACTATTACCTTTATGTTCGCCGTTTGTCTGAACCATTGTGCCAACCAATTGGTTATTTTTGAGAATGCATGTGGGGCGCTTGATAGACCGAATGGGAGATATGTCATCTCGTAAGTTCTTCCTTCGTATGCCAGAGACAGGAATCTGCAATGCGTTGGTACTATCGGTACATGATAGTAGGCTTGCGAGATGTCTATTTTTACCATGTATTCGTTTGGGTTTAGGACCTTTGGTATTCGATAATGGTTTAAAAGCTTGAATTTCGGGGCATATACATACTGATTTAATCGTTTTAGATTGAAGATTGGTCTGTTTGTTCCATCTGTCTTTTTTCTCAGAAACATTGTTGAGAGAAATTCCGTTTTGTGGTTGCTCTTGCGTAGGGCGCCGTTCCCTAGCATCGCTTGAATTTCGTTTGTCATGTCTTCGGAGGGACAAATATTGAAAAATCTTTGATGGCTTATCAATTTTACTAATGGTGGCTTTCTCCGAAACGGGATTCTGTAGCCTGACAATATTTTTAGGATTTTGGGTGGAGCACCTATCTCGGACCAGTCTCTCAAATGATTTATTAACTGCCCCGCTCTGAAGTCATTGTTTCCTGGGACCCTTCCACTTGCTTTGAGCTCCTGCTTGTCTGGTCCCTTTATCGCCATACGTTTGGTTCTTTGAGGCGTTGTTGCCGGAGTTTGAATGAAAATGTCTTGAGCCTTGTTTGAACTGTCCTTTCTTCGCACGATCTTTTCCGTAACTGTACTCGAATTTTTGAGGAGCCCGGTTGTCGACTTTTGTTGATCGACACGATCTAACTGACTTTTTAAAAGGAAAAAATTTGTGTATCCCTCCTTGGTCTTTTACGGTTTGTGAAAACTCGGGCTCTTGGAACAAGTGTAAATCTGAAGGTGGTATACTGTGAATGACTTCATGAAGTGTTTTGTTATTCTTCACCTTGTATGTGTTTCTGCTCTGGTAGATGATTTCTGCTCGGCGTCCACACACATATTGGAGCAAGTCATCGGAGCTTTTGCGAAACTTAGAATTAGCAGCTAGGAATTCTTCTCCCACTTTTTGCTTTAATTTCTGCGGCATTTTGTCACACTGTTCCTCAAAGAATTTCCGTTGCTGCAGCAAACCGTTCGTAATAGCACCCAGAATAAGATCGGTTTTCTCTAAGATCGTTACCGAAGACCAACTTGGTGTGATTCCCGCAAACTGGTTGTTCACTTTCAGTGAGGTAAACACAGGGGTGGCCTGGAATTGCTTTTGTACTTCTTTGTACTTCATTTTTGTCCAGCCATCTGTCCCCAGTCTTTGACAATCCTTTGCCTGCTGTGCTAACACGGGATCTGCTTTTGACATGTATGACTCGGATTCAGTTGTATGAGGTTTGAAGTTGAATGCTGGCAAGACTTCGGACGAAATCCCCCTTTTAGATGCGTTTTTAGCGGCTTTGGCAGATTTTAGCTCTTCTAAACGTCTTTCCGTTTGTTTTATGGCTTCTTGCAAACTTGCCTCTTCCGCGCAATCTGAGTCAGCATCTTCATCATCCTCCCAAGTAGGGGAACTGTGAGGTATGGTTTCTTCAACTTCCTGAGTACTATCCGGGACTGACTCGTAGGAGTCATCTAAAGGTGGAGCTTCTCGCATCGGCTGTCGCATTGCAATTCGTTGGTTTTCGAATCTCGTGCCCTGCTCAGACTGCATTTCAACTAACTTATTGAAAAGTTCCATTTGTTGCTGGAGGACAGCAGCCATAAGATGATTACCGCTGCCTTGCTCAACAGTGATCCTTTAAGGGGGGAGGTGAGTCATCTTTGGTTTCGGAGTGGCGTTTAAGTCAAGGCCCAAGACGCTCGTTCTGCCTCTCCCCCCCCCCCCCCCTTTCTTTTTGATACATGGCTTTGTTGAGCGAGGTGTACTGCATGCTCGTTGACTTATTTTATCTTCATCTGTCAGTATTCTAGCAGTTGTTTCACGATTTGTTAGTTTGCCTCTGACTCTAAGTTCGCGTATGTTCTCCATGAATACTTTATATGATGGGGCGTGAAGCCTTTCCACTATGCCATGCGGCGAGTATATAAGTCCTCTGCCTTACGGCCACGAAAGCAAAATCTTACGAATGTAGCGATAAGCTCTTTCAGGAAGATCCTTAGCCTCAGGGTAGAACGCTCGTACGAGGTCGGTCGTTGGTATGCCAAACCGCAACTTGCTGTCTGTAGTTGATGACAATTCGTCCCCAAACAAGTCCTTTTGGGTGAGATCAAGTACCTCCCACTCCTTCCAACCGACAGGGTAGTTGTTTTCTACTGCACTTAGTACTGATGCGAAGACTTCTTTTTCGTCGTCGTCGTCTGGTGCTTGTAAGGTCAGCTCTCCCATTGTTTTCATTGGTGTTGGTACGTCGGCCATGATCTGTAAACAACAAATAGTTGTTATGCTGGTGAAGATGACATGAACAAGTCGTCGTCTTACTAGCTGACTCACTCTCACAGGACGACTGTGCGTTGTCTTCTTATAAAGTGACGTGGTATATACCTTACAATGAGGTGGACGTCGGCCAAGTGAGGCGACGCGTCTTCGTCGTCCACTAATACGGTACATCGTCGTCACATAGTGAGGCGACTTCGTCGTCGTCTAGCGAGACAGTTGTCGCCGCATAGTAGGGCTACTTCGTTGTCGTCCCGTGAGACGACGCCGTGCGACTTTTACCGACAAGTACAATATGACGGTGCCTATTAGAGGTCACTGCGTCTCGTCACTGGGCCATGGGCGCCAAGCGGAATTTTATATCGCATTTGTAATATTATAGTACATCAATGAACTTACCGGTAATTAAATCTCCTTTATTGTATTTATTCACTTGTAACTTTCGTTGCGCACGTGTTGCTCGGCTGAGTTACAAAAGCGTACTGAGAAGCCAACAGCCGGGCGCTCGCGCCGGGCTAGAGGTT
Source organism: Chilo suppressalis (assembly GCA_902850365.2). Classification (NCBI taxonomy): domain Eukaryota; kingdom Metazoa; phylum Arthropoda; class Insecta; order Lepidoptera; family Crambidae; genus Chilo; species Chilo suppressalis. The sequence goes on from OU963915.1 coordinate 16,722,478, forward strand.
AGTTCTATAAACCCACGATAGATGGCGGTACTTGTACATGAATTGAGTGAAATAGGGCTGAGTTACAAGGGTGTTATCTCAACCGTGGTTCAAGCGAAGGCACGAACACCTAAATATAATATTATTATTCATGACTCAATGTCGGAGTCGCTGTCACATTCAACATCTTCTGGCTGAATTGGAGGGCTATTTTGGCAGTTACCTCCACTGCACGTTCCACAGGTACTATTAAAAAACAGACCAACTTTTCTGCATCCGCAAGACGCTCCACATCCTTTTTTGCAGTTGCAGTTCTTGTGGTGCGGGTGGATCTACAGACTTAAGTGGATTTAATAAACCGTCATTCATGACCCACCCCCAATCCGTTGGATGAATGATGATGATGATGATGATGATGATGATGATGATGATGATGATGATGATGATGATGATGATGATGATGATGATGATGATGATGATGATGATGATGATGATGATGATGAAATGTGTTATATATACATATAAGAACGTTGGTATGTATTCATGCCTACGTTTCCAAAATATATGAGCCATATTATGTATATATATACACATTACAATAGTTGTGGGTCTCCATTATACTGCGTACTTTCACATTGCTCCAAATATTCACACTCCGAAATTTTCAGTTACTAAGTAGAAAAAAATATGATAAGTTTTTGGACCATAACTCCTTCAATTTTCATGCTATCACAATTTATGTAAAACCATTGTAAAGGTAATTAAGAGAGCTACAACATCCTTCATTGCAATATATATTAAAAAACCTTTTTCTAAAACGGTGAAGGGTTAAAGGGCTTAAGAGAGGCTGTGATTGCGCTGCCACGGGCTCTTTAAACAATCATATCTCCGTCAATTTTATTTTGACAGAAAAAACAAAAACACCAATTTGTTTGTCAGAAAAATACCAAAATTTTTAAATCGTACACTTTTATACCTATCTGTCGTCATTTTTGAGATATTATGAAAAAGAAGTGGGTTTTTTAAAAATTTTAAATTTTGGTTTTTCTTTTAATCGTGACTTTTTTGAAAAATATGGGTCCTGAAGCAGCCAAACTGATACTATCTATCAAACTCTTCATAATAAAGTTAATTCTAGGTGGAATACGATTAATTTTAATTTTGGTGGAAATGGCACTTATGAAACCCATTGATTTAAAAGAAAAAACATTAGATGCTCCCCTTATTTGCAATACAGCTCACTTATTTTACGTGCAAGACTTTTAATAGTGCTCATTTTAAAGCTTATTTCAAGCACTACAAAACCCTTTTGTATTAGAATGCATAAAATGTCTGCTCGCCGCTAGATGGCATTGACCACATCGATTAAATTTCAGACAAAATAAAAAACGGCTTTGATCTTTAATATCTAGCTTAATATTGCACTTAGAATACTTTATAAAAAACCAAATTGTTCATTGTATTACCTGCTACAATTTTGTTCTTTATAAAATTTTCGATAAAACTTAAATTTTTGGAGATATTTGCAAAAAACCGATGAAAAACGGGAAAAACTTTCGAATTTTCAATTGCCAATATCTTGAAAAGTATTCAAGTTTTGGAAAAACTTTATAGATGATTTTTTGCTTAAAATTAGTCTTTCTATCGATATCCGAGGTTATTTTGAAAAAAAAATTTCACCACCGAGAAGGGGTGGCACCCACACCCAGGTGATTGCGGAGTTCAAATCATTTTCACTTTTGAAGTTAAGGGTAAGATGAACCTAATTCCAAAATTGTATGCAATGCGGTTCACAGTAAAAAAATCGGACCAATAATGCTTCAATGACTGCACTAATAAGCTTTTCATAGATTATGTACCATAATAGTAGTAAATAGGAAAAAAATAAAAATAACTTGAAAAATTTCTATTAATAACTATATTATATATTTAAAAAAAAATACAATACAAGACAAACACAAACACACACACACACACAAATACACATATTAACATTTCGTAAAATTGGACACATTACAATAGGAACAATAGTATAGCGGCATAAAACAATCACTATTCTCCGCTACGTATTCATAATATTGGATAGATAATTTATAATGTACTCGTATGAAAGCATTAGCACAATCGCAACAAAATCCTAATCTAGGAGCACCGACCACAGGAAAAACAAGGTACATAAAAATTTAACATATATTATAGAATATGGTTCTCGATAATGAGAGATGGTGTTATTAAAGACTATCTTATTGCTATTATTGATATGTTGTCTTAAACTAGCATCGTCATTGAAGGGTATCGCATGGCGATAAAATAATGATGAAGAAGGGCGAGAAGAAGAATGCGGCGGCAACAGCGGTGACGGTGTTAAAAACGTCAACGGACACAACAGGACAAAATGACGGCGAAGATGACGGCGAAGAAGACGGCGATGAGGGATGATCGTATAATTGCTGTTGTCGTTGTTGTTGTTGTTGTTGGTCAAGCACTACTATGTCTTCGATAATATCCAAAGAAGTAACATCATCATCATCATCATCACCACCATCACCAATGGGTAATGTGGATACATCATCGTTATGCACTCCAGCTAGGCCATTTATTCACAGTGGGGTAGATTACGCAGGTCCTATTAATATTCGGACCAGTAAGGGGCGGGGGCATCGCTCATATAAAGGCTATATATGCATTTTCATTTGTATGACTACGCTAGCAACTTCGAGATGTATTGCTCGCGTAGTCATACAAATGAAAATGCATATATAGCCTTTATATGAGCGATGCCCCCGCCCCTTACTGGTCCGAATATTAATAGGACCTGCGTAATCTACCCCACTGTGAATAAATGGCCTAGCTGGAGTGCAACGTACGGAAGGTAAGGAACCCATCAGTTGATTCTTTACTTTGATATTGTTCTTTATGCATATTATACAATTTCTGATGTGTTGCTTCACCAGACTTTTTATTTTAATGATCCAGTAAGCTGATCTCAAATAATTGATCATTAACTGATTACCACCATGTAATGTCCGTTCGTGGGCGTCAGTGACAATAAGTTTTGATAAATGTGAATTGTGAGGAAGTATTATTGGGTGTTTGGTTTGATGTGGCAGCAAAGACTGTTGTATTCTACCATCAACTCTGATTATATCTTCCTCGTCAATATAAGGACACAATGATCTTATTTTAGAATTCTTTTGTAATTGTTTGTTTCCTTGTAATCGTAAATATTCTTCTTGAAACTCTTTTTTCTGACAAGCTCTAATGCAACATTTTAATGCTTCATTCAATTCTTTCTTTTTCAGATAATTCGTTGTTACAGGATTCTTCTTGGAATATATAAAACGCCTGCAAAACGCTATAACCCGTAGAAGCTTTCTTAATGAAGAATATTTGACCCATACCGATTCTCCTTCATTGGTTACTAAATGAGATTGGACGCGTTCTTCTAAATTGACACCCTGAATATCAGGTCTATTGTATGTGATATTTTGATCCCACAAAAATTGTGGTCCTTGTATCCAAAGTGTATTTGTCAGTAGAGATTTCGGTTCTAATCCTCTCGATGCACAATCAGCGGGATTATCTTGAGATGAGACATGAGACCACTGTGTAGAATCTAGACTCGTTAGTATTTCCGAAACACGGTTGGCTACAAACGTCTTCCAACGGCTAGGATGACTGTTTAGCCAAGATATTACTATCGTTGAATCGGTCCAAGCTCGCACATTGTCTTTTGGAATGTTCATTTCACGGGCTACTTCTATCAACAAACGAGTTAAAAGGAGTGCTCCACACAATTCTAATCGTGGAATGCTTATTTGTTTAATGGGTGCAACTCTAGTTTTTGCAACTAAGAGTGAAACACGAACTTTGTTGTCTTTACTAACTGCTCTTATGTATATTACTGCAGCAAATGCTGATTTTGAAGCATCACTGAAGCCGTGAAGTTCGACGTAATCTTCGTCCGACTGAATACCGATCCATCGCGGTACTTTAAAATTGGTGAGTTGAACTAAATTGTTACGGTAAGTATCCCATTCCATTTTCAAATTGATTGGAACTTCATCGTCCCAACCGATACCGGACAACCAAAGCTTTTGTATATATATCTTTGCTAAAATTACAACCGGAGCAACCCAACCTAAGGGATCAAACAAATGTGCAATATCTGATAATATTGATCTTTTTGTTTCAGGTCCAGATCTAGATGGGAACTGCACTGAGTACGACAAATTATCTTCTGTACGAGACCAGGTAAGACCTAAAATCTTTGTAGTATCTGTGATGTCTTTATTTAAAATTTCTTGTTTATTTTTTATTTTACTCTCATCACTATTCTCTTGACAACTTTCTTTTATTTGAACTTCTTTTATATCCCTTGTACTTATTGTAATATTACCTATCCTTTGTTCACATGTCCTTATTGCATCAAGTAGTTCTTGATTGTTACTGTTCCATTTCTGTAGTACAAAACCACCTTTGCTTAGTAGATTTTTCATTTCTTTATAAACAATCTCTCCTTCTTTTACAGTGTAACAGCCCGTCATGAGATCATCCATATAAAATGAAACTGGAACTCTATCTCTAGCGTTTGGAAATTCGTGACCCTCATCTAAGGCGACCTGATTAAGTGATTTTACCGCAAGGTATGGTGCTGATGCTGTACCAAATGTGACTGTCAATAGCTCATATTCCTTTATTTCTTCCCTAGGATCATCTCTCCACACGATTCTTTGGTATACTGCGTCTTCCTCAGCAACTAATACCTGTCGATACATTTTGACAATGTCTGCAACAAGACTCGGGTATACTCTCCAACGCATGACAATATGCCGAAGATCTAATTGCAAGGTAGGACCTATCATTAATTCATCGTTTAATGATACACCTTTATCATTTTTACAAGAAGCGTCGAAAACTACTCGTACCTTGGTGGTAGTTCTTTCTTCTTTCACTACTGCGTGATGAGGTAAATATACAGCCTTTTCGTTATTATGACTGCCTTGTTGTACCGGCCTCATATGATTTAACTGTAAATATTCATGTATAACATCAGTGTACCTTTGTCTTAAATTCGAGTCCTTGAGTAGTTTGCTCTCTAATGATTTGAATCTTCTTACAGCTATTTGTTTGTTATTGCCGCCGACACACTGCGGATTGTTATTACGAAATGGAAGTTTTACGACATAACGCCCTTCAGAAGTTCTTTTGGTGGTTTTGGCAAACATATCTTCACATTTTTGTTCTTCCTCTGTAAATAATTTTTGATTATATTTGTTATCATGTAAATAATCTTCTATTTCCCAAAATTTCTTAAGCATATAGTTATCGTCGACCTGGGCATGCATAACTATGGTATTTTTTACGTTATTTTCATCTCTTGAATTGACTACACCAGAAAGAATCCAGCCGAGACTGGTACTCTGTGCTAAAATATCTTTGTTTGGAACTCTTTTAATACCTTCCTTAATTATGCGACTATAGACACCTGCCCCCAACAAAATGTCAATTTTGTTAGGCTGATGGTATTCAGGATCTGCGAGTACGAGATTTTTTAAATGTGAATAATCAAACGATTCTACTCTATTCGTAGGAAGAAACGATGTTATAGTTTTCAAAACATAGGCACTTAATTCGATTTTAAAATTTAAATCTATCAATGACTGCAACACTAGTTTGACTTTGTACTTTGAAACAATGGTTTTGTTGGCACCTAGACCAGATATTATTCCATTAATTGGAATTTTCTTTAATTTTAAGTACTGAACTGTAGCTTCAGTAACGAAACTGGCTTGAGATCCCTGATCTAATAAAGCTCGAACTACTTGATAATCGCCACAATGAGACTGAACTTTTACTAATGCCGTAGCTAATAAAACTTGTTTCGATTGGATTACCTTTCCAGTTGAAACATATGACGCCATTGGTGTATCTGTCGAGGAATTTATAACTTCAGATGACGTACCAGGGTTGTTCTTCTGAACTCTTGAACTTGAACTATTTGACGAACTATTATATGTAGAAGTACTGGGTATATGCAAAAGTGTGTGATGTCTCCTTTTGCATGTGTGACAACAAGTAGGTTTCTGACACTGATTCAACATATGATTACCACCTAAACAATTAAAACACATTTTTTTATTTGAAACAAATTCACGTCGTTTGTCGTAATCAAGAGTTATAAATTTCTTACAATAACACAATTTGTGAGGTTCGTTACAATATTCACAATTTATGCTATAAGAATGATCTTTGCGAGTCGCCACCATGACTTTAGGGTTAAATTGATTAGTATTTGAAGTGTATTGTTGACCTGTTGTCCTTTTAGGTTCGATACATTCTAAAGCTCTAAACCGACTATGAAGAAAAGTTTTGAATTGCTCTAATGTAGGTAAATTATTAGAATCGTCACTAGAAATTGATAGTTCCCACTGTTTTCGGGTTTCTGGATCGAGCTTAAACGTAACGACATGGATTACTATAAGATCCCAAGTGCTAACGTCAATCTTTAAGTTTTTCAAAGCATTCATACAGTCCGTTGTTGTATCCAAAATATCTTTCAAAGCTGTAGCAGATTCTACGAATATGCGTTTTTGAGCAAAAAATCTCTTAAGAATACAGTTTACCAAATATTTTTTATTGTTATACCTCTTTTCCAATTGATACCAACATTGTTCGTAATTGTCTTCAGTTACAGAAGTATGACGAACGAATTGTTCAGCTTCGCCTGTTAGATGACCCTTCAAATAATGCATTCGCTGAACATTGTCGAGTGAACTATTTTTATGAACTAGGGATATAAAAAGATCATGAAATGTAGTCCATTCTGAATATTTTCCTGAAAATGTCGGAATCGTTATTTTCGGCAATTTTATTGAAGTACTGCTACTGTTGCAATTTGAACTGGTTGTTTCTAGGCTTTTAGAGTTATATGACGAAAAATTATTTAACATTAGTTTAAGCTGACATTTATAGTCTAAATACATCTCTTCAGTCTTATCAAATGTTTCTAAAGTCGTGTAATCACTGTTCTGGAATGTATCCCAATCTAAATTTAAAACAATTTTTTGATGTGTTGACATAAAAATAGACCAATTCTGTTCTAACTGTTGTAGTCTAGTCTGAACATAAGGCTCGGTTATTCGTTCTTTGGGCGATTTTTTATAATTTACCCATGCTTTTTCTATTCTATTCGACAAGTCTTTCTGCAAATTTATTTCTACTTGCATTTTGACGCACTAGTTATATGAACTTATTTATAAATTTAATATAAAAAACAACATTTAATGACAATTATGGAAATACTAAAAATACCAGCACTTCTTTGGATTATAATTGCTTGAACTCGTCGAACTGTGCAACTTGAACTAAGCTTGAACTATGCAGGTCGTACTCGAACTAGATATAAGCGACGTACTCGAACTTGAAATATGCGACGTACTCGAACTATAACATGCGACGTACTCGAACTTGATCAGAATACTTGGTTTTTTTCATACCTGGACCTTGCCGAACTAATTTTCACCAATACAACTGTTTGTACTATAATGCAACTTTTGCATGACCTATGATTGTGTTTTGTCCATTTTACTGGCGACGAAGGACCATGTTTCTGATCCTTAGGGAAGAAATTAGCAATTGAATAAAAATATGTCTTGAAATAAAATAATTGTATTTTCTTGAGTTTTTATCAACAGAAATTAAGTCTCCATAGTAACAATATAATAACATGACACAATGAAAAAGAGTAGATAAAAATGACCATAAACAATCTTCGAACAACAAACGTACATACCGCATACGGATAGAGTTGCTGTCCTCAGGTGCGGTTGTAGTAGCACCAGTACTAGTAGAAGGAAACGACGTCGGACAATCAAAAGTATCCATTATAAGGGAACTTGAAGAATAGTCACTACCGTGATATGTATCCATGAAGCCCGGCATGGTGTGTATGTGCACAAACAAAATGAACCAAAGCTTATATACCCAAATAAGGAAGATGCAACATGATGCAATTTACGAATTAATTCGCAACACGCGAAAAACTAAATTATAAATCAAAAAGTAACGACCGACAGATAATAATCTATAAAAATGCAAATGCACTTAAAAAACTTGATTGTGGTCAAGAAGGTAATAAAAAACAGACCGTGACCTTTTAGTACAGTCATTTGGTAGTTTTACCTGGAAAGTTTTCCGGGAGTTTTGAAAATTGGTAATTTTATAGATTTTGAGGTGCTCTTTCCGAATTTCGACTTTGCCACCTCGTACTTTTGCCGCTCGCGCCGCCATATTGAAAAAATGGCGCCTAAAAGCAGTTTTTTGACAATATCTCCTTTCCAACTCATTTCACGATAAAAACAGTTATTACAAAATGAAACTAGAGACAATTGCCTACAATTTATGTATCTACCCTTTTTTTCATAAAGTCAGTAGTTTTGGCGTACGAGCGCCGGAAAGTGTACTCCAACGCGCGCTTTGGTCATTACTCATTATTCATGCAACCTGTGGCATTTAATTTCAACTCATTATATTTGTGAGTTGTAAAATTAATATAAATCTAAACTATACTGACTATAGACATTATATTATACTATAATAGACCCATGATGTAGATGAAATACCAGTCTGAGACGTTTCGATTGGTACTACAGACGATGAATTTGCAACACCTGGTCCATCGAGAACAACAAAGCGAAGGAGAATACGCTAAATTTTAGCACATTGAATTGCATGTGGATAAGGCCTATTGGGGATACCACATTAAAAAAAACGCGCCACTTATTCTAACTCAAGGTGGTGTGGAAATGAGTTTTTGGCCAAAATGCGCGTTGGAGTACACTTTACGGCGCTCGTACGCCAAAACTATTGACTTTATGAAAAAAAGGTAGATACATAAATTGTAGGCAATTGTCTCTAGTTTCATTTTGTAGTAACTGTTTTTATCGTAAAATGAGTTGGAAAGGAGATATTGTCAAAAAACTGCTTTTAGGTGCCATTTTTCCAATATGGCGGCGCGAGCGGCAAAAATACGAAGTGGCAAAGTCTAAATTCCGAAAGAACACCTCAAAATTTATAAAATTACCAATTTTCAAAACTCCCGGAAAACTTTAAAGGTAACCACTATATTTCTTACCAAATGACTGTACTATTTTAAAAAAGCAGAAATTAAATATCGTAAAGAAGGTAATAATTATAAATCAAAAAGTAACGATCGACGATTCTAAGAAAAATAATTGACAACTGTTTGTCTCATTATTGAATAATCCTAATACACTCGGCGTCAAAAACATCAGACCTCGGCGAAAATTCATTCAATTTCATTCATTTCAAACATTATTATAACCCTTTAATCAGTTTATAGTAAGTATTTGCTTTAAATGCGTTAAATTAACAAACATTCATTATATAGATACCTGTCGTAAAAACGACACTTTACATACTACATATAAGTATTTTTATCCCATTTTTTCACAGAGCTCTGCGGCAACTTGACTTTTCAATGGTCCGCGCGTGACTGTGAACCAAGAAGTGTTTAAGTGGTGTTCAAGCACTTCTTGATTGGGACACATTTTGAGCGCACGTGGTGTATCTATTGTATTTAATATCTTTGTGGGAGCGGGATCACGAGACCCGAACCTTTCGTTTCAAATGGTCCCAGAGATGCTCTATCGGGTTCAGATCTGGACTCTTGCTGGACACTGCATGACAGAGATCCCAACCTCTTGAAGGTAGTCGCAAACAATTAATGCAGTGTAAGTGCGAGCTTTATAGTGCATTAATGTGAACCCCTCGCCAACAAAACCGGCATAGGGGACCACATGCTCTTCCAGGATCTCTGTGACGTAGTAAGCAGTTAGCGACCCTTGCCCACGAGCACCTTCAGTCCAGGAGACACTTACAAGGCCGTTTTACCGACAGCCAACATGCCGCCCCAAAACATACCGTATTCCACCGTCTCCAGGATGCAGGCTTGGGCGAAACGTTCCCCCTGTCTTCTGTAAACTCTTCTGCGTCTATCGTTGCAGAAAAGGCACACTCTCGTCTCGTCTGAGAACAGGTCTCCATTGGACAAGGGTCTAATTGACGTGGTAGCGAGTTAACTGCAAGTGGGCTAGCCAATGCTCAGCGGTCAATTTTGGACCCTTAGCAGCTCTATGAGCCGCTATCTTTTTATCCCTCAGTTTTCGTCTAAGCATAGAAACGCTCACAGTTGTTTTGCGAGCTGCCTGGGGCTGCTGTTGCATATCAACAGCATTAGAGACCCGATTTTTTAGAGATTTAGTCTATACGATGAATCGGTCGTCTCTCTACGAGGTGCAGCGACGTCTACCAGACCAATGCCTCCGGATATGGCCACTGGTCTCCAGGAACCGCTGGTATACTCTACGAACTGAAAAACGGCTCAAGTTCAGTTGCCGAGCGATATCACACTGCCGCATCCCTGATTGCAGTAGTGCAATCACTCACGGCTTAATCAGCAGTAGTATTCATCTTCATGGTGGCTATTTTTGTGTAAATTCTTCTCGCATGTCCTCTTCTTCAGTTGGATAGCGAACAAACCCAACTGTTTTTGTTTTTTTTAAGTTTATTTACTGGGCTTTCAAATGACACTAATAGTAGTGGGGGATACATGCGCGTGTTAAGGGTGTAACGAGTTAAAAACGTCACATAAGTTTTGTTTGGTTGAAGAGAGAGATAGAAGGCCTCTGTTTACTCCCTCATCCTCCTTTATCATAGATCGTTTTCGCTGGTCCATGCGTTTTTTTTTATTTTCTGTGGCTTAACAAGGCCTTATCTAGACTGATTCCTTTGCTTGTCTTTTGGAAGGAACAAAAAGGAATAAAATTTTAAAATTACTTCACAACAAAATTCTTTACATTGAACAAGAGTTTTTTTTTAATCTTATTCAATATTTAGATAATCCTTATGATTATCAATAATTTTTAATGCAGGAGACCTAAGTTTGCCGTGGAGCTGCTTTGCTTTGTTTGCTGTTGGCCTATTTGTTAACTTTCTTTAAAAACCGCCGTAGGAGTTTTTATTAATTATGCTTTAGAAAATTTTATGTTGGGCCATGAAATAACCCTTTGTCATCATTACATCGGAGCGTGGCTCCATACATACATTCAACTCAACACATAACAAAGATAGAGCAGGGACAGTAAGGGTAAATGAATACCTATATATACTAATAAGGACATACATTATTAAAGGAAAACTTTTTTAACGAATTTCTCAAGCAAAAAGTGAATCATCCTGTTTTTACTCGTGCTATTGCTCGAAACCAACTTTGTACGAAGCGAGCAAATAACGTGTATGGTAGGAGAACTACTGCCTTCCTAGTCCCGCGTATGATTAACGAACTACCCGCGGATTTAGTCAATTGTCTAACACCGTTGAATGCTAAATACAAGTTGAAAGACTATTATTATAATACCTTGGAATGCACCTAACTGTATCCTATAAACACAGTACTTTGTATTTAATTTACTATTTAAGCTAGTCCCTGGCGTGTAATTAGCATTGCTACAAACCTCTGTGGTTTTTCTAATGCTGTAAATATAAAATTGTAACTACTGTTTATAATGATAAATAAATTAAAAAAAAAAAACATACTAATACTGGTAAGAGAAAATTATTCCTATTGTAAAATTCAGGTAAAGATTATATATATATAACAGGATAATTGGACCTAGCTTCTAAATTCAAGAAAATCATAGGCAAATAGTTAGAAATAATAGTTCAATATATAGTCAACGGAAAGTGAGTTTGGATTTTGCTTCAACACTACTTGCGATTTAAAGTTTAATGCTCTTCTGGCGAGTCTATTGAGATAGGTCTGGCACCTGAGTACTTTTTTGATTTAATTACGACCTATCCATATTGCTTCAAAACAATATTTGTTTTGCCCACATAAAACCCCTTTTTTATAAGACAAGGGTTAATAACACTTGAAAGTTATTATGGCAGAGGTGCAATTTTTTTGATGCTCAGTGTTTGTAAAACTGAGTTTGTATGTTTGTCACTCCCTCATGGAAAACTGCTAAATGGATATGGACGAAATTTGGCAAGCATATAATAGTATATGACCTGGAATGAGACATATGATACTTTTTATCCCCCGTCAAATGTCAGGTTCTGCTGAGATTCTCAAACAACTAATTATAAGGCGGAAGAAGTCACAGGCAGCCATTAGTTAATGAACGTTTTCTTGTGTTCATTCATACATTTTACTACGATAATATAATTATTTCGACAGCGGGTTGTTTAAGGGCTCCTCTCCATATTGAAATAATTTTTAATTTTTTTTTTCTTTGTCGGTTTGGAAAAAAATACATTATAATATACCTGTAAGCGGGGGCTCCAGTCCTGCTGTATCATAGAAACATACTCGTTCTTTCGTACCCCTGTCCGTCTCAATATTGGCCACGTATATATCCTCGATTGTCGAGTAAAAAGAAGACTTCAGGGTCACGTTACCGTAGATCAGTTGCTCCAATATAGCAGTTTTACCGATGCCCTTCATACCGCAGATCACAACTTTGCTCGATTTGCCCATTTTTTATACAATTTACTAGGAAATTACCAATAGAAAATTACACTTTCACCCACTTCATTCAGTATATATAAACTAATGTACTTTATATTAATTAACATGTCATTATTCGTTTTGCTTATCTATTTATTTCGATAAAGACAAAATTTTATTTAAGGTATCTTATTTATTTTTTCAAATCAGAACTCCGCTGACATTGTGGATGACAACAAACAGAATCCGAGAAACCAACAAAACAAAGCAAATGTCATTTTTTGTAACGTTTTTTTTAAGATTCTCCCTTTTAAGGGAAGGTAAAGGGAACATTGCCCATACAGCTTAGTCTTTAGTGAGATTAATCTTCTTTTTTTTACCCGACTGCGCATTGCAAGAGCGCGAAATGCAACGCGCAGATAGAGTGTAGTGTTTAACAGTCCATATATGTATGAATGGTCCTTTGTGGCACACTAAAGACCAAAAGCCTGGACCGATTTTCATAATTCATACATAATCGATTAGTCTCAATCATGGGAGTGCTACTAAAGATATGATAGTAATCAAAATTCAATATGGGGAAAATTAGACGCCATATAGTGACGAAGTAAAAATATAAGTTGACGAAATATGTCGAGTGGGGTCCTTACGCCATTTTTCATTTTATATGACTGTTTAGGATCTTTAACGCTTTAAAGTTGTATTTTAAGCACTGGCGCTTTTAATTTCAATCTTACGTTTGTATGGATCTTTCTTACTCTTTCACCTAAAAAAATCTAAATGGATTTTAATGAAATTTAACAATAACATAGCTCATTTATGATAATAACAATATATAATAATTTATGTAGTTATTGAGTGAATTGGTCAATATATAACAATAATTGACACGTAAGACGGAAAAGAATCTCCAATCAGCGAGCCATTTGGCCTGCACTGCAAAAACAATAAAAGTTACATGAATATAATCTAGAGCGAAAATGTATCTCATAAATAGTTCTACAAAAAAGTCCGCGACACCATATATGTATAAGCCATTACCGTTAAAATAGTGAATCAAAAATAAAATATTATTTGACATCTATTTCCAAAATTCTCATTTTGTATTAACAAATTATTTTTTATCACAACAAATACTTTTATCGCTTTTGATATTTAAAGACGATAAACTTAGGTTGTATGGGCATTGTTCCCTTTGCCTTCCTTAAAAAGAGAGAACGTTAAAAAATCATGTTTAGTCTGTCATTCTGCAATTTGACAGCATGGCATCAACAGCGTTAGATTCAGAAATCACAAAAAGTGATAAATATTCCATATTATTGCCTACATACAATGAAAGGGAAAATTTACCTATAATAATATGGCTCATAATGAAATATCTAGGTAACAGGTACTGTTTATTATCCTTTATTTAGCTCAATATCTGTGTTTCTATTTCTCTGTTTGAGAATTCATAATTTTATGTCTTTTCATGTGTTATTATCATGTTTTCTAGCGGTTATGACTTCGAAGTGATTATTATTGATGATGGAAGTCCAGACGGTACATTGGAAGTAGCGAAACAACTTCAACAAATCTATGGGACTTCAAAGATATTATTGCGCCCTAGAGAAAAGAAGTTGGGACTGGGTACCGCCTATATCCACGGAATGAAGCACGCCACGGGAAACTTTATTATTATAATGGATTCAGATTTAAGTCACCATGTAAGCACCTAGTCTTTAATTTAGGCATACTTAAAGACTTATGTATTAAGTTCTTAAACAAATTCCACACATCTCGCATCAAATATTTAGCCCACACTTAAATAAAGAGAAGAAGAGCTGATATTATCGTTGCTCAATGACAAATATAATACATAGATAAGTAAACACTCAACACATTATATCCCACATTATTACTAATATCAGGAGTAAGCATTTTTGAAGTGAAAACTTCTTTAGTATCGTTGTGACTTGAGATTCAATGAAACGAAAGAGTATTTGATACAAGGTAGGTATATGTAATTTAGTTGCTACTTTAAAAAAAATAACGTCAGTACGTCCTCACAAAATTACTTGCCTTTTTTATTTACTTTCTATCACTTATACAAATTTATATGTTTGTCAAAATGATGATAAAAAGTCCTCACTTCATTACAAAAATAAACTACCTACTTGCCATATGTTTGAAACTGAACTTTTCAGTATTGTATTAATTATGCTAGGCAAACTTAAATATTCATAAATAATGTTCCAAACATTTAAAATAGCGCTGGTAAAATAACATTGGCTGAGCTCAGGATCGAATCACTGATCTTTTGGTATGAACTCCAAGATCGATCTCGTTCGGCTATCGCATGTGAACAGAACTTATCTTAGTGTTTCAGTTTTTGGTGATTTATATCTGATTGTATTGATAACTTTTTTTCATTAACAGCCCAAATTTATCCCGAAGTTCATAGAGCTGCAACAGGAACATGACTATGACCTTGTCTCCGGCACGAGGTACAAAGGTGATGGTGGTGTCTATGGTTGGGATTTCAAAAGGAAGCTCATCTCGCGCGGTGCCAACTTTGTGACTCAGCTACTGCTCCGGCCAGGAGCATCAGACTTGACTGGCTCATTTAGGTAGAAATCATTAGCTATAAAATTTTATAAATTAATAATCTGTAAGGTGTACCATAGATTTCTGGAGCACTGTTCTTATTCTGTGCTCTTGATATTAGGGGATAAAGGTCAAAATGGACCCTATCATATAGCCACAGTCCATCTGTCTGTCAGCAAGCTGTATGTCACAATCAAAGCTAGACAGTTAATATAAAACAAGCAGAGTGTGTATTTCTATTGCTATTGATTAAAACAAAAAAAATGAATGAAATGCAGAAAGAAACTTTTTTTGTGACCAGTTTCTTTATTTTTACATCAGAAGGAAATCAATTATTTATTCATTTTATCATTAACATCATATATTCTGAAGAAAAATAACATCATAGTGGAAATTTGTTTAGTAATTGAAAGAAAAACTTAGGTAAATCTGCTTCCGGAGATGAGTCCTGTAGAAAACTAGGTTTTGGATTAACCGCATTTCCCACTTGACAAGAACTAAAAAAATGTGATATTTCAGGTTGTACAAAAAGGATGTGCTACAAAAGCTGATAGACAGTTGTGTGTCCAAGGGTTACGTCTTCCAAATGGAAATGATAATAAGGTAAATTGCCTTCATCTTTAATGAGAATCCGTAACATTTAATTTTAGTTGAGAATGCAGATTTATAGAGCTAAGGATTCCATACAAAATACAGTGGTAAATTTTTGTTCTACAACAAATATTGACGAAGTTATGAACAAATTACTAAACCAATTTTCGGCTGGCTGCGTGGCGGCTGTGACGTCACAGAGCTCTAGCTCAAGCGTGCGTAGAGATGCTACTGAAGTTACACCGAAGTGAACCAGAACGAGCTCTGTGACGTCACACGTTTCAGCAGCGGTGAATATTGGCTACCATAAAATTAGTTATAAAATCGCAACAAATGATCCGATTTCAATGATTTATTAATTTAAAAATTTTGTTGAATCATTATTACACTGTAGATTTTGAGTTGATTTGCTGACCTAGTAATGATCCTTATTATTTAATGTGAGCTTTTAAAGTACTTCTTCATTTTGTAAAAATTAATAAATAAGTAAATAGAGTCTGTGCAGAATGAGAAGGGGCGTGGCGAAAAACGGAACTAACATTAAGATTTTTATTTGGCAATCAAACCCAGCAATCTGTAAAAGGTCAAAGTTTTGTATTGATACGGATTTATTTGTTGTTGTGATTTCTTGCGGTTTTTTGTATTTAATCATGTCTAAAAGGGGTAAAACCTTACAAATACGGTAGAAAAGCACTACAGCGCCCTCCAATCTAAATCCCATTCTCTTTCCGCACAGATTCTAGCAGCGTCAATTATGTATGTGTTTATTTATTTATAAAAACATGAAACAGTATGTAAATTAATTAACAATGCTCCAGGAGCAAGAAGCATTTTTCAACTTTATTATCTAAATATTTTCAATATTGGCTGTTGTCGCTGAATGAATATTTAGCTTAGATTAAAACAAAAAGGGAAATTGTGTACAGGTGCACGATAACAATTCGTTTTAGCCATAATGGACATTCAAACACGCGTTGCGTTGCGTTGCGTCGTATTGCGTTTATTATGTATAAGAAAGATAAAGCAATGCCTTCGATGTTTTTATAAAGAACACAAATAGTTTAAGATCAAATAACAAATGCCTCGGAAACACTTCATTCGTAAAACTGTATATACATACATTTTTATACATTTTTTCTCAAAAATCATGGTTTGTCGTGAATGTTATTAGCGTAATCGCCATTTTATTATCAAGAAAAGGACAACAATACAGCTCAGCCGTACGGACTCAGAAGCGGACTCGCCGTTTCGCTCGCGCTGTGTTGAAACGTATAATTCTGTCTCGCTCGCTCCATTGAATGTACCGACATGTGCGTGCATGCGAGTTGCTTAAGTAGTTTAGTCGGAGCATATTTTATTTGATGCTAGTATGAGCGTACCTTCAAGGGCGGATCCAGCTTTGGCGCCAGGGGGGGGTCATATAGTCGTGGTCAAGTCACAGTGGGTACAGATTGTGAAGTGGGTCATGACCCCCATGACCCGTGGGTCATGATCCGCCCTTGCGTACCGTATCTTCCCTTTTTATTTTCATCTAAGAATAAAGGTATTGTTTTACAGAGCAAGACAACTGGATTACACCATAGGCGAAGTACCAATCACATTTGTGGATCGAGTGTACGGTGAATCGAAGCTGGGAGGCTCGGAGATAGTACAGTTTGCTAAGGCGCTCCTGTATTTGTTTGCCACTACTTAATGCATTCCATATTTTTGGGCTAGTGACGACGACACGTTGCCAAGATCGTTTATATTTATGTAAAGAGTTTTTTTTTTTATTATTATTATATTGAAGAGTAAATATTTATTGTAAATGTGTGTTTTATTTTGCTTGTGTTCTGGCCATGAAAGGAAAAAAACCCAAGTATTCTTTGGGGTGCCGATAAAACAACGTCATGCTATCACTAAAAAAAAAGGGTACGTCATAGATTTAATCATACCAAACTGCCTTTTTAGAGTTCCGGCAGTCTATTGCTAAATTTCTACTGTCCGTCTGTTTAAAAGCGAGATGCTTATATATCGCATGGATATGCTCATTAATGTAAACAGCTGAAAATATAAGAATGTGTTACAAATTAAAAAGGGGGTTTACACTAAAAAATAATATAGGGTATCATCATCAGCCTATTGATGTCCCCACTGCTGGGGCACAGGCCTTCCCTATAGATGGAATAGGGAGCTTGGGCCATGACCCACCACGCGGGCCCAGTGCGGATTGGCGGGTGCTAACGACTGCAGATGCAGCCGGGACCAATCAACAGCTTAACGTGCCTTCCGAAGCACGGAGAAACTCGAGATAGAAGATTTTTAGTCACCTATCCAATGATCGACCACTGCGAAAGTTGTTTAAAGTTGTTGTTGGGTACGGCCAGAGTGCACTCAGATTCAGACTCAGAAAACAGGCTCGTGAGATGTCAGCTTGAGGAAAGCAGGTGATGGCCACAGTGAAGGCAGATAATACAAGACGCGGACGCGAGCACTGTTGCCAGGTTGGGGGGAGGTTACTCCAAATTTGGGGGGTTTTTAAAGCGATGGGGGGATTAATGGGGGAAGAAATTTTGTTTTGGGGCAAACGGGGGTTTTCTTTATTACATTTTTATATAAAAATAAAACCACTTCATAAACTTTTAATCTGTTAAAAGTCACAATCGACAGTCATTCAACAGTCTCTCTTTCTCATTCGACGCGTACGAAGCTGTTGATCCAGAAACTTAAATTGGGGGTGTTTTCGCAGTTGTAAACATGGAGGAGTTTTCTAATGAAGATCTAGCGTGCTTGTTAATGGCTACTGATAGTTCATTATAAATTAAAACGTGAGAGAATCAGAATTCACGAAATTAATAGAATAAGGAGTGAATATGGGGAACAACAAATGGTGGTAACCATTTGTTTCCCCAATTAAAAGTCGATAGGAAACGTTTCTTCCAATGTTTTAGGATGGAAGTGGAAACGTTCTTCTACATTTTAAAAAAAAATTAACCTCACATGATGAAGAATTGGTGTAATTTGCACAAACACAAGATTCTTTAAGAAGAACGCCTTGTTATAACCGTTAGGTAAGAATTTATTACAATCTCACTAATCCGGATTTGATGGGATCAGACTGTCCGGATTAACCGGAAAGCTGGGTCTGGATTCGCGAGGCTAGTGTAATTTGAATAATTTGTATGGTTTATAGTATATATAGGAACAATGCATTAATAATACAAAAAGGTAAATTTAAAAAATCAAAAATCCCGACTGCATAATTATACTTCAAATAAAAACTGAAAAGAAAAAAACAATTCCAGTAGTCAATAATTCTATTAATAAGGAACAAAGCAACTTTAACAGTCGGGACCCATTATTGAAAAATATGTATTCTTGAATATCTAATGGGTCCCGACTGTTAAAGTAGCTTTGTTCCTTATTAACAGAATTATAGGCTACTGGACTTGTTTTTTTCTTTTCAGTTTTTATTTGAAGTATAATTAAACAGTCTGGTTTTTTGATTTTTTAAATTTACCTTTTTTCATCGTTTAATAAGAAGGAACTGTGTCACAGTTATATTGCAAGTACTTCGTATAGGATCAGATACTGCGAATAGCCCATTTTTTTCTTCTTCGCCTAGGTTTTATCTACGTTTATAAACACCTTTTTTTTCTCTTAGTATTCCCGCAGTCTAATCTTGCATAGTACACCGCGCTATCACTTTGTCATCGTTGTAATTTTTTTAATATTTGTTGAAATAACATAATGTAAAAGGCAAAGTTTATCGTTTTTAAATATTAAAAGCGATAAAAGCAAGGGCGTCGCCAAGCCCCCCCCCCCCCCCCTAGAGACCAATAAATGTAGCTAGCCGCAAAGCGACCAAACTGCGAGTAATTGACTTCCTTACCTATAATAATGCCTCATTGCCCCCCCCCTTAGTCATAAGCTGACGACGCCCTTGGATAAAAGTATTTGTTTGATAAAAAAATAATTTGTTAATACAAAATGTGCATTTTGGAAATAGATATCAAATAATATTTTAGTTTTGAATTACTATTTTAGCGGTAATGGCTTACACATTAAGAATAGATATATGGTGTCACGGACTTTTTTATAGAACTATTTAAGAGATACATTTTCACTCTACATTACATTCATGTAACTTTTATTGTTTTTGCAGTGCAGGCCAAAATGGCTCGCAGATGGGAGATTTTTTTCCGTCTTATGTAACACTTATTGTTATATTCTGGCCAATTCACTCAATAACTACATAAATTATTATATTTATGTTATTATCATATATGAGCTATATTACTGTCAAGTTGCATTAAAATCCATTCAATATTTTTTAGGTGAAAGAGTAACAAAGATCCATACAAACATAAGATTGAAATTAAAGGCGCAAGTGGTTAATATTCAACTTTAAAGCGTTGTAGATCCTAAACAATCATATAAAATGAAAAATGGCTTTAGGAACCTAAACATGATTTTCAATTATCTAGACAGTGATACCCCACTCGACATATTTTGTCAACTTTATTTTTTTACTTAGTCACAATATGGCGCCTAATTGTCCTCATATTGAATTTTGATTACTATCATATCTTTAGTAGCACTCCCATGATTGAGACGAATCGATTGATGTATGAATCATCAAAATCGGTCCAGGCGTTTGGTCTCTAGTGTGCCACAAAGGAACAAACATACATATATAGACTGTTAAACACATAACCCTGTCTGCGCGTCGCGCTTCGCGCTCTTGCATTGCGCAGCCGGGTAAAAATACACTATGTATATGAAATTATTATTAATGATAATTTTTTTTTAATATATAATGAGTTTTGCATATCTAGGTTAAACTTTAAAATTATAAAGTAAAATAATATTATCATTAAAAATTATAAACATAGATAATGACTAATAATTTAGCAGTTTTGTTTATTATAAGACTTTATATATGTTTGCTATTAGGAACTTAAAATTTTAATCACAGCTTTTAATTTACAATTTACTGTACTATCACAAATATTATATTTATATAATCCACTTATTTAAGGTACAAAATTATGGCTAACTATAAAAATAAAGACAATTTTGGGTTGGCAACCCTACCTGCAGTCCGAGCGGCGCTGGTGAATTCTGAATCTGAATGACCTAAACATTCCGGTAAAGTGTCTGACTCCAAAACCTGCGCGGCCTGCTGCCACTATGGCCACCCTGCTTTAACTACACTGTTTATTTCTCGCGCTTGTTTTTTGAGTCTGAATCTGAATCTGAGTGCACTCTGGCCGTACCCGAACGCGCTTACCACCCGCGCCATCGAACTCCTCCTATAAGGTCTACTTACGAGAAACGTGAAATTTGTTGCAAATCCTGTTGTATAGATTTTAGACAAAGACAGGTAGAACATAGCGGGTTTTCCTCTCGACAGACCCGTCTTTCCCAGTGGCCACTTTGGGCAAGTGCCCGACAATGTTGATAGTGGTGTCGATTCTGGCATGATTCTCTTAATCTTAAATTTGACAACAGTGGTGTCGATTCTAGCATGATTCTCTAAACCTAAACTTAAATTTGACAGCAGTATATCCTTGTCGTTCTCTATACAGAATGAAAAGGAGAGACTGATGTTAAATTTAGTTTTAAGTTTAGAGAATCACGCCAGAATTGGCATCAGTGTATCCACGGACCTGAAAAAAAGACGGACGTACAGTTTGTCTATAAAGTCGTGACATTAAATGATGGCGCCACTAGTATGCCCTATAGTCTGACCAAAATGATTTTGATACTAGCAGTTCATTCAAGTAAAATAGGTAATTAATAAGACACAGTATACAGTCGTATTTTGTTTCTGTTTTATATATAGTAGGTACCTATGCTTATAAAAAGTTTAGCCAAGCATATTTAATTGAATCAGGATAAAATTATTATATTATTATATAAAATAGTACTTTATAGTGTAAAAGTGTTTAATGTTGGTGATTATCATCAATACACACAAGTATTATCATACAACGTTTTTTAACACACTTGTTAAGAAAATAATACTAAAAATCATTTTATAGTATATAAAAAGTTTATTTAGAGAAACAATTTGTAAATGTGCAGTTAGTAAAATTAGTGATAGGTATCTTCACTAAAAGCATCTGGCCGTGGTTCTTTATGTGACCATTTCTTTCTTTAGTCGGCCTTGCCTGTTTTCCCAGGAGTTTAAAACTTTCCATCATTCTTAAAACCTTCGTTGACTATCCTCTGAGACTCTCTGATTTTCCTGAAAAAAAAGTAAAAAAATATGTAACGGAATAGAAACAATAAGTTATTGACATGAAGCAGCGTTAATTCAAAATTGGTAGAAAACCTGACCGAGTTGAAACATAATAACGTATCAAAAGAAATGGTCGTACTACAATATTACCTATTTACAATGATGTCGATTCTGGCATGATTCTCTAAAGCTAAACTTAAATTTGACAACAGTGGATCTTTGTCCTTCTCTATACAGAATGTAAAGGTGAGACTGATGTTAAATTTAGTTTTAAGTTTAGAGAATCACGCCAGAATCGACACCAATGTCACCGTCATAGATGCTGTTCGCCCATAAACATCATCCAAATCCCATAAAATTCGTCCAGGAGACCTAAAAAGGTCATATTGTGCAATATTGCTAAAAGTAATTCATCTACAGAATTCCTTGCAGATCTTAAGCAATTCCTCTAATTTTCGTAAAATTGTCACTTAATTTAGCAATATTGCATCAATTCAGTTCATTAGCACAGTGGTTCTCAAACTTTTTAAATGACGGAACCCTTTTGGGAAGCAAAATACTTGATGGAACCCTACAATAAAACAATTATTTTTATAAGTGTATTCTATATTAATCAGCATAATAAAAGTACAATGTATCCGTTACTAATTATTATTTACTTCACCACTTGGTAAGGACAATAATAGAAAACATTAAAAAAGAAAAAATCTAACTAGTGGGAGGTATGAAACTGTTTTTTATTTTTCATCAATTGCTTGATATCAGGTTTGATGGAAGAAAGTTGGAGTCTCATATCAGCTTCGGCGTCCAGTCTATTGCGATATTTTGTTTTCGTGGCTGCGTAGGTAGAGAATCCTGTTTCGCACAAATATGTAGTTGGGAACGGGAGAAGAATATCCAGAGCCATTTGGCCAAGCATTGCATATTCATCTTGGATTCTGCACCAAAAATCATTAAGAGGCGTCGTTTTGAACAATGACTCCATACTTGTGTCTGATGACATTTCTAAAAGAGATTCATATATCTCATTTGACATGTTTTCAGGCTTTTCCAAGTTGGGTAAAAAAGGATTATGAATCCAGGAGTTCACTTTAATTTTTGTATTGTGTTCTTCGGGAAAATACTTTTCAAAAGATGCGCGCATCGAACTGAGATATTGGACCAATTCTTCAAACACATTATCTTCAAACATTTCTGAGTCGTTTTCGCTAACAAACTCAGTGAGTAACGTAAAACTTTCTATTTCTTTCTTACCAATGCAAATGATCCAAAAATCTAATTTTCTTTTAAAAGTAGTTATTTTATTATAGGCCTGAAACACTGTTGTCTGTTTACCTTGCAATGATAAATTTAATTCGTTAAGTTTTTGAAAGATATCCGCCATAAAAGACAATCGGAACAACCAAGTTTTATCATACAAACGGTCCTTCAAATTAAAAGAAGTATCTGCTGAAAGAAACATTTGTAACTCGGCTCTAAGTTCAAATAGCCTTGTTAAAGTTTTTCCCCGAGACAGCCATCGCACTTCTGTATGGAGCAGCAGTGTTTTATGTTTGCTGCCATAATCTTCACACAATAATGAGAACAATCGGGATTGTAGTGGTCGTGATTTGATAAAATTAATTATTTTTACCGCTTCATCCATAACTAATTTTAGATTAGACGGCATTTGCTTCATCGCAAGTGCTTGTCTATGCAGAATACAATGACTGGAACTACAATTAGGCGCTTTATTTTTCATTCGTGACACTGCTCCTGCTGTTTTACCTGTCATCGCCTTGGCCCCATCTGTACAAATGTCAATGCAATTGTTCCAACTGAGATTATGTTCTTCAAAAAATATATTTATTTTATTAAAAATTTCTTCCCCGGTAGTGTTTGTAAGCAGCGATGAACACATAAGCATGTCTTCTTCAAAAGAACTTTTATATGGATATCTCACAATAACCAGCAGGATAGCCAAACCAGCGACATCAGTCGACTCGTCCATTTGCAAAGCGAATCGTGTATTTTGTAGACGTGTAACTAGTTCTTGTTTGACGTAGCTTGCCAGATCATGGATTCGTCGTGAAACAGTATCGTTTGATAGCGGAACAGTAGAAAGATGCTTTGCAGATTTTTCATCAAGCATACATTTTGTTATGTCTAATACACATGGTTTTATTAATTTCTCAGCGATAGTGTGCGCTTCACCTGCTTGTGCAATGCGATAGCTAACTAAGTATGATGCCTCCGTGGCCTTTTCGTTGGTAGTTTGTGTTACATGCATCATATTTTTTTGACTTTCTAATAACTGATCTTTTTTGCGAACAAAAAATTCTTTATTCTTGTCTTTAGTCTCGGGGTGTACGGTTTCTAAATGTCGACGCAATTTGGCAGGTGCCATGGAACTATTAGGAAGCAGTTTACTACAGAGCATGCAGAGAGGTGAGCCGTTGGAATCAACAAATCCGAAACTGATATAAGATTCATCATACTTCCTTTTTTTCGTCTTTGAAACCGTCGAGCTTGACGTCGTGGCACTCGTGGCATCATCTTCTGGATCGGTGATTGCTAAATTCTCCGCGCGCATTGCTTTTGAACATTCAGCGTCATTAGAAGATGTTGTTGGAACACGTTTAACACCTTTAAGCCAACGTTCCATTCTTCTTTATTTATAATGTTACAAGTCAGGATAGTGGGGTTTAAATAATGCACAATCGTTACTGCGTATAAGAGACTAAATTTAGAACCTACAGGGAAGAAATGTATAAAACTGAGACAACAGAATACAGCAGGCAGTAAAACAATGAACACCAGTTTCTCGCTAGCGAGCTTGTAAGTAGGTAGTAACTTATCGCTCCGAACGCTAATCATCAACTGACGACGCCAACGCGCGATCGCCGCTTTTATACTTAGTCCTAGACTCGATCTCAAATATTCTCGAAAATACTCGAGTCGGCACCTTTGATAAACAAAAAGCAAAAATAAAAACAGAAATTTAAAAATAGCGTTGTAAACAATATCGACTTTATCCTTTGAAGTTAGAGACGAAAGTCGCTAGTTGACAACTATAGCGTCTAATTCAGAGGCGGCTTTTATCAAAGAGACTGAGCGCTTACAAGTATACCTACCCGCTCGTTTTAAGTTTGCCGCTGGCGATAGGTATGAGTGTATGACGTTCGAAATTTTTTATTTAATTGTAACAATAAAAATTGTGTACGTTAGATATTTGGGTAAAACTATGACACATTATAAGTTTTGTTGTCACGTGGGGGAGGGTACGCGCATTCCACAGACCGGCAAACTTAGAGCGAACGCGTTGTACAAGTATAAAATTGTTGAGACCAAACTTATGAGATATTGTACCAGCTAATGTAACACAAGCTTATACAAATACAAATAAATAAATAAATAACATTCATAGCGTTTTGTCTCCGCGCGGCCGCGGAGTCCGCACAGCCGCGGAGCGACCAGAGAGAGGTGTTTTGATTTTTTTATTTCTAAATTCTTGCGGAACCCCGACAGAGGTATCACGGAACCCTAGGGTTCCGCGGAACACACTTAGAGTATAGCTGCATTAGCAGATTCAGATTTAGGGATCATGTTGCCACATGCAAATATTATAAACCGATCTTAATCGAAGTTTATCGGTTATTAGTTTTTTTTTAAAATTTGCTAGTTAATGTAGTGAGCCGATAAGGATTTAATAAAAAATGGTTATTAAAAAATTTAGTTAACTATTACAAGTTGAAAGATTTTTATTTTACTATCCAATATTGTAATATCAAAAAGTTCCGTCTTTCATGTACGACGCATACTGGCAATAAGTTAACGTCAACTCAACCTTAAAAAAAACAAGAACTTTGTTTTGGTTTTTGTCGAGCTTATAAACAAAACTTATTTAACTTAATTCTAACTGGAACCGAACTAAAAACAGAAACTTGATATACATTTGTGTTCACACTTGAAACCCTCCGTTTTAGAGTTAAATACTTGAGTTGTAAACGATAAATCTCGGATTTGAGTGGCTTTATAACACATTTGAATTGTAATTTATTGCGATTTACATGGAAACTAATATCTACTTAGTTTCATGTAGGCACTATACAAAGTTTAAATTGTGGATTTTGTGTAGTTCATCGCATCACATCAAGTTGGTTTGCTCCAGAGTGTAGACATCACTTGTGTAGATTTTTATCATAATATTACTCATAGTAAGTGCCAACTTGTTCTTTCTTAATTAAGTGATTATATTCCTAGTAATCGTACAGTGTTTTAATCTTAATACTTTAATTGCAGAAATAGATAACCGTGCACCAAGCAGTGTCTGAGGCTCAGTTGATTATATTGATGGATTTTCTCGAGAGTAACCCCAACTTAGCTAGGGCACAGGGTTACAACAACAGTGCTCAGGGAAGAGCTGAATCACTTCGCTTGTGACAAGAGGTCGGTGTGGCGAGATTTGCTGATATAAACACCGATGCCAGTGCTACTGGAGGGGGACCTGCCTTAGCAAGTATCTTGAATGTTTGGGACAGGAGGTTTTTGACTCTTCTGGGACCAGGATTTGGCCAAACAGCTCCTCATGTGATGGGGCAGCCTTTATCTGATGAGGTAATATTTTTCAGTTACATGTAGATTTTTCAATGATTAAAATTATATAAAAGTAATTGCTAAATTCAAATTTATTTTTATTCACAGCAAGCTCCCACTTCTAGCAGAGCTGAGTCTGAGGTGATTTTGGTCAAGGTAGAAGGTTTCGCACAGTGAGTAAATGTTTTTTTGTCATAAATTAATAAGTTATAATGACTTTTTAGTACATCATGTTGGTTATGGTTAAAGAATAAATAATAAAAAATAAATTGATAGATAAAGTGATAGTCATATTACATTTTAGATATCAAGAAGAAGTACTTGTAGAGGAACCAACATAAGAGAGGAAAGACCTCATGTTCCTTCACAACCTGTGCAAGAAAATTTATTGCTTAGACGAGGCAGGCAAAGAAGGCAACGCAGTAAGTTTTACCTACACACTGCTATAAAGTTATTATTTTTGCACAATTAAGTGTTTTTGATAAATAGTACCTTTAAAAGTTTCAAAGTTAGGCAAAATATAATATTTATAAAGTGATATTACAGATTTGTCCTCAGCGATATAAGTTAAAATTATACAATATCAATGGTTCTCAATGGTGAACAGCAATGGCTGTCATATTAAGTAGCATAATCATTTGTAGATTCAAAGATTGTTTAATAAAGTTTTCAACTAGGTTTAACAAAACTTAAATAAGTTCAAACACTTATTTGGTTTCAGCTCACCCACTGGCTCCATTGGATGAGCCACGAAGGATACTGTCCCAAATGGATGCAGCTTGCAGCTTCAGATGCTGCAAATGCTTGAGCTAATCAGCAAGCAAGTGGCCGATAATCTGCAGCCATTGTATGTAATAGGTTGGAATTTGGGACTGCTTGCTGATGTAGCAGAGCCATATATGTAACATATCCTTTCTCTTGGACCTACTCTCTAATAAATGATATGTTCCAAATATATTTTTATTATTTTTACTGCTAATATTGGTGTCTACTTTTGCATTATTCTCTAAACCTAAAATTAAATTTGACAAAAGTGTATCCTTGTTATTCTCTTTACAGTATGAAAAGGAGACTATTGTTTAATTTCATTTTAAGTTTAGAGAATCATGCCAGAATTGAGACCATTTACGTAAGAAAATTTTAATTATAATTATTTTCTCTATTTGCATCATTTAGTAGTTTTTATATTTGTAAGTCTATAATGGTACTCTATGTCATTGTATAATGTTATTTAATAAAGGAAAAAAAAAAATTTCATTGTGAGATTTTTATTTTATTTTATTATTAGTTTAGGTGTTTATTAGGGTTTTTTTATAACTGTAGTGTCTGCAGTATGTAATAAAATAATAATGCTAATAAGTAAAATTCTCCATCTTTTATTTAATACAATTAAGAGCAAACATAATAACTATCGGTGCAACGGTAGTGAACCTATTTTTGCTCAAATCCTGAGTCTCGGTTGTTTATGAGTTTCATAATTTTATATTATACATATTTAATAAAAAATAAAAGTAGCTTATGTCAGGATCATGCTGACCAAAGTCTATCCACAAGTGCATTTCGCACCGATTCTCCAGCAGCAAAATGGTAACTTCTTGGTGCTGTTGTTTCTGTAATTCTTATCTGAAACAACATTTTATTTGAATGGGTTAGATTTAGATATCCTCCTAATACCTATTGATTATTAGCATATACAAAATATAATTTCTATTCTAGCTTATTCTATTCTATATTATATTAATATTAGTTAGAATTATAAAAACAGCTATGAATTAGGTAGGTAGTAATGCGCATATTCATCATACAAACATTAACACCACGGGGATTCGAACCCGGCACCTATGAGTAGGCGAGAACTTGAAAACTAGTATAGCTACATATCACTCTGAGGTCGTCATCTCTTTCATGCCTATTCCATATATACATACCTCCTATCAATCTCTGGTACGATCCTGATGCATAGAAGCACTTACTACCTTAAATTAAAATAAATAAGTTATACTACATAGTTATCTTTCAACATTTTAATTGTTCATAGTACCTACTTATATAGAGTACGTTTTTCTACTTACTTTGGTGACAGTGCTTATTCCTTCACGGCGAGATGGCAAAAAAGGTTCCAACTCTTGTATGAATGAGGTCGCGACTCAAGCCTTTATTAAGGCGAAACAGTCCCATGAACTTTGATTCTGGAATTTCGAAATTCATGTCCATTTTTCAAAAAGCTGCACTTTGCCGACGATATAAAATGCTTTCGGTAACACGAGCACGCTCCAAAAAAAGTTCGTACAGCCGTAAATCCGCCATTAATGCTTATTTTCCGAACACAAACAAATATATTAATTGCAAGATGTTGCTATTGAGTAACTTTTTATGAATCTGCTAATTGACACTTCAGCAATTCCTATTTTGTGGACCATTTTACGAATCCTCATAGAAAATTGTCAAATGAATGAATTGCTGCATATGAATTGTATCCGAATCCTAATATGAATTATCGGCTAAGTGGCCATTTTGTGATTTTCAATATGAATCACCGATTTTGTGTTCAAAATAATTATTTAATCGTCTGAAGAATAAAAAACCACGTTAAATATGTATAGTTATATTAAAAACACAAACAACCCTTAATTTTCACCCCTCTACCACCCTTATTTTTATGGCGATCCGAAGTTCGCTGGGTCAGCTAGTAATTAATAAGTCAGTTTACGAGCAAATGTGTTGACAAAAATGTAATTAAAAGTAATAACACAATATTATAGGAATAAAAGGTAAAAAAACGTTGAATAATATAAAACTAGATTAACATATTTGTTTCTTAGGTTTTCACGACATCACTCATTAAATAAAACTAGTTTTTACGGGTTAATGCACGAAACTTTATTTATTTATTGACGTTTCGCAGCCTTTTCAGGTCTGCATCGTCAGAATAATGATTTTTTATTTAAAGTTGTCGAGCTACCTTCGAAAGACTTATATTGAGCGTTCGGTTATTTCATTGGAAGATTTTTAAAATTTTTATTGTCTATGTATGAATTTATTATTTAATTTACTTAATAAAGTATTTTATTTAAAATTCTTGTTTGTAATTTTGAGTTTATTTATTTATTTGACCCTAACTACCGTAAACTACCACCGGTTCCAAAATTGGGAGACCTTCCTGAGAAGAACCGGCGAAACAAACTCAAGAGAGGCTTTCTATCTCCTTCTTATGTTAAATTATGCAAACAAAAAGAACTAATAGTATCTGATGGTCTTGCAGTGTGTGCTCGGGGTTGGGATTTTATCTCCTGTATAATAGGTTCCCAAGCTGGTGGTATATACCAACCATGTTCCCTATTGAAATTTGGATATTTTTTTTTTTAATCTCAATAGCCTCGCGCATCATTCGAGGAACGAACCGCCGCTCAGCTGCAAGGATCTGTGGTCTATCAAATCTAATGTAGTGGTTTGGTCCCCCTAATGCATGATTTTAAATAAAAAATCATTATTCTGACGATGCAGACCTGAAAAGGCTGCGAAACGTCAATAAATAAATAAAGTTTCGTGCATTAACCCGTAAAAACTAGTTTTATTTAAACTAGATTAAGTTTAATTGCAAGTTTAATAGTAAGTTTAAATAACATACTTTCAATAATTAAATGCACTTACAATAAATTCACATTATAAAAATATCTATCAACCATAGGGATTCTTGTATACGGAGGGCTGCCATCCGTCCAGGTTTCCCCGGATTTGTCCTAGTTTTCGGGGCGTCCGGGAATCGTCCGGGCGGGGTTTCATTTGTAGTCCGGGTTTAAAAATTTCTGTTTTGGGTCGCCAATTAATCCGTCAATTTAAATGTCTTTGAAAATAAATAAATCTATTCCAACACTGTAACCATAAATGCTGACTTCCAACAAAGATCAGCTTTGTCGCCCATACTGTCCGCAATAACAGCATTCGTTGCTATGTGGATGACAGCACTGAAACTTTTTACACTGGCCGGTCAAACATCCCTCGGATGGAAGAAGAAAGGTGTAAAGACAAACTTGTGTCCGAGATTGAGATATTACTAGATCAAGTCTCAAATTGGAGCCCACCAAAGACACAAGTGTGTGTGAAAAAGCTTGTGTGTTCAATAGATCTAGTAAGTACCTCAAGCCTAAATATCGGGTGTTACTTTACAAAGCACTGATCCTCTGGGCTGAAGCACCCCAATACCAGCTCCTTCCTCTTGACCGGATACAAAAGCGGGCAGTTTGACATATCGATGCTCCTGAGCTCACTCACGCGTTGCAACCCCTTAGCATGCGCAGACGGTACAACACGTAAAAGGACGCAACTTCTACGTATCGTACCGTCTATACAATCAATGAAGAGTGTTCCGAGGAATGTTTCAACTGGATGCCAGTGGCCAAGTTTCTTCACAGCACCACACACCGCAGAGAAGTTTCCCGCCCACCATCTGGACGCCTGGCGTTCGAGCATCATGTATTCCTTTCTTTTGTGTACCAGCAAGTTCTAGAACGAACTTTCCTCAGTATTTTTTTTCTTATAGCTATGATAATGGTAATCTTAAAAAGGCGGATGAACCTTTTCGTTCAGAGCCGGCAACACATGAGTAGCCCTTGGTGCTGCAAGTGTCCATGGGCAGCAGTGACCACTTATTATGAGGTAGACCGCTAGCTCTTTTGCCTACGTCAACATAAAAAAAGTTGATTTGTGACATTTTTAACTGTTTTTTATTGGTCTGTCCGGGTTCTGGGCTCCAAAATCCGGGGTTATCACGCCTCTGATCCTGGTTGCCACATTTTAGAGATGGCAGCCCTATGTATACGCGGCAACACCTGAATGACGTATAAGGAAAATGTTATTTTATATTGAAATTTCGAAATTTTACTATAGTTATTGATGTTATGTGATCCCAGCGTCCTTGTTATGTATTGTTGTATTATTTCACTACATAAACTGGCATTTTACTTTCGATTAACACCAAATTTTAATAAAACATTCACTAGGTACACCTCATACACAACTGTCAGGTTGACTGGCTCGGTGAAAGCTCGGGTATGCCGATTTCGGTATAGTATTTGTTGCCGCATTAGACAAGTACGCCGGCGGTATCTAGTCGAGTGAAGCGAGACCAATCATTTATCTATGTTCGAGACCTCATCTTTATGGGTCACAAATGAAAATCATCGATTCACTCTCTGAGTAAATGTTTCGCTGAGTTTTCGCCCGTTCGCATCGCTGCTGCACACGAAAATATCATTGTATAGTTGTATAATAGTTATTTATTATACAAGAGTGGAAAGTTCCTTTTTAACCGCGTGCTCGATTTGGATGACCGAGCAAGCGAAGGATTCTAAAGTTGAATCACGAGCGCAGCGAGTGATTCTAAATTAGAATCCTGAGCGTCAGCGAGGGAAACAAACGAGCACAAGGTGAAAAATCTTTCCACTCGAGTGCAATACGTAACTTTTCATCCCACCTCAGCGAGGAAATGACAAAATGAAAAAGAAAACAATTTATAATGACAAAATATTTTTATTTCAATTAAAACACATTAAGATAATCTATAAATTGAAGAAAATAATAAGAAGTAGAAAATAATTAAGAAATATTAAATGTAACGTTGCTACAGTTACTTATGTTAAGTTTAATATTTTTGTTAGGTAATGTTATGTTGGTGTTTGTGAATTGTGCGCTGTTTTGTGGTAAACTACTCGTATCAGTAATTTTAAATAGTTGTGCCGATTCATTGGATTCTATTGGCGTAAATGTTGGCGAGAGAGGGCTATTGTTTCCAATCTTATGGGGGCTCATTTAAGATGTAGAAGGGCGAGACCAAGAATCTGACAGAGGTTCTTTCAGCGTTATGGCCTCCACGATACTATTACAAATTTTTGATTTACTTTGGATTGAATCCTCTATGTATCCCTCTACAACCGAATTAGACTTCCAGCCTCCATGGCGCTTAAGCGATAGAAGATCAGCCCCTGATTCGGCCAAAAGTGTGGCTGAGGTTCTTCTAAAACAGTGACCGGTGTATAACGGGGGTTCTAAAAGTCCGAGAAAAGTTGCTATTTCTCGTGGAATACTGCCAATTTTATTCTGACCCATAGGTTGTCGGATACACTTTCCGTTGCGATATTGTAGAAAAAATCGTTCAATTGGGGTGTTAGAAGGACGTAAAGCTTGATATTTCTGAACAATGTTTACATATTCCTTGCGAATAACGAAGTTGCGGTCTTTTTTTGTCTTGGTATTTAGTACATTAATTAATAGCAATTCATCAGAATTATGAGAATATTTTGATACGTTATTGACATTAAGTAGTGTAAGTTCATTTGTTCGACATGCTCCGGTTATACCAATAATAAGAACAACCTGTAACAAAAGAAGTATTTATAATCGTAAATAAATTAATCAAATTAAAAATATTGTAAGTACTATGTACAATTTTATCAACAACAAAAAATTACACGTATTGACTTACTTTTGCCGCTAAATATACGGAATCAGGTGCTTCATTAATAAACTTTGCAATTTCAGATGCTGTGAAAACCTTCGATTTTTTTGGTTTATAACCAGATGAGGCTCTTTTTAAAAATGCCACTAATTTATGATAGGTGTCGATATGAACGTCTTTCTTCATCTTAATTGTTAATTTTAGCATTGAATACGTACTCCATAGCGTGCTTGCTTTCTTGGTCTCAGATAATTCTATAAAATATGCCAGCAAAACGTTTTCGGAGAAAGTTTTTGCTCCTTTAGCTAGTCGCCACATGTTAAATATATCGTACTGTTTCAAATACTTCTCTCGTGATTGCTGAGGGAGAAGGCTCATTTGCGCATTATTAACTGTTTCAGTTAACTCAGTTGGCGTTAGATAAACTTCATCGTCGCTAATGTCACTCATTTTAGTTGATTTTTTTGTACAGTTTTTAGGTTATGTTAATTATATTAAGCAATAAAACGTGAAAAACTAGAATGGCGCGAAGCACGCAAATAAAACAAAGAAACCAAGAAGGTTCCAAATTTAAATTTTTTCACAATTTAAAAAGTTCTAATCATAAATTTGGCACCATAGAGGTTACATTAAATAGGTTTAATGACGTTTTGAATTTACAATTATATTGAGTACTCATTATATGTGATGTTCTAAATTCAAATCTACTTTGCCGCTCAAGCGAATAAAATAGAATTTTCCAGCCAGATTTCGAAGCGCAAAATTACACTTTCCGAGGTGGTGGGATGAAAATATAATGTGTTGCCTGTTTTAAAGGATTTATCTAATTGTAAAATTTGTCTTGTCAATTTTGTATGTGTGCATGTTGGTGTGAATAAAGTCTTATCTATATATGATGTGTTGACACCGTTCTTACTGTAATCATTCTAAATGTATGAAACAGATAGCTCTCTGATGAGTCACAGCGCAACACGACAGATAAATGTAGTCCTCCAAAAGCGAGGCCGCGGGGCCCCCTAAGGCCGCCTTTGCGCTTAAGATGCGTTTCAGTTTGGTCCCTCTGAAATCATACACCATGAGATAGAAGTATTAACAATACTTCGGTGATTGGTTATCGTACGATAACGACTAAATTATTGGTCGATCACATATCCCAAGTGCGCATTGGCTCACTTTCTTTCCCGTGTGAATTCTTAGATGTTTGTAGAAATGGCTTATAAATGGTTAATATTTTCTGTTAATAGTTTCTCGCCCGTGTGAATTCTTTTATGTGCGGATATAGCACTAATTGTAGTAAATCTTTTATCACAGACGTTACATTTATAAGGTTTCTCTCCCGTGTGAATTCTTTGATGTATGGATAACTCACCACTTCTAGTAAACCTTTTATCGCAGACGTTACATTTATAGGGTTTCTCGCCCGTGTGAATTCTTATATGTGCGGATAAATAACTACTTGTAGTAAATCTTCTATCACAGACGTTACATTTATAAGGTTTCTCTCCCGTGTGAATTCTTTGATGTGTGGATAATGTACCACTTTCAGTAAATCTTTTATCGCAGACGTTACATTTATAAGGTTTTTCTCCCGTGTGAATTCTTTTATGTATGGATAAACTACCACTTGCAGTAAATCTTTTATCGCAGACGTTACATTTATAAGGTTTCTCTCCCGTGTGAGTTCTTTGATGTACGGCTAAATTACTACCATCAGTAAATCTTTTATCACAGAAGTTACATTTATAAAGTTTCTCTCCCGTGTGAATTCTTTTATGTTTAGATAAATCACCACTTTTAGTAAATCTTTTACCGCATACGTAACATATATAAGGTTTCCCTTCTGTGTGTATTCTTTGATGTGTGGACAAATCGCCACTTGCAGTAAAACTTTTATTGCAGACGTTACATTTATAAGTTTTCTCTCCCGTGTGAATTCTTTTTTTATGTCTGGATAAACTACTATTTTTTGTAAATCTTTTATCACAGACGTTGCATTTATAAGGTTTCTCTCCGGTGTGAATTCTTTGATGTGTGGTTAAATCATCACTTCTAGTAAATCTTTTATCGCAGACGTTACATTTATAAGGTTTCTCGCCCGTGTGAATTCTTTTATGTACGGTTAAATTACTAATTGTAATAAATCTTTTATCACAGACGTTACATTTATAAGGTTTCTCTTCCGTGTGAATTCTTTGATGTGTGGATAATGTACTACTTTTAGTAAATCTTTTATCGCAGACGTTACATTTATAAGGTTTCTCGCCCGTGTGAATTCTTTTATGTACGGTTAAATTACTAATTGTAATAAATCTTTTATCACAGACGTTACATTTATAAGGTTTCTCTCCCGTGTGAATTATTTGATGTATGGATAACTGATCACTTCTAGTAAACCTTTTATCGCAGACGTTACATTTATAAGGTTTCTCGCCCGTGTGAATTCTTATATGTGCGGATAAATAACTACTTGTAGTAAATCTTTTATCACAGACGTTACATTTATAAGGTTTCTCTCCCGTATGAATTCTTTGATGTGTGGATAAATCACCTCTTTTAGTAAATCTTTTATCACAGACGTTACATTTATAAGGTTTTTCTCCCGTGTGAATTCTTTTATGTATGGATAAACTACCACTTGCAGTATATCTTTTATCGCAGACGTTACATTTATAAGGTTTCTCTCCCGTGCGAGTTCTTTGATGTGTGGATAAATTAAAACTTGTAGTAAATCTTTTATCGCAGATACTAGGATTACATGGTTTTTCTTTTATATTGGTGTTAATATCGCGTTTCTTTATCGAATGTCCACGGTTGCTTTTCGTTACAGAACCAGTAATGCTCTCCAATTTGGTTTTATTATCATTATCATTACAGTTTTCATTAGTGTTGGTACAATTTGGGTTAGCTATGACGGATATTTCAGTATGAAATTTAATTACATGACTTTCTAAATTTCTTTTACAAAAAAATACGTTTTTGCATGTATCGCATGTCAAATTTTCTTTATGATTTTTGACTTTGTGGTGTTTGTTCTTTACCGCATTATTTTCGTCACTACTTTTTGTAAAAAATGTTGGTTTAGAGAGACTGTTCTTATTTTTGTGTTCTGTAATTATCTTGAAATCAATATTTTGGTCTTCATTTCCTGTTTCTGTGGTTTCTTCGGTTGTTCTTGACGCTGTTGGAGAATCAAATTGGTTTCCTTTGTCCTGTTCATTGTTCAGTTTTGCTCCTGTAAATATTACATTATTCTGTTAATAATAATCATCGGGTGTTTATTTGACGGGTCATAAAAACGAGTAAGTATTTGTGAGCTAGACACTAACAACAAACAAATATTCATAAACGTTAAATATAGTTGGAAATTGGATAAAAGGATACTTTAAAATATTATTTTAATAAAACCCATCTTGTTATTTCAGTGTCGCTGTGACAACTCGTTTATTTTGTTTTACTTACTTCAAACTTAACCATATACAAATATTGCATCCTAACACCCCCTCTCAATATTTATGATGGTTAAATTTACTTTATATGACGACGTAACGCATAACAACATTTACAATATAAATAAACACAAAATTAACATAACATACCTACATAAAAAAATCTAACAGATAAACATTGCAATTAAATAATCAAATTTTTCTTTTCCTAAACTTTTCGTCATAACATCTGCCAAATTATCGTGCGTATTTACATATTCTATGCTTAATATTTTGTTATGCACTAAATCTTTCAAAAAATGGTACTTTATATCTATATGTTTCGCTCTCTTCGAATTTTCATAACTTTCAGATATAGCTATAGCACTTACATTATCTACAAGTAAACTTATAGAATTAGATTCTCCCAAACATTCTGAAATTCCTTTTAAATTTATCAACCACTGAGCTGTACTACCTGCTGCTAAATATTCCGACTCTGCTGCAGACAGAGCAACACATTTTTGTTTACTAGAAAACCATAAAACCGGATTTTTACCATGCAGTATTATGCCACCACTAATACTTTTCCGATCTGCTTTGTCGCTAGCCCAATCAGCGTCGGAATATTCAAGAAGACTTGATTCTCCATCACCTTTCTGAAATAATAGACCTTTGTTTTTTGTTTCTTTAAGGTATCGCAGTATCCTTTTACCAGCTTTCCATAACTTTTCATTAACTTTATCTAAATATCTACTCAAATATGAGACTGGAAATGTGATATCAGGTGTAGAAGTAATAGATAAATACAATAAACTTCCTACAAGTTGTCTAAATGGCACATAAATCTTATTTTCATTTTCCTCAAATTTCACATTAAAGTTTGTTTTGACTCCTTTACATTCTGCCATTCTGATCGAATTTAGCTATAATCTTGTCTATGGGTATGGCCAGAGTGCACTCAGATTCAGATTTCGAAAACAAGCGCGAGAAATAAACAGTGTAGTCTAAGGGTGCGGCCAGAGTGCACTCAGATTCAGAGTCAGATTCAGATTCTGAAAACAAGCGCGAGAAATAGTGCACTCTGGCCGCACCCTAAGGGTGCGGCCAGAGTGCACTCAGATTCAGAGTCAGATTCAGATTCTGAAAATAAGCGCGAGAAATAAACAGTGTAGTCTAAGCAGGTTGCCTGCTTTTTCTCGCGCTTTGTTTTGTGAGTCTGAATCTGAATCTGAATCAGGAGTGCAATCTGGCCGTACCCTTCGACTACACTGTTTATTTCTCGCGCTTGTTTTCGAAATCTGAATCTGAATCTGAGTGCACTCTGGCCGCACCCTAAGGGTGGAAAATGATAAATTTATATTAGAAAAGCTAGCGGAATAATTTAAAGCTAAAGATATGGGTGAGCTAAGTATATATTTAGGTATGGAAGTAACAAAAGACAATGATTATAAAGCAGACGAGAATGATAGGATACGGCCAGATTGCACTCCTGATTCAGATTCAGATTCAGACTCAGAAAACAAAGCGCGAGAAAAAGCAGGCAACCTGCTTAGACTACACTGTTTATTTCTCGCGCTTGTTTTCGGAATCTGAATCTGAATCTGAGTGCACTCTGGCCGTACCCTATCATTCTCGTCTGCTTTATAATCATTGTCTTTTGTTACTTCCATACCTAAATATATACTTAGCTCACCCATATCTTTAGCTTTAAATTATTCCGCTAGCTTTTCTAATATAAATTTATCATTTTCCATCGTTAAAATGTCATCAACATATATAATCACCCAGCAATTATCATTAAAATATAGACAAGAGTCATGACCTGACCAACAAAATCCATTTTCTTTCATAAAAGTATCTATCCTCTCATTCCAACATAGCGGCGATTCATTAAGACCGTATAATGAACGCTTCAGTCTTAAAACTTTATTTTCTTCTGTTTTCAATCCTTTAGGTACTTTAATATATACTTCTGATTTTACTTTTGAGGAATGCTGTTGGTATATCTAGCTGACGTATTCTTTTATCTTCTCTTACAGCCTTCGATAAAAACACTTTTACAGTTGATTGTCTTGCTACTGGCGAATAAATTGTATCAAAATAATCTTCTTTCTTTTGTTGAAAACCTCTTACAACCAATCTCGCCTTCTTCGTTCCTTCAAATCTTTAAATTTGTTTCTTCCCATGTTTCTAGTTTTTCTAAAGCTTTCAACTCTTTCTCTACTGCTTTCTTCCAATCTTCACTTTTGACAGCATCTTCATAACTATTTGGGGCATCTAACAATAAAGCATAGCCTTCTTGAGCTAACGTGCAATATACAACGTTTAGTTTAGTTTTTCAGGGCGGTTTCCGCACTTAGTCCTAATCATTGGACCATTGTGCGTGTCTGTTTGCCGGCATCCTTCACCTGTTTTCCACTCAGTCAAGTGTAGTTTCTGAGTTCTTTCACGCAGCCACGTCTTAATTTGGGCCTGAGGTATGGGCAGAAGAGGTTCCGGACCATACACTTTTGTGTCTGCTCCTCTCTTAGCCAATTCGTCTGCTGCGTCGTTTCCGATTGAGTTGCTGTGTCCTTTTATCCATTGCTGAGTTACCGTATTGGTTACCGCAATGGATTGAAGTGCATTGTGGCACTCCATTACCAGGACAGAGTTTATTGTGTTGCTACTTAGGGCTTGAAGCACGGATGCACTGTCAGAGATGATCTTAATGTTGAACTTGTTCGAGAAGACACCGGCTCCAGTACCAATGTTGGTTTTGGAGCCAACTGTGTATATCCTAACTTCCCCGGCGCCAGAGTAGTCTACCTTTTCCGCGGTAAGTTGGATGTTGCATCTTCGATCAAAGACGTGTTGACCCAATATTCTATCCATAGGTGCCTCCAGGAGTGGAATCTCCTTCATGCACCTTAATATACAACATTTGTTTCAAAACGATTTGGAGGTTTTACTATTCTTCCTGACCAGACTGTGTTTTGGGGGCTACTCAAAGTATAGATAAAAATGAGAGGGTAAAATATTGAATTTATATTATAATATGTTTATATTATGCCTTAGTGTTATACTACCGTTAATAAACTGACTTTGTAGTTAAAGAAACCTTTCTGCAAAGTGCAGAAATGGCAATTTTTAAATTTGCTCTTCACATTCTAGGGGTAATAATATAAATGGGGTTATATTCAACAATGTATTTTTCTACATTGAATGTAATCATTTAATGTACTACTTTGAAGAAAAGTATTTTAATTTTCTTTCTTTGGTGAATCACTAGTTCAGCTTTAGTTTAGACATCTATTTTGAAAATATTATATCTGCTAAGGAAATTCTGCGATTTCTGCCTGTCTGAATTTCCGATCTGTTTAATTTAATAAAATTATGTATTTTTTCGCATTATCGTCTATTTTTGACTTTGACTTGACTTAGCAGGGGGCCCCTTGAATCCACGGGGCCCTGGGCTGAAGCCCAAAAAGCCATATTGTAGATCCGGCCCTGCATACCACTAACACCATGGAAGTTGACAAATGAATACCTACCTGTTTCATTTTCATCTTGCAATTCCTCGAAATCCGATTCAGACTTTACGTTCTCAATATTGAAAGTAGGCTCCAGCTTAACCTCTTCTGGGTCTAAAAGCATAATACTCTCCGTTGGCGATGCGGAAAAGTTCCAAGGGATATCAGGTTGTTGCTTCACAATCAGATTCAGAGTGTCTACAGTGACCTATAAAAAAACTTTCACATGAATTGTTAAGTAGAATTTTGCAATGATTAATTAGACTTAGCCATATTACAAAATAGGGACTAAAATTAAACTCCAATTAGTCTAAAAATTATATTGTCACTGTTTTATACTAAAGTTAAAGCTTGTGTTTTGCCGGTGGTTTTCGTCGCATAGTGCACTCATAC
This sequence comes from Chilo suppressalis, assembly GCA_902850365.2. NCBI lineage: Eukaryota > Metazoa > Arthropoda > Insecta > Lepidoptera > Crambidae > Chilo > Chilo suppressalis. The sequence goes on from OU963915.1 coordinate 16,762,754, forward strand.
CTGCTTGGATTTTTCTATGAAAAATGCGCTTTTACTGAGTGAGTAACATAAATTTTCTATGTATCCAAAATGAACTGTACTGTTTGTTGCAAACGCAATAGATGCAAGACAGGATATTGTTATGGGTGTGTGAACACCAAAACCGCCATGTCTAGAGAGGGAAAGCGTACTTTTAAGTGTGATTCCTGCTCTAATGTGATACAAAGTGTACGGGTAACGGACGACACACCCGTACGTGGGGTTTGTGACGCTGTGGGATCTATAGAATCTTGTACGACGACCTTCTTGGCCGGTTGGTTTGTACGCCAGGTTTCATGGTCGCTCGAGAGCTCCGGTACTTCGAATCCCGGTGGGGGCAGATGTTAGTGTGATGAATAAAAGCATTTGTACTCCAGTCATGGATGTTTGATATGTATTTCTATTTGTTACCCTAGTATCCCATAACACAAGCCTTACAGTGCTTACTTTGGGGCTAGGCTAATTGGTGTGTGTTGGAAATATTTATTTATTTATAGAACCTAATAATAAATCAATCCCTCGAGGAACATGTTTCTCAGACAAAGGTCAAGGTTCTGTCATTTGTTGATATAATTGATAAAGTCAATAGAAAAATTATGGAAAAATGTGCTTTTGAAGCCAACATAATACAAGGAATAAAAGCCAATGTGACTGTATTGGCGTTGGAAAATAGCAAATTGTGACAGGAATTAAGGAAGCTAATGGTTAATAGGTAACCCTTAACTACAGAACACCTATTATTATTCTTCAACCACCTACCTACGTGTGGTCACAGAGACTCTTGGCAAAATATGTTTACTTACCCAGAGCAAACATGCACAATTTTTTATTTGTCAAGCACAAGATGGATACTATGTGATGTCTAGGAAACCATCACATCCCAACCAGCACACGTTATAGCTACGTATAGGTGGTTAGGGGTTAAATAAAAAATTATTTTTTTCCATGTTTTGTACAAAACTGTACAAAAATGTGTTAATAATTATTTCTACACACACAAGAAGCGGAAGCAATTTACCATTATGAAAAATTGGTCTACCCCATTTTTCCAAATTGCAAATAAAAAAATGTCTTGGTTGAAACCTAATCTTGTCACTGCCTTCTTTTTAGCAGACAAAAGTGGCAGTATCAGTTTTATTCCAGGTTTAACTGTAGTCTTTGTTTTAAAATAAGACAATGGTGTCGATTTAGACATGATTCTCACATGAACAGTGCATCCTTATTACTACTCATGAACAGTGCATCCTTACCATCCTCTATACAAAATGAAAAGGAGAGACTGATGTTAAATTTGGTTTTAAGTTTAGAGAATCATGCCGGAATGGACACCAGTTAGTGTATAATTTTAGCCACTTTCTACTGGAATGTTTGTATGTTTATAATTAGTCCTTACCACAGACTCGGAACTGCTGAGTTGCAACAGGAGCTCATTTGCCTTTAATGATTTATCTATAAACTTGTGGAATTTTCTAATCATATGGTAGCAAATGTAACATACGCAAGTCGGCCATATCTCACCCATTACAAGCTAAAATAACATACAATAATGATACATAAAATGTCATAACCAACCTATTAATAAACTTAATGTGTAAAGAAAACTCCCCATATAAACAGAATCACATATTTATGTTGATGGGTGCCAATGCATAATGGACCAGAAGCATACTAAAATTAGAGTACTCTTTAAAATAAGCTAGTTTTATACCTATTCATAATACATAATAACTAGTTGATGGAAAGAGTGAGAAAACCATTATTTTTAAATTTTAATTTATATTACTAGAACAAAATCGACTTGGTCTTGACAAACAAGTTTCCCTAGTATTTCCTTTTTATACAGAACTAGATGATTCTATGTACTTCATATCACCTATCTTAACGTCATGAAATGCCCTTCATTAAAATGGCTGAAACATCAAATGTTTGACATAAAATTATATAGAACAGCTTTTAAGAGAAAATTAAATTGTTGTTTTTACTAACTTCCTCACAATTTATCCATATTTTGTTAAAGTTTACACCTTCCCTAGACCTCCACGAACATTTCAAGACCAAGATAAGATAAATCTGTTCAGCCGTTCTCGAGTTTTAGCGAGACTAACAAACAGCAATTGATTTTTACATATATACATTTAATTTATAAATCTAGCACTTAGTGCTTAAATCAAAGGTAAAACTGTCCTTCCTGAGTCCCAGAATGATACTTCAGTATCTTTTGGTGAAAAGGTTTCAAATTCATTGAAAATTTTCAAAATGATGCTACCTATTTATTATGAAATGTAAAAATTTCCAATGTTTTTGCTAAAAAACTACCAGTGCATAAATGTAGCTACTTATTTTAATAACGTGGTCAGAAACCTTTTCAACAAAAAAATGCGAAGTTACAACCATCTGGTACAGTATATCCCTGTTGGTGTCCAGAAATCATATTGAGGTTTCCAAATCCACTGGTCTACATCAACATTATTGAATTTAGATTTATAAGAGCCGCAATGCATAATCAATTAAATGGAAGAGACCTCAACTGTAGCAATCAGAGTCAGAGGAGAGATCTTACCGGAACATATGTGAAATTTTCATAAATCTCTTGAAGTGGCCCATTCAATATTGAATACATACGGCTATGATGTGTCAAGCATACTCTGCATGCTTGTAAACGAGACATAATTGAATATTTTTTGCTTTTGGGCTAAAACAATATCCACTATCAATTATTTTTAATTCACAACACAGACCTAGGGACACGAAAAAAGTATCGATACTTTGTGGTATCGAGTACTTTTCCTTTCGATACCGATACTTTTGTACTCGATACTTTGTATTTGATACTTTTACTAAATGAGTACTTTTTGGCAAGTATCGATACCTTCAAAAATTTGGATAAGCGCCTCATATTGATGGCAACGCCATCTTGTTAAATCATAGCAAACCTTCTAAAACGTTCCATAGGGTATTTGACAAGTTTTAGGCAACGATCTCACGTTATTGACTAATGTTTATGGAGTCCGTAAAAAGTGGATATTCATCATTCTGTTGTGTATTTCAGTAAAAATAACCAAATTAAAAACTCCATTTTCAAGTTGCCACGAAAACGTTTCTCTGGACAATATGGCGTCTTAGTAGTGTGTGACGTCACACAACTGTTATTAAAACGTCAAACGATACAATGTAATGTCACTTTAACCGGAAGTTTACTTGCGTGTGACGTCATTTTAGGCTCCGCCAATCCCAAGCGTTTTGGGTCACGTGACAATAGAAAAGAAAACTAATATCTTTTTCGTTATTTTGGCACTTTATTTTTAATACTGTCAAATGCCCTATTGCGTTGTTATAAAGTCAGTAACTGACATATTCAAATTCTTTCCAATCTGTGACTGTGTTAATTTTGCGCTTTGTTTTGTTTCATAGTTATTTATTTAGCGACCATACTCAGAATACAGAACAAACCGACCATATTGTTAAGAACTGTGATTCGCCGTTTATTGTGCTTTTCGCTTGACTGTATTTGATTTATTCAAGTGTAACACTATTATTCTGTCTGTGCAGTGTATACCTATTTGAAACCACCTAAAAAAAAAGGACGTAACCTCTTCTATAATTATAATCTTGAGTGAAGCATGCCAATGGCAGCCGTTAACTACGTGTCAGATTCAAGTTAACATAAGTGGGTATAATGTTTTTTAATGATTAAAATTCAAGAAAAGTAAGTTTAATTTGAAACAAATCTAAAAAGTTTCATACTTTTAAATTGTTTAAGATATCGATCTTTTTAATTAACATTTTAATTATGAATTAATGAATACTTTTTTAGTGTCAGAAATCACAGCTGTTTTCTTTTCATTATATAATATAGCAATTTGTGAATTTACATGTCCTTTTTTGTTTTTGATTATACGTACTATAATAAAATTCGATTGTTTTTCTTTCAATTTTAACACCGGGGGGGGGGGGGGGGGGCGTTGCTCATCAGGCCACAGAGGCTCCGATAAGGCCCTATGAAATGTACTCGATACTTTGAAGTATCGATACTTTTGTTTCGATACTTTTACGAGTACGATACTTTTTTACCGATACTACTCATGAGTACAGTATCGATACTTTCTATTCGATATCGTGTCCCTACACAGACGAATTTTTTTTTTTTGTTAATTTGTCCCTGTTAGGACGGGCAAAGGATTCCGAGTCCATACAGCCCTGTCTGTTAACTTTTCTTTCTTAAAGTGTTCTGATTGTAGCTTTTATAAATTTGTATAAAGGAATGTAGGTGTCTTTATTTTGTAAAAGTTTTCTCAAGTCGCGCGGGATGGTTTCTTCGCCAAAAGTACTTCGAAGGTCTTGAAGCAGCAAATTTCTCTGTACTTGAAATGAACCGCAAAAGAAAAAGATATGGTCCAGGGACTGATTATCTATGTTGCAGAAGTTACAAACAGGTGAGCTGACCATCTTTAGCCGGTACAGGTGATCTTTAAAAAGGCAATGACCTATTCGAAGTCTGCTTAAAGTGGTATAAAAATCTCTTGTTCTGTACTGTCCTTTATCAAACCAGGAGGCACGTATGTCTTTCTGAATTTCTCCAAACCATTTTCCTTTCTCTTGCAGAGATATCTTCCAGTGGTCGAGCCATTGGGTCTTGATTTCTTGTTTGAGGTTAGGCATGAGATCTGTATATGGTACAGCTATATCTCTCACAGCACATCTGTCGTTTCTCACTACAGCAGTACAAAGAGCATCAGCATCTTCATTTCCATGAACTCCGATGTGTGAAGGCGTCCAAAAAAAGGCCACTTTAATATTCTTCTGCTGTAAGTTTCCTAATTTAATTCGTATCAATTCAATGATATAATTTGTGTCAGCTCTGTAGGTGTGGTTCTGCAATGCATAAAGCACACTTTGACTATCTGTTACTACTAGCCACTTTTCTATATTACACCCAATATCTTCCATATAGCTTAATCCTTCTAAGATGGCTAGAGCTTCTGCAGTAAAAATAGAACAGTGGAGATTTATGTTAACACCAAAGCCAGTTTTCTTGTGAGGGATGTAAATAGCAATTCCAGTAGATGTAGCAGTTTTTGAACCATCTGTGTATATTTTTTTATAACTTGAGCATTTATACAACTCTCTATATACATCTTGCTTAGTTTGCAACTTGTTATCAATATCAACTTGAATGTCATTAAATTTAATATCATAGTTACCCCAGTAACAAGGCCAATTCATATATCTTTTTACAATATTATAATAATTGTTATATAAAGTATTTACATTTTCAGAAATAAATGGACAATTAACGTTGTTTGTGAAACCTAATATTTTTGGGAGTAGTCTGTTGTTAAGGACAGAAAATTGTTTTAAAATATATTTTTTTCTTAAATAGTGAAATCTGAATTTAAGAGGTTCAATATTACATTCAATCTGTAATGAATTGATTGGTGATGTATTCATTGCACCAATGATAAGTCTTAGACATTTATTTTGTATTTTTTCCAATTTTTCTATACACTGATTTAAATTTGAATAAAATAAAAATCCATATTTGAAATGGCTCCGAACAAGTAATTTATATAGAAGTTTTAATATTTTTGGATCTGAACCCCATGAAGTTTTCGCTAAACTTCTCAAAATATTAAATTTTTTTTTTTTTTTTTTTGAGTGTGTATGCTGTTGGTCGCAGATGACCTTTACAGCGTCACCGGGTTTGGGGACGGCGAGATCCTAAGGGGACCTCAAGCCGAGAATTGGCGAGTGCCTCTGGAGGTATTCCAGTCGGATGGCGTCTCCCCGGGGGGAGTCTCCACTCCGTCTGAAGCCTCCAGACCACTCGAACCTGAGGGGGTCGGCTCAACTAGAGGGCGTCTCTGAGACTCGGACCTCGGCTCTAGTTAGCCGTTGTCGTGGGGGGCAAAATATTAAATGCTCTATTAGCACGATCAATTATATTTAAAACATAGGACTTGAAAGACAAATTACTACTAAATATCACCCCTAAAAACTTTACATTGTTTACAACAGGCAAAATTGAATTATCATATATAATATTTACATTTACTGAACATTTTCTTTTGCTAAAAACAACTACTTTACTTTTTTCTGGGCTAATTTTCAAATGTAGTGAATCAAAGTATGATTTAAGTCTTGTTATTGTGTGGTTCAATTTATCAGCTGATTCCTGAATACTGTTAGAGCTACAGTAAATAGCTAAATCATCAGCAAACTGCAAATTATATACACTAGTTCCTAAGATTATTAAGCTTTCTTATATACAAAATGAAAAAAAGAGGACTTAAAATGCTACATTGACAACTACCTTTAAATGAGTATTTAGGGCCATACAGCATAGAATTATATTTAAAAAAAACTTTTCTACCATTTATGAAATTAAAAATCCAATTTATGACTTTTGCAGGTAATCCAATGGAATTTAGTTCCGAACATAAAACTTGGTGGTTAATGTTGTTAAAAGCACCAACTATATCAAAGAAGACACAAAGAAGTGCTTTGTCATCTGAGAAAGCTTTCAGAATATCCAGATGAAGATGACATATACTATCCCGAGTGGATTTCCCTCTCCTGAATCCAAATTGGTTGTCAGATAAAATTCCATATTTCTCTATATAGAACTCTAGTCTCTGTTTAAGCAACTGTTCAAATATCTTACCAACACATGAAGATAAGACTATGGGGCGCTATAAATCAACTAAACCTGGTTTCTTGTTTGGTTTCAAGATAGGGACTATACAATCTGTTTTCCAAGAATCAGGAATTTCATCGTGGATCCATAATGAATTGAGGATATATAAAAAGGTTTGAAGTGAACTATCATTTAGTTCCTTAAACATGCGATAAGATATCCAATCTAGTCCACATGCAGTATTTTTACGAGATTTTAAGCCACTTTGAAGTTCTTGCAAAGAAAAAGGGTTTACAATAAAGTTATTGGTGTCATTTAATTTATGTCCTAGTAATACAAAAGGAGAAGTTTCTGAATCATTGTCTTGGGTATACTTGTTTAGAAAGGGGGTGACTTATCTGAAAAGCTTTTGCTACCAGGAGAAGTACTATTAAATTTTCTCATATATTGCCATATAAACTTAATGGGAGTATTTCTATTAAAAGATTCACAAAGACTTTGCCAACTTTTTTTTTGCTCAAGTTTAAGGATCATTTTTTTACGTGTTTGTAACCTTTTGAAATTTACATAATTTTCTGGTGTAGAGTTGGATTTAAATAAAGTATATGCTTGCTTTGAAGCTTTCACTGCCTCACTACATGTGATGTTCCACCATGGAACTGTTAACTTAGACTTTTTATGAGGTAATCTATTGTTTGACCCAGATATGGGTCTTTGAGGACTTGATTCAGCAACTGCTTCATGTAGTACACCACAGAAACTGTTATATGAGTCAATGACATTATCCATTATGTTAAAAGATTGGAGCTTCTGAATTACTAAAATTGAATATTTTTTCCAGTCTATTAACTTGAGATTATAATGAATTGGAATGTTAGATGATGAGTTTGCATAGGAATGTGATTGTAGTGATATTTCTGTCATAACAGGGAGGTGATAACTTCCAAGAGGATCATCATGGACTTCCCAATTGCATGCAAGAGCAATGGAAGAAGAAACAATAGTGAGATCTATAGCACTTGGCCTCCAACTAGCAGAACCTACTGTTGTGGCCCTGCCATCATTTAATAGAAATAAATCATTGTTTTCAACTATGTCACTAATGTCTCTACCATGGTTATCTGTTGAGTGGCACCCCCACAAGGTATTGTGGGCATTAAAATCACCAGCAACTATCATTGGCTCAGGGATCAGCTTTATTAAATTATCTAATTTATTTTTACAAAAACTAGGTGTACTATAAGGAGGACAATAAATACTTACTATGGAAAGATGTGTATTATGGAATCTTACTTGAATAGCTATGTTTTGAATAGAGTTATCAAATGTAGTATCTATTGTCTGAAAGGGGATATCGTTTCTAATGACAATTGCAACACCATTGTGTCTATTACCAGAGTCCAACCTAGCTACTGTGTAGCCTCTTATTGTAAAATTTAATTCGGTTCTCAACCATGTTTCACATAATAATGCTACATGAATGTCTTGTTCATATAAAAAATGAGTAAGACAATTTTTATTGCATAATATTCTCTGGGCATTCCACTGGATAACCCTTAAAGCCATTATTTAATTTTGTATGATGTTACTACTTCTCTAAGAGCTTCTTTAATGTTACTGAAATTTGTTACACCGCTTGCCTTAATTTTAATTAGACTTTGTACAAGAATATTTACAATATGGTCATTTATCAACAATTTGGTGAAGTCATGTTCATTGTCATTTTGTTTTTTACTATGTAATGCAGGAAACTGCTTAGTATTTAAGATGTCAATATATGGTACTGGATTATTAATTTTTCTTTTATTTTCAATAATTTTTTGCTTTTTTATAGGACAGTTACTATCTATGGCTATATGGCTACCTTTGCAATCAAATCAGAAATCAGATAAGTATTTGACTATCACATTCTCTATAGTTATGACTACCTGCACATTTCGAGCATTTTGTGGCATTTTTGCAAAATGCAGCTGTATGACCATATAATAAACAATTAAAGCATTGTTTTATTGGAGGAACATATTTTTTCACGGGAAAAAGCCATGAGTTTAATTCTACTGATTCTGGCAATGTGGTTGATGCGAATGTAATTGAGATTGTTTGCGTTGGTTGCAATGTAGTTGCGCCACTATCGTTCTTTACTCTACGCATAAACCTACGAATAGATATAATTTTTTTTGAACAAGTTAAATGTTTATATAATTTAGCATTGCTATAATCAATAGGTACGCTCGTTATTACCCCAATTTGCTCAGATGCAGAAGATGGAATACTGGCTTGTAATCTGTGCTGTTTGAAAAAATCTTTATTCTGGAGTGCTGCATTAGCCATAGTTGGTTTGTCAAAAATAATTCCAAACTTGAATTTATTAATTCTTTTAAATTGTTTAATCCCCTTCATATTTCTTTGGAATATGTTGGACAGATACATAAGGTCTCTATTGCCTACTGGTCTAGCATCATCAGTACTTGATATGAAAACTATAAACTCTGTACCACCTGCGTTTTCTGAGTAGGACCGGACATAATGCGGTAATACAAAGGGTTTGTACTTCACTGTAGGAGATTCTTGATCTATTTCGTCGAATCCAGAAAGATTTTCGGAAGATGTAGAACCGGAGCTCGAAGCAGCATCTTCGTCGACAGGATTATCCCCATCACCACCAGGTTTTCGTTTCCGCTTTTTAGATTTAACTCTGCCCATGTCAGCAGAGTTGAAACAGTATTCTTCAGATAACTTTTAAGTGTTTTATAACAATAAAATATAAAAAATATTTTAATTTCGCAAAAGACCGCCTTTAACTTTCAAGCTTTCCCGCGCCTTTTTCAGTAGACTTTTTATGTCTAATTTTTTTTTAATTATTATTATAATGGCTCGCACGGTTTATGCATTGGCCACGACAGGGTAAAAGGTAAGGAAACCAAAATAATAAAATAAAAAGGTTGTAACGTAAGTAAACCTATTACTTTTTAAGAATATAAAATACATCATTGAGGGGACACTCGAAGAAGATGTGATTTAAGTCCTCTGCTCCAGTACCACAAGCACAAATATTATCATTTACTATGCCCAGTTTAGCCAGGTGGGAAGAAGAACAGTTATGATATGACCTAGGCGCATTCTTATGAGACTTGATGTGGCAAACTTACGAATTTTAGAAAACCATGGTTTATCGGGAATTGTTGAATGAATTTATAATGTTTACCTTTGATGCGACTACTAGTATCCCAATTTTCTTCCCAAGATATGCGTAGATGTATTTTAGGAAGTAAAAGAAGATCATTTACTAAATTTTTATAGGGAAAGACGTCACCACAATTCACTGAATCTTTAGCGAGTTATTCAGCTACTTCGTTGCCAGTGATGTTATGATGGCCAGGTATCCACACAAAGAGCACATTTAGATTCTTCAAAGTACAATTCAGTAATAATTTCCTACAATCGATCAAATAAGCATTAGAGGAAGAAGCTTTAAAATAAAAATTTTCTATTGCCTGTAAAGTGCTTTTGGAATCGGAGAAAATAATTGTCTTTTTGAGTTGTGCAAGCAAAATGTATTCTAATGATTTAAGGATTCCATAACTAGAGTCCGACCGAAACTGGTTTTCCGGCCGAAACCGAAACCGAATATTCGGCCGTGGCTTCAGTTTCGGCCGAAACCGAAACCGAAACTCACGTGCTCAAGATTAAAATTCCTTAAAATACTAAAATTTGGTGCATTTTACCCATTATTGAGCATTAATTGGGACATGAAATGAAAACACAGTATATTAATTTTGTTGTAGGTAATCAATTAATCATTTATTAAATATAATATAAAAAAATATTTATTATATTTTTATTACTTTTTAAATTAAGTTCTCATAGCAAAATTTTTATCAATTACAATTCACAAATTGTTACTGTTTCATTAAATACCCATTGGTATTTTGAAATATTATTAATTAATACTTTCGTTTGTATTTGTACTTAGAAGAATCTTCAATCTCTTTTATCTCAATATAGGAAACTGTACTTCTCGATATAGGATATGGACTGCTGTGCGAGAAACGAAATACGGCGAGCGTGCACGACAACTTCCGAAATCAGTTTCGGTTTCGGCAAAAGTTTCGGCCAATTTTGGCCGAAACCGAAACCGAACTTTCGGTCGGACACTATCCATAACATTCTCCTGTGTATACTGAGGTTTCTGGGGGTAATTTAATTTTTGTGTTATTTTATACTGTTGGTGATAAACACCGATTCCAACTATCCCAGTAGATGGATGTTTAGATGCGTTACAGTAAATGTAACGCCAGTCTGGCCATTCTGTATTAACAATACGCATTAGATAATTATTAGCATTTTTATCATTACGTAAAGAGTCTAGATAAATTACTTTGGGTGAAATGGGAAGAGCTTCATACTTAATAGAAAAAATGGGAAGATATTGTGATCGGTGGGTGAGTGCTAGCAGTGAAGTAAATTTAATGAAGCTGATTACCAAGCAAGGAAGCGACTTGTTATTCCAATATGCCCAATTATTAATTTTACGCAATAAATGGTGTAACTTGTTAAAAAGAGGGTGGTCAGAAAGTTGAAGAGCTCTAAATAGAAATTTATCACATAAAAATTGTCTCCTTAGTTTTAAAGGAGGATCCACACATTCAACCTGGAGTGCATTAATAGGGCTTGACTTCGTGGCGCCAGTTAAAATGCGAAGAGCTTTAGACTGGATGCCATCTAACTAACTTAGTGCTAATGCACTACAGGGCTCCAGAAAGCAAGTTCCATAATCAAGGATACTTCTGATAATAGCATTATATATTAACTTTTGTGTTGATGGATGAGCTCCCCACCAAACACCAGATAGGCATCTTAAAATGTTTACTTACCACTTAAGTGGGATATGAATGAATATAGGGATAGATTCCATCTCTCCCAGGGGCAGAATCTTTTACATAGGACATCATTTTAGTTCAGTTAGGCTAAAAGGAGAGTTGAGACCGTGGTCATGAGATAAATTATCAATCGTGTTGTTAATAGATTTGAATAAAGGTTTATTATCCGGGGAAACAAAAGGGGGAGCTAATTTATCGAGGAATTTATCAGCCACTTCCTCATTTATGAACTTCTGAGTTGGTTCTCTGAACGCCGATCTCAATCTTCGGATATTAGTCCAAATAGCAGATGGGGAAATATCAGGGGCCAAGGAAGAACAAAATGCCTTTCAACCATCCTATTTTTTTTCTTTAGTAGTTTACGAGTTTCATTTATTATATTCGAAAGGTTGTCTAAGTTGGCATTTGTACTCTTATTATAATAAACTTTTTCAGCTATATTTCTACGCTTTATTGCTGCTGTGCATTCAGAATCCCACCAAGGCGGTGAGGGAATATTTCTATGAGATTGTTTACGCAGAAAGGTCGAATCAGCAGCCTCTATTAGAACCAACGCAAACGCATCTGCGCACATTGTTTGATCATTAAGCTGAACGTCGGGAAGAGATTATACTTTTTGCGCAACTAGCTCCCTAAACTTCTCCCAGCTGTCACTGTCATTTTTAATTCTATGTTTGGGTACGGCCAGAGTGTACTCAGATTCAGATTCAGATTCAGACTCAAAAAACAAGTGCGAGAAATATACAGGCAGGTAGCCTGCTGCCACTATGGCCACCCTGCTTTAACTACACTGTTTATTTCTCGCGCTTGTTTTCTGAGTCTGAATCTGAGTGCACTCTGGCCGCACCCTTTCAGTCTAGGTGAATCGTTTATATAAGTTTATATGTGGAAGTGGTACTTGTAATTAAAATTTTCACTGACACAGACAGAAGCTAACAAATCAAGTATTCATCTAATGTCACGACAAAGTTCAGTCAACGACAAACATTATTACCATGCAGTTGCGCTAGCTTGGTTTGCCGTCTCCTTCAACATGCCCTCTAAAACAATCCCCATATACCTCTTACAACCCCTATACGAGTAATATTAAAACTAGGAATAAATGCGTTGTATTTATGCTGTTTCAAAGCTTGATTGTCAATGAAAGCATTAGCATCTTCAAAATGAGTAAACGACAAAAGTAACCGATTCCTTCCAATTCTTTTAAGGCTTCCATTGACAATATTTTTAATGTTGTTCTTTTTGAGGAAATGGCCAAACGAAATGGGGTGAATGGAGGTAATATCACTGGCACTGGTCTGTTCCCTCTGAATATGTATAATATACGGGGCGGCATCTGATGCCTGATAGAGATTTCTACTTACTTGGCTAGGAGAGGAATTTGAATTATTTACATTTATTATTTCTTGTGATACTGGAGCAGTAGGAATTTTGGAAGATTTAAATTTATAGGCGAGGTTTTCTTCAAAATGACTAAATCGTCAGTACACTGACAATCTTTTTAATTAAATGCCATTGAGGAGGATTTGTAATGCCTTTTCTTTTTGTTGCAATGCTTACAAATTTTTCGGGATGAGACTCGTTTACGTTTGTTGTTATTAAAGTTGTTATCAGAAGCATCAGTGTCAATCAAAGAGCCCTCTGTTTCCATTTTTTTTATTACAATCAAATGGAATTGTAACCTTAGATTAAAACAAAAAGGGTAGATACGGTACGCTCGTACTTGCATCAAACAAAAACTGATCCCACGGCAGCGCGAACGGGACGGCGAGATCCGCGTCACTGCATTACCGACCCGAGCGAAACATCACGTTAAGTTTCAACGGCAGCGCGAACGAGACGGCGAGATCCACGTCACTGCACTACCGACCAATCATGCGACCAGTACTCGACGTCACTACCGAATAAGATTCAAAACAAACAGCAATTTTTATGAAAAAATATATTCTATAGTACTTACGAATGAAAAGTGATGCCGTGGGTTTTATTTTTAGTTCTTGAGCAATTTGAGCACTTTTTTAAAAACACACATGCCTTGTTTTATCATATAAACACAAAATATTAAAAATATTTCTTTTTGGCGTTCACATGTACGTCGTTTGCATGTCAAGTTGTCACTAAAGCGATTAGGGTCGTGGTCCACAATCCATGCGGATCATTTTTGGTAGGCTAGTGCCGTATCTACCCTTTTTGTTTTAATCTAAGATTGTAACAATATGCGACACCTGGGGAGCTGTCCCCCCAGGGTCTAAAGGGTCAATCATACGTAATAAATGTTAAAAACTTACTAATACAGCGAATATAATTACACACTACTAATAAATATTAAAATAAACACTAAACTAAGGACCTATCTGATCCCAATGACTATTAATAGAAATTAATAAAAATTCTTGCCAAAAAGTACGTCCGCCTAAGTTGAAGGTTTCCCGCGCTTTTTTTTCACAGACCAATAAGAGCACAACAATAAATCTTCTTTTTATTAGTTGTATTCTTCTCTATTGAGAAAGGCAAAGGCATAGCTATGCAGCCATCGTCTTATTTTTGTATTAATCTTCCTTTTTTTACATTAGAATGTGGGTGTGACGCATTCTAATGCTTCTTGGAGTGTTTGGCACGAAATATATCGAGTTGGCTTTTTCGATAAGCTTCTGTGAGGTAGTCAATACTACAATAAATTTCTCACGTCCACTTGACCGGAATAGCGTATATTTTAAGGATTCCACTAATTCTTCAGTTGCGCAGACGGTTGTAACACAAAATCACACCAATTTTATTTCACAATATCCACTTTGAACAAATTTAAGAATAATTAAAATAAGACGCCAACCGCACTCGAAGAAATCCCGCCAAAAACTCCCAAAAATAAATCACTGTAAAACAAATGGCAGTTGCCGAAGAGGTACGTTCACAGACCATTATGAGAACAAGTTGACCAATAAGTAGGGATGAAACGATACGAGTGAATACAAGAAACTACTCGATACCAAGATCTTTCGATACCAAGTACTTTTGGCATCGATACTTTAGAACTGAGTAACAAGTAGTATCGTAAAGTTAGTACTTGTATCGGTACTCGGTCGGTCACTCACTGAGAAGTATCAAAAAAACTCATAGGCAGATTATGTACTCTACGGTAAGGTGTCTAGTTGGAATTTTTGTTTCGCGAACGCATCTTTTCTACAGCTCAGTTGGCAGCCTTGCGTATATTTTAAATTTCCAGTTTACTGAACCAACCAGAGTAAGGGTGCGGCCAGAGTGCACTCTGGTTCAGAGTCAGATTCAGATTCTGAAAACAAGCGCGAGAAATAAACAGTGTAGTCTAAGCAGGTTGCCTGCTTTTTCTCGCGCTTTGTTTTCTGAGTCTGAATCTGAATCTGAATCAGGAGTGCAATCTGGCCGTACCCTTCGACTACACTGTTTATTTCTCGCGCTTGTTTTCGAAATCTGAATCTGAATCTGAATCTGAGTGCACTCTGGCCGCACCCTAACATCTCACTCAGGCACTTGTTTACACAACTTTTTTTCTGAATTGGATGCAATTGAAAAGTCAGTCTTTAGCGATATTACTTCCGATCATCTCGGTTTAAAGACAACATATAGTTTCAATGTCAGTACTGAGCCGAACATAATAGAGTGTAGAACTATAACAAATGAGCGCGTTAATAATTTTAAAAATAACATTAGCGATAAACTTCCTTTAATGCCTTGGACGCATGATGATCCGGATAATTTGTACAAAAATCTTTTTAATTTAATAAATAATGAATTTCAAAATACGTTCAGACTGAAAACTATTAAATGTTCACAGAAGTTGCAGTTCTGTGACTGGGCGACAAGTGATATATATAAGAGTAGAACAAGGCTGTATGAGCTTTATAGAATCAAAGAATATAACCAGGATCCTGAGTTTATTAACTATGTTAGAAAATATTCCAAATTGTTTAAAAGCATATGTGATACTGCAAAGTCCAATTTTATTAGGGATAAAATTAAAAAATCTAGTAATAAAATAAAGACCACTTGGGATATCATTAAGCGCGAAAGTGGCAAGTGTGAACCTCGTGAAAATAGCATGGTTCTTAAAATCAATAATAATCTCGTAAAATCGAAACATGAAGTCGCAGATATTTTCGATTTTTTTTTATGAACATACCAGTAGAAACTACTTCCAACTTAGACTCATCGTCAGATACTGCTAAAGCTCTGTTACAAAAATATGTACCACCGTGTGGTTTATTATTCAATTTTAAGCACGTAAGCTCTTTTAAAATAATAAGAGTTTTCCATTCATTGAAAATGAAAAATTCAACTGATTTATGGGGTATATCTGTCAAAGTCATAAAGAATATTATACATTCTATAGCCCCTTACCTTGCTGATATTTTTAATTCATGTATAGATCAAGGAGTATTCCCTGATCTTATGAAATTCAGTAAAATAATACCTTTATTTAAGTCTGGAAATTGTAAAGATCCTAGCAACTATAGGCCAATATCTATATTACCAGCATTAAGTAAAATCTTTGAAAAAATAATGTTAGAACAATTGTTAACTCATTTTAACATTAATAAACTATTACACAGAGCGCAGTACGGTTTCACTAAAAACCGTTCCACGACTGATGCAGGTGCCACTATGCTAAAATATATATTTGATGCTTGGGAAAAGTCGCAGAATGCTCTTGGGATATTCTGCGATTTATCTAAAGCCTTTGATTGCGTTAATCATCAAACTTTGTTAATTAAATTAAATAATTACGGCATAAAAGATACCGCCCAAAAATTTGTGCAATCATATTTAACAGAAAGGACACAGACAGTTGATATTAACTGTACAAAATCAGCCGGATCTTATGTGAAAATAGGCGTTCCCCAGGGTTCAATTTTAGGTCCATTTCTTTTTTTAATTTACATTAATGATTTATCTTTCTTTGTAGAAAGATTTTGTAGCATTGTTTTGTTTGCAGATGACACCTCACTCATTTTTAACATTGACAGGTGTAAAACTAATTATGACGATGTAAACAATGCACTGTCTAAGGTACTCCACTGGTTCTCTAGTAATAATCTTAAGCTTAATGCGAAAAAAACTAAATGTGTGAAATTTACTTTACCGAATGTAAAGCATGCTGAAATGGGGGATATAATTCTAAATGGTGAAAAACTAATTTTAGTCAATACTACCATTTTCTTAGGCGTAACACTAGATCACAAACTTCAATGGAACCCTCACATTAAAACACTATCGGGTAAACTTAGTTCTGCTGCTTAAGCAATTTATAAAATAAGACGGCTTACAGATGTCCACACTGCTAGGACAATATACTTTAGCTACTTTCACAGCATCATGACATATGGCATTCTATTGTGGGGCACGGCCGCTGACATTGAAATAGTTTTTATTCTTCAAAAACGAGCTATAAGAGCTATTTACCGCTTAGGATCTCGAACTTCTCTTAGGGATGTATTTAAAGAAATAGTCATTACTGTTGCCTCTCAATACATTTATAATTGTATATTGTTTGTGCGTCAGAACATAAATTTATATACGAGGCGCGATGATGTACATAATTTCAATACCATAAATAAAGATAAACTCAAATTGCCACCGTTGAGACTCCAAAAGGTTCTTGGTTCATTTGTGGGTCAAGGTGTATGTTACTATAATAAAATACCAAAAGAAATAATAAATTTACCTTTTAATAAGTTTAAAGTGCGTATATAAACTTGTCTCCTTAAGAAAGGTTACTATACAGTTAAAGATTTTATAAATGATAAGGCACCTTGGGCTTAATATAATACTGTCGTTTTACTTTGCTAATTTGGTTGAAAATTGTTAGTTTTACTTATTGTTAATTAATAATATTAATGTGATGAAATATGACATCAACACATGTTTTTAGTTTTTGATGTCATCTTTCAATTGACGACACTGTATGAAACAAAACAGGGAGAAAAAAATAGCCCCTGCTGTGTTTCTTGCCGGTTCTTCTCGGTACAAGGTCTCCCGCCGTAGATTTACGAACCGATGGCGTAGCGTTTGACTTTCACAAGAGCTTGAGCCGTTATTTTGTTTTCGTTAAATTAAAACTGTAACTGAATTTGTACTTGTAATATCGGACGTCAAAATTTATCGATACAAGTAATTATCGATACTTTTCATTCGATTCCGAGTAGGCATCGATACTTTATGAACGATACAGTATCGAGTAAAAGTATCGATACCTAGATGGTATTTTTTTTGGCCCGGAGAAATGCGTTACGCATACCCCGCCGCTGGGTAGGCGTCGGGGTTAGGTGGGACTCCTCCCCCCACGGCCCACCCACTCAGCCAACCCTAGGGCCGGCTCAGTGCCTGCTCGGGATGGGGAGGCCCTACCCACTAAAACTCCGGGATGTGCCCTCCTTGCCATCGGAGGCGGCATGGGATCCTTACTGGGAATCTACCACAAATCGTTTCATCCCTGCCAATAAGAGAACAAGTTGGTTGCAGTGTTACCAGAAAGCCATTTCGCCTTCCCCCCAAAACTTACCCGAAATCCCCCCAAAATACAGGTTTTTAAAGCAAAAACCCCCCAAAATTCAGAATATTTATTAAAAATACAATATTCACTCCAAAATATGTATTTCTGCAATAGTATACATTACTGGACCAACATCTTCGCACTCGTCGTCTTTCCCACTCCTTTCTTTAGCCAGAAACATACTAACGCGTCCGTCGTGGTGTGTCGTGTCGTGACGCATCGGTTTCATACATTTATTATGGTTAGACAGAGAGAGGTTTGAGCGTCGACTCGACACGACACGTAAATATGCCTCTGACCTTAGTAAATATATGAAACCGATTTGCTTATGGCGTAAGGGTACGGCCAGAGTGCACTCAGATTCAGATTCAGACTCCCCATATTCACTCCTTATTCTATTAATTTCGTGAATTCCGATTCTCTCACGTTTTAATTTATAATGAACTATCAGTAGCCATTAACAAGCACGCTAGATCTTCATTAGAAAACTCCTTCATGTTTACAACTGCGAAAACACCCCCCAATTTAAGTTTCTGGATCAACAGCTTCGAACGCGTCGAATGAGAAAGAGAGACTGTTGAATGACTGTCGATTGCGACTTTTAACAGATTAAAAGTTTATGAAGTGGTTTTATTTTTATATAAAAATGTAATAAAGAAAACCCCCGTTTCCCCCAAAACAAAATTTCTTCCCCCATTAATCCCCCCATCGCTTTAAAAACCCCCCAAATTTGGAGTAACCTCCCCCAACCTGGCAACAGTGCTCGCGTCCGCGTCTTGTATTATCTGCCTCCACTGTGGCCATCACCTGCTTTCCTCAAGCTGACATCTCACGAGCCTGTTTTCTGAGTCTGAATCTGAATCTGAGTGCACTCTGGCCATACGCGAACGCGCTAACCACCCGCGCCATCGAGCTCCTCCTATAAGGTCTACTTACGAGAAACGTGAAATTTGTTTCAAATCCTGCTATAGAGTTTAGACAAAGACAGGTAGAACATACCGGGTTTTCCTCTCGTCACAGTCTTTCCCAGTGGCCACTTTGGGCAAGTGCCCGACAATGTTGATAGTGGTGTCGATTTTGGCATGATTCTCTTAATCTTCAGTTTGTCAACAGTGTATCCACGGACCTGAAAAAAAGTCGGACGTTCAGTTTGTCTATAAAGTCGTGACATTAAATGATGGCGCCACTAGTATGCATGTAGCAACCCTATACAGTCTGACCAAAATGATTTTGATACTAGCAGTTCATTCAAGTAAAATAGGTAATAGGCTAGTTGACCCTTTTTGGAAAAAGGTTTTAAATGGTTCATAAATGTTCTATTAGACCGAAAAAAAAAGTATTGTATTTTTTTTAAACCTAGAAAGCTACAAATCTTTAATTTTAAAATAGACTTTTCATGGACATACAAAAACGCTGTCGGCCATTTTAGTCTATAGATTATCTATGCTATGACGTGAACTGTGGTAAACAAAAACTAGTAAACACGTAGAAAATTACTTTTAACTGAGTTTATAATAAAAAAAACATGGTTTCTAATAAATACCACGAAAAATAAAGTAATTATCATTACTGTATTGTACGAGAATATAAAAACACATCCTTGAAGACTCCAGGAAAGTTGTGGATTAAAGTGCCGAAAGAAATTAACCTATGCAACTTTATTACACTTATTCATTATGTTGTATCAGTTTTATGTTTATTACTACATTGTAATACTAAATGCACTGTACTTACATAGATGCCTTGTCGTTTCTCTGCTCCGCAGAGCAGAAATCGGGGTTTAGTGCAACAAATTCACCAACCATCAATGCGTCAATTCTTGGCAGATTTGTGCTTTCTGCTTTCACAAAGCCGGCATCCATAATTAGTTTTGTCAAAAAAAACTAAGTTTACTGTTTTTTTCTTTCCTAAATTTAAAAGTGTTTTAAGATAAATTTAGTCAGACGAAAGAATCCACCTACAGTAACACGCGAATGACATTTAGTTGTTTACCACAAGAGACGTCAAAATCATGGCGGATGTGGCGAACAGCGTTTTTAGTGTTTAATAAATA
This sequence comes from Chilo suppressalis, assembly GCA_902850365.2. NCBI lineage: Eukaryota > Metazoa > Arthropoda > Insecta > Lepidoptera > Crambidae > Chilo > Chilo suppressalis. The sequence goes on from OU963915.1 coordinate 16,782,865, forward strand.
TAGACTAAGAAATATTTTTTAAAATTAAATTTCTACAGCAATCTTCTGCTTTTATGAAGTGAAATCGATATATTAAGGTTCCTTAGACTAAATACTTTAAGAAATAAACATTTATTTAATACAATTCGACATGAGTAAACTAGCCTATTAATAAGACACGCTATACAGTCGTATTTTGTATCTGTTTTATATATAGTAAGTACCTATGCTTCTAAAAAGTTTAGCCAAGCATATTTAATTGAATCAGGATAAAATTATTATATATAAAATAGTACTTTATAGTGTAAAAGTGTGTAATGTTGGTGATTATCATCAATACACACAAGTATTATCATACAACGTTTTATAACACACTTGTTAAGAAAATAATACTAAAAATCATTTTATAGTATATAAAAAGTTTATTTAGAGAAACAATTTGTAAATGTGCAGTTAGTAAAATTAGTGATAGGTATCTTCAGTAAAAGCATCTGGCCATGGTTCTTTATGTGACCATTTCTTTCTTTGGTCGACCTTACCTGTTTTCCCAGGAGTTTCAAACTTTCCATCATTCTTAAAACCTTCGTTCACTATCCGACTCTCTGATTTTCCTGAAAAAAAGTAAAAAAATATGTAACGGAATAGAAACAATAACTTATTGACATGAAGCAGTTAATTCAAAATTGGTAGAAAACCTGACTGAGTTGAACCATAATAACGTATCAAAAGAAATGGTCGTACTACTAGTAAATTTGTAACTTCAGGCAGATTACAAACAAATAGTTACAAGCTGGACGAATTTTGTGGGATTTGGATGATGTTTATGGGCGAACAGCATCTATGACGGGTATGTACATAGATGCTGTTCGCCCATAAACATCATCCAAATCCCATAAAATTCGTCCAGCTTGGTAGTCTTCGAAACATCGCTGGAAAACTTTAAAAATCACTTCCCGCGTGCCACTCCGATTTACTTTACTCATTTTTATACCTTTCTGCGTAGTTTCGTCTTAATTTATTACAGTTTAATACAAACAATAAAAAATACAAAAGGAAAACTGTTCCACAACTGAAACTCGATGACAGCTGATGTACATAAGTTTCATGTTGCCAGACACATGAATAATGTTAGTTCCTCAAACATTCACGACTTTATAGACAAACTGTAACCTGGCCTTAGCGCGAGTAGGCTTGTTGAAAATATATCGATGTATCGATATTTTTTGTTCGATATATCGATATTTTTAACCGATATATTTTGATTCGATATATCGATACAAAATAACAAATATCGCAATTCGTATCAAAAACGATATTTTTTAATTATTAGCGGCATATCACGATCTAACTAAATTCGTATCTGGAAAAATCGTAACTGGATCTCAGATTAATGATATTCAACATTATCTATGATCCGTGTTTTTAGTATTGTCTATGATTTGTAAATCTGTTTCGCTGGTAAATTGGTTGTGATGAATTCGCTTGCTACATAACTATATAGTGATCTGTGGCTACGCTACAATCTGATTGTAGCCGAGACGAGAAATAAACAGTGTAGTTTAAGCAGGTTGCCTGCTGCCACTATGACCACCCTGCTTTAATTACACTGTTTATTTCTCGCGCTTGTTTTCTGAGTCTGAATCTAAGGGTGCGGCCAGAGTGCACTCAGATTCAGACTCAGATTCAGATTTCGAAAACAAGCGCGAGAAATAAACAGTGTAGTCTAAGCAGGTTGCTTGCTTTTTCTCGCGCTTTGTTTTCTGAGTCTCAATCTGAATCAGAAGTGAGATCACTCAGATTCAGATTCTGAAAACAAGCGCGAGAAATAAACAGTGTAGTCGAAGGGTACGGCCAGATTGCACTCCTGATTCAGATTCAGACTCAGAAAACAAAGCGCGAGAAAAAGCAGGCAACCTGCTTAGACTACACTGTTTATTTCTCGCGCTTGTTTTCAGAATCTGAATCTGACTCTGAATCTGAGTGCACTCTGGCCGCACCCTAAGTAGGGATGCGCCGATCCGATCCGATCCTTGGAAAGATCGGATCGGAAGGCATACGATCCGTTGATTTTCGGATCGGATCGAGGCCATACGATTTTTTGCCGGATCGTTACAAAACTTGAAAGATTGGATCACTTGGATCGTATGAATTAAAACGCGGTTTCTTTACAATAAATTGAGTAGGTATTTACTAAGGTTTCTGTTACGAACTTTATCTTTGGTTACATTTTAACTTGGCGGCATTCTTTGTAGGTGGATCCATTAATCATATACATTCTATTATTATAAACAAAAGTTGTGGGTAAATTTATATATATACCACTAAATCTATTTCTTGCTAAAACCACATAAGTCACCTATTTCTTGCAAAAACAACATAAGTCAAGAATAAATTTTCATAATTTTTTCATTATTATTATTTATGAACAGTAAATGTTCTTGGATATTTGAATTTTTTACAACTGAAATACTAAAGTAAGCGTAAAAAAGTTCTATTTAACTCGATTGTTTGAACATGAACCAGTTTTTATTAGTTCCTGAAAAACTCTAATAAGTAGTGTGACTTAAGAGGTTTTTGAAATGACTGATTCAATTGTACTTTAACTACTTGTAGTTGGGCGCATTTCTTCGAAGTCTAAATTTTTCATAAATAACTAGTAGGTAAATATTTTTTAAGTTCTTTGTGTACCTAAATTACTATTTCACATTGTGTTTCTTTCAAAACTAAGTACTTGTTTATTTATAAGTTTTACATAGAGCAATCATGTTTGTTCATAAGTTTTATATACTTTGAAGGGTTTCCCAAATAAAAATCTAAAATTAATTGTCTTACTTATAGCATCCGATCCGATCCGATTTCTTGAAGATCGGATCGACGGCATGCGACCCGATCCGCGGATCGGATCGTGTCATTACGATCCATTTCGATCCCAAAAATCGGATCGACGACCCGGATCGCATATCCCTAAATCTAAGTGCACTCTGGCCGTACCCACCTCTCAATTGATGTCATCACGACTTTCGGCATCTGTGAATAATCCGTAAACTGATGACATGCCGACATTCGGCATCGCGCGACTCTACGTAATCAGTGGCAATTAAAATATTCATTCTTATTGCTATCACCTACATTCTTATATCAATTTGTAGAGGAAAGAACAGGCTAGCTATCTAGCCATTGAATAAGTCAACTGCCATATGAAATATTTATACTGTTGTCTGTGGAAGTTCGTTGTTCGCCGTTTTTTGTATGAAAAAAAATATGCCGTGTTATTATTTAATTAATATTATTATATGCTATTTAAAGTGTTTTTCAGTGGTTTTTTTAAAAAAAACACCATCTCTGGGCAAGTTAAATACATTAAGTTACTCTATTTTGATGTTTCGTTTGCGGGTTTACGTGTTTTTTTTTATAATTTTTTTGTTACATCCCTCGTAAAAAAAACAATAAAAAAAAGGGTTTGTGTCTTATGTTTTCATGGTGATAATTTTGATAATAATTGTAATGTTTTAATTTATAATTATTGAATAAATTATTCATGATTAATATTTCGAATACAGAGAATCTCTTGCGTTAGTATTTTTGAAGAAATAAAAAAAAACAAAAGCCGCGCAGTGTAACGGTCGTTCTAAATTCAAATATTCGAACGATATATTTTTTCATATTATTTTCTTGTATGCGAACTATTGATTAGTTTTTGTTTATTCTAAAGCAAATTTAATGAAAAAATAAACTGTTTATCAAAATTGTAAATAATTTTCGTTTTATCGACATAAAACTGAGATGACTGCTTTGTAGGCGATTTTAAAATGCCTTGTTGTAAGTTCTTAAAACTATAAAAAAACAAAGTACTATTCATGCCACACTTGTTTCTAAAGTGATGTTTACAATCTTAGCTAACCGTAAACCCATAAATCATGGCACTCGGGCCGCCCGTCTGCGCTTATCGCCGAGGCGAAACCCGACACCTTTTTTTTTGTAACGCGGCTTTGTTTACACAATTAGCACGTGGTTGTGAGAGCTATAGTGTAAAATTAAATTGTGGGAGTATGGTATTTTTTGTTTTTATTTGGTAAGTTATAATAGAATGTGCAAATAAAATAACCAAAAAACCTGGACATGAAATTTTAAAGATATACTCCATTTTACCCATCTGAACGCCTTTTTTTTATCTTTCCCGAGTTTACCATAACGTAATTAAAATAGATTATAGACATGACGCATTGTGTAGACACTGTTTTATAGTAAATTTTATGAAGAATCCAAATATATATAGATTGTGTGGGGTATTCTTACGAAATAAAAAAGAAATCGGCAAAACAATGCAATCGTTCCCACCCCGCGGGAATGTTGACAGATGACGTAATCAATTTGACGTAAGACGGCGCATGACAACCATCACCTGAGGGGGTAAACAAGGAACGGTACTTTAGAATCTGGCATTTCCTCCCCCTTTTCAGAGAAGGCAAAGGGCCCAAACAAAGACCATACAGCCTAGTCCTAATTACTAATAACCATCTATTTTTGTACATTAGAATGTCGATGTGACGCATTTTAATGTTTCTGTGTGTAGTGTGTGGCAAATCAAACCTACTTATTGTCATTTTCATAACTACGATTTATCTATGTTTTTGCTGTCTTAATGTGCTACCATAGATGAATGATTGGTTTCGCTTCACTCGACTAGATAATGCGCTGTCAAAAAACAACAGCTCCGTAAATGCGGCAGTTCATTATTGTAGTGTGTGTATGTCAATTTGCAAGGATGCTATCGAATGTCGTAAATCGTGTCGCCAGCTGCTCAATTGCTACCCGACTAATAGGATAAATATTGTAGGTTGTAATTAATATGTACCAGGTTAGAAATGTAACTCATAAAATACTTAAAGAAGATGCACTTAATTCAAAGCGAATATATCAATATTTTTGTGTTCTTATACGATTAGGCTTTGGCTTCTTCTGCAGAAAAATGATTAGGCCACATTTTTTTATTTATTTACATGTAATATTTACTTGTACATTATTACAGTGATTCAAGTGTGATAAGTTGGTCACTACATACGAGACATTATTGTAACTCAGTAAGGTCGATCGTTATTATTATGATCTCTCTGCTAAATACATGTCTTAGTATCGACTTCAAGTAGGTACAGTTTGTCTATAAAGTCGTGACATGAATGTCTGAGGAACTAACATCATTCATGTGTCTGGCAACACCAAACTTATGTACATCAGCTGTTATCGAGTTTCAGTTGTGAAACAGTTATCCTTTTGTATTTTTTATTGTTTGGATTAAACTGTAATAAATTAAGACGAAACTACGCAGAAAGTTATAAAAATGAGTATAATGCGATTCAACTAAGAATAGGATCGACTGGGCGCCATATTTTGACGTCATAGCTGTCAATTTAAACCAAATAGGTAGAGTGAGCATAAAAATGTTGCTATTTAATGAAACTTATTTACTAAGATTAAGTGAGACAAAACATCAGATTTTTTAATAAAATTAATTCACTAAGGTTGATAAAGAACACAATCGATTTTTAATAGTATTTCTTTATTAAGACTGTGAAAAAAAAAACATTAATAAGAATCTAGCTCTTCAATTTCGCTCAACTCTGCATTACCGCCGGAAAGTTATGAATAATCATGCAGGTCACATACGAACATGCATCCTATATGTAAACGAAAGTTTTAAATCGAGTTTTTGAAAATAAATGATAATGTGACATTTGGTTGACAATTTAGGTTATCAACCATTAATAGCCAAAGCTAAATAGATGAAAAAAAAGCAACTAATATTAATTATCAACATTTGTTATTGTTTGTTTAAAACTGTTTGGTTTTCATTCTAGAATCAGCTGAGTGCTAAAAAAGTGTTCCGAAATTTTTTTGCAAACCGTACTTTTCAGGCGACATTTGACAGATGGAGGTCATTGGCTTTCCTATTCTTAATTGAATCGCATTATAAAGTAAATCGGATTGGCACGCGGGAAGTGATTTTTAAAGTTTTCCAGCGATGTTTCGAAGACTACCAAGCTGGACGAATTTTGTGGGATTTGGATGATGTTTATGGGCGAACAGCATCTATGACGGGTATGTTATCGTGTAACTATTTGTTTGTAATCTGCCTGAAGTTACAAATTTACTCAATTTACGATTTTGAGACCAAAAAAGGCATTGTTTACATTGCACATTTTGAGGTTAGATTGACATTGTAAATAGGTATTATTTTAGTACGACCATTTCTTTGATACGTTATTATGGTTCAACTCGGTCAGGTTTTCTACCAATTTTGAATTAATTGCTTCATATCAATAAGTTATTGTTTCTATTCCGTTATATATTTTTTTACTTTTTTTCAGGAAAATCAGAGAGTCGGATAGTCAACGAAGGTTTTAAGAATGGTGGAAAGTTTGAAACTCCTGGGAAAACAGGCAAGGCCGACCAAAGAAAGAAATGGTCACATAAAGAACCATGGCCAGATGCTTTTAGTGAAGATACCTATCGCACTTTTACAAATTGTTTATCTAAATAAACTTTTTATATACTATAAAATGATTTTTAGTATTATTTTCTTAACAAGTGTGTTAAAAAACGTCGTATGATGATACTTGTGTATATTGATGATTACCTAGCGGCTCTGGTCTCAATGGCACCTCAGCGGTAATCACCAACATTACACACTTTTACACTATAAAGTACTATTTTATCTATATTTTTTTTTCTGATTCAATTAAATATGCTTGGCTAAACTTTTTATAAGCATAGGTACCTACTATATATAAAACAGAAACAAAATACGACTGTATAGTGTGTCTTATTAGTTACCTATTTTACTTGAATGAACTGCTAGTATCGAAATCATTTTGGTTCGACTGTATAGGGTTGCTACATGCTTACTAGTGGCGCCATCATTTAATTTCACGACTAGACTTGGCCGTTTTTGGTTTTGAACGCAAACGGATATATATCGGATTTCAGATTTCAAAATCCGTTGTTAGATATCCGATTTCAGATGTGCCTAACTTAGCCAATTCACTAGTTTGTGTTAACATTTGGTTTTATTAGCTAACGACAACCACAAACTGTTATTTGACGATATTTTGAAAACCAACACAAAACTCGTCTAATCAATTAAAAAGTCAACAGTTAAAAAAAACCATTTTTAAACTATCAATTTAAATAATGTATAGGTTTACTAAGTTGACTTATTATTATTATCTTTATGAACTCTAAACCCCAATCCAGTCTTAACAAACACGTAATTAATAATTATCTAAAACCGGCAAACAAAAATCACTGACTGACACGCGCGCACTTGCATATCAAGGTCAAATTTGCATCTAAACGAAAGCACCAAGTTTTTGTAGTAAACAAACGCACACTAAGCTATAAGCCAAAATACATCACCTCACACCCTAGTCACGCAAATATAGTCCTTAACTACTGTGTCGTAAGACTATATTGATCGCACATATTCAATGGCAATAGATTTCCGTAAACAACAAACCGAACTCGGACTTCCGAAATTCGCGCCATCTTTTTTACTTCGCTTTGTTACGATTGGTAAGAAAAAGACAAAGCGAATTTTACTGAGGCTCGAAATTGTGAAGAAATTCACTTTCTCTCTTTCTAACCAATCGCTACATAGCGGAGTAAAAAAGACAGCAGGAATTTCGAATCCGATTTACATTTGGATACGTGTGGTAGTATTAGATCGCTAGCGTTTTGGTTCGGTTAGATTTCTGAAATCGGATTTTCTTGTTGAGAAATCGTTCGGAATCGATTTGCGTTTGAAATCGGATTTTGGATTCGTTTTGATATATCGGACGCATGCCTATTCACGATTTAATAGACAAACTGTATATCAGGTGGTAAATCTTTTTTTAGGTCGGTTTAATTTTTATTAAAAAATATTTCATTTTACCATTTTTAGTGATATACAAAATACGCTACTAGTTGGAAATTGTACACGCGTAGATCCACACGGGTGAAAACGTGGAAATTTCTAGTAAATTATATACTAAAACCTTCTCAGATAAATACGCATTTATATGCCGAAAATCCAATCCAATTCGGATCCGTAGCTTTGAGATTATCATGGACACACATACATACAGGTCAAACTAAGAATATCCTTTTTTTGAAGTCTGTTAAGGCGTTTAGCAGACGACGGGGCGGGGCGGGCTTTTTGTCCGCGAAGCAATAAAGACCGCGTCTGCCCGTCGATGTCTGCGGCTGCCCGCGCCGCGTACACAAAGCACACGACGGGCAGAGGCGGTCAGTTCAGGACGTTCGTTCTAGTGAATAGTCCATCACTAAAAAGCGCGTGGCGCGGTCTGAGCTGACCGCCCCGCGCCGCCGTCTGCGTTACTGCATATAAACTGGTTTATATGATCCACGGCGGGCAGCCGCGGACATGCCGCGCCGCCACTGCCCGCCGGCACCTGCGGCGCGGTATTTTTGCTCTCTGTGTGCGTTTGAAGTATATCTCTCTTATCTTCGTCTCGGCGTGCGGGGAGTCCATTCTGGCGTGAGCCACTTCGGAGGTGTCGGGCTCGCGTCTCGTCATCGGGACGAGACGGTCGTGTGGGTCGAGTACCCCCGCCTCCGCTTCTTCACTCATCGCCCTCGGCGCGGTCAAGCCCACCGGGTGAGACCCATGAGGGAGGCCCAGTGAGCGACCAGCGAGCGGGCGACGGACTTCAGCGGGCGGGGGTTTGAAGTATAGGATTCACTTTGTGCTATTATTCGCGGCGAAATTGACCGGCCCGCCCTGCCCCGTCGTCTGCAAAGCGCCTAAAAGACCGACTGTGCAGACGGAACAGCAGCAAAAAAAAAAAAAAGAATAGCTATAAATAAATGTTTCTCAATACCTACGTTAGTCAAGGTCATTTGTGTTTATAAACATAAAATGTTTATTTGTCTTTTTAACCCTAAAATAATTTATATCTGATGAAATTAAAAAAATATTACACCACAAGTATGGTAGTTAATAAGCTGAATTGTGAAACTAAAAACTTTATCTATACTAATATTATAAAGCTGCAGAGTTTGTTTGTTTGAACGCGCTAATCTCTGGAACTACTGGTCCGATTTGAATGATTCTTTCAGTGTTGGGTAGTCCATTTATCGAGGAAGGCTATAGGCTATATTTTTTTTTTCAAAATTAGGGATCCGTAATAAAATTGCTATTTTGTAACACAAGGTGTAAAATCGAAAACATATTTTTGCGTGCGCTGCAAAAACTATTGACAATAGAACAAAATGATGTACTACGGGTTTGTAGATCCCATTAAGACCTACAAAAAAGTCCGCGAGAACATATATTTAGCTATCATGATTTAATCACAATAACCGATTTTATGTTCAAAATAATTATTAAATCGTCTGAAGGAAAAAAAACTATGTTAAATATGTATAGTTATATTAAAAACACAAACAACCCTTAATTTTCACCCCTCTACCACCCTTATTTCTATGGCGAAACGAAGTTCGCTGGGTCAGCTAGTAATTAATAAGAGTCAGTTGACGTGTTGAAAAAAATTTAATTAAAAGTAATAACACAATATTATAGGAATAAAAGGTAAAAAAACGTTGAATAATATAAAACTAGATTAAGTTTAATTGCAAGTTTAATAGTAAGTTTAAATAACATACTTTCAATAATTAAATTTCAATAATTAAATACACTTACAATAAATTCACATTATAAAAATATCTATCAACCATAGGGACTTGATTCTTGTATACGCGGCAACACCTGAATGACGTATAAGGAAAATGTTATTTTATATTGAAATTTCGAAATTTTACTTTAGTTATTGATGTTATGTGATCCCAGCGTCCTTGTTATGTATTGTTGTATTATTTCACTACATAAACTGGCATTTTACTTTCGATTAACACCAAATTTTAATAAAACATACACCTCATACACAACTGTCAGGTTGGCTGGCTCGGTGAAAGCTCGGGTATGCCGATTTCGGTATAGTATTTGTTGCCGAATTAGACAAGTACGCCGGCGGTATCTAGTCGAGTGAAGCGAGACCAATCATTTATCTATAGGCATGCGTCCGATATATCAAAACGAATCCAAAATCCGATTTCAAACACAAATCGATACCGAACGATTTCTCAACGAGAAAATCCGATTTCAGAAATCTAACCAAAACGCTAGCGATCTAATACCACCACAAGTATCCAAATGTAAATCGGATTCGAAATTCGTGCTTTCGTTTTCGGAAGTCCGATTTCGGTTTGCTGTTTACGGAAATCTATTGCTCTTCTCTAAGGCGGGATTATTTATCACTGAAAAGAGATGTCGTCTAAAAACATCAAAAGTCGAGCAACTGACATTTTTTTGAACGCTAACCTGAAGTAATTAGGTTTGATTTTGTAAATGGTTTGAAAAATAATAAAAACAAACAGAAAAACAAAAAAATACTAAAAAAATATGTAAAAAGAAATCATTGTATATAAGGCGATTTTTAAATGCGCCGCAAAAGTTTTACTCTTAACCGTAAAGATAACTTTTCTGCTAGTCCTAAGCCACAGAATATATACTCTTGCCTAAGCCTAGATTTAAAGCATAAAGGAAAATCGCGCAAATCTACGAGTATCCTTGCTTCGTACAATTAATTGTTTGTGATTGTCGTTAGCTAATAAAACCAAATCATAACACAAACTAGTGAATTGGCTAAGTTCGGCACATCTGAAATAGGATATCTAAAAACGGATTTTAAAATCGATTTCAAAATCTGAAATCCGATAAATACACTGGTCAACAAAATTCAAACTTTTTTTTGTCACACGAAAACTTATACCCAATTTTGAATGTACTATGGCCACCAAACAATAATATATCAACAGAAAAAAATTGACACATCAGGTTTCTTTGTGACATCAAGATTTATATTTTTATGAAAATTACAAAAATCAGTAACATATAAAAAATATTTCTTAATGTAAAATAAATATCTATGATTTTAGTGAATGTTTGGCTTCTGGTAGGTCCCTTTTAAGTCCCCAGCAGTAATCTGCTAGCATTCCTGGACTCCATTTCCCTTGATAGTGCTTTTCTATGAAGGAAATGTCCTGATGAAACCTCTCGCCTTGTTCGTCGCTCACAGCACCCAAATTTTCGGGAAAAACATCCAGATGAGAGTACAGCATATGTATTTTTAAAGACATATTACATCCCAAAGCTTTGTATGAAATTAAAAGCTCACTGATTAAGTCTTTGTAATTTTCCGCTTTATGACTTTAATCTAGACCCCAAAAGCTCAGCCTGTTTTTTAGACAAGTTCAAATCGCGTACTAAATTGTTTAAATCACTTTGTGTCAATAAATGCGGTTCTTTTGAAGTTGACGGCTCATAACTTGGGTCACTATTTTGAGATATCTTACTTTGTTGACTAAGAACAAATTCCGGACAAGGACCAGAATCCAGACTTTCTGCTTGATTTGGAAGCATTGGCACAGGCAGTTCGGTACTATGTAGGATTGGTCTGTTGGCCGATGACACGATTGGGTACTGGACATTGTGTTTAGACTTAGTTGTTATGCCTTTTGTTTGAATCAAACAAAAATAACAATCACTTACATGATCCTTTGATTTCGTCCAAATCATTGGTATACCAAAAGCCAAATGTCTAGATTTCTAGACCAACCTAATAGGAGTCTAACACACGTTGAACAACATATATGTGGAACCCAGGGTTTATCTTGGTGACGTACTGCAATAAATAGCACTTTTCAACTAACGGCGTAAATTTCCGACGCTGAGGTGTTAAAGTTAATTCTCATAACAAAAACTGTCTGGCTTATTAGAACACTTTCGCGGCATATCTACAATGCAACAAACGTAAGTTCCCAAGTAGCATTCGGGGTTCTATATAAGATGTCTAGTCGTTCACATGTACTCTACAAGCTGTGTATGTCAGCTGTATATGAGCTGTATAGCTTGCTATAATGCTTTTATTGAACCAGTTTGGGCACAAATTAGACAGCCTTAAGTTCACTATGGCTGTACATTAGAAGTATAATAGCATTATAATAGCAGTTTAAGTAGTAACATCGATCTTAAGGCTGACTTACGGCACTATATGGAACGCAGTGTGAACCATACAACGTACATGAGTGCAATAAAGAGTAATAAGTGGCTAAATACACAGCCTACACAGTTAAAATCGGACAAAAGTACTCCAGTAAGCTACCTTAAATTCACCGCGGTCCTAAATTATTTCCACGTGGAAATCATTTTAATAATTTAGTTTGACAATTGTACGGAGTGCAAGGATTCGGGGCAAAACTAATAACTCCGGCGGATTATGCGGTAAGTACCTGTTTTATATTAGCCATGGTTAATGCCATGGGAATGCAACTTTATCGTGAAATGTATACATATTGCCAACTAAAACTTTCACGCGCCTCTGTAAAAACGCTTTATTCATTTTGAAATATTTAAAACTGGCTAAGAGGAAAATTTACATTTTCAGTTTTTGATATTTTATTGGCATTATAATTATACTACGGTAATTAATTTTAACATGAAACCAAAACTCATTCGCTCTATCTGCGTATTTTGTGATAAATCTGCATTAATCTTGTAGATTTATTTGGTAAATATTTTAGGTTACGTAGAACAAAATGGTGGAAATGAAATACGGCTATGTGAACTGTTATAACTCCTATTTAATGCAGTAAGCGTATATTAGGTTCACATGTGTTCTGTTAGAATGCTGTTATCTATATGAAGTCCCACATTTGTACCACTACAGCGCCAAGGTCGATTAATTTATTCTAATGTGAACTTATGTACAGCTTTAAGATGTAGTTCAGGGCAATTGTGTATCTTTAATTCTTTCTTCAAATACTTAAATTTTAGAGATCCGCAATAAAAATTATTAATGTCCGTTAAATGCCCAGTTAAAAATGCCCAGTTACTAATAGTCAAGTATGAATACCTAAAGTACAAATTTTGTAACAAACTAACAAAAATCACCTTTTCGTGTGAGACACACAGTTGGCGTCAGAGTAGTTACATTACAAAAACACTACTCTGTTCAAGGAGGTATTTAAAATAATGTAAACAAACTAGATAAACAGGGACAACATTATGCCCTGCGACAGAAAAGGACAGAAAATAATAGTTGTCACTCAGCCATAGTAACAAACACTGTTTACAATCTTTTAAAGGTGAAATACACCTGTCAGCACCGTAAGCGCCGCCGCGCCGAGTCGGCAAGTGTAATAGTGTAACCATATTTTCCAGCATTTATCAGATAAATAACTGTTATTCCTGTTATTTATGTGATTAATAACTGATATTTCTGATATTTATCTGTTAAAATTCTGTAAAATATGGTTACACTAGCAGACTTGGCGCGTACGGCGCTGATGGGTGTACTTTCACCTTAAATATCTACTTAGACAAAGTTTATGCTATTTATTTCTGACAAGTAATCATGCGCATTCCTTCTAACAAGTAAGCGAGAAATAGAGGCAGGAACGGGATAGGTATAGATCCTCTGATCATTCACGTGCAACGTGCGCCCGTGACGTGCGTGATGGCCAGATTAGTTATTGTATTGTTTTTAGTTGCAAAATAAATACCACGTGAAGTGCATGTTTCTGTGAGTGTCACCGTTATCTGTATTTTAGAAAGGTACCTATTATTTGTTATTTTGTTTTAAGGAGCGTGTGTGTACGTATTATTTGTTTATTAGTATAAATTCATTTATATGACTGATTTCATTGTGGTTTTAGGTCAGTTTTATGTTAGGCTATGAAAATGTGAATCTATATAAGTAATAAATACTTGCTAGGTAATTTGTAATCATATGGAGGTTTAATATCACGCAATATCGTCTCTGGATTTTTTTCCAAACGATCAAAGCGAATTTTGAATAAAGCAGCGATAACACGTACCAATTCAGAATACATTGCTGGTTATCTTGACTTTATTGTAAATAATTCCATCCATAATAACCAGCAATGGAATGCTGAATCGGGATGAGTAATCGCTTCTTCAAATTCGTACATGTTGGTATTTTGGCTTAAGGGTAATGCTTTGTTGTGTATATGTTGATGTGTGTCTCATATTTAATTTTAATTATTAAAAACAGATACTATTATTTTTTTAATGATAATGAATGTACTAGTAGGTATTAATCCAATTATTCTCTTTCAGACAATGCCGTTTAAGATTGTACAGACTGTGGAAAAAGGACGACCCACATTAAGTATTGTACCGTATGTTTGGGAGGACGATGGAAAACTATTCTGGCCTACAGAAAAAGTTAAAAACCGAGCACGACTCGCAAGAGACGAAAACTCTTTTCCAAATCCAAATTGGGACATTTTGGATTGCGTGGTAAAACGAAGTAATATTGCAACGTATGCCGAAGCGCAAAACGAACTACGCATCATGGAAAATTATACAGACACGGACAATGAAACAAGTGAATCGCGCCCTAGCCCAGCACCTGTAAGACCAGCGGCAATACCACCAGCAAACCGTTTTGAAAATATGGTGCAAAATTTGGTAAGTGATTAAATTTTTTTCAGCAACACATATAAACATTTAATAAAAACTTGTGTATTGCACCGAGCGCAGGCTGCCGGAGGGTTACAATTTAGTGCCTGTGGTATTTTGTTTTAGTAGGCTAGGCCTAGGCACCCCTAAAACGGAGAAAATTGTTTGATTTATGGCAACACTGCAATTAATTTACCTATTTATGATTTAATATATTTTTTGGATTTTCTCAGATAATTTTATTTCAAGAAGACTAATTTGGCACTAAACAGATTTAGATCAAACTCTTTACCTACATACTAAAATATACAAAGCTTAACTATCAATTCTCTGAAAATATTGAACGGATTCGTTGGCTCGTGGTTTTGTCGGCGACTCATCAACCGCGGATGTAAATTCGACTATCTAATTCCATATGTAAATTATTATTGGAATAAAAATAACAGCCCAACTTCAAAGTTTTATTATCGTACAAGACAAAAGTTATGATTTTTTGTTTGTTTCAGATGCCAAGTGCCATCAACGCGGGAGCTACAAGCAATCAGATCGAAGCTAATGATGAAATGTCATGTCTAACCTTCTTCGACGGCGAACAGTGTATTACAAATCAAAACATTTTAATTCAAAAAGTTAATAACCAAGAATTAATACTGCAAAATCTTGTTGAAAGCGTTCAAAAACTTACTCAAAAAGTGTCTGAGTTGTCTGTACAATTAGATGAATGCATGTTAAAATTTGTGGAAAAAATCGAGCAGCCAGTGTCTGTTACTTTATTAAACGACGCTAACCAAGTTGATAAGGAATCGTTTATTTTTAAACAAATAAGTGACAAGCAACAACTAGACAATCTGGAAAGAAGTTTAATAAATAAAACTGAAAGATCAAAACTACAACAACAGCTGGGATTTTTGTTTCAACCATGTGAAGGAAATGGCTTGACCTTTGCCTATAAATTGATCGACTCAATGGTTTCACGGGAGTTTCTGTGTGAATGCTCCTGGTCTGGGGGAAGCCGTGGCAACGTTTCGAAGGTCCCTATAAAAGACTACAAAAACTTTGTCAAATTCTTCTGTGATATGATACGTTCATGGGATTGTAAATTTACTATGGGACAAACTGAAAAGTTTTTTAAGGTCATTCTGAAAAATGCTGTTAAAAGGAAGTCAATGAAAGACTTAAGATCCTCTTCAAAACGAGTCAGAAAAATTAAATCAAAACCAAAAGACCAGGCAAGCACAAGTAAGCAAGAAGTTTCTGCTGATTTAAAAATTAATCAAAATAAAGAATCAAATGAAACATTAGAGATGGAAATAGCAGAAGTGGAGGATGAAGACGAAGAAAGTTTGCGCTAATATTTTTTATGCGTTTTTTGTCAATATGGCATTCTTTTTTTATTATTATGTCTGGTATAGTACATATAGAAATTTAATGACACGGTAGTTCTTTCCTACTATAACTTTGCGAATGCTTTTTTTGTAACATTTCACCGTAAGCCTCGTTACAAAACCGGTCATGACCAGTACTTGCCTTTAGTTGATTTTTGTTTCTACTAGGCTGATTACAGCTTAAGTAATAATTATTTTTTGGTAATGAGACTTAAAAATTTTTAATATCTCCGTTTATTAGAACTTATTATATGCTGATTATATAATACGGGTACTTTATGCTCAGTTATGTACGTAACAAATTAGGCTTCATGTAAATACACAAAGCCTTGTTTGTTAGGATAGTTAATTTCGAAAATTATACAGGAAGCAACAAAACGGGTAAACAAGCCGAAAGAACCTAGGTACTCATGAAACTGAACATCTTTTCCCATGGAACATAATTGTTAAATACTTAAAATAATTGGACCTCCCAAAGCAAATTAACTAGCTGATCAACAATTTTGTATGGAAGGTCCCAATTTTTTTACTATTACGACCTATGTTCTATAGCCGTTCAGTTTCATGAGTACCACTTTGTCCTCTTTTCGGCTTATTATACCCTTTTTATTACTCCTGTTTTTGAAAATAATTTTATTACTTAAATGTTGTTTGATACAAAGTGCTATTTTTATTAAAAAAAATTAGAATACTTAAAATAGTTAATTATGTAAGTATAAGTATAATGTCTCCGTTTTATAAAACTCATACTGATTATACACTTTCGATGTATAAGGTAGGTATTTTAAGCTTAGTTTCATAACTAAGCTTATGTTGTTGTGTAATGTTGATTTGCAAAAAGCCTTGATAGTTGTTTAAGTTTAATTTTGTTAATTATTTCTTGTTATACTTACCTGATTTTGTTACAATTATTTTATGTTATAATAATGTTGTTTGCTACCAAGTGTTATTTAGATAGAAATATTTAGACTGATTAAAATAGGTAGTTAGCTAGTATAAACTAGTCTTTACTCTGTTTTATAAGAGACAGCCCACCGAAAAATTTGTGTGCTACGTTGGAACTGGACAATTTTCCATTTTTTGTCGGTATGTTGATATGTTAATTGTGTGAAAAAAAGGTAATAAAAGCCAATAATATCACATCAAACAGTATTTTATTTATATGTGTGTAACAAAGGGATAAAAAAATTAAATTCTTTGTGTTCAATACATACTAATTTACATTTAATCTCTTTTGGTTCTAAGACGATCAAAGTATGGGTACTATTCTGCTGACATCTTGATTTGTATATCGCAAGATGAGACGATTTTATTGGATATTCAAAAACGTCTTCTGTGTTGTTGATTTTATTTCCTTTAATCAAAATCTTATTGTGGTTGAATTTTACGCAGCAAATTTTAACAACCTCGTTGCATTTGGTAAGTAAATAACTGTCTTTTTCTTTGCTGGAAAGTTTAAAATCTTCAAAATTTAATACATTATTGTTTTTAATTGTGTTCACAAAAGGATATTTCTTGTCTTTATGTGTTTGAAAATGAATATCATCCATATTTTCAGCCAATCGTTTGGCAACTTGAGACAGTGGTTTTCTTCCTGATCTCAACATACTTTTGATCATAAATAACATATTCTCGAAGGGATATGCGTTGAATGTCATCAGAGGGCCAAACATTTCAATTTCATTCGTCAGGTGTAGTAAGTTGTGTATGTTGCTTGTAACGTAGCCTGAACCATAGAAGTCTTTGTAAAATTTTACAAAATGTTCCAGAAGCTCCTTTGCTAATGGCAACAAAGTTCGGTATGTTTCTGTTGAGCAGATTGTTATACTACAATATAGTGTTAAGAAATGATTATAAGCTTCATTGTTCATAACATCAGGCAAAATGACAATACTTAAATAATGAAAAAATGCTCTAAATTCTGACGCTTTCCAATGTGCTAATGAATCTAAACCTCGCACTGCTCGATGCACTTCTGAAGGCAGTTTGCAGTTGCATAGAAAATTTGAAACCAGTGCAATATCACTTGCCCGCATTTTAGTAATATATTTGCCAAAGTTGCCGTCACGCCAACCAATCAGTAATCTCTTCATAACACCCAAGTCGATCAAATGAAGTGAATCGGCTACAATAAATTGGTTCACCATGTCAATAGGAAGATTTAATAAAGGAGAGTCATTTTTATGATGCAAGCCATAAATTTTGTTTCTAAATCCTTCATTTGTCCTTTCAGGACACAAAGACTCAGAAAATGTGACGGTATGTGTGGTATGCGAATATTCTCCAACTGTAGTACATTTATGGCAGCCGTGTTTACCGTTAAAATTGCAGACTCCTGCAAAAAAATATTTTAAATCAAGTTATAATAATATAAGCAAAAAGTTAATAAATTTCAAATAATTGTGTCATGTGCGGATCGTACCTACGAACCACAGAATAGAAGGCAGTTTCACTACCAACCATCTGAGCTATCAAAGTTATCTAGAAATACTAAGAGATGCATCAATAATTTCAACTAGTTATTTATCGATATTGGGTGCATAATGGCGATAATATGCGACACTAAGATAGACTTACCTTTAATATAAGCTCTAGCTGGCGAGTCACAAATGAAGCATCTGATTTGTATCTTTATAGTTTTCTCTAAGCGCTCAACTACAAGACCTTCTTCTAATAATATCTTCATGTCATTTACAAAATCTTCTAAAAATTCATTTAATTTTTTTGGTTTTCCTTTCCCAAAATAGATTCCAATAATAAAAGGCCGAATCCTGGGATTTTCAAAAATGTTACCTAATATGGGCCAAAATTCATTTGTGGAACTTTTAAAAATAGGCAAACCATCCACATTTATGTTAATTGAAATCATATCTGGAATATCCGTCCAATTTAGCAAAATGCTCTTCAAAGGTTTTGCTATCCCATTGTGCCAGTATTGACCTCCTTCTACATTTTTTAAAATGACATTAACGGGAGTGCATAAAAATGTTCTAGCATCAGAAGGTAGTGTTCCTGGTTTAAATTCGTTTATTATGTTTGACAATTTATTCAAAGCAGAATGAGGAATACGATTTTCATTAGCCCATGTTCTTATTTTTTTGCGAAAGGTTAAACAATTATCCAAATCAAAATTGTATTCACTATCACTAGAACTGCAATCACCACACTCAGATATCTGTATATTTTGAAGGGAACTTTCAAGTTCAGGCATAATATTTTCCTCTGGATCATGTACGGAACCACCAACAACGGTTGAAGTCGCACTTGTTGAAGCCTTATCGACGGGCTCATTTCCGGGCGTCGTTGTCAATCGACTGTTTATTTTCAAATATTCTTTTGCAATTTTTCTTCTTATTCCACCGGTTCTCGCTCTTATTTTCCAAGATTTTTTATACATTTTCACAAATTTTATTGCACGTGACGTAAAAACATACTTTGCAATGGCGCTTGGGAAAAAGTGTAATAGAATATCACATTCACATTCATGTTCAGCTTACAGCAAATAAAAGTAGTACTTGTGGACAAATAAACTGCTATTGATGTTAATGGACAACACATATAGTCCTTCTAACAGCCTACAGTCCACATGTGAATTATTTAAACACTTCTATACAGATAGTAAAAAAAGGTTATTTTAAGTATCACAAACAAGTCCTTATACAGCAACTGGCTGTATAACAGTCTAAAACAAGTAAACATAACAGCCTTGGGCTTTATAAATGACCACAAGTGTTCTATTAAAATGCTAGCTCTATAACATCGAACAAGTAGGCCGTTAAACAGAGGTTGCCGTATCTCTACCCTCCTATAATGCTCTTAGTCAGAAAGCTGACTAAAGGGTAGTTGTTAGAGTATTATAACACCCATAATCGTATAAAAGTATTACTCTACACTCCTATACGTCCCTTAGAAAGGTATAGGTGTAATTAATTGCAATAATGCAGCTAATAAATCACGAGTGAACTGTAGTAATGCTTTAAGTTCACCTTGGAACTAAATGTGTACTCTTAAATGGAATAAAATGCTACTTGGGTTTGTTGAATGCAATCGTTATACAGTCGTCTTAATTAACGTTATTCAAATAAAAACACGTAAATGAGGTCAGAAATGAAAATGTAGCTGTCACAAAAAAACTGGATGTGACTGATACCAAATAATGATTATTTTTGAATGAGGGTACATCAACATAAATAAAAATCATCACAAAGTTCGTGTGACAAAAACAGTGTTGACCAGTGATATCAGTTTGCGTTCAAAACCAAAAACGCCCATGTCTATTTATCTATGTTCGAGACCTCATCTTTATGGGTCACAAATGAAAATCATCGATTCACTCTCTGAGTAAATGTTTCGCTGAGTTTTCGCCCGTTCGCATCGCTGCTGCACACGAAAATATCATTGTTTAGTTGTATAAATTTAATGTGTTGCCTGTTTTAAAGAATTTATGTAATTGTAAAATTTGCCTTGTCTATTTTGTATGTGTGCATGTTGATGTGAATAAAGTCTTATCTATATATGATGTGTTGACACCGTTCTTACTGTAATCATTCTAAATGTATGAAACAGATAGCTCTCTGATGAGTCACAGCGCAACACGACAGATAAATGTAGTCCTGCAAAAGCGACTAAATTATTGGTCGATCACAATATATCCCCAGGTGCGCATTGGCTCATTCTTTCCCATGTGAATTCTTCGATGTTTGTAGAATTGGCTTATAAATGGTTAATATTTGTTTATCACATATTATCTAGGTACTTTTATAAGGTTTCTCCCCCGTGTGAATTCTTTTATGTTTGGATAAATTACTACTTGTAGTAAATCTTTTATCACAGACGTTACATTTATAAGGTTTCTCTCCCGTGTGAATTCTTTGATGTGTGTATAATGTACCACTTTCAGTAAATCTCTTATCGCAGACGTTACATTTAAAAGGTTTATCTCCCGTGTGAATTCTTTGATGTTTGGATAATGTACCACTTTCAGTAAATCTCTTATCGCAGACGTTGCATTTATAAGGTTTCTCTCCCGTGTGAATTATTTGATGTTTGGATAAATCACCACTTTTAGTAAACCTTTTATCGCAGACGTTACATTTATAAGGTTTCTCTCCCGTGTGAATTCTTTGATGTGTGGATAATTTAACACTTACAGTAAATCTCTTATCGCAGACGTTACATTTATAAGGTTTCTCTCCCGTGTGAATCCTTTGATGACTATATAAATGACTAGTTTGAGTAAATCTTTTATCACAGACGTTACATTTATAAGGTTTATCTCCCGTGTGAATTCTTTGATGTTTGGACAAACCGCCACTTGCAGTAAATCTTTTATCGCAGACGTTACATTTATAAGGTTTCTCTCCCGTGTGAGTTCTTTGATGTCTGGATAAATTACTATTTTTAGTAAATCTTTTATCGCAGACGTTACATTTATAAGGTTTCTCTACCGTATGAATTCTTTGATGTGTGGATATTTTACCACTTTCAGTAAATCTCTTATCGCAGACGTTACATTTATAAGGTTTCTTTCCCATGTAAATTCTTTTATGTGTGGATAAATTAAAACTTGTAGTAAATCTTTTATCGCAGATACTAGAATTACCTGGTTTTTCTTTTATATCGCTGTTACTATCGCGTTTATTTATCGAATGTCCACGGTTGCTTCTCGTTACAGAACCAATAATGCTCTCCAATTTGGTTTTATTATCATTATCATTACAGTTTTCATTAGTGTTGGTACAATTTTGGTTAGCTATGACGGATATTTCAGTATGAAATTTATTTATATGACTTTCTAAATTTCTTTTACAAAAAAATACGTTTTTGCAGGTATCGCATGTCAAATTTTCTTTATGATTTTTGACTTTATTGTGTTTGTTCTTTACCGCATTATTTTCGTCACTACTTTTTGTAAAAATTGTTGGTTTAGAGAGACTGTCCTTATTTTTCTGTTCTGTAATTATCTTGAAATCAATATTTTGGGCTTCGTTTCCTGTTCCTGTGGTTTCTTCGGTTGTTCTTGACGCTGTTGGAGAATCAAATTGGTTTCCTTTGTCCTGTTCATTGTTCAGTTTACGTTTCTTGGCCAGTTTTGCTCCTGTAAATATTACATTATTTTGTTAATAATAACAATCGGGTGTTTATTTGACGGGTCATAAAAACGAGTAAGTATTTGTGAGCTAGACACTAACAACAAACAAATATTCATAAAATATAAGAATTCTGCAAAATTAAACTCCTTTTTTGGTAGTCGTGTAATGGGGAAGAAAACGCAAAGCTGATTACAGATGTCGTTGAAATAATCTGACCCATGATTGCCTGTTGATTAAGTTAGTATTTTTTGTGCTATTCTCTAAAAATGCCTTTTCGCTAACAACAAATGTACTTATAACAATGGACTGTGAAACAGTTAAAGCTGGGGTTGAATAGGGTATTTCCGTATTTGAGAACATTTTGAAAACGATCTCACGTAATTTACTTCTAATATTAGCCTATCGTTGGTTATTTAAGGACACATAGTGTACAGTTGTATAAAGTCGGTTTATTGTGTAAAATGAAACATTAAAAAATAATAATATTGTTTACTTACTAAAACTATCTACGTAAATAGCGGATTGCGACATGCCCTAATTACGTTTCCGATAGTAGACACTACAGGGTGCTGCGAGGCAGCCTCCTTCCCAATATGGAGGTTGTCTGCTTCGCCGACGACACGTTAGTCGCGGCGAGGGCAAAGTCGGTCAAGGAGGTGGTCCGCCTGGCGTCGGTCGGCACTGCGCTAACCGTCCGACGCATCCACCGCCTGGGCCTGGATGTGGCCCTCGTTTCCGGGGCTCTATATCCGGGTAGAGGGGTCCGTATACCGGTCGAGGGAAGCCTCAAGTACCTCGGCCTGGTGCTGGATCCCCGATGGAGTTTCGAGGAGCACTTAAAGCTCCTCGCTCCACGGCTGTGCGCCGCACAGTGGGACAAGCTAGTACAAGGGCGTAGATTAAATGGTATTTACGAATATCATAATTTGACTAATATGGCGACTTTATAGCATTCTATAATAACCAATATATGATAATCAGAAGTTTTTTCTCATTTAATTTGCGATATTAATTTTTTTTTCGTAGGTTTAAATGCATACAAGACTAAGTATGTCAAATTCAATACTCTGCGTGTAATATTTCAAAACCATATTGTGAAAGAAATATTTGGTTAAGATATGTAGTAATATATATTTTTAGAAAGGTTATATTATGCTTATTACAACACAGCTACTTGATTTTCAAAAAAGCTCACATATCTCAGTAACAGATTAAAAATTGACGTAAGTTATTTTTCACGAATTTTTTTTTCATCGAAGGTTATAACTGTTACACACGTCTCCCCACGCGCTACATTTTATGTTTTTTAATAGTCTAACTATTCATAAATATGATGCAAAAAGAATCAGCTGCAGAAATTATCGGTTTTAGAAAATATGAGTAAAAATGTGACAAAAGGCGTAACTGAAAATATCAATATTTTTGCGGTTTACCACAAACGACGTTCACATGCATAATATGAAATATTTTTGATATAATTTTTCATTATTTTGTGATAAAAAAGGGAGTTTATCAAATTTGCACTCGTTTTGCGTGAGAAATTGATATTCTAAAATGGGTATATAAAGTGATAAAATAATTTATTCCCGTCATACACATCAGTGTAACTTCAAGTAGGAAAGGTTTGTACTTGTTATTTCCACAAATAGAGTTGAAATGTCTTACTTCAACTGTACCAAACGCGATTTCATGATCCCCTATATCGAGGGCGGCAGGGCCATGGAATCACTATCCAATCTTTAGCGGAAAAATTCAATATTTCTGAAGAGAACTTGTGCTTCGTAATTAGTGACATACAAAGGCATATTCTTCCTACATTTTACAAGCGCTAGGCTCTGGCATTTTGAAAAAAAGAATCATTTTTAGAGAAGAATAATACTTGGTTGGACTCAGGGTATTCGTTAAATTTCTTCTCTCTATATAGACTCTGAAGAATATTCTACGCCATCAACATATGGCCAACGAGGACGAGCCTGTGTTGCTTATGGAGAACGTCGACAAACCTCGGCAAGTTAGTGGAAACACGAATGATGGTAATACCGCACGAGGATTGTTTCATAATAGTACTTGCTCAGCGGAAATAACAGGTGCCGACGAAACTTTGGTTAAACGTATATTTTTAAGTACATTATTTTGCAAGTTCTTTCTTCTGGAATGATGATCGATCCCGAAAAATTTGGGGAATATTCACTGGAAACTGCAAGACTCTATTGCAGCAATTATGATTGGTATTTTATGCCGTCCTCCGTTCATAAAATACTTATACATGGAGGAAATGTCATCAAAAATTTTGCAGTACTTCCTATTGGACAGCTATCGGAGGACGCGCAGGAATCTCGCATCAAAGATTACAGAAACATGAGACTGCATCATGCCAGGAAATGTTTTCGATCTGCTACAAATGAAGATGTGTTTAATAGGCTTATGTTCACGCCAGATCCGCATATAACAAGTTTAAGAAAACCATACAGAAGAAAACTAAAAGAACTTGAAGACGAGGCACTAAGTCTTATAAAAGTAGATGAATCCATAGTTGCTGATGACGATCCTGAAGATATATAAACTATAATAAGAATGATATTATGTCTATTATGTATATCTGTAAGTCTATGAAGGCGGGATATGCCTTTTTTGGGGTCAGAGTGGTTAGAAAAAAAAATGCATTTTTACTCATTTAGTTCATATATCAAATATATCATTCAGTACCTACATGTGTGAACATATTTTTTTTTACTTAGTTTGTTGTACTAAGTCATAGTTGTAACCTTTTTAGTTATTATAAAATTTGACTTACAATAAATATTTAACTATTTTATTTTCGTCTATCTTGGCCTTTTTTTGACATCACGCCAAATAACATATATAAATATACAATAAATAATATACCATTCGAAACTACAATCATTCATGCATATCTGTTCCAAATTTCATGACGATACGATAAAAACTCACGATGTTACAGATTTAAGTAACGATACGCACTCAAATTTCCCACTGTGCGCCGCCGCAGCCGCACTCGGCAGGGTCCTCCCAAACGTGGGGGGACCAGGAGATGCGTGCCGTCGACTGTATCACGGGGTGATACGGTCGATGGCACTTTATGGACCCCGGTTTGGGCTAGGCCGAGAGGCTGTTGGGTGCAGAGACGCGGCAGACTCCCTAAACGGGGATCCCGCGGTTTCGCACTTAGCAGCTTAGAGGGTATTCCCAGGGATAGATTTTTAGCTGATATTATGCCGTAAAGCGCCCGTAAAAGTTACGGGATTCCCACTCGACCTATCTTCATGTGACCAGAGACAATCAAAGTCAACGATTTTAGCAGTCCTACTGGCTATAAGCCACCGCATTATTGATTGGGAGAACAATAGTGAGTACCGGCTTGTCTGGGAAGCGATGTGGGAGACGCTCACGACGAAGTGGCCACAGGTTGAGATGGAGAAAGAAAGACATAGCTGGAAAAACGGGGTACCATCGGACTAGCGTAAGACTGATTTAATTGACGTTGCTGAACATACCATCTTTTAGGGTTGCTATCAAGTACACCAGTACATTTTATAACATCACAGTTCCACTAGGTAGGATTACAATGCAGGGAGATAATGTCATCTTTTCCACGACCTCGGCATCCAGCGTAGAGGCGCTTGTCGCTAAGTACCAAACCGCAACTACGAAGTTGATAGAATAACCGGCTATACATCTCGTACACTTTTGGCTCTGCGGTTTCGCTACCTCAAAATACCAATACCCATAGAGCCAACGGAACGACTATATTCTGGGTCTATGGGCATTTGCAAGCCAGAGGGGCAGATCCAGGGTGTGCTTCCGTATGTACTTAGAAGACGCAGAACAACCAGGCACTGAACAGAGAACAGCAGCAGCATATGCGCTTACCCCAGCCACGTTTGGGGGCGCCGACCTCGACGTAATGGTATGTGAGATGGGCCGCACTGCATATAAATTGTTCGGACATCTAGAATGGGTAAGGCCTAAGATAGAGAAGCCACTGAAGAATCTACGCCCAACGCAAGGAGCATGGCGTACAAGGCTAAAGGCGTTGGGATTGGACACTTTAAGTCAACATATAAAGAACAGTTCTCGAAGCTACTGGCCCTCTCTTGGGGAATAAGGGAAGCAGACATCACCGACAAGGTCTCCACGGCGTAGGAAACTCTAGGAGCTCGACAGTGTCCCTCACGTCATAAGAAACCTGGTCTAGGCGTAAAGCCTTGAAGATGACAGCTATCTCGCCTGGGTACGCCCGGAGAAGAGGGACTTCGTAAGGAAGCTAAAGCGGCGTATGAGCCACAGTCTTTAGAATCTATATGCTGGGGAGATGGGACGTACCTACGCCTCTACAAGAAGACGTGGCCGCGAAGTTCGGTGCGACAATCAAGGCACAATGCCGCAAACTGGCATTAGGTATATTCGGAATTGCTAACATAGGCTAAAAGCAACTGGAGACAAAGTTTCTTAGCATTAAGGACTATGCCAGAAAGGCGATACACGGATTGCCGAGGGCGTTGAAGTACGATATGTAAATATATTCAGCATTTTATAAACATACAAGTGTGATAACGTGGAAATTCTTTAAGTTATAATATTTATTACGTCTGATATAATAACATAGTATAACTGTAGCAAAAATATATGAATATCCCATGTTACGTATTTTTCAATTTTAAATAATTTGATTTTTGTTTCAGTCTATTTATTATATGTTGTTTATTACTGTTAATTTTCAATAAAAATATTAACAAACTTTAATTTTGACAACCCTGTTCATACTCTATTATAACATTTAGTTCACGTCAAAGGCGGCCATATTTACCAAGCTTCGGTTCAAAATCGGCCATTCTAATAATTTATTATATAAGGCGGCAATATAGTAATTCCATTTTATTATAATGGTGCCTGCGGTTCATGTTGCGCTATGGTTTTATGTTCATTGACATTCGTCATCAACAAATCGCAGTGAAATGTCCATTATAAAAATCCTCCCTTAAGGACGAGACTAAACAGCTTTTTTTTTATTTGCCTATTATTAGGTTCGACCTTCTTTGCCGCCATTAATACTATACGACTCAAATAGTATGGATGAACTGGAATCATGTTTTCTCCGAGGCGCGGTCAAGTTTCTGTGATTTGTGGTCGCTCCGTTTTACGTAGAAAACAATTACTATAACGAACAGATTTACTACTAGCGCGGCAGAATAACATATCTGAGCCCTCTATTTTGTGTCGAACTAAATAGGAAATTAATTCCCTTGTTTCGTTAATGTTCATTCGTAACAGTTCTTGTACATATTTAACTTAAAATAACTAAAGGCCCCCGGGATGGGATTTGATGCGCTTTGGCACAGATGATAATGACTATAATACCTTTCAGACAAATGCAGTTTAAGCCGTGGCGGACGTGGGTGCTGCGTCCATACATTTTTGCCCAATGTCCTTTTTATTAAGATCGCCTCTATCTAGTGCGTCTAGTGTAATCATATCTACGTCTCTATTTAGTTTTCGTCTACTTCGGATTGTACAGGACTTGGGTTGAAGCAGAAATAAACCTATCTGTCGTGTTGTGTTATGACGCGATCGGTTTCATACTTTTAACACGGTTAGAACTATACTAGTGTATCACGATGTCTCGACACCGTTCTCGCTCTAATCATTAAATGTATGAAACGGATAGCTCTCTGATGCGTCGCAATACAAGACAACAGATAAATGTAGATCTGCCATTAGCGAGGCCGTGGGCCCCCCTTAGGCTGCCTCTGCCGCTTAAGATGCGTTTTCGACTGTTCTCTATGAAATCTTACACCACGAGATAGAAGTGTTTAACAATACTTCGCTAATTGGTTATCGTACGATAGCGACTAAACACGCACACGAACACGAAGACGCACAACCGCTTATATAAATTATTTACTTAATAATCTTTTAAAAATCTAATGAAATAAAAGTAAGACTTCACCATAAGATATATTAATGATGCTACACACATATACACTTAATAGAAGGAACCCATCCAGGTTTGGTGTACAACTAATGTGTTATTTCGGACCTCATAAATTTCCCTAAAACATTAAAAGTGACAAGAAGTAATTGCTAAAAATAAACACTCTTTCCAAAATATTTTGTAGTGCACTGCGCGTGGCACGACACGCACTTGGAAGGTTTTTTTTATAATAATCATCATCAGGCTTATATTTGGTAGGGGCATTAAAAACTAATAATGTGTAACTAACATTATATAAAAAATTAGCTGACCCAGCGAACTTCGTACCGCCCTAAAAAAATAGGGGTTGTCCAGCGGACAAAATTGTGAATCTAAACCATTCTCAGATCCCCTTGAACACACACAAAAAATTTCATCAAAATCGGTCCAGTCGTTTAAGAGAAGTTCAGTGACATACACACTCACAGAAGAATTATATATATAAAGATATACCATACATGAACTCTGATAATATCATCTCCTATTGGCAGCCGTGTAATGAGGAAGAAAACGCATATTTTATTACAGATGGCGTTGTGTTCGTCTGACCCAAGAAAGTTATATACCTAACGGTAACAGCAATGCTTACTTGCTGTTCAATAAAGAAATAATTCAAACCTTATCAAAAGTATTTCAGATCTACTTTCTAATATATTCAAATGAAAGGAAAAACGAAGGAGACGCCACGACCACATAAACTTGGTCGCAGCCCAACTGAATCGCATGCGACCAAGTTTGCGATCACGACCACGACTGGCCGTAAAGAGGCCAGAGTGCTGTCGTTTCTTGCTTTGATTAGTAAATGACTCTGTATCAACGCTAATTGCAGGAGAAACGTCGTTGTATTGAGTTGAGGAACGATACGAAGCGTATTCACACACGAACTGTCCCCATGACACTGACAAATTGAGAATGGCTAGTCATGATCTGGGGCCTACCGCCTGTCGGGATTTTGTTATTACTGACCGCTGAAGATTTTCAAATGCTTCGCTTCTCTCTGGTTGCGTGGACCTTTATATATTAACATAAAATAAAATAAGCCTTTAAATAACGGAAAGTAATCTATGATCAAAATTATGTCATAATGAAGATAGACCCCAAAATATTTAGATAGTGAAGAATTAAAAATTTATAATCATTGTAGTCTAGGCAACGAATTATAAAGTGGGCGCGGCGAATAAAATGCGATCAACACATTGGGATTGGTTGGGAATTCAGTTTAACATATACTCAATGAATGGATAGCCGAATTCATTTGCAGATATTTAATTTGTCAAATTATTTTGTTTTGTCGGTGTGTGTGTGAGCAATCCAAATAAATAACGCAAAGAAAACGGCTCATGTTTCGCGCAATGTGGGTATAATTCCAAAGCAATTGACTGCTTTGCATGCGTTTGTGGCGACGAGCATATTTACCGTATGTAGTACATGTTTTGCGCCGCTTCCGTGCAGTTAATGCGGTACATATAATGAATAGAACAAGTCTGTTTTTCTAGAAATAGTATATATAAACAACCATGATTTAGGTACAAATAGTTTGAATTCATCATACAAACATTTGCCCCACCAGAATTCGAACCCATGACCTCTGAGTAGGTGACACCTCAAAAACCGGTGTACATACTACTAATAGTCCAGTCAATGAAGGCTTAACTTTGCCATTTTGAGTTGATCACCTGCAACCAACGCGAAAATTTCCGCAAGGGTTCGTAGATTAATATACTAAAATTGCAGGGTGCTGCATTGACGGCAAAGGGTGAAAAAAAAAATGCCAAATGGTGCAAAAACTAGTTTTTCGTCAATATCCCTCGACTGGCTGGAAAAATAGAAAAAGTTCCTAGTACAAAGTTGTAGAAAATTTAATTTCCTACAAAAAAGGTATCAACATATTTTAGCGTAGCTCCCATAGTTTTTGCACAAAATGCAATTAAAGGTGCAAAACAAAAAAAGAAAATATATAGCATATGGTTTTTTTCCATTTTTAAACGATTCTACGGGTCAAATTCAACAATCACCACTTACTGAAATATTTAAGCATGAGTTTTCGGCAGTCCACTGAAATGAAAATTGACTACCGAAATGATACAGCCAAGAACATCGCCTTTGTAGTAGAAGGGTTCCCTATTTTGAATTAAATAAATTTCCATATTCTTTGTAAATATTTTTGTTCATTATTTTTAATAAGAATTATTATAGAATAATTAATTAATTGTTACACCTATGTACATTTTCAAAATAACAAACAAAGTGCGTTTAGAAAGCGAGAAGTTTATTAGTTAGTAAATCGTCCCCTAAGGGTGAGGCCAAACGAGCGTAATTTTGTGAGTGGTGAGTCGCAGAATTTCGGTCGCAGAAATTCTGCTGCATTCGGTTTCATACAAAAAGGCAGTTGGTGCCACACGACAACGCAAAATGAGTTGTCTGCCGACTCAATGCGCATAAGCTCGTCCGAATTTCGGTCGGGTTAGGGTAGGGCAAGGAAGGGGAGTGGGGAAGCAACAGTTTGTTACAAGTTGCGTGGTGTAATAATTCTTGAAAAACACGTAATGGCATATGATAGTACTTTTCAAACATATCTGGATTTGCACATAAACGTTCATATAAAGTATGGAACTGTCCACATATCAGCCTCTGACTATTCAGTGGGTTTACCCAGTTTCTTTTTCTGGCCTCATCTTCTGAATATGCTTCGTAAATACATTCAGATCCATTGCACTCGACGACACGAACACCCCGTACTAACGCTCAATAGTAACTGAATAAATTACGTTAGTATGGCAGCTCAACAGAAATTCAGTTGAACGTAAAATAAATGACCGAAAATAAGCGACTCACAACTCACAAAATTACGCTCGTTTGGCTTCACCCTTAGTGCCAAAACCGATTATCTGCACTTTTCCGCTACTGAACTTTTATAATACCAATCGACCCGTCTCATTAAGCCGCATCTACAGGTAAACCCCATTATGCTCTACGACGCATACTTTCTGAAATAGCTAATGAATAAACAGAATAACTGCAAATTATTTCCAAAATTCTTGATTTAAATTAAACCTAATAAACCCATTCAAAACACTTAAGCTGGTAAATGTATTACCGCTGAAACCAAATTTCGGATTTAAACTCATTTTTCATGTAGACACTTAGAGTAAATATCCTGTGAGTATCCTGTAATTGGCTTTGACTGTTTGAATTTTACGAGATATTTTAATTTTACTAGATGAAGTAAAAATTAACAGATCTAAGTCGCTTTTTTCAAAAACAAATATATAGTATATTTGAGTAATGTTTGAGGCAATTGAATAAGATACCGAATTTCAATGTGTTTTTACTTAATAACTTTTATTCAACGCTTTATAAATTACTTCAGCTTAAATCGATTATCGGTGCTTACTCTTTTCTTCCACTACAATTTATTAGCGTTAGACATCGTTACTTTAAAATTTATGCTTCAGCTAAAATCAGCTATCCATGTTTAACCGTCTCTTCCGTACACAGATCGCGCGCTAGGGAGTGAGTTGCTCACTTTTATTCATTCATTGTTGAATCGCGCGCTGGGCAACAATGCTATTTTTTTTAATTAATCACTAATAAACATTACTGGGTGAACTATTCTGCGTATTTGGTTTAAAATGATAACCACTAAGAAAGATAAACTTGATAAAAAAAATGATTTCAATTTAACTTCAACATTTATTATTATTTCATCGTGTTCAGCGCAAAATTTGCATTTAAAACATATATTTGCAATATGCAATACATATTCTTATACATTATCATATAATAAAATTGAAATCATTTTTTGTCAAGATTATTATATGAAAAAGGTAATAAAAAAATGCCCGAAACATATTAATTAAATCCCAATGAATCATGTAGAGGTGAACTCCCCAAGCAAAAAAAAATACACGGCATTGCTCAGAGCGGCAGTGCAATGTGCTGATAAATGATTTTGACTTTTTTTCTTAGTTAAGTAGGTACTTCTCAACCTTGTCAAAAAGAATTATTAAGTAATGGGCTCTATTCCATAAAATAAAAAAATACGAAGTGGCATTTATCATCACGGGAACCTGTCTGAAACCCAATTCCTCTCGTAAAATTACTTGTAGTTACATTTATTTTTTCGATTGAAATTAACTTTTATATCATTAATATATAATATAGCCTATTAACAAAACCTACTACTGTTTGTTTACCTTCTTCCTTATACATGTCCGCCTTCGCTGGAGCACACGCACGCGCAACAACGTCATTGTGGATTCCCGCCAAATAGTAAGTATATCATTTCAGTGAGATCGGGACAATTGATTCGGTGGACAGTAATGCCGATAAGAGTCCAGGGAATGAAAGTATCGCCGAATTGATACATCCATAAGTTTTTAGATATCCTTGAGTCAATGTAGGTATATTAAATAGTTTCGGTTTATGATGTACATTTATCTAGATACTGTAGGTTCGATATTTCGGGTAGTAGTAGTGCAGTAGTATTTCTATCTAAAATATCGTTTAAAAATGTATATTAAAGTTAAAGCGGACGAATTCGTTGGCGGCCGATAGTATTTCTAATAAGTGTAAAAAAATCAGTATTATTCATCTGCACTTGACTCGCTTTCACATGATGAGTCATCAGAATGGTTTCTGAAGGAAAACGATCAGATTGGCTTGTTTTTGTAGCCAAAGATCTGTATAATCCATGGTACTCTTCAGGTATGACACCTTTGTTGCACAAATCATCAAGATCTTTTTTCTTTGCTATAGATATTTTTTTTATAAATAGGTGCGACAAATGACTCCACCAGAGGTTAGGTGCGTAATTGAAGAGGCTCGAGGTGTTTAGTCACCTCTTTATCGCCAATGATGCGGATCGCGCGCCGCTGTAATCTATCCAAAGCATCAAAAAAGTACTTGGCGGAGCCATCCTCTGGGGTGCGAACAATATTCCACGCAAGACCATACTTACGTCATGAACAACAAGCACAGTTGCTCAGGCGTGAAAAAACGTTAGTTTTACCGTGAAAGCGCAGACCTGGGCTTTCTTGGTAATGGACTTAACCAAGTGCTTGGTACCGCATTCCGAAATGCAGTCCAAATCTTGATTGAGTTCAATGACAAGATTCTCCCGTTTCTCTTTGGTTTCTACCTGTCCAGCGGCTGCGTATCCAAAATATCCCGCATGCACTGTATTATCGTCTGCATAGCAATGAATATTCTCAAGAGGAATTAAATCATTGAATGCAGCAAAAAGAGTGTAGGGGATAGGACGGAGTCCTGAGAAACACCGGCATTCACTGACATGAACTGCGAACTACATTTGTCGCCGTCCGTTGACGTTCATGCAGGAAGTCAGCCACTCAGGCACAGAACTGAGTAGGCAGACCGTATCCAGGAAGCTTGGAGAGAAGACTTATGTGCCAGACCCTATCAAAGCCTTGGCGATGTTAAGGCTGATAGCCAAAGACTCACCTCGCTTATTGATAGCCTCACCTCAGATATATGTCACGTACGCTAGAAGGTCACCTGTCGATCGATTCGGTCTATCCTCTTTTACTTGCCTCAAATATAACGCAAACATATTATATGTATTTTTTTGCACAAAGCGACAGATTTGTTAGTTTTTACTTCATCTAGTAAAATTAAAATATCTGGTAAAATTCAAACAGTCAAAGCCAATTACAGGATACTCACAGGATATTTACTCTAAGTGTCTGCATGAAAAATGAGTTTAAATCCGAAATTTGGTTTCAGCGGTAATACATTTACCAACTTAAATGTTTTGAATGGGTTTATTAGGTTTTAAATCAAGAATTTTGGAAATAATTTGCAGTTATTCTGTTTATTCATTAGCTATTTCAGGAAGTATGCGTCGTAGAGCATAATGGGTTTTACCTGTAGATGAGGCTTAATGACACTTGTCGATTGTTATTGTATAAGTTCAGTAGCGGAAAAGTGCTGAAAATCGGTTTTGGCACTGAGGGGACGATTTACTAACTAATAAACTTCTCGCTTTCTAAACGCGCTTTGTTCGTTATTTTGAAAATGTACATATTAATAATTATAATTATTAATAATAATTAATAGGAGTAACAATTAATTAATTCTTCATTAATAATTCTTATTAAAAAATAATGAACAAAAATATTTACAAAGAATAAGGAAATTTATTTAAATTCAAAATAGGGAACCCTTCTACTACAAAGACGATGTTCTTGGCTGTATCATTTCGGTGGTCATTTTTTTACCATTTCGGTAGTCAATTTTCATTTCAGTGGACTGCCGAAAACTCATGCTTAAATATTTCAGTAAGTGGTGATTGTTGAATTTGACCCGTAGGATCGTTTAAAAATGGAAAAAAAACCATATGCAATATATTTTCTATTTTTGTTTTGCACCTTTAATTGCATTTTGTGCAAAAACTATGGGAGCTACGCAAAAATATGTTGATACCTTTTTTGTAGGAAATTAAATTTTCTACAACTTTGTACTAGGAACTTTTTCTATTTTTCCAGCCAGTCGCGAGATATTGACGAAAAACTCGTTTTTACACCATTTGGCATTTTTTTTCACCCTTTGCCGTCAATGCAGCACCCTGCAATTTTAGTATATTAATCTACGAACCCTTGCGGAAATTTTCGCGTTGGTTGCAGGTGATCAACTCAAAATGGCAAAGTTAAGCCTTCATTGACTGGACTATAATACCATGGAAGTTGACAAATGAATACCTACCTGTTTTATTTTGATCTTGCAATTCCTCGAAATCAGATTCAGACTTTACTTTCTCAATATTGAAAGTAGACTCCAGCTTAACCTCTTCTGGGTCTAAAAGCATAATACTCTCCGTTGGCGATGCGGAAAATTCCCAAGGGATATCAGGTTGTTGCTTCACAATCATATTTAGAGTGTCTACAGTGGCCTATAAAAAAACTTTCACATAAATTATTAAGTAGAAGAATTTGCAATGATATAATTAGACTTAGCCATATTACATAATAAGGACTAAAGTTAAACTCCAATTAGTCTAAAAATTATATTGTCACTGTTTTATACTGAAGTTAAAGCTTGTGTTTTGCCGGTGCGCTTTTACTGAGTGAGTAACATAAATTTTCTATGTATCCAAAATGAACTGTACTGTTTGTTGTAAAAAGATTGAGGTACGAGAAATAATCAAATGCAATGGATGCAAGACAGGATATTGTTATGGGTGTGTGAACACCAAAACCGCCATGTCTTGAGAGGGAAAGCGTACTTTTAAGTGTGATTCCTGCTCTAATGTGATACAAAGTGTACGGGTAACGGACGACACACCCGTACGTGGGGTTTGTGACGCTGTTGGATCTATAGAATCTTGTTCGACGACCTTCTTGGCCGGGTGGTTTGTACGCCGGGTTTCATCGCCGCTCGATAGCTCCGGGACTTCGAATCCCGGTGGGGGCAGATGTTAGTGTGATGAATAAGAGCATTTGTACTCCAGTCATGGATGTTTGATATGTATTTCTATTCGTTACCCTAGTATCCCATAACACAAGCCTTACAGTGCTTACTTTGGGGCTAGGCTTAATTGGTGTGAGTGTTGGAAATATTTATTTATTTATAGAACCTAATAATAAATCAATCCCTCGAGGACAAAGGTCGAGGTTCTGTCATTTGTTGATATAATTGATAAAATCAATAGAAAAATTATGGAAAAAAATGTGCTTTTGAAGCCAACATAATACAAGGAATAAAAGCCAATGTGACTGTATTGGCGTTGGAAAATAGCAAATTGTGACAGGAATTAAGGAAGCTAATGGTTAATAGGTAACCCTTAACGACAGAACACCTATTATTATTCTTCAACCACCTACCTACGTGTGGTCACAGAGACTCTTGGCAAAATATGTTTACTTACCCAGAGCAAACATGCACAATATTGGACACTATGTGATGTCTAGGAAACCATCACATCCCAACCAGCACACGTTATAGCTACGTATTGATGGTTAGGGGTTAAATAAAAAATGAATTTTTTCCTTTATTTTGTACAAAACTGTACAAAAATGTGTTAATAATTATTTCTACACACACAAGAAGCGGAAGCAATTTACCATTATGAAAAATTCATCTACCCCATTTTTCCAAATTGCAAATAAAAAAATAAGTCTTGGTTGAAACCTAATCTTGTCACTGCCTTCTTTTTAGCAGACAAAAGTGGCAGTATCAGTTTTATTCCAGGTTTAACTGTAGTCTTCGTTTTTAAATAAGACAATGGTGTTGATTCAGACATGATTCTCACATGAACAGTGCATCCTTACCATCTATACAGAATGAAAAGGAGAGACTGATGTTAAATTTAGTTTTAAGTTTAGAGAATCATGCCAGAATGGACACCAGTTAGTGTATAATTTTAGGCACTTTCTACTGGAATGTTTGTATGTTTATAACTAGTCCTTACCACAGACTCGGAACTGATGAGTTGCAACAGGAGCTCGTTTGCCTTTAATGATTTATCTATAAACTTGTGGAATTTTCTAATCATATGGTAGCAAATGTAACATACGCAAGTCGGCCATATGTCACCCATTACAAGCTAAAATAACATACAATAATGATACATAAAATGTCATAACCAACCTATTAATAAACTTAATGTGTAAATAAAACTTCCCATATAAACAGAATCACATATTTATGTTGATGGGTGCCAATGCATAATGGACCAAAAGCATACTAAAATTAGAGTACTCTTTAAAATAAGCTAATTTTATACCTATTCATAATACATAAAAACTAGTTGATGGAAAGACTGAAAAAACCATTATTTTTAAATTTTAATTTATATTACTAGAACAAAATCGACTTGGTCTTGACAAACAAGTTTCCCTAGTATTTCCTTTTTATACAGAACTAGATGATTCTGTGTACTTTGTATCACCTATCTTAACGTCATGAAATGCCCTTCGTTAAAATGGCTGAAACATCAAATGTTTGACATAAAATTATATAGAACAGCTTTTAAGAGAAAATTAAATTGTTGTTTTTACTAACTTCCTCACAATTTATCCATATTTTGTTACCGTTTACACCTTCCCTAGACCTCCACGAACATTTCAAGACCAAGATAAGATAAATCTGTTCAGCCGTTCTCGAGTTTTAACGAGACTAACAAACAGCAATTGATTTTTACATATATACATTTAATTTATAAATCTAGCACTTAGTGCTTAAATCAAAGGTAAAACTGTCCTTCCTGAGTCCCAGAATGATACTTCAGTATCTTTTGGTGAAAAGGTTTCAAATTCATTGAAAATTTTCAAAATGATGCTACCTATTTATTATGAAATGTAAAAATTTCCAATTTTTTTGCCAAAAAAACTACCAGTGCATAAATGTAGCTACTTATTTTAATAACGTGGTCAGAAACCTTTTCAACAAAAAAATGCGAAGTTACAACCATCTGGTACAGTATATCCCTGTTGGTGTCCAGAAATCATATTGAGGTTTCCAAATCCACTGGTCTACATCAACTTTATTGAATTTAGATATAAAAGAGCCGCAATGCATAAACAATTAAATGGATTATAGACACCTCAACTGTAGCAATCAGAGTCAGAGAGATCTTACCGGAACATCAGTGAAATTTTCATAAATCTCTTGAAGTGGCCCATTCAATATTGAATACATACGGCTATGATGTGTCAAGCATACTCTGCATGCTTGTAAACGAGACATAATTGAATATTTTCAGCTTTTGGGCTAAAACAAGATTCACTTGCAATTATTTTTAATTCACAACCAAAGAGTATTATAATATACCGTTCACAACACAGACACAGACTAATATTTTTTTTATTATTATTATAATGGCTCGCACGGTTTGTGCATTGGCCACGACAGGGTAAAAGGTAAGGAAACCAAAAAAATGATATAAAAAGGTTGTGAAACGGAATTTGGAAGGATTAGGATCAGGTAAGTACAGGTTATAATAATAATAATAATAAATAATAATAAAAAAAAAAACCGCTGACACTGTCAGACCCATTTTTATTGTGTCCGTGATGCTAGCGTACCCACGATCAATATACGGTTTTTCGTTATGCCATTAAATAGTGCGTGTGTCCGTGATGCTAGCGTACCCACGATCAATATACGGTTTTTCGTTATGCCATTAAATAGTGCGTAAATAGTGCCAAATTATTGTAAAAATAAAAAAAATAGTGCCTCTTTAATTTAAGAAATAAAGACCATTTTTACTGTGTACGCTACCATGACGTCAAGCTAGCGTACCCATCGCCGACCCCAAGAACAGCACATATTTAAGCAACGAAATTGACACACAAAAATAGTTCGCAAATAGTGCCCTGGCTTTACAAAATTTCATAATCAATACTCTTAAAGGACCAAAGATATTGAACTAAACATTCTTAGCTGGCGTCAACCTGGCGTACCCATAATAGTTCTCATAGAAAATTAACTTTTCTCGTTATCAATTCTATATGTATAAATAGTGTGTCAAATAGTGCCTCTAACAGTAAAAGTATTTTATGTTAATTCGCAGTAAAACAATATAAAAAAAGCAATTAAATTATTTTTATATATGAAGTACAGTCATGTACAGAAGTGATAATATTTTCGTAGTATAGTAGGTAAGTAAGGTACTTAAGTAGTAGGTAGGTTGAAATTCTTATATGAATTTATGATTGGTGAATTCGAATTGAAATATAATATCTTTTTATAAAAAGTACCTATTTATTTTAGTAAAAATACATATATAGATAATCTCTTAGTGCATAAATTAATTTTGCGTGTAACTGTACTACAATACATTTGTTCCTAGAATTTAACACCCTCTTTATGTATTGTTGTGATGCGGATTCACATAAAATACATTTTACTGTTAGAGGCACTATTTGACACACTATTTATACATATAGAATTGATAACAAGAAAAGTTCATTTTCTATGAGAACTATTATGGGTACGCCAGGTTGACGCAAGCTAAGAATGTTTAGTTCAATATCTTTGGTCCTTTATGAGTATTGATTATGAAATTTTGTAAAGCCAGGGCACTATTTGCGAACTATTTTTGTGTGTCAATTTCGTTGCTTAAATATGTGCCGTTCTTGGGGTCGGCCATGGGTACGCTAGCTTGACGTCATGGTAGCGTACACAGTAAAAATGGTATTTATTTCTTAAATTAAAGAGGCACTATTTTTATTATTTTTACACTAATTTGGCACTATTTACGCACTATTTAATGGCATAACGAAAAACCGTATATTGATCGTGGGTACGCTAGCATCACGGACACATTTTTATTTCATATTTTTTATTTTTCAGATTTTGATACATTTACATAATTTAAAACAAATCCCAGAAATTCCCCAAAAAACAGTCAACGAAGAAATAATAATTTCGGTTTAAAAAAGAAGAAATAGACACACAAAATTCTAACCCAAACACCAATGACGTCTGTCATATCAAAAATCTATGTCGATGTGAAAATGTGTATTAAAACTGAGAAATAAGTGTAATGAATTTGAGGCCGAGACGACGAGCGGAACCACACGCACGCCCATCATCCCCGCCTGCACCATCGTCCAGCTCCTCGCCAGATTCGTCGGGAAATGAGTTTACGACTGCACCCGACACCAGTGAGTCGAGCGACGACGGGCGCGGGCCTTCGACTGCGCCGCCGCCTCCACCTGTGCGACGAGGTCGACCACCGCTACCGGCACGCTTGGGGCCTGCGGAACCTTCTGCTCCGCGTTTGGCTCCCGCTACTGGTGGTGTAGTGCGTCGCATGCGATGGTCTTATACAAATAATGAGAACTGCATGCGCGCCTATTATGGGGCTACAGAGGGAGAAACTAACATGACTGCGTACCGTGTTAGGATGCTTGCTTTGTTTCAGGCCATTGAACCAACCATCACTGTTTCTGCGCAACGACTATCGGATCAGGTGCGGGTCATTCAACGTAACAAGCGGTTGGACGACTCCGTACTTGAGCGGCTTCGTCTGGAGGCCCTACCTGAGCGCACTGTTCCCGTCGTGACATGTGGTCAGCCTTCTACACCTCGGGTTTTATCAACATCTGTTGTAAGGGTGCGGCCAGAGTGCACTCAGATTCAGACTCAGATTCAGATTTCGAAAACAAGCGCGAGAAATAAACAGTGTAGTCTAAGCAGGTTGCTTGCTTTTTCTCGCGCTTTGTTTTCTGAGTCTGAATCTAAATCTGAATCAGGAGTGCAATCTGGCCGTAACCTTCGACTACACTGTTTATTTCTCGCGCTTGTTTTCAGAATCTGAATCTGACTCTGAATCTGAGTGCACTCTGGCCGCACCCTAATACCGGAGGTGACGCGGATTGACCCTGTTATCAATGACGGAGACAGTGCGAATATCAGTGTAAGTACCCAGACCCAGGAGCAATTGAGGAGGGCTTTGGAAGAGGCGATTGACCGGTATCGGTATACACCGGAATCTAGGCCACGTTTACCACGCCTGCCTACGAATAAACGCAATATAGCGCTAATGACAGCCCTGGACAATTTACTGGTCTCATATTTTGAGACTAGTGAAAACCTTGTTGATACGCATTCAATCCTGTACTGCGGGGCCATCGCGGCGTGCCGTGTTGCCAGAGTTAGATTCCTAGATCCTGACTGTGCAACTAGGCCCGCTGCTGATGTCCCTATATGGCAAGTGCGGATTGAACAGCGTATCAGCAGGTGCAGGACCGTCATTGCAAAGCTATTCTGTTTCAGGAACGGGAATAATCGCCCGCGAGTCATGCGTTTCGTGAATCAGGCATTCGCGGGTACTGGCATCAGACCATGTGATTATTTGGCCTGTGTCACGGAACGCATTGACTTTCTGAAACAGAAGGTTTATGCGTGGGCGGGACGTATTCGGCGCTATAGAGAAAGGGTAGACCGATTCCAAATAAATCGTCTCTTTCAAAGCGACCAAAGGAAGGTGTACCGAAAATGGGAGGGAATCAATCAAAGTGTGACTAACGAGCCACTGCCGGATACTGCTGCTATGACCAACTTCTGGCGTAGTATCTGGTCAGTGCCTGTTGAGCACACCGAGAGTGATTGGATTGAGGTTGTTGAGCGCGAGTGTGAGTCGATAGAGCCGATGAAGCCTATAAGCATAAGCCTTGAGGATGTAAGTTGTGCAGCTCGTACGTCCCATAACTGGAAAAGTCCTGGGCCGGACGGACTGCACAACTTCTGGATAAAATGGTTCCGAAGCTCACACAAGTGCTTAGCAATGCAATTCCAATACGCTCTCGAGAGTGGTTCCCTGCCAATTTTCCTAACAACAGGTACTACCTTCCTTCTCCATAAATCTGGTAGTACCACGGAAGCAAAAAATTATAGACCAGAAATTAATAAGCATATCAATGCCAATAACATAATCTCAGCATCTCAAAATGGATGTGCGGTTGGGTCCCGTGGTACTAAAGAACTCCTCCTCATTGACATGACCATTTGCCAACATATCCGGCGGAGCAAGGGAGCCCTTTCTGCGGCCTGGATTGACTATAAAAAAGCCTATGATTCGGTGCCTCACTCATGGCTGAGAAGGATCCTAGAGTTGTATAAAATCGATGCAACTTTAAGATCCTTTTTGGGTACATGTATGAGACAGTGGACCACAGTCCTTCGTCAGCCAGACCGTGGAGATGACCCCTTGGATCCGTTGGATGGTATAAGGATAGAGCGAGGCATCTTCCAGGGTGACAGTCTGAGCCCGTTGTGGTTTTGCTTGGCTCTAAATCCTCTTAGCACTTTGCTAAGGGAAACAGGGCTAGGCTGTCGTCTCCGGAGAGGTGGGGAGGTCATTTCTCACTTACTTTACATGGATGACCTAAAATTATTTGCACCAAAACAACCAGACTTGATTAAACTACTAAAAATTACAGAAGTTTTCAGTAGTTCTATCGGGATGGAGTTTGGTGTCGATAAGTGCGCGGTCATGCATGTACAGCGAGGGAAAGTGGTAAATTCCACAAATTTACAACTTTCTGAGACAATCACTCTTAAATCTCTCTCGGAGACGGAAACCTACAAGTATCTTGGTATGTCACAGTCTTTGGGTATTACGGATGGGGACGTAAAACAGGCATTGAAGGAGCGTTTCTTTTGGAGACTGACAAAAGTACTGAATTGTCTTTTGTCGGGAGCCAATAAGGTGCGCGCCTTCAATGCCTGGGTGATGCCCCTATTCACATACTCCTTTGGCATACTGAGATGGACTCAGACTGAGTTAGACACTCTGGATAGGAAGGTTCGTCAACTGCTCACAATGCACCGTATGCTTCACCCGCGCTCATCTGTTATGAGACTGTATATCCCACGTAAGTGTGGAGGTTGTGGCTTATTAAATGCCAAGAATCTCCACAACCGAGAGGTGTGCAGTCTCAGGGATTACTTCCTTAACAGTGAGGGT
This sequence comes from Chilo suppressalis, assembly GCA_902850365.2. Lineage (NCBI taxonomy): Eukaryota > Metazoa > Arthropoda > Insecta > Lepidoptera > Crambidae > Chilo > Chilo suppressalis. The sequence continues at coordinate 16,825,289 of OU963915.1, forward strand.
GGGTTGCATCGTGACATTGTAGCAGTTGACAAAAACCTAACGCCGCTCTCCTTGGCGAAAGAGAACTGGCGCAAGCCGAGGGTGCTAAGCACCCAGGATCGCAAGGAAGTATGGAAAAGCAAGGAGCTCCACGGACGGTTCTATAGGGCCCTAACAGGGCCTGATGTGGACCAGCTCGCCTCCGTGAACTGGCTACGATTCGGTGATCTCTTTGGGGAAACCGAAGGGTTTGTCTGTGCAATTGCTGACGAAGTCATGATGACGAACAACTATCGGAGATATATCCTGAGGGACGGAACGGCCGACATTTGTAGAGCATGTCGTCGGCCTGGTGAATCCCTCAGACATATCGTCTCTGGTTGTTCTCATCTGGCTAACGGTGAGTATTTGCACAGACATAATCTCGTAGCCAGAATTATTCACCAGCAACTTGCTGTTCAATACAACCTTGTAGAATCCGAGGTGCCGTACTATAAGTACACACCGGCGCCAGTTCTTGAAAATGGTCATGCAACGCTCTATTGGGATCGACCTGTCATTACGGACAGGACTATTATTGCCAATAGGCCTGATATCGTATTGACAGATCGATTGAAACGCCAGGCAGTGCTCATCGATATCACCATCCCGCATGACGAGAACCTCGTGAAGGCCGAGAAGGACAAGCTCAGCAAGTACCTGGACTTGGCCCACGAGGTAACCGCTTTGTGGGATGTGGATTCGACGATCATTGTCCCTATAGTCGTTAGCGTAAACGGTCTCATAGCGAAGAGTCTCGACCAACATCTAAAGAGCCTCTCGCTAGATGGTTGGGTCAAGGGGCAGATGCAAAAGGCAGTACTCCTGGACACAGCGCGCATCGTCAGGCGGTTTCTTTCTCTGCGGCCCTAACCACCGGTAGCTTGGGCCTCGCTCCGCTGCTGGTGGCCTTCTAGGTTAGGTTTTTTATACTATATTTATTTTTGTATTTACGTGTTTGTATTTTACTTTTATATCTATTTTATAAAAAACCTAACTTGTGAAATTAAATAAATGAGAGAATAATAATAAATATTTCCAACACTCACACCAATTAGCCTAGCCCCAAAGTAAGCACTATAAGGCTTGTGTTATGGGATGCTAGGGTAACGGATAGAATACATATAATGTACATATATTATAAGTATATTCATATAGAAATACATATTAAACATCCATGACTGGAGTACAAATGCTCGTATTCATCACACAAACATCTGCCCCCACCGGGATTCGAACCCAGGACCTCTCGAGTCAGCGACACCATGAAACCGGGCGTACAAACCACTCGGCCACGGAGGTCGTCATTGTTGTACGTAAAATTAATTTGAAACGTAGGTAAGTAAACCTATTACTTTTTAAGAATATAAAATACATCATTGAGGGGACACTCGAAGAAGATGTGATTTAAGTCCTCTGCTCCAGTACATTTACTATGCCCAGTTTAGCCAGGTGGGAAGAAGAACAGTTATGATATGACCTAGGCGCATTCTTATGAGACTTGATGTGGCAAACTTACTTAAATGAATTTTAGAAAACCATGGTTTATCTGGAATACATTGTTGAATTAATTTATAATGTTTACCTTTGATGCGACTACTAGTATCCCAATTTTCTTCCCAAGATATGCGTAGATGTATTTAGGAAGTAAAAGAAGATCATTTACTAAATTTTTATAGGGAAAGACGTCACCGCAATTCACTGAATCTTTAGCGAGTTATTCAGCTACTTCGTTGCCAGTGATGTTATGATGGCCAGGTATCCACACAAAGAGCACATTTAGATTCTTCAAAGTACAATTCAGTAATAATTTCCTACAATCGATCAAATAAGCATTAGAGGAAGAAGCTTTAAAATAATTTTTTTCTATTGCCTGTAAAGTGCTTTTGGAATCGGAGAAAATAATTGTCTTTTTGAGTTGTGCAAGCAAAATGTATTCTAATGATTTAAGGATTCCATCATAACATTCTCCTGTGTATACTGAGGTTTCTGGGGGTAATTTAATTTTTTGTGTTATTTTATACTGTTGGTGATAAACACCGATTCCAACTATCCCAGTAGATGGATGTTTAGATGCGTCACAGCACAGTAAATGTAATGCCAGTCTGGCCATTCTATATTAACAATACTCATTAGATTAATATTAGCATTTTTATCATTACGTAAAGGGTCTATATAAATTACTTTGGGTGAAATGGTAAGAGCTTCATACTTAATAGAAAAAATGGGAAGATATTGTGATCGGTGGGTGGGTGCTAGCAGTGAAGTAAATTTAATGAAGCTGATTACCAAGCAAGGAAGCGACTTGTTATTCCAATATGCCGAATTATTAATTTTACGCAATAAATGGTGTACCTTGTTAAAAAGAGGGTGGCCAGAAAGTTGAAGAGCTCTAAATAGAAATTTATCACATGAAAATTGTCTCCTTAGTTTTAAAGGAGGATCCACACATTCAACCTGGAGTGCATTAATAGGGCTTGACTTCATGGCGCCAGTTAAAATGCGAAGAGCTTTAGACTGGATGCCATCTAACTTACTTAGTGCTAATGCACTACAGGGCTCCAGAAAGCAAGTTCCATAATCAAGGATACTTTTGATGATAGCATTATATATTAACTTTTGTGTTGATGGATGAGCTCCCCACCAAACAGCAGATAGGCATCTTAAAATGTTTAATAATTTTTCACATCGAGTTGATACATAATAGCAATGTGATAAACCAGTTAATTTGGAATCTAGAATGATTCCTAGAAATTTAGCTTTATTACACACTGGAATTATGTCATTACCATAATGTACAGAAAATGATGCGGGTGATCGTATTCTTGTAAATAAGACGGCACAACTTTTAGAAACAGAAAGACTCAGGGAGTTATTATCTAACCATGATTTTAAGAGTGTTAACACATTACTTGAAGATCACTTGTGATAAGTAAATAAGACTGTCGTCACTTAAGTGGGATATGAATGAATATAGGGATAGATTCCATCACTCCCAGGGGCAGAATCTTTTACATAGGACAACATTTTAGTTCAGTTAGGCTAAAAGGAGAGTTGAGACCGTGGTCATGAGATAAATTATCAATCGTGTTGTTAATAGATTTAAATAAAGGTTTATTATCCGGGGAAACAAAAGGGGGAGCTAATTTATCGAGGAATTTATCAGCCACTTCCTCATTTATGAACTTCTGAGTTGGTTCTCTGAACGCCGATCTAAATCTTCGGATATTAGTCCAAATAGCAGATGGGGAAATATCAGGGGCCAAGGAAGAACAAAATGCCTTCCAACCATCCCATTTTTTTCTTTAGTAGTTTACGATTTTCATTTATTATATGCGAAAGGTTGTCAAAGTTGGCATTTGTACTCTTATTATAATAAACTTCTTCAGCTATATTTCTACGCTTTATGGCTGCTGTGCATTCAGAATCCCACGGGAATATTTCTATGAGATTGTTTACGCAGAATCATCTAATGTCACGTCAAAGTTCAGTCAACGACAAACATTATTACCATGCAGTTGCACTAGCTTGGTTTGCCGTCTCCTTCAACACGCCCTCTAAAACAATTATTTCTGCTTCGGACCAGTCAGTGAGAATACGTCTTACAACCCCCATGCGAGTAATATTAAAACTAGGAATAAATGCTTTGTATTTATGCTGTTTCAAAGCTTGATTGTCAATGAAAGCATTAGCAACTTCAAAATGAGTAAACGTCAAAAGCAACCGATTCCTTCCAATTCTTTTAAGGCTTCCATTGACAATATTTTTAATGTTGTTCTTTTTGAGGAAATGGCCAAACGAAATGGGGTGAATGGAGGTATTATCACTGGCACTGGTCTGTTCCCTCTGAATATGTATAATATACGGGGCGGCATCTGATGCCTGATACAGATTTCTACTTACTTGGCTAGGAGAGGAATTTGAATTATTTACATTTACTATTTCTTGTGATACTGGAGCAGTAGGAATTTTAGGAGATTTAAATTTTGTGGGGAGGTTTTCTTCAAAATGACTATTATCGTCAGTACACTGACAATCTTTTTCATTAAAAGCCACTGAGGAGGATTTGTAATGCCTTCTCTTTTTGTTGCAATGCTTACAAATTTTTCGGGATGAGACTCGTTTACGTTTGTTGTTATTAAAGTTGTTATCAGAAGCATCAGTGTCAATTAATGAGCCCTCTGTTTCCATTTCTTTATTACAATCAAATGGAATTGTAACAATATGCGACACCTGGGGAGCTGTCCCCCCAGGGTCTAAAGGGTCATTCAAACGTAAATGTTAAAAACTTACCAATACAGCGAATATAATTACACACTACTAATAAATATTAAAATATACACTAAACTAAGGTCCCAATGACTATTAATAGAAATTAATAAAAAATCTTGCCAAAACAGTACGTCCGCCTAAGTTGAAGGTTTCCCGCGCTTTTTTTTCACAGACCAATAGCACAAGAATAAATCTTTTTTTTAGTTGTATTCTTCTCTATTGAGAAAGGCAAAGGCATAGCCATGCAGCCATCGTCTTATTTTTGTATTAATCTTCCTTTTTTTACATGAGAATGTGGGTGTGACGCATTCTAATGCTTCTTGGAGTGTTTGGCACGAAATATATCGAGTTGACTTTTTCGATAAGCTTCTGTGAGGTAGTCAATACTACAATAAAATTCACACATCCACTTGACCGGAATAGCGTATATTTTAAAGATTCCACTAATTCTTCAGTTGCGCAGACGGTTGTTACACAAAATGACACCAGTTTTATTTCACAAAATCCACTATTAACAAATTTAAGAATAATTAAAATAAGACGCCAACCGCACTCGATGAAATCCCGCCAAAAACTCCCAAAAATAAATCACTGTAAAACAAATGGCAGTTGCCGGGGAAGTACGTTCACAGACCAATACACCATACTCCACAGCGTACTCTATGCCAATACACAGACCATTATGAGAACAAGTTGACCAATAAGTAGGGATGAAACGATACGAGTAAATACAAGAAACTACTCGATACTTTTCTTTCGATACCAAGTACTTTTGGCAACGATACTTTTAGAACTGAGTAACAAGTAGTATCGTAGTACTTGTATCGGTACTCGGTCGGTCACTCACTGAGAAGTATCAAAAAAACTCATAGGCAGATTATGTACTCTACGGTAAGGTGTCTTGGAGGAAGTTGGATTTTTTGTGTCGCGAACGCATCTTATCTCTACTGCTCAGTTGGCAGCCTTGCGTACGATTTATATTTTTTCCAATTTATTCAGTCAGTCATTCGTTCATCGCGTGGCGTGAGCCGTTATTTTGTTTTCGTTAAATTAAAACTGTGACTGAATTTGTACTTGTAATATCGTATGTCAAAATTTATCGATACAAGTAAGTATCGATACTTTTCATTCGATTCCAAGTAGGCATCGATACTTTATGAACGATACAGTATCGAGTAAAAGTATCGATACGTAGATGGTATCGTTTCATCCCTGCCAATAAGAGAACAAGTTGGTTGCAGTGTTACCAGAAAGCCATTTCGCCTTCCCCCCAAAACTTACCCGAAATCCCCCCAAAATACAGGTTTTTAAAGCAAAAACCCCCCAAATTTCAAAATATTTATTAAAAATACAATATTTACTACAAAATATGTATTTCTGCAATAGTATCCATTACTGGATCAACATCTTCGCACTCGTCGTCTTTCCCACTCCTTTCTTTAGCCAGAAACATATTAACGCGTCCGTCGTGGCGCATCGGTTTCATACATTTATTATGGTTAGACAGAGAGAGGTTTGAGCGTCGCGTCGACTCGACACGACACGTAAATATGTCTCTGACCATAGTAAATAAATGAAACCGATTTGCTTCTGGCGTAAGGGTGCGGCCAGAGTGCACTCAGATTCAGATTCTGAAAACAAGCGCGAGAAATAAACAGTGTAGTCTAAGCAGGTTGCCTGCTTTTTCTCGCGCTTTGTTTTCTGAGTCTGAATCAGGAGTGCACTCTGGCCGTACCCTTCGACTACACTGTTTATTTCTCGCGCTTGTTTTCGGAATCTGAATCTGAGTGCACTCTAGCCGCACCCTAACACGACACGACACGTCAATATGTTTCTCGTCTTCTGACATAACTTAGTTTTGCAGTGCAGTGCACTGCCATTATCTTACCAAGATGCAAATAATTAAAAGGCCAAATTGAAAAATTATAAGCAAAGTTGATATATAGCGTCGAATCGATTTACAGTTTAAGCTAACAACCATTATCGACTGACTGACTTGCTTGACTTGACTAGGGCTGCCATCTCTAAAATGTGGCAACCAGGACAAGACGTGTGATAACCCCGGATTTTGGAGCCCAAAACCCGGATAGGCCAATAAAAAAGCAGTTAAAAATGTCACAAATAATAATAAATATTTCCAACATTCACACCAATTAGCCTAGCCCCAAAGTAAGCACTGTAAGGCTTATGTTATGGGATGCTAGGGTAACGGATAGAATACATATAGAGTACATAAGTATAGAAATACATATTAAACATCCATGACTGGAGTACAAATGCTCGTATTCATCACACAAACATCTGCCCCCACCGGGATTCGAACCCGGGACCTCTGGAGTCGGTGACACCATGAAACCCGGCGTACAAACCACTCGGCCACGGAGGTCGTCTTTTTTATTTTGATGTAGGCAAAAGAGCTAGCTGTACACCTGATAATAAGTGGTCACTGCTGTCCATGGACACTTGCAGCATCAAGGGCCACTCATGCGTTGCCGGCTTTGAACGAAAACGTTCATCCGCCTTTTTAAGCTTACCATATCATAGCTATAATAAAAAAATACTGAGGAAAGTTCGTTCTAGATCTTGCTGGTACGCAAAAAAAAGGAACACATGGTGCTCGAACGCCAGGCGTCCAGATGGTGGACGTGAAACTTCTCTGCAGTGTGTGGTGCTGTGAAAAAGAAACTTGGCCACTGGCATCCGGTTGAATAATTCCTCGGAACACTCTCCATTGATTGTATAGACGGTACGACACGTAGAAGAAGTTGCGTCCTTTTACGTGTTGTACCGTCTGCGCATGCTAAGGGGTTGCAACGCGTGAGTGACCTCAGGAGCATCGATATGTCCAACTGCCCGCTTTTGTATCCGGTCAAAAAGAAGGAGCTGGTATTGGGGTGCTACAGCCCAGAGGACCAGTGCTTTGTAAAGTAACACCCGACTTACTACTTTACTTTGGAACTTACTTACTTTACTTTACTTTGGTACTTTGGAAAGTAACTTACTAGATCTATTGAACACACAAGCTTTTTCACACACACTTTGTGTCTTTGCTGGGTTAATCCAATCAAATTTTGTTGGCTCCAATTTGAGACTTGATCCAGTAACATCTCAATCTCGGACACAAGTCTGTCTTTACACCCTTCTTCTTCCATCCGAGGGATGTTTGACCGGCCAGTGTAAAAAGTTTCAGTGCTGTCATCCACATAGCAACGACTGCTATTATTGCGGACAGTGTGGGCGACAAAGCTGATCTTTGTTGGAAGTCAGCATTTATGGTTCCAGTGTTAGATTTATTTATTTATTTTCTGTTATGTTTTTAGTCTATCTATTGATTATTGATCTGTGTCTATGGCTAAGTAAGTAAGTTGGTCTATGGATATGTCTCGGGTTGGTAGAATGGAAAATGGCCGTTGAGTTGGGCTTAGCGCCAAATGTGATGATTGTCGAAATAAGAAATAAATAGTGTGAGTATTAAACCATTGTGAAATTAGTCTGGAAGTTTTAATTAAAGACACAAAAGTGGCGACGAGGATGGCGGCTCACGTGGGTAATATAGAGCATTTTGATGTATTAAGTGGCGATTTCGCCATGTGGTTAGAGAGGTTTGAGCAATACATGATAGTGAATGATGTAGCGGGGGAAAAGAAGCTACCACTTTTATTAACCTTCATTGGCCCGGAGGGTTATAAAGTTATAACAAATTTAGTTAGCCCAAAGAAGCCATCAGAATTTCAAATTCAAGAATTAATTACATTGTTGAAACAGTATTTTACGCCAAGAACTAATATAATTGCACAAAGATTTAAGTTTTATAAAACTGATCAAGAAGCTGGAGAAAGTATAAAAAATTATGTGATCAAATTAAAAGAAATGGCAAGCACCTGTGGTTTCCAAGGTGAAACACTTAAAGAAGCGTTAAGAGATAGATTAGTCTGTGGATTAAATGATGAAAACTTACAAAGAAAAATATTGTCTGAAGCAGAACTCTTATCATTTGATGCAGTGTATGAAAGAGCAATAACATTGGAGACAACATTTAGAGATATGCAAGTGTTTGTTCCAAATGTTCACAAGGTTTCTACAGAAAATAATAAAGATAAAATTAGGACTTGTGGTAGGTGTGGAGGTTGGCACAATTACAATAATTGCAGAGCAAAGTCGTGGAAATGCTTTAAGTGCAATAAAATGGGCCATTCCAGTAAAATGTGCCGTAGTAAAACTTCAACTGTAAAGATTTTAGAGGAAGAAGATAATCAGGAGATTATAATAAACAGACTGGGTAATGCAGCTTATTTGAATATTACTATAAATGATAGACAGTATATCAGGTTTGAAGTGGATACTGGAGCATGTCAGACAGTGATGTGCGAGAGTGACTTAAAAAAATATTTTCCTGACTTAGTTTTGTCAAACGTAAATAAAAAGTTAAAACTTATCACTGGGGAGCAGCTGGTGACTCTTGGAGTAGGTCAAGTAAAAGTAACATTTAGAGGATGCAGTGTGTTACTACCCTTAACAGTTATTAAAGGCTGTAAAGATTTCATACCATTACTAGGCAGAAACTGGTTGGACATTTTATGGCCAAAATGGCAACATACTTTTACTGAAAATATAAGTAATCTTAGTTCATGTCCTCAGCTAAAATCTTTAGAAACTAATCTTAAGTCTATGTATCCAAATGTTTTTGAACCAAAGCCAAACACTAGCATTGAACATTTTGAAGCAAATTTGGTTTTAAAAGATAATGTAAAGCCTATTTTTCACAAAGCATATTCTATGCCATTTGCATTAAAAAACAGGGTAGAAACAGAGATAAATTCTATGGTGAAACAGGGTATTCTAGTTCCTGTAAAGCATAGCGTATGGGCTAGCCCTATTGTTGTAGTGCCTAAGAGTAAGGATAGTATAAGAATATGTGTTGATTTTAAGGTTACTCTCAACAAGGTCCTGAAAACTGAGCACTATCCATTGCCAAATCTAGAAGACATCTTTTCTACATTGTCCGGTGGAAATGTATTCTGCAAATTGGATTTGTCTGGAGCGTACCAACAACTTAAGTTAAGTGAGTCTTCTGAACCTCTTATGACCATTAATACACACCTTGGATTATTTCGCTATACGAGATTAACCTATGGTGCATCACCAGCGCCATCTATTTTCCAGTCTGTAATGGATCAAGTCCTGGTTAATATACCTAATGTAGTTTGTTATCTCGATGACATTTTGTTAAAAGGGGCTAATGAGGAGGAAGTATTAAAAACTTTACATTTAGTATTACAAAGACTGTCAAAATACAACATTGTATTAAATTTAAATAAGTGTGTGTTTTTGGCAAAATCGGTTGAATATCTGGGGCATATAATTGATAGTGCAGGTATACATCCCACTAAAGAAAAAGTTGAAGCAATCCAAAATGCTCCTCCTCCTAAAAATGTAACACAGTTAAAATCTTATTTAGGTTTATTAAATTTCTATTGTAAATTTTTACCAAATTTATCTACAGTGTTAGCACCTTTACACAAGTTGTTGAGAAAAGATGTGTCATTTAACTGGAATACTGAATGTGAGTGTGCATTTCAAGGGAGTAAAAATTTATTATTAAATAATCAGTTGTTAACACACTATGACCCTAATAAGCCAATAATAGTAGCATGTGATGCATCTTCCTATGGAGTGGGAGCTGTTTTAAGTCACATTATTGATGGGGTTCAAAGACCTGTTATGTTTGCTTCTACAACATTAAGCGATTCTCAGCAAAAGTACTCACAAATAGAGAGGGAAGCTTATGCAATTATATTTGCAATAAAAAAATTTCATAAATATCTATATGGAGTTCGCTTTGTTTTAGAAACAGATCATCAACCTTTAGAAATTATTTTGGGTCCTAATAGAAGTATACCAGTTGTAGCAGCTGCAAGAATTCAAAGGTGGGCTGTCATATTGTCAGCTTATAGTTATGAGATTAAGTATAAAAAGGGTTGTTCAATAGGGCATGCAGATGCACTTTCGAGATTACCATTGCAAAGAAAAGAAGAGATAGATGAAAATATAAACTATTTTAATATTGACAATAAGTTACCTTTAGACTCGAAAGATATATCAGAAGCTACATTAAAAGATCCAGTTCTATGTAAGGTTTTAGATTATACAATGAGAGGATGGCCACAATATAACATCTCACCTGAATTCAAGCCATATTATCATAAGAGGTCTTTAATGTCCGTGGAAAAGGGCTGCTTGTTATACGGTCTAAGAGTGGTTATACCATCATCATTGCGTTCTAATATTTTGAAACTTTTACATGAACAACATACAGGTATTGTTAGAACAAAACTTATTGTAAGAAGTACATGTTATTGGCCAGGGATAGATCAGGATCTTGAAAATTTAATTAATCAATGTACAATATGTCAGTCTACTAGAAATGTGCCTCATGATATGGGTCTCCAACCATGGCCAAAGGCACCTCACAATTGGTATAGGGTGCATATAGATTTTTTTTATAAGAATAATGTTACCTTTTTATTGATAATAGACAGTTATAGCAAATGGTTGGATATTCATATCATGAAGGAAGGTACTTGTGCTGTTAAAACCATAGATAAGCTCAGGAGCTCTTTTGCTATATTTGGGTTACCAGTTGTGTTGGTTTCAGATAATGGTCCTCCTTTCAACTCTAGGGAATTTCAATTATTTTGTACAAGCAATGGTATTAAACATTTGTTTTCACCACCCTATCATCCCCAATCAAATGGGCAAGCAGAAAGGGCAGTGCAGACTACAAAAAGTAGTTTAACTAAACAATTGTTTGAATCACCGAACAACATGAGTTTATCAATAAGTAGACGGTTAGATAATTTTTTATTTAATTATAGAAATACTCCTTCAACAGTAACTGGAAAATCTCCAGCTGAAATGATGTTTAAACTTAAGCCTAGAACACTGATTGATCTCATTAAGCCAAATTCTTGCATAACTCATGCTCCTCAAAATAATTCTGAAATTAGTCAGCAGGTCAATCAACCTTTCAAATATTTTGAAGAGGGTCAAAAAGTTTGGGTTAGAAATTATAAAAATAATATTGTTAAGTGGGTTCCAGGTCAAATTGTTAAACAATATGGCAAAGTTACTTATTTGGTAAACTTAGAAGAAGGAATTAAGACAATACATGTAGGTAATATCAGGAAAAGATATATTGTGCTAGAATCTATCAACAAAGAATGTAAAGAGCAAATTGATCAAAATACAGAAAATAATGACAATAATTACACAAGTACCGAAATAATAGATGTTCAGAACGAGTTAGTAAATGAAAAACAAACCGAAGATTCTACCAATATTACTGTTTCAGGAGATGGACCAGTACCGTTAAGGAGAAGTAAAAGACAAATAAGACCACCAGATAGGTTGGACCTTTAATATACTAAGTCTATTATTATAATATTGTGGTTGCATTTTTAAATTTAGATAGATTTATTTTATTAATTGTGAAAAGTTGTTTTTTGTTAAGAGAGGGAGAAAATGTTATGTTTTTAGTCTATCTATTGATTATTGATCTGTGTCTATGGCTAAGTAAGTAAGTTGGTCTATGGATATGTCTCGGGTTGGTAGAATGGAAAATGGCCGTTGAGTTGGGCTTAGCGCCAAATGTGATGATTGTCGAAATAAGAAATAAATAGTGTGAGTATTAAACCATTGTGAAATTAGTCTGGAAGTTTTAATTAAAGACACAAAATTTTCAAAAACATATAAATTGACGGATTAATTGGCGACCCAAAACAGGGAATTTTTAAACCCGGACTACAAATGAAACCCCGCCCGGACGTCCCGTAAACTAGGACAAATCCGGGGAAACCCGGACGGATGGCAGCCCTAGACTTGACTGACCGAGTGACTGAACTAGATGGAATGGATCGAAGAGTACTTTTCAAGTGGGCTTTGGACTTAGGGGTCTGAATCGGGCTCACTGAATGAACACAGTTAAGTGGGCCCGATTCTTGCACGATTCTCTTAGCGTAATAAAATTAAATTTGACAACAGTCTAGATCCTTGTCATGCTCTATACCGAATGAGAAAGATTTAAAAGAGTTTAATTGACTATTGATCGCGATTTTTTACAGATTAAAAATTAATGAAGTGGTATTATTTTTATATAAAAAATGGAATTAAAAAAAACACCCATTTCCCCGAAACCAAAATTTCCCCCCCCCCCAATAATCCCCCCATCGCTTTAAAAACCCCCCCAAATTTTCACCACCATCTCTGAGTAAAGTTCTAATTAGTTACTTCCTAATTAACACTAATTAGCAAGTAAAACTAAAAAGTAACATTTTTCAATAAATCAATTGTAAAAATTAAAGTTAAATGAAACGAAAATTTGAAAGAATCATTAAAATTTGAAAGAATATCTCTAGAAATGAAAAAGTTATGGGACGTTAAAATAACGCCTGTAACAATAATTTCGTTTCATGCGGCAGGCCAGCGTGTGACGTCACTTCACCTACCACCAAGTTGACGCGGCGCGCTTACACTTAGAAATCATAGAATGTATAGATTCATTCGCGTGCTGTTATTTGTGTCGCCCGTATCGTGTTTTGTTTATTATATACTGAGGCTAAAAAATATGCCTACAAGCATTGTATTGTCCCTATTTGTAAAAGCACGACAGTCCAAACGATTAATAAACATTTTTTTGAGTAAATAATCAATTTTAGGTAAATTATCACTTTGTCCTTTTACGAAATGTTCTTCCATTACATATTCTTAATAACAATTACACTAGTCATAAATAAAAACAAGGTTAGAAGTTAGGATTATAGTGTGATTTTTAATTCTACGTGATTAGGGCTACCGTTTATTGTCTCATTAGATGGCGCCACTGTTGAGTGCGGTCCTGAAGTGTAGCTTGTAAAGTTTGTTAATACGCGCGTGAAATCAAAGTTTACGTTTAAATTATATTTTAAAACAAAAGAACGGCATCGTAAACATAATCGGCCATGCCAAAGTGTTGCGCAGTTCCGTTTTGGACATAATAATTTTTCTTAGCTGCGCTTTCAAATAACTGGCAATTATGGCACGTAACTCATATTTGCCATAATTAATCTGAGTTATTACCAAATAATTAAAACATTATTTTGATTAGGAATAAACCCGCGTAGTCAACCCACAAGCAATAACATTTGACATTTCGGAGACCTCACGCTACACAAGCGCCTCTTGCGGTGGATTCATACGCGATATATCATTCTGGCAGCTTAAATTTTTTGCCACATCAAAACTATTATTATGTCCCATTTATTTATTCGTGCTGTCCTGATGAAGAAATAACTTAACATGCTATTTTACTCAACGCAAACCGGTTATTCCTCATAGGTATTAACTACAACTAAAAAAACTTTGGCGAAAATCTAGTATTTATTTATATTAACAGAGGTTACATTATAATTATAAAAAAATATAACAGAATCTTTTGGTAAAAAATTAACAAAAATATCAAAGAGAATGAGATCAAGTACTTAACCTATTATGACAATGTTGATAGTGGTGTCGATTCTGGCATGATTCTCTTAATGTTAACCTTAAATTTGACAAGTGTATCCTTGTCATTCTCCGTACAAAATGAAAAGGAGAGACTGATTTTAAATTTAGTTTTATGTTTAAATAATCATGCCAGAATCGACACCACTGTTTTTTATATATTAGTTAATAGGGAGGGGGCAAACGAGCAGACGGCTCATCTGTACCCTTGGCACGACCCAATATCGAATTCGAATAGTTTGCAAACCGAAATGTCAATGTCAAAGGACAATGGGCAAAACTCACCCAGCTCCGCCAACAATGTAATTAGTATGAATCGATAGATCTATGAAAAACTAGCCTTTTTTATTATGACACCATAAAAAAATATCCTGGAGGTCAAAAGATATACACAATGATGTCGATTCTGGCATGATTCTCTAAAGCTAAACTTAAATTTGACAACAGTGCATCCCCGTCATTCTCTATACAGAATGAAAAGGAGAGACTGACGTTAAATTTAGTTTTAAGTTTAGAGAATCACGCCAGAATCGACACCATTGGCATGTTCTATATTAGGGGTTAAAGTTTCCGCCCATAGTACTTAAAGAGGACCATCGTGTGTTAGTCATGGCGGCCGGTTGCACACATGGGCATATTTAAATAGCTAAATAAATTCATTCAAAATCAATAGTACTTTCGTTTTATAATATTACCCATAATAATGTGAGTCATATCTTACTAAACAACCAGATACCAAATACTATACAACAAAGCCTACCGACCATTCTGCTTGCTTGCTGCTTGCACTTACTGAGACGCCACAAAACGTTTAACAGGGTAAGGGTATGGGGGTTGAAGGATGTAATATTTGCAGTTGCCGTTCCAACTAGTCTACTCGTATGCAGTCCTATGTCTTACTTTTTGTGCGCTCCCTGTTACTTCATTGATATTTAACTAACACGCTTTGGAAATAGGAACACGATTATCATCACGTACGTCATCATAATTGTACGAGCCAATAAAAAAATCTACGGACCTATTTAAATGCTCCTTCTTTTACTTGAATGAAAAAACCGTGCTAGCCACAAAAATCTGTGGCTTTTGCGAGCAAAAATAGATTGGAGGCATACGAGGTCTAAGCTCTATTACTCCTATATATTGATAAATGAAGACGAGAATGGAATAAATGCATTCAAACTTTATAACTCTCTTCTTAGACACTGTGGATGAAGATTAATACAAATATTTGAAATGCAATAATGTTTCATAAACGTAGTGTGGGCCGCCCTGAGACAAGATGGGATGATGACATTCGTAGGCTGGCTGGCGTGAGCTGGATGAGAGTGGCAGCAGTCCAGCAGTGGACGAGCATGGGTCGATGATGATGATGAATGTTTCATAATTAATTCCTTTTTATTACACTCACTGATTAGCCTTGCCCCAAAGTAAGCACTGTGAGGCTTATGTTATGGGATGATAAAGGATAGAATACATATACCTTACATATATAAGTATATTGATATAGAAATACATATTAAAAATCCATGACTGGAGTACAAATGCTCGTACTCATCACACAAACATCTACCCCCACCAGGATTTAAATCCGGGACCTCTCGAGTCGGCGACACCATGAAATCCACTACAAACCACTCGACCACGGAGGTCGTCAAATAATAAATAATGTCCTATATAATCGTCCTTGTATCATTAATATATATTATGTTCGTTATAGTTACGTTTACCTATGAACTTGTACCTATTTAACTTAAAATAAGTAAAGACCCCCGGGATGGAATTTGATGCGCTTTGGTACAGATGATCATGACTATAATACCTTTCAAACAAATGTAGTTTAAGCCGTGGCGGACGTGGGTGCAACGTCCATACAATTTTGCCCATTGTCCTTTGGTATGAAAACTTGAAAATTAGCGCCATATCGTACGTAAAGAGAACTAAAAATCAGTATACATTTGACAATGACATTTCTTATTCGCAAACGATACGAATTCGATGTTGGTTCGTGCTAAGGGTACTGGTTTTTAGTTCTCGTTACGTCCGTTTACAAAATATGACAATGACATTACGGACTTGCAAACTATTCGAATTCGATAATGGTTCATGCTAAGGGTACTGATGGTAAGTGATCACCATAGCTTTTTTATGAATTCAATGTGCTAACAGCTAACTAATAATTTCATTTAAAATTACAAAATGAAGAAAAGTTATAAAATATTTATTTACGGATCTACGACTACAATTATTACTAATACCATCAAAGTCATTATAAAAGAATCACACACGTCATCATTGTTACAGGAAGCGAAGATTTAGCTAACAAAAAGGTTTGTAACCCATGAATATTTTAAAGTAAATACTTCTTTAGTATCGTTGCGACTTGAGATTCGATGAAACGGAAGTAGAGAGTATATGCACGGCTTTGTAGCACGTGTCGCACGCAATAGACGGATAGCTGAACGAAGTCGGTCTTAGGGTTGATACCAAAAGATCGGTAATTCGATGCCGAGCTCGGTTGATGTTTTTCACGAGGGCTTTTAGCAATTTTTGGAACATTATGTTTATGACACTAATATTATCAAGGCGAAAATTTGTGAGTGTGTGAGTGTGTGTATGTTTGTTACTTCTTCACGCCTAAACGGCTTGAGCGATTTTAATAAAAATTGGTATGGAGTAAGCTGACACCCTGGATTAACACATAGACTACGTTTTACAGCGGGATAATATCTTATTCCCATGGGAAAATCGATGAAAATGAATTCGCGGATAATGTACATTGTACATAACTTTTTTACACATACAGTTTATGACCTGGATTTAGACATAGAGTAACTTTTATCCCGGAAAAATGTTAGGTTCCAGTGAGATTCTCAAAAAACTAAAGTTACAGCGGGCGAAGTCGCGGGCGGACGCTAGTTAAAGAATAATTTAAGTTTGCCCGTTATATTGTAATACCTGAATAGTTAAGTATTAAACGTTCGGTTGGTAGTTAATATTAATTATTAGCATAGCTCTGGTTTTTAAAAATGAAATCGTCTATAGTAGCGTTGTGCCTTGAGATTCGATGAAACCTAAATAAGGATGAAACGGAAGTGGAGTTTACGGAAGTAGAGTATATGCCACAAGTGTGTCTACGCAACAGGATATACGCTAAGTTAATAATGGTGTCGATTCTGGCACGAGTCTCTAACCCTAAACTTAAATTTGACAACAGTATATCTTTGTCACTCTCTATCCATAATGTAAAGGAGAGACTGGTGTTAAATTTAGTTTTAAGTTTAGAGACACGCACCCATTTTTTTAACTGTTATAAATGTATGAAACAGATAGCTCTCTGACGAGTCACAGCACAACACGACCGATAAATGCAGTCCTACAATAAGCGAGGCCGTGGGCCGTGAGGCGGCCTTTACGCTTAAGACGCGGTTCAGTTTGGTCCCTCTGAAATCATACACCCATTTGATTGAAGTATTGAACAATACTTCGGTAATTGGTTATCGTACGATAACGACTAAATTATTTGGTCGATTACATATCACAAGTGCTCGTTGGCTCACTTTCTTTCCCGTGTGATTTCTTCGATGTCTGTAGAAATGGCTACTTTTAGTAATTTTTTTATCACATATTATCTAGGTACATTTATAAGGTTTCTCTCGCGTGTGAATGCTTTTATGTTTGGATAAACTACCACTTGCAATAAATCTTTTATCGCAGACGTTACATCTATAAGGTTTCTCTCCCGTATGAATTCTTTTATGTGTGGATAAATCACCACTTTGAGTAAATCTTTTATCGCAGACGTTACATTTATAAGGTTTCTCACCCATGTGAATTCTTTGATGTATGGATAAAGTACCACTTTGAGTAAATCTCTTATCGCAGACGTTACATATATAAGGTTTCTCTCCTGTGTGTATTCTTTGATGTTTGCACAAATCGCTACTTGCAGTGAATCTTTTATCGCAGACGTTACATTTATAAGGTTTCTCTCCCGTGTGAATCCTTTGATGACTATGTAAATGAATAGTTTGAGTAAATCTTTTATCGCAGACGTTACATTTATAAGGTTTCTCTCCCGTATGAATTCTTTGATGTGTGGATAAATCACCTCTTTTAGTAAATCTTTTATCACAGACGTTACATTTATAAGGTGTCTCTCCCGTGTGAATTCTTTGATGTATGGATAAAGTACCACTTGCAGTAAATCTTTTATCGCAGACGTTACATTTATAGGGTTTCTCTCCCGTGTGAGTTCTTTGATGTCTGGATAAGTTACTATTTTTAGTAAATCTTTTATCACAGACATTACATTTATAAGGTTTCTCTCCCGTGTGAGTTCTTTGATGTTTGGTTAAATTACTATTTTCAGTAAATCTTTTATCGCAGACTTTGCATTTATAAGGTTTCTCTCCCATATGAATTCTTTGATGTGTGGATATTTTACCACTTTCAGTAAATCTCTTATCGCAGACGTTACATTTATAAGGTTTCTTTCCCATGTAAATTCTTTTATGTGTGGATAAATTAAAACTTGTAGTAAATCTTTTATCGCAGATACTAGAATTACATGGTTTTTCTTTTATATCGGTGTTAATATCGCGTTTCTTTATTGAATGTCCACGGTTGCTTTTCGTTACAGAACCAATAATGCTCTCCAATTTGGTTTTATTATCATTATCATTACAGTTTTCATTAGTGTTGGTACAATTTTGGTTAGCAATGATGGATATTTCAGTATGAAATTTAATTATATGACTTTCTAAATTTCTTTTACAAAAAAATACGTTTTTGCATGTATCGCATGTCAAATTTTCTTTATGATTTTTGACTTTGTGGTGTTTGTTCTTTACTGCATTATTTTCGTCACTACTTTTTGTAAAAATTGTTGGTTTAGATAGACTGTCCTTATTTTTGTGTTCTGTAATTATCTTAAAATCAATATTTTGGGCTTCGTTTCCTGTTCTGTGAGAATCAAGTTGGTTTCCCTTGTCCTGTTCATTGGTCAGTTTACGTTTCTTGGCCAGTTTCGCTCCTGTAAATATTACATTATTCTGTTAATAATAACCATCGGCCGTTTATTTGATGGGTCATAAAAACGAGTAAGCATTTGTGAGCTAGACACTAACAACAAACAAATATTCATAAAATATAAGAATTCTGCAAAATTAAACTCCTTTTTTGGTAGTTGTGTAATGGGGAAGAAAACGCAAAGCTGATTACAGATGTCATTGAAATAATCTGACCCAGATTGCCTGTCGATTAAGTTAGTATTTTTTGTGCTATTCTCTAAAAATGTCTTTTCGCTAACAACAAATGTACTTATATCAATGGACTGTGAAACAGTTAAAGCTGGGGTTGAACAGGGTATTTCCGTATTTGAGAACATTTCGAAAACGAAAACAGCAGCAGCATATGCGCTTACCCCAGCCACGTTCGGGGGCGCCGACCTTGACGTACTGGAATCTGAGATGGGCCGCACTGCATATAAATTGTTCGGACATCTAGAATGGGTAAGGCCTAAGATAGAAAAGCCACAGAAGAATCTACGCCCAACGCAAGGAGCATGGCGTACAAGGCTAAAGGCGTTGGGATTGGACACTTTAAGTCAACATATAGAGAACAGTTCTCGAAGCTACTGGCCCTCTCTTGAGGAATAAGGGACGCAGACATCACCGGCCAGGTCTCCACGGCGTGGGAAACAGTGCCCCAGGTAAGCCGCGATGCAGACACACACTGGGAGCTCGACAGAGTCTCTCATCTCATAACAAACTTTAGAATCTATATGCTGGGGAGATGGGACGTACCTACGCCTCTACAAGACGTGGCCGCCTGGAGACAAAGTTTCTTAGGATTGAGGACTATGCCAGAAAGGCGATACACGAATTGACGAGGGCGTTGATGTACACTATGTAAATATATTCAGCACTTTATAAACATAGAAGTGTGAATACGTGCAAATTCTTTTAGTTATCATACTAGTGTATCACGATGTCTCGACACCGTTCTCGCTCTAATCATTAAATGTATGTCGCAATACAAGACAACAGATAAATGTAGATCTACCATTAGCGAGGCCGTGGGCCCCCCTTAGGCTGCCTCTGCCGCTTAAGATGCGTTTTCGACTGTTCTCTATGAAATCTTACACCACGAGATAGAAGTGTTGAACAATACTTCGCTAATTGGTTATCGTACGATAGCGACTAAACACGCACACGAACACGAACACGCACAACCGCTTATATAAATTATTTACTTAATAATCTTTTAAAAATCTAATGAAATAAAATTAAGACTTCACCATTAGATATATTAATGATGCTATGAAAGAGTGGTTCCTTCTGGTACAGGTGTTAAACACTTAATAGAAGGAACCCATCAAGGTTTGGTGTACAACTAATGTGGTATTTCGGACCTCATAAATTTCCCTAAAACATTAAAAGTGACAAGAAGTAATTGCTAAAAATAAACACTCTTTCCAAAATATTTTGTGGTGCACTGCGCGTGGCACGACACGCACTTGGCCGGTTTTTTTTATAATAATCATCATCAGGCTTATATTTGGTAGGGGCATTAAAAACTAATAATGTGTAACTAACATTATATAAAAAATATACCATACATGACCTCTGATAATATCATCTCCTATTGGCTGCCGTGTAATGAGGAAGAAAACGCATATTTTATTACAGATGGCGTTGTGTTCGTCTGACCCAAGAAAGTTATATACCTAACGGTAACAGCAATGCTTACTTGCTGTTCAATAAAGAAATAATTCAAACCTTATCAAAAGTATTTCAGGTCTACTTTCTATTATATTCAAATGAAAGGAAAAACGAAGGAGACGCCACGACCACGGCCAGTCGTGTCCGTGGCCGCAACCTTGGTCGCAGGCGATACAGTTGGGCTGCGACCAAGTTTGCGGTCACGACCACGACTGGCCGTAAAGAGGCCACAGTGCTGTCGTTTCTTGCTTTGACTAGTAAATGACTCTTTATCAACGCTAATTGCAGGAGAAACGTCGTTGTATCCCCATGACACTGACAAATTGAGAATGGCTGGTCATGATCTGGGGCCTACCGCCTGTCGGGATTTTGTTATTACTGACCGCTGAAGATTTTCAAATGCCTCGCTTCTCTCTGGTTGCGTGGACCTTTATATATTAACATAAAATAAAATGAGCCTTTAAATAACGGAAAGTAATCTGTGATCAAAATTATGTCATAATGAAGATGGACCCCAAAATATTTTGATAGTGAAGAATTAAAAATTTATAATCATTGTAGTCTAGGCAACGAATTATAAAGTGGGCGGGGCGAATAAAATGCGATCAACACATTGGGATTGGTTGGGAATTCAGTTTAACATAATCGTACTGAATGAATGGATAGCCGAATTCATTTGCAGATATTTGATTTGTCAAATTATTGAAGTTATACTTCTTTAGGCGCGTTATGAAAACATGATAAGAGTGAAATTTTAAGATGCGCGCGCATCACTGTAACACAAAATTTTAACAACATGACCAACTTCATGCTGTTACTTTTGTGTTTACCGCACATTAAGAAAATCTACCAACAAAATAGAAATAGAATCTCTATTTAGTGGGTGCTAACGACTGCATTGTGAAGGCCTATCAAAAGTATTTATTAATCTGGAACAACGGAACCAAAGCGCGATTCAGGAGACTACAGCGCCATCTCTTGACCATTGGTGTAGTAGAACCAAAAACCACATCTTTATTTTTGAAGTTATACTTCTTTAGGCGCGTTATGAAAAAATGATGAGAGTGAAATTTTAAGATGCGCGCGCATCACTGTAACACAAAATTTTAACAGCATGAAGTTGGTCGCTTTAGCGACCAACTTCATGCGTTACTTTTGTGTTTACCGCACATTAAGAAAATCTACCAACAAAATAGAAATATAATCTCTATTTAGTGGGTGCTAACGACTGCATTGTGAAGGACTATCAAAAGTATTTATTAATCTGGAACAACGGAACCAAAGCGCGATTCAGGAGACTACAGCGCCATCTCTTGACCATTGGTGTAGTAGAACCAAAAACCACATCTTTATTTTTTGTAATAAAGTAACAGTTATAGGTATTCATATTTATAATATTTATCCACATGTTTCTAGTTTGTATATTCGGAATACGTGTTTGAGTTTCATACAAGTGCAAATCACATATGTTCTAATAAATTATATTCAGTAGCGTAGTTAAAAATAAATAAATAATCAAAATATTCAATTAAAATTGAATATTTTGATTATTTATTTATTTTTTCAAATCAAAACTGAACTTTATTGACTGTGTCCTTTTCCAGACTTTTTATTAATTTATTGTAATTAATTATTTGCATGCAATTAAAAACTAATTTTAAACGATGCCAAAGAAGGATAACTTCTCACGCGCCTACATAAGTACACGCACCCATTTTTTTGAAGTGAAACTTCTTTATCGGCGTTGGAAAAAAATTTACCGTCACATTTTTCGGTTACGCGTCACGTTTTTCGGTTACGCATCACATTTTTTGGTTACGCGCCATCTTTAAAAGAGCACTATTTACCTCATCCGAACAATTGCTTCTTCTGTCAACTTTAAAAAAATTTAAAAAAAAAAGTATCGACAGCAAATATTCGTGTTTCGCACAAGGTAAGGTAAGGTAAGGTAAGGTGTAGTTATACCCCTTTAGTGGGTGAGTTTTTGAAAAATCTTAGCGCACGCCTATATATATATTTCTGGAAAGTTGCATGTAGATCATTTTTCGAAAAATATAAGGC
This sequence comes from Chilo suppressalis, assembly GCA_902850365.2. Taxonomy (NCBI): domain Eukaryota; kingdom Metazoa; phylum Arthropoda; class Insecta; order Lepidoptera; family Crambidae; genus Chilo; species Chilo suppressalis. The sequence goes on from OU963915.1 coordinate 16,847,899, forward strand.
CATAAAGAAGTTTCACTTCTTACATGTGTACACTAGTACACGCACACATTTTTTTGTTTTGTCGGTGTGTGTGTGAGCAATCCAAATAAATAACGCAAAGAAAACGGCTCATGTTTCGCGCAATGTAGGTATAATTCCAAAGCAATTGACTGCTTTGCATGCGTTTGTTTGTGGCGACGAGCATATCTACCGTATGTAGTATATATGTTTTGCGCCGCTTCCGTGCAGTTAATGCGGTACATATAATGAATAGAAAAAGTCTGTTTTTCTAGAAATAGTATATATAAACAACCATGACTTAGGTACAAATAGTTCGAATTCATCATACAAACATTTGCCCCACCAGAATTCGAACCCATGACCTCTGAGTAGGTCAAAAACCGGTGTACATACACTACTAACACCATGGAAGTTGACAAATGAATACCTACCTGTTTCATTTTGATCTTGCAATTCCTCGAAATCAGATTCAGACTTTACTTTCTCAATATTGAAAGTAGACTCCAGCTTAACCTCTTCTGGGTCTAAAAGCATAATATTCTCCGTTGGCGATGCGGAAAATTCCCAAGGGATATCAGGTTGTTGCTTCACAATCATATTCAGAGTGTCTATAGTGGCCTATAAAAAAACTTTCACATAAATTATTAAGTAGAAGAATTTGCAATGATATAATTAGACTTAGCCATATTACATAATAAGGACTAAAGTTAAACTCCAATTAGTCTAAAAATTCAATTGTCAATTTTCTATACTGAAGCTAAAGCTTGTGTTTTGCCGGTGGTTTGCGTCGCATAGTGCACTCATACCTGCTTGGATTTTTCTATGAAAAATGCGCTTTTACTAAGTGAGTAACATAAATTTTCTATATATCCAAAATGAACTGTACTGTTTGTTGCAAAAAGATTGAGGTACGAGATATAATCAAATGCAATGGATGCAAGACAGGATATCGTTATGGGTGTGTGAACACCAAAACCGCCATCTCTAGAGAGGGAAAGCGTACTTTTAAGTGTGATTCCTGCTCTAATGTGATACAACGTGTACGGGTAACGGACGACACACCCGTACGTGGGGTTTGTGACGCTGTTGGATCTATAGAACCTAGTAATAAAACAATCCCTCAAGGAACATGTTTCTCAGACAACGGTCCAGGCACTGTCATCGGTTGATATAATTGATAAAGTCAATAGAAAGATTATGGAAAAATGTGCTTTTGTAGCCAACATAATACAAGGAATAAAAGCCAATGTGACTGTATTGGCGTTGGAAAATAGCAAATTGTGACAGGAATTAAGGAAGCTAATGGTTAATAAATAAATAAAAAATTATTTTTTTCCATGTTTTGTACAAAACTGTACAAAATTGTGTTAATAATTATTTCTACACACACAAAAAGTGGAAGCAATTTACCATTATGAAAAAAACCAATATTCCAGAATACAAATAAAAAAAGTCTTGGTTGAAACCTAATCTTGTCACTGCCTTCTTTTTAGCAGACAAAAGTGACAGCATCAGTTTAAGTTCAGGTTTAACTGTAGTCTTTCTATTTAAATAAGACAATTGTGTCAATTTGGACATGATTCTCTAAACCTAAACTTAAATTTGACAACAGTGCATCCTTATCATCCTCTATACAGAATGAAAAGGAGAGACTGATGTTAAATTTAGTTTTAAGTTTAGAGAATCATGCCGGAATGGACACCAGTTAGTCTATAATTTTAGCCACTTCCTACTGGAATGTTTGTATGTTTATAATTAGTCCTTACCACAGACTTGGAACTGATGAGTTGCAACAGGAGCTCGTTTGCCTTTAATGATTTATCTATAAACTTGTGGAATTTTCTAATCATATGGTAGCAAATGTAACATACGCAAGTCGGCCATATGTCACCCATTACAAGCTAAAATAACATACAATAATGATACATAAAATGTCATAACCAACCTATTAATAAACTTAATGTGTAAATAAACCTTCCCATATAAACAGAATCACATATTTATGTTGATGGGTGCCAATGCATAATGGACCAAAAGCATACTAAAATTAGAGTACTCTTTAAAATAAGCTAGTTTTATACCTATTCATAATACATAATAACTACTTGATTGAAAGAGTAAGAAAACCATTATTTTTAAATTTTAATTTATATTACAAGAACAAATCAACTTGGTCTTGACAATCAAGTTTCCCTAGTATTTCTTTTTTATCCCGAACTAGATGATTCTGTGTATTTCGTATCACCTATCTTAACGACATGAACACCCACCCTTTATTGAAATGGCTGTTACGTCAAATGTTTGACATAAATTTGATTTCAGGGAAAATTAAATTGTTGTTTTTACTACCTTCCTCGCAATTTATCCATATTTTGTCACCGTTTACACCTTCCCTAGACCTCCACGAACATATCAAGACCAAGATAAGATAATAATAATCTGTTCAGCCGTTATCGAGTTTTAGCGAGACTAACAAACAGCAATTGATTTTTACATATATACATTCAATTTATAATAATTTATAAATGTAGCACTTAATGCTTAAATCAAAGGTAAAAATGTACTTCCTGAGTCCAAGAAGAAGATGGTGCGTGCTGCCTATTTATTATGAAATGTAAAAATTTCCAATTTTTTTGCCAAAAAAACTACCAGTGCATAAATGTAGCTACTTCATTTAATAACGTGGTTATCAGAAACCTTTTCAACAAAAAAATGCGAAGTTACAACCATCATAACTGTGAAGTTTTTAACTTTTGGACCTAGGAAGTACAGTACATCCCTGTTGGTGTCCAGAAATCATATTGAGGTTTCCAAATCCACTGGTCTACATCAACATTATTGAAATTAGATTTAAAAGAGCCGCAATGCATAAATCAATTAAATGGATTATAGAGACCTCAACTGTGGCAATCAGAGTCAGAGATGAGAGATCTTACCGGAACATCAGTGATATTTTCATAAATCTCTTGAAGCGGTCCATTCAATATTGAATACATACGGCTATGATGTGTCAAGCATACTCTGCATGCTTGTAAACGAGACATAATTGAATATTTTCAGCTTTTGGGATAAAACAAGATTCACTTGCAATTATTCTTCTTCTTCTTTTATTATGGCATGACGGCTAATGTTGCCATTTGCCATATGCGAGCTTTATTTGATGTGATTGGGTAGTAAATCGATTAAACTTTATCGATTAAAGGGGCAGACATGGAGCACCCCCACTAGAGTCCGCATACAAGGGCAAGCGCTTACGCCAAGCTTAAGTAGTATATTACGTATGCGTGAGACACGCCCACAGACGTCGCTATACATCGTTTCATTCCGAAGCCGACCGTTAGCAGAAGTGCTTCTCTCGTTTTTGCGTTAAAAAACTAGAAAAAATGCCGTACTGTGCAATTAAATTATGTGGAAAGTGGAGTAAAACTTCCAGTCTTCAAAAAGATGGTATTACTTTTCACCGGTAAGTTTAAATGCATTACAAAAAGACAAAAATACTCTTATATGAAATTGCTTTTAATTGTATTTATTTTTTGGTGAACGCGTTGATGTCTTTTAACACTATCCCTTTCTCGCATGCGCTACATCATCTATGCTATTCCGCTCTCACACCGGCACGTGTATTGCTAGTGACTTGACGCAGCTCATGTCTGTACCCGTAAGTTTATCGATAAGTTTGTCAGCTACGGAAATAGAAAAAATAAATAAAAACTATTTATTTCATCGTATACAATAACAGATATCATGAGTATACAACCAACAGTTTTTAATCATATCGTACTAAAATTTTAAACCCGAAAATTTGTATGGATGTTTGTTACTATTACACGATTAAACCGATTTGTATGAAATTAAGTGCGCATACTTTATGACCTAGATAAAGACATGGAATTAACGATATTAAATACCCTAGATAGACCACGAGCGCTCAAAATGTGTCCCAATCAAGAAGTGCTTAAACTTTATTCAAGCACTTCTTGGTTTACAGTCACGCGCGGACCGATGAAAAGTCAAAATGCCGCAGAGCTCCGTAAAACTGCGAAAAAAATACTAATAGTACGTAAAGTGTTGTTTTTTCGACAGGTATCTAATTAATGTTTTTATAATTTGGTACATAGTCATCTTTATGTAATACAATAAGTTATTTATATAATTTGAGCCAAATAAACGTTTTTATTATTATTATAAATTTAACGCATTTGAAGCAAATTTTATTGTAATACTTACTATAAACTGATTTAATATAACATATTTGTGATACTCAAAAGCATGGTCGGTTATACGTCGCCCTATAGCCGTCTTTTTTCTTCGCGGTCTGTACCTGCTATAATAGCTAACAGCACATTCAGAATTGAGCGCGAAAAGTTAAAAAAAATAAGGTCTATTTTCTTTCGCATATAACAATAAGTCGTAAAATTTTAGGAACTTGCATTTTGAACTGCCATAAATCTTTGATGCATGCGTTTTAATTAAGAGCTTATGCCGTATGCATTAAAGGTGACTTTTTTTTAAATAATGCATTACATTGATTTTGACCACGCGATCATCTTACGGACCTCTGTGAATCGTCAAATGTACCTTTTGGTCACGTTTCGGCCACGATTTTGTACATGTTGTCGTATCTAGGGTATAAAATATCGTTGTATAGAATACTTTTTATAACGGAAAAATGTCAGGTTTCTTTAGGATTTTCAAAAAACTAAAGTTAACGTGGATGAAGTCGCGGGTGGTAGCTAGCATAAAATTTGATAAGTATTTACCAAGTTCCTTCAAAATCAATAATTTGGTTATACTTAGGTTATTTTGCGTGTGCTAAGTCAAGAGCCACGGACGTCACCGTATTAATGTTAAATTCATTAAGTCTGTATATCGCATGTGCCTTTCACGAGAACAGCAACGAGCAAAATCTATCTAAGAGATATTTAAGGTGATATCTTACAGACTGATGCGAGAATCAAAATACAGTAACATTACGTGTTTTATTTATTTCATAGGTTTCCAAAATGTGCCAAGATGAAGGAACTTTGGATAAGTGCAACTAAACGTAAAGATTTGACTCCAACTGTAAACAGTTACATATGTTCTCGTCACTTTACCACTGACAGTCACTCCCGCAAACAAAACGAACCTGTACCGAGCCGATGAGTAAGGCGCCTTAAGTTTTAAAAGTTGTCATAAACAGCATATTATTGTCTATCTAGATATTTTTTTTACGTGTTTTTTGTGTTGCTTATATTTTATTTAGTATGTAGTTACTAGTCGCGTCATGTAATTAGAACGCTGGAAGAAAGTGGAGAGAGTATGTTTGCGCATAGCTACACTAGCGCACCAAAGTACTAGGCCTCTGTACAATGGAGATCCGGCACTTTTCATAGAAAAAATGCTAAACTTGTATACAGTTGAATTTGGTCTCAAAATGAAGCCAAAATTATTTGCTACATAAAACTAATTTTGCCTTATTTTTAGTGAATCGTGGAAAGAAGTTATATAATGATTAATATTTTTTGATATGGAAACCCTAAATCTTCAAGGGACAGAATTTTACTTAAAATATTACTCAAGTGACTGTAAATACCATGATTCCTTTGCTTTTTCTAAATAAAAAACCAAATGTCAATTTGACAGTCCTAAAATACAAACAAAAAAATCATTCGCTCCCGCGTACTGTGATTGTAAATGTTCTCTGCTGTGATTGCCTTTTTATCCGTTATTTCTCTTGACGACCCGGCTACATATAGAGGTTATATTGACAAACCTACGTATTTGACATTGACAGCTAGCTGCTGATGACAAATATTGCCAGACTACGTTACCCAATTATGAAACACAGATAAAAAAATAAAAAAAATATACAACTTTGGCACATAATGCCGGGTGTTCTTTATTTATCGATATAAAATATCGATATTTTCTAAAATCGATCTTACCCTCATCACTTCGCTGCACTGAGTATATCATCTGACCTTGACGTGTCCAATCACAACGCGGCTGATCTCCCTGCACGCCACCGACTTTGGCGATTTTGATTTCAAACAAAATTTGCGTGATGCGGACTCTAGTGGGGGTACTCCGTGGGGGCAGAGTATGGATAGTTGGTGGTTGGATAATGTGGTGATAACAGACGGTAAAAAGTAGGAAACGATATTAACAAGATAAAAGGGAAATTTGCGATGAATAACAACAAGGAACAACAGGTGAGTAGGTAGGGGAATATAGGTAAATAAAGGGAACCAAAGTATAAATATAAATATGAAGATAAACTAAATTTTTATATCATTTTTTCTGATAAACTTAGATAAACATATATATACATCAGGATTATTATTATAAAGAAGGGAAGGAATGGACGTAGGAAAAGGAATATTTGCTGCATTCAATGAATCTAAAAAGGCGGTTCTGTCATATCTGGGGCAAGAAAAGAAAATATGGTTAACGTCAGCATCAACCTCGCCACATTCACATGTGGACGTATCTATTATACCATATTTTGCCAAACGATCAGGAGTACAAACATGTCCGAGGCGCATTCGGATTAAAATTGTAGTAACTGATTTACTAAACCTTAATTTGGAAAACCAAGGTTTAGTACTTACTAAACCTTGGTTTTACTTAAAGTTGGTTGTAATGAGCGATAGTACTTAGCTTTTGATTTATTACTCTCCACCCATAACCTGGACCATGAATCTTGTAATGTTGTTTGCGACATATTAATTAAATCATGAGAGTAGTTCTTATAATAATAAAGATCACCACATTTTACTGCGTCCCGAGCGAGGTAATCGGCATATTCATTACCAATTATGCCACAATGGCTAGGTACCCAGGCTAAAGAAACCGAATATCCCTTTAATAAACTTAAATAAAGCAACTCCCTTGTCTTTAAGATTAATGGATAATTTTTTGATCTGAATGGGAATTTTGCTAGCGCATATAATGCGCTTAAGGAGTCAGTAAAAATAATGGTGTTCTTTAGTTTAGACAGCCTTATATATTCTACTGCTTTGTAGATACCGAGGCACTCGGCAGTAAAAACTGAAGTCTGTGGAGGCAGACGTATTTTTTGTTGAATCTTGTAGTTGCTGTGGAAGATTCCAACTCCAACGTCCTGCTGTGCGGTTTTAGACGCATCAGTAAATATTTTGTGCCATTGGTGCCAGGTCTCACTTACTATAGCATTAAAGTAGACATTTGCATTAGCCTTATCGTCGATGTGGAGGTTATAAATTATATTAGGGTTAATAGATAAAGCATCATAGTCTGTATTAAAAATAGGGGGAATATGGAAGTGATGGACCGGAATGTCTTCAGCTTTGTATCTATTAAAGGTTTTAACTAGTGGTGGAAGGCTCTTACGAGACCAATAAGTAGCCGTAATAACCTTTTCCGACAAAATTCTTAATTTTTCAATAACTGGGTTGTTTGTCAATTGAACGGCCTTATAAAAATATCTATCGGCTAAATACTGTCTACGAAGGTGTAATGGAGGATCATTGCATTCTACCTGTAACGCGCATATAGGGCTAGACCTCATGGCACCAGAAATTATTCGTAAGGCTTTTGACTGAATACTATCCAATTTCCGAAGAGCGCCAGCATTTCCTGGCTCCAACAAAAAAGTACCATAGTCTAATATGCTTCTCACAAGGGCAATGTAAAGCAATCTCAACGAAGTCGGATGGCTGCCCCACCAAACGCCAGCAAGACATCTTAAAATATTAATATTACGTTCACATTTTGCTGATATATATTCACAATGAGATTTCCCGGTGAGCTTAGTATCAAGAATGATACCTAAATACATTACTTCTTGCTTCTGCAGCAGGCAAGTTTCACCAAAGCATACATTAAGGTCAGGCGGGTTTCTCATCCTAGAAAAAAGTACTAAAATTGTCTTAGAAACAGACAACTCTAGGCCGTTTCTATCTAACCATTTTTTAAATAATGATAACGAATAATTTATATCATTGTTTATGTTATTTACAGACTTATTATTACAGTATAAAACTACATCATCGGCATATTGAATAACCGAGCAAGAGCTATCTAAGGAATCTTCAAGATCATGGGTATATAGATTGTAAAGCAACGGACTGATGACTGACCCTTGTGGTAAGCCTTTTATCGCTGTTCTTTCAATTGTTGTATCATCTATATGAAGTATTAGATATCTTTCAGAAAACAGATTTATAATAAAATTGGTTAGCATTACGGGAATTTGCAAATCAACTAATTTATCGCGTAAAATCGATAAATTAACATTATCATATGCTGACTTTATGTCGAGAAAGACCGCCCCAACTGATTCATTATCGGAAAAAGCTATCCGGATATCTGATGTTAAAATTCCAATACAGTCCGATGTGCTTCTGTTTCTCCTAAAACCGTATTGGCTATTTGACAAAAGATTCTTGCTCTCAACTAACCACTCTAATCTATTTTTCAAAAGGTGTTCAGCTATTTTAACCAGTACTGTAGAAAGAATAATCGGTCGATAAGATGATACATCAGCAGGCGATTTATTCGGTTTTAGTAATGGCAATACTGTTTGTTGCCTCCATGATGGAGGAATATTACCTGTCAGCATCACAGAGTTTATAATTTGTAAATAATAATTTTGGGTATTAACACTCAGATTAGTTACAAAGGAATACGGAATATTGTCTTTACCTGGACAAGAGTCTTTAAGATTAGCAAGGATCCCTTTTAGCTCTTGCATAGAAAATGGAGAATTTAAACCGAAATTATTTTGATACGGTGAAAGTATTAATATCTCTTTTACTGATGGTGGAACTAAGTTATCCATGAATTGTTCGGCTAAATGTAAAGATAGACTACAGATAGATGGTTCAACAAAAGCAGAGCGAAATCTACGTATGTTACGCCAAACTATAGACGGATGGGTTTGAGGACTAACTGAAGCACAATTTTTTTTCCAGGATTCTGACTTTTTCCTCTTTAACGATTTTTTAACTTCAGATGTAACCCGTAAAAGAACTGCAAAGTTTTCCGTGGTCATATTTTCGCGATACTGGCGCTCAGCCTTCTTTCTCCGGGAAATCTCCAAAGTACAATCTTTGTCCCACCAGGGTGGTGAGGGGATTAAATTACTACATGAATTTTTAATAGGAAATATACTATCAGCAACTTCAACCATACATCTAGCCAAAGCTGCAGAGCATTCATCTTCATTACCATTTTCCAAGATGGGTAGTGTTGAAAATTTTTCTTCCACTTTGTTTTTGTATACAGAAAAATTTACATTATGAAGTTTATATTTATTAAATGTTTTTCTCTTAACAGACTTTTTATTTGCAAATGGAAAGGTTAATATTATTGGAAAGTGATCACTTCCAAAAGATGAGGTGAGAGGATGCCAGAGTAATGATGATGCAAGGCTAGGTGTACAAATTGAGAGGTCAACAGCACTAATAAAATCTGTGGGGCTAGTAACACGGGTAGGAATACCAGTGTTAAGTAAACACAAATTGTTTTTATCCAATATGTACATAAGTTGCTCTCCTACACTATTTGTGGTTGAACTGCCCCAAGACTGGTGGTGACTGTTGAAATCACCAAGCACTATAAAAGGTTTTGGAAGTAGAGATAGGTTATTGATTTCATTCAAAATAGATGTAGTTGGGTGAGGTACATAAATCGACACAAAACAGATATTGTTTACAATTGCAGCAATAGCAGAGTATTCGCTACAAGGTAAAGGTAATACAAAATGTTTATATTGGTAAAAGTTCTTTATCAATAGAGCAACACCGCCATGGCCATCTGCTCTATCTTGTCTTAAACAAAAATATCCTGGAATTTTGAAATTAAATCCTAATTTTAACCAGGTTTCTGATAGTGAAATAATAAATGGATTGTATGTATTTATTAAGTAAATAAGATCAGTTTTCTTGTTATTGATGCTGCGGCAATTCCATTGAATAACTTTGGCCAATTGAGCCATGATTTGAATGTGTAATTTTATTAAGAAGGTCTAGTAAAGGAGCAACGTGGGACGGTTCATAATTATTAAATTGAGTTAAAAAATTTATTAGAGGGACAATTACATCTGTAATTGTCAAATTTGAATTCTTGTTAAATTCATGTATAATAGCGGTACCATTACCACTGTTGTTGGGCATATCATAATCTTTGATCATATTCATATGTTTTGCTTGATTAAACCCCATATGAACAGAAGGTGAACGAACTTTAGGTTTCATAAAGACAGTTTTTTTATAAGAATTATGTTGAGTATCATTTTTAATTGGTGTAGTTTTAAAATTAGAGGATGCCTTAGTTGGCTGGGGTGTTAGTACCTCAGAGTAAGACTTATTAACAGATGGATGGACTTTTGCTGCCTCAAAATAAGAAGTATTATCATTTGCCATAGTCACTTTTATACGCCTTTGTCTTTCGTATTCTGGACAAACTCGTTTATTAGCAAAGTGGGAACCAGAACAATTACAACATTGTGCATCTTCTTCCTCAACTGAACATGTATCACCAGTATGATCCTGACCACACTTAAAGCAGCGAGGTTTAGACCTGCACTGCAGTTTAGTGTGCCCAAAACGACAGCAGTTAAAACATTGAACTGTTGGATATATATAGCGGTCTACAACTAATGCATTATAGCATAAAAATACATGGGAAGGAAGTACTTGGCCATCAAAGGTAATAACTACTGACTGGGTAGGTTTCCATGTCACAGTATTATCAATAAAAACTTTATGGTTAATACGTCTTATTTTAATTATCTCTCCGCAGCCTACAGGAAGAGTGATTTTTTCTTTTATTTCATCAGGAGTCCAATCATGTGGTACTCCACGCACAAGACCCATTCGGGTTATGTTGAAAGAAGGCACAAAAGCTTTATAATTATTGTCTTGTAATCTCGTATCACTTAAGAAATTATTAGCAGCTTCAAATTTATTAAAGGCAAGGACAATACGGTTTCTCCCAATTTTTTTAACACTGCCATCTACTATGGCTTGAAAGTTATGTTTTTTAAGAAAATAACCAAAATTCACAGGGTGTAGGGTGGAGGAGTCATTAAAAGCTGTCTGTTCACGCTGGACATGCACAATGAAAGGTGGAAAATCATTTTTGTCATAAAATTTACGACTATTCACAGGATTACTCACATCATGTTGAGGCTGACTAATGTTATTCCCTTTTAATGGGGGTACAGTATGAGGGGTCGTTTGTTTATGATTAGTAATAGCAGACTCGATAGAACTTTCAGAATCTACACAGAGACATCCTATCTTTCCCGCCATTTTGTTTTTCCGCTTTTTCTTATTACAAGTTTTGCATATTTTAATACATTTACTCCTTTTCCTAGTCGGCGGAGCAGTCCAATCTACTTTAGTATTGACTGTTTGGTCAGTATCTACACTTGATTCGCCTTGACTCATAACAGTCACATTATAAGCGACAGAGGGAACCGCAAATTGTTCTGTATTAGAAATGGATCCCCCCGGGTCAGGGGGTTCCTTCATTGTCTATATTATATTGACTTACCAGGCGATGAAGTAACTAAAAATACACTACACAAATATAAATATACAATTAAATATAACTACACTACTCAACTGGTTGAAAAACAATTAAATTTTAATAAAATTAATTTCAAAGGTAAAAACGCGCCCGCCTACTTCAACGTTTCCCGCCCTTTTTTTCTACTAGCAATTATTTTTAATTCACAATAAATCACTGTGAAGTATGTCGCGATAGTCGCGTCTCGTTACTCACTCACTCTTCGTAAGTCTGAGAGAGAGCGAGGCATGACATTTCATTTAAGTCCTCTATGCACTATCCATCTGTCTGTATCTCTATCTCTTTTATGCCTCCTCTACACATAGACAGATGCGTCCGCGGACGTCGTCAGATGCATCGGCAGATGGATCACCATGAACCGACCACACGTCTGTAGGTGGATCAGTCTGTGTTAATTCTCGACAGACGCGACTCGCACGCACGCAACATATTTCAAAAAATGGATATTGAGACCGTAACTGCCGCAGCTATTTATTTATTAAGCACTTTTAACTACTACTTGTGTGTGCAAAAAGAAATGGAAAAAAAGAAGGTGGTGGATGCTGCCTATACACAGAAACAGAACAAAGTAAGTGGAATAGGGACTAGGCCGGCTAATTTTCTGCTTGATACAACTCAAGGAATTTAAATGTTTCATCAGTGCTCATATTAGCCATTTTGCCTAACGAAAGTACCTGCCTAACAAACGAAAAAATAAATTGTAAGCATGCGTGCACTATCTGTTCGCAACTCCGACACTACTGATGCGTCGTGAGACGTGTGGACGGACCAGGGTTGCCAGATGACTTTTTTTTTCTCGTACCAGGGTTGCTAAATATCAGATAATCTCGTAAAAGCATAAATTTAAAGAAACTCAAATAAAATTAATGATTTTATGCTATTTACTGTACTATGTAACTTGTGTAGTCATATTCTTTGCGCTTGGGGCTGTTAAATTCAAACAAAACAATTAAAAATCATATTTTTTATTAATTATATTCGACATCATGGATGTTAGTAAAATCATCTTTATTGTGTCTTTATTTTTAGAGTTTCCAACTGTCATTCTGGCGTACATTTCTTTTGATGGTTCGAAATTTACGCAATTACCTTTGCGATTTGGGCCTTTAGCGCTTTCGGAAGCTAAAAGTGTACCATTTACTGTATCTGTGATAAGACGATTTCTTAAATCTGTTTTTATTAGGTTAGTCTTACTAAATACCCGCTCACAGTCTGCATTTGCATGAGGCAAAGCCAAGACTGCGAGGGCAAAACTGGCCGGTTAGAGCCGGCTCTAACCAGTCTCTAAACATCGGATGTTTTAACCACTCATCCCGAAATTTTTGGGCATGATGTTCAAAACGTGTCTCACCTTTTTTCTTTGCAGTCCATCCTCCCTTTTTAGGTATTTTTTTAGGTGGAGTGGACGACGATTCACTGTCACTGCTGTCACTCATTTCGTAATTAAAAACGTTAAATAACAAAACACGGAAACTTGCGAAACTACAACAACAAAAGCAGACGGTAAAGTAAAAATCTACTAACTTCAATATAGCTCTTAGTAAGAGAGACACACAAATATAGCAAAACATTAGTGTAATAAGGACAACAACAAAAGAATATTATGAACGGGAATTCCCCACTCAAAGTTGTCAAGTTTCATTTAGTGATAAGGTAGTTCATTTAGTGATGCGCCGAGTCGATCGTTTTATGTGGGATGGTTAATGATAACAGAAAGTAAATAAATTTGCATATTAACTACTACTACTAACTAAACTAACTTTTTGGCTGATATAGGTATACGAAAGAAGTCGACATTGTTAAAATCTCGTAAAAAAGTGTACGTCTCGTAAGTGTACGTCTCGTCTCGTAATGATACGAGATTTCTCGTACGTCTGGCAACCCTGGGACGGACGGCGGACGCTCGCGCTGAAACCCTTTGTTGCGTGCCACAAAAACCGACAACAAACGGATTGATCGCAGACGCATCTGTAGACGTTAAATACCTACCTGAGACGAGCAAACTACCCCGTCTACACGTCGGCGGATGCATCCCCAGATGGCATCTGCAGATGCATCTGTCTATGTGTAGAGCAGGCATTACGTGTATAGCACTGCCTGTCCTGCATGCTGGATCCAGCAAGATATCAATCTTGCTGTGCGTAGAGGACTTTAGTCGCGTAATTTACCATTTCGTTGGTTTGAATACGTTCAAAAACATTGACGTATTTTTTTTTACTCAAATGCTTACGACACTAACTAATAATACTGACAATTTTAATTAAGGATACGATTATTTCAAATATAAAATAGTAATACAAAATAGTTCACAATATGTTTCAATAATTTAGTAATGGCATTTATTATTTTTTTAGTGCCTTTTTATTATACATACTTTCAAATACCTATATTTGTTTAATTTTTTATTTACCTACTTAATTTACAACCCGAAATATAAAAAGAACAAGTCAAAACGCTTCAATAGACTTTTTAATATGTGATATGAATATATTAAGTATAGCAAACATTTTTTTTTGTTTGAGTGTTTATGTTTGGTACTTCTTCAAGTCTAAACGGCTGGAGCGATTTTAATAAAATTCGGTATGGAGTTACTGACGCCCTGGATTAACAGATAGGCTACGTTTTAATGCGGGAAAATATCCCTAATAAACCGCAGGTAACACCGCGGGGCACAGCTAGTAATAGATAATTTGATGATTTCTTTTTGCACTACCTTCCTAAGACCTTTGCCATAATTCCCCGGTTGATTAGTAGAGAATGCCTTATGGCATTAATACCGCTACTTCTACGCTTATTTGTGCAATAAATTATTATTATAAAATAAAACTAAAAAAAATATTGACGGATTTTTGTGTGGGGTTTTTATTTTTAAATTATTATTTGGAGGTCTATATTGCCACTTGATAGGTACTAGTTTAAATAATCTTCACGTTATCGCCATTTTGGTTACAAAGGAAGTTTTATCGAAAGAGTCTGAGAATTTATTTTTAGCCGACCGTATGATGGTACCTATACAGAACTCTTTTTGAGCTCACGTTAAAATTGTTATTTACACAAGTGCACGGAGACTGTTCTAAGTAAACTAGAATCACACAAACATGCTTACTTAATAGGTACTTATCTACCTATTTACGTAGTTACTCAAACAATTTGATCATAATCAATAGGTTCTTAGTTGCCTACCTTATCACAAACAGCGACTTTGTCGAGTTCAAAATAACAATGTGGCAATCGCAATTTGCTATTTTCATATTAATTCCTCAACTTTTACTGGTCTCCGGTTTAGTCAGAAGATATAGTGGCGACAAATTTGACAATGATCTCGATGTTAATGAATATACTGGCAGACCTAATGTGAGATTGGTGAACGGGTTGCAGCAGGAAAATCCTTTGTGGGTACTCAGATTGGGTAATGATGATTTTGATGACTTGAAGTTGAGGATCGCCAGTATACGCGAGGAACAAGATTTCTATTATGCTTTCGTGCCGCTGATTAAACGGTAAGATGCAAATGAAATCCTTTTATAAAAAGTTTTTTTTTATAAATAGGTCTGTCTGACAGATGACTCTCGCTCACCTGATGTTAAGTGACTACCTATATAGTCCAGACGCGAATGAAGCTTAAGCTGAAGAAGCAATTTGCAGGCCGGCAAGGTGAGAATGGCTGTAGTGGCAGCTAGAACTGCTGTAGTTCTTTTTTTTGTGTGGGGGAAATGCTTTACGCCTCTTTCTACCACCGGGGGAGCTAGAAGAAGGTATCTGGGACTCCTCCCTGCTCATTCCATTCAGCCCTGGGGCCAGATGAGATGAGCAGGGCCCTACCTACGCAAGGCCACTTAAAATCAGACAACACTTCTGCAGTGGACACCCGACATACGGACACGCATTCGGAGGACCCCAATGCGTGCCGGGATTGCGGATGTGGTCGTGGCACCTGATTTCCGACTGTCCACGCATCCGCCGGTGGCTGTAGTTCTGCCTGCCACACCAGCCATCCTCACTTTGCCGGTCTGCTTATTTCTTCTTCACGCCTCTTTTAAAAGATCCCGGGTTTTAGGAGCAAAGGAACACATGAGCCGGCAAAGTATTTCAATTGCGGATATTGCTTTGATATTTAAAATGTTTTTAAGATTTATGAAAAAATGCCAGACAAACTCTCAACTAATAAGCAGAAATGGTATACTAGAAATTTTGCCGCTCCAGGCAAATATTAAGGCAATATTGCCGCTCTGGGCAAATGCCCAGCTCGCCCCCTTTGGATTGGGCCCTGTATACAACACCATATTATAAAATCATAAACCTTAACCTGGTCCTAAATCTAATGCTTATTTAACAATTGAAATTACAGTTTAGAAGCACGCAAAGGAGGACCATTGCCAAAGCCGATAAGCAAAAAACTAATTCCACGTAAGCCAAATCGTGAAACTGAGAAATTAGCACAAAGGGAAGTTTTGAAAAACGAAATAATGAAGATCGTTAATAAATTTGCGTAAGTATTGAATTCATTTATAGATTTAAATTTATAGATTTAGAAGTAAATTGCAATAGGTCCTACTTGCGGTTACCTAGCATGAAAATCGAAAATAAGGAAGGTTCTCGAGTCGACAAAGACACCGGTGTACTCATAAGTAGAGTGTGCTCGACCATCAAAGATCAAAGTGGACAATCACATGTAATAAAAGCCATTGGGCGCATTTTCAATTTTTAAATCCGTCCATTTTTAATCCCTTATGGGTTTCCTTCATAGGTTTGGTAGCAAGAAATATAGCATATTTGTAAAATTAACATCCTTCATAATTGAGTTCTACACCACCATCTTTGGTGAAAAATAAGTATGGATTGGATCTTCATGGGACTTGATTGCCAGGCAGACGTCCTATGTAACATATGTTTCATGTATTTAATTTCTTTTTCAGTTTATCTACTAACAAAGAACCTGATTCCTATTTAACCGAATCTGACGATAAAGAGATTTCTTCATTAGCTGTAAGTTAAGCGTCTTATTTCTTTAACAACTATATTAAAAACCTGTTGTTCTATTATCGTAAATTTCAAGCTGTCTTTATTTCGATACATTTTCATGTTGCCTTTCTCAGAAACTAAGTAAGGCATTGATTATGATAATTAAGAAAACAAAGAAAGAAGTAGGTAGGTTACTTTCAAATTAAAAGAAATAGTAATTATATTTTATTTTTTTAAACATTTAACTAATAAAGGTTTAAATCTAAAGACAAATTCTATGCGGACCAGGCAGCAGACGGGACTTGAACCCACACCCTTCCGGGCGAATGCTCTGACCAGGGCCGCGGTAGTAATGGTCAGTGCATTCGCTCGGATAGTGAAGTGTGCGGGTTCGAGTCTCGTCCGCTGCCGGGTCCGCGTGTTTTTTTTTCTTTAGATTTAAATAGTAATTAATGTCATTTTTTCAGCTCTATTTCAAGGGTCCATACACATCATTAATAGTGACGCTCGGCCAAAGACAATGGCATTATTTCCTTACGCCTTCGCCCTTCCCTGGATGGTTTTACGAGGTACATGCTGAAGTCAAGAACAACGAGAAGGATATATACGTCGATGTTCCTGACAATTTGAAAAATGAATTTTACGAAGTTTTGCTGAAGATGATACACGTTTTCTTAGGGTTTCCTATTTAGAAGACATTATTATACATTTTTAAATATAACATTTTTCAACCTACCTTGGTCAGGGACCCTGACCCAGACTTAGAGGTGTGAAGGTGGAGGGCCCTGGGAACGAAGGAGTCGGTGCCTCTATTTGAAAATCTTTGTGGGGGGGGAGGCTCTTTTGGCCCTGGGCCGCAGTACTGCCAGCCCTGACTTAAATCTGAACCTAACCGTGTGTAGAACCAGATTTAAGGTGGGGCTGTGACCCAGGATTCCCCACAAGAGAGGGACGCCTACAAGAGTGATAAAAAAACCAATTCGACGTTTCACTAACCGGGATTTTGAACAGGGGCCTCTACATCTCTAAATCCGAGCCTGTAAGTGTGATACCAGTAAGAAACAAGTCTTTAAAAGCTTCTCTGTCATTCATTATTAGCCTATTATTGTCCCTTCTGCTGCTGCTGCACAAGCCTTTCCTATGGATGGAATGGAGATGCAGCCGGGATCAACGGCTCAACGTGCTAGGGTTTTGGTCACATATCCAATGGCCGACCAAAATCAAAAATATATTTATTCACCAATACAAAATATTTAACTTAGCTGACAATTAAACAGTGGTTTTCGCACTGAACTGAGCTCGCAACGCAAAGACCTAATATTATTGCAGTTTTACTAAATGGTTCGCATTACAACATGTTTACAAAACCCGGGAGGTGAATGCTTAACCAATTATATAAACATTGTGAGTAAGTTACAGTAATACATAAAAGTTCGATAGTCACACCATTGCGAAAGTTCCTTAAGTTGCACGATCGCAGGCCGGACACGCTAAACTCTGCGCCATTGCACCCTTCATGACAGTGATAAAAAAAACAAAAACCCTATCCATTCGTATTTATTAAAAAAAATGTACTTGGCTGCATGAACCTAAGGTGTGAAACTGTGAATCTTATGCTTTAAAAATGAGAATATAAAAAAGTGCATAGGGATGTATCATCTAAAGTATCGGTAAGTCTAAAGTAATCGATTATCTTATTCGTAATATTTCCTGTTTGTTTTTACTGAGCGTATACTTTAAGGCTAATATTGGAGTATCCAATATCAATCAAAAAATCTCAGTTCACATTTGTTTCGATACTATTAGATGCGGCAAAATTTATTTTTGATTTACCCTAGGACACTGACTCCAACAGTCACACTTACACATACAGTCACTTGCATCTATTCTATTCAATCAGCTTTTATGACGAAATGTCTGTTACGCCTGAACTCATAGAGATCTCAATCGACTGTCATATTTTTTTTGTAATATTGAATCGTTTCAGTTCTAGATTTTGACGGCATTGAATTATAAAATTTACATTTACCTAAATAAAAAAAAAAAACTAGAGTACAGTTAGATAGGGATATCGCTATGTGCTAAACAAAGCGACATCACTTTCTAACTGTACTCAAGTAAAGATCAACACTTAGTTTTCATTCTGTAGTTTACATTAATATTTTTGGTAAATAAATCTAACGAACTAAAGTAAATCGTTAGGAGGCACCATGACATTCATGATTAATGTTAATATTTACATCCCTAAAATAACTGACAGTGACAGATGATTCACTAAAGTTGTTGACGACTTGTGTTTTCGTTCTCGCGAAATTGCTGTTTTGTTCCAAGAACAAAAGCGTGCTATTAATTTCGATTCAGATGATTGTAGTTCATTAAAATGTATTTCGAAAACGTGGGTGCATTTGTTAGAAATTGTAGCGGTACCAGACTTCAGTATGACCAAGCGTGTTTGGAAATAGGAACAAACGAACCGATAAGTTTCTGGAGTCAATATGAAGAATGCGAGGGCTGCATCTTGCTGGAGACGAAAAAATTGTCTTCTACGGGAGCTATTGTACTCGAAACCCTAAGTCCAGTGCGATACACAATCAGAAATGGAAATGGTGAAATCTGCAATGGTTAGTATCTAAATTTATGTCACGCAATTTTCCTGGTAGGTACTTTATTTTGCAATTTTTCTGCAAAAATGACTTCTGCGTGTATGTCAATGTGATTTATAATTTGATTATGGTAATGTACTTAGCTATTTAACTGGTCTGCAACTCCAACTAAGAATGTTAATTACAATCAAATCTCATAAAACAGTAACTTATCATAAAAGTATTATTGCACCACTAGTTAAAGAGGGAAATATAAATAGGGAAAAATTCATAATAACATGCTGTCCTAGACCTTGTAGTTCCTATTAATCAATTTTCATTTTAAGTAAATGTGATCAATATTATTATTCAATTCAAGATAAAATATTTAAGACATATATAAATATCAATGCACTCATTCAATCAAAATTTATACACCAAAAAATTTGTTTCTTCTGCCCCTCTAGCATGACCACTGAAACGGGATATGTTGTAGCGATATATCGGCATTAACTGTCAGACTACTGTCAAACTCCACTGTAGTCTGACAGTTAATGCCGATATATCGCTACAACATATCCCGTTTCAGTGGTCATGCTAGAGGGGCAGAAGAAACAAATTTTTTGGTGTATAAATTTTGATTGAATGAGTGCATTGATATTTATATATGTCTTAAACTCATAAGGTTCTTTATACACAAGTATATTTTGATTACAAAAAAGCTTCCAAATTTTGTTTTGTTTTACTATAGAACAACAAACAGTTACATTTTATGAATGATAAATTTAAGTTTATAAAATAATCAATTATTTATTATTACAATCGACAAGATTATTCACAGTTAAACATATAGAAACACTAAACAAATAGTGTACCTACCATATACCACACTATAGTGTAACAAAATAATAAAGCCATATTGAATATTGTGCTCTATTACTTAATTAGCGGCCATGCACAATAATGTCCATGTTACCTTTAGTCTTTTGAGTATCCCTCAGGAACCTCACATTTTTCCGTATATAAAGTATCCTTTGTCTCAATCTTCATGATAAACTATAAGTGTGCCAAGTTTAAACATACAAACTTTCATCACATTTATAATATTAGTACTGTGTGATGTTACATACTGTAGAGAGATCTATCTATAATGTATTGAACCATACATACATTAATATAGAGAAAGCCAAAATTTTGTTAAAGCTCTGGTTTCTGTGTTTGGGTATAGGTAACAGCTAACATTTTGAGTAAAGATATAGACAAAGAAACTTGTGCAGTAAACATTTTCATGTGTAAAATTCCTACTGCGTTGTCTTCATTCTCTATGGTTTATGTTCAAGGTGATTGCTGTAGTGTATTGAAGGGTGTAGTTTTGAAGAACTCTAAACAGTCTTATCTTTATAAAAAAATTAGAGCCATCAAGGGATGCCTGGTAGATGTGAAACACTAGCCAGTTTACGATAAATACACTTGGAGAATTGCTCGGGATGCGTGCGGTAAAAAATGACATAGGTTCTTCCTCGAAGGGCGCTGGCGCCGTACTGATCGTAGGGATGGGCGTTTTTAGAATAACGATGCGCAATAACGATTTCAGGTTCGGATGCGCGCATCCGATGCGACTGGATGCCGTTATTGGATGCCGATGCCATCTAGTTTTTGTCAACGTTACCATAGCAACAGTACCACAAACTTATCTGTGCCGGTGGAGATGTCGCTAGCGGTGAACAAATATGTCATAAATGTCAAAATGCTATAGATAAATTGTAGTTTTAATTTTTGCCACCGGCACAGAAAAATTTGTGGCACTGTTGCTATAGTAACGATGACAAAAACTAGACGGCATCGGCATCCATTAACGGCATCCAGTCGTATCGGATGCGCGCATCCAAACCTGGGGCCCAATTCTCGCGGCATAGATATTATATCACCTTCGATATATATCGAATGATCTGGCTTTTATCGAAGGAAAACCTTTTTGCCCTATTCTCACCATGTCGCAATAGATATTTATCTACGGATGATCAGTAGACATACATCGACTGGTAAAGAGCCTTCGATATATAAATATCTATGGATCTTGGCAAGTTAATCTTGTTATTTCCACTTTTTTACCTATTATTTATTGTGTTGTCGTGTGTCTTTGCCAATTATTGTTACCTCAAGATGTTGTTAACTGCCTTCATAAATAATTAGTAAATAAAAAAGGAGTTAAGCAATGGTGTCGATTCTGGCGTGATTCTCTAAACTTAAAACTAAATTTAACATCAGTCTCTCTTTTTCATTCTGTATAGAGAATGACAAGGAAACACTGTTGTCAAGTTTAAGTTTAGATTTAGAGAATCGTGCCAGAATCGACACCAGTTTATATTAACGATGGATGAGTTGATTCATGTTTTCGTCAATGATTTAGTAAATGACGTGATTGCTGCTGCTGTGCTAAGGCGCCGCCGTTGTGAGAGCAAGAGGGCCCATTTGAAATGAGGGACGCCGACTTCATAAAAAAAATACGTTTAAACAAAAATTTGGTTAGAAATCTATAAAGTTATGAATGACATTGGTATCGATTCTGACACGATTCTCTAAACTTAAAACTGAATTTAACATCAGTCTCTCCTTTTCATTCTGTATGGAGAATGACAAGGATACACTGATGTCAAATTTACGTTTAGGTTTAGAGAATCATGCCAGAATCGATACCATTTTCTTATTGACGATACGGAGTTTTTGGCGGGATTACTGCGAGTGCGGTTGGCGTCTTATTTTAATTATTCTAAAATTCGTTCATAGTGGATATTGTGAAATAAAATTGGTGTGATTTGGTGTTACAACCGTCTGCGCAACTGAAGAATTAGTGGAATCTTTAAAATATACGCTATTCCGGTCAAGTGGACGCGAGAACTTTATTGTAGTGTTGACTACCTCACAGAAGCTTAGAGAAAAAACCAACTCCATAAATTTCGTGCCAAACACTCCAAGAAACATTAGAATGCGTCACACCGACATTCGAATGTAAAAAAAAAGAAGATTAATATAACTAAAGACTAGGCTTTATGGGCATTGTTACCCTTGCCTTCCCTGAAAAGGGAAATCTTAAATAATATTGACGTTTCATTATACATAACGTTGAAATTATATACGCATACAATTTAGGTAAAGTTGAGATTTCTTATACTCAAAAAATGTATACTCATATTTAATATGAATGGAATTCATAAAATATCATTTTGTTGCTTGTAAAATTCTGCTCTAATTTATTATTATTTTATATAGACTATGATGTTAACTTAATCGAGAAAAACGGAACGCATTCGGCAGTGACAGAATATCTACGATAGATATAATATCATTGGAATATCGAAAATCCACGAGAATAGCATATTTTACCATCAGTAGATATTTTCAATAGATATCCCTCCTTTCGATATTATCTCGAAGCCGATATAATATCTACGCCGCGAGAATTGGGCCCCTGGCATCCTGCCTGCGTTCAAAACCTACGCTCTGAGTGAAAATTTTTATGTAATTATTTTGCCAGCATTCAATCTTTTCAGATAACATACCGAAAAGTAAATAAATGGTTTTTGGTTACATTTTCAAGTCCTGATTCAAAGAATCGAAGAGACACACCCACACAAAACATGCATCTGTAGAAATTCATATTGCATCGTATCCCCACATCGATGCCAATCATCTGATACCGATGCGCATCGATTTCAAAAATATCTAAAAACGCCCATCTCTAACTGATCGGCGAGTAGTTGAGCACTGGTATATATTGCATTTTACGGGCGAGCGTTGCCGCGTCAGAAATCGGTTTTACGTGCGTCAGAAGATGTTTCACTCTTTAATGTTATTCACAACATCTTCTCAATCGCGATGGCCTCTTAAGAATGCTTGGTCAGCTAAGGTATTTTAACTGGCAGAGAAGCATTTACCCAAGGATTTCAAGGTGTCACTTAATTTTAGGTCCAAGGTTTGAATCAACTTACTACCCTATATCCCATATAGGTGTTAATGGAACATTTTCATTTTCAAATTATCTAAATCTTGCTCTATAGATACTTGATAATATTTCGTTAATCCATTTTGTATTTATGTTACGCTCAAAGATCAAAACCCTCAGTAAGTGGAAAAATAGCTCACAACGCGTTGTGGTCACAGTTAAATATTTTTATTACTTGAAAGACTTTTAAATTGTCATAAAAAAAATCAATAATTATTTTAAGTGAATTATAAGTAATTTACAAATTATTTTTATTTTGTGTTCAGTAATTTATTACTTAATACGTTGATTTTTTAAATATAAAGTAATCTCAATAAATAACAAATACAGTTTTATTTTAATTTATGTAATTATATATCATATTTAATAATGACAAACATGTTATGCACTGATTTTATAAAATAAAAAATATTTCCTAAAGACATCTACCAAAACGTTTCCAGCCTAAGGGTGCGGCCAGAGTGCACTCAGATTCAGAGTCAGATTCAGATTCTGAAAACAAGCGCGAGAAATAAACAGTGTAGTCTAAGCAGGTTGCCTGCTTTTTCTCGCGCTTTGTTTTCTGAGTCTGAATCTGAATCTGAATCAGGAGTGCACTCTGGCCGTACCCTTCCACTACACTGTTTATTTGTCGCGCTTGTTTTCGGAATCTGAATCTGAATCTGAATCTGAGTGCACTCTGGCCGCACCCTAAGCCTAGTAGGATCCATATCGGAAAGTAGTGTACGTCGTAATCAAATCATATTCCATACGCGTCATGGCTTTTCTTCATTGCCACAACGCGTTGAGATCGAATAGCATGTCAGCCACGACACTAATTTCGCTATTTGGTCTTTCTGTTATTGCCACAACGCGTCGTGCGCGTTTTCATTAGAGCCATAACACGAATTTCGCCATGTGGATGTTTTACTGTGACCACAACGCGTTGTGACCTATTTTTCTGCTCACTGAGCGTTTTCGATCTTTGAGCGTAACATTTATATACTGTGCTGATGATTCGGCTGGTATGCTGCCATCAAGGCTGGCGACAAACGCAGCGAGTGTTTAAGCTAGCAATTAACTGTCTGCATGGTCGCCAGCTGAAGTATGCAAGGCAAGTGCAGAAAGTTTGTGTCCAACATTCGAGAGGTAGTCTTAATAGAGCTGAAACTATATTGTGCGACTTTGTGATATTTTTTTCGAGGCAAGTTCCTGTAGGCAAATTCCAGAATTAGAAAATCAAATTAAAGTATAGGGCAGCAACGAATGCCTTTATATGGCTGCTGCCGCTTCTCGTAGCCAGCCGCCGAGGGCCATGACCCTCTTGACCCTACGGTAAATACGCCCCTGGGTATACCTTCCTAAGAAAAATCCCCGCCCTTCACGACCTTTGGTTGAGCCGACCCACTCAAGTTCGAGTGTCCTAGAGGCTCCAGACTTGGAGGAGACCTTCCGTGGGGAGATGCCGTCCGCCTGTAACACCTCAAGAGGCACTGGCCAATTCTCGGCTTGAGGTCCCCTTAGGATCTCGCCGTCCGTAAACCCGGTGACGCTGTAAAGGTCATCAGAGACCAACTGCATAAATACTCAAAAAAAAAACAAAGAGAAAAGCAGCCTTGACAGATGGACGACAAAGCGATCCTATAATTTAGTGCTTTCTATTATTATTTGAGATGAGGTTTCCTAAAATACGATTCCTCTACCTATTGTTGCCTTATTCCGTCAGTACTTAACGAACAAAGGCAGTTAGTAGGTCAACGCACGCTGTTTTATCGTAAACAAGTTTGCTTGCAATAACATTTACGGTTTACGTGTCGCCCGGTAGTCTATTATGTAAGTTTTCCGTCCGTGTCTTGGATAATGTGCGGATTCTGTTTCTGAACTGCTGCTACTGACTAATGCTAAAAGCAGAGGCCTATAATATAAAGAGGAATGAATTATCTATAACAGCTATACTCTAAGTGTGTTCCGCGGAACCCTAGGGTTCCGTGATACCTCTGTCGGGGTTCCGCAAGAATTTAGAAATAAAAAAATCAAAACACCTCTCTCTGGTCGCTCCGCGGCTGTGCGGACTCCGCGGCCGCGCGGAGACAAAACGCTATGAATGTTATTTATTTATTTATTTGTATTTGTATAAGCTTGTGTTACATTAGCTGGTACAATATCTCATAAGTTTGGTCTCAACAATTTTATACTTGTACAACGCGTTCGCTCTAAGTTTGCCGGTCTGTGGAATGCGCGTACCCTCCCCCACGTGACAACAAAACTTATAATGTGTCATAGTTTTACCCAAATATCTAACGTACACAATTTTTATTGTTACAATTAAATAAAAAATTTCGAACGTCATACACTCATACCTATCGCCAGCGGCAAACTTAAAACGAGCGGGTAGTATACTTGTAAGCGCTCAGTCTCTTTGATAAAAGCCGCCTCTGAATTAGACGCTATAGTTGTCAACTAGCGACTTTCGTCTCTAACTTCAAAGGATAAAGTCGATATTGTTTACAACGCTATTTTTAAATTTCTGTTTTTATTTTTGCTTTTTGTTTATCAAAGGTGCCGACTCGAGTATTTTCGAGAATATTTGAGATCGAGTCTAGGACTAAGTATAAAAGCGGCGATCGCGCGTTGGCGTCGTCAGTTGATGATTAGCGTTCGGAGCGATAAGTTACTACCTACTTACAAGCTCGCTAGCGAGAAACTGGTGTTCATTGTTTTACTGCCTGCTGTATTCTGTTGTCTCAGTTTTATACATTTCTTCCCTGTAGGTTCTAAATTTAGTCTCTTATACGCAGTAACGATTGTGCATTATTTAAACCCCACTATCCTGACTTGTAACATTATAAATAAAGAAGAATGGAACGTTGGCTTAAAGGTGTTTAACGTGTTCCAACAACATCTTCTAATGACGCTGAATGTTCAAAAGCAATGCGCGCGGAGAATTTAGCAATCACCGATCCAGAAGATGATGCCACGAGTGCCACGACGTCAAGCTCGACGGTTTCAAAGACGAAAAAAAGGAAGTATGATGAATCTTATATCAGTTTCGGATTTGTTGATTCCAACGGCTCACCTCTCTGCATGCTCTGTAGTAAACTGCTTCCTAATAGTTCCATGGCACCTGCCAAATTGCGTCGACATTTAGAAACCGTACACCCCGAGACTAAAGACAAGAATAAAGAATTTTTTGTTCGCAAAAAAGATCAGTTATTAGAAAGTCAAAAAAATATGATGCATGTAACACAAACTACCAACGAAAAGGCCACGGAGGCATCATACTTAGTTAGCTATCGCATTGCACAAGCAGGTGAAGCGCACACTATCGCTGAGAAATTAATAAAACCATGTGTATTAGACATAACAAAATGTATGCTTGATGAAAAATCTGCAAAGCATCTTTCTACTGTTCCGCTATCAAACGATACTGTTTCACGACGAATCCATGATCTGGCAAGCTACGTCAAACAAGAACTAGTTACACGTCTACAAAATACACGATTCGCTTTGCAAATGGACGAGTCGACTGATGTCGCTGGTTTGGCTATCCTGCTGGTTATTGTGAGATATCCATATAAAAGTTCTTTTGAAGAAGACATGCTTATGTGTTCATCGCTGCTTACAAACACTACCGGGGAAGAAATTTTTAATAAAATAAATATATTTTTTGAAGAACATAATCTCAGTTGGAACAATTGCATTGACATTTGTACAGATGGGGCCAAGGCGATGACAGGTAAAACAGCAGGAGCAGTGTCACGAATGAAAAATAAAGCGCCTAATTGTAGTTCCAGTCATTGTATTCTGCATAGACAAGCACTTGCGATGAAGCAAATGCCGTCTAATCTAAAATTAGTTATGGATGAAGCGGTAAAAATAATTAATTTTATCAAATCACGACCACTACAATCCCGATTGTTCTCATTATTGTGTGAAGATTATGGCAGCAAACATAAAACACTGCTGCTCCATACAGAAGTGCGATGGCTGTCTCGGGGAAAAACTTTAACAAGGCTATTTGAACTTAGAGCCGAGTTACAAATGTTTCTTTCAGCAGATACTTCTTTTAATTTGAAGGACCGTTTGTATGATAAAACTTGGTTGTTCCGATTGTCTTTTATGGCGGATATCTTTCAAAAACTTAACGAATTAAATTTATCATTGCAAGGTAAACAGACAACAGTGTTTCAGGCCTATAATAAAATAACTACTTTTAAAAGAAAATTAGATTTTTGGATCATTTGCATTGGTAAGAAAGAAATAGAAAGTTTTACGTTACTCACTGAGTTTGTTAGCGAAAACGACTCAGAAATGTTTGAAGATAATGTGTTTGAAGAATTGGTCCAATATCTCAGTTCGATGCGCGCATCTTTTGAAAAGTATTTTCCCGAAGAACACAATACAAAAATTAAAGTGAACTCCTGGATTCATAATCCTTTTTTACCCAACTTGGAAAAGCCTGAAAACATGTCAAATGAGATATATGAATCTCTTTTAGAAATGTCATCAGACACAAGTATGGAGTCATTGTTCAAAACGACGCCTCTTAATGATTTTTGGTGCAGAATCCAAGATGAATATGCAATGCTTGGCCAAATGGCTCTGGATATTCTTCTCCCGTTCCCAACTACATATTTGTGCGAAACAGGATTCTCTACCTACGCAGCCACGAAAACAAAATATCGCAATAGACTGGACGCCGAAGCTGATATGAGACTCCAACTTTCTTCCATCAAACCTGATATCAAGCAATTGATGAAAAATAAAAAACAGTTTCATACCTCCCACTAGTTAGATTTTTTCTTTTTTAATGTTTTCTATTATTGTCCTTACCAAGTGGTGAAGTAAATAATAATTAGTAACGGATACATTGTACTTTTATTATGCTGATTAATATAGAATACACTTATAAAAATAATTGTTTTATTGTAGGGTTCCATCAAGTATTTTGCTTCCCAAAAGGGTTCCGTCATTTAAAAAGTTTGAGAACCACTGTCTATAATATAAAAAGGAATCGCTGAATGTGTTGCTAAGCCCAAATCTCGAGAACAGCTGAACCGATTTCGATAATTCTTTTTTTTGAATATTCCTTGAAGTACGCGGAGGGTTCTTACGCAGAGAAAAATTAAAAAAAATGCCTATAAAAGTCCAAAAACAACAATTTTCTATACTCCCATACAAACGATTCGTAATAATACTAAAAAGTCAATTTGAACTTTAATACCATACCATAAATTTCAAATGTTAGTGGAGAGGTTCCGGGAAGGCAAAACAATCGAGTGACGTGATGTCAATAGAAGTTTGGAAAAGGCAAATATACCATTTTCAGATTTTTTTATAATTATATGAAGGGGCATTTTTGTCTACACTACAGCTCTATACCGAAGCGAAGCGAGGGCGGGCCACTACACCAATTAGCACACACCAATTAGCATAGCAAAGGACTGTAGGCTTGTGTTATGGAATACTAGGGTAACGGAAATAATACATGTACCGGTACATATATAAGTATATTTAAATAGAAAATACATATTAATCATCCATGACTGGAGTACAAATGCTCGTATTCATCACACAAACTTCTGCCCTCACTCTGCCACTGAGGTCGTCAATTACCTGGATGAAGACATAGGATACTTTTATATCCCGAAAAAATGTGAGTTAACGCGGACAACCGCTGCTAGTTACTTGGCGCGATTAGACTTGGAGCTCTATTTTTGAATCACTCGTCTGACATAGTATCGTGGAATGCGACATAAGTCACCTTCGACTTTCAAGTCGCATAATACTGATTTTCCGTATTTTTGAATCATTCGTCACCGGTGTTACCTGTTTAATACGAAATATAAAATTTTACTCAGTTCACACAGAAAAAAATATAAACCGGTAAATACCGCAATGAAAACCGAACAAAAATTCTCGTTGTCGTTTCATATAAAGCATGACAATAATAGATTATTGTCGTCTAATAGCACAAAAAAATTGACAATTATTCTATCATTAATCTACACCATTCGCCATGCAGCGAGTGGTCTCACCCATTCGTTGCACTCGAGCGATTCAAAAATACAGAATTAATTATGTCGAATGAAATTTAGTAGAAATCGAGCGTTCGACGCAAGACGAGTGATTCAAAAATAGACCTCTTGGTCGTTAGCCTGAATAAGATTGCCAATGGAATTCGGGTAAACAACTAAGTGTAAATGAACGAAGTCTAGTTCTTCCGTATTCGTGTAGATTTCCTTTTGTTTATCCGACACCGTCTTCCAGCCCGTATTCTAGTGTAAATATTGCTTCGGGTGCCCGAATACGAGTGACGTCTTTCGGGTGCCCGAATACGAGTGACGTCTTTCGGGTGCCCGAATACTGGCTAATGATCAAATGTAATTGTCGCATTTGATAAGGGAACGAGGCAAATGCCACTATGGTGCGCAAGCGCATGTGACGTCTCGCTCTAATTACTGAGCCTCGTAATGGCGTAAAAGAGTCGATAATACGACCCAGTTCCTTTGCTTACCTACTAGGAGGCCGTCCATTAATCACGTTAGATTTTTTTTTGGCGTTTTTTAACCCCCCTCCCCCTTGGTGATATATGGTGAGGTTTAAGACTAACCACCCCCCCATCCCATATCACGTGTATTTTAAGTAAATTTGAATTTTTATAATTTTAATTTTTTAAGCATGTAATTGCTTGATGTTTTAATTTAAAGCGTCTTCCACGCGGACCAGGCAGCAGACGGGACCCGCACCCTTCGCAATCCGGACGAATGCGCTGACCAATTATTAGGCCTAGGGCCGTGGTAGCATCATTGGTCAGTGCATTCGCCCGGATTGCGAAGGGTGCGGGTTCGAGTCCCGTCTGATGTCTGGTCCGCGTGGAATATTATATGAACATGAACATTATTTAATGTACAGTATCCTTGGACCACGGAAATACACGTGATATATTACTACACCCCCCCTCCCCCCCCCCGAGACCCTTAATATTTTAGAAAGCTCTCAACTTGCTGAATTCATCCTTACATATTGTGGGTACGCCTATATAAATTGTCAAATTGGTAAACTTTATGGCGATAGTTATTCTCTATCAATCCCACTGCCTACTTGGTTTGAATCTACTTGGTTCACAATAAATTATTTATTGAAAAACTCGACTGGCCTCCGTTCCTTTGTTGCCCCGAGGCCTCTGGACCTCTAAATCCGGCCCTGATCAATCCTATATTTTATGACAGCGAAAATGGAGCCTGTAGCTATAGACAAATCAACGAATGTTACAAATATAAAAACAAACTTATGACTTTAGGCGTTGTTTAAACTAAAGCATTAACTATGCCTAGCAGAATAGACACCCAGGAAACTCACCATCAGAAACACAACATCACCAATACATATTTAATTACGTAAGTGTATGTTTGTCTAATTATTAAGAATGTGATGGAACATCACATCAATGCATTTTTTAAGTTTTCAAGTCATCTTTCAATTGACGACACTGTTTGAAATAAAACAGAGAGAAAAACATAGCTCTGGCTGAGTTTCTTGCCGGTTCTTCTCATTAAAAGATGGTCTCCCGCCCGCCGTAGATTTACCAACCGATGGCATAGAGTTGACGTTCACAAGAGCTTGTAACAGCCTAGACTGAATAAATAATTTAGAGTTAGAATATGCATTGTTATATAATGTGCTCTCCTGTAAAGCGTTGGTTATTTCCCTAGACTGGAAAGTCCGATCCGAGCGCTGAGTATGAAGATAAAAATAAAACTTCATAATTATAACATAATGTTTTATTTATACAACAATGAAACTGTTCATAAACACCGTCACATTTGAGGATCGGTTGGTACAATACAATGACACCACGACCTGCCTGCTACTCAAAGTTCCTGGGTTTGAATTAGGGTTACCAACTTTTTTTCTATAAAACATAGTATTTTCTAAGCTTTTACCTCTAAAAATATAGTCGAAGACAAAAAACTGGAAAAAATATAGTATGTGTTTAAAATATTTACTTTATTTTTAAAATTAGTATATTTTTGCTGCTCTATGCTTTAATAATTCAGTTTTTATTTTAAGAAAGCGTTTATAGGCAAGAGTCTGCTTTAAGTAAAATATAGTAGTTTCGCCTGCTATACATATATATATTTTTTTAGGAATATAGTATTTGATCCCCTAATATTATATAGTAGGGTTGGCAACCCTAGTTCGAATACTGGTAGGAAGTTTTTTATCTAAAAGGGTAGAGTTGCAGAAACTCTAAGAGACTCTAACTCTAAAGAAGAGAGAAGTGGAGTGATTCAGGCAACAGGGTGTGTTGTCGGAATCACTCCAGCCAGCCCAAATCATTCAGGAATGCCCCCAGTGCCTTCACATTGGTGATTGCCTCTTGGAGATTTCCCAGTGAGCCGAGGTATTCCGCCCTGTATTCGGCTACTCCGTTGCATTCCAGCAGAAAGATACTTTAAAACTTAATGCTCT
Source organism: Chilo suppressalis (assembly GCA_902850365.2). Lineage (NCBI taxonomy): Eukaryota > Metazoa > Arthropoda > Insecta > Lepidoptera > Crambidae > Chilo > Chilo suppressalis. The sequence goes on from OU963915.1 coordinate 16,879,459, forward strand.
TTTTTCATCAATAGGCGTATACCAGTTCAGGGAGTTCGGCCAGTACAGTATCAACGTGTCCGAAGTGACGAAGGATTCCTGCCTGCCCCGGATGACGGCCGAGCCGGACGCCGCCGCGCTGCCTATTCTGACCGCCGTGGTCACCCTTCTGTCCATGGCCACGCTCTGGTACATCATCAAGGGGATCGGCAAGAGAATAGTGGCTGGCAGGTTGTACGCGAGGTATATGGCGAGGTGAGTTAACATCCCACAGCCTACCTAATATTATAAAATAGCGGGTGGTTTCAGATCGTATATAGCAGATGTATCAACTAGTAAATTGTCACGTCACCTCATCAAGATGGTCAGCGAGAGGATAGTGGCTGGCAGGTTGTACGCACGGTATAATATGGCGAGGTGAGATTATTATTATTTCTTAATTAGGGGCTATGCGGCAGTCCCATTGGACCTGTAGTCACTGCGATCTAAAAGACCTATTGGGACTCGCTACCAATTTAAAGTATCTCTTTTAGTTAACGATATTAAATACCATAGATACACAACGTGCGCTGAAAATGTGTCCCAATCAAGAAGTGAACACTTCTCAAACACTTCTTGTTTCACAGTCACGTGTGGACCGATGAAAAGTCAAGATGCCGCAGACCTTCGTGAAAAAATACCTTATAAACTAGAGGGTGGTTTAAGGTCGTAGCAGATATCAACTCTGAAAGGGGTCGTCTCGTCACCGTATCAATTTAAGGTGGTAGCGTATATCATCTCTGAAAGGGCTCGTTTCGTCACCGTATCAATTTAAGGTCGTAGCAGATATCAACTCGGAGAGGACTCGTTTCGTCACCGTATCAATTTAAGGTCGTAGCAGATATCAACTCGGAGAGGACTCGTTTCGTCACCGTATCAATTTAAGGTCGTAGCAGATATCAACTCGGAGAGGACTCGTTTCGTCACCGTATCAATTTAAGGTCGTAGCAGATATCAACTCTGAAAGGGCTCGTTTCGTCACCGTATCAATTTAAGGTCGTAGCAGATATCAACTCGGAGAGGACTCGTTTCGTCACCGTATCAATTTAAAGTCGTAGCAAATATCAACTCAGAAAGGGCTCGTTTCGTCACCGTATCAATTTAAAGTCGTAGCAGATATCAACTCGGAGAGGACTCGTTTCGTCACCGTATCAATTTAAAGTCGTAGCAAATATCAACTCTGAAAGGGCTCGTTTCGTTACCGTATCAATTTAAAGTCGTAGCAGATATCAACTCGGAGAGGACTCGTTTCGTCACCGTATCAATTTAAAGTCGTAGCAAATATCAACTCTGAAAGGGCTCGTTTCGTCACCGTATCAATTTAAAGTCGTAGCAAATATCAACTCTGAAAGGGCTCGTTTCGTCACCGTATCAATTCAAGGTCGTAGCAGATATCAACTCGGAAAGGGCTCGTTTCGTTACCGTATCAATTTAAAGTCGTAGCAGATATCAACTCGGAGAGGACTCGTTTAGTCACCGTATCAATTTAAAGTCGTAGCAAATATCAACTCTGAAAGGGCTCGTTTCGTCACCGTATCAATTCAAGGTCGTAGCAGATATCAACTCGGAAAGGGCTCGTTTCGTCACCGTATCAATTTAAAGTCGTAGCAGATATCAACTCGGAGAGGACTCGTTTAGTCACCGTATCAATTTAAAGTCGTAGCAAATATCAACTCTGAAAGGGCTCGTTTCGTCACCGTATCAATTTAAAGTCGTAGCAGATATCAACTCGGAGAGGACTCGTTTCGTCACCGTATCAATTTAAAGTCGTAGCAAATATCAACTCTGAAAGGGCTCGTTTCGTCACCGTATCAATTTAAAGTCGTAGCAAATATCAACTCTGAAAGGGCTCGTTTCGTCACCGTATCAATTCAAGGTCGTAGCAGATATCAACTCGGAAAGGGCTCGTTTCGTTACCGTATCAATTTAAAGTCGTAGCAGATATCAACTCGGAGAGGACTCGTTTAGTTACCGTATCAATTTAAAGTCGTAGCAAATATCAACTCTGAAAGGGCTCGTTTCGTCACCGTATCAATTCAAGGTCGTAGCAGATATCAACTCGGAAAGGGCTCGTTTCGTTACCGTATCAATTTAAAGTCGTAGCAGATATCAACTCGGAGAGGACTCGTTTAGTCACCGTATCAATTTAAAGTCGTAGCAAATATCAACTCTGAAAGGGCTCGTTTCGTCACCGTATCAATTCAAGGTCGTAGCAGATATCAACTCGGAAAGGACTCGTTTCGTCACCGTATCAATTTAAAGTCGTAGCAGATATCAACTCGGAGAGGACTCGTTTCGTCACCGTATCAATTTAAAGTCGTAGCAAATATCAACTCTGAAAGGGCTCGTTTCGTCACCGTATCAATTTAAGGTCGTAGCGTATATCAACTCTGAAAGGGCTCGTTTCGTCACCGTATCAATTCAAGGTCGTAGCAGATATCAACTCGGAAAGGGCTCGTTTCGTCACCGTATCAATTTAAAGTCGTAGCAGATATCAACTCGGAGAGGACTCGTTTCGTCACCGTATCAATTTAAAGTCGTAGCAAATATCAACTCTGAAAGGGCTCGTTTCGTCACCGTATCAATTTAAGGTCGTAGCGTATATCAACTCTGAAAGTAGCATAATATCAACTCACGCCTTTCAGTGTTCTTTGTATGAAATTCGCTACTCCAACGCACAATTATCAGTATCGTCACGTAGTCGCCTTGCCTTGGGACAAGCTCGTGTTTCTTTATGGGGCGATTACTTTACGATTCCGATATTCTTTAGGCGCGTTATGAAGAAATGATGAGAGTGAAATTTTAAGATGCTCGCGTATCACTGTAACACAAAAGTAACACCATGAAGTTGGCCGCTAAACCGCATATTAAGAAAAGCTACCAACAAAATAGAAAAAGAATATATATTAGCCGCGCATGTTGGCACGCTCGTCGCCTCTGAACACTGTTTTCATATTTATAGTATTTATCATTATGTTTCTAGTTTCTATATTCACAACACGTGTTTTAGTTTCATACAAGTGACAATTACATATGTGCTAATAAATTATATTCAGTAGTGATTTAAATTGATTTTTTTGATTATTTATTTAATTTTTCAAATTAAAACTGAATTTTATTGACTGTGTTGACTATCCTTTTCCAGTCCCTTTATATTTTTTTTCTTATTAATTATTTGCATGCAATTAAAAACTAATTTTTAACGATGCCAAAGAAGTATAACTTCTCACGTGCGTACATAAGTACACGCACCCATTTTTTTATGCTGAAACTTTGGCAAAAAAGTATATAGTGCCACCCTCCTGATGGTAATCGGCCACATAGCTTATAGACTTTTGCCTACCCTGACTCAATCTCCTACACCATGGAGCTCTGGAACCATACTGACAAAAACAACACAACCAAAAGGCAATGTTATTTTATTTTATTGTAGTCTTTTGCGTGCACTTTTAACTTATAAGGTGCCCGACGGCGCAAGTGGTTAGCGCGTTTGGCTGCAACTTCGTAGCGGTCGGTCATTGGATGGGATACCAAAAAAATTACTTTCACGAGCTCCTTCGTGCTTCGGAAAGCGCGTTAAGCAGTTGGACCCGGCTGCATTAGCAGTCGTTAGCCACCAATAGTGCCCGCGTGGTAGGTCATGACTAGGATTGCCACCCGTACTTTATTATAAATTATTGTACGTTATTTCGGGTAATTGTACTCTATACTTTATGCCAACAATAAAGTACACGAAAATACTTTATTTAATGTGATTTGATTACTTGGTGATTAATTTTACATAAAATGTACAAAAAGAGTACAAAAATATTGTTTGCGTATAACAGAACCACAGAATGTATAATATGTCACCCTTAACTCATTCCTGCAACATTGTCGCGGCTGTATGGCTTTGTACAATGGCCTTTCCGATTGCGATAAGAACTACAGATTTTTAGTAGCCACAAATTATTCATTAAAAGTTGCTATACGCAACGTAAAATATATTTTTAAGCTTACTAATAAAGTGGAATAAAAAGTACTTTATTTTGGACACAATCTACTTTTATTTCTACCTTTAATCTCCAATGTACTTTATTTGGACATAAAAAAGGTGGCAACCCTAGTCATGGCCCAATCTCCCTTTTCTATACATTGGGAAGGCCTGTGCCCCAACAGCGGAGATATTGATTGGCTGATGATGATATCTTGTCGTAGGGAGGACAATGAACTCGGCTCGGAGACGCGAGTGTTGACAGCAGAAGCCAACGTGCCCCGTTCTCCTACTCGTTCGAGGCTTCGTTCATTGGACATCTTCAGAGGATTCTGCATCGCGCTTATGGTAACTATTAAGAGGGGAGGCGCGCAATGTTTTTTTTCACACAAACGCTCTCGACTGATTCCTCCTTGATTTTTTGAAGTGAAAACTTCTTTAGCGGCGTTGTACACTTTTTTTTTGTATGGTTAAAAAATGTTAAACTCCCGTCTGGTTAAACACGTGGGCTGATCGCATCATGACACACAATAAAATTGGAAAGGTTGTTCACTTTCAATATATTGGACGAAACATAGTACTATTTTATTTTACCGTATTATATATAATAATAAGTCTCTATCTAGGACGTCCATGTGGCAGCTAAATTGCGAAGAAAATGCATTTTTTTACAATAAATGTCACTAGATGCGCTTAAATGTGATTCATATAAGTTGATTTCTTTACAATAGATGTCGCTAAGTGCGCTTAAACGTGATTCATGTAAGTTGATTTTTCTGAGAGATAAACTTTTTTAATGTAATATAAATTGTCATGTTTGTGTACGATAGCGCAATAAATAAATATTGTATTCTACCACATACATATACTTTTATACTAATAACTACAGCAATTCGTGCAAAATTATTCCCTAACCATTCCAAAATATCAAAAATGCACAACGTTAATATTCAAGTCTTTATTCGGAGTGCAACCCGTCGTTTTTTTTAATCATTCTATGCTCATATGTTTTCCCTTTTCCGATAACTTGTGATTTAAAGAAACTATAAGCCCTGAAAAAAGCTATATATATATATATATTTAGGTCCGCGGTAGCATATTGCCTCTTTAGGATATTCTATATCCAAATGCAAGGGATTTGAGATATAAGTACTTATATCTCTCAACTAATAATGAGTCAATAATTGCCAGATTTTCGTGAACGCTGGCGGCGGTGGTTACGCCATCTTCTCCCATAGCGTGTGGAATGGGCTCACAATAGCAGACGTAGTGTTCCCTTGGTTTGCGTTCGCTATGGGTGAAGCTTTGGTCCTGTCCCTCAACGCTAGACTGAGGACCTCGATGCCCCGTACTACAGCCCTGTATCAGGTATGTTAAGCTAAAAGCATTTCTTTCACTAAACTCAGTAATCCATATATATAAAACTCAAAGGTAACTGACTGACATAGTGATCTATCAACGCACAGCCCAAACCACTGGACGGATCGGGCTGAAATTTGGCATGCAGGTAGATGTTATGACGTAGACATCCGCTAAGAAAGGATTTTGATCAATTCTACCCCCAAGGGGATAAAATAGGGAATGAAAGTTTGTATGAAACTTTGTCAATTTTAAACCGATCGGGCTGAGACTTTGCATGCAGGTATAAGAAGAATCATAGATGAATGTCATTGTGTATAATAAAAGCCTGAGAACAAAAACTGTAGTCTATACTTCAGCTCTACACCAAAGCGAAGCGAGGGCGGCCCGCTAGTTTTTAATAAATGTTCTTTTAATTTCCTTTTAATGTCTTTTAACCTCTCAAATTACGTAGTGAATTTAAAACTCAAGTCATAACGACGTCATCAACAAAATGGCTTCTCAAATACCGGCTCCGATAAAAAAAAATATTACGCTGTAGCCAACCCATTAATTATCATTTCGTAAACTCACGAGGAGCTCGATGGCGCCGGTGGTTATCGCGTTCGGCTGCAATCGTTGAATTTAAGCAACTTTCGCAGTGGTCGGTCATTGGATGGGTGACCAAAATCTTCTATCTCGAGTGCCTCCGTGCTTCGGAAGGCACGTTAAGCCGTTGGTCCCGGCTGCATCTGCAGTCGTTAGCGCCCGCCAATCCGCACTGGGCGTCGTGGTGGGTCTAGGCTTGTTGAAAATATATCGATGTATCGATATATCGATATTTTTTGTTCGATATATCGATATTTTTTGCCGATATATTTTGATTCGATATATCGATACATCGATACAAAATAACCAATATTGAAATTCGTATCAAAAACGATATTTTTTTAATTATTAGCGGCATATCACGATCTAACTAAATTAGTATCTGGAAAAATCGTAACTGGATCTCAGATTAATGATATTCAACATATCTATGATCTGTGCTGTATTTAGTATTGTCTATTATTTGTAAATCTGTTTCGCTGGTGAATTGGTTGTGCTGATTTCCATTATAGTCTGTGGAAGTGTGTAACTGTCTAGTCTTGTTTACGAAAGATGGCAGCTGAGAGGCCCTGCAATCATTTTCATCATTCGGAAATAGGGTCTATTTTTAGATAATTTTCGTTCCATTATTATTCCGCGTGTCATATTTCGTGAGATACTGTACTGCCATGTAGTGTAGCGGCAATTTGGTACTTTGATGATTCTTTCTTTAATTATAATTTGTATTGAACTATTATTACTGTGCTAGGCTGACCTAAATATATTTTTGGGAAAATTGGTCCGATATATCGATGTTTTTTTCGCGATATATCGAAGCCGATATTGATATTTCTTAAAATATCGATGTATCGACATCCCTAGGTGGGTCATGGCCCAATCTCCCTATTCTATCCATAGGGAAGGCCTGTGCCCCAGCAGTGGGGACATTAATAGACTGATGATGATGATGAAACGAAAGTTTACTAATTGATAAATTTTACTTTCAGTCGATTATCAAAACATTATATTTTTTTGAGTTGCCTAAAGTTTACATTAAGTTTACATTACGATATAAAATAAACGCAAAGTCGGTTATATTCCGAGAAACATATATCTAAGCCTATTTTCTTCTTCTCTTAAGAAATCCCCGTCGCATGTGTGCGTGACTCTATTGTCAGATTGTTAGAAAGCAGTCAATGTGTGCATGTGTAGCGCCGAGCTTATCTACCACATGTAGTAGATATTTTTATCTGCTGCTTCCGTACAGTCAATACTGTATCTAGACGTGTATATAGTTATCGATTTTTAATTTTGACGACCTCCGTGGCCTAGTGGCTTGTACGCCGGGTTTCATGGTGTCGACGATTCGGAGAGGTTCCGGGTTCGTATCCCGGTGGAGGCAGATGTTTGTGTGATGAATACGAGCATTTGTACTCCAGTCATGGCTGTTTGATATGTATTTCTATGATTTTTATTTATTTTTTAAGCATTTAACTGCTAGATGTTTAAATCTAAAGAAAAGTTTAAAATCCACGCGGACCAGGCAGCGGACGGGACTCGAACCCGCATCCTTCGCTATCCGGGCGAATGCACTGACCATTATGCTACCACGGCCCTATTAGCCGCGTCGAAATTTTCCTAGCCTTAAGCTGCAAGGCAGCGCCATCTCCTCGCATTGTAGGTAACCCACAATTTCAAATGAATACTTTTTCAAGTATTAAACATTTGAAAGAAGAAATAGCAATTATAGTTATGATTTTTTTTTAATTTTTTAAGCATGTAACTGCTAGATGTTTAAATCTAAAGAAAAGTTTACTAGAAAAAAGCCTTGCAGCTTAAGGCTAGGAAAATTTCGACGCGGCTAATAGGGCCGTGGTAGCATAATGGTCAGTGCATTCGCCCGGATAGCGAAGGATGCGGGTTCGAGTCCCGTCCGCTGCCTGGTCCGCGTTAATTTTTTTTCTAGTAAACTTTTCTTTAGATGTATTTCTATATAAATATACTTATGTATGTACAATTTAAGTATTGTAACGGATAGACCGTTACTCTGGCATCCCATAACACAAGCCTTACAGTTGCTTACTTAGGGCTAGGCTAGTGTTGGAAATATTTATCTTTTATTTATTTATTATATTTATCATTTTTTTTCCAACACTCACCCCAATTAACCTAGCCCCAAAGTAAGCACTGTAGGCTTGTGTTATGGGATACTAGGGTAACGGATATAATACATATAATATACATATATAAGTATATTTATATAGAAATACATATTAAACATCCCATGACTGGATTACAAATGCTCGTATTCATCACACAAATATCTGCCCCCACCGGGATTCGAACCCGGGATCTCTCCGAGTAGGCGACATCTTGAAATCCGGCGTACAAACCACTCGGTCGTCAAAATGAAAAATCGTTAACTATATTTATTAGACGTGTATATAGTTAAAGTTTTTTATTTTTTTGATGTCATAATGTTGTCTCCGTAACAGGTGGCTAGCCGTTCCCTATCGATGGCTCTGATCGGCATAATGTTGTCGTCTGTGAACGTCTCGTGGGACAACGTTCGGTTCCCGGGCGTGCTACAGAGACTGGCCGCCATGTATCTCATAGTTGGTGCTTTGGAATGTGCCTTTATGAGGACCAGCCAGAATATAACGCCAGGTTAGTATAGTTTTTTTTTATAAATAGAGGTAGGCAAATGACTCTACCCCACCTGATGTTAAGTGCTAATAAAGTCCAAACGCGAAGATTGCTGGTACAGCAGTTATAAACTGCCACACCAATCATCCTCACCTTGCCGGCCTGCAAAAGTGCTTCTTCACGCCTCTCTTAGAGGACCCCAGATTGTAGGATGGAGGGAACACTTGCGCGGATAAAGAATTCCACTTACGAATAGTACGACAAAGAAATGAGTCACCAAATTTTTTTGTTCGTGTAGGAATAGTGGCCACACTAAGTCGGTGGCAACGTAGGCCAGCTCGCGTGGTCCTCTGAAGAATATACTAATAAAGTAATAAAATAGTGTACTCGTTTATTATATTGTTACGTGTCGGGATGGGGTTCGAAATTATATGCCAGTTCACGCTTGACAGTACTTTATTCACCACACAGTTAACACACAATGTTAATCACAAAACACTCACTATACAAGTCTTTAAACAATCGCACTTGAAAACTTTACTTGCACTTTGATCGCCTTTGTAGTCGTTCCGTAATCGCTGTTGAAATTCAACAGTTATCGCCTTGAAAGTAAACTGGCTCTACGCGGCGCCGATCGCGCTTATATGGGCCAATCGACGCATTCTAGAAAAGTGCCGTTAAATTGAGAGTTAACTAGCACCTGCGAGTGCGTAGTACCTACTTATACGTAGGTAACGCGCATAAGTTGTAAACAAGTGCAGATGTCGTTGCACTTTCTCCCTTACGCCGGACTGCATAAGGCTCATATTAGAATAGGCCGCGGTACTCCTCCCGCGGTGTTCAGGTAAAATCGGTCTCCAGTATTTTCGCGGTTAAGTTTCGGTAAAGAAAATTGTCGGCTACCAACGATGCGAAGAGATGACGCTGCCTTGCAGCTTAAGAAATACTAGAAGAAATTCGACACGGCAAAGAGGTCGCGGCTGCGATCGTTGAATTTAAGCAACTTTCGCAGAGGTCGGTCATTGGATGGGTGACCAAAAATCTTCTATATCAAGTTCCTCCGTGCTTCGGAAGGCACGTTAAGCCGTCGGTCCCGGCTGCATCTGCAGTCGTTAGCACCTACCAATCCGCACTGGGCTCGCGTGGTGGGTCATGGCCCAATCTCCCTATTCCATCTATAGGGAAGGCCTGTGCCCCAGCAGTGGTGACATTGAGAGGCTCATGATAATGATGATGATTGTAGTATTTGCTAGATTTGTGTAGTCAAATAGAAGTTAGTATTGTAGCATTTGCGAGATTTGTACAGTCAAAATAAAGTGTAGTTTTGTAGTACGCAATTTTGTAGAACTTCCGTGATTGCTCTAGAGTCAAATAAATATACGTGACTTTCTCGTACTTTCATGATCAATGTAGTCAAAAAATATTTAATTTAATTAAGTCTTGAAAATCTTGAAGTGCAATGGCAGCGGTTTCTGTCTTTTAACTTTGGTTTAGGTTAATGCTGCATCTTTGAAATCTATATATATAAAACTCAAAAGGTGACTGACTGACTGACATAGTGACCTATCAACGCATAGCCCAAGCCACTGGACGGATCGGGCGGAAATTTGGCATGCAGGTAGATGTTATGACGTAGGCATCCGCTAAGAAAGGATTTTGATCAATTCTACCCCCAAGGAGATAAAATACCGAAGCGAAGCGAAGGCGGGCCACTAGTGTAACATAAACTTTATTTTATTCAAGATGATTTATTAAAAGCTAAATATATCTTTTTTTACATCAAGATATCATCTCTTAGATTACAAGAATAATTGTCAACAGAAACTTATTATCAGCTTTTAACAGAATTAGTGACTTGCTCGTACACATTAAGATTAACCGTTTCCGGTAAAATTACAATAGCAGTCTTGTACTTGTTATATAGTCATCAACCTCCTTATTAATTAACGCAGACTATGCTTGGACTAGTTATCCTCGAAACTTAAGAGGTGGTGATAGATTTGTTTTAGACTTTGCACCAAAAACCTCGGTGTACCAGAAAAGCTGTTATAACATATGCATTAAAGTATACAACATAATTCCAAATCAATTCAAGTACGGACCGGTTAATAAATAAATGTTTTAATAGTACAAATGAATTCTTATTATAAATTAATAATTGTTATTGTGTTGACATAATGAAGAAATGGCTATACACTTCGAAAATATGACATGTTCTGTACAATTGTGGTTATGACAACCATAGTGGCCTAACTCATTTTTTAACCATAGTGGCCTGTCTTACTTAGGCCAGTATGGCACCTCAAATTTAGATCACAGACTAAAAACCGTAACAGTGATTATGCTGACATCTAGTGAATATTCGTTGTATCACTTTTAGATCACTCTGGCTCTATCAAAATGATCAATTTGAACTGGAAAAAATCATAAACTCAATATTGTAAAAAAATGAGTTAGGCCACTTAGTCCAGTCGGAATAGCCATAATTTGGACCGACTTCTATTCTAAGACACCAGCGCTTAGCCAATTTTTTCCTAGGTAGTATAGACCCCCACGAATATGCCTTCCATTTGTCCCCGCTAGAACCCGTGTTTTGTAGCCAGGAAAATTGTTTAAACAAAGAAAAACCGTTTTTTTTTTGAGTTTTTTTGCTGGTAAACGGGGATTTTGAAAAATTTTTTGAATCAAAGTTGTTCATTAGCTTGCCCTCTACAAAATCAGTTCTATGAAAAAATAACGTGAGATTGTTAGTTTAGCAGTAAATTGCAATTATGTCGGTTTTACGTTTGCAACAATTCAACATGTTATAATAAACATTTTGATTTCTAAAGTAGTTTATCATGTGGGTAACGCCACTCCCAAGAGAGTCATGTAAAATTTATCGACCTGTGTCGCAAACTTTAGCAACAATTCTCAATCTCCGAAAAAAAAGTACTTACCTGTCCCGTCTTTCCCAGAAGGCGCACAGCGGGAAAAAAAAATTCAGGTGATTCGATTCACCAAGAATTTTGAGGAATCGATCGAGTAGAAAATAATCGTTAATAAAAATGTTTGTTTTTGGCCGATTTAATTTTTTTTTAAAAATTGACGTAGAATATTTTTTTTTAAACTAATGTATTTTTCTCTCCTCAACTCGAATATACTATTCTGAATATATATATATATATATATATAATATGTATAATACTAATATACCCTGAGAATTCCGATTATGAACCGGAAGAAAAAAGGACGAAATTAATTTAATTAGAAATATAGAATACAACGCAGTCTTGTAATCGAATTTTAGTTAATAGTTTTGTAAATAATATCTGTACATAAATAAACTGAATTTTTTAAATTTTCAATCGTATATTCGAGTTGAGGAGAGAAAAATACATTAATTTAAAAAAAAAAATATTCTACGTCAATTTTTAAAAAAAATTTAAATCGTCCAAAAACGAACATTTTTATTAACGATTTTTTTCTACTCGATCAATTCCTCAAAATTCTTGGTGAATCGAATCACCTGAATTTTTTTCCCCGCTGTGCGCCTTCTGGGAAAGAAGGGACAGGCAAGTACTTTTTTTTCGGAGATTGAGAATTGTTGCTAAAGTTTGCGACACAGGTCGATAAATTTTAAATGACTCTCTTAGGAGTGGCGTTACCCACATGATAAACTACTTTAGAAATCAAAATGTTTATTATAACATGTTGAATTGTTGCAAACGTAAAACCGACATAATTGCAATTTACTGCTAAACTAACAATCTCACGTTATTTTTTCATAGAACTGATTTTGTAGAGGGCAAGCTAATGAACAACTTTGATTCAAAAAAATCTTCAAAATCCCCGTTTACAAGCAAAAAAACTCAAAAAAACCGGTTTTTCTTTGTTTAAACAATTTTCCTGGCTACAAAACACGGGTTCTAGCGGACAAATGGAGGGCATATTCGTGGGGGTCTATACTATCTAGGAAAAAATTGGCTAAGCGCTGGTGTCTTAGAATAGGTCTCATGTTTATTCCGACTGGACTAACTATGGTTCTCATGGCCTCAATTATTGGAATGCTACTACTACTCAATTTAAAATTGATTTTTTAAATAATTTATAAACTTTCATTTCTTAATTAGTCTAAGCTTATTCCCTGTTTATTAATAAGGGGGTGAATTGGTACTTTTTAATCGACTTCAAAAAGCTGGAGGTTCTCAATTCGATAGTTTTTAGGTTTAAAGAAGAAAATTGAACACTTATAAGAACGCTTTATTGTCCGTCTGTCTGTGAAGTTACGACCCATTATCTCGAGAAAGAGATCTTTAAAGTATCTAGTTGAAATTTAAACCAGACACTTAAGTCTACAGTATCTGTAAGTTGGGGGGGAAAAACATCAAAATAAAATATTCATCTGAAGTGAAACTTCTTTTCTTAAATAACCTAACATAAGACGGTGCATAAGGCATATGAGTATGAAGTAGCGCACGCATAACTCACATGTCTCATATATGTGTGTGTGTATTGTCGTGTGTGACGCTCGTTTACGCTAGTAGCGATTCAGCCTTCGTCGATATCAACTTTCATGCTTGTCGGGAAGAGCTGCGCACCCATCGCTCACACACCCACACACACATATTTATATATACATACTGTCGTGACATATTGTCCTGTGACGCTCGTGACGCATTTCCATTTCATCTTTTCCATGAGATTTTTTTATTAACACCCCGCCCGAAAGGAAGTTTCACTTGAAAAATCTAATTTAAAAGTCAACGTAAAAATAGGAGACACGGCTAGTTAAGTTGCGTACTTATATATTTGTACGGAACCCTCCTATTCGCACTTGTCCGGTTTTATCAGCTATTTATTATTATTGTTTTGTTACAGGGCGTTCCCTGTTAAGAGATCTCGCGGCGGGATGGCAGCAGTGGCTTGCCACTCTTGTGTTGGTAGCCATGCAGGTAAGAATATGAAGTCGTATGGACTAAATAAAATAATAACTAATTATAAGGCGTTTTTAGAATAACGATGCGCGATTATGATGCCGATGCGACTGGATGCCATTATTGGAAGCCGATGCCATCTAGTTTTGACATGACAACGTCTTAAAATTCGATGGAGTAGGCTGCACGCATGAAAAAACATGACTCATGCGGCGTTACCTCGCTCTGAGGCGTTCAATTTAAGGCTTGAAGTGCAAGCGAGAGCGCGCAACGAGCGACAAAGAGGCACAATCGGCCTCCGCGTTTGGCAGCGTTCGACATAAAATATGTCTCTCTCCTACTTGAGTGAGCAATGCGTCCACGTGGATAGCTGCTATACAATACATTACAATACATTTACATGTTTTCGTCAAGTATGAAGTGCATTGAAAAGTTAATGTGGTGTCAATTGTTTATAGCTACGATAATTGCGGCGATAAAGGTAATGATATCACACATGTTTAAAAGTTGTAAAACAATTGCTAACATTCATACCTGTAAAAACTATGTACATTGTAAAAAAACGTTGTCACGTTCAACTATCGGCAGTAACTTATCTGTGCCGGTGGAGATGTCGCTAGCGGTGAACAGATATGTCATAAAAAAATCAAAATGCTATGGATAAATTGTAGTTCAAATTTTTGCCACCGGCATTGAAAAGTTTGTGGTGCTGGACTGCGTTCAAAACCTACGCTCTGAGTGCAATTTTTTATGTAATAATTTTGTCAGCATTGAATATTTTCAGTCACCATACTGTAAAGTAAATAAATGGTATCGATTATATTTTGAAGTCATGATTCATGGAATTGAACAGACACACCCACACTAAACACGCATAGTCGTAATTCATATCGCATCGTATCCTGTGATCCTTTTTTTTTTTTTTGTGTCTGGAAAATACCTTACGCATCCTTCAACCACTGGGGGAGCGAAAAGAAGCTATGTGGGACTCCTCCCTGTCCTCTTCAGCCAGCCCCGGATCTCGCTGATGTGAACAGGGCCACTAAAAACCAGACAATACTCCTGCACCGTCACCCGACACGCACTATGAGGACCGCGGTCCCCCTAGTGCATGCCGAGAGGGCGGGTGTGGTCGCGGGTCACCCGACACGCACTATGAGGACCGCGGTCCCCCTAGTGCATGCCGAGAGGGTGGGTGTGGTCGCGGGTCACCCGACACGCACTATGAGGACCGCGGTCCCCCTAGTGCATGCCGAGAGGGCGGGTGTGGTCGCGGGTCACCCGACACGCACTATGAGGACCGCGGTCCCCCTAGTGCATGCCGAGAGGGTGGGTGTGGTCGCGGGTCACCCGACACGCACTATGAGGACCGCGGTCCCCCTAGTGCATGCCGAGAGGGCGGGTGTGGTCGCGGGTCACCCGACACGCACTATGAGGACCGCGGTCCCCCTAGTGCATGCCGAGAGGGTGGGTGTGGTCGCGGGTCACCCGACACGCACTATGAGGACCGCGGTCCCCCTAGTGCATGCCGAGAGGGCGGGTGTGGTCGCGGGTCACCCGACACGCACTATGAGGACCGCGGTCCCCCTAGTGCATGCCGAGAGGGCGGGTGTGGTCGCGGGTCACCCGACACGCACTATGAGGACCGCGGTCCCCCTAGTGCATGCCGAGAGGGCGGGTGTGGTCGCGGGTCACCCGACACGCACTATGAGGACCGCGGTCCCCCTAGTGCATGCCGAGAGGGCGGGTGTGGTCGCGGGTCACCCGACACGCACTATGAGGACCGCGGTCCCCCTAGTGCATGCCGAGAGGGCGGGTGTGGTCGCGGGTCACCCGACACGCACTATGAGGACCGCGGTCCCCCTAGTGCATGCCGAGAGGGCGGGTGTGGTCGCGGGTCACCCGACACGCACTATGAGGACCGCGGTCCCCCTAGTGCATGCCGAGAGGGCGGGTGTGGTCGCGGGTCACCCGACACGCACTATGAGGACCGCGGTCCCCCTAGTGCATGCCGAGAGGGCGGGTGTGGTCGCGGGTCACCCGACACGCACTATGAGGACCGCGGTCCCCCTAGTGCATGCCGAGAGGGCGGGTGTGGTCGCGGGTCACCCGACACGCACTATGAGGACCGCGGTCCCCCTAGTGCATGCCGAGAGGGCGGGTGTGGTCGCGGGTCACCCGACACGCACTATGAGGACCGCGGTCCCCCTAGTGCATGCCGAGAGGGCGGGTGTGGTCGCGGGTCACCCGACACGCACTATGAGGACCGCGGTCCCCCTAGTGCATGCCGAGAGGGCGGGTGTGGTCGCGGGTCACCCGACACGCACTATGAGGACCGCGGTCCCCCTAGTGCATGCCGAGAGGGCGGGTGTGGTCGCGGGTCACCCGACACGCACTATGAGGACCGCGGTCCCCCTAGTGCATGCCGAGAGGGCGGGTGTGGTCGCGGGTCACCCGACACGCACTATGAGGACCGCGGTCCCCCTAGTGCATGCCGAGAGGGCGGGTGTGGTCGCGGGTCACCCGACACGCACTATGAGGACCGCGGTCCCCCTAGTGCATGCCGAGAGGGCGGGTGTGGTCGCGGGTCACCCGACACGCACTATGAGGACCGCGGTCCCCCTAGTGCATGCCGAGAGGGCGGGTGTGGTCGCGGGTCACCCGACACGCACTATGAGGACCGCGGTCCCCCTAGTGCATGCCGAGAGGGCGGGTGTGGTCGCGGGTCACCCGACACGCACTATGAGGACCGCGGTCCCCCTAGTGCATGCCGAGAGGGCGGGTGTGGTCGCGGGTCACCCGACACGCACTATGAGGACCGCGGTCCCCCTAGTGCATGCCGAGAGGGCGGGTGTGGTCGCGGGTCACCCGACACGCACTATGAGGACCGCGGTCCCCCTAGTGCATGCCGAGAGGGCGGGTGTGGTCGCGGGTCACCCGACACGCACTATGAGGACCGCGGTCCCCCTAGTGCATGCCGAGAGGGCGGGTGTGGTCGCGGGTCACCCGACACTCACTATGAGGACCGCGGTCCCCCTAGTGCATGCCGAGAGGGCGGGTGTGGTCGCGGGTCACCCGACACGCACTATGAGGACCGCGGTCCCCCTAGTGCATGCCGAGAGGGCGGGTGTGGTCGCGGGTCACCCGACACGCACTATGAGGACCGCGGTCCCCCTAGTGCATGCCGAGAGGGCGGGTGTGGTCGCGGGTCACCCGACACGCACTATGAGGACCGCGGTCCCCCTAGTGCATGCCGAGAGGGCGGGTGTGGTCGCGGGTCACCCGACACGCACTATGAGGACCGCGGTCCCCCTAGTGCATGCCGAGAGGGCGGGTGTGGTCGCGGGTCACCCGACACTCACTATGAGGACCGCGGTCCCCCTAGTGCATGCCGAGAGGGCGGGTGTGGTCGCGGGTCACCCGACACGCACTATGAGGACCGCGGTCCCCCTAGTGCATGCCGAGAGGGCGGGTGTGGTCGCGGGTCACCCGACACGCACTATGAGGACCGCGGTCCCCCTAATTTACATTTTTTTATTAATTTTGACATTTCATTATGGCATTGGAATCATATGAATTTGACAAGTTTTATCATCGAATATTAAGATTTTTGACTTGTAATTTGAATAACCTAATTAATTGGTATGACGACTTGTTATGTACCCCTCAAATCATAACATCTTTCTTACACATGTTGTTACAAATAAAAAAATAAAAAAACGAGCGAGCCTTACATTAGTCGCGTTTGATGTGTAACATTTGAAACCTCACCTTATATTAGTAAAAAAAGAAATAAAACCTACTACAAAAGAACTAAGCCATTTGAACATTATGTTCTAAAATCAAATCAAATAGCTCGTGCTTTCGCGACTTCCTGTTACACACTACCGTCCCATTTCACGAAATCACACATAAAAAAATACTTTCTTTTCTATCTTTCTTTTAGATTTGTATATCTCTCCTGGTGGCCGCACCTGGCTGCCCGCGTGGTTATGCTGGCCCGGGAGGATTACACATGTCCACATCCAACGTCTCGCTACAAAACTGCACCGGCGGCATCGCTGGACACATCGACAGGTGAGTGGAGAGACACAAATTGACACAACACAATTAATCAAAATAGTAATCACCTTCATGACATCACGTTTCCACGTTTTATTATTATTTAAGTAATGTGTAACAAGTCACAATTTTAGTTAACATACTCCTCCGAAACGGCTTGACCGATTTTTATGGAATTTTATATAATGCGATTCAACTAAGAATAGGACCAACTGGGCGCCATAATGTGATGTCATAGCTGTCAATTCAAACCAAATAGGTAGAGTGAGCAAAAAAAGTTTTTATTTAATAAAACTTATTTACTAAGATTAAGTGAGAAAAGGCATTAGTTTTTTTTAATAACATTTATTTTTTATTTATTTACTAAGATTGAGAAAAAAAAACACCGATTTTTAATAATATTTATTTATTAAGACTGTGAGAAAAAATGTTAATCAGAATCTAGATCTTCTATTCCGTTCATCTCTGCATTACCGTCGGAGTAGTTATGAATAATCATGCACTATTACTAGGTCACATACGAACATGCATCCTATATATGTAAATGAAAGTTTGAAATCGAGTTTCTGAATGCAACTTAAAGTGACATTTGATTGACGATTTAGGTTATCAACCATTCATGACCAAAGCTTAATAAGTGAAAAAAAAACATAAACTGATATTAATTATCAATATTTATTATTGTTTGTTTACAAATGTTTGGTTTTTATTCTTGAATTAGCGGAGTGCTAAAAAGGGTTCCCAGTTTTTTTTTTGCAAACCGTACTTTTCAAGCGGCATTTGACAGATAGAGGTCATTGGCTTTCCTATTCTTATTTGAATCGCATTATATGCATATTATTTTTCATAGCCCTAAGTGATAAGGGTTATCCACCCCTAAATTTTTTTTAGACAATTTTTTTTTTTTTTTAAATGTGACATACAATCCTAAATTCGACTCTTCTGCCACCAACCCCTATTTTTATGGCGGTACGAAGTTCGCTGAATCGGCTAGTAATATATTTTTTTTTCTTTAGACTCATTCTCGGCCCCTCGCATCTTTACAAAGGCGGTACATTTCGTCATTTATACAACACTGTAGTCCCACACGATCCTGAGGGCATACTGGGAATATTCTCAGGCGTTCTCGTGGTGCAGGCCGGGGCACATGCGACTAGGATAATGCTCGCATACAATCATGCTAGGTAAGATATGTATTTGTATGTGCTGTAGATCTCTCTTATACAGTGTGCTTTTAGTGAAGTGTCAAGCCAATTCCAGGTGGTAAAAGATTACGGTTAAAATAATACACTCTATTGAATGTTTATAAGCTAAAATCTAGAAATTTGAATAAAACTAGATTTAACGGGTTAATGCACGAAGCTTTATTTATTTATTTCAGGTCTGCATCGTCAGAATAACGTTTTTTTTTTAATTTTGTCGAGCTACCTTCGCGAGACTTCTATTGAGCGTTCGGTTATTTCGTTGGTAGATTTTTAAAATTTTATTGTCTATGTATGAATTTATTAGTAAATTTAGTTAATGAAGTATTTTATTTTAAATTCTTTTTTGTAAGTTTGAGTTTATTTATTTGATCCTAACTACCGTAAACTACCACCGGTTCCAAAATTGGGAGACCTTTCTGGGAAGAACTGGCGAAATAAACTCAGAGAGGCTTTACAATAATTAATCTGTTGATAACTAACTACTGTTTTGAATTAATTTAAAAATTAAATAAATGATTGGTTGTATTTTTAGTAACATGTACCCATTTCTATAGTAATTGATTATGAGTTTAGTGGCTCGAAATAAATGATTTTTATTTTTATTTTATTATTTCTAAGGGCTCGTATAATGCGCTGGGTGTTCTGGTCCATAATATTGGGCGTGGCTGGCGGTGCCTTATGCGACTTCTCCAAGAACGGTGGTCCCATACCCATTAACAAGAACCTTTGGTCAATCTCCTATTGTATGGTGACTGCTTCCATGGCGCTGTTCATTCAAGCACTGCTGTATTTCATCGTGGATCTGAAGACTAAGTGGGGAGGTAGACCGCTGTATTATGCTGGTGAGATTATTTTGTTTTGTTTTAGGAAAACCAACAGCTATTAAAACACATGAAACATAAAGAAACTATAACTAGAAAAAATTCCATGCGGTCCAGGCAGCAGACGGGACTCGAACCCGCACCCTTCGCTATCCGGGCGGATGCACTGACCAATTATGCTACCGCGGCCCTGACGACCGCGTCGAAATTCTTCCAGCCATTCTTAAGCTGCAAGGCAGCGCCATTTCTTCGCATTGTAGGTAACCCAGAATGTCAAATGAATACTTTTACAAGTATTAAACATTTGAGAGAAGAAATAGCAATTTTTTCTAGTTATATTTTCTTTAGATTTAAACATCAAGCAGTTACATGCTTAAAAAATAAAAATTATAACCACATGAAACATTAAAAATATGACACAGTTAGCCAATTACAGGTTTTCACAGATAGAAAAGAAAACAAACGGCGAAACAGTATTATACGCTGTATAATATAGTATGTACTCCGGGAGCTCTACTCTCTTTCTCCGGAATGAAATTTCGGCAACGAACGAGTTTTAAACGAAATTTCGCCAGTGACTCTATTTCATCTTCAAACACGCACATAAAGTTCGGATTCACAGACAATTATCGTGAACGAATGGAATGAGTTATGTTTGTGAGTTCTTTTTAGATAACGCTTTTTACTTCAAAACAATATTACTTTATGACACAATTTTTGATTACATTAAAACAACCTCTTTTGATAGTGTTAGCCGACTAATTTGTAGAGTTTATTCAATCGAATATATTTCAACCTAAATTTGTCGTGTAACAGTTTGAAGTATTGGCAATGCAATAATAAACAAAAATTTGATTTCTTTGTAAATTTTTCATACTTAAAAATGATCCTCACACTAAGCAGCCTTAATTAAAAATACTCTAGTTGTAATTTTCGGTTAATTAAGACGAAAATCCCAAAACGAAAATGAAAAGGTAACACTTTTAATTTCGTCAATTTGAGGTTAAACTTTCGAACAATTAATTATCTTTGATTTTATTTATTTTTAAGCATTTAACTGCTAGATGTTTAAATTTAAAGAAAAGTTTACTAGAAAAAAATCCACGCGGACCAGGCAGCGGACGGGACTCGAACCCGCATCCTTCGCTATCCGGGCGAATGCACTGACCATTATGCTACCACGGCCCTATTAAGCTGCCTTGCAGCTTAAGGCTAGGAAAATTTCGACGCGGCTAATAGGGCCGTGGTAGCATAATGGTCAGTGCATTCGCCCGGATAGCGAAGGATGCGGGTTCGAGTCCCGTCCGCTGCCTGGTCCGCGTGGTTTTTTTTTTCTAGTAAACTTTTCTTTAGCATTAATTATCTGTCAAATTCAACCTTTAGTTCGACATTTTGTGAATTAGAGTAGGCTTGGAGACTTTAAATGTCAAACTATTTTCGGACGAACGAATTTTCGAAATGAAATAGAAACAGAGTAAATTTCGTTTTTCGTTGAAATAGATTAGGCCTCAGGGTTTCATGGTGTCGCCGACTCGAGAGGTTCCCGGATTCGAATCCCGATGGGGGCAGATGTTTGTGTGATGAGTTTGTACTCATAGAGCATTTGTACTCCAGTCGTGAATGTTTAATATGTATTTCTATATATATATACGTATATATGTACAGTATATGTATTCTATCCGTTACCCTAGTATGCCATAACACAAGCCTTACAGTGCTTACTTTGGGGCTAGGCTAATGCGTGTGTGTTGGAAATATTATTATATTTATTTGATTTTTTTGCCGTTTTTTCTCTATATTAACAACGGCAACAAGCAGACACCTGAAATATTCACGGTGTATTAAGATGTAATTTCACTTAAAAAATAAATATTTTAAGGGGTCTCCCGTACAACAGACGTAATTTTTTGTGTAAATTTTTAGTTACATCGTATAATAAAAAATATTATTGAAAGTTCAGGTTTGTACGGACCCCCGGTGCGTGAGTCCGACTCGCCCTTGGCAGGTTTTTTTTTAATAATCATTATACAGGCTGTTACAAAAATACAAATAAAGCTTGAACGGCGTTGAAGTACATCATATAAGGAGTCTTCTCTAATTTTCTAAAAATATTTGCATGAAGTTTTAACTTTTTATAAAAACCGTTATTTTTCATAATTAATAAAATTATCAATCAGTTTATGACACGTCACTAGTTCGAGGATCATTAAAAATAACTGGTTTCATAAAAAGTTAAAACTTCATGCAAATATTTTAAGAAAATTAGCGAAGACTCCCTATTTCATGTACTTCAACGCCCTTCAAGCTTTATTTGTATTTTTGAATCACTCTGTATACCTACAAGTTTGTACGGGACCCTTGGTGCGCGAGTTCGACTCGCACTTGGCCGTTTTTTTTATATTTCCATCGAGCAAACCGTGATACAACAGACGTGATTTTTCGCCGTTTTTTGTACGGAAATCTTCGTGCGCCAGTCGGACTAAACTTAATATTAATACAATAAACCTTTTTCAGGTCAAAACGCCCTATTCCTCTACATCGGCAGCATATTACTCAAGAAGCATTTCCCCCTATATTGGTACATTCCGGCCCCGACTCACGCGCAGCTATTGGCTACTCACGCAGCTGGCATGTTAATATGGCTGGCTGTCGGCGTAGCTTTATATAAGAAACGCATCTTTATCACCTTGTAATAAAGAACGTTTTTCATTGTAACATTTTGTGAATAGTGATGACGACAATTTTGTTTTTTTTGCTTTTTCCATCAGGTAGATTGTTAAAAAGTTACCGATGCGTATTTTTTCTTTGTTCACATAATCAAAACGTTACAGGTACAATATATTGTTTCTAAACTTTCATGGTCACTAACATTATAGTATGTATTATAAGTTACTCCGTGATCATGGCGCTTGCAACAGTGTCGAAATATAACCTATATTACTATAATAGGGTATTTGACAAGTTTTAGAAAACGATCTCACGTTATTGACTAATTTTATGGAATCCGTAAAAAGTGGATAATCATCATTCTGTTGTGTATTTCAGTAAAAATAACCAAATCAAAAACTCCATTTTCAAGTTGCCACGAAAACTTTTTCTAGACTTGTTAAACACCAAACTGACTTTGACAACTATGTTCGCTATTGTAAATTTTGAATGCCATAATTAATTTTAAAAATTTGGTACCGCAAAATAAAGTAGAATTATGTAAATTTTGATGGTTCTAAGTCCCATACAAATATGAAACATCTCCTTTTTACTTGAAAAGTGACGTCACGAGGCCCTACTCTCAAACTTTGATGCGTTTTATCTATATATATATATAAATCAATTGTTGTTCGTTAGTCTCGCTAAAACTCGAGAAAGGCTGAACGGATATATCTAATCTTGGTCTATAAATGTTCGTGGAGGTCCAGGTAAGGTTTAAAAGGTGAGAAAAATTAGGATAGCTCTACACCGAAGCGAAGCTAGGGCGGGCCACTAGTCTTTATTATAATTGTTTGGTTGATTGACCGAAGAATAAATACCCTTTATTTTTTGATAATCTGTCTGATGGACTTAATAATAGAATTTCGTTTACACGTCATCACCCCTATTGAATGATGTTTGTTTGAACTTTGAAACGGCTATTGGCTACGCACGCGGCCGCCATGTCAATATGGTTGGCTGTAGCCGCAGCTTTGTATAAGAAAAGCATCTTTATCACCTTGTAATAAAGAACATTTCTCATCGTAAGCAAATTTAAGGAATTCGATTTATTTTTTAGTTTATAATTGGAATCCAATAGGCGTAGCTTTGAATAAGAAACTTTGTCACATTGTAATAAAGAATCTTTTTGCATTGTAAGCAATCGATTCATTGAATGGAATACATGTTTGAAATTGGCATCTAAAAATTTATTAAGGCCTACATACTTATCACTATTAAGGGGTTATTCCGTAATATAAACCAGTATACTGGCCGGTGCTAATGACGTCATGAATGGACGCTATACTGGTGAACTGTTCCGAAATATACAGGGCAGTGCACTGACGTCATAAATCGACGAAATATCAAAAATAGTGTGAATAAAGAAGATTTTTTATTCACCTCATCAATTAAAAGGAATTCTTTTTGTTCGGATGACATTATTGTTCTTTAAATAAAAAAGAAATAAAATTCGAATGTATCTCACGCACGCTCGGTCATACGTCATTCATTTTCCCGGTAAAAATATGGTAGCATACCAGTACAATATGGCGTCGGATTCGTGACGTCATTACCACTGGCCACAGTATACTGATGTGTATTTCGGAATACACCCAAGCTAAGCTAAGTAAGCTGGTGATTCAGCGAATTGAATGTTTGTTTGTAAGTGGAATCTAAAAATTTACTAAAGCTCAATAGGCGTAGCTTGGATAAAAAAGCATCTTTATCACCTTGTAATAAAGAACATTTCTCTTTGCAAGCTGGTGATACAATTAATTTGATGATTGTGTTTTTTTTATTGGAATCTAAAAATATACTTTTTGAATGAGTTCGAAAGTGTTATTAATAAATATTTTCTTCTATTTCTTTGTACTTGTAGGAATTTAAAATGATTGTTAAAGTTATTTAATACAGGAATGTGAAGTTGTATGAGGATTTAATTAAAAAATCATATTAAACGATTCAAAAGGAGTTAGAATTTCAAACTGTTTAAGGTACGTTTAAGTAATGTACCTTAAAACAATGTAATAAATCTTCTTTTTGTTAAGTTATTAATGCTGATAAGCAAACAGCAACTTATTTTCGATTTAGAGGTCAGTATGTGTGTGATATAAAATTGTGTCCTTTTATTTTAATTCTTTTTGTATTATCGTGACTTATTATTTAATTATAATAACTATCTGATTCAATATTACTTAAAATGCTCATATTATTTTTGTTTATAAAGCATTGTTATTATATTGTTAAAAATTAAAACAATATAATATCTGTATTAATATCAAATATTATATCATTAAATGTAACCGCGTATTGAAAAAAAAATATTGTATTACTTAAAAAAAATGTGCGTCGTCACGGGACGCCTGACAGATGTGAAACACTAGCCGGTTTACGATAAATACACTCGGAGAATTGCTCGGGATGCGTGCGGTAAAAATTGACATAGCTCCTGCCTCGAAGGGCGCTGGCGCCGTACTGATCGGCGAGTAGTTGAGCACTGGTATATATTGCATTTCACGGGCGAGCGTCGCCACGCCAGAAATCGGTTTTACTTGCGCCAAAAGATGTTTCACATCAAAAAGAGAGATATCCATAGTTCTGTCAACACAAGTCATATACTAATATAAAGTTGAGCTCTTCTATTATGGTAACTCATTTGACCGACTTCCAAGAAAGGAGGAGGTTGTCTAAATTAATCTGATCTTTTTCTTATCATAAAGTTTTTATTTTCGTGATAAGATAAGAATATATAAACCGCTTCGTTTATTTTTTTTCTGTCACAATAAAAATCGGATTACTTTTAAAGAGAGATAGATATTTTGAAAAACACTAATTGGTTTTTTCATTCGTGATTTCGTTTTTTTATTTTTAAATATAAAGAATGATATCCAGGCCCGAATTTAAGTCAAGTCAGGAGGGGCTCTGGCCCAGGCCCCTACATCAGAGTTAAGCATAGCCAAATTTCAATGGGTCACCATCTAGGGGTAGAGGAGGTTGCAAATTGTATGTGGCTTAAAATAGGGCCCTCAGTTCTGCTCCAGGGCCTCACATCTTTAAATCCGACCCTGAACTTTAAATTTTGATATTTTTAGAGGAAGGTAACAATTATTTTCTTTGGCTCACAGTCAAAAATGGAAGGTTCTTCAGCCTTTTTTATGATGTACTCGTATATACACCCGGCAAACTTTTTGAGTAATGACTATAGATGAGGAAGCCTGCGCAGGAGCAATTTTACAAACAAGAAAGTCAACTGCGATGCCAAACTACTTAATGCGTAAACGAAATTGCGATCGAGTGAGAAAGTCATCAGCGTCATTAGCCTATTAATAACTGCTGGGGTACAGGCCTTCCCTATCGATGGAATAGGGAGATTGGGCCATAAACCACCACGCGGGCCCAGTGCGGTTTAGTGGGTGCTAATGACTGCAGATGCAGTCTGGACTAACGGCTTAACGTGCCTTCCGAAGCACGGAGGAGCTCGAGATAGTAAATTTTTGGCCACCCATCCAATGGCCGACCACTGCGAAAGTCGCTTAACTTCAACGATCGCAGTCGAACTAACCACGCGCGCCATCGAGCTCCTCTAGTGAGAAAGTAATAAATTCTTATTCTGGTGGCTACAAACTCCTATATCATAAAATGATTATGGATAAATTAACATGTAAACAAATTATTCTTCGCTTAATAACAAAATGTACTCATTGCAAGTCGAAGACGTCTGTATCTGTAATGTTGATATTAATTAACTTCATATATACCATCAATTTGTATTAGTAGATAATAAAATCTGATTATATTAGTGTTAGAAACATAGTGTTAGTGGAATATATAAAGACAGAATTTATTTTCACAATAAAATGTTTATTACTAATAATTATGTTTTTTTTTGTTATAATAACATTATCACCTTGAAGTTGATTATTAAACTATTTTACAATAAAATGTCAATGTTTTCTTTTTGCTGCCATATAAATAACAATATAATATGATAATTGATAATAATAAAAATAATAAATCATTGAGGCTTACATTTGTTTCCTCGAGTTTGAGCACCCATTTGGGGAAGTAATTTCCACCTTACAGAAGATCATAGTGAACACTAGGTACCTTTTGATCTGTCGCATAGAAAGCTGAACAAATTATGATGAAATCTGCCTTATAAGCTGGATTAATATTTTATGGAAACTGTACAACAGAGTACTCTCGTTGCGCCATCTGGTGGTCAAAAGATTGATTTTAGACTGTAACATGGTTTAAAATGTAAAGTAAGAAGCTTTAATAAAATCTGCCCAAAATTAAATAGAGTCTGTGCGGAAAGAGAATGGGCGTGGCGAAAAACGGAACTAACATTAAGATTTTTATTTGGCAATCAAACCCAGCAAACTGTTAAACGTCAAAGTTTTGTATTGATACGGATTTTTTTGTTGTTGTGATTTCTTGCGGTTTTTTGTATTTAATCATGTCTAAAAGGGGTAAAACCTGACAAATAGAGTAGAAAAGCACTACAGCGCCCTCCAATCTGAATCCCATTCTCTTTCCGCACAGACTCTACAAGAGATACATTTTTCTCCAATTATTTATTTCTTGAAGTGAATGAGAGAAAATTGTTAAAAATAAAAGAGAGGCTCAAGAGGAAAGATGACGAAATAACGGTAACCCATCCAAAGTAAATGATCGAATCTACGAAGGATAAACGCAATACCTACGTCTTCCCTATGCTTAATCGAGCTTAATGGTGAAAGTAAGACGGACCGTTTGCCTATTGTTGCTATTTTAGCATACTTTTTGTGTAAATTATTCAAAATTCAATAGGTATCGTTTATTTAGTCTAGGCTGTTACAAGCACTGGTGAATGTCGAAAAGCTACGCCATCGGTTAGCTCAGACCAAATAAAAAATACTTTTTATTTGGTCTGAGTCGGTTAGCAAATCTACGGCGGGAGACCTTGTACTGAGAAGAATCGGTAAGAAACTCAGCAAAGGCTGTTTTTTCTCTCTGTTTCATGCACAGTCGTCAAATTGGAAAATTACTTCAATATGAGATAGCTCATGAAGTCACTTTCCATTACAAATGTAAAAGATATAAAAATTATAACTAAAGCTAAAAAAATATCAAAGCTGATTCAACGAAGTTTAGAAATGTTTAGGAATACCGTGTCCTACTATTTACGCATAAAAAAAATGTACGATTAAAGTTAAATACAACGATTAAATTTAGATAAGAAGATATTATTATTCTTTAATCGCACTATCATTCGCACTCCTTGTCGTAGTTGCATTTAAAAAAACCTTTTTTTGGTTGCTATATTTTGGGATGCTACTTGCTTTTAGACTTTGAGCTATTAGACTTGGACTTATTTTGTTGTTATCTAAGGTTCTGTCTCTGTGCAGTGAATGAACCATATTATTTAATATTATGGTTATTATGATGGTGTGCGTGGGATATAATACTAATATCACCCTTATTGCTTACGTAATAATGCCACTACTACCACTAGCCATAGCATAGCCACGTAGAAAGGGTTTAGTTTGATTTGTGAACCAGAAATATTTTGTTAATGTATGAAAATGTTTTGGGTTTTCAATTATTATTTTAGTTTTACTCAACTTTATCGACTATACATACAACTAAATCGAGAAGAGAAAGTGCTAGTCCACAAACATCTTTAGATTCATTAACGGTAACGAAACGCATTTAACCTTCGCATGCCTTTGAAATGTCAGTGCGACGTTTGTTATCGTCGCTATCGGTACACATATTCGGTTGTGGCTGTCGGTGTAAATCTTCTCGTACTAAACTTTCACTTTACTCAAAAACTATGGAGCCCAAAGTAAATCTGAAAGAAGATCCAGCATTCAAAAAACTCCAAGAGTACTACGATGCTAACGCCGGTAAAATTAATATCCTGCAAATGTTTCAACAGGACGCCGATAGATTTAATAAATTCAGGTATTTTAATTTTTTTTTTAATTTACTTGCCATAAGTTCAATTTCGTGAAGGCACATCACACAACCTGTTGTCATATTTATGAGATACATTTGAAAATAATTGCGCAATAAGTCATGATTTTAGAGAATTAAACCATTTTCAGTGAGTTGTATCAGACAACTGAAAAGTCCTTTAAAAGGTCACGTACAGTTCAATGACATTTTTTACGTATGATGGTACACATAACTCTTTATTAAACACTTAAGTAAACACTGTTGTTAATGAGGTATTAATAATTATCTTGTATTAATTTATTAAAATAACTTTAAAAACCTCACCCGAATATGTATCGTTGTTTATATATTTTTTATTTGGGCTATGATGATCTCTTTAATTGGATCCCTAAATAAGAGTAAATATTCAAAGCTCTTAAGTTAGGGAAAAAGTCATATTAATTAATTTAAAAGTATAAGGTTTCAGACTTACAAGTGAATTCTCCTTCATACAACCTTGTCTTGCATGCCCAGGCTTGTATCAATATGTCTAGATAGGTACCTTGTGTGGTTGATCCCATACTATGCCACTGGGATGTGGCTTGCTTAAACTGTACTTGTGATTATTTATTATTTTATTCAGTCACTCTGAAATTAATTAACAATTTTGGCTGAATATTTCTATCCTTTGATTGTAATTTGAAAACCCATTCAAATAACATAGTGTTATCTAATAGGGTACTCAATATCCTGGGAATAGGTACTCCAAGGGGTCTTGGAAGCCCATGCACATGAGTTGTGAGTAAATATTGGTTAAGCCTACTTTTTTAGAAACTGACTCCAAAGGTACCTTAATTAGTTCTGTTACACACATAATTCATATACACATTTTGGTATCTCAGTTAGATCTGTGGCTTATAAAATGGCAAACACAAGTATCATCATCAGCCTATTCATGTCTCCCCTGCACAGGCCTTCCCTATGTATGGAATGGAGAGATTGGGCCATGACCCATCACTCGAGCCCAGTGCAGATTGGTGGGTGCTAATGAAGACCAACAGCTTAACGTGCCTTCCGAAGCATGCAGGAGCTTGAGATAGTAAATTTTTTGCCACCCATCCAATGATCGACCACTGCGAAATTTGCTTATCTTTAACCATCACAGGAGAACGCGCTAGCCACTTGCAACATCCAGCTCCACACAAATAAAGTTTTAAGACAAAATTAATTTAAACTTTTTTTTTGCAGCCTCACAATTCCTACTCCTAATGATGGTGATATCCTGCTGGACTACTCCAAGAACCGCATCAATGATACACTGTTCCCTTTACTCCTCAATCTGGCAAAGAGTCGAGGAGTTGAGCAAGCTAGAGATGCTATGTTTACTGGTAATTTTCCACTTATGACTTATAACTAGTAGAAACATTCAATAATATAGATTGAACATCTTATTTATTTATTATTTATGAACTTTATTAACAATCATTGCTCATTTAATGATGTTCATGAATTCTATGTGGGACTTGTGGCCTGCCCTCACTTCGCTTCGGGGTATAATTGATCAAAATCCTTTCTTAGCGGATGCCTACGTCATAACATCTACCTGCACTCCAAATTTCAGCCCGATCCGCCCAGTGGTATGGGCTGCGCGTTGATAGATCACTATGTCAGTCAGTCAGTCACCTTTGAGTTTTATAATAGATTAGTTAATTACTATGCCAGCTTTGAAGTGTAAATCTTTGCACTTCCTAAGAGCAGTTCCCGAAAATCAGCATTTTGTCTAACATGGCAAAAACATTGCTCAGCTTCTGCCTATTTGCATCACTGTCACTCACTGATGACTGCATTTCCAGCTAGTTATTTAGGAATAGTTCATACTAATATTTTACAGATGTCTGCTCTGCAGGGAGATTAAATGTAATTATGCTTATGTTAATTTGTGATGCAAATAAATAAATAAATTTTAAACATCTAAAGGCTGCAGATAGACGACGCGAAAATATTCTTGCGGCCGAGGCGCGGCGACCGCGCTGTGGCCGCCTAATAACTGTTCATTCCACTCCTCGATCACACGCTCAGTTAGTTACTCACAAAGAATTTCAATATTAAGTCCTAGTTAATAAAACATAAATCTGCTATGACGACTGAACAGTTATTACGCGGTCACAGCGCGGTAACCGCGCGGCCGCCGTGCTGTCACCGCGTGTGCCATTCTGTGTCATATAAACGCGCCCTTACTGATCCTCATGTGGTGGCATGATGGACCTAATTAGCACTTATACTATGCTGAATTGCTGAAATTTTGTAAATATACTGCATACATTATAGAATTGAATACAGTTTATGCGTGTGCAAAGAACACCATATAAAGCATGCTTCAAAAAAATTACAGATTTTAATTTTAAACTTTCCAACGAACTCTAAGGTAGAAAAGTGATATTGATATTTTTTTTATCTTGTCTGAAGATTTATTGCAAAGATTCCATTAAATATGCAGATTTATGTAAGTGATGATATGGATCTAATATGGATCTAAGCGTAATTACATTATACCACGTTTTATATCGCGTTTAACTGTCAAACTACTTGAGCGTGATGAAAACGCATTACATATCATATTGTGGTGATCATACTAGGGGGGCTAGACTTCAAAGTATATTTATCTGCATCAAGATCAATGGCAAATATTTGACATCCATATAATGTTTAGTATAAATATCTGCTTTGGTCCAGGCGAGAAGATCAACTTTACCGAGGACCGAGCAGTGCTCCACATAGCACTGCGTAACCGTCAGAACCGACCCATCCTCGTGAACGACAAGGATGTGATGCCCGATGTGAACGCAGTGCTGGAGCACATGAAAGAGTTCTCAAACCAGGTCATCAGTGGACAGTGGAAAGGGTGAGTCTAGATATTGTTTATTGTAATCTGTCATACTATGGGCTTGACATATTGTAAATACTAGAGATGGGCCGAAGATCTATGAAGAACCAAGATTATGATTGTCGATCGTGCTAATAACAACTCGCCAGAAATTACTAAAATCGCGAACTGCGATGTCGTTCAGTCATATATCTACCTTGGATCACTGATTTCGGGCAACGGTGGATGTGCAGATGAAGTTAAGCGGCGCATGGCAATCACGAAGTCAGCTATGGACAAACTTCAAAAAATATGGGGAAACAGGAACATCACAAAAGCCACGAAAACACGACTCGTCAGGGCATTAGTGTTTCCCATATTCCTCTATGGTGCTGAGACGTGGACCTTGCGAGAGAGTGAGAAAGAGAAGATAGACGCTCTAGAAATGTGGTGCTGGGGGAAAATGCTTGGCATACAGTGGACACAATTCCGAACCAATGCATCCATCCTCCAGGAACTGTCCGTCAAACAACGTCTGTCTTCCATCGTACAAGGTCGTATTCTAACTTTCTTTGGCCACATCTCACGCCGAGAAGATGCGTCAGTGGAACGACTGGTGGTGTAGGGCAAAGTCGAGGGCGCAAGGGCGCGCGGCAGTTCACCAATGCGCTGGACTGACCAGATAAAAGCGGCACTGAACGGTCCACTTCACGAGTTCACTAGAAAGGTCACCGCAGTGCGGGACGAATGGCGGCGTATTGTGAAGCGCGCCACCAATCCTGATGTGACGACCACGACCACTCTGTCAAGAGTGTAGCGCCGAAGAAGAAGAAGAGATGGGCCGACTATAGTATTTACCGACTAACCGACTAATCGGTTCTCAAATTGGCGACTAGTCGCCGACTATTCTGCAATGCCGATCATTCTAATACCTTTCATAGGAAGGTGTTCGGAATATTGCGTCATTACTCGGCATGCTCACGCACGACACGAGTCTCCCAAATCATACGCGACGCAATATCACAACGTGCCTCTAAGGAAAAAAAATACCTGTGCACTTCTTTAAGACTCGCTAGCACTTAAGATTTTACTCAATTAATACATACTTCCCATTGATCTTTTGTTATGTGCGATATTCATTGTGTTAAGCCATCTTACTGACAGATTCCTAAGTTCCTAATTCTTATTAAGTTACCTTATTTTTTTTAATACTTTAAGACTGTAGGTAACTTTAAATATATACTCTAGCTTCTGTTTAAATCTTCAAAAGAAGTATAATTTTTCAGTTTTATTTCATTGATATGTGCCGATTATAATCGGCATGTTATGCCGAATAGTCGCCGACCAATCGCCGACTATAAACGATGCCGAATAGTCGTCTTTCCCGACTAGTCGGCGGCTAGTCGGTCCATCTCTAGTAAATACTCATTCACTTGTTCGAAAAAATATATAATTATATACCAAGGTATTTATGTATTTTATTCATAGCTTTACTGGTTCTTTTATTGAGAATTTATCTGCTAACACCATATTTTCCATAAGTATACACTTCTTTAGATACAGCAGACAAATGTATAGCTCAAGCCATTCACACCTTGCCAGCTTGAAACTAGACCCTATCCAATGGAACACTAGAAATCTTGCTCACCAAAATAAACACAACACTGCCAAATTTAGTCTCAGCTTAGTGTGGTCTTCTACAGTATTTAGTTTTGTAATGTCAAGGTAATTAGGGGGAATTGAGTTTAGGCCGCTACAATGAGATGGCGTCACCCACATACCTATATATCTAAGTAGACGACTCATCAGCTTTAAATTGTAAGAAATGCGAGCGCATTGTATTTCTGAGTGTTCGCGAGAACTAATTATTGGTGGAACATAATGATGTATAATGTATAGACAGATCATACACCAACATTGATGCATTTTAAAATGGCACAGGTAGTCCCCGCCCCAACTTCCCTTGGCAACAGCCGCCAATAGAGCGCACAAAAGTAATCAATGGTAGCTTTCCAATTACAGCATTATAGCGCATTATGCGGCATAATGCTTAACGTTGAATGTTCCAACTACAGCAACGCTTCGCACAATTGAGCACTCTCAAAAGTAATGCTTTCGTGTGATGCGTGCAATCGTACCAACTCAGAGACAGAAAATTAACAAGTGTTTTTTCTTTTAGTTGGCATTGATCGAAATGTTTTATGTATATGTCATCGTTAGTAATATTATTTATTGTTGAAAAATTATTAAAACTTTCGTTTCATCATAGTTTTTTTTTTAAATAATCAAAGTTAATTCAAAGTGTGTTAAAAATTAAATATAAATATAGATGAAGGTACAAACATTGACTTTTTTTCAACACTGAATTTAGCGCACTCTGCTGGTGCATTTGAAAACTAATTCACGTTCCAATTAAGCATCAGCATAATTCGGCATTGTGCGCCACTGAGTAGCATTATGCTCTGTAATTGGAAAACCACCTCTTTCACTCTCATGCATAAAGCAATTACATCTCGTCTCCAACTCCACGTGTCAACGGTGTCAGTGACTGCCTAAATAAGTCATCACTAAATATTTTTACATTAGGTAATTTCTTCAAAACTGTTCTTACGAATGAAATGACACATTTTTAGGGTTACCTCTCATACCACTCCTGGACTTAGAACCCTGGATCAAGGGCGGATCCAGCTTTGGCGCCAGGGGGGGTCATATAGCCAGCTTTGGCGCCAGGGGGGGGGGGGGGGGTCATATAGTCGTGGTATATTAAATATTGAAAGTACTTAAATAAAATCGCCCTGGGTTTGGTCCATCTGTACCCAGCCCAGGGGGGGGTCATGGCCCCCATGACCCCCCCCCCCTGGATTCGCCATTGCACTGGATTTGGAATAATTTCTCAAGAAAGAGGGAAAAGGAAATTTTCGGATGTTTGGGTATAATCTATGCTTTAATAGCAATTGGATTGCTTGAATTTGTAGTGTGAGCTCATCATAAGTTTACAGTTGGTATAGATATTGAAACATGAGCTTATTTTCGCACTGTTGGATCGTGTTTAAAAAGTAATACACAGTCTATTTATCTTTACTCGCAACTCAGGTACACTGGTAAGCCGATCAGTGACGTCATAAACATCGGCATCGGCGGCTCGGACCTGGGACCACTGATGGTCACCGAAGCTCTAAAGCCGTTCGCCAATCATCTGAAGGTATGAGAAACACTATGACTTACGTTTATAGATTAAATCCATAGACAAATGAACTTCGAAATCAACTGTACCCTAACTTATCGCTATCGCTTGATTTTGGCAAAATTTGTCGTGAATATTTTTTGCTTCTTTTTAGAGTTCTGTAGCCAATTGGCATAAAACGGAACCCTTATGGATTCGTCATATATGTCTGTCCGTCCGTCCGTACGGATGTATGTAGATGTATTCTGTGAACCGCATTAAGATTTCACACAAAAATAGAAAAAAAACAGTTAAATTGGGTTTCCCCATACTTAGAACTGAAAATCTACGAATAATACGAGGTCTTCAAAAATTATATTGAGGTTTCTCATATATTTTTTTCTAAACTGAATAGTTTGCGCGAGAGACGCTTTCAAAGTGGTAAAATTACTGGAGTACAAATGCTCGTATTCATCACACAAACATCTGCCCCCACCGGGATCCGAACCCGGGACCTCTCGAGTCGGCGACACCATGAAAACCGGCGTACAATAAAATGTATCACTATTCCACTCATTATCCAATACAGGTACATTTCGTATCCAACATCGACGGCACCCACCTGGCCGAAGTATTGAAGAAGCTCAACCCTGAGACGGCGCTCTTCATCATCGCCTCCAAGACCTTCACCACGCAGGAGACCATCACCAACGCCACTTCCGCCAAGAACTGGTTCCTGGAGCAGGCGAAAGATGTGAGAATAAAATTCTAGTTCTAATCTCTCTAGTTCTAAAACTCTGCTAATCTCTTATCTATTAGACAAGTCCGTCCGTCTGTCTGTCTGTGGTGCTGTTTCAGCGGCCAAACCGTAAGAGATAGATAAAGAGAATATTTAAGTTATAAGTTAAGAATAGTCTGATAAGACTACAAACCGGATTTGAGTAACGTAGCACTTCCGGTTTTCGAGAAATCAGGTTTTGGTGAACATTTGGTTCACTGGTTTGCTAGTATTATTATAAACTAGTGACCCGCCCTCGCTTCGCTTCGGTGTAGAGCTGTAGTGTAGATCAAAATGACTTCATATAATTATACAGAAAAAACTGAAAATGGTATATTTGCCTTTTCGAAACTTCTTTTGACATCCGGTCACTCAATTGTTTTGCCTTCCCGGAACCTCTCCACTAACATTTGAAATTTATGGTATGGTATTAAAGTTCAAATTGAATTTCAAGTATTATTACGAATCGTTTGTATGGGAGTATAGAAAAGTGTTGGTTTTGGACTTTTACAGCATTTTTTTTTTAATTTTTCTCTGCGTAAGAACCATCCTCGTACTTCAATGAATATTGTAAAAAAAGAATTATCGAAATCGGTTCAGCTGTTCTCGAGATTAAGCAAATCGAAGAAAAAATAAATATAAGCCATTTTCTGTCGGTGAACAAGATTCGAGGGCACCACGGGGTAGGATGGGGGGATTGGGTCAGGGTGTGGTCGCAAGCGCCTATAGGCTATGGTGGCTGTTTACCATCAGCCGGGCTATAATGCTATGTTTGCCTCCCTCTTAACGTAAATGTTAAATAAAAACATATACGCCTTCCATAACATGTTTAATAGACTGCACCTAATTGCAAAAGCTGAAGGATCAATTTACCACGCACGTTTTTGTAAAACTAGCTGTGCCCCGCGGTGTTACCCGCGGTTTATTGGGGATATTTTCCCGCAGTAAAACTTAGCCTATGTGTTCATCCAGGGTGTCAGCTTACTCCATACCAAATTTTATTAAAATCGTTCCAGCCTTTTAGACGTGAAGAAGAACTAACATACACACTCACAAACTTTCGCCTTTATAATATTAGTGTGATCAGAGTGATATAGTGACACAGCAATTAAAATGCAGGTGAACAATAATATATAATTTCACATTATGTAATGAAAGGTGACTTCATGAATCATCTCTGAAGTCATTTTTTAACTTGACGACACTGTAAATGATAAAACAGGGAGAAAAAAACAGCCCTTGCTGAGTTTCTTGCCGGTTCTTCTCAGTACAAGGTCTCCCGCCGTAGATTTACGAACCGATGGCGTAGCTTCTAGACATTCATATGTGCTTGTAACAGCCTAAACTGAATAAATGATTTTGATTATTATATAAACCTTTATATCCTCCAAAACCTGTTTAAAAGACTTTCCACCTTATTGCATACACATAAAGTACAATTTTCCACGATTCGACATTGTTTCAGCCGTCAGCGGTCGCTAAGCATTTCGTCGCTTTATCTACCAACGGCGAGAAGGTTACCGCCTTCGGAATAGATCCCAAGAATATGTTCGGATTCTGGGACTGGGTCGGAGGAAGGTGAGTTTTTGTTTATTTTATTTTTTTTCTAACACACACCAATAGGGTATTTGACAGTATTAAAAATAAAGTGCCAATTGTTAGCATCTGTGTTTAGAAGGAATATTGGCAGAGGTTTTTCCTATTTTTACAAAAAAAACTATTCATAATTTTACTAAAAACCAACGAAAAAGATAATAGCTTTCTTATCTATTGTCACGTGACCCGAAACGCTTGGGATTGGCGGAGCCTAAAATGACGTCACACGCAAGTAAAGTTCCGGTTAAAGTGACATTACATTGTATCGTTTGACGTTTTAATAACAGTCGTGTGACGTCACACACTAGTAAGACGCCATATTGTCCAGAGAAACGTTTTCGCGGCAACTTGAAAGTGGAGTTTTTGATTTGGTTATTTTTACTGAAATACACAACAGAATGATGAATATCCACTTTTTACGGACTCCGTAAACATAAGTCAATAGCGTGAGCTCGTTTTCTAAAACTTGTCAAATACCCTATTGCAAATGCTTCTATTCGTCATACAAACATTTGCCTCACTGGGATTCGAAATTAAGACCTCAGAGTAAGCGACAACTTGAAAACCGGTGTACTTACCACCCTTACATAGAGGCCGTTATACGTAAACAAGTTTTCTATTAGCATTTACTACTAAAAGTCATAAATTCTATGAGTTTCAAATGCTGATGAGTTTCTTATCAGCTTAATATGTACTGAATGGGTGGTAGAACAGAAATTTGGATTATTTGAAAGAACCTTTTCCAAAAGAAAATATTCAGCAGAGGGAACTCAAACCCGTACCCTTCAATATCCGGGCGAATGCACTGACCATTATGCTACCGCGGCCCTGATGGCCGTGTCGAATTCTCTCTAGCCTTTCTTAAGCTGCAAGGCAGTGCCATGTCCTCGCATTGTAGGTAACCCACAATGTCAAACTAATACCTTTACAAGTATTAAACATTTGAAAGAAGAAATAGCAATCATAGTTAAATTTTAATTTGTAATGCAAATTATAACTTTCTTCTAAGTTTTTTTAAATAAAGGAAAATTTTTAGTACATCTTAATTTGTGGTAATTTGGACTTTTAGGTATTCTCTGTGGTCTGCTATCGGCCTGTCGATCTCCCTGTACGTGGGCTACGATAACTTCGAGAAGCTTCTAGAGGGAGCCAACTTCATGGACCAGCATTACGCAACCGCGCCGTTGGAGAAAAACGTATGCTTGTTTTTACATCTATTAAAAAAAATCTAGAACTATCTGCTTTGATTTATATTGTATTTAAACTGTATGACACAGCAATCAAAATGCAGGTGAACAATAGGGGTGATGACGGGGTACAGTAAACGAAATTCTATTTATTCCGTCAGTTAGATAATCAAAAAATAATGGACATGTATTTTTTCTTTGGGCAATCAACCAGAAAATGACAAAGTTATAGCGCGTCAAAGTTTGGGAGTAGGGGTTCGTGACGTCACTTTTAAGTGAAAATTGTACCAAAACGTGACGTCATGCGACTTTCCAAATCAATATATCTCTGCAATGTTTATATTATGTGAAAAAAGAAAAAAATACGTGTCCAATACTTTTTGATAGTCTACCTTGTAAACGAAGAAAAAAAATTTGTCATCATTCCTATTAATGTATTATTTCACATTATGTAATGAAAGGTGACTTCATGAATCATCTCCGAAGTCATTTTTCAACTTGACGACTCTGTTAATAATGAAACAGGGAATTTTGTCTATGACACTAACTAATATATTTTTTACAGGCCCCCGTCATCCTGGCTCTGCTCGGCGTGTGGTATTCCAACTTCTATGGCGCTGAAACACACGCCCTTCTGCCCTACGATCAGTATTTACACAGGTATTTTATATTTATTAGCGAAGTTGAATATCTTATTTTTAACCGACGACAAAAAACACGGAGGAAGTCGACGCGAATTTAATTTTTTATTTATGACCACGCATTTCTAAGCATGTTTCAACGGTATAGATGCACTGATTTATTTATTTATGACGTTTCGCATTCTTTTCAGGCTGCGTCGTTAGTTCGTCGTTATGACCATAATTCTGATCACGCATTTATTATGATTTTTTTCAATTAAAATCATAATTATAAAGGCGCAGTCTGAAAAGTATGCGAAACGTCATAAATAAATAAATCAGTGCATCTATACCATTGTTACCGAAATTTGTTTTATTTAAAACAATAATATACTAATACTAGCGGACCCGACAGACGTTGTCCTGTCTAGTATGGTAGCGCCGTCTGTCGGATCCAATGTAAAACATTCCAAAATCAACAACTACTAATAAATTAAAAATTAATTAAAAAAACATTGTCCAGCGGACAAAATTGTGAATCTAAACCATTCTCAGATCCCCTTGAACACACACAAAAAATTTCATCAAAATCGGTCCAGTCGTTTAAGAGAAGTTCAGTGACATACACACTCACAGAAGAATTATATATATAAAGATACTATGTAAAAAGCTATGCGTGGTCATACATAAAAAAATATATACGCGTTGACTTGAGAACCTCCTTCGTTATATACCGTTGATATTTATTTATTATTTAATGAGTGGTATGCGTGAAGACCTAAGAAACAATTCTTTTTTATTGAAAGTTGGTACCAAATGAAGTTAGAAACAAAAATCCTACCCTGTGGGTCGAAAAATAGGGGAGGATGTTCACTCACAGATTTTGATGCCGAGTTTTTTTATTACAAACATTATAGCCACAAAAAACAAGGTATAAAGTTCGAAAAATATCAGATTTTAATAATATTTATTTATTAAGACTGAGTGAGAAAAGCCATTAATCAGAATCTAGCTCTTTAATTCCGCTCATCTCTGCACTACCGTCGGAATAGTCATCATCATCACTGCTGCTTTGATGTGGGCAAGACAGATTTCGCGAGGCCCTGTTCTGTGGCGACCTGAAGACGGATTTAATAAAATAATAAAATAAAGTAATTCGGTTTAAAGCAATGCATAAAAAATTTTGAGGCGCGGCCTTAAGCCGCCTCTGAAAACGACAACTTTATTTAAAATAAAAGCAGTCTTTTTACTACCTGTATTTGTAATAAAACTAAAGTCTTATTTCCTTATTTGGTATTAATTCTAAGTTTAGCTCAGTGCAAAAAAAGTGGTCCAAGATTTTTTTTTAACCGTACTATTTAAATAACATTTGACAGATGGAGATCATTGACTTTCCTATTGTTATTTGAATCGCATAGTATATGTTTGTGCCTCAACCTATTTTTTTAATTAATAAACAGACACATTATGAAGTGGAGGTTAAATGGGTATTACACAACACTGGATAGACTATTTGACAAGTTTTTATTCATAAATAGTATAATAGAATTACAAAAAGGGTCCACTTTTTATGGAGCCACTACACACTCATAAATAGCCTATTATGTACACGATTTTATTTGAGGATTAAATTTATAATCTCTATATAAATGTTTACTCCCGGGTCAGTGGTAAAAATTTTGTTTAAAATCTCGTTACCCTCAGGTTCGCCGCATACTTCCAACAAGGCGATATGGAGAGCAACGGCAAATACGTGACGCGGGCCGGGAATCAAACCGACTACCAAACTGGGCCCATCGTGTGGGGCGAGCCGGGGACTAATGGACAACATGCCTTCTACCAGCTCATACACCAGGGGACCAGGTAATACGGTAATCTTGTGGGACCCGGGACCCAAATTGGCACTTCTACCAATTCATACACCAGGGGATCAAATAATATGGGGAGGGGCCGGGGACCCAAATTGGGCTCATCTTCGAGATAGTAAATTTTTGGTCAACCATCCAATGACTAACCACTGCGAAAGTTGCTTATCTTCAACGATCGCAGCCGTACACGCTAACCACTTGCGCCATCGAGCTCCTCAAACAAAAGCTCGACAAAATGGATAGAATTCAAAAACTTGTCAGCTACCCAGGTTACTAATTTATTTATTTGGTTATTGTAGGTTGATTCCTTGCGATTTCATCGCCCCGGCACAGACCCACAACCCCATTGCCGGTGGGATACATCACAAGATCTTACTCGCCAACTTTTTGGCTCAAACCGAGGCGTTGATGAAGGGAAAAACAAGTAGCGAGGTCAGTATTAATAAATCATCATCATCTTCAGCCTATTAATGTCCCCACTGCTGGGGCACAGGCCTTCTCTATGGATGGAATAGGGAGATTGGGCCATGACCCATCACGCGAGCCCAGTGCGGATTGGCGGGTGCTAACGACTGCAGATGCAGCCGGGACCAACGGCTTAACGTGCCTTCCGAAGCACGGAGGAGCTCGAGATAGTAATTTTTGGTCACCCATCCAATGACCGAACGACTGCGAAAGTTGCTTAAGTTCAACGATCGCAGCCGAACGCTCTAACCACTTGCGCCATCGAGCTCCTCTCGAGTATTAATAAATATGAATGTGGTGGTGGTGGAGTATTAATATGAATGAGTTGGTATGAATTGGTGTGAGTGTTGAAACTAAATAAATATTTTCAACACTCACACCAAACGAAACTAATCAGTTTCAACTACACCAATAGTGCATTAGATACAACAGGATATATATTTTGTTATTATAGCCGCATTCGTGGATTATTTATGCCTAAAGGTTGACTGGCAGAGAATGCTTTTAGCGATAAGTCCGTTTTTGTAGTAGGGTATTTGACAGTATTAAAAATAAAGTGCCAGTTGTTAGCATCTGTGTTTAGAATGAATACAGGCATGGGTTTTTTACTATTATTAACAAAAAATATATTCATAATTTTACTAAAAACCCACGAAAAAGATAATAGTTTTCTTATCTATTGTCACGTGACCCAAAACGCTTGGGATTGGCGGAGCCTAAAATGACGTCACACGCAAGCAAACTTCCGGTTAAAGTGACATTACATTGTATCGTTTGACGTTTTAATAACACTCGTGTGACGTCACACACTAGTAAGACGCCATATTGTCCAGAAAAACGTTTTCGCGGCAATTTGAAAATAGAGTTTTTGATTTGGTTATTTTTACTGAAATACACAACAGAATGATGAATATCCACTTTTTACGGACTCCATAAACATTAGTAAATAACGTGAGATCGTTTTCTAAAACTTGTCAAATACCCTATTAAATCAATAAAATATATTTAGTTTATTTATTTTAAACTTTATTGAGAATGATTAATGAGAATTAAGAGAATGGTACAAAAGGCGGAATTAATACTAATAGCATTCTCTCCCAGTCAACCTTTTACCTTTAATAAAAGATATTAAAAATATGTATATACGAATTAACATAGATACATATATAAATACATTCTACGAAAGGAATATTTATACATACACACCGCTATTATATTTAAATATATATATACACATGATGATATTTAATAAATCTTAAATTATGATGCGGATGAGTGCGAACATTCTTTTAAATATAAGCTTTTATATACCATCAGGCTAAAGCTGAGTTAGTCAAGAGTGGAATGTCTTCCGAAGCGGTGGTGAAGATTCTGCCGCATAAAGTTTTCAGGGGTAACCGCCCCACTAACTCCCTGCTCGTACGGAAAATTACGCCCTTCACTCTCGGCGCTCTGATTGGTGAGTATCTTACCTTTTATAGCACTGACCGTCCTTATTATAAACATGTAATTACTTGAAAATTTTACTAGAAAAAATTCCATGCGGACCAGGCAGCAGACGGGACTGTAGATTTTGGCCCGTATTATAGAAAGATTCTCAGTCATTGATCTAGTCTTGAGTATAGTTAGAAAGGGATGTCGCTATATACAGGGTGCTACAAAAATACAAATAAAGCTTGAAGGGCGTTGAAGTAAATCATATAAGGAGTCTTCTCTAATTTTCTTAAAATATTTGCA
This sequence comes from Chilo suppressalis, assembly GCA_902850365.2. NCBI lineage: Eukaryota > Metazoa > Arthropoda > Insecta > Lepidoptera > Crambidae > Chilo > Chilo suppressalis. Next base: position 16,921,913 of record OU963915.1, read on the forward strand.
TGAAATTTAACTTTTTATAAAAACAGTTATTTTTATATATTAATAAAAACATCGATCATTTTAAGGCACGTCACTAGTTCGAGGATCATTAAAAATAACTGTTTTTATAAAAAGTTAAAACTTCATGCAAATATTTAAGAAATTTAAATATTTAAATTAGAGACGAAACCTTATATGATGTACTTCAACGCCCTTCAAGCTTTATTTGTTTTTTTGTAACTTATACAGGGGTATAAGATATAGCGACATCCCTTTCTAACTGTACTCAAGGAAAGATCAACACATAGTTGTCATTCTGTAATACGGGCCTTAGACATCTAGCAGTTACATGCTATGAAAATTACAAATATAAACGTAATTATTTGTTGCTTGTTTAAATCTAAAGAAAATGTTACTAGAAAAAAATCCACGCGGACCAGGCAGCAGACGGGACTCGAACCCGCACCCTCCGCTATCCGGGCGGATGCAATGACCGTTATTCTACCGCAGCCCTTATGGCCGTGTCGAATTTTCTCTAGTAGTAGCAAGAAGCTAGGCTGCAAGGCAACGCCATCTCTTCGCATTGTAGGTGACCAAAAATGACAAATTTTCTTTAGATTAAAACATCTAGCAGTTAAATGCTTATAATAAAAATATAATAAACTTACTATATTTGTTTAGGCTTTTCTTTTTATTGGTATATTTTTACCTTCGTTTATTACCCTTCTTCCCATTGGTCAATAATAAAATTACCTTTCCTTTCATTGGTCTCTTTTTACTTTCATTTGTTTTCCGCTCTTCTCATTTTCAAATGTGCCAAACTAGGAGGAGGAGGAGTCGGGTAAAAATACATAGCAAAAGCTGTAGATTGATTTATTTATTCCCACATTTTCCAGCCATGTACGAACACAAGATATTCACCCAAGGCGTTATCTGGGACATCAATTCGTTCGACCAATGGGGCGTGGAGCTCGGCAAACAGCTGGCCAAGGTCATCGAACCCGAGCTCAAGGGCAACGACCCCGTCTCCTCGCACGACGCTTCCACCAACGGGCTCATCAACTTCATCAAGAGCAACTTCTAATGACCTTTTTAATGGTGCGTGGTAGTTTGTTTACGATCGAAACATAAAGAGAATGGACTGAATTTGATAACTTTTCCGTAGAAATAGAGACAAAACTGCTAAAGACAAATTCTCTGGAAAAAACATCTTAAAATCAAGCTTTAAATAAAAATATTCTAATAACTATCAAGATTGGTTCGTCTTTCTCCCTCCCAGTTTTACATTAATGTTGGATAAGGTATACTCAGTCCATTCTTTGTGCACATGTTTACAGTATATTCAGTGTTGCCAGGAATAAATTATGTATTTAACTTCTTCTTTAAAAATATTGAATGTACCTACGTAATTTGTTTAAACGCAAATAGTAAAATCGGTTGAATATTTTTTTTTGAATTATCACAATAAAAAGTTTTAATAAATAAAAAAAATATATCATTGAGCTTTTGAAAGTAATATTTTAATATTATGTATGATGTTATAAAGATTATATTATCAATATTTCTAAAAATCACCAACTAATATAAATAATAGAAATAAATTAATACAAATAAGTCAGATCGAAAATAATATTGTTTCACAAAAGTGACTTATTTGTCGCGAGAAAATAATTTTCTTGTAAGATATTATCTAGATAATAATATATATTTTATCTCCAAAAAAGATATATATTCAGTAAGTGCATAATACAATTTTAACAGAAACGAAATTATTATAATAAAAGAACCTTTGAAATTTATTGCTTTTTTAAAGGAATTTTAAAAATGCATTCACTTTCGATTCTCACCCATTCCAGGCAAATAATGGTATTTTAAAATGCATTTTTAAGTTTTATATTTATGAAAATGTTTCAGTATAATTTTATTTCCGAGATATGTTTGTTTTTGTACTTATTTATATTATTATTACGTTATTAAGTGTCTGAAGTAAATTATTAAACTCTTTATTAATAATTATGATCAATTATTCAACTCTTATTTTTTAATAAAAAAATGATATTATTTAGAAATAGCAAATAGTGTAGTTAAATAATAGTTTTATTCGTGTTGTTATAAATATATAAATCTCTTTTGATCATTATTTCTTATGATAATTTATTTTTAATAATATATGCAGCAATAATAATATACATAATCAAATTTAACGTTATATACAAAATTGAAAACAATAATTTATTGAATATAAAAACTATTAAAGTATAATTTTCATTAGTGTTTTAAATAAATATACGTTTAAAAATATTTTAGGTGAATTGTTAAACATCAAAAATACTTATTGAGATACTTTATTAGCTATCTACAATTGTGACACGAAAATGTTGATCAATTTTGTTTAAATATAAATTCTAGGAACCTGTCTAAACTGTACATTATTATTACAATTTGGATAAATATTTTACATAAATATATTTGTCAAAATTTCCATAATAAATTCCAAATTTTTAATTTAAGTCTGACGGCCGTACTCTGAAATGTAAATTTAAGTTATCGCTTGATGAAGTCAGGTGTTGTCTCATTATATTGTCTTGAAAGTGACAGCGGTAACCACGGAGGGTAGAAAATAGTGTCCCAGAAATATGGACAAAATAAGTGAGGGGCTGCGATCACTAAGTTATCTCAATCAAAGCTTGAGATAACTTAGTGATTTGAAATGACCAATGCTGCGAAGAAAATTTGTACATTATTCAACTAACTTCATCTTCTTGTACTCACAAACAGCTAACTTCACAGATACTACTTAGCGACGGCAGCGCAGCTGGTGGTTGAATAATGAACTATAAATTCTCCATTTTTTCAGGAACAGGCGGACTAATGCTTTAGCACGTAGCGTTCTTTCTCCTTCTCTCTAACCTCCATGGCGTTAACTAAAGTTACACTTAAACAAACTTAAAAGTAAATTGACCTCTCTGAGTACGCCTGTTAGTGTGGGCGTGGGTGATTCAAGCGTAATGCTATTTAAAAAGTCAAATTCAATACAATTTAAGTAAATCGGTATATCAGTCCTTGGGAGTAAAATAATGAGGCAATATTTCTCTTCGTTTTGCTGGCAAGTGACGTCATCATAATAAGCAAACTAATATTATTTACAACCACACTCGGACGTCAATTAACTCTTTTAATTCCATGTCTCATTCTATTATTACCGCAATGAAAGGGACAGCTATAACTTAAAAATTAATTGATGTCCGAGTGCGAATTCCTCAACTTTTCAGTGGAAAATGCAAAAGTATTCATATTTATTGTTTAATATTAGAAAATATATTTTGTTTTATTTATATGGCATTGTGCTGTTGATTAGTTTTGTAGTCGTTAAAACAAATAAGATCTTAGGTCTGCCTGCTTTTTAATGTGTGCAAGTGTTTAAGCATAATGTTTTTTATGGTTATTGTTAGATGTTTCATTGTAATTAGGATTCTTGAAAATAATATATATATTGTTTCACAACTTCACATGTGAATTTGTTTTTTCTTGTCTCTTTCCTGCCCACCTAGCTAACATAAGCACCGCGATTAAGATATATAACGCGCTTTTATCACGCTCAATTGTCAAATTACTATGGAGTTTGACAGACGCGATAAAAAACGTGATATAACGTAAATTGAGGAGCTCATGCTACGGGGACTGAGGGATATTCGCCTAACGGAAATGCTTTGGAAAACGCTAACGCTTTCGATTTTATTTTGTTTTTTCTGACCGCCGGAGGTTTTCAAATACATCACGCTCATTTTTTTGTAATATTGTTATTACCAATGCAATAGTTAAAAAAAGAGCGCGAGGCATTTGAAAACCTCAGGTGGCTAGAAATAACAAAATGAAATCGTAAGCGTTAGCGTTTTCCAAAGCATTTCCGTTAGGCGAATGGCCCCCTGGCAGCGTAGCATGAGCTCCTCAATTTACGTTATATCACGTTTTTTATCGCGTCTGTCGAACTCCATAGTAATTTGACAATTGAGCGTGATAAAAGCGCGTGATATTGACAATGGCCCCATTTCAAGAACATTGGCGAAGGCAATATTTTTATTCCCCTTTAATATTCACCCTTTGAACATAAACACATCCCTAAGAGCCTGCGCTGGGTTAATGGGATGCCCCATTTGTTTCATGTAATTTCATAGAACAGCTGCTGCGTGAGGCGAGTCTCCCGCGCGACGCTGTTCAATGAAATGACATAAAAACGCAAAACGCAACGTTAGACGCGATAAAAAAACGTTATATAGCGTAGCGCAACTACTGGAGCAAAACCATAGACAAATAAAACTTGCGCAGTAGACGTTTTTGTATGTAAGATTGCTACTGCACAGACTTCCTTGTCTTTGGTCGATGCTCAAGAAGTTTGCCCGGCAAACGATAACTGATCTATAGTAAAACAACATGAATTGAAGAAATTGAATGCAAAATAGCAGATATCTACCTAATAACTAATTAAGCTTTAAGTAATGAAAATAGTTTTTCGATGGGCTATGTTGAAAAAATAAAGTTATTTTTTTTTTGTTTAGGAGCTTTTGTCCGATGACATGACAACTCCATCGAAACAAACTAACGAGTACTGAACTAATTAATTAAGAACTAGCAAACCAGTGAACCAAATGTTCACCAAAACCTGATTTAAAAAAAAAAAATTGTGAACTTCGGAGATTTTGTGTGGTTTCGTTTGAAATTCGTGATTTCTCGAAAACCGGAAGTGCTACGTTACTCAAATCCGGTTTGTAGTCTTATCAGACTATTCTTAACTTATAACTTAAATATTCTCTTTATCTATCTCTTACGGTTTGGCCGCTGAAACAGCACCACAGACAGACGGACGGACGGACGGACTTGTCTAATAGATAAGAGATTTTAAAATTATTACATTAGGTTTCGTACTTGTGTAATTTACTGGCAGCATTCCACTAAACTACACAAGTACAATGCGGCTTCTGATTCGGGGTTGCTCAGAACAATCCCTATATCCAACTTATTTATTTGAAATTTTTATATAAACTTGTTTCTTTGAACCTGACTCCGCTCACATTCCATCAAAAGATGATGCACGTACTCAATTTGTTGACATATTTCGCAATTGGGTGTATTAAAAAGAAAGTTATTCACTCAATTTCCAGATCTAAGACGAGTATATATGTCGTAGGATGATTTGATAGCGAAAATTTAGAGATTTTGCGATAACGCCGTTCGTTACATTGCGAAATCGTTGGCTTACAAATATTTTGGGTTCACACTAGATTAGGTTAGTCTTGTGGCCATGACCCCGAGGCGCCAGAAAACAATTTCGTTAACAGTTAGATTGAGCAGTGTCTTCGCCATCGAAATTATATTCGCGTTTTCGCATAATTCCAAGGATTTAAGTGGAAATTCTATTTATCAAATCATCCTACGATATTAATACAATATTTTGGGAGGATCACTTACACGTCATTTGCACTATCCAATTATAAGGGTTTTTTTCCCTTGCCCTTGACTAATGGGGTAACCCGATCTACCCTTTAGATAAGGCCCTTAAAATTGGGTAGTGTAAATCTACTATATAAAAATAAGTCGGGTTTTCCTTCCTGACGCTATAACTCCAGAACGCACGAACCGATTTCCACGGTTTTGCATTCGTTGGAAAGGTCTCGGGCTCCGTGAGGTTTATTGCAAAGAAAAATCAGGAAAAATTAAAAAAAACTTCTTTTAATCACCAAACGAAATGTTACATAAAACGAAGCCATCTGGTGGCGAAACGGAGTTCGCCGGGTTTGCTAGTATAATATAATAATAATTTATTTCCAATTTTTTTTACTTATTGTTTTACAAATAACAGGCACAGGGTGTTGATTGGAGTAAAAAAAGAAATAAAACCTACTACAAAATGAAAAAGCCATTTGAACATTATAATTATTAGAAAATGACAGATAACCAGATCAATCATTCTCGTCGGTCAAAACACTCCGTGCAAACAGATTTACATCCGACGAATCTGAGCAGAATTGCCGATCATCATCAGCCTATTAATGTCCCCACTGCTGTGGCACAGACCTGCCCTATGGATGGAATAGGGAGATTGGGCCATGACCCACCACGCGGTCCAATTTATTGGTGGACGCGGATTGGCGGGTGCTAACGACCGCAGTTATAGCCGGGACCAACGGCTTAACGTTCCTTCCGAAGCACTGAGGAACTCGAGATAGAAGATTTCTGGTCACCCATCCAATGACCTACCACTGCGAAAGTTGCTTAACTTCAACGATCGCAGCCGAACGCGCTAACCACTTGCGCCATTGCTCCTTTCATAATAAGAAACAAATTAATTAAAAGAGATTTTTATTAATCAGATTCGAGTTTTACACAAACATTAAACCAGTTTTACAACATTATTATTATCTTCTGAAATCATTGATGAAAACACACAAATGCACGATAATGTTGTTATGAATATCACAATCAGTTTTTTCAATTCACAAATAATGTATTTACCAATTACAATAAACAACAACGAAAAATATTACATAATTCTACTGAACTCCATTCTCTTGCAATCTTTATACATAACAAATGAAAGTACTGTAGGTATGAATTTTAACATTTTGAATAACATCATCTTCAGCCTATTAATGTCCCCACTGTTGGGGCACAGGCCTTCCCTATGGATGGAAAAGGGAGATTGGGCCAAGACCCACCACGCGGGCCCAGTGCGGATTGGCGGGTGCTAACGACTGCAGATGCAGCCGGGACCAACGGCTTAACGTGCCTTCCGAAGCACGGAGGAACTCGAGATAGAAGATTTCTGGTCACCCATCCAATGACCGATCACTGCGAAAGTTGCCATCAAGCTCCTCCTATTTTGAATAGCAACATCCAAAAAATAGTTCTGAAAATTTTAATAAATGACTATGAAATATACTAATATCTGGCAATTATCATCAGTTTGTTAAAACATCGAAGTGGTACAAAAAAACTAAAGTGCAATTGAAAACCTTTTTAGAAGTCGGTTTATAAAATCATGCCGTTAACTTTCCCAGACCTGCTGAATATTCCGAGTTATTTTCATTAAAAAATAGTTATTTATTAAACAAAAAATAAGTAATAACTATATAATATATAAAATGGCTCTTATTTAAATGATATTCGAGCCATTAAACTATTTTAAGTGTAGAACTGTAGTATTTAATTTTTTGCACAGCCTGACATACGAGCAGACCGAAGAATTACTTCTTATTTGTAAATAAATGAACGTAACTCCGTAATTTACATTTACCAACATTTATATAATGATTACTTTAAGTTCTGTTTTAATTAATTTGTTAATTTATTAATCATTCAATGTATTATTTAGATCACAAAAGCCTGAAATACAGGTACAATTTTAACTGTAACGTTCAGGCATCCATTATTTTGTACTTTATATTGTTATTAGTATTATTATGCAATGTATGACCTTATTTGAATAAAGATATATTTATTATTATTATTATATTCGATTTAGCCTAAAGGCTACCACAATTGCATTTTTTGGGTGATCCTTGAAAAAAATATATATTTAAAATACACCGCTAATATACTTAACTCACACTAAAAGTTACATTGGAATGACGAAAATAAAGTTTCGTTTTAAATATTGACTCTATTGAAGTTTCTCTGAGACAAAAGGCAAACAAACAAACAAGCGTTCCTAAAACTTTTTTATCGAGAGTTAAGATGGCCGGTGTAACTAGACTGTTTACAAAATTTCACAAAGCAACGTAAATGATTTGCTTTATCACTATTCTTCAATTTATTTGTGTTATAATGCGTTCAGTTTGAGAATAGCTTGTGGGTGTATTCCGTTATATATACCAGTATACTGGCCAGTGGTAATGACGTCACGAATCCGACGCCATATTGTACTGGTATGCGCTACCATATTTTTACCGGGAAAACGAATAAAAATAAATAAATAAATATTTCCAACACTCACACCAATTAGCCTAGCCCCAAAGTAAGCACTGTAAGGCTTGTGTTATGGGTTGTTAGGGTAACGGATAGAATACATATACTGTACATATATAAATATATTTATATAGAAATACATGTTAAACATCTATGACTGGAGTACAAACGCTCGTATTCATCACACAAACATCTGCCCCCACCGGGATTCGAACCCGGGACCTCTCGAGTCGGCGACACCATGAAACTCGGCGTACAAACCACTCGGCCACGGAGGTCGTCGTCGGATATGACGTATGACCGAGCGTGCGTGAGATACATTCGAATTTTATTTCTTTTTTATTTAAAGAAAAATAATGGCATCCGAACAAAAAGAATTCCTTTTAATTGATGAGGTGAATAACAAAATCTTCTTTATTCGCACTATTTTTAATATTTCGTCGATTTATGACGTCAGTGCACTGGCCAGTATATTTCGGAACAATTCACCAGTATAGCGTCGATTCATGACGTCATTAGCACTGGCCAGTATACTGGTATATATTACGGAATACACCCTGTATGAAACATACACAAGAATGAATGATTAAGTGACTAGAATGAGTTCAGTTACGTTTTGTGCGTCGCCGGAGTGGCCTCTGTACTACACTTGTTAACTTATATTAAGTTTAAATAGAAAAAAATACAGTTCATCAACAATATCCAATGTGGCTTCATTTATTATAAACCCAGCGACATCGAATGGTCCTTCGAGCCGGATTTTTCGAGATTTAGTATCTTTTTTAAACCTACTCTTTTTTTACTAATGATTTTAAATGCGTATAAATTTCGATCTATTTAAGATATTTTTTTATGATTTGTTTAAAATTTTGTCTCAAGAGGAAGTTTAATAGATTATTATAAACCTAGCGACATTGAATGGTCCTTCGAGCCGGATTTTTCGAGTTTTAGCTTCTTTTTTAAACCTACTTTTTTTACTAATGATTTTAAATGCGTATAAATTTCGATCTATTTAAGATATTTTTTTATGATTTGTTTAAAATTTTGTCTCAAGAGGAAGTTTAATAGATTATTCTCAGGAATAGAGTTTACAGTATTTAAGTACAAACAAAATCTTGCTATTATTTGGTAAATGCTACACAAAAAGCTATACAAGAAGTCTCTTAAGCAGTTTAGTTTAAAGGACATGGCTAAGAAACTGCCCTTAACGTGTATAAATATTTCTCACTAGTCCGTAACTTTACAATATTTTTTATTAATTATATTACGTGTTTATTATTCTCATATAACTTTCATGAAATAATCATATATTAAAAGTATAAAAATTTACTTCATGCCTGTCCCAAAAGTAAAATGTTCCGTTTTACAAAATAAATGAACAATAAAGGTTCACAAAAAAAAATGTGAGTATAACGAAATAAACAATCTTATTTCTAAACTCCTCCTTATACTGAATGTGTAACATAACATCAAACACAAATGTAACATCTTATGTACACCATATTTAATGCAAATAAAGACTTCTGACTCCTTCAAACTATGACATATTTGGCCCTAATTTTTATTATAACAAATCACTAAAGGCCTAAAATAATAGATTTTATTATTCTGATCAGGCTTGAGACAAGACTATGATAATTATACTTTAATTTTTGCAAATGGTGAAAATAAAACTTCACAGATTTCCTGTCAGGTCGACGATAACAAATAGTTGGTATCTATTTTTGCTTTTCAAGTATTACGTAAGCACTATAGGGGGGCAGGGGGGTCTTCCCTTTGCTTATTTTTGATGACATGGGGGGGGGGGGGGGGGTCCAGATAGTCATTACGTCAGCATCATGGATTCGGGTGCCATGGACTGAAGACTGTTAATTGGAATTAATATGTATACCAAAAATTCGAAAGAAGTGTGTTTAGTTCGTTTAATAAGATTATAATATTTGTACCTTTCTCTATGTTGAATACAGCGTCAATAAAGTTTATTTAAATTAATATTATGTGCATTAAAGTGCTCTATCCCAAGCCTATTTAAAGCTCATGAAATAATAAAACAAAACAGAATACATTAAAGGAAAAATGCATATAGGTACCAATGTTCACGTAAGCATGGGGGGGGGGGGGGGCATAAGAGCTTTGCTTACTTTTGCAGACGAGGGGGAGGAGGGGGTAAATAATTGTAATAAATCTGCCTACGTAATACTTGAACGGCCCCTAATCAGAGAAATGGGAAGAAAGATTCTAAGAAAATGTGAAATTGATGACTGTATATAATGAGGGCTATCGCGTATGAATCCGCCGCTAGAGGCGCTAGTGTAGCGTGAGGTCTCCGAAATGTCAAATGTTATTGCTTGTTGGTTGACTACGCGGGTTTATTTCTAATTAAAATAATGTTGTGAATAATTGGTAACAATTCGGCTTAATTATGGCAAATATGAGTTATGTGGCAATGAATGTCAGTTATTAAAAATTTGAGCTTAGAAAAATGATTATGTTCCCATTTTTTCCGAATAAAACGGAACTGCGCGTCACTGTGGCATGGCCTATTATGTTTAGGATATGGTTCTTTTGTGTTAAAATACGATCTAAATGTAACCTTTGATTTCATGTGCGTATTAATAAACTTTAAAAGTTACAATTTAGGACCTCACTCAACAGTGGCGCAATCTGGTGAGGCAGAAAACGGTAGCCCTCATTGGCAACATCTTTAATCAACTGTAGTAAGGTAATGACATAGTGGGAGTTCCCATAATTTTCAAGATTGTGACTTTAACAAAAGTTTCTGAGCTTTTTTTCATACAAATCATAAATATTCAGCCATTTACCATTAAATATTACTAAGTACATATTATAGAGGAGCTCGATGGCGCAAGTGGTTAGCGCGTTCGGCTACGATCGTTGAACTTAAGCAACTTTCGCAGTGGTCGGTCATTGGATGGGTGACCAAAAATTACTATCTCGAGCTCCTCCGTGCTTCGGAAGGCACGTTAAGCCGTTGGTCCCGGCTGCATCTGCAGTCGTTAGCACCCACCAATCCGCACTGGGCCCGCGTGGTGGGTCATGGCCCAATCTCCCCATTCCATCCATAGGGAAGGCCTGTGCCCCAGCAGTGGGGACATTAATAGGCTGATGATGATGATGATGATGACATATTTATACATTGCCAGGGCAGTCGCTCATACAAAACTTTCCTTTAAGAAATGAGGGTGGCTTTACAATATGCATAATGCTTTCGCCTATGAAGGAGATTTATATTGCTTATTTGTACAATTTGTTTCTTTGTGGACAAGGGTACTTAAACTGCTAATAGGCCAATTTAACGGTCCGAGTAAATACTTATATTCTTACTGATTAATTTTATGAATCTATCAAAATATTCGAGAAAACAGATGCGCATGGCACATAATGCTTTTAATTTTAATAAGCCAGTATTTATTATTCTTGCTGATCATGGTTTTTGAGATTTCGTGGGCACAATAGAAATGGTTATATCTTCCACACGTAAAAATATCAATTATTATATTATACACCTTAACAAAAAATACCTGCAAATAACTGAAATTGTTTTCTTTTGAATTTATGGTGGTGGCACCAATTATCGACAAGAATCAATGATCGAGTAACTCGGTCTCTTGCTTTCATTGATCACAAAGGGAAGTGTCGATCATTGCTTGCGTGCGTGCTTCTACCTTATTCTATGCACAATAATTCGAGTAACACTTAATTTTTATTTTATAAAGGTAATAGGGTATATTCCAAATTTTTTAAAATTGCTTATATTTAAAGATTGGGACAAACGATTTAACAGAAAAATAAATTAATTAATGTCTTTTTTTCTCCATTAAACCAATTAGAGTTGAATTTAGTTTTAATGGTTTTGAATTTCCGTTTTGTAATGAAGTTGACGTCACACAGTAGACGTCTTCGAACCTAGTGTTTAGGCGATGAATTCAAAACAATTAAAAATAAACTCAACTCTAATTGGTTTAATGGAGAAAGAAAGACATTAATTAATTAATTTTTATTTTTCTGTTAAACCTTTTGTCCCAATCTTTAAACATATGCAGTTCTCAAAAATTTAGATAATACCGTATTAAAGTTTATCTCACTCCGTGTCAATACCGATATTTTAGTTATTTCGGTTTCCTGCCTCTCCCAGCACCAGATTTGGCCTTTTTGCTGGCGCTCTTCACTTCCTCCGCTTTACGCTTCGGGTTTGGCGTTGTCGAAATCTAATAAAAAAGAAAAAATTATGCACGGACTACACATTAGAATTGAAACTTTTTTTCTTAAATAATTTAAAACATTAGGCAGGTCATAAGGCATAGGGGAATGGAGCAGCGCACGCGTCACATGTATATATATATATATATATATTATATATATGTCGCGTGTGACGCTCGCAGCGTTTCAGCTTACGCAGAGTTACCCTCCAACTTTCATGCTCGTCGGGAAGAGCTGCGGACGCATCCCACACAAACACACACATATATATATATATATGTATATAGTCGTGTGACGCTCGTGACGAATATCCGTTTCATTTTTTCCATAGAATTTTTCCATTTACACCTCGTTCGAAAAGAAGTTCTACATCAATGAGTAAGAAATCTAATTAAAAAAAAACAAATAATACGTTTTATGATTTTATTTATTTTTATTTTTAAGCATTTAACTGCTAGATGTTTAAATCTAAAGAAAAGTTTACTAGAAAAAAATAAATAAAATACGTTTTATGTTTTAAGCCTGAAAAACTTCTGACTGACTAAGGCCTAATATTATACAATGTATCATATTATTACACAATGTGTATGAAGCATGGAGCAACACGCACAGAGTGCTGTGCGTCGATCGTGTTGTTCTACGGTATTTAGTCATATCTAATGGCGCTCTATTCTCTCTGCCCACCCCCATACCCGGGACACGGTCACGGTAATATTATCTATACAGTATTGTGACTCCGCCCTGTCCTTGAAAATAAATGCCTACACCGAACGCTGCGTTGGCACGCGGTAGGGCCGCCAGCCTACAGTATTTTATGTAGTTTTGTTTTTAACGCGAGTGTAGGTAGATTACTCGTTTGTCTCTTTTTTCATCCTAACCACTTATTTATATATTATTCCAGATATTTTGCCCGATGGAAAAACCGAAATACCTAAATATTGGAAACAAATAACGTACTAGTAGATAGGTATATAAAAAATATTCTATAAAGGTAAGAAACCTTTCCAATATTTCAGGTAATTTAAAAAATGATATCTCTGGGTGTGTTATTGAAGAGTTCAAGCAACCAAAAACAGCAATTGTGCTGTTGTACGATATTGATCGTCGTTTGTTCTTTTCCATACTAAATTATGTAGGTATCTACTTAATTAAATCAAATATTTACAATACAAAACGCATGTTTAAGCACGGCTAACTGCATAAAAAACAATTCAGACCGTTCGGTCGTCGTTGCATCGTTGCGTCGCATTCGCGACTGGGTGCACGCCGAGAGCACATCGAACTCGAGTGGCGTAGGTATGACTCGCTTTCCGACCGTTTGTATGAAGATAGAATACTGTATGATATTATTACCGTGACACGGTGGAAAGATAAATAGTTATTAGGATTAATGTATACCTTGAAGAATCCGTCGAGTCGACCTTGAGTGGTCCCGGAGCGTGCCTTCATCAGTTTCTTGGCTCCATTCCTCACTCTGTCCTCGTTGAACTGTTTGTCCCCGCACAGGAATTTAACAAGACCCTCTTCGTCGGGGTCTGTCCATTTTATCTGAATATTAAAGTTGTGATAAGATCTTAGATTAAAACAAAAAGGGAAGATACGACACTCGCGGCTCAAAAGCGATCCGCTTAAATTGTGGTGCATGACCACAATTCGCTTTAGTCACAATTGGACATTCAAACGCGCTACATGTGCGCTCAAAATAATAATATTGCGTATATTCTGTATTACAAAGATAAAACCATGCCTTCGATGCTATTATAAAGAACACATCATCATTATCATCAGCCTATTAATGTCCCCACTGCTGGGGCACAGGCCTTCCCTATGGATGGAATAGGGAGATTGGGCCATGACCCACCACGCGGGCCCAGTGCGGATTGGCGGGTGCTAACGACTGCAGATGCAGCCGGGACCAACGGCTTAACGTGCCTTCCGAAGCACGGAGGAACTCGAGATAGAAGTTTTTGGTCACCCATCCAATGACCGACCACTGCGAAAGTTGCTTAACTTCAACCATCGCAGCCGAACGCGCTAACCACCTGCGCCATCGAGCTCCTCTTAATAACACAAATAGTTCATAATCAAATAACAAATGCCTCGGCAACACTTTTCATTCGTAAAACTGTAAAAACATTTTTTTCTCAAAAATCACGGTTTGTCGTGAATGTTATTAACATAATCGCCAAAAGGATAAAAATACAGCTCAGCCGTGCGGACTCGGACACAGACTCACCGTTTCGCTCGCTCGATTGAATATTTATTTACAACGTGTGCGTGGACTTTTTGGCGAGATCGGAAAGCGTAACTTTAGCAGTTTTGTTTTTCTTGTTAAAAATTGTGTTGTGGCGGATGTTAGTGTCTAATAATGGTGGATTATTAACCACTAAGTGTTCGGGAACATGAACAAGTGTTGGCAAGTGAAACAAAATAGCGGAAGGTGTCTTTCGACGTTCCCTCAAAAAGAACACGGGGAGGTTCCAGTAAATCCCCACACATTTACTGAAACATAGGGAAAGGGGGATTGACTTGAGTGCCTCTTACTTTGACTTGATTGATTGCTTTGACCACGAGTGCTATAGAATTTGTAAACATTTTACACTTGACATTGGCTAAATGCACAAACCGTGCGAAGCCATTTAGAAAAAAAAAGTGTGCGTGTGTGAGAGTTGCTTATGTAGTTGAGTCGGAGCATATTTTATTTGATGCTAGTATGAGCGTACCGTATCTTCCCTTTTTGTTTTAATCTAAGGATTAAGGAAGTGTTCCCGCGCCGAAGTCTTAAACACAGTCCTGCTTGGAGCGTTAGGGTGCGGCCAGAGTGCACTCAGATTCAGATTCAGATTCCGAAAACAAGCGCGAGAAATAAACAGTGTAGTCTAAGCAGGTTGCCTGCTTTTTCTCGCGCTTTGTTTTCTGAGTCTGAATCTGAATCAGGAGTGCACTCTGGCCGTACCCTTCGACTACACTGTTTATTTCTCGCGCTTGTTTTCGGAATCTGAATCTGAATCTGAGTGCACTCTGGCCGCACCCTTAGGCACGTGCAAAGGGAGTGCATTCCAGAGCCGAATGACAGTAAGGGTAAGGGTTTAAAGTTAAGAGTTTGAGACAAACATAGGGTGTATGCTGTAATAAATACCAGTATACTGGCCAGTGCTAATGACGTCATGAATCGATAAAATATTAAAAATAGTGCGAATAAAGAAGATTTTTAATTCACCTCATCAATTAGAAGGAATTCTTTTTGTTCGGATGCCATTATTGTTCTTTAAATAAAAAAAACAAATAAAATTCGAATGCATCTCACACACGCTCGGTCATACGTCATATTCATTTTCCTTGTAAAAATCGTCGCTCTAGGAACAGTCTCCTGACATATAAGTGCCAATCCTTGAGTGCCTAGTATTTGTTAGTGTCTTGATTTTTGAAATTATAACTAATACAGTGGAGCCCCGGTAATCCGGCCCCTGGCTAATACGGCACCCCCTATAATCCGACATCGTCTATTACATACAAGTATTCGCTAATTCACGATTGAACAAGTTACAACTTGTACGCACCATCACTATTTATTATTATTACTTTTATAATAAAACGTAATCTTGCTATTGTGTTGTTTAATTTATTAAATTTGACATACATAACGGAGTATGATTTGTAATCTTAACATTGGATTTGTAATTTGTCGGATTACAAGGTACTCTTTTGTAAAAAAAAAATCGGACTATAGAGTACTGCCTAAGGGTGCGGCCAGAGTGCATTCAGATTCAGATTCCGAAAACAAGCGCGAGAAATAAACAGTGTAGTCGAAGGGTACGGCCAGAGTGCACTCCTGATTCAGATTCAGAAAACAAAGCGCGAGAAAAAGCAGGCAACCTGCTTAGACTACACTGTTTATTTCTCGCGCTTGTTTTCAGAATCTGAATCTGAATCTGAGTGCACTCTGGCCGCACCCTATGACCCCCTAGGTCTTAGGCAGTACTCTATAATCCGACAAATTCGATAGTTCGACACTGCCCTGCAAAATGTTTGTCGGACTACCGGGGATCCACTGTAATAATGAAGTATTAGAAATACTCAAACTCACCTCAATATCCTTCGGGTCAGTGACCTCAGGCTCTAGGAACAGTCTTCTGGCGTTCTTATAGTCCCAATCTTCTGGTGGCGGGTATTTGTTAGTGTCAATATTCTTTAAGATCTCTTCAAGGGAACGATGTTGACGTATTAATTCGATAGCTCTTTTAGGCCCAACGCCACGTATTGAGCCGCAGTAGTCGCAACCCATTAGAATGCATAGGTCTATAAACTGTAAGATATTACTGTTATGATAAATGTGTGGTTCGAGTTATTGAAGTTATACTTCTTTAGGCGCGTTATGAAAAAATTATGAGAGTGAAATTTTAAGATGCGCGCGCATCACTGTAACACAAAATTTTAACAGCATGAAGTTGGTCGCTTTAGCGACCAACTTCATGCTGTTACTTTTGTGTTTACCGCACATTAAGAAAATCTACCAACAAAATAGAAATAGAATCTCTATTTAGTGGGTGCTAACGACTGCATTGTGAAGGCCTATCAAAAGTATTTATTAATCTGGAACAACGGAACCAAAGCGCGATTCAGGAGACTACAGCGCCATCTCTTGACCATTGGTGTAGTAGAACCAAAAACCACATCTTTATTTTTTGTAATAAAGTAACAGTTATAGGTATTCATATTTATAATATTTATCCACATGTTTCTAGTTTGTATATTCGGAATACGTGTTTGAGTTTCATACAAGTGCAAATCACATATGTTCTAATAAATTATATTCAGTAGCGATTTTAATTGAATATTTTGATTATTTATTTATTTTTTCAAATTAAAACTGAACTTTATTGACTGTGTCCTTTTCCAACTTTTTATTAATTTATTGAAATTAAAAACTAATTTTAAACGATGCCAAAGAAGGATAACTTCTCACGCGCCTACTTATGTACACGCACCCATTTTTTTATCATTATTAATTTGCAGTTTCTGAGAACATTTACCATAGTAGTGTATATTGTTTTTTTACCATCAAAGAGTAGAGATTTCAACAAACAAAAAACACACCACCTTTTTTAAAAAAGCAGATATTTTGACGTGAGAATTTTCGATTGAAAATAAGGGTGCTTTTTCGATATTAAGTCAAAATAAGGTGAAAAAATTAATATTTTAAATAAAAAAAAATGCTGTATGTTTGGGACATGTATACAAAGGTAAGTGTTCACTAAATTTCGTTAAAAAAATTTTTTTTTTGCATAAAATAAAAATAAAAATCCAAAAATTCGGTTATTCGAATTTTTCACATAAATTTTGAGGTTATGTGAAAAAAGTGTCGATACAAAAGTTGTTTTTTTTTTCATAGGACTTTCAGTTTTCCCAGAAATCGAGATTAACCGGTTTTTACCCTTAAACACTCACCCCCTCCCCCTTCCCGACCTCAGATCGCCCGTAATTTATTTTTCCTTTAACTTTTGTTATATTCTCTACCTTTTCCAATGGGTTTCATCCTACTATAATTTTTTTTCACTTTTCATCATTTTTAAAATTATCGACCCTGGTCTATTAGACACACTTGACTTGGTGGGTAAACTGGCGAATGCGTTACGAGTTACGCGTTACGAAAAGTGTCACCGGTCCCACACACATATATATACAGATAGTGCAATCCACGAAGATGCGCCCCATTAATTTTTGGGTGAAGGATAATTAGTGATAAAAAGATAATTATCAAATTATTATTTATTATTATCATAGATACTTAATTAGTGTGTACGGATAATATAACACTCAACTATTGGCGGAAGTTGGCACACATTTACTATAAATGGTTAGGAGGAATAGTGGGGCGCGTCTGTGTGGATTACAATATCTGTATATACGAGTACATACAGACGGAGCTAAAGAAGTTTCACTTCGGTCATGTTTCACATCACACAAAAATCTGCCCCCACCGGTATTCGAACCTCTCGAGTCAGCGACACCATGAAACCCGGCGAACAAACCACTCGGCTTTAAAACTCGGCCACGCGACTTTAAGGCTAGGCTAACTGGTGCAACTGTAAAAATGAAATCCTAAAGTTCTTCCTATGTAATTTTTATCTAGCACACCTGCTTAAACAAAAGAGAAAAGCTCATGTTTGTGACAAAAATATTCTTTCTTATGCCATAAGCGAAACGTAGAATAATGGCGCGATTACACCTGGTCGTTAGCCCGAATATTAGTGCCAATGGAATTCGAGTAAATGACTAAGGCCCGTATTATAGAGAGATTTTCAGTGATTGATCTAGTTTTGAGCATAGTTAGAAAGGGATGTCGCTATATATAACACATAGCGGCATCCCTTTCTAACTGTACTCAAGTACTCATTTAGGCTCGTATTACAGAATGACAACTAAGTGTTGATCTAGTCTTGAGTATAGTTAGAAAGGGATGTCGCTATATATAGCACATAGCGGCATCCCTTTCTAACTGTACTCAAGTACTCATTTAGGCTCGTATAACAGTGTTACCAACCCTTACCAAAATTTTCCCCTAAGTATTTTTTAAATTCCCCTAAAATCCCCTAAATATAGAATTTTATATGTATCTACTTATTACCTAAATTCTTTCGTTGCTCCTTAATTAAAACGTTACTTATTTAGTTACAGAAAATTATTTTATTGTATAAATACAGTTTCCCAAAGGACAATCAAACGAAAATGAGCTGACAGGTTTTTAAATCTAATTTAGCTGTTTTTTAACTTTAGTCCATACAGCCTTAGGAAACAACCCGCCACATAGTCACTTCAGTTATTTCATATCGTGGTGCATTCCATTCTACGCACAAAACTGAAAGAAAACACATGCTTTCTTTTTCGATTTAATTGAAAGTTTTGATAAAAGGCCCCTAAAAGATCCCCCAAAAAATTCCAGCCCCTAAAAAAGTCCGCTTTAACACTTCTAGCCCCTAAATCTGGGGGCAAAACCCCTAAGTTGGGAACCGTGTCGTATAACAGAATGAAAACTAAGTGTTGATCTAGTTTTGAGCATAGTTAGAAAGGGATGTCGCTATATATAACACATAGCGGCATCCCTTTCTAACTGTACTCAAGTACTCATTTAGGCTCGTATTACAGAATGACAACTAAGTGTTGATCTAGTCTTGAGTATAGTTAGAAAGGGATGTCGCTATATATAGCACATAGCGGCATCCCTTTCTAACTGTACTCAAGTTAAGATCAATACTTAGTTGTCATTCTGTAATACGAGCCTAAATGTAAATGAACGGAGTCGAGTACACCCGGGTCGAGTATTCGGGTGGTTTTCGGTTTGGTTACCCGTCACCGTCTTCCAGTGTAAATACTGCTTCAGGTGCCCGAATTCGAGTAATGTCTTTCGTGCACCCGAATAACTGACTAACGACTAAATGTAATTGAGCCATAAGAGCAACCAGAATATGACATATTGAAATTTTAATACAAGTATAAAACACGAGGCGAAATGTAAATTAGTAACAACATGAATAGAACTGAAACATTCGTAGCGTCAGCGTTTACCTAGTTTGTATTTAGAAAATGCTGAGCTTAATATTACAGCTGACGCACATCAATATTAGTTAAGAAAAACTAGTATATAAGATGCAAAACGGAATAAACGATGCACTTAGTTATCAAGCGACACACTTGCTATTTGAATCCTCATCTCCCATCACTAGGAGCCAAACATTAATACTCATAAAAAACACACTCACCTCTTGCTGTTGCAATCCAAGCCCATTAAGTACATTGTCCAAGTGGAACTCCTGCACGGGCATCTTCCTGGCCTCGGAGAAGGTCAAGTGCCTCAGAAGTACGGATGCACCGAAAGTCAACGCGTCCATATCTTCTGTAGCTGTGGCAAACACTTTACCAGCTTTCACCTAGCACATAAACAGTAAAAAAATGAAGAAAATGAAATGAAAAGTCATTTATTCAGTCTAAGCTGTTACAAACACTTGTGAAGGTTACGCCATCGGTTCGCAAAACTACGGCGGGAGACCTTGTACTGAGAATAACCGGCAAGAAACTCAGCAAGGGCTGTTTTTTTGTCCCATATTGTTATATACAGAGTCGTCAAGTTGAAAAAAGCTTCTTATGTCTTATTCACACTCCTAATATTTATCAAAGTTGTAATATAAGTGCTAAATTATGCTACATATATATATTTAGGAGCGAAGCCTTGAGACTAGGAAGTCCCCTGGCGTGCTTATGCCTTAAAGCTGTTCTTTTCTTTATTAAGCTGCAAACTCTCTCTACTATCGTTGAGGCAGAAGTCAGAATGCTGGTATTTGCAAGTGTCTTGATTTATTAACGGCTATATTATTATGACATATTCTAACACCCTTTAATTAAGGGCTGTCATCTTAGGGTACGGCCAGAGTGCACTCAGATTCAGACTCAGATTCAGATTTCGAAAACAAGCGCGAGAAATAAACAGTGTAGTCTAAGCAAGTTGCCGGCTTTTTCTCGCGCTTTGTTTTCTGAGTCTGAATCTGAATCTGAATCAGGAGTGCACTCTGGCCGTACCCTTCGACTACACTGTTTATTTCTCGCGCTTGTTTTCGAAATCTGAATCTGAATCTGAGTGCACTCTGGCCGCACCCTTAGGCTTTGAGTACAGTCCCCTGGCATTTTTACTTCTACAAGTTGGTACATTCCAGTGTTTACTTTTTCAATTATGGCTTTATAACATTATTAAAACATTATTTATTGATCATTAGCCTAGTAACATCCCCCACTGCTGGGGCATAGGCCTTACCTATGAATGGAACAGGAAGAATATTTATTGATATTTGTTATAATACTTACCAATGCAGCACATTGTGCTTCTGCCTCACAGGGTGCCTCCACTACGGGAATGCCCATCAGCTTGAGAAGCTCTCGGGCTTCTTCACCGTGCTGTTTAGTCACCTTCACAAGACGTCTGTTAAACTTCTCGATTTGAGCCTGGTCACCTGGTGGACAAGTGGTTTGAAGGTCATATAACACTAAATTGAAATACAAGTAAACCAAACTTTGAAATATAATTAGTTTTTAAAACAGGAACATGAGATTTGATGACTTATTGCTTTATCGCATCATCTCCAAATATGATTTGCCTGCTCACTTGTTCAACAATTCAATCCTCTAAATGAAGAGTAAAGAAGCAACTTGCAGCGCAAGGTGAGGATGGCTGGTGCATTGCATCTGGATTCCACCAAAACTTAACATCCGATGGGGAGATTTGAACTTGTAATGTAGCTATACATGGGCACTAGGTATTTTTACACTGAGTTTTACAACAAAAGTTATCATTATCTTCTATATTATTTAGTTGGCTTCTTCCTCCTTCTACTGTATATGATGAAATACAACCTTTTAAAACCCATGATCAAAGACAATCTTTTAAAAACTTCCCCATATGTGGCTATGGAAGTGAGCATTATTTAGCCACAGAACACCTACTGCTGAGCATAGGTCTTCCTCAAAGATCTACACCATGGTAGAGAGAGAGTACTTACTGGAGTAGCAGGTAGAGAAACAGGATGAAAATAATGATAATAGATATTAAATAATGTTAAACACCTGATTCTGTGGCTTTTTGTAACTCCTTCTCCGCCTCCTCTCTTCTCTCAGCTCTCTTGTTCAACTGATGGGACTTCAGTTCTGGTGGTTTTCCGTCAAACACGTACACTGGTTTTATACCGTTTTCAACCAATCGTATTGTACGGTAGAATGTACCCATAAGGTGCGACGTTGTCTCACCGTCCACAGAAGTAAGTTGCGCGCCTGAAATCAAACAATTCTTACCAGTTGCCACATTATCATTTTTGAGTTTGAATAAAGATACTATTTTTAGTTATTAATTAATGGCTTTTTATACAGTTACTTCTTTACAAAATGTATGGACATAGGTAACAGCCAATCAAATTAGTGAGTTACAATATCTAGAAAAATAACTTGGCGCAATTGTTGTCCTCCAGGTAACCATTACAATGAACTGAATGTAAGTACTTATATTAACTTACCTTCACTTCTAACGGCGATAAGGAATTGATATAAGCTCATAGAAGCGTCAATTGCTATTTTTCGCCCTGTAATTTAAGAGAAAAATATGAATTATTTCCAAAAGTGAAGGATCGTGTAGTTTTACAATAAGCATGCAACGATACATACCAAAATAGTTTTTAATTTCCATTTCTTTGATAGCTTGAGGAGCTATGTCCGCTATGAGTTTTGATAAACCTAAAATACCCATGATGAATGAGTATTAAATACTTATTTGGTTGGTTTGAGTGAGTTTTAGCTTTTTTCGGCGAAAGCTCGCGCGCAAAATGCGAATTTGACATTGACAGCAAATAACGGCTTATTTTTTTTTTGGATACGTTCTCCCTTTTCAGGGAAGGCATGGGGAACAATGCCCATACAGCCTAGTCTTAAGTTAAATTATTCTGTTTTTCTTTTTATATTAGAATGTGGGTGTGACGCATTCTAATGTTTCTTGGAGTGTTGGTACGAAATATATCGAGTTGGCTTTATTGATAACCTTCTGTGAGGTAGTCAATACTACAATAAAATTCTCACGTCCATTTGACCGGAATAGCGTATATTTTAAAGATTCCACTATTTCTTCAGTTGCGCAGACTGTTGTAACACAAAATCACACCAATTTTTTTTCACAATATCCACTATGAACAAATTTAAGTATAATTAAAATAATACGCCAAACGCACTCGATGAAATCCCGCCAAAAACTCATTTTTTTTAATTAATTTATTGGCAATGATGTAAAGGGAAATTAACGGCTGCGGCTCAGTGTTGCCAGGAGTTCGGTATTCTACTATCCGTTGTGTTCGGTTGTAACAGTGGTAAAAATGGCCTCCAAAGTAGACCTCTTACTGGCCCCGTTTTATACGATAAGAACTGTACCCCTAGCACGAACCATTATCGATTTCGAATAGTTTGTGAGTGCGAAATGACAATGTCAAATTTATGTATAAAAAATTGAACAGCAGCGCCACAAAGTACGTAACGAGAACTAAAAATTAGTACACATTTGACAATGACATTTCGCACTCCCAAACTATTCGAATTCGATATTGGATCGTGTTAAGGGTACTATTGGTACAATAGAAAGCTTTTCTATTATTAAAATAAAGTAAGGTAAGTCTCAGAGATGCAATCAAGTTCTACATGGGATAAAGATCCATTCGTTCCGTACTTTTATATAGAAATGAGTAAAAAAACAGTTATTTAATATTATTTGACCCATTCTTTTCAAATATACCATCAGCTAAACAGAAAACGAAACGTACCTATTTTGTGACAACGACAACGATCAGCTGATTTATTTTACAAGTTGTCACTGGTAGTTATTGTCAAAATTGAATAAAAGTAGGTACCATAGCGAAGCGCTTTATTCCAATGACGTAGGAACCATAATCGTATACAATAATAAAATCAGCATCAAAGTGGAAGACAAGACATTTGGCGTTGGGTTGGCGGAGCAGAAACTCAAACAAGCCATCAATATTAATTAAAGGAACAAGAAGATTTTAACTATTTTTGTGATATAATTTGTGTGTGAGAATACGTAATAAATAAGAAAAATGGGGAATTATTTCACCGTCAACATGGAAGAGAATTTCAAGAAAAATCAAGAATTTATACAAACTATAAACACAATAAAAGTATGTTTTTTATTAATTTACTATTGAAATTTTACTGTTGTTTATCAATTGGTATTTGGCTTTTACCTATTTTTATCGGAAGTTTTGACGAATTGTCTATAGCTGTTTGATATTGGATTAAAAATAATTAATTTTTGATGTTATTTGATCACAAGACATTTTTGAATTCTTTCCTTTTCATATGTCTACAGCAATCGCTTTATATACATATTATTAATTCAGCTAAAGCATTACAATTTGAATGGTGATGGCATATTCCAAAATATTTTAATATTTTTATTTTTCACCAATATTTTTCATGATGTAGTCAAACATTGTTTTATCAAATATGGTAATCATAATACTACTATGACTATTGGCCATGTGTAACTTACAGTAGATGTAACTTTTTCACTTTTTTGACATATGAAACCCCAGGCTGTAATACGGATTATGACTATTTTTTTTTCTTTGTTTATCAGGTAGATTATCAAAAAGTATTGGACACATATTTTTTCTTTTTTCACATAATATAAACATTGCAGAGATATATTGATTTGAAAAGTCGCACGACGTCACGTTTTGGTACACTTTTAAGTGAAAATTCACTAAAAAATGACGTCACGAGCCCCCACTCCCAAACTTTGACGCGCTATAACTTTGTCATTTTTTGGTTGATTGCCGAAAGAAAAAATATGTGTCCATTATTTTTTGATCATCTAACTGATGGACTAAATAGAATTTCGTTTACTGTACCCCGTCATCACCCCTATTATTTTGAACCAACCACAGTCCAGCAAAGTACTGACCTGAATTGTATTATAAAAGCAGACTAAGAAATCATAGTTTAAGCTAGCCATTTAGCTTAACTTTTATAGTTTAACCTATTTTTACAGATGGAGAGACAAATACAGTTGCAATATCAGATGCAGGAACGGCAAATGGCTATGCAAATAGCCAAAAGCAGGGACACATGCTTGTGGCTCACAGCATTCTATGTTGCATCATCAACAGCTTTATTTACTGGGTAAAAATGTTTTACAGTCATGTTATGCATACCCTTTGATACATGGTTATTTGGTCACTGCTCTTTGCCACACAATAGTAGCAACAAGCAAGTAAGGTTGGACCAACATTCTTATAGTCGAGGAGCTGGCGAACAAAATGGTATATCATCTGGTCAAACTACTTTTTTCTCTAGGTCTATAGGTTTCGGGCCTGTTAAATTTGAATCTTAAATAAATTTCAATCAAAACCACCTAAAACAGTGTTAAAATTACTGTTACACTGTTATCTTAGGTAAAATATATGCGCTGAGTTCAATTGGAGCGTAGAAGAATGTAATAAATAAAATCCAAACTAAATGGTAAAATTTGCTTGTATTGCTTTCAATGTACAAATTGACAAGAAGGAAAACAAAGGAAGAAAGGAAAAAATATGCATCATAATATTCATAGAGTGAAACTTATTAAACTTAAAACTTATTTGTTTGGTGTTACCAACAATTACTAAATTTATAAATTAAAAACTATGCCAAAACCTCACTGTAGGTATGTCATTCAGTTTTATACAGCTCCTGTAAAATTTAATTTTATGTAATTATACTGTTTTATTCGCCAGCTCCTCAGTTTATATCCTTTATACAAACTGAAGTTAATCGGTTCAATTTAACGGTGTTAAGCAGAAAGCTCCCAGTCGGCATTTTTGAAGTTAATAAAAATGAGTTAAAGTATGATTGTGAAAGCAAAAAGCGACTTTTGGTCATATTTGGGATCAAGCAGAATCAAACTTTAAGGCAGGTTCTTATAATTTTTGCTTGCTTTAAAAATGCCCACTGGTTGCTCTCTGCTTAACAAAGCTTAATTTAAGGTGGCACAGGGCAGTAAAATGCCTTTTGCCTATAAAAGTTTATTATATTATATTTTAGAATAGTATTCTTAAAGTGTTTTGTTTGTAGGTATACATCGACACCAGCGTGAGTGTTTTATTGTGATTTGTTTTTGTTTTGTATTGATTTTTCTAATCTTGTATCTAACGTCTTTTTACATATAATTTCTTTTTTAAAATAATGTGCAGGACACATTATATTTTAATCGAAACGGAATTAATTTCATTAAACACTTATCATTTAACGACTTGAACGAAGTGAAAAAATAAACTTGGTTAACAAAGTGAATGAAATATAAGATTTTGATCTTCATAGTGTAGCCTGCTCTTCATATTTACTTATGCTAACACTGAACAGTTTCAGGAGAACAAAGAGAGCGTACTTTCTTGTGCCGATGGTGCCGCTTACGTTTGTCACACTTTATTACTGGGACCTTGCTTACGGAAACAAGGTCCACAGAATAAGAAGTGAGTAGCTACTCTTAGGGCATTTGCACACCAGGCTTTTTTTATTTAAGTAATAATAACACACGCGCGTTTATTATGAGCTAGTCCTCTGTGCGTTAACAAAGCTTTAATACTCACATAGGACAATGAAAAAGGCATCAAACGCGCATTTGTATCGATTCCGAACTTGGGCAAAGGAAACTCTCTTCAAGAGCACCTTTGTATCCATAAAAACTCAAATAAAGCATATAACTGCTCAATCTTTAAATGTAAAGAAAATATTCGGGACAGACGGGACCCGAACCCGCACCCTTCGCTATCCGGGCGAATGCACTGACCATTGTGCTACCGCGGCCCTGATGGCCGTGTCAAATACTTTCTAGCTTTTCTTAAGCTGCAAGACAGCGCCATCTCTACGCATTGTTGATAACCCACAATATCAATGGATCAATGGTTACTGTGGTTGTAAAGTTTGTAATATTTGCACAGAGCGCCTAGTGGTGTTTCATATTTTCTAAATGGCAATACGACTTCCTTTATGTTTGAATCGATACAGTCGCGTGTTTTCTAATGGCGTTTCTGTCGATGTATTTGCGCGTTTGCAACTGGATACAAACGTAAAGATAGTAGGTACTAGCGTTTGCTGAGCGTTCGAAAGGCGTGGTGTGCAAAGGCTCTTAATAAGTATGATTGAAAAAAAAGATGATCTAGGTACTATACAGTTTTATCCCCCTGACCAAAATATATTTTATTATTTAGAGTTCTTTAGTTAAGTTGAAGCCTTTTGTTAACACAGCCGTTTACTAACAGCCTCAATTTGTACTTATTTCGCTTGACATCTAAAAAATAATAGGGGTTTTCCTACAACTCCGCCTGTAGTTGTTGATTGTAAAATAAAAATGTAGTTTTCATCTTTTGACATCTGACGATCCAAATTAATCATCAGCCAAGTATGATGTCATGTCACGCAACTTTGATAGAACTACTAATATAATTGATGTTGGCTGAATGCCATTTTATCTAAGGTATTGAGGAAAATGGCTTACGTAGGAGTCTATGCCAGCTAGATTTGAGAGAAATGAGGAAAATTGATAACATTTTCCTCATTTATAAATAAAAACGAAATTTTCTTTGTTATATCAGCAACAAGATCAATAATTCAATTATATCGTAGGAGTTTGATAAGTTTTGAACTTTGAGGGATCGTATGCGTATCGCCATCGCCAAGTTACGTCTGGTAGGGGCGCTGCATTTTTTTTCTTTTAGAAACGACGATGGCTATACGAATACGATTCCTCAAAGTACGTGCGTACGTGGGGTACAGATAATTCTTTACAAAATAAGTTTTTTTTAAATTTTCTTAAAATTTTTTCTTTATTAATTAATTTGAAAGCATGCTGTGCTAATGTTTTCTACAAAACTTTACGAAGCAAAAAAGTAACATGTTTTTATCTTTAAAACTTTTTTTTGAAATGGAGTTTGTAAATATTGTTCAAATTTTTTCGCGTTTGTGATCTCTGTATTTTGACATCTTTTATATAATAAACATCGGTTGATGTTTCCAATTCTACATTTACCTGTTATGACGTCTTTTCTTTTATTGGCAAATATATTATCCAGGTTTGTGCCATGACCTTGTAAATATATAAAAAAGTGCCGGTTTAAGAAAGTTTTC
Source organism: Chilo suppressalis (assembly GCA_902850365.2). Classification (NCBI taxonomy): domain Eukaryota; kingdom Metazoa; phylum Arthropoda; class Insecta; order Lepidoptera; family Crambidae; genus Chilo; species Chilo suppressalis. The sequence continues at coordinate 16,949,780 of OU963915.1, forward strand.
GGTTTAATTTTAAGAGTTTACAATTGATATTAACATGATGAATTTTAAAGAAAATATAACTAGAAAAAAAAATCCACGCCGACCAGGCAGCAGACGGGACTCGAACCCGCACCCTTCGCAATCCGCAATGGGTTACCTATAATGCGAAGAGATTCCTTGAAGCTTAAGAATGGCTAGAAGAATTTCGACGCGGTCCGTGAGGGCCGGATTGCGAAGGGTGCGGGTTCGAGTCCCGTCTGCTGCCTGGTCCGCGTGGACCTCTTCTAGTTATATTTTCTTTAGATTTAAACATCAAGCAGTTAAATGCTTTAAAATAATAGAAATTATAACTATGATGACTTTAATCTATACGCTTGCAAAAGAAGTTGTGTAAGTAATATGAAATGCCAAAGAATAGCGCGCTTTGCGGCAAAAGAACGCGAGAAATGTTAATACAAAAAATGCGTTTATTCTCTTATAGCCTAAGCTAAGACTATGGAAAAAAATGTTAAAGAAATTGAATTACAGAGTTCATGGTACGAACTCATCTGCCTGTTAATTAACTTCTATATTATTCTTTTTATGTAATGTAACACGTTTTACCCATACAGTCGAGGTTACGAAAGTGGACACAATCATACACTTGCATCGCGAATATAGCTCTTATTTGCTACTAAATAAAGGCACTATTAATGCTGAATTGTGTGCACCTACGTAGTCTTGATGATATGATGGTCAATAATATGTGATAACTTTAGGACTTTGTCACAAGTCAATATAACGAAACAGTTTATCTTGTTAAGCAAAGGAGATGTTTAAATATTTCAATATGTCAGAGTACACACAGCGGTTATTTGGGACGCTGACTAACTTTTTTATTCGCCTAAAAAAGTATTGGACATGTATTTTTTAGTTTTTCGCATAATCAGAGCATTCATCTGAAATGTCGCATGACGTCACGTCTTGGTACAATTTTTACTTAGAAGTGACGTCACGAGCTCCCTCTCAAACTTCGACGCGTTTTATCTTTGTCATTTTTTGTCAATCATTCATTTGAAATGTCGCATGACGTCACGTCTTGGTACAATTTTAACTGAGAGTGACGTCACGAGCCCCCTCTCAAACTTTGACGCACTTTTTTTCTGTCATTTTTTGTCAATCATTAATTTGAAATGTCACATTACGTCACATCTTGGTATAATTTTAACTGAGAGTGACGTCACGAGCCCCCTCTCAAGCTTTGACGCGCTTTATCTTTGTCATTTTTTGTCAATCATTCATTTGAAATGTCGCATGACGTCACATCTTGGTACAATCTTAACTAAGAGTGACGTCACGAGTCCCCTCTCAAACTTTGACGCGTTTAATCTTTGTCATTTTTTGGTTGATTGATAAATGAAAAAAATAGTGTGCACGGACCACACATCTGAAGTGAAACTTCTTTTCATAAATAACCTCAGGCGGTGCATAAGGCATAGGGAAATGAAGCACCGCACGCATCAATCACACATATGTATATTGTCACGTGTGACGCTCGTGGCGCTTGTAGCGTTTCAGCCTTCACCGAGTTACCCTCCAACTTCATCATCATCAGCCTATTAATATCCCCACTGCTGCGGCACAGGCCTTCCCTATGGATGGAATAGGGAGGTTGGGCCATGACCCACCACGCGGGCCCAGTGCGGATTGGGGGGTGCTAACGACTGCAGATGCAGCCGGCACCAACGGCTTAACGTGCCTTCCGAAGCACGGAGGAACTCGAGATAGTAAATTTTTGGTCACCCATCCAATGACCGACCACTGCGAAAGTTGCTTAACTTCAACGATCGCAGCTGATCGCGCTTACCACTTGCACCATCGAGCTCCTCTATGCTCCTCTATCCAACTTCATGTTGTCGGGAATAGCTGCGCACGCATCCCACACACACACACGTCTATATATATAGGGACGTGTAATGCATTTCCGTTTCATCTTTTCAATTGACACCCCATCCGAAAATAAGTATCACTTAAAAAATAAATGTCCATTAATTTTTGCTAATCTAACTGTAGGACTAACTAGAATTTCGAAATTAAATTCATTACCCCGTTATAATCCCTATTCTACAAATTATAATTTTTTAACAATTTTGATTGTCATCTACTATATAAAAATAAGTCGGGTTTTCCTTCCTGACGCTATAACTCCAGAACGCACGAACCGATTTCCACGGTTTTGCATTCGTTGGAAAGGTCTCGGGCTCCGTGAGGTTTATAGCAAAGAAAGTTCAGGAGAAATTAAAAAAAAAATCTTCTTTTAATCACCAAATGAAATGTTACATAAAACGAAGCCATCTGGTGGCGAAACGGAGTTCGCCGGGTTTGCTAGTCTAAGTTTAAAATCTATTGCAGAACTCTGTCATTTTGTCTGTCGTCCAATCAAAGTCTTCACGTATTCTTGACCTCAATCTAGCACAAATCTTTATATATATAATTCTTCTGTGAGTGTGTATGTCACTGAACTTCTCTTAAACGACTGGACCGATTTTGATGAATTTTTTTGTGTGTGTTTAAGGGGATCTGAGAATGGTTTAGATTCACAATTTTGTCCGCTGGACAACCCCTATTTTTTTAGGGCGGTACGAAGTTCGCTGGGTCAGCTAGTACTCTTATATAATAAGCATACTGTAACTTAACTTTTGTCCAGTGGAAGCCGAGCATGTAATGCTCCACGAGGCCAGCATGCTGGAGTGGCCTTGCGGTCTCCCGTCGCCTTCTTCCATCGACCTCGGCCGCGAAGAAGATGAAGAGAAGAAAAAGATCCACCCACCACTCATTTAAGTGCTCAACCAACGTCATTGAGTCCTGCAACTGTGCCTTCACAGCGTAACTAGGTACCACAGTTTATCGAATCACTGTTTTCAGAATGTTTGTTTTGCGGGAATAATACCTATTAAGTGTCGCCGCACACGGGCCATACGCCACAGCCACAAACGCCGCCATGAGAAGCTAGAAGCGGCTACTAAAGTGGCTGAAGCGCGCGACAGCGGCCGACTAAGGTAAGGGAGAGAGGGGTGGGGAATCGCGCGAGTGACGTGTGGCGGCGTTTCGTATCGGCGCATTAAGTGGCCGGTGCGGGCCACAAGAAGCGAGCAACGACGATTTGTAGCGTGTGGCGGCCACCGGCGTACTGTGTGGCGAGTAAATATAAAATGTATGAAAACTACAAGAAATATGCCGGCGGCGGCGTTTTGTGGTTGTGGTCGGTGGCCCGTGTGCGGCGACACTAAGATGGGAGGCGGGCAATGTTTTCTCCATACAAACTCTCTCGACTGTCCTTCTTGATTTTTATCACTAAAGAAATGATTTTCATACATGAAATATAATTTTACTCATTCTATACTCCTATGTCTTCCTTTTTTCGATAAATTGTTATTCAAAGAAGTTTCTTTGAAGCCCTCAAAAATGCCAAAAATAATCAATATTTTATCACCACTAAAGACGCTTAGTGTGAAGATCCAATTAGCATTTACAAAAAAGCAAAACATATATATGGCTAACTTTAACTACTTATTATTTTCTGGGTAATTCGAGGAGGAAAACATCGTGAGGCAAACCTCGAATTTTGCAATTTTATCGCACGGTATTTGCCAATGCGCGACAGCAATAGTTTTTTCCAATACCTCTCAGATCGCGTCCGCTCTCAAGTTTAAAATGGCATGAAACGTTTATTTGCTTATTATAGTAGGGGAGCCCAAGCGGGGATTTTTGGATTTACTCGAGCGCGGCAGAATAACATATGGGGAGCAACCTTGCACCTAGTTAAGTACTCCCAACATACCTGAGTTCTCTATGTAGGGCCGAACGTCTAGGACAGCAAAAACAAAAGAGCTCAGGTATGTTGGGAGTACTTAACTAGGTGCAAGGTTGCTCTCCATATGTTATTCTGCCGCGCTCGAGTAAATTCAAAAAACCTCGCTTGGGCTCCCCTACTATTACAGAGTGGTCTTATTTAGATGATGGGCAATGTTTTTATAGCTAGGAAGGCAAATAAACCCCACTTGATTTGGTTTAAGTGCGCGGTATTCATTATTTTCCTTTCCTGTCTTTATCGCGACTAATTTAATCTTTTTCTTAAATCTTATTTCTGGCTGGCACAGAGGAGGTTTTCCTTCTGCCTGGCTGGATAAGCAAGTTTGTCCTATAAAAGGCCGCACTGCAATTTTACAACCATTTTATCGTGTTGTTTCTGTCGGTCTAGAGCACCGCGGGGTAGAGTACGTCAAGCAGGCCAGCGGTGTCATGCGTTATTAGTTTATTTTGTTACGAAACTAGCATATTGTCGGAATCCTGGACAATAAGGTGTAATTATTGGACTGAAAACAATCCCGGATTTGGTTCAGGATCAGGTCAGGTTGCTGTCCAACTTTTTAGCCAATGAAATGACATTTGCCGGTGCCAAAACCAGGCACTCGCTCTACCTTTTTATGGTCCATAATCCTGGGGTCGGTGTCGATATGTTCAAAATCAAAATTGATATGACGAAACGTATTTCTGGTGAACAGTGATTTGGTAAACTATGGGGTGGCCCTTCTAGCGCAGCAGCGCTGTTTAGCGGGCAGCTTGGCAACGTAGACATTAATTTAAAGATGCTAGAAACGCTTAATTCTGCAGTAGGATGTGTGTCACTAAACTTAGAGGTCTTTAGACAGAGTTACAAAGGTCCATGAAGGAATTACATTTGAAGTATGATCCTTAGAGCCCTTATATCTAAGAACATTCGCTGATTTGGGGTTAGAGCAGTTTAGGACATATTCATATCGGAGATCTTACTAAACTCCTCTTGCTCGGGAGGGTAAAAATTTAGCCAAATTAAATATTATGAACATACTTTTGCCGTTATAGGTAGGGTAGGAACAAAATGCTTAAAGTTAGATGCTGTATGAAATTATTCCTAGTCTCATGGAAATTATTTCTAGTCATTTTTTGGTTAAATGATAAAAGAAAAATAAAGTCCGTAATTTTTTGAAAATCTAACTGGCGGACTAGATAGAATTTCGTTTACTGTACCCTGTCGTCATCCCTATTACATTTAATACAATTACAGAAAACGAGGTTATATTTGAGGCAAACACATCATGTTTCATTCGTTAGTGATGAAAAAGTGATAGTATGAAATTTTCAGACAGTGTCTAACTTTTTGTAGTTAAAAAGTAAATAAGATTCTGATAACAATTATTGCAAGTGTTCATAAAATATGACGTTTCATTATAATAACTGTCATTCTAAATGTTCTAATGATGTAATGTTTAAAAAAATAGTCTTAATTATGAACTTAAAAAAAATCTCTAATTAGAATGTATGAGATTAAATGTTCTAATGATGTGGAAATGTTAAAAAAAATATACCTAAATATAAGTAATAAAAGTGATACCCACACATTTTGAGAAAATCGAATAAAAAATATTGTAATTTTTGAATTATCTGTACTTACTTCATAATTAAATTACAGTCGGAGACAGTGGTTTGCTACTTAAAGGCTTCCTTTTCCTAAAGAATAAATATTCGCCTATAATAATTTAACAATCCGAGATTAAAATTTGAGCATTACATTACAACAATACTTTATTAAATGACAAGCATTCGTCTGTAATTCAACAATAAAAGATGAATATTTAAAGCATTACATTGCGAGACTGCCTGCCTATCTGTCTTACTTATTGACGAGCATTCCTAATGACACAATACAAGATTATTGTTTGAGCATTATATCACGACACTGCCTAACCAATTTACAGTATTTTTCTTTGAAGAAACAAAACAATCCAAGATTCAAAATTGTGCATTACATTACTGTCTGTACCTGTTGCGTAGGTATTGCTTTATAATGCAAAATTCTACGATACAATTTTGAGCATTATATTGCAATACTTCTTATGGCTCACGAGACTGTAATGTAGTTAAGTCACTCATTCGATTTTACGCATTACTGCCGAGCAGGGTCGAATTTAGAGGTGTGGAATCCCTGGGGCGATGGAGTGGAGGCCCCTAACGAAGCCCCAGTTTGGTGACCCGTCGAAATTTTGTTATTTTTATCTCTATTGTGGGGGCCCCACGCATGCCCTGCCTTTAAACCCGATCCTGCTGCCGAATAAGTGAAATTAGGTGTTTCTAAAATGTCAAGTATATTTGCTGATGTAGTGCCAGTGCCGTCTTTGACCTATTGGAGCCCCTGGGCATATTAGGATAATGGGGCCCCATGACTTCCGTTTGGTGATTTAACAGGAACTAGGGACTTTGTTTTTGATCTGAGGGGCCTATCGATTGCGGGGCCCTGGGCACTTGCCCAAAGTGCCCACTGGGAAAGACGGGTATCTGTAGTGCAATTATCTTAACTGTTTCATTACGAATGTAAAGACCACTATAAAGATCTTCACCATAAAGTAGAACCGAAAACTTCGACTGTAAAATAAGAAAATAATAATTAGTAAATAAGTGTATTCGTGTAATTGTATTTTGAAATCAATTTCTAAAACAATGTTTTCCACTCTACATTACATACTTTAGATTGTCAACTAACAAATTTCTCAAAAATCTGAATATAATATGTTATAACATAAAAATAAAATAATCAAGTTCAATATAATGATGTCTCTGTGGGGAAATTATCTTCGGTTCTTAAGTTGTCAGCCGATCTGAGATCGCATGCTGAGTTAGACCAAGCGACTGTGTCTAAAAGGAAAGACAATATTAATTTACATATAAATATATCAAAATTTAGTGTTATATAAACGTATTCGATAAATTGGTCACATTCCTTGTTTGTAACAAAATTTTATTAATGTGTTATATTTTTTTAAAGTTTTTATATTTTATAATTTTGGGTATTTATATATGAGATATCATTTTAGTAGTAAATAATACTCACTGTTATATGTTTTGAGAGATTTTGTTATATTTTTTTAAGCTATTGCTACATGTTTGTTGTTGTTTAGTATTTTTTTTGTTGAGGTAGGGCACAAGAAATAACTCCTTAGAATCGTAGAAGTATTATTGTGACAAATAAATAAGCTAAGGGTTTTGTTCGATTTATTAATTATATATATAAGTAATAAAATTTAAATCAATCAAAATTCATCTTTTATTTCTAAATGTACTAAACCATAGAAAGAACTGTAGTTTTTTTTGAGTGTGCATGCTGTTGGTCGCAGGTAACCTTTACAGCGTCACTGGGTTTGGGGTCGGCGAGATCCTTAGGGGACCTCAAGCCGAGAATTTGGCGAGTGCCTCTGGAGGTATTCCAGGCGGATGGCATCTCCCCACGAAGGGGAGTCTTCTCTCCGTCTGGAGCCTCTAGACCACTCGAACCTGACGGTGTCTCAGAGATGCAGGCCTCGGCTCTAGTTAGCCGTTGTCGTGGGGGTTCTGCTGTAGTGGCAATGGGCGGGAGATGTGGCAAGGAGAACCGATGGCCGTTGGGGCGGAAAGGTTCTTGAATGGCGGCTGCGCTCAGACGACGTTCAGTGGACAGATCACTACGAGGTGGCAGATGATCTGGCGGGCTATTCGCTAACTTTTTTGACATTTACGGTGTATAACTTATGAACCCGACCACACACATTTGACATTGACATTTCGGTTTGCAAAACTATTCGAATTCGACAATGGTTCGGGCTAAGGGTACTGATTTTTAGTTCTCGTTACGTACTTTGTGGCGTTGCTGTTCAAGTTTTCATACAAAATTTGACATTGGTATTTAGCACTCGCAAACTATTCGAATTCGATAATGGTTCGTGCTAGGTGTACTGTCCTCAAGCACGAACAATTAGTGAGAAAGTATTCATATTGTCATCGTCAGTTTCTATGGAAGGACCTGGTTTGAGGCAAAGGTTTGTGGTGGCAAAAGTCGTCAAAAAAAAGAAGGCTGTATACTCTTAGCACGAACCATTATCGAGTTCGAATAGTTAAATTCGGTCTAGTTACACGTAAGCCCCCTTATTAATAAACAAGGAATAAGATTAGACTAGTTATGCCGTGTCTTGTTCATGCCACTCAAATTCTATTAGTCATTTAACTAGCAAACCAGTGAACCAAATGTTCACCAAAGCCTGATTTAAAAAATGTATATAATTAATTGAGAACTTCGGAGATTTTCTGTGGTCTCGTATGAAATTATTTAGTTAAAAAAAAGAAAAATAACCTTTAAATAGTTAATTAAAATTGTGATAATTACAAAATAGAAATCACGTGATTTCTCGAAAACCGGAAGTGCTACGTTACTCAAACCCGGTTTGTAGTCCTATCAGACTATTCTTAACTTATAACTTAAACATTCTCTTTATCTATCTCTTACGGTTTGGCCGCTGAAACAGCACCACAGACGGACGGACGGACTTGTCTAATAGATAAGAGATAGGCAAAGACAAAACATGGAGTTACTAAATAAAACTAGTTTTAACGGGTTAATGCACGAAACTTTATTTATTTATTGATGTTTCGCAGCCTTTTCGAAACGTCAATAAATAAATAAAGTTTCGTGCATTAACCCGTTAAAACTAGTTTTATTTAATGACTGATGTGCGTGAAAACCTAAGAAACAAATATGGAGTTACTAATCCAAGCGTAGTCTTCGTTTATTAATAAGGGTGCAAATACATAGAGGTATAAGAACAGATTATAATGATGTATTAATGAGATTTAATTTTAATAATCTAACTTTCGAGCCCCTTTAACGCTAAATAAAAGTGTCAGTGTGATAAAATATCTTATTCCTTACTATGAAATAAAGGAGTTTGTAGAATGCCCCTATTCCTGATTGCCTCTATCTTTGCTGCCATCATTGATGGTGATAAGCAGTGCCGTTTTTAACCTATTGGAGGCCCTGGACATATTAGGATAAGGGGGCGTCCATAAATTACGTGAGATGTTTAAGGGGAGGAGGGGGTCGAGTCAAATCTCATCTAATCTTACGTTGGAGAGGGGGGGGGGGGTCTCGGCAAATATCACGCAATTTTTTTTCACAGTAGTATCTATTAAGTATTCTTTTGTTAAATTTTTATTACACTTATAACTCTCAGTAATATTGATTACTAGTCTTAACCAGTCGTAAATAAAAGCACGAAGCATTTTTTTTTCTTTTTACAATAACAATCCAACGCGTTTACGAAAGAAATACACATTTTGAAAAATCTCACGTGAGATTGGGGGATGGGAAAGGGGGTTGAATAAAATCTCACGACATCTCACCAGGGATTTTACCTCTCACGTAATTTATGGACGCCCCCTAATGGGGCCCCTATGAGTTCCATTTGGTGATTTAACAGGAACTAGGGACTTTGTTTTTGATCTGAGGGGGCCCCTATCGATCGCGGGGCCCTGGGCACTTGCCCAAAGTGCCCACTGGGAAAGACGGGTCTGGTGATAAGGAATATGTTTTCTGTTGCTGTTTGCCTCCACGCCACGCAATCAAGCCTCTGTTCGGAAATACTAAGTACAAAAAAAATATAGTTTTCCCAAACAGAGGCAATTAGTTAATAAAAACTATTTTAGCAAAATAATTTAACCACCGAAAAGTGAAAAATTGTAAACCTATTTTTAACCTGAACCAAAATAATATTTGCGTCGATGCCAAGTCAACCCAAAAAAATAAAAAAGGTTTATTAATTTCCTTTTTTTTATAACACTTATTTATTTATTACATTTTAAGTTGATGATGTGTTATGTTATATTGTGATGTAGAGGATTTGATAGTTGGTACGAGAGAGTTGGTGGTAGCTTAGTACGAGTTTGAGCTCACGAAAACTATCATAGTTTTCATAATTGTAAATTATGTTTCTATGTCCAATTTGGTGAAAAGTAACGAAATATATTTAAAATCTAAGAATGCGCAAATGATTTAATTATGTAATTTAAACACTGTTTATTTGTATTGAAACGAAAACAATAAAATCAGTACTCTTAGTACGAGTGCGAGCTTACGGTACAGAATCCGAGGCCGCGTCGAGATGCAGCAGATGCAGATGGGGTAGCTAAAATCTATTTCTGCACTTTTTATCTGTATGGGGTTGAACCCCTTAAAACATTATAAAAAGATTGTTTGTCAGTCTGTATGTTTTTGCATAGCAAGGCAAAATAAATAAACTGAAAATTTGAAGACTGTAAACCTAACCTTTTGGCTGAAAAATTAAGTGACAAACCACAACAGACGGACACATGAGCGACAGCATTACGGCTCCGTAAGTTTGGACCCTTCAGTGACGCAACCCTAAAAGCAACATGACGAAAATCGATTACGCTCTATTACTTTAATTTATGATTCGATTCAACAATTTCTGTGTCACGTTACTAGTGTAAAGTTGACAGTAGCGGTTGCTATGGTAACTGACAGATTGTTTAACTGGGCGGTGTAAACAAATGAACTGCGGCTGCCACACTTCAAATGTGCCGATTAATATCCGCACGTATTAAATTATACCTCACGAAATAAATCTACAACGGCGTAAATTATAATATCTGAAAAAACATGGAATTCGTGAGACTCTACAACTCTGCTAAACGTAAGTACCTACCTAGTTATACAGCTTTTTATAAGTGGTTAATTGGGCATTGAAATTCAAATGTATTCGTGCGTGACACATTTTGCGTGAATCGGGAGTCATCAAAAAATATCGATTCATCCCCCTGTTCCCTGTTTGATCGATATTTTAAAATGACGAGAAATACGCAAAGCTTTTATTCAAATCAGTACAATCGGTGAGCGTACCTCATAATTTTAATTTTATACGTTTCGGGTACGATAACACGGCCCGTTTTGCGTGTTCAACATTTCGCATGACCAGATCACGGGACACGCTACGATAATTTGTTTTTTTATTTGTAGCAGTGTAAAACGAAACGTTTGTTAACGAGTACCAATGAGTCAAAGCCACCCAAAGAAGGATGAAAGGAAGAAGGACGCAGCGCAGAATAAAAATGTTCAAAAGAAGAGCCCGGAAAAGAACATGTCGGAAATCGACGAGCATATTTTAAAAAGGTTTGAGATCAAGAAGCGGTTGGGCAAAGGTGCGTACGGAATAGTATGGAAGGCTGTGGACAAGAAGACCAAGGAGGTTGTGGCTATTAAGAAGATTTTCGATGCGTTCCGAAATCAGACGGATGCTCAAAGGACTTTTAGAGAGATTATCTTCCTCCAATCTTTTCGGAACCATCCCAACATCGTGAAGCTACACAGCATACACAGGTGGGATTCGAAAAATATATTTTACTAGCGGCCCGCCCTCGCTTCGCTTCGGTGTAGAGCTGAAGTGTAGACTACAGTTTTTGTTCTCAGGCTTGTTTTATACCTATTCAATGACATTCATCTATGATTCTTCTTATACCTGCATGCAAAGTCTCAGCCCGATCGGTTTAAAATTGGCAAAGTTTCATACAAACTTTCATTCCCTATTTTATCGCCTTAGGGGTAGAATTGATCAAAATCCTTTCTTAGCGGATGCCTACGTCATAACATCTACCTGCATGCCAAATTTCAGGCCGATCCGTCCAGTGGTTCGGGCTGTGCGTTGATAGATCACTATGTCAGTCAGTCACCTTGAGTTTTATATATACATATAGATTTAAAGGATCTATTCCTATGAGGAGCTCGATGGCGCAGGTGCTTAGCAGGTTCGGCTGCGATCGTTGAAGTTAAGCAACTTTCGCAGTGGTCAGTCATTGGATGGCTGACCAAAAATCTTCTATCTCGAATTCCTCCGTGCTTCGGAAGGTACGTTAAGCCGTTGATCCCGGCTGCATCTGCAGTCGTTAGCACCCGCCAATCAGCACTGTCGATCTCCCTATTCCATACATAGGGAAGGCCTATTTCCCAGCAGTGGGGACATTAATAGGCTGATGATGATTTAAACTTGGCTTTAGTGTAAGTGGAGTAAGAGAGGTTTAATAGCGGATTCCCACTCGAATTGAAGCGCACTAGGGGAGCAATCTCCACTTTACGAAAGATTCCAGTGAAATAAAACGACTTTTTGGTGGTGTTCTGTTTCTATCGGTGAGTCAGTATCCAAAGCTCTACATATAGCGTGGCATCGCGTCGCCACGGCATGAGTCGCCACGCCAGAAATTTACGTGCGCCTTTAGCTGTTTCACGTCAATAATATTCTCACAAGAAAGTCCGTTAGATTACAAGATATGGCAACACTTGGAGGAAAAGGCGAGCTCAAAGCCTCATCCCAATTTGGAGTCACTCAAGACATCCTTGATTAAGGCAGCCGCCGATATTGACATGGACCTCGTTCGTGCTGCGATACATACTGGCCGCGCAGATTGAAGACCTGTATTCAAAATCACGGAGGTCATTTTAAATAAACTTTATTATCATAAGAATCTTTGTTTTGTAAAGTTCATTTTGGTATATATATGGTTACATAATGAATAATTTTGTTTCAATTATTTTATATTAAACATGTGACAGAATTTATGACCTGACTAGGTATATTATGTATATGTGTGTATGAGTGATGCGTGCGCTGCTTCGCTCCATTCCCCTATGCCTTATGCACCGCCTTATGTTAGGTTATTTAAGAAAAGAAGTTTCACTTCACATGTGTGGTCCGTGCACACTTTTTCTGTTTCATAATACAATCCTGTACTTTTTTGATGGGATGAAAAACAAGAGGAAGCTTTTTTATGGTGAATACGATTTAGGGCCAGGATGACAGGCAAAGGATAATTTTAGCGGCACCTAGCCCGTAACTTTTCTTCAGCATTGGCTACTCTTGTATTTCAACTTGCACTTAAGTGGAGAGGAATTATTCAATAAACCCTTATATAATAACTCGTTTCGAGTCTAATAGTTTCATGATCAAATCTTTCGCATAGATTTAGCCATTCCTAGTTCATTGATTGCGATTGGAAAAGTTTGATTTTGTATTTGATATAATTCCTGGACATTATTATAAATGGGTGTGTGAAACTGATAGAAAATGAATTGATTACTTAGCTATATTAAATATAACTATGAACATAGGTACACTATATAAAAAGTAAACTAAAGACGGCGCTGTGGCCTGATTACAAAATTAAAAGTCAATTGACAATAAATAACATTCAAATAATAGACTCAATAGACAAAGAACGTAGCTTTTGATTCACAATCGTTAAGCAAAAATCACAGTTGGATAATCCCTTTAGTTTGCGTAGGTAGGTGCTACGTTAATTTATTTTGTATCATCAATCAGTCTGTCCTTTTTAATGCTTTCAACTATAATATTAAATTAATCCGTGGAGTCTCCTTAGAAAGTTGTTCTGTGGGTAGCAATTACTTTTCTATTGTCGTCGTGTAGACACGCGAACTTCAAGGACCTGGTAACCGATATTTAATGGCGGCTGTCTGTTAGCATTATGCCCACATTAATATCCGATGATTCACATTTTGGAAAATAATTTCGTACTTGCTACTAAAGTGCTCACCTTTGACACGCGAAGAATTTCGAAAGACCCTAAGAAGTATGTTATATTATGAATTTTAATTATTACTAGCGGCCCGCCCTCGCTTCGCTTCGGTGTAGAACTGAAGTGTAAACTACGGTTTTTGTTCTCAGGCTTGTATTATACCCAATGACATTCATCTATGATTCTTCTTATACCTGCATGCAAAGTCTCAGCCCGATCGGTTTAAAATTGACAAAGTTTCATACAAACTTTCATTCCCTATTTTATCCCTTTGGGGGTAGAATTGACCAAAATCCTTTCTTAGCAGATGCCTACGTCATAACATCTACCTGCATGCCAAATTTCAGCTCAATCCGTCCAGTGGTTTGGGCTGTGCGTTGATAGATCACTATGTCACACGCACAGCGTCGCCATATACATGACTCTGTTGCTAATGGTAACCCAGCGAAAGTATGGTCATTCCTGGGCTCACTTGGCATTGGCAAGTCTAGATCGAGTTTACCTCTCAATCTGGATCCTGACTCCCTGAACCGCCACTTCACGCTCAATTCTCTTATCCCTCATAACGTTAAACTCCAGTCCCTCTCACGTATTCCTAAATTGACATATCCTCCCTTTTCTTTTAGGCCTGTGTCTGAGAGTGAGATTGAAAAGAATATACGTGCTGTTAAATCTAGCGCTGAGGGCTTAGATGGTATAGGCCGACGTATGATTCTCCTTTGCATGCCCTCTTGCGTTTCCATTCTCTGCCATATATTTAACTTTTCACTCACCACAGGAATTTTTCCGAGCTGCTGGCGCAAGGCTGTTGTCATCCCTATTCCTAAATCTTCAAATCCTACCCAACCTTCTCATTTCAGACCTATTTCTATTCTTCCTTTCCTGTCAAAAGTCTTGGAACGTCTTGTATTCCACCAGGTTAGCGTATTTGCTAACTTTAATAATATCCTTTGTCCTTTCCAGTCTGGATTTCGTCCGGGACACAGCACCGTTACTGCCTTAACTAAGATGTCTGATGATGTGCGAGAGGGAATGTCTAATCAACAGCTTACAACCTTAGTTTTATTAGATTTCACTAACGCATTTAATTCTGTTGATTTCGATATCCTTCTGGCAATGTTAAAATCTGCTTTTGTTTCCGATAACGTAGTCGAGTGGTTTCGAAGTTATTTAATCGGACGATCCCAATGTGTCCGTGTTGACGACAAACTGTCTGCCTGCTGTCAACTCACAGCCGGTGTACCCCAGGGCGGAGTCCTCTCCCCATTTCTTTTCTCCTTCTTTATTAATTTTTTGACCCCTCTCCTCTCTTGTCATTATCATTTATATGCTGACGACCTGCAGATTTATTCACAAGCCTCTATTGATAACTTAGACGGAATGATTGCTAAGCTAAACGCCAACCTTGAGACCATTCACGAATGGAGTAGTGCCCATGGCTTGACAGTGAATCCTCAGAAGTCTCAGGCGATCATCCTTGGCGGATCGAAGCAGATAGCCATGCTCAATTCTAGTATTATTCCTCCTCTTCTATTTTCCTGTACCCCTTTGACCCTTTGTGCTAATGTCAAAAACTTGGGTGTAATTTTTGATGCTGTCTTATCGTGGTCGCCTCACATTGCTGAAGTCAGCAGAAAGATGTTCGCTGCTGCCGGTTCACTGCGGAGATGGAGGAACTTGCTGCCAAGATCCAACTTGCGCAGTCACTTCTTTTGCCTATTCTGGATTACGCTGATATCTGCACTATTGACCTTAATGAGGATCTTTTAAACAAGCTCGAGCGTCTTCAGAACTTTTGCATTAGATTTATTTATGGATTGCGCAAGTTTGATCATGTGTCCGAATACAGGAATAAATTGAAGTGGCTACCCATCCAACTACGCCGTGAAGAGCATGTTCTCACTCTTCTGTACAACGTTCTGTATGATCCTCGCTCTCCTCCCTATCTTAAGGAACGTTTCCGATTTCTAAGTACCGATCACGTGCTCAACCTTAGGTCCAGGACAGACAATTTACTTAGGACTCCATTTACTCGAGCTGGATACTTTGGGGATTCGTTCACTGTCAAGGCTGCAATCTTATGGAATAACCTTCCATCAGAAGTCCGTCACTCGGCATCACTTGCAACTTTCAAGAACAAGCTTCATGAACATCTTTTATCAAGGTCCTAGTTTGCAACATATAACTTATATGTGTAGTGCTGTCGATTCTGGCATGGTTCTCTAAACCTAAACTTAAATTTGACAACAGTGCATCCTTGTCATTCTCTATACAGAATGAAAAGGAGAGACTGATGTTAAATTTAGTTTTAAGTTTAGAGAATCACACCAGAATTGACAGCAGTGTACTTATGTGTATATATTATTCTAATTATATTATGTTATGTTTGTATCAGTACCTACAAGCATAGCATATTATTATATATATATATATATATATATGTAGGTGTTATGTTTTGTATGTATTTTATATAATATATATAATGTTATTTCCATTTTATTTTGTTTTATATTATGCTGGCACATTACTCTTCTATCTCTGTTAAACTATCCTTCGACTTAAAGGTTGTCTGGAAGAGATCGCTTTTAGCGATAAGACCACCTTTACCCACCATAGTTGACTATCTGTTTTGTAAACCCTTTAATTGTGTATGTGTGAGTAATAAAGTGTTTATCTATCTATCTATCTATGTCAGTCAGTCACCTTTGAGTTTTATATATATAGATTATTACGGGTACTTACTTTTGTTCGGTTCAGTTTTTTTTATTAAAAAAGCTGATTTGTTCATTAGTAGTAATTATAATTCATACTATTCAGAATATTATTAAAAACTAAAATCATAAATGGTAACGGTGCCGGGCTAGTAACCAGTGTTCCGGCGGCCCGTGTTTCAGGGCGGGCGGCGCTCATGATCCGGTTCAAAGAGTTAGTGTTTTATTCATTTACTAAGGCCCGTATTATAGAACGATTCTTAGTAATTAGTCTAGTCATGAGCATAGTCAGAAAGGGATCATCATCAGCCTATTAATGTCCCCACTGCTGGGGCACAGGCCTTCCCTATGGATGGAATAGGGAGTGCGGCCATGACCCACCACGCGGGCCCAGTGCGGATTGGTGGGTGCTAACGACTGCAGATGCAGCCGGGACCAACGGCTTAACGTGCCTTCCGACGCACGGAGAAGCTCGAGATAGTGATTTTTGGTCACCCATCCAATGACCGACCACTGCGAAAGTTGCTTAAGTTCAACGATCGCAGCCGAACGCGCTAACCACTTGCGCCATCGAGCTCCTCCGAGCCGAGAAAGGGATAATGCTATATAAAGCACATAGCGACTACTCTACTTTTACAGTTTGAAACTGTACTCAAGTAAAGATCCACACTTGTTTGTCATTCTGTAAAACCAACCTAAGAGAGCTAGAGTGCAGAGCTTAATTGGAGTTCTCTTCTGAATAAGCGACCATCACCTTTTTTTCATTTCTGGAAAAGGCCTGACGCTTTCTCTTGCCATCTGGAGCGTGCAGCCCCTTAATGCAGAATGTCGGAAACGCGAGCAATGTTGCGGTACCCGATTTCCAACTGACCGGACCGCGCACCCGGATGATGATTGTCCATTTCTGGACAAGTATGCTATAGACCATTTCAGTGGCCCATGAGGTAGGTTATAGCCCAAACGGTTGGCAAATTCTCCCGAGGGGCCAGAAAATTACCAACAATAAACTTTACAGGTGCCGATTAAGACCTACGTACATTTTTGTGTTGACGAGGATTTTAAAACTAAAACCTGAATACCCGATTCGTAATCCTCTTGTGCTCGATGGTGCAAGTGGTTCGCGCGTTCGGCTGCGATCGTTGAAGTTAAGCAATTTTCGCTGTGGTCGGTCATTGGATGGGTGACCAAAAATTTACTATCTCGAGTTCCTTCGTGCTTCGGAAGGCACGTTAAGACGTTGGTCCCGGCTACATCTGCAGTCGTTAGCACCCGCCAATCCGCACTGGGCCCGCGTGGTGGGTCATGGCCCAATCTCCCTATTTCATCCATAGGGAAGGCCTGTGCCCCAGCAGTGGGGACATTAATAGGCTGATGATGATGTTGAATCCTCTTCGCGTCTCTAGTTGTCTGGAGTGCCGTATTTAAGCCCAGGGCCGGATTTAGGATTGTGGAGGCCCCGGGCGACTTAGGATTTGTATGCTTATTGACCCATTGAAATGTTGTTATTTCTTAGCTGTTTTGGAGGCCCCTGGGCCACAGCCCCACCTGCCCTGCCTTAAATACGGCCCTGGGTAAAGGTAAAAGAGCAAAAAAAAAAGATATCTAAGGAAAAGATGTTTACTAGTGTTTACTAGTTGGAATTTGAAAGATTTTTTTTCCGAAGTCTCTTGTGGGGGGCCCCCGTTTGCGGAGGCCCCGGGGCTTTCGCCCCGGTTGCCCTCCCCTAAATCCGGCAGTGTTTAAGCCTGACGCGAGCCTTTCCCATCCCTGATCTAGACTTAATAAAAAGGCTGTTGTTTTACCTAAATTTGGGATAGTGCGATATGTTTGTCTCTGTCTAACAAGGAATTGATACAAACGACACATTTATTCGCAACAGCCTGTCGTCCGTTAAAGAGGCCCAGGATGCTTGTGGTGTTGTTTGGTTTGGTGGTGTTGTGTTTCTGTTGGTGAAGAAGGCCACAGGGTTCCACGGGGGTGGGAATTGCGTTCAGCCTGGTTTGGTGACGAGATTGTTGCAGTGGCAGCCGCACCAGCAACTGGTCTTCACTTAACATTGAGTGATTTAGTAAAATAGATATGAGTAGTATAAAAAACGTCTTATAAAAACAAGTTAACGTTTGTGAATGTGATAATTCAAAGTTTCCAGAGTCATAGTTTCAGTGTATTTCAGTGGCTCTCAGCCGAGCATAGAATAGGTACATAACATAAGTTTAGCGAACTATGATTGCTTTAAATCTATATATATATATATAAAACTCAAAGGTGTGATTGACTGACATAGTGATCTATCAACGCACATCCCAAACCACTGGACGGATCGGGCTGAAATTTGGCGTGCGATGTTATGACGTAGGCATCCGCTAAGAAAGGATTTTGATCAATTCTACCCCCAAGGGGATAAAATAGGGAATGAAAGTTTGTATGAAGCTTTGTCAATTTTAAACCGATCGGGCTGAGACTTTGCATGCAGGTATAAGAAAAATCAAAGATGAATGTGATTGTGTATAATACAAGCCTGAGAACAAAAACTATAGTCTACACTTCAGCTCTACACCGAAGCGAAGCGAGGGCGGGCCGCTAGTAGTATAATAATTAGCGAACTTTTATTGCTTTACATAGTATAATAAAGCATTTTTGTGTTTTTGCTCAAATCCGACAGTGAGTTTGAGCAAATTTAAATACCTAAATGTTTATCTAAAAATATCTCGGTGCGTAGCTATTCTACAGAAAATATACACAAGGCATTTGAATAAAATACATTCATTGAAAATTAATGGTGTGAGTGACTTGCTTTTCAATGAAAACATAATTAGATTAGAGAACTAGTAAGAGAATCTGAGCGCTCAAGGTAAAGCTTTGTAAATAGATTGAGAACTCAAATAAGGCTTTTTATTCTGGTCTACCTGAGCCTGACTAACTAATCTAGGTATGTCTATTTTATTCAAAACTACCTATGCGATTTAGGACCTACACTTTAAAGAAGTCTTTTACACTTCCCACAATAATTCACAAAGCTTCAATTTATATGTCAAGGTTATGTACATTGTACTGTATATTTGCCCCGATCGAATCAATGGGATAATTATAGTTTATAAATCATTCTATTTGACTACAATTGTTTGAAGGACAGTCAGTTCTTTTGACTTGTTGTTGTTGCTATCTTCATACGTAACCATTGTATTTGCTCCATATGCAGTGGCGGATTTACCAGTAGGCTCAGTAGGCTGGAGCCTAGGGCGGCAGATTTAAGGGGGCGGCAAATTTGGCCCAAAATCTACACAGAAAAACGAGTGACAAAAATTTTAATATTTTAGTAATGCACAGTATACTCAATACTCTTATGTCCGTAATCCGTATATAAAAGATTACTAAACGCACTGTAAAATATAGGTATGTACTTATGCGATCATGAATTTTTAAAATATTCCATTAGCGTTTCAATATTAATTACAATTTAAATTTAGTAATTTTTTAAACTAACGGGGAAAAGCCGACGTAATGTGGACGATAGAACACAAATCATAAAGTTGCAATTTCAGAATAAATATAATTGTGAACTAGCGTATTGAATTTCAAAGGTCAGTAAGGGAGGCAAAAATTTAATAGCCTATTAGCGGCAAATTTGTAAATCCGCCACTGTCCATATGCGTAAGTTTTTCTTTGTCTTTATACTCTTGGTAGAGTGGTCGTGGCTGTTACTTCAGCGTCATCAGTGGATTCAGTGGCGGCGACCCGTTGCACATAGCGACGCCATACCTCCCTCACGGCAGCTTTCCTTGTGCACGCGTGTAGAGGATCATTGGCTATGTCTTTAATTTGGTCAGTCCATCTTGTTGGCGATCTACCGCGTGCTCGAGTGCCATCAACTCTACCCTGAACGACGAGACGCTCGATGGAGGCTTCACCACGGCGAGACACGTGCCCGAAGAAAGCAAGGGTGCAAGCTTGCATAACAGAGGACAGCCGCTGCTTGATGCCGAGTTCTTGGAGAATTGAAATGTCGGTTCGAAATTCGCTCCATGATATTCTAAGCATTCTTCTCCAGCACCAGATTTCAAGAGCATCTACCCCCAGGCTCTCACTTTCGCGTAATGTCCAGGCTTCTGGGGCATACAAAAATATGAGGAACACAAGTGTTCTCACAAGCCGGATCTTCGTAACTTTCGTTAAGTTATGGTCCTTCGATATCTTTTTTAGTCTCTTCATGACAGATCTAGTTATAGCCATACGACGTTTGTTAACATGTGCGTAATACTGAACATCAAAATAGACAAGAAACAAATAAATTAACGCATTTAAATAGTTGAAGGTTTGTTTTTATTAAGTTGGCAGTGTATTGATCTGATTTACTAGTGAGCTCTATTAAGGATTTTTCTACGAAATTTAGGGGGTAAATAGTGGGATGTGAGTTTATTAATTTTGGTGATATTATTGGAGTAATTTATGGTTTTTTAACATTGAAAAAATTTTCGCTGAAAGTGCGACTCGTCCGTGATACCCCGAGGTTTTGGGCCACGAAGACGTATGGGGGCTCAAAAGACGCGGCATCCGAAGGGCTTTAAGATGATCAAAAATATTTTGGATACGATGGTTTCGAAAAAATTATTTTTGGTATGAATAAAAAAACATTTATTTTAATCGCACTAATATTATAAAGGCGAAAGTTTGTGAGTGTGTATGTTTGTTACTTCTTCACGTCTAAACGGCTGGAGCGATTTTAATAAAATTTGCTATGGAGTTAGCTGACACCCTAGATTCACACATAGGCTACTTTTATTCCGAAAAATGTTAGGTTCCAGAGGGATTTTCAAGAAACTATGTTAACGCAGACGAAGTCGCGGGGGACCTCTAGTAATCTATAATAGGTAGATTAAAGTCGTGTAGAGCACGAGATCTGTGTAAAATGTAGATATTTTTTTCGATCTACCTAGTAACTTAATAGCATCAAATGAGGGGTTAATTTCGTTGAGTTTCGTGTAAAAAAATATGATTGAATCTATAGTGAAGTAGTTCATGAGTTAATATTATTAAACTGTTTTGTTCAATCTAAACGGAGCTCGATGTGCTTACTCATACTCACTTGATTAGTGTTCAACTATTGTACCTAGTAGCTTTAGTTAAAAGCATAGAAAAGCTAATTTAGAGTGGAGGGAACCTCATACCTAATAATGTATTAGTCTTTATTTATACGATACCCTTTTTTTTGCAAATGGTAACGTTTCTGCATTCTTCGTTACAGCAAATTGAGTGTATATAATTTTACATTTGTTATAATAATAATAATAATAATAATAATAATAATAATAATAATAATAATAATAATAATAATAATAATAATAATAATAATAATAATAATAATAATAATAATAATTTAATTTATTTGCCAAAATACAGTTCACAAGTTGATACATATTAAGTAAGTACGTGTATTCTACCTGCAGGCAGGTGTGCAAATATTGCAGTCAGTTATTTTTTTCATCTGTCATGTAATCATGTTATTAAATAATTGCTAGAACTAATCCCCAAAAAAATAATCAACCCCAAAATATACCAGTCTTAGAAGATATTTGTATCCAAGCTCGAAAATCAAGTCACCTAATAATGATGAAAATACTTAGATTTCGTCAAAAGTCATTTATAATGAGAACGATACCACTCAAACGCACCTCTAATGCTGTTCTGAATCACGATAAATATTGTTATTTGATGGTGTTTTTATATATAAAAAAAACTGAATCAGAAACTTATTCGCGTTCCAGTCGCAAGTTGTTTTTGCTTACATAATAGGCGTACCAGAAATTGTGGAGATCCCTAGATGGGCATTTTTGGAGTAACCTAACCACAAATCGTAGTGAGCAATGAAATTTCCCAAACACTAGTTCTCCATTGCCCCTTTTTTTTCTTTTTTTATTACGAAGGTAAAATCCTTATTTACAGACGTTGGCGCCCTTTAGGGGCACACCAACGAACGGACCTCTCGCAAGTCTCACGGGTGCGAAACAGATAGGCCGTTAAGCAGTCCGCGCGGCTTACGAGCGCTTACGGCATATTATCCGCTAAAAACATCCTGCGAATACCCTCTACGCTGTTTAAGATCCACGGAACCACGAGATTCCCGTTGAGGGACTTCACCGCGTCTCCGCACCCAACAGCCTCCCGACCTAGCCGGGGGCCGTGGGGCAGGGATCCCCCGGGGTATTCCGCAGACGTGCGTAGGACTGCCCGCGGCAGCTAAGTGCGCGGCCTATTGCCCACCGCACCGCTCCCCGTCCGTTGCGGAAGTGCTGCCTAGGAGTTCTCCGTTGCTCCTGCGCGTCAACTGATACTGATCGAGATGTCCAAAGAGTCCGTTTGTCTCAGCTTCTCCGGTGTAATAACTATCTAAAAACCCATAACATGAAGAAGGAAAATTTTCTAGGCAATCTTCTCAAATGATGACAATAAACATCCGCTCGAGCATATAGCATTCACCAGCGTTCGCTTTTATTAAAGGTATTGGCGTAGCTAGGATTTTTTCATAGGAGGATAGCCGTCTAGTTGAACTTATCATTGTCACAGACGAGCTGGAGAAGTTTGTATAGGTTTCGACAGAACTATTTTCTAAAGTCAATCTGTAACATTTGAATTCATAGGCTGATCAGAGGTTTCCAGTCCAGGGTGAGTGAACACCTTGAAAACCATACCACCGACACCAAGAACGTCGTCAATGATTTTATTTACCAACTTCCTATAATATTACAGACCTTATGTTCTAATCATAGCGTACCGACAGAAAAGCTTCTCTTCTTTTGTAGCTACATCTATGTAGATGTTTACTCTAACTATCTACATTGAACAAGCTCCATTATTTCGCGATTAAATTATTTATTGACCTGCGTTGTCCACAATCTATTTCCTCGTTCCAGGGCATTGAACAACCGCGACATCTACCTAGGCTTCGAGTACATGGTGACGGACTTGTACAATGTGATCAAGCGCGGCAACATCTTTCATTCTCTCACCACTATCTGCCAATGCATTCCTCTTTAGCCCTGCTATTTTCCTGCTCACTACTCCAGGGTTCACCTGGAATACCTGTTTAGAACACTCGTCAGTGAGGGAAAAGCTCGTTGTTTTTCCTCATCATTTCATCATTTCTATTCCGCTTCGTCAGGACCTTTTATTCCCATTCACACTCTGTTGTCAGATAGACTGCTGATGTCTATGTTGAGAATAGAATGGTTCCATCCATCCGTCGGGAGTTAGTGTTGTTGCTTAGGTCTTGAAGTCGTGATCTTTTTTATGTTGAAAGGGTGGTGAAGCATATATTTTACGACCTCCGTGGCCGAGTGGTTTGTACACCGGGTTTCATGGTGTCGCCGACTCGAGAGGTCCCGGGTTCGATTCCCGGTGGGGGCAGATGTTTGTGTGATGAATACGAGCATTTATACTCCAGTCATGGATGATTAATATGTATTTCTATATGAATATACTTATATATGTATTCTATCCGTTACCCTAGTATCGCCTTACAGTACTTTATTTTATGGCTAGGCTAATTGGTGTGTGTGTTGGTTTTTTTTTCTATTATTTATATGGCCCACCTAATGTTAAGCGGCTACCAAAGCCTATAAAGACGCTTGCCGTAGGTACTAAAAATATCATCCGCACCGTCGCCTTTACCTGACCCTACTCCGTGGAGCCATGAAACCTTACTCACTGACAGAAACACAGCAATTTCAATTTCAATTCATTTATTCCATTAAACAATATAATTGTGTTGGAAACAATAATAATACAAAATAAAAGCAGACATAAATAAAATAATATTTCAAATTACAATTTTTTGATGTCAAATTGGATGTATTCATATTAAAAAAAAAACATGTCAACCTAACCCTTTCTCATAAATTCGTCAACGCTGTAATAACATTTCTTCAACAAGAAGTCCCTCAATTTGTTTTGAAAAGATTTGTAGTCAATAATCGATTTCAAAGTGATTGGAAGCCTATTAAAAATTTCGACCGCCTGGTACCTACAGCCATGTTTAACAACCTTAAGTTTAGGTTCGATCAAATATGGTAGATCCTTTCAAACGCCTTTCCCTGTCTATTGGCGTTTCAAAAGTTTCCGATTTTTTTGCGAAGTTGCACAAAACTGTTAATATACAAAGACAAGGGACCGTTAAAATTTTCACGAAATAATACTATTCTTCTGATAGCTCTTTTTTGTAACACAAAAGCTCTTTTAGTTTACTGTGATTTTTTGTAAGGTGGAGATTAGCTTTGGGATGGTTCTGCAAAATATCAGCTAGAGTCTCTGGAATGCATTGAGAGGCGTGCAACGAAGCTCATCGGTGACGACAAATTATTCGAGACTAGACTCCAAAGTCTTGAACACAGGCGAAAAGTTGCCTCTTTATCGGTTTTTTACCGGTTACATTTCGGAGAGTGTGCTTCGGAGTTACATAACTTAATTCCACCTTCACCTTTTTACCACAGAACCACCAGAGAGACGGCAAAACGCCACAGATATACCGTAGAGGTCCCACAAACTCGTACTAAACGGTTTGCTTCCACCTATATAGTTAGAACAGCTAGGTTGTGGAACTCTTTGCCGGAATCTCTGTTTCCAGTCACCTATAATCTGGGGCTCTTCAAGTCGCGAGTCAATCGGTTTCTTCTAGGCAAGCGCGTCCCACCTTAGGCTGCTACGTCGCTTTCCATCAGTTGCGTGGCCGTCAAGCGTAAGCCTATTTATTGTAAAAAAAAAAAAAAAAAAAATTACTTCTCCAGATGGGCCCTCCAATACATGCTATACCGCACCTCTCTTAGTTGTTGTTATTTATCTAAGTTTCTTTCAAATTATTTTATTGGTTCCAGGGCTCTAAACAATCGCGACATCTACCTAGGCTTTGAGTACATGGAGACGGACCTGCACAACGTGATCAAGCGCGGCAACATCCTCAAGGACATCCACAAGCGGTACATCATGTACCAGATGTTGAAGGCCACCAAGTACATACACTCGGGCAACGTGATACATCGGGACCAGAAGCCGAGCAACGTGCTCATCGATAGCGCTTGCAGGTGAGTCAGCTGTTCTTCTGGAATTCCTTATCTCAAAACAAAACGGAACTATCGTATAGGTTCACTTACTATAATTATTATCTGCCAGTTCTGGTCGTCTGTCATCACCCTTTTTCCTCAGAAACACGTGGAGCTGAAATTTATACCAAATACTCAAGTCAACTATTTCTTGGAGTAGTAAAAAATAAAATTTCTAAGTCATCGTATCAAATATATACGGCTACGGTGGCGGTATATGTTTATGATTGAGCCGTGACTCACCACGTGGACCTAGTGCAGATCAGATGCAGCCAACGGAGACCAACAATAGTTAAGCCTTTGTCACATCGTGATAAAAAATCTTGGTCAGCCATCTGACTGGCCACGCACTAACCACCACTGTCAGCATCGAGCTCGGCAATGATTAATATTCTGCCCACTGCTGAACACAAGCCTTCCTCAAAGATCTCCACGCTGATCTGCCCTGAGCTGTCCGCATCCAGCGGCTTCCCGCGACCTTTCGTCATCGATTCACCCACTGGGGTGCCTGTCTACTGAGCGTCGTCTTCATAATCATCCTTTATGGCAGGGTGAAGATAGCAGACTTCGGTCTAGCCCGGTCTGTGTCCAGCATCTACTCCGGCGGGGAGGAGGGCGCTGACCCCTGCCTCACCGATTACGTCGCCACGCGCTGGTACCGCGCTCCGGAGATTCTCATTGCCAGCAAGAAGTATGTATCCAAACGTCTTTTAACGTCAGTACCAAGACATATAAATCACCTCTATTTTTCTTGGTCACGTTTATTTGCATATATAGCCAAGTAGGCAAATGACTCTATCCCACCTGATGTTAAGTGGTGATAAAGTCCAAAGGCGAAGATAGCTGGTACAGCAGTTATAAACTGCCTCATCAACCATCCTCACCTTGCCGGCCTGCAAAAATGCTTCTTCACGCCTCTCTTAAAATACCCCAGATTATATTATAGGAATGAAGGAACACGTGCGCGGGCAAAGAATTCCACATAGGTATAACTTGAGAATGACTTTACTGATTTCCTCAATCATTATTTATAACTAGCTTTTGCCCGCGGCTTCGCTTGCGTTAGATTAGATTTTGAGTGAATGAATGTCAAACTCAGTAAACCTTGCTGCTCCATACAAACTGTGGACCCCGTTTTACGCCTTTAGGGGGTGAGTTTTGGAAAATCCTTTCTTAGCTCACGGCTTCATCATAATACCTATATGTGTTTAAAAATTTAGCGCAATGAGTTCAGTGGTTTGAGCTGTGTGTTGAAATATCAGCCAGACAGTAACAGTTGCCCTTTATTGATTCAGATTTAGTAGAGGTTGACAAAAACTAAAAACGTTACGCAGAAATTTAGAAAAATTAAGATAAGTTAAGTTAACTTGCAACTCTAAGTGTTGCCGCATACGGGCCACCGACCACAACCACAAAACGCCGCCACCGGCATATTTCTTGTAGTTTTCATACATTTAATATCGCCACACACGGTACGCCGGTGGCCACCACACGCTACAAATCGTCGTTGCTCGCTTCTTGTGGCCCGCACCGGCCACTTAATGCGCCGATACAAAACGCCGCCACACGTCACTCGTGCGATTCCCCAGCCCTCTCTCCCTTACCTTAGTCGGCCGCTGTCGCGCGCTTCAGCCACTTTAGTAGCCGCTTCTAGCTTCTAGTTTCTCGTCGCGGTGTTTGTGGCTGTGACGTGTGGCCCGTGTGCGGCGACACTAAATGCAACTGTACTCGATACCGATAGGCGACGCTGCAGTCCAGTTTTGGATTTTTCGTTTATTTTATAGGGAATGACAACGTGTGCCGTTTCAGCTAGTGTCAAAATAACAATAACAATCACAAAACCGGAAAAGTTGTAAGCTTTCCAATTTGAATAATCAATTTTTGACTTAGCCATATGGAGGTAGCTCTGCTCAAATTCCCATCTTTTAAAACCATTTAAGTTCCTATACGTATTGTAAAGTCTTGTTGTTGATGTGTAACATCTTTCCTCTCGCTTTCATGCAATTTGTGGGGGTGATTTCGTGAAATGGGACGTATATGTGTAACAGGAAGTCGGGGAAGCGCGCGCTATCTGATTTGTTTTTAGAATATTATGTTAACATTGATTTTGAAGTGAGTTTTTTTTAACTAAGGTGAGATGTCGAATGTTACACTCGAGAGGTCCTGGGTTCGAATCCCGGTGGGGGAAGATGTTTGTGTGATGAATACGAGCATTTGTACTCCAGTCATGGATGTTTAACATGTGTTTCTATATAAATATACTTATATATGTAGAGTAAATGTATTCTATCCGTTACCCTAGCAACCCATAACACAAGCCTTACAGTGCTTACTTTGGGGCTAGGCTAATTGGTGTGAGTGGTGGAAATATTTATTTATTTATTTATATGAGTTTCGTTCGTTCGTTTATATTATTATTTACTTGTTTTTTATATATTATTTACTGTCGCAGCTACACGAAGGGTATTGACATGTGGTCGTTGGGTTGCATTCTGGGAGAGATGCTGACCGGCAAGCCCCTGTTCCCTGGCACTTCTACCGTCAACCAGATCGAGAGGATCATGGCGGCACTGCCCAGGCCTTCTTCAGAAGGTATGTATTGTATGGGAAGCTCCTTTTCGGTGCAATAACCGAACGTTTATATTTTACATATTTGCAATAATTGGCACCGTCACGGTGCCTAGCCTTATATTAAAACAACAAGGGAAGATACGGTACGCTCATACTAGCATCAAATAAAATATGATCAGACTCAACTACATAAGCAACTCTCACACACGCACACGTCTGTACATAAAGGCATTGACGACCTCCGTGGCCGAGTGGTTTGTACGCCGGGTTTCATTGGGTCGCCGACTCGAGTGGTCCCGGGTTCGAATCCCGGTGGGGGCAGATGTATTGTGTGACGAATACGAGCATTTGTACTCCAGTCATGGATGTTTAATATGTATTCCTACATAAATACACTTATTTAAGTATCAGTATATGTATTCTATCCGTTACCCTAGTATGCCATAACACAAGCCTTACAGTGCTTACTTTGGGGCTAGGCTAATGGTGTGAGTGTTGGAAATATTTATTTATTTATATTTTGCATATTTGCAATAATTGACGCTGTCACGGCGCCTAGGCTCATTTAGGTCAGTAGCCGCAGTGCACAGCGACAAATATAAATTAGTTTACATATAGACGCCTATCCGGATCATCATCAGCCTATTAAGGTCCCCACTGCTGGGGCACAGGCCTTCCCTATGGATGGATTAGGGAGATTGGGCATATGGATGCACTCATTAAAATATTAACATTATTGTAGTATTTTTAAGAACATTTGTGAACAAGTAATAAACACGTAATTTTCGGTAACAATTTTATCATTTCAACATCCGCTCAGGCACCAACAGTTACATAACCATAGAAAGTATTTATTTTAGAATGTTATAGGAAAGTTCTGTGCTGTTCTGTGCCTCAACAGTGGCAAATGAGTGTCTATTAGGCCCCAAAATGTAATATTCGCTGCAGTCTTTTGCAATGGAGAGCTAATCCTAACTAAGCAGTGACCACATGACTCCAACCATCCATTCTGCAACAAAGAATTTAATCATATTTTAAGAGAAATATGGCATGCTCTATTTAGGAAATAGGGTATTTGACAGTATTAAAAATAAAGTGCCATTTGTTAGCATCTGTATTTAGAATGAATATTGGCAGGAGTTTTTACTATTTTTATAGAAAAAATATTCATAAATTTTACTAAAAACCCACGATAAAGATAATAGTTTTATTGTCTTTTGTCACGTGACCCAAAACGCTTGGGATTGGTGGAGCCTAAAATGACGTCACACGCAAGTAAACTTCCGGTTAAAGTGACATTAGATTGTATGGTTTGACGTTTTAATGACAGTCGTGTGACGTCACACACCAGTGAGACGCCATATTGTCCAGAGATACGTATTTTGCGGCAAATTGAAAATAAGAGTTTTTGGTTTAGTTTTTTTACCGAAATACACAATATAATGATGAATATCCACTTTTTATGGACTCTATAAACATTAGTAAATAACGTGAGATCGTTTTCTAAAACTTGTCAAATACCCTATTGTAACCTTAAATTGAGGACAGCAATCTGCATTCAAATAACAAAAATATTCAATATTCTTGAATGTCGTATTCTTTCACCGTTGCACGTTGACGACGTCGTGACGTGGCGACCTTGGAACTATCAAAGTCTAAGTTCCTGTCCACGTCTTCACGTCACGACATCGTTAAAGTGGAGCAAGTGGTAACGCAACATGTAATAACACGGCACCGTTCCACGTTGACGGCGTTTAGACGTGGAGATGTGGACAGGCCAGTGGCGGCGCTAGACCACATGTGGACGTCGGCGACATAGTTCGCGAGGCCTATTTTACTTCGCAGTAAAAAACCGTTAAATTAGGTGAGCCAAATTATAAAATAACGTATGAGTAGGAGAGTTTTATTGTTGACTAGCTTTTGCCCGCGACTTCGTCCGCGTTTTCGTCGTTATTATGTTAATGTATTGGTAATATTGTTTAGATCGCTTTCACATGAGGTTTAAGTACATATAGAATGAAAATACTTCAGCGCAAAGCTTCCGGGTAAATTACGTTGAAAGTTGACCCGTCCGGCACGTGAACATAAAAATTTCTAGGACTGCTAACCCGGGAAAGAGCGACATAACTGACCATGTGAAAAACAACTGACACCGAGATCTACTCCAGCAACACGAAAAGTCTGCCCTTGAGCCTTATTTATTGTCATTGCATAACACACCGATACTGGGAATTGCGTTCTTTTAAATTAGAATGGAAAATTATTTGGTATTATGGGAATTCTGGGAATAAAGATGGTTTCTCCTGCACCGCAATCTGTTAAAATTTGAGCCTCGATTACATTTTGTTGCAACTGGGTTACTTTAAGCCGAGTTCCATTGCAAATTTGTGGTGGTCTTAAATTTCGGAGCAGAATAATCGGAATGCAAATTTTTAAACAAAGGACAATGGCGAAATATTTGTTGAAGTAAATCTTTAGCGTCTATAGATGTCATTATCAGAAATGTTAATAAAATAATCTCAAAAGATTTATTCAACAATTCAGGAGGGTTGTCTAAGTCTGGAATTAAAAACTTTAAAAAAGGGGAACACAATTGACTATTTATTTTTATTGTGGCTTGGCATCATGGCTTTTGAGCCATTTATTTTAAGTGATTTTAGTGATGAAATCAACTTTAAATATGTTGTTCGTATGTTTGGCATCGCTTTACGCTTAAACTGTATTTAATTTATCTATAAAAAATATCGGGAAACATTATTTTTCAATATTATACTGAAACCATAATAAATAATCTCCACAATACAAAAAGGGTATGGCGACAATTCTAACGCAAAAAACTATTACTGTCACTGTCATGCTTGTCATCGAATTGTTGTTGTTATTGTTATCATTATCGTTTCTTGTGATTAAGTGCATGCGTATTGCAACGATTTAAATCGGCGCATTGTTTTTTTCTGAGATTTGTGTTTTTATGTGACTTGGACTGCATTTGGACTCTCGAAATCTTCCCTGCGACTGTTGAGTAGTGCTTGCCTAAGACTTCCGAATCTGATATTTCGGACGATTTCTTGCTGTGGATTTTGGACACGATTCCGTCCCATACTGTGTATTTTATTTCATTGTATCTACTATCTACGATATTGTGATCAAAGATATGGAATAAAAAATATATAGAAAAGTGTTTCATATTTAATTAATATCCCATCAGTACACTATTAGAAATCCTTTATAGTAGTATAAATACTTTATTATTGCTGTGGTCATTTTCAAATTGTTAAGTACTTCTTACAGCACAGACATTGTATTCGAACTAAATAACCCTAGTTTGTTTAGTATTACATATTAAGTATTTTGACGCGGTTGGTCAATAAGTACCTACGTCCACTGATGATACATTATAAAAATCATTTTTTTTTCGTCACTAATGTACGGGAACCTTATACTTTTATAGTGCCATTCACGTTTTTTTTTATTTTGATATAAGAACACTCTTATAATCGTTTTTGTATTACTTAGTATGACATAACCTCCAAAACTTCAAAGTAGAATATCTATAAATCCAGACTTCCTATAATAATAGAAATAAGACGAATCAAATCGAGAATCTAAACTCTATAATTTAAGATGTAATTCATTTATAGACGCAAAAAAAAATTTCAACAAAAATTTCTATGGGAGTTCGCCATTGTCCTTTCATGAGAAGGAAGTCCGGGCATATTTAAAGAATTTAAAAATTCTATTGGGTAATTAGTGGTTTCTTGTTCATCGGCCATTCTATTTATTGAATTATAAACTTTGCTTTCCCCCTGGATATTCGACAGTATTTTATTATTAATCTCAGATGCCTGGTCATTGCGAGGAGTTAAAATGGACCTTTCCCATAGCCAAGAATTGTCCTTATTTAATATATTTGTTACGTCACCGTAAACTGACGATGTAAGATGTTATTGGGATTGCACTATACAACATAGCTCAGGCGTCAGAATAAGTTTTCCTTGGTGTAGCAGTGGGTAGGTATCTTTGGTGAAGGTATTTTCTTTAATAATATATCAGAAAATTCACGATCATCCGGGTTATCTACAGTTCTCACTCGCATGTTTATAGTCAAATGCACCGATTGTATATCACGCCACAAATAAGAGCTTTTCAGGCAAGCCCTAATCTCATCAGCTCGGGTTCCCCGTGGTATTACCGGTAAGGTTTGTCGGAAATCACCACCCATTAGTCGATCATTTTGTCTTATATCCCTTAAAGTTCTGTCTACCTCTTCTACTCCTTTTCGATTCATCCCATATGATTAAATTACACTTTGAATGAATATTTAAACACTACCAAAACAGCTAATACGTGGTCCTAACTTTAGCTACCTTACACTTAAAATCTAAGTGACTATTTAAACTAAAATATTCTTATAGAATTATAACCAGAAATATATACAACTCACAACAAAAAAGAAATGAAAATAAAGCTGAAACGCCTGTGCAATACTATCTACCTATACCTACTTCACTTAAAAATAAATACTTATAACTACTTTAATTAATAAAAGTACCTACGCTTAATAATTTTTAATTTGAACGAATATTTAAACACTACCAAAACAACTAATACCTATTTTACAAAATAACAACAAAAGAAATTCAAATAAACTATTTAAAGACTAAAAGTCGCGCTGATAAGCACGGTTTCTCAATATTTCTCAATTATTGTCAATAAGGTCGAACGCTCTAAACGCATCAACAGCCAAATATTGAAGCTCGCTCGCTCTCTTTTTTTATTTTTTTTGCTTCCTCCCAGGCGGGGGAGCAGGTGAGAAATCCTCATGGATACCCTACAGCTGGCTGCAAGGTTATGTCAGACTCGTACTGACTAAAAAACACCCGTAGGGGCTGCCTCTGGCCGGGATGCCTCTAAGGCTTCATCGGAAGCGATCGCCCCCAGGGGGGGGGGGGGGGAGCGACGCAGAAAACAGATTTGGACTAGGCTTGTTGAAAATATATCGATGTATCGATATATCGATATTTTTTGTTCGATATATCGATATTTTTTGCCGATATATTTTGATTCGATATATCGATATATCGATACAAAATAACCAATATCGAAATTCGTATCAAAAACGATATTTTTTTAATTATTAGCGGCATATCACGATCTAACTAAATTCGTATCTGGAAAAATCATAACTAGATCTCAGATTAATGATATTCAACATAGCTATGATCTGTGCTGTATTTAGCATTGTCTATTATTTGTAAATCTGTTTCGCTGGTGAATTGGTTGTGCTGATTTCCATTATATTCTGTGGAAGTGTGTGACTGTCTAGTCTTGTTTACGAAAGATGGCACCTGAGAGACCCTGGCATTGGCATTTTCATCATTCGAAAATAGGGTCTATTTTTAGGGAGATTATTTTCGTTCCATTATTATTCCGCGTGTCATATTTCGTGAGATACTGTACTGTCATGTAGTGTAGCGGCAATTTGGTACTTTGATAATTCTTTCTTTAATTATAATTTGTATTGAACTATTATTACTATGCTAGGCTGACCTAAATATATTTTTGGAAAAATTGGCCCGATATATCGATATTTTTTTTCGCGATATATCGAAGCCGATATTGATATTTTTTAAAATGTCGATGTATCGATATATCGATATTTTTTTCAACTTTCGACATCCCTAATTTGGACAGCTCGCTCTCGGACCTCCCGCCTTTTGATACGCGCCGCCGCGACCCGTGTCGAGCGCGGCAACCGTTACACAAAAATAATCCTTATAGCATGATTCAGTATTTACGTGCGACGGCGCGATGGCTTATTTCATGTATAAGTTTTGTGTTTCTATACCGATTTCTATGTTTTGTTTTTATTGAATAGGTAATAATGTTAACTTTTTTAAATTAGGGATGAGTCAGAGTATTATAAACGTAAGAGTAAACAAATATGATCAGAATGCTCCGAACTGATAAGCTATCGGGAGTTACACGTGTTACTGTGAGTCAACCATAAAAGATAGACATATGCTGTTCCGGGATATTTTTTAGACAATTTTATGTAGAATATTTCCGTCATACATGATTTCTATGTAACTTTAATTATTAAGGCGTGTGCAACGCGACGGAAGTTTAAAAAATGGAGTAACTTCTCCCGTTTTCCCCAACATTTCTCTTCACTACTCTGCTCCTATTGATTGTAGCGTGATGAAAAGTATAGGTACTATAACCTGCCCAGGAGTATGAAGAATAATTGTACCAAGTTTCGTTAAAATCCGTCGATTAGTTTTTGTTTCTATAAGGAACATACACACAGACAGACAGACAGACAGACAGACAAAAAATTTACTGATTGCATTTATGGCATCAGTATCGATCACTAATCACCCCCTGATAGTTATTTTAAAAATATATTTCATGTACAGAATTGACATCTCTACAGATTTATTATAAGTATAGATAATCAAATGGTGACAAAAAATAATTACAAACATAGAAATTTAATTACAAAATAGTGTTGCCAGACAGACGATTCTGAATACCTGTAAAGTACTAATCGCTTCCATCACGCACGTGTTCGAAAATAATAAAAGTCATTATCATCTGCTTAGCTTTTTCCCCGAATTGTTCGGGGTCGGCTACCTAAGCCAGGCCAGGAGAAACGAAAATAAATAGGTAACTTCTAAAAACTTTTTGCGAGGCCCCCTTAGGCGCGGGGCCGTCGGCGGTGGCCGACGTCGCCGACAGCTAGCGCCGCCACTGGGACAGGCACTTAGGCTTTGATAGCTCCACGGTCTCCACGTCATGACATCGTCAACGTGGAATAGTGCGATAACGTTAAAGATGTCGTGACGTGGACATGTGAACCGGCATTTTTTCACTGAAAGAACACGACACTAAAGAATTGAATATTTTTATTACTTATATATTAATACTAGCTGACCCCACGAACTTCGTACCGCCATAAAAATAGGGGCTGGTAGAAGAAGGATGAAAATTTAGGGTTAATTGTATTTTTTAATGCCACATTATAAAAATAAATAAAAAAAAGGTCAAAAAAAATATAGTTCTGGATAACCATTATCACTTGGAGGTATGAAAAATAGATAGTAGCCGATTCTCAGACCTACTGAATATGCATATCAGACCTCCCATTCTGTAGACATATCAGCCGTATGCAGCGGGTACGGCTCCTCCCTGATCCGCGAACAGGCATCGTCCGGCAATCAGACGCGCGCCTCCCTCACCGCGCTGCTGTCCTGCGCGTGCAGGGACGCCAGCGACCTAGTGCAGCGGCTGCTAGTGTTCAACCCCGCCCGCAGACTCAGCGCGGAGATGGCGCTGGACCACGAGTACGTCAGCAAGTAAGTAGACTCCCTACGTATCAACCAGGGACGCCGGCGACCTAGTGCAGCGGCTGCTAGTGTTCAACCCCGCACGCAGACTCAGCGCGGAGATGGCGCTGGACCACGAGTACGTCAGCAAGAAAGTAGACGGTTGCTCGTCTTCAAAAAGGCACGTTAAGCCATTGGCCCTGGCTGCATCTGCAGTCGTTAGTACCCACCAAGCCACACTGGGTCCACGTGGTGGGAAAGGCTCCCCTGCAGTGAGTACATTAGTATACTAGGGTGATGATGATGATGAAGTAGACAACTGCTCATGTTCATTCCGGTTAAAGAGCTTAACGCAAAAAGGTCTCTGGTCCACGAATACATCAAAAAGCAAGAAGACTTAGATAAAGGGCTGGGAATCGGGCATGAGCGATCAAGAATAAGTGAGCAAGTGAGTAGACAACTGCTCGTCTTCTATATGGTAAAGAAACTAAGAGGAGGATGCACTTTGGGCCCACAAATATGTCAGCAAATATGTAGCAGGACTAGGGTTGCCAGGCCATAAAATGCAAAGGCCAGACTGCGCACTATATAAGGCCTGAAATTTTGCCCTAAAAGCCGGACAATTTTTTTTACGGCTCACGTCACGCGCCGCGCGCGCCAACAGTTTGCTCTCTTGTCCGCTCGGACGCTCGTCCGCCCATCGTCGTACGAATCGCCACTCTGACAAAAAGCCTGACAAAAGCCGGACAGGCTAAACACGTACATATTTGGCCGGACGCGACCGCAAAAGCCAAACATGGCCGGCTAAAGCCGGACACCTGGCAAGCCTTTTTTTTTAATGTCTAGAAAATGCATTACGCATACTTCGCCAACCGAGGGTTGCGGACGAAGCTATCGGGGACTCCTCTCCGTCGCTTCAGGGAACACAAGTGCTCCGAGAAGCAAACGGGGCCCTACCTCGCCAAGAAGGCGACCGCCACAAGGGCGACCGTAAAAACTACTCCTGCACCGGTCACCCGGCGCGCATTATGAGGGACCGCGGTCCCTCCTAGTGCGCACTGGGAGTGCGAGTGATGTGGCGGTATCCGTTTCCGAATAGTCCGCCCACCCGAAAGGTGATTGTCCGCAAGCGGACCCGCCCCGATGAAGATGCCCCGGAGTATTAGGGGCATCAACATCCAGAGAGCTTGTGCAATGCAAGCCTGGCCGCCTCAGGACAGACTCGCGGCCCTCACGAGAGTGGGAGGGAGAGCGTAGTTCTCTCCGTCCCTCTCTCGTCCCCCCTTGGCCCTGAAAAGGGCTTTTTGAGCATCGACCAGCCACTAGCAGTGATTGCTAAGAATCACTGTGGGATGATGCTCCTACCCCCTAGCCCTGAAAAGGGCCGTTTCCCCCGCTCTGAGCCCTGAAGGGACTCAGCAACCCCCGGCCCTGAAAAGGACCTTTTACACCTGGCAAGCCTAAGCAGGACGAATACTGCAAGAAATCGTGTACTGAAAGCCTGTGCGTGCCAAGTTTTACTGCCGGATGCCAATCCAATAAGGCAATGTATACTTAATGCAATGTTGTGTGAAACCTGTGCTATCGTCGGGAGTCAACCTAGGGCGATCACAAACACATCAGCACGTAAGTAGACCGACGTATAGTGTGACACAACGTGCGGTGAAATCCTGTGTGAAGCGCATCGATCGAGCTAGTGCGATCGAGATTAAATCAGCAAGTAAGACGACTGTTGGTCTTAAGCAGAGAAGTAAGATGAGAAAGGTTCCAGGGCTCCACGGGATAGGGGATTGGGCCAGGGCAAGCAACGATGCGAGTAATATTTTTGGTATTACAAGCGTCTATAGGCTATGGTCACGTTTACCACCAAGTTTGCCATTAGCTCTGTTTTATTTTATTTTTTGAAGCATTTAATTGCTAGATGTTTAAATCTAAAGAAATGTTTTAATAGAAAAATCCACACGGACCAGGCAGTGGACGGGACGCCAACCCGCACCCTTCGCAATCCGGGCGAATGCACTGACCAATTATCGGCCATCAGGGCCGTGGTAGCATAATTGGTCAATGCATTCGCCCGGATTGCGAAGGGTGCGGGTTCGAGTCCCGTCCGCTGCCTGGTCCGCGTGGTTTTTATTTCTAATAAAACTTTTTTTGCCATTAGTTTATTTGGTGCCACCCTTTTAACATTAATTAAGAAAAGGCTCTGGGCGACGAATGCGTCAGCTGGTATGTAGACTTACGTATCATCATCATTGTCTTCTCTCGCCAGTGGGGAAATTAAATAGGCTGTCTTCATCCTATTTAATGTCCCTACTGTTGGAGTCACAGGACACAGAAAAAGGTTATCACACTTCTAACCTTTTCTGTGTTCTGTAGTTGGAGCATAGGCCTTTCCTACGGATGGGATGGGAAAAATGGGCCATGTATAAGGCTGCCATCCGTCTGGGTTTCCCCGGATTTGTCCTAGATTTGTCGTCCGGGCGGGGTTTTATTTGTAGTCCGGGTTTAAAAATTTACGGCAACGCATGAGTGGCCCTTGGTGCTGCAAGTGTCCATGAGCAGCAGTGACCACTTATTATGAGGTAGACCGCTAGCTCTTTTGCCTAGATCAACATAAAAAAGTTGATTTGTGACATTTTTAACTGGTTTTTATTGGTCTGTCCGGGTTCTGGGCTCCAAAATCCGGGGTGATCACGCATCTTATCCTGGTTGCCACATTTTAGAGATGGCAGCCCTAGCCATGCACCATTACGCGGGCTAAATGCGGATTGGTGGGTGATAATGACTGCAGATGCAACTGGGCTTAAAGTGTTTTCCGAAACACCGACGAAATAAATGTTGGTTACCCATCCCTTATCCGGATATTGCGAAAGGTGCCTAACTTCCACGACAGCGGATACGTAGCAAGTAAGTGTCGGCGCACACGGGTCTCTAAACCACAACCACAAAACGCCGCCACCGGCATATTTCTTGTAGTTTTAATACATTTTATATGGACCCGTCACACACGGTACGCCGGTGCCCGCCACACGCTACAAATCGTCGTTGCTCGCTTCTTGTGGCCCGCACCGGGCACTTAATGCGCCGATACAAAACGCCGCCACATGTCACTCGCGCGGTTCCCCACCCCTCTCTCCCTTACCTTAGTCGGCCGCTGTCGCGCGCTTCTGCCACTTTAGTAGCCGATTCTAGCTTCACGTGGCGGCGTTTGTGGCTGTGGCGTGTGGCCCGTGTGCGGCGACACTAAGTAAAATGACATAAACTGCCTAAAAATATATGGTGCAATGATGTGTCAACCGAGTGTCTTCTGCTAGGATACAAGCTACAACGAAAAAACTAAAATTCGTATTTCGGTCAATATGCGACCACTTTTAACTCTCAAACTCAAATTCACCATATATTCGGTTTTGGCTTTTAAAAGCACATGTGAAAGTCGAAAGCTGTGTCAAGTAACATATCCTTTGACTTGTCAACCAAACCTGTGTCCATTGAACTTGCGATTCAAGTTTGAAACGTGTCTGATATATTGTATTATTATATTAATTAATTATATTCGTCTTCGCCGGAATACTCATATTCTTGCTCTTCTTTACAACATATTGTTCAATCCTAAGCCCCCGCGCTATCTTAAGGAATGTTTTAATTTCCTTCATACTTCTAACACGTTATCCCTTAGCTCATCAGAAAATCTTACTCTCATGACTCCTGTACACGGCACATCTTTTTATAGCCGTTCGTGTGCAGTACGTGCCGTACATCTGTAGAACTCTCTCCCACTTACCATAAGACGTGCGGAATCCATTCACGCTTTTAAAAACCTTGTTAAGTCCTATTATCTGTCTCTATAAAACTTTCGATTATATATTTTTTTTGTGATTACTACCTACTGAACTAGATTTGTTTATTGTTGTGTATGGATCTATTTATTTTATATAAGAGTATATATATTGTATATTTTTATTAATACGTATGTATATAAAGAAAAGTTTACTAGAAAAAAATCCACGAGGACCAGGCAGCGGACGGGACTCGAACCCGCATCCTTCGCTATCCGGGCGAATGCACTGACCATTATGCTACCACGGCCCTATTAGCCGCGTCGAAATTTTCCTAGCCTTAGCTGCAAGGCAGCGCCATCTCTTCGCATTGTAGGTAACCCACAATGTCAAATGAATACTTTTTCAAGTATTAAACATTTGAAAGAAGAAATAGCAATTATAGTTATGATTTTATTTATTTTTTAAGCATTTAACTGCTAGATGTTTAAATCTAAAGAAAAGTTTACTAGAAAAAAATCCACGCTGACCAGGCAGCGGACGGGACTCGAACCCGCATCCTTCGCTATCCGGGCGAATGCACTGATCATTATGCTACCACGGCCCTATTAGCGGCGTCGAAATTTTCCTAGCCTTAAGCTGCAAGGCAGCGCCATCTCTTCGCATTGTAGGTAAATTAAATAAATAATAATAATAATATGCACTTATATGTACGTAGTTTATAAATATAAATCACAAATATATGGAAACGACTTTTTTCCTAACCAATGTCAAGACAAATAGACAACAAGAAAACAATTAAAATTTGGTAGTGTAAGAGTAATTAGTAATAATTTTACGGCGTAACGAGTAGCTCAGTCTTTCTAGATTTCACTTTCACAGATAGATCAATTTATGAATAACAATATTAATTATCAAGAACTATAATATCTAACAGATACAATTAACCTTACGTAATTAACTGAAATGAGATCTAAATCATTATTAAAGTATTTAAGAATAAAAAAAACAAGTCTTTTAGGTATTTAAGACAGATACCACCATGATTTGATGAATCTGACGAACGAATGAATGGCATAAATTATCACAATGATGAGTTTAGAACTCTTTAGCTTAATCAACTTACGATAAATAATTCTTTTAATTAATAATTGTAAGAAAAAAAAAGTATTAAAAGAAAATCAATATTGATTTTGAAAAAAAGATTGTAGAAAACAAATATTGTTAATTGCGTCATCAGGGGGCCAATCGCCTAACTGGATTGCTTTGGAAAACGCTATCGCTTACGATTTCATTTTGTTATTTCTAACCGCCGAAATACCTCACGCTCATTTTCTTTAACATTGTTATTACCAATGCAAAAGAAAAAAAAAGAGCGCGAGGCATTTGAAAACCTCAGGGGGCTAGAAATAACAAAATGAAATCGTAAGCGATAGCGTTTTCCAAAGCAATTCAGTTAGGCGATTGGCCTCCAGCTAAAGGATTCTAATAGAGCTGCATATTAATGCCTGCCGAAAAGGCCCTTTCAGCTTCTACACTTGTCGGCTTTATTGTAGCACCGGATCCGGTCTTCGGATCCGGTATATTTGCTACCGGATCCGGTAACATCAAATGATGCCGGATCTGCCGGATTACCGGATCCGTTTTTCCGGATTGCAAACCCTACTCGCGGCCCTGGGGATGTTAATCCGACACGTAGAGGTCATTTCAAGCGTCTCCATATAAATCCAACACGTACAACCTATTTTAAGACATTACTGTTTATGTAACGGATGCAGTAGGTACACATGTTGGATCTAGTTTATGAAAATATGTTACTTGTCTTTGAGTATATAGGTATACGTGAAGCGGCTCAAAAATGACTACTACATATGGTAGATACGCTTGTCGCTACACACGCACACATTGACTGCTTTCAAACAATCTGACATTAGAGTTACGCACACATTGCGCGTAACATGAGCCGTTTTCTTTGCGTCGTTTATTTGAATTGCTCTATCTATAATAGGCGTGTATATAATTTAAGGATTATATTCTTAGATTCCATAGAGAGCGTGACGAACCCATTCTGGCATCTGACGTCCTGTTACCACTGAGGGATGACAAGCAGATGTCCGTGGACGACTACAGGAACAAACTGTACAGCATCATGGCGAAAGGCAGTCACAGCAACGGACACACTAGGAAGTTGCAGCCGAGGTGATACGTCTTTTTATATATTTCAATAGGTACTGTTGTCTCCCTACACCGCGTGGCAATGTAAATAACTTTAGAATTACTGGTTTTTGATGCCGCCATTAGGTGAAAGATATTTCCCTTAATTTTTGAATTAGAATGACTGTAGTAATATAAGTTATTTACGGGATTGTTACCATGTACCTTGTTTTTTTTTTTTTTTATATTACTTTACCCCACCTGATGTTAAGTGGTAATAAAGTCCAAACGCGAAGATAGCTGGTACAGCAGTTATAAACTGCTACACCAATCATCCTCACCTTGCCGGCCTGCAAAAATGCTTCTTCACGCCTCTCTTAAAGAACCCCAGATTATAGGAAGGGGACACTTGCGCGGGTAAAGAATTCCACTTACGAATAGTACGACAAAGAAATGAGTCACCAAATTTCTTTGTTCGTGTGGGATTGTGGCCACAGTAAGTCGGTGGCAATGATCGCAGCCGAACGCGCTAATCATCTGCGCCATCGAGCTTCTCTGCTTGTAAGCTTAGCTGCCCATTTTTCTTATGCACATGAAAATTACATTCTTCTCCATAATATCTCCTCAAACGTCCTCTGTAATAGAAGTGCTCTGTTCTCTTACAGAGGACAGGAGACTTATGTCCTATCTTTCAGTTCCTAATCAATTACAATGCCGCTTTTGCCACCCAATGTTTTTTAACCAAGATAAACGGTTTCCGATTTCATGACTATACCATAGTTAATTTATACAACATTGAAAATTTACGCTTTCCAGTGCCAGAACCCACACACTACCCACGACCACATCTAAAAGCAGCAAGTCCTTCAACGAATCCGACATAACTCGCTCCAAATCCAAACATATCAGTTCTTCCGCGGACCAGAAGACCAGGCCCAGAGTGAACAGAACCCTGGATAGACCCGTCAAGGAGTACAGATCGGACCAGGCTATCTCCAAACCTCTCAAAGCTACCAGAGCTTACGACAACCAATGGTTAGAGACTACTAACTGCTACGGTGATTATTTCCAGCCAGTCACAAGGCAGAGTCCTTCAGATTCCGATTTCATGAGTGGTAAAAAGGTTTCTGTGCAGCATAGGAGGAATTCGACTTCCTTCTCAACGGTGACTATTGGTGGCGATTCTGAATACAATGGGTTTGCTGGAAAGAATCAGAGGCATGGAGTTATAACAGCCAGTGCTCTCATGGACTTGAGAACCAGCATACGATGAATGCTGGTGGATATTGATGATTTTTTTTTCTTTTGAGTTTATCCTTTTTTACTTTGACGGATATGCAGAACCTTGTTAGCTGCTTGGATTCGGGAAACCGGGATTTACTGTACTTTCAGACACACGATACTATGTATATTTTTAAACACGGGAGAAAGTTCTAAAATGTGTCATAATAACAGGAATATTTCTATTATTACCGGAATATTTTGGGTGTTGCCGTAATTAATAGGTAACTGGGAATTTTGGATATTTTTAGTTGCATATCACGAGCTGCATGTCGAGTCAGATTCTGATTTTGTCAATTATCTGATGTCTAGGGCTGCTGCAAATGACATTGCAATATGATGTTGTTGTGTAACCAGGTAAAGAATATTTTAACTGATATCTAGAACTACTTATAT
This sequence comes from Chilo suppressalis, assembly GCA_902850365.2. Classification (NCBI taxonomy): domain Eukaryota; kingdom Metazoa; phylum Arthropoda; class Insecta; order Lepidoptera; family Crambidae; genus Chilo; species Chilo suppressalis. The sequence continues at coordinate 16,992,490 of OU963915.1, forward strand.
AACTCGTTTAAAAAGATTACTGTAGAACACTGTATTTAACAATGTTTATAATGTGATAATATCAGTATTCGTAGTATTCGTGGTGAAAATGTATCCAATGCCATGGCTCCGATTGTTCTAACTTAAAGAACTTTTATTGATATATAATGATATATCAATAATATCTGCCAATGGGCAGCTGTTTGTTCAATGTCTATTGTGGAGTCGAATTATTGAAATTTTATTAGATTTTTTTTATAAAAGTAAATTTTCCATTTATACAAGGTCAAATTTTGCTCGTATCATATTTGACAATTGAGGTTCAATCCCCAAGCAACATCTACAAATCAGAAAGAATCACAATTTATTCTTTAAAATCTATCTCCTTAATATGAAACATCTGATATTTCTTTTTCGTTAAGTAAAAATATGAAAAAACATCTGAGGAGTAAGTCAGATGTTTTTTCAGTTATTTTTTTAATGTTTTCTAGTCAGAGTTTGTCTTTGTTAGTTATTATAATTATGTTGTTTCATAAAGAAAATGAATGAAAATTTGCGTTTGACGATCAAATACCTGGTGTAAATGTATATACATAATTCTGTAAAGATTTCCATAGTTTTCACAACTCTATCCTTTTTTATGGCTCAGAAGCCAATTTGAGAGAAAAATAAGGCTCATGTTTCAATGATAATCAAAAAATATTACATGATCTTGAAATACAACTGGTAATCTAACCATAACCTTTACCTTTAATAGCAGTAGTCCGGTAGACCGAACTACTGACACGACACGTCGCTAGCCCGTATTGGGGTGCACGAAAGACATGACTCTGTATTCGGGAACTCAAAGCAATGTTTACCCTGGAATACGGGCTGCAAGACGATAGCGGGTAAACATAACGAAAAGTATCCGAATACGGGCGTACTCGACTCCGTTCATTTACATTTAGGCCCACTTGCACGTTCGAGGGTTAATTTATTTACCACCGAGTTAACTATTTAACTGGAGTTAAAAAAAAAATTTTTCTTGCACTGCCATGAGTTAACACTAAAGCTTAGGTTAAATAATAAAATAATTGACCCGCCAAAGTTGGAGGGTTAAATTGCTAACTCGAGATTTAAAACGTCAAAATTGTTATTATAGGCTGTGTTGTTTCTTTTTATAGAGATAATATTTTATTTATTTCTGAATGATGGATGACTTTTTGTTTTCTGATGATGACGAAAAAATTGTCGACTATAATATAAGTAGGTACATATTTTTTGACCGATATATCCTGCCAAGCTTTTTGTTTTTGAAGAAGAGTAGCGCGGTCATTTTTTTATTTTCAATAATATTTATATATTTGTATAAAATATCACATAGCAATAAACGGTCACTACTTGTAAAATTCGGGACACGTAAACGAGATTTCTTCTTCATTTTTCAAAATTTTGCACGAGATTGTTGTCACAAAATACAAACTTACGAGACAGATAGGTACTTTAAAACACCATGCAATCGGTATACAAACACGTATTTGACAGACAAAATAAAGGACGCCATTCAACTTAAACGCCCAAAAACACCACGTCTTTTCAAATTTGACATTACGAGAGAGATATATGCAAGATACTGTTGTGTGAAAGGGAGAACTATACTTACGCCATTCATCATTCTCTCTTTTAGTTGGGTTAGTAAACCCTGGATTATTTTCTGTTCGTGCAAGATAAAGTCTGAGTTAAGAAAATGTTATATTAACTTTAAGTTAGTTACTCGAAGTTATTTTGAAATCTCAAGATTTACGTGCAAGTGGGTCTTAGTCGTTCAATTCAATTCAATTCAATTTATTGCACTCGTGTGGTTACATAGATGATTACAAAATGCTTATAGTACCCAAGATGAACCCTGTCTTAACGATAAAAATTACAAAAGAATTTAATTAATAAACAATTAGTTATGTATATGAGGAACCTAATTTGTATTAAATCACTTTGTATCTCAAATCATGCATAAATGTCATCTGATTCCATTAGTTTAACAATATAACTTACTCAATTGATCTTATTTGCAGTAGAAATATAATAGGAATGGAAATTTATTTATAAAATTAAATTCACACGAATTCTATTGTGAATCGTATTCGGGCTGACGACCAAATGTAATTGAACCATTAGTCCGTTAGACCGAACTACTGACTTTTCAGTTGCGATAGTTCAGATGTACACGTCACCCGGACTATTGATCCTCATCTGGTATCACAAGTTCGATGTTGTTGGTTAGAAGCTTTTTCATAACCAGATATTAAACAAATCTATTCATCCATTTTCATAACCAAAACCTCTCACATACATAGCTATATATATGGTTTCCTGGTACTTTATCAGGTACAATGTTTTTTACACGGGAAACTAAATTGAGAACATTAAAGATAAAAAATATATCAGAAAATGTATTGTCACTAGATCCATCATGGATTTAATTTCTTTATTCAAGTTAATTTAGAAAAAACTTGTGCGTGTCGGGACGCACGACCCCGTCATCGTCTTGCAGCCAGTATTCCAGTGTAAATATTGCTTCGGGTGCCCGAATTAGAGTAATGTCGTTCGTAGACCCATAACAACCGGACTACTGCTAGAAGAGAAACCTTTAGGTTAACAACCGTATTTTTTTGGTGATGTGATTGTTGCGGACCTCTTTGCTATTTTGATAGCTGATGTAATTTTTTTACTCGTTGGTTGCTTTTGACGTTGTCTGTTCTATTTACCTATTTCTTTCTGTTGGCTTAATTTTCCGCTTTTATTAAAAAAATATAATTCTTCAACTTGTATCATCGTTTTATCATTTGCGGAGATCAATTTGGTTTGTTCATTTCATTTTGGTTTTCACCAGTAATTTTCCAGCGTACCTATTTTTCATTACGTAAACACAGGTCACAGTGGTTCTGCTAGGGTAAGCGCAGAAAATTAAGCCAACAGAAATAAATAGGTAAATAGAACAGACAACGTGAAAAGCAACCAAGGAGTAAAAAAACTACATCAGCTATCAAAATAGCAAAGAGGTCCGCAACAGTGATATTTTAGAGGATCATTTAAATATTTTCCGAAAAAAATGAACACATATTATAAATAATTATACTTTAACAGATAGATATTTTACGAATTGGTTGGAAAAAATACTTTTGAAGTTCTCACAAAATTTATTTTATATTATTATGTTATTGTTACTGAGTTATTATTTTCGATTTAGTTTACCTAGTCGCAATTGTTCTTGATGCGTTATCTAAATTTGTGTTTTTTCTTATGTTGCATAGGTGTTATAGTTTTAAGAACCCAAAAACTGTTAAAAACTTCTAGACAACTAATTTGTGAAAAAGAAAATTGTTCACGAGGGCGTCTCACGAGTCCCGTTTTTAATTTCTAATATAAAAATACATTTAAAATTGTGAATGCATAAAAAAATTAGGAATAAAACTTTAATTAACTACAGTCGATTTTTAAATTGTAATCTGTTCTGATGATATTTCTATAAAATGATATAATTAAATAAATATTCTTGGTTATAATGATGTAGTTAAAAATTCATCACGAGAAATTGAAGATTTGCACAATTAACTGATAATACACTGCCACATTAAAAAGTAATGTTTTATGATATTAATATTAGAAAAAAAAAACTACTGATAGGTCGGTAGTTTTTTTTAGCTATAATTGAATTTATATTTTCATAAAATTATAATTCCTAAGGAGCGTCTTTTGACAGGTGATAACAAAAGGGAATATAGGTATGAGTATAGTGTTGTCTTAGATAAATTTGTACTGTAATGGCTTGCGCAGACGAGGGACTTTAAGCCGCGGAGGAAAAAAGACCCTGAATGAAACTGGTGAAAAAAAAATAGGTATGTGCATCACGGACTTAACTCGCACAGTGTGCGAACATTTGTTGCCCGAAAATTTTGAGAAGCGCAAACTATGAAAGTAAATATTCTCAGATTACGTCGTGTTGTAATTAACATTAAGTTTAAGAAAAATATAGGACTTTTTAATAGAGAATACTGTAATCTGATCGAGGTGTCTAAAGTTCGCTGTGTGCGTTGTTGCGGCTTTTTTTTTGCCGTGTAGAAAATGCGTGACGTATATGTGCCCCGCCGCCTGGCAAGTGGCGAGGTTATGTGGGACTCTACTTCGTGGACTCATCCAACGGAGCTCCACTCGATGAGTCCTCGGAGGCCTCCCCACTCAAAACCCCACGACGCCCCCTCGGTTGGGTTACCAACTTTTTTTCTGTCAAATATAGTATTTTCGAAATTTTTACCTCTAAAAATATAGTAGATATATTGTTTTAAACTTTCATGATCACTAACATTGCTGAAATATTGGAGACTCATAAAAAACAAGGTACATGGTAACAATCCCGTTAATAGCTATAAAATATAGTAGATGGCAAAAAATGGGGGAAAAATAGTATATGGTTAAAATATTTACTTTATTTTCGAAATTAATATATTTTTCCTACTACATGCATAAATTATTACTTTTTTTTATTTTTAAGAAAGCTTTCACTGGCACAAGTCTGCTTTAAGCGAAATATATTAGTTTCGCCTACTATATGTATTTTTTAGAAATATAGTATTTGTTCCCCTAATATAGTAGGATACTATATTATATATTAGGGCTGGCAACCCTAGTTGGGAGTGGTAGCCGAGAAAACGTTTATGAGTCACCAGGCCACCAGCTCCCTGTGGAAAGGACCTTCTGGTCTCCCCACTCGGGCGGAAGAAGCGCCTAGTCACGTGAGTTTTATTTTTTCGGGGACATCCCCGTACTTTGTCCTATCCGGTCGGTTGTTCGGGGGACCTTTTGTACGCGGTACTTCAAATCCGTCGTGCGCGTTCTAAACGATCTATTTTAGCGGACAAAATTTCATCGTCTGCGCAGGCTATAACACTTACATTAAAATAATTATAATATACAATTATGTATTTGCTCACATTTTACTGTTTTGGAAGGTTTATAATTTTGAACGTCTTAAATGTTAAATTTGCAAATTACTCAGCAAATTTAATATTTTAGTCATCCAAAAATAGTATTTTAGTCTAGACTTGGAATATTGTAATGATTGTATAGTTTAGTACGAAGTAGATTTTAACGATCACGCTTTTTTCACAAAATTAAGTAAAACGACCAATGTATAATTCAGAACTACCTACCAGACTACCCTTTACTGCCAAAAGTAATTCAGTATGACAAAAAAGCATTTAGCTATCTACTTTAATCTTGGCTATTAGCCAAATAATATTTCATTAAATGACTTCTGCAAAAGGTTGCAGCAATTTGCTAAAAGATTGTACATACAACGTAACAAGCGCTTTTATATGTTTTATTACTGGTAAATGATTCAATAAACTGATGTTTAAATTAATAAATTATGATTATTATTCTATTAGTCCTATCCACTCCTGAGTGTAGTCTTACAAAGCCTTTGCCCTTATTAAAAAACGTGGACTGTAGTTAGACACATTGACATCATTGGTCATCAAATTTAATGGCTCGATTACACTTGCCTTTCTTTTTCGTCTTTCGCTCACTATCGAGTGCACGAAAGGCATAATTCAAATTCGGGCACCTGAAGCAATAGTTACACTGGAGGACGGTGTCGGGAAACCAAAACGAAAAATACCCGAATACGGGCTCATTAATATATATATCAATACTCGACTCTGTTCATTTACACCTACAGCCGATCTCAATATTCAATCTATAATCTTAGATTAAAATCAATCCTAGATTGTTCATAAACTATGGAATCGATCTGTGATCCACGTTGCAATATCAAGGAGGTTTCAGAATCTGCCAGTGACAACAACTGTTTACAGATTAATCCGTTCCTCTACAATGGTCTGATTCTGGCATGATTATCAAAACTTGACAATAGTCTCTCCTTTTCATTCTGTATAGAGGATGACAAGGATATACTCTTGAAAATGTAAATTTCGGTTTAGAATTATGCTACAATTGAGCCCGATGTTTCTTCATTTGTGACATATCTATGGGCGTAACATTGGAGACTTGTGATGTCATTGTATAAATAAATAATAATCTATACACAAAATATTTTAATATACAAAATAAATCCCTGCGCCACGCTCTATCCCTCATAAACTAATATCTTCCTAACGTCGAGCAGTATTTTTCCAAACCAATGCTGAAAGGACATCGACGAAATCGGCCCTATCATGCCCAAAACAATGTCCTTCACTATTATTTTTTTAACTTATTAGCAATTAATCATAGTTAACGGACAATCTGTTTAAAAAAAATTAAAAATAAAAGTTCTGTTACTAGATACTACAGTCTGTTCATCCAACTTGGCACTCCTTTTTATTGAAAATACATACTACAGGTAGGAATAGGTATCATAGGTGCCAACTGACCACACTCATAAATCAATATGAATATAAGCATTTATAATTTTTATTATTAATTACATTGTATGTATTATTTAAGTGCTTACATAGAGGTAAACACTAAATCTATTCAGAATATATAAAGTGTACATCTTTTACGATTAAATATAATAATTATAACCTCAAAATCTAATGCATTCTGTAGTAGTCCACGGTTCCTCAACTTGTCCGTATCTCAACAAATGCTTAATTAGAGTTTATGAATGATTCCGAACACAACTAGCATTTTCTCATTGCTAGGCGTCCTAGGGCATTCAATGTATGGGGAACGAGCAATGTCCTTTATGATAATCCGCCAAAACCAAGGGATAGAAAAAACGCTAGTTGTGACAAATCGTCTGTCAAAAACAGCAATTTGCATATTGAAACACCGAAGCTGCCATATTCATACGAAAATCAATGTTCAGCTGCGGATAAGTCCTCTCATGGATAGTTTACATTGATGGATCAAAGATTCAAACCAAAGTTTGATAAAACGTTTTTAGCAATCCAAAAATTAAAAATTCAATCTGCGATTGGAGTTTTCGGATTGAGATTTAATATTGGAATCGGCCGTTAATCGTTTACCCGAATTTCATTGACAATCGTATTCGGGCACACGACAAGTGTAATCGCTCCATAATGCTGTCACTATTAGCGACAGTACAGAATTAGACGCTTAGACGTCCGATTCTGGCAAGGGCGGATCCAGCTTTGGCGCCCCCCCTGGCGCCATACATCATAGGTCATATAGTCGTGGTCAAGTCACAGTGGGTAAAGATTGTGTAGTACAGATTGTGATGTGGGTACAGATGGACCCAGTCCAGGGGGGGGGGTCATGACCCCCGTGACCCCCCCTCTGGATCCGCCCTTGGATTCTGGCTTTGATTCTCTAAACTTGAAGCTATACTTATATTAGCTATACTAAACTTGAATAAGTAGGGGAGGCCAAACAGGGATTTTCGGATTTACTCGAGCGCGGCAGGACTCGGGTATGCCACCCCATAGGGTGGCAGTATTTCACAAGGTGCAAGGTTGCCCCCATGTTATTCTGCCGCGCTATGGCCGCGCTTGAGTAAACCCCTAAATCCCCGCTTGGGCTTTCACAATTATTTTGTTATTAGGAACATAAGAAAAATATCGTATTTGTCATGCTGTATATCTATAGAGAATAAAAGAAAAGATCATAGTTAGAATGGGATGTCACTATATATAGCACATAGCGACATCTCTTTCTAACTGTACTCAAGTAAAGATCAATACTTAGTTGTCATTCTGTAATACGAGCCTTAGATTAAAGGAAGGACACGAAGGAATAAACGATTTGTATGCATTAAGTAAAGCGGGCCGCACACCAGAAATACAACTGTATTACGATAATAGGGATGATGACTAATTTTTTTTCTATTATCAAAAAGTATTGGACTCGTATTTTTTCTTTTTTCACACAATATAAATATTGCAGAGATATATTGATTTGAAAAGTCGCATGACGTCACGTTTTTTGGTACAATTTTCACTTAAAAGGGACGTCACGACCCCTACTCCCAAACTTTGACGTGCTATAACTTGTTTGGTTATTGCCCAAAGAAAAAATACGTGGCCATTATTTTTTGATCATCTAACTGACGTACTAAATAGAATTTCGTTTACTGTACCCCGTAATCACCCCTATTGTGGCGCTACATTTAAAATGAAACACATTGAACGCCCTCATATCTGCGTGTAAGCACGTATAGCAAGAACACATTTGTAGGGGGTGCATTCTCAGAGCATAAATGTATCATGCATATTGTGGCAATGTAAATATTGTGGCCGGTGTGCGGCCTCACTAAAAAAAAATAAAAATAAAAAGACGTTTTTAAATATTTGGTTTCATGCTATCACTTTTTGTGGGATAACAATAGAATGAGACAGCACATGATTTAATCAAGTATTAAAATAGTTTTAATTTTATGTTTCTGCGTAACATCAAGGTACATCTAAAAGAGAAGTCAGTTTTATTAATAATTAAAAAACTTCTATTATTAATATAATTAATTTGTATAATCAATATTTTTACAAAGACAGCGTAAACCATAATTTTATTGCTTAAATTCCATGAGATGTCCAATGCGATCCACTTCGTTCAGATCACCTGCGCAGGCGGCGACACCAGATCGATCTCTCTGCCGACACGACGCGGCGTCACGATGTAACCTGGTAAATAAACATCATAATCATCAGCCTATTAATGTCCCCACTGCTGGGGCAAAGACCTTCCCTATGGGATGGAATAGGGAGATTGGGCCATGACCCAGCACTCGGGCCGTGCGGATTGGCGGGTGCTAACTACTGCAGATGCTTGCAAAATGCAAATTCCATGTTCCGACATGAACAAATTATCCTTAAAAAGAGATGCAAACTTTTTTCTTCACCGAAAACTTAAAATCTGACATACCAATTTTTTGGGAACAAGAAGAAATTGTGACTCAGCTCAGAAGAAATTAGACAGCCGTATTACAGGAAGTCGCTGATATTCTGCCACAACCTTATTTAACTAATACCTGCATTATTTTGTGATACCAACAAGTTAAACTTTGAAAAGCGATAAAAAATTAATACATCCATTATTAAAATTCTAAATTAAATACAGTTTTGGTCGCAGTATACTGTTTTTCTAATAACCAATAATTTTTTACCACGTACGACAAAACTGTGGAATATGTTGTCGCCAGCAGTGTTTCCGGACCAATACGACCCAAAAAACTTCAAAAAAAGAGCGTACTCCTTCCTTAAAGGCCGGCATCGCATTTGTGATACTCCTGGTGTTGCAAGTGTCCATGGGCGACGGTGATCACTTACCATCAGGTGAGCCGTCTGCTCGTATGCCCCCTATAACATAAAAAAAATAAAACACAATTTATTTTTAAACATAAATGTTGTCATTGAAATGTTAGCCCGCAAAAGCGGTGGTAGATAATTCCATATCTTTGATGCGGCATATACAAAGCAACCCCTAGTTACAAGATTTAAAAAATAATATAATGATAATGTTGATTGATCGTACCTTCATTGAGTTTCTTGAATTCTGTCCAGTCGTTGTCGCGGTACGTAAATATGGCCTCCTTGTAGTTGCCATAACCGTCACACTCCACGTCGGAACCAGTACGGCATTTCTCGCGAGCGCAGTCTGTGCAAAACATTCGCTTAATTGATGAACCGCATTTTGTGGATTCCGTGACAATGGAACAGTTTTAAAGCAGCCGACCTCCGTGGCCGAGTGGGATGTACGCCTGGTTTCAAGGTGTCACTTACCGGGTTCGAATCCCGATGGGGAAAATGTAAGTACGATGAATACGAGCATTTGTACCTAAGTAAGTATATTTATATTTCTATCTATCCGTTAACCTATTATCACATAACACAAGCATTACAATGGTTACTTTAGGGCTAGCCTAATTGAGGCCATGAGAACCATAGTGGCCTAACTCATTTTTTTACAATATTGAGTTTACCATTTTTATTTTTTCTAGTTCAAATTGATCATTTTGATAGAACCAGAGTAGAATGGCAGCATAATCACTTACGGTTTTTAGTCTGTGATCTAAATTTAAGGTGCCATACTGGCCTAAGTAAGATAGGCCACTATGGTTGAAAAATGAGTTGGGCCACTATGGTTCTCATGGCTTCAATTGGTGTAAATAAAAGCACGGAGGAACACATATTAAACTCAACATGATGAACTTGACTAGCTTATCCACTTCATTCGAATGACGATCTCGCTACTGAGATTGTTATAAGCTTTATAATTTGTTGTGATCCATTAGCCTATAATTAATGTCCCCACTACTGGTACACACGTCTTCCCTTTAGCTGGAATAGAAAGGCCATGCCTCATGGCCCATGGTCAAAACAAGGAGACCGGATCATAACCCACGTGAACTCACTATTAAAACTTTATTAAATTGCAACTACAACCGAGAGCTTAGCGTCCTTTCCAAAGCACGGTTGTAACATAATTACTAAATATAGTCTTAGTCTTAGTAGAATGGAGGGCTGTTTCCGCAACTCGACACCCAGTGCCTATTTTGCGTGGAGATTGGCATCAGTCCTGCCATCCCAGCTCCTCCAGAAAGCTCAGCAGTCCCCGAATGTTACTGCAGGCCTCTACTATTGTCTTCGGGCTTCCCATTAGAGAAGTCCTTTGTCTTGCAACGCCCCTGCACGTCAGCAGCACATGGGCGCTCGACTCCTCGTCCTTCAGACAGGCTCTGCACGGAGGGCTGTCAGAAATACCTATATTACAAAGGTGTTTGTTGAAGTAGCCGTGACCCGTGAGTATACCCACGATTTGTCTTAGGGCTTGTCTAGGAAGTGTGAATAACTTACGTGTTAGCTGCAGGTTTACCTTGGGAACGGCTTCGCTAGCTTGCCTGCAGTCCGTAGTTTTGTCCAGTATTTGTGATGTTGTCGTTGACAGCGCTCCTTATCCAGGTTCGCTGTTAATATGTTAGCAAAAATGTTCACCACAGTTCATGTTGGAGACTTCCACCCTGGGCACTTTGATCCCCTGTATGATGGTACCGTCTTCTAGAGCGCAGTAACATACGAATTTGCGACACTGCAATAGAAACGTATAATATTATATCTAAAGAAAAGTTGCCAATGCTGTTCCTTAACTTTTAAGACGATCGGGAATGCTTTCATTCTGATATGGATAACTGATGTAAAGATTAAAAAAAATGGTAATTTTGAATTATTGTACAGGCAACCCCATGCTCTATGGTCTGATCTGGAGAAGGGGGTGTTTACTACCTTTTGAAAGGCAAACGCGGGACGAACCAGTCCTGCGTCGCTCCCCCTCCTGGGGGACGATTGCTTCCGATGAAGCCTTAGAGGCCTTCCCGGCCAGAGGCAGCCCCTATAGATGTTTTTTAGTCAGTACGAGTCTGACATAACCTTGCAGCCGGCTGTAGGGTATCCATGAGGATTTCTAGGATTTCTCACCCGCCTCCCGCCTGGGGAGGAAACAAAAAAAAAACGAACCAGTTACTTCTGTTCGAGCCTAATAATAAGGAGTGAGGACTGTTTTAGCGGGATCGGAAAGCGTCACTTTAGCAGTTTTGTTTTTTTTGTTAAAAATTGTGTTGTAGCGGATGTTAGTGTCTAAAAATGGTGGATTATTAAACCACTAAGTGTTCGGGAACATGCACAAGTGTTCGCATGTGAAACAAAATAGCGGACAGTGTCTTTCGACGTTTACTCAAGAAGTCCACGGGGAGGTTCTAGTAAATCCCCACACATTTACTAAAACATAGGGAAAGGGGGATTGACTTGACTGCCACTTACTTTGACTTGATTTATTACTTTGACCACGAGTGCTATAGAATTTGTAAACATTTTAACACTTGACATTGGCTAAATGCACAAGCCGTGCGAAGCCATTTAGGAAAAAAAAATAAGGAATGACTCTGCTCGTTTGTTAATAGATATAATATAATGAAGTGCTATAGTGATAAATGTAATTAAATAACAGTGAGATTATTTACAAGTGTATATTATTTCAATACTATTTTATTTTTATTTTAGACATTTAACTGATCACGTTCGATTCTAATAGAAAAAAAAACCACGCGGTCCATTCAGCACACGGGACTTGAATTAGCACCGTTCACTGTCCGGACCAAGATTCTAGCGTATCGTAGGCTGCAAGGCAGCGCTATCTCTTGTTTAAGTATAACTGCAAGATTTCTATGACTAACGATTTTTTAACATATTTATTTATTTTGGTTACATGGAAGACCAACAGCTTATCTTAATATACTAGAAATGAATAGTAGCGACAAGGAGCCAATTACAGGTCCTCACATCTAGACATAACTTAAAGTTATAAAGAAACTATTTGCACTGTCCAATGAAAAAAATCTCTTAAATATAGTTTTATAAATGAGGTACTTATGATAAATCACAGAATAACAAATTACGCACATGTTAAGTACATACACTTGTCTATGGAATTAAAGTTTGGAATAACTGTTTATTATTATTATAATAGTAGCAAACCAGTGAACCAAATGTTCACCAAAACCTGATTTCTCGAAAACCGGAAGTGCTACGTTACTCAAATCCGGTTTGTAGTCTTATCAGACTATTCTTAACTTATAACTTAAATATTCTCTTTATCTATCTCTTACGGTTTGGCCGCTGAAACAGCACCACAGACAGACGAACGGACTTGTCTAATAGATAAGAGATTAATTATAATCTCCAAAAAACAAACGAGCAATGATACGTCTAATCGACGCCTCACTAGTGTTAAAAAGATCTAAATTTACCTGTTTTATAATAAATTTAATAAATTCAACTCTACGTTTACCGAGTCGTGGTCTCCACTCAATAACTTTCCGGCTCCAACGGCCATCAACTCTCGGTAAACGTAGTGTAGGACGCCCTGAGACAAGATGGGATGATGATATTCGTAGGCTGGCTGGAGTGGGCTGGATGAGAGTAGCACAAAATCGGGAGCAGTGGCGTGCATTAGGGGAGACTTATGTCCAGCAGTAGACGAACATGGGTTGATGATGATGATGACGTGATGATGATGAAATTCAACTCATCCCGAATGCCAGATCGAAATTGAACCAGCAAATTTTTATCCACCTTCATCAGGGTGAACACATACATAGCCTTTCGATCAGCCTCTAAGGGAGGTTCTAAATTCTAGTTCTAGAAAAAATCCTTAAAACATCAGCACTAGACTGGACTCTTAAGTTGTTACCTGCACTGGAGCGTACAACCACAGGGGCGTGCACTGCGGCGCGTCGAAATGTAGATGCCCATCGTGACCGTATTTCTTCTTGAAATACTTCAGTTCGCGTTTGCAAGGCTCTACAAAAAACATCAAATATTTGTAAACAACCAACTTCGGAAAGCAGACAATCTTTCTAACTATAATGCCATTAATAAACCAATCCTTTACGCCTAATTCAATTCAAATCATTTATTTCAGAACTAGGTTCCATAGTGTTAGTTACATTTGATTTATTTATAAATCTCCGACCTCCGTGGTCGAGTGGTTTGTACGCCGGGTTTCATGGTGTCACCGACTCGAGAGGTCCAAATCCCGGTGGGGGCAGAAGTTTGTGTGATGAATACGAGCATTTGTACTCCACTCATGGATGCTTAATATGTATTTCTATATAAATCTACTTATATATGTACAGTATATGTATTCTATCCGTTACCCTAGTATCTAATAACACAAGCCTTACAGTGCTTACTTTGGGCCTAGGCTAATTGGTGTGAGTGTTGGAAATATTTATTTATTTATTGAAGTTATACTTCTTTAGGCGCGTTCTGAAAAATTGTTGAGAGTGAAATTTTAAGATGCGCGCGCATCATGTAACACAAAAAATTAACACCATGAAGTTGGTCGCTTTAGCGACCAACTTCATTTGCCGTGCTGCCATTACCGCGTCGCCCGCCGCACCGTACGCATGCGCGGCCACTCGCGGTCCTAGCGCGGGAAACACGTGCAACAAACATCGGGAAAAGTTACGAGTTTTGAATTTAGAACAGAGACTGTTTTCATATCTATATATATAAAAATGAAACCCGTTTTCCGTTGTGACGACATAACATGAAAACGGCTTGACCGATTTGGCTGTTTTTTTTTTGTAGTTTTCTAATACTCTGTACAAGGTTCTTACGGAAAAAAATATAAAGAAAATCCCAAGGGAAATATAACTAGAAAAAATTTCCCGCGGACCAGGCAGCAGACGGGACTCGAACCCGCACCCTTCGCAATCCGGGCGAATGCACTGACCAATTATGCTACCGCGGCCCTCACGGACCGCGTCGAAATTCTTTCTAGCTATAGCAATTATAAGAAATAGCAATTATAGTTAAAAAATTTTTTTTAATTTTTTTTAACTATAATTGCTATTTCTTCTTTCAAATGTTTAATACTTGTAAAAGTATTCATTTGACATTGTGGGTTTATCTATAATGCGAAGAGATGGCGCTGCCTTGCAGCTTAAGAATAGCTAGAAAGAATTTCGACGCGGTCCGTGAGGGCCGCGGTAGCATAATTGGTCAGTGCATTCGCCCGGATTGCGAAGGGTGCGGGTTCGAGTCCCGTCTGCTGCCTGGTCCGCGGGAAATTTTTTCTAGTTATATTTTCTTTAGATTTAAACATCAAGCAGTTACATGCTTTAAAAATAATAAAAATTTTAAATCCCAAGGGGATAAAATAAGGAATGAAAGTTTGTATGAAACTTTATCAATTTTAAACCGATCGGGCTGAGACTTTGCATGCAGGTATAAGAAGAATCATAGATGAATGTCATTGTGTATAATAGAAGCCTGAGAACAAAAACTGTAGTCTACACTTCAGCTCTACACCGAAGCGAAGCGAGGGCGGGCCGCTAGTTTATAATATTTATCCACATGTTTCTAGTTTGTATATTCGGAATACGTGTTTGAGTTTCATACAAGTGCAAATCACATATGTTCTAATAAATTATATTCAGTAGCGATTTTAATTGAATATTTTGATTATTTATTTATTTTTTCAAATTAAAACTGAACTTTATTGACTGTGTCCTTTTCCAGACTTTTTATTAATTTATTGTAATTAATTATTTGCATGCAATTAAAAACTAATTTTAAACGATGCCAAAGAAGGATAACTTCTCACGCGCCTACATAAGTACACGCACCCATTTTTTAAAATATGTTAGTATAATAGAGAATTATATAAAATATTACTATAGGATATGGAGCTTCACCCAGTGTCGTAGCAGAGGAGTGTCCTAACGGTCATTAAATACTCTCAGGAGGCTGTTGGTACTAGAGCGGAGCCTAGTGAGCATGGAAGCGGACCTGTTTCTTATAATGGCATAAATGTCGTCCGTATGCGCCTCCGCAAACATTTTTGACGCGCTGCAACTCCACGACATTCTCAAAATTATCCTGAAGGCATTGTTATCAATATAACAATGCCTACCACAACCTAACCCAATGTATCTGCACGAATGATGCCTATGCCTAACCCAATGTATCTGCACGAATGATTGGCAGTAAGTCTTAAAAAGAGTGATCTTTACTACATCCGTACACCGTGCAAATCTTCGGGCCAGCATATTACATTGCACAGCCAACAACCTCCGCTCTCTCTCTATGTCGATGTTGTCCTTGAGATCCTCAGTGACCCAAGTACTTAAATACTTAAACACCATCGTCTTAATGGGGCGTATTTACCATAGGGCCGATAGGAGCCAAGTCCCAGGGAGTAAGACTGCGAGGGGTGACTGCAAGAGCTGTGAGGGGTGGCAGCAGCCATACAAAGGCATTCGTTAGTGAACTATATTTTGATGATTTTGATTTGATTCAGAAATTCAAATGGCAAATCGTAAATGGCCCGGGACGCCAGATTTCAAAATACCCCCTGATAATAATGCAGAAGCAGAAAGCATCTCTGTCTCTATGTCAGTAACATCCTCTTATGTTCGAACCATGTCATGTGCATTGGCCTGGCATGACAATACATGAATGAGTACTTCGTCGCCATAGACAAAGAATAGACTGAGCGTTCCCTGCAGATACGTACAGTGTAGGATACTAAGCCAACTATGTAGTCACCATTAGCATTCTCTAAATATTCTCGCCCTTCTCCCTCCATCCTCCGTTAGCTGACTTCACCACATGGATATTCTAAAAGCCCTACATAAAAGAGGGATAACTGTCTGATACTCTCCACCCCCCTTATTAATAATCGAAGAATGTTTCGTCTCTGTTCATTAAATTACAAATGGCATTTGTTTGACATGAAAAAAACACGGCGTAAGTTTTATAAGCATATACCTCGTTTTTTTATTAAGGCATAAGCATTGTCTATATTCTCATCCTTTTTTCTCCGGCGCGGCCTCCGTCAGCTGACTGCACCACTTGGATATCATAAAAGTGACAGCCCAGCCCACAATAAAAGAGGGATAATAATTGATAAGCCATATACCATGAGCGTTGTCCATATTCTCATCCCTTTTCCTCCGCCCTCCATCAGCTGACTGCACCACGTGGATGTCCTGGCACTTGCCTTGTCGGCAAACCAGCCCGTCATCGCAGCCTGGCTCGAGGAATTCCTCCTCTACCTGAAGACAAAACTTATTTTCTCACACAGATTTTAAACAAACAAACAATATATTAACTGTCGACCGATTCCAATCAAATCCATTTGTTGACAGACGCCTAATCGCCAGCGAGCATCATCTAATAATAATCAGAATCAGATACTTATACCCTGATTATTAAGTATAAGTATATAAGTAGATACCTCGATCTCTTTTGTGCCGTTTTCTTCGTGAATTTTTTTCTTATATTCAGCACATTTCTGATTAAGTTCTGCAATAAAAAAACATTACATAATGTTTGGTATTAGAAAAGATAAAAGATAAACTAAAGAACTACACTATTACTAAGCAACTTTTGAAATGGCCGATCATAACAGGTGTGACCAAATATTTACTACTTCTCTGAGCTCCGGAAAGTATTTTAGCTGTTGGTCCTGGCTGCAGTTTGTGGTGGTGTTGGTGGAGTCGTTAGCACCCACCAATATTCATTGAGCTCCCCCTTGTCGTTCTCCCTATTTGATCCTGTCTGTAGAGAACACCAGTAAACAAAAGTGTTTATTAGGCAGATGATAATAATCATCATCTCTCAGGGAGACTAAGCAATGCTGCGCTGCGCTATGCTGTTTTCAGTGAATCTCCACTTAAGATTATAAAGAAGAGTAAACAATACTTTTTGCTGTGCTTTGTGCGGATATCTATGCCATATTTCTAAGTTGAGCACAGCACAGCTCAATGTTGATTGGTGTGATGACCTTTAGTGTATTAACGTCCTGATCGAGAGTCGGCAGCGGTGAAACGAGTGTAGTTGAACAATATCGTTACAATTTCAAACGAGCAATTCAAAATTAGGCCTTCAGGTCGTAAACTTACGCTGGTAAGCGCTGCACAGTCCGTAGCAGTTGCACGTACTCTTGTAAGGCAGGAAGGAGTTGGTAAGCAGTCCTCCACACTATACTTTCGACTCTCTTACACTTATCTTCCCACTTTACACTACTTTTGATGGTATTGTTTCTGTAGGTGAGGAAGATTCCAGGGTTGCACGGGGTTGGGGTAAGCAATGGCTCGAATGATAGCTTCGGTTTCGCAAGCCTCTATCTCTATAGGCTATGGTAGTCATACTCATGATTGCCACTCTTTTAATTAAAAAAAATATTGTCAGAGCAAGCGCATATTGAGCCACTAAACGCCGTTAGTAGCTTAGTGGCGGCCACTCGAATGCTTAGTTTGCGCCGATGAAACTGACCGACAAAATGCATGAAAAATGTGGACGGTTTTTTTAATGCATAAAAGGCAAGGCGTTTGACCACAATCTCGCCTGATGGAAAGCGATGATGAGGCCTAGTATGGTACATGTCTGCCTAGAAGATGCCTGTTTACTCTGGCCTTGAAGATGTTCAAATTATATTGGTCTGGGAAAACAGACCTTGGCAAGGAATTCCACTCCCTAGCCATTCGCATAATGAAAGCGGAAGCAAATCGCTTCGTGCGGATGGGAGGAACTTCGACAACATAAGGGTGAAAGCCCTCGTTTAGTGACCGCCACTAGTGGTTCATTGCGCGCTTGCTCTTAGTTAGGGAACGCGTCTAACTATGTCTCTATGACTATTATACACTTACGTTGGTATGCGCTGCACCATTCGCAGCAGTTGCAAGTGTTCTTATTAGGCAGGAAGGCGTCCTCACTGTATCTCTTCGTCTCTGTCATACTTAATTGCCCATTTTTGTTTGGACAGTTGGTTAAGGGAACGCATCTATGTGTATGATAAACTCACGCTGGTAAGCGCTGCATCGTCCGCAGCAGTTGCACGTACTCTTGTCAGGCAGGAAGGCGCCGGCGGCGCACTGATCCTCGCGTGCAAGCGGCTCACAATTAAACCCGCGGCAGCTCACCGGGCACTCAGAGCCGTCTGTGGGCGCCTGGTAGCGGTAGCTGCGGCGTCTGTAGAATACGAATCAAACTTCATGGAGATTGTGAAGTTAGCAGCGAGCGAGGTTCCACTTTAGTGTCATTCCTCGCGCGTCTTCAGCATCCGTTGCGCCGTGACTTATTCTAACTTTCCACACTTGGCACAGTCGCCATTATCTTTGAATCGAATTGTACTTAACACCGTGATTACACCGGCAGAACATTGATACGAAGCCGCAAAAACGGCGAGCGTGTATGAAGAGTAATGAATGTAAATGAAGCAGAAGAAATATTTACGGCGTGTGCCTTATGGCGCTCTATCCTCTTTGCCTAATCCACCCAGGAGATAGACGGCGTGAAGACAGATGGATAACATTGATTAGAATGTGGAAAAGGAAGAAGGGCGCGCACTGCTCTTCGCGCGCGAGCGAATCGCAGCTAAAAACACGGCAGCTCACCAGGCACTCATAGCTGTCTGTGGGAGCCTCTCGTAGCGATAGCTGCGGCGACTGTAGAACAATGATAAGATGCTGGAAAACCCGGCGAGCATGGGTCAGTGGCATATAATACTCCAGCCCGTCTGTGTGGTATCGGTAGCTACGGCGACTGAACGAACGCAACACTGTGATTATACTGACAGAACATTGATATATCCTTGTTGGATTGGAAGGATCGATTCGCAGCATTACTAATGTCCTTTCCTTTCTAGGTAGGAAGGCGACCCCAGCGGCTCGCACCTGAAGTCCCGGCAGCTCACCGGGCACTCAGAGCCATCTGTTGGGGCGGGGGCATCGTAAGGTAGTTGCGGCGACTGTACGCAACACCATGTATAACCAAGTCAAATCAGATAAAGTAACCGTCATCGCTCAAAGGATTGCTCTACTGTGGCGACCGACAGAACAGTAGACTGTCAAACTAAAGCCGATTTGTGGAGGCTCGCATCTGGAGCAGCGGCAGCTCGTCTGTGGGCGCCTCGTAACGGTGTCTGCGGCGACTGTACGCAACACCAGAATTATACTGATTGAACAATGATGAGAGTGTTACTAGGTAGGAAGGAGTGGCTCGCAGCTGAACCAGGCATCGTCATACCGACAAAACATAAAAAATGCCCTAAAAGAATTGCAAGAATCGGTTAATCATTTTTTCGTATGTTGTAGAACATATTGTAAACAATTTGAAATTAATACTGCCAGACACATTTTGTCAGCAGTATTTATTGCCAGACACTTTAAAACTTATTATCTCGAGTTCCTCCATGCTTCAGAAGGCATGTTAAGCCGTTGATCCCGACTGCATCTGCAGTCGTTAGCACCCACCAATCCGCACTGGCCCGCTTGGTGGGCCACGGCCCAGTCTCCCCATTCCATCCATAGGTAAGGCCTGTGGCCCTGAAGTTCTTTTTTTATTTATTTGTATTCAGGCATCGTAGGTCCACAAAAATATATAATCTAACATTAATATGAAATATAATACATTATCACAATTCTAAATTTTAAGTAACACGTTTAGTCGGCGACGATGGTGCGGAGTTGTTATAGGTAGCCTGCCTTTGAAACGCAGGAACACCACACATTTCGGCCTAAGCTCCTCTTTCAACTAGTGTGCCACAAAGGAACAAACATACATATATAGACTGTTAAGCACTATACCCTGTCTGCGCGTCGCGCTTCGCGCTCTTGCATTGCGCAGTCGGGTAAAAAGGTCGCCAGATGTTCAGACGGCACTCTCATCATAAATGAATTAAAATTCACGTCGTGGCGAGACTCCCACCGCCCGACCCTCAGGGAGAAATTGGTCTTCGTACGCAAATACTCTGCGATCTCCTCCGCCTTCGTGGTGTAATGTAAGCGAGATACACAACAAGGTCACAGGTATCGCTGGACGCAGCAGGTTATTCGGTCCGGTCGGGGCGACAACGCACAGATTGCGGCGAGCGGGTTTCCTCTTCTTTCTCTCCACCGTGATGAAACCCTCTTTATCACAATCACGGTTTCGTGATTCCGCCGGAGTTTCACGAGGAATAAAATTCAAAAAAATCAAAATTCAATATCGTTTATTCAGTCTAGGCTGTTACAAGCATACGCCATCGGTTCGAAAATCTTGTACTAAGAAGAACCGGCAAGAAACTCAGCAAGGGCTGATTTTTTCTCCCTTTCTATGTAACAATAGACAATCAATGAATTTACTAACAATAAGTGCAAAGAAAAGTCCCAAAATAGCAAGAAACAATTTTCAAAACAAAATGAACAAGTATATGAAAGGGAGTAAGTGCAAGGTTCTCTTCAAAACTCTTTCCAAGGCTGGGAGCCTTAGTTCTAATTTAACTTTTGAAAAATTATCTACAGGTAAAATTACAACCAAGCTGTTTTATCATTCAAATATTGATTGACAGTATAATATCCTTTCTTAAGTATGCAATTCTTAAAGTGTATTTTAAATTTATTAGAAGGAAAATATATCTTGACAACTGTTCTTCGCAGTGGGGACATTAATAGGCTAATGATGATTATGATGAAGTACGAGTAAAATTATAACGATGATGATAATGTGCCTGTACAGTGTTTGAAACTACAATAATATGGCATTTGAATACATACATATTCAGTGTTTCCATAGGTATTGTTGGTATGGATACAGGAACACCTGGAATTATTACTAAATATTATTTTATGCTTCGTTTAGCTTGCGTAATGCGAATCTGTAAAGCCTGAAGTTTATTTTTACGATTAATATTATGAATTATTGTTTTAAACTTTCATGGTCACTAACATTATAACTATTAACGGGATTGTTACCATGTACCTTGTTTTTTATGAGTCTCCGATCTTTCGGCACTGTTGCAAGCGCCATGACCACGTAGTAACTGAAGTAATTGCGGGTAGATGTTATTGGCAGACATATCGTCCTTTACTGCGCTTGATACCCCTACAATTGGTCACATTCTCACTATTCACTTGCTCCTGTTCCCGACACACAATACACGATCTGATACTGTGAGTATTGTGTGTCGGGAACAGGTGCTCCGTGATCATGGCGCTTGCAACAGTGCCGAAATATCGGAGACTCATAAAAAACAAGGTACATGATAACAATCCCGTTAAAAGCTATAATAATATTATGAAGGCTGCAACTTACATCTGCGCAAGATTTTGTCGCATTTCAGTGATCGGAGCTCCTGCTCCGGATGACCCCAGTATGGATTGCAGCCGGCCCTAAAATCTATAAGAAATATAAATATAAACTGTTAAAATTTGCAATGTCCCAAGAATCTTCTATAGGTCATGAATAATGATTTAACAGAGAACATCTCGACGGATTTTTCTGATTCCCGGTTTATTGATTCACTTTATTTTCCAAACATTTGTGACACGTGACAAGAATAAGTGAAATATATTTCCAACCTTATTCTTGTCACATCAATTGAAGAACACATATTATATCGATTCAATAAGAATGGAGTTCTGTCTTCTTTGAAGGTATTAAGGTCTTAACTAGGGCTTTCAGTATCGGACCAGTTGTGAGTAACGGGACTGAAAAAATGATACTTGTCACGGTCTCGAAAACCCGGGAAAAACGAGACTTTCGAGACGAGACAGTTAGTAATTTTTCATTAATCCCTTTTACCCTACGCTTTAGTAAATTCAAGTTTTTTGAGATGTCTACACTTCCCTTTTCTAAAATTGTGAGTGGGGTAATTGTAGCTCCAATGGATTTATTTAATATTATTTTTTATTTTATTGTGACAGTGCTCTGATATATTATAAGGCACTGCCACAGTTTCTATTCGTATTATATGGTTATCCAAAGTTATCGAACTACATTTCTCTGCACTAATTGTAAATGGAAAAACATACATTTACCCCTGATGATACTTTCCGAGAAAAAACTCCCTGATCAGCGGGAGATACGGAAAAGGTTCAAAACCTCGACTACATAATTCACGACGCAATGGGACGACGATATAGAAGAATACAAATTTGATACAGGTAAACAAGAATGTAATAATGTATATTAACGGAATAGCATTATATTAACCCAGAGAAGATATCAAGCGCTGTAAGTAACTAAGAAAATCGAAACGACGAGTTTGCAAATTTACACAACGCCCTGTGATGATTTTACTATTCAGTAATAGTCTCGAGTCTCGATATTCCCGGGACTTTGTAGGTTAGTCTCGAGTCTCGAAATAACCAAAATTTTCCCGATATTCTCGAAATTTTCGAGACCGAGATTCCCGGGGTGAAAGCCCTAGTCGTAACAGGTCGAGAACATCGCTAGAGACAATGATGTCGATTCTGGCATGATTCTCTAAAGCTAAACTTAAATTTGACAACAGTGCATCCTTGTCCTTCTCTATACAGAATGAAAAGGTGAGACTGACCTTAAATTTAGTTTTAAGTTTAGAGAATCACGCCAGAATTGACACCAATATTGATTTCACAGCCCTATATCAACGTCAATCTAAAAATGACATTCGATTCGCACATGATCAGTGATTGGGTTTGATTGGTGATTTTTATTGGGACCAACCAACGTATCTTAAATATAATATTTGAGATTTCTCTGTTAAATCTTCGACCCTATTCAAACACTATTAAGGTGGAAACACGCAAAACTCACCGATCGTCGTGACTGGCAAAAATTCCTCGGTATCGAAATTGTATTCATCTTCCACGCAAGATTGGTCGAGTTCTGGAATATGCAATATCTTTTTACATTTGTTTTTCAATTAAGTGGGTACCAAATAAAAAATAACTGAGACTACAATATGATCGGAGGCAAGCTGAGAGGCATTTGAGAAATAGTTATTTGAAAAAACTATTGCTGTCACGCATTGGCAAATACCGTGTGATAGAGACAACAGTAGTTTACATTGAAAATTGCGTATAAATTTTGCAAAATTCGAGGTTTGGCTCTCGACGATTTCCTCCTCGAAAATTTGATATATATATATATAACAAATTTTACATAAAGAAGAATAAGCAGTTAGATTATTCCTCTATGTCTTTATTTTTTGTAAATGATTATTAAATTTCCAGAAAAGACGTCTTTAGTGGTGATAAAAAAATGATTATTTTTGGCCTATTTCGAGGGCTTCTAAGTTCTTTGAAACACAAGTTATCGAAAAAAGGAAAACATAAGAGCATAGACTGAGTAAAATTTTGTTTTATATATGAAAAAAATTTTTTTTGTATTAAAAATCAAGGAGGAATATGTCGAGAAATTAGGCTCCGCCAATCCAAAGGCGTTTTCGGACATGTGAAAATAGATAAAAAAATACTTTTCTATTTCATGATTTTTAGTAATACATATTATAAATGTTTATTTATCTCATACTTTTTTTGTCAGAATAGTGAAATCCCTCCCAATATTCAAGTCATGTTAATGCACCAGCCAACAATTGGTACTGTATTTTAACTAGCAGTACCCCGCGGTGTTACCCGCGGTTTATTGTGGATATTTTTTCCCACAGTAAAACGTTAGCCTATGTGTTAATCCAGTGTGTCAGCTAACTCCATACCAAATTTTATTAAAATCGCTCCAGCCGTTTAGACGTAAAGAAGTAACAAACATACACACTCACAAACTTTCGCCTTTATGATATTAGTGTGATAACGCATGCACAACCCCCGTCTAAGGGGATGCACCGCTGTACATGAAAATAATTATCTTTTCAACAATTTTGCTCATAAAATGCAGGTACTGTCTAATACAATAAATAAATAAATATTTCCAACACTCACACCAATTAGCCTAGCCAAAGTAAGCACTATAAGGCTTGTGTTATGGGATACTAGGGTAACGGATAGAATACATGTATATACTTTACATATATAAGTATATTTATATAGAAATACATATTAAACATCCATGACTGGAGTACAAATGCTCGTGTTCATCACACAAACATCTGCCCCCACCAGGATTCGAACCCGGGACCTCTCGAGTCGGCGACGCCATGTAACCTGGCGTACAAACCACTCGGCCACGGAGGTCGTCGAATACCCTTCTTACCTCTGTAGAAGATGCACTCGTCACAGCATCTGCACTGCGAGTAGTCGGCGGGTAGAAACATCGCCCTCCACCGGCCGTACTTCCGGTCGCAATACGTGCTGTACTCGGAGCGGTGGACACGCCTCTCCCTTATAAAAAAAATAGCAATAATAAAATAATACTAGCAAACCTGTGAACCAAATGTTCACCAAAAAAAAAAAAAGTATCTCTTATCTAATAGACAAGTCCGTCCGTCCGTCCGTGGTGCTGTTTCAGCGGCCAAACCGTAAGAGATAGATAAAGAGAATGTTTAAGTTATAAGTTAAGAATAGTCTGATAAGACTACAAACCGGATTTGAGTAACGTAGCACTTCCGGTTTTCGAGAAATCACGTGATTTCTATTTCAAACGAAACCACACAAAATCTCCGAAGTTCTCAATTAATTAAATACATTTTTTTTTTGGTGAACATTTGGTTCACTGGTTTGCTAGTTTTTAATTAATTGAGAACTTCGGAGATTTTGTGTGGTTTCGTTTGAAATAGAAATCACGTGATTTCTCGAAAACCGGAAGTGCTACGTTACTCACATCCGGTTTGTAGTCTTATCAGACTATTCTTAACTTATAACATAAACATTCTCTATATCTATCTCTTACGGTTTGGCCGCTGAAACAGCACCACGGACGGACGGACTTGTCTAATAGATAAGAGATTACGACCTCCATGACCGAGTGGTGTGCACACCAGTACCTCTAGCACTAAACAATATCGAATTCGAATAGTTTGCGAGTGCGAAACGACATTGTCAAATATGATTTCTAATTCTCGTTACGTGGCGCTGCTGTTCAAGTTTCCATACAAAATTTGACAATGACATTTTGGACTCGCAAACTAATCGAATTCGGTAATGCTTCGTGCTAGGGATACGGGTTTCAAGGTTACCTACTCGAGAGGTCTTCGAGGGTTCGAATCCCGGTGGAGGCACATGTTTGTGTGATGAATACCAGCATTTGCACTCCAGTCATGGTTGTTTAATATGTATTTCTATATAAATATGCGTATATATGTATTCTATCCGTTACCCTAGCATCCCATGACACAAGCCTTACAGTCAGTGCTTACTTTGCGGCTAGGCTAATTGGTGTGAGTGTTGGTAATATTTATTTTATTTATTAATCCGCACTAAGCGCGGTGGGTCATGGCGCAATCTTCCTATTTCATCCACGGAAAAGACCTGTGCCGCAACAGTGGAGATGTTAAAAGGATGATGATGATGATAATAGAGATACAGGAAGTTTACCTGCAAGAGTCTCTGAAGAGTTCGCATTCTGTGTGATTGTTGAAATGGGGACACTGGGGGCACACCTGGTAGTCTAGGGAACAGAAAAAGTCATAAGACGTCATATTTATTGATTCATGTTGGTTACATTTAGTTCTTAAATGTAATAACAGCTCGCAAACATAAGCTCTGCAAAGACACTGCAAATTATAATAAAAGTACACAAAATTTAATTTAAAATTTGATAAAATTACAACAGGATAAAAAAATAATAATTCATATAATACTTTAATAAATTATAAAATACATTTAGGGTTAGGTCAAGAAATGTATGTCAACAAATTTACGTCAGAAAAATCAAATCAATTAGTTTAACGTCATTAGTTTTTTAAGTAGACTGATAGTAGCACAGAATTTATAAATCATTACAAAAATTTTGGTCAGCATTCCTAATGCCACAATTGAATCGTGTGATTTTAAAACAACACACGTCACACTTTTTTGAAAATCAATTTTCTTAACGAATTTTATTCCTCAGGGATCTAGCTACTTGTTGTCAAAATACCACACATCTCCGTACTGTGTGTTGTTTTGAAAACGTGTCCCCATACATAGGGCTCAATTTTGACAGATGACATCTAAATCTAACCTCAAAATCTCTATGGCAGCGTCGAGTTTTGCTGCTAATAAATTTCATTCATAAACTTCTTAAAAGTTGTGTCATTTTAGCTGCTAGGTGTAGCTGACCCAGCGAATTTCGTACCGCCATAAAAAAGGGGTTGGTGGATTTTTAATGCCACGTTATAAAAAAATAAAATTAAAACATTTTGTCCAAAAAATAACAATAAATGTTAGGGGTAGACAACTCTAAGGGGTATGAAAAATAGATAGTAGCCGATTCTCAGACATAAAAAAAATCATAAAAATCGGTCAGGCCGTTTCGGAGGAGTATGGTAACTAACATTGTGACACGAGAATTTTATTTATATGATAGATATAAGATATTAATGATTATAACTTTTAAAACGGCACAAGCCCTAACTTATATTGTGATAAAACAACTCAAGTCACACATGTTTTCAAAACATGATTGTTGCGGACCTCTTTGCTATTTTGATAGCTGATGTAGTTTTTTACTCTTTGGTTGTTTTTTGACGTTGTCTGTTCTATTTACCTATTTCTTTCTGTTAGCTTAATTTTCTGCTTTTATTAATAAAAATATAATTCTTCAACTTGTATCATCGTTTTATCATTTGCGGAGATCAATTTGGTTTGTTCATTTCAATGATTGTCCATTTTTTTATTACCTACATCATTCACACATACCTATTCATTATATTAGAAAAAAATAACAACCTATATTATATGCTAAATGAGAAGCTTGATGGCGCAAGTGGTTAGCGCGTTCAGCTGCGATTGTTGAAGTTAAGTAACTTTCGCAATGGTCGGTCATTGGGTGGGTGATCAAAATCTTACTATCTCGAGTTCCTCCGTGCTTCGGAAGGCACGTTAAGCCGTTAGTCCCGGCTGCATCTGCAGTCGTCAGCACCCACCAATCCGCACTGGGCCTGCGTGGTGTGTCATGGCCCAATCTTCCTATTTCATCCATAGGGAAGACCTGTGCCGCAACAGTGGGGGACATTAACAGGCTGATGATGAAGATGATGCTAAAATATTACTATTGTAAAAGTTTGTCGGTATTCTAATAAAAATGGGTGCGTGTACTTATGTAGGCGCGTGCGAAGTTATCCTTCTTTGGCATCGTTTAAAATTAGTTTTTAATTGCATGCAAATAATTAATTACAATAAATTAATAAAAAGTCTGGAAAAGGACGAAGTCAATAAAGTTCAGTTTTAATTTGAAAAAATAAATAAATAATCAAAATATTCAATTAAAATCGCTACTGAATATAATTTATTAGAACATATGTGATTTGCACTTGTATGAAACTCAAACACGTATTCCGAATATACAAAATAGAAACATGTGGATAAATATTATAAATATGAATACCTATAACTGTTACTTTATTACAAAAAATAAAGCGACCAACTTCATTATGTTAAAATTTTGTGTTACAGTGATGCGCGCGCATCTTAAAATTTCACTCTCATCATTTTTTCATAACGCGCCTAAAGAAGTATAACTTCAAAAATCTGTTTAATTCCCATCCTGTAAAGTTCTAATGATAGGACATGTGTTGCTTTGTAGTCACACGATTCAATTGCAAAAAAAATATTTATAAAATTTATGAATACCGCTGCTTATGCTGTATATAGTTGTTAAAATGCTAACCTAATTGGCCTTTGCAGATAGGCCTCACGCTCCTGCGACTCGGTATGTGGACCAAAGAGCTCACGGGGCGAGTGTGCTCGCACTTCTCATAGTCTATGCCCATTTCTTTGCTACGCACCAGAGACAAAATCTCCGTCTCCCGCCAATACTCGCTGTTGTCTTTCTCCTTGTCTATGAACGCAATGAACGGGAGGTACTGCAAAATTCAGAAACTAACTTAAGTCTGAACAAAATAAACAACATATACATTTTATTAAATAAAATTGAATAGGCCAGAGAATATATTATTTTAAATAAAACTTCAAACTTGTATTAATCCGAACGATCAATAGGGTATTTTACCTTAACTTAATACTGTTTAGAATACTCACAATCTAAAGAAAAGTTTTAATAGAAAGAAATCCACGCGGACCAGGCAGCAGACGGGGCTCGAACCCGCACCCTTCGCAATCCGGGCGAATGCACTGACCAATTATGCTATCGAAATTTCTCCTATCCTTAAGCTGCAAGGCAGCGCCATCTCTTCGCATTGTAGGTAACCCACAATGTCAAATGAATACTTTTTCAAGTATTAAACATTTTGAAAGAAGAAATAGCATTTATAGTTATTTTTTTATTTTATTTTTTAAGCATTTAACTGCTAAATGATGAATGACGCTATAATTCAAATACTATTTCGAATTAAAATACAATTATCTTACCAGCTTATAGAGAAAAAAAGGTAGTTTTCAAATCGCAAAATAAATGGTTTTGCTGACTTAATACCCTATTGTTTGTGACGTGCGACATGTATGTACATACATATTTCATTTACTTGCTATAAGAGAAAGAGAAAGAAAATGTGCGCGTGCATTGCTTTCTCTTGCTTATATCCCCCACTCAACTCCCGTTCGCCTCGCCTGATCACACATTTCGTAACGCGTCCGCCAGCTTCTCCCCAAGACAAGCGTGCGTAAAGAAATCTCACTTCAAAAACGGACATGCCAAACGGATATTTCTGTGCTATAGTATAGACCCTGGGTTCCGAGCCTGGGGGTAATTACCCCTCCGGGGGTAAATCAGCTATACTTCGGGGGTAACAAAGAACCTAATTATTTGGTCAAATCTAAAAAATAAGAAAATACTATATAATAATACTACTAAATGCGCTCCGCTCCTTCTTGCTAGCGAGCCCGCGGGGTGCTGAGTGTGGGAAGCGGGGCGAGATTATCTCCTGATGATGACATTATTGGAGACCAAGATGTAGCGGCCAATTTGGTATTTCTTGGACTGATAATATTTAAAGTCGGGCTAAAATCTATTTTCCTAATAAGTTACAGGGGTAGCAGAATCGGAAAGGTTAGGAAACACTGGTATAGACGCTTGCGATACCAACATTATCGAGTGATAACCCCGTGGAGCCCTCGGCTCTTAAGCCAGAAACATATTAACGTGTCGTATAGTGTCGTGGCGCGCCAGAAGCACATCGGTTTCATACATTTACTATTAGAGACATATTTACGTATCGTGTCGTGTCGCCGCTTTAACCTCTCTATCTCTCTCTAACCCATAATAAATGTATGAAACCGATGCGCCACGACACGTTAATATGTTTCTGGCTTTATGGTGTTGCGTTCCCATCGGTGAGAATCTTTGTCACCGACGGGAATGCAACATAGGGCTGCCATCTCTAAAATGTGGCAACCAGGATAAGACGCGTGATAACCCCGGATTTTGTTACCCAGAACCCGGACAGACCAAAAAAAAACAGTTAAAAATGTCAAAAATCAACTTTTTTATGTTGATTTAGGCAAAAGAGAACCCATGGACACTTGCAGCACCAAGGGCAACTCAGGCGTTGCCGTAAATTTTTTAACCCGAACTACAAATAAAACCCCGCCCGGACGCTCCCCGGACGCCCCGTAAACTAGGACAAATCCGGGGAAACCCGGACGGATGGCAGCCCTAACGCAACACAGCTAAAAGGTAGTGTTATTTTACTGTGAGCTTCTGTAAGGTGGAGATTACTTCCCTAAAGGACGGGCGCTCCAATTCGAGCAGAATATCCGCTATGCCCTATCACCTTTCCTATTAGAACCCTCCCTCCCAAAACACCCCTGCAGTATACGAGGAGGATACCTTTTTAAAGCTGTGCCCCGCGGTGTGACCAGCGATTTATTAGGAATATTTGCCCGCAGTAAAACGTAGCCTATTATAATTCTTTATTGAAAACACCACAGTACAGAACATAAATGGGGTAAATACATTATGTTTAAACAGTGATTCAAAGCGATTTCTTCCAGACAACCTTTGGATGGAGAGGATTGAACGAAACTGGAGTCGGTGGAATTATAAAAGAAACAAAGGATATAAAAATGTATATAACTATATGTATTAAATATATATATACATACCATACATACATATTATATACACATGATATTACTATAAGATATATACATATAATATAAATATATGACATATACATACATAGACTACACATATATAAGTTTAATCCAGTCAGAAAAAAAGAAATTGCAGTTACATCGACAATTAATGGTTGAAAACAAGATTTTTGAAAGTATGAATAGATTGTGTTCGTCTTATGGATACTGGAAGAGAATTCCACAGGAGAACAGCTTGGACGGCAAAAGAACGACCATAGAAGGTTGTGTCATGAGTGGGAATTTTTAGTGTTAAATTCTCTGATGGCCTAAGAGATAACGCCTTTGAGGTATGAAGGTAATGTTAATCCAGGGTGTCAGCTAACTCCATACCAAATTTTATTAAAATCGCTCCAGCCGTTTAACCGCGAAGAAGTTACAAACATACATGTACACACACTCATAAACTTTCGCCTTTGTAATATTAGTTTGACAACAAAACCGGGTCTAAAACCGTTTGTTGCCTGCCTCTTTATAGAAAACAAGGAGGTTCACACGATTAACCTCACCTTTAGTTCCAATTTATCAGTATCATTTAAGTCTAACGTCGTATTGTCTGCTGAAACCTGATCACTATTAATACTAGCTCTGTTTACTATAAGCACTATTGCGAGCAGGAGAAGAGAGATCTTTAAAGCCATGATTTTTAGTAATTAGATTTGTTTCTACTTGGTTCCGTAAAGTGCTAGGAAAGTTCTTTGACAACCTCTGTCAAAGTTGTTATTTTTTTCTAATACGCAGTTGAAAGAGTTCTGAGTCTTAAAAGATTTATATTTATAACTAGCTGACCCAGCGAACTTCGCCATAAAAATAGGGGCAGGTGGTAGAAGAGAAATTTTAGGGTTGTATGTATTTTTTAATACTACATTATAAAAAAATAAATATTGTCCAAAAAATTTTTTTTGGGATGTGTAACGCAGTGTTCTATCAATTTCCTGGGATAACATTTCTCCTAACCCATATGAGAACACTACGTTACAATACCCAATAGTTAGTATTTTGGCGCGAACGCGCATTGTAGGTTTCAGAACACTACGTTACAGGTGGACAACCATTATCCCTTAAGGATGAAAAATAGATAGTAGCCGATTCTCAGACCCACGGAATATGCATATAAAATTTCATAAAAATCTGTCAGGCCGTTTCGGAGGAGTATGGTAACTAACATTGTGACACGAGAATTTTATCTCTTATCTATTAGACAAGTCCGTCTGTCCGTCAGTGGTGCTGTTTCAGCGGCCAAACCGTAAGAGATAGATAAAGAGAATATTTAAGTTATAAGTTAAGAATAGTCTGATAAGACTACAAACCGGATTTGAGTAACGTAGCACTTCCGGTTTTCGGGAAATCACGAATTTCAAACGAAACCACACAAAATCTCCGAAGTTCTCAATTAATTAAATACTTTTTTTTTTAATCAGGTTTTGGTGAACATTTGGTTCACTGGTTTGCTAGTATATAAGATAATGTGCGAGTACGTAGTAAGTAAGTAGTAGAAGCAACTACTTCACTTGCATATAATTTTGAATATTAATCTCTTATTAATATTTATGCAGGGAAATGTGCTGGCAGTCCACCTGTAAACTTCATGTACTTATATGATGATGACCCGACGACTGTAACGTCGGGTTCGGCGTCGATGTGAGCAGGCTTGACTCGGTCGATGCTGACGGTGGCTTCTCTCCCGTTGACAAGAATGGTTATAACCTTGTCCTTCTTCTCCAAAACGCGATGTGGCCCAGAGTACGGTGGTTGCAGAGATTTTCGGCAAGTATCGTCGCGCAAGAACACGTGAGTTGCCGTGGCCATGTCTTTAAAGACGAAAGACGCAGGCTTGGTGTGACGTGATGCGGAAATTGGCCGAATGCTGTCCATCTCGAGTCTCAATTGGGACACAAAATCTGCAGACACTACAGCTCTCATGCGTTGCTAGCTCTGACGGAAAAGGTTTACCTGCCTATTGAAGACTGTCATAGCATAGCTAAGCGGGAAAACTGATGTTGGAAGTTCGTTCTAGATCTTTCTGGTCGCAAGAACAAAGGTTTTTTTTAATATAGATAGGTCCGACAAATGACTCCACGCCACCTGATGTGAAGCGACGGTGAAGTCCAGACGTGAAGATAGCTGGTACAGCAGTTCTACCTGCCACACCAGCCATTCCCACCTTGACGGCCTGCATGTTGCTTCTTCACGCCTCTGTTCTGTTACTGTCGGTGATTATGTTATTATTAGCAGGGCTCCACGGGGTGGAGGACTGGATCATAATAACTGCGCGCCTTTCAGATGCTTTTTCAATTAATAATTTCTTTACAGGAAGTTACGTATTTTATATTTTTATTTTAAGTATTTAACTGCTAGATTTAATATCAATCTAAAGAAGTTTTCGAAAGGTGAAAATTATTGTAAACACGTCCGTGGTCGAGTGGTTAATACCTATGCCGGGTTTCGTGGTGTCGCTGACTCGAGAGGTTTCGGGTCTGAATCCCGGTGGGGGCAGATGTTTGTGTGATGAATACGAGCATTTGTACTCCAGTCATGGATGTTTAATATGTATTTCTATATAAATATACTTATAAATATTCAATATATGTATTCTATCCGTTACTCTAGTATCCCATAACACAAGCCTTACAGTGCTTACTTTGGGGCTAAGCTATTTGGTGTGAGTGTTGGAAAGATTTATTATTGTGTATTTATTTCTAGTTTTCATTTTTTGGTACCCTTATTTTTTTTCACTTTGTTCCCCCTTATTGATAAACAAAGAATAAGCTTGGATTAGATACTCAATGTTTTGTCTCTATTATCGTATCGATGAGTGCAAACTTTGATGATGAAGTGGATGAAGAATCAAATGATGACGATGACAGCGATTGCCAATCCGATATTGGCTACACTACGGAAGAAGAGTCTGTACATAGACGCGATGATGATAATCATAATGTCGACGAGGATGATGATGAAGCGATTGATGATAACGATTATTAATAATACTTAATGTTTAAAATAATTATGCTGCTAATAATATTGTACATTCATTTTTCGTAAAAATAAAACAAATTATAAAATTAGACCTTCTTTTTTTCTTTATTTAAACAATTTTCATGAAGCTACATGCATGCCATTTCAGATTTCAGCTTACTATAGTATCTACTAACAAAATACAAAGTGGCATGTTGGAAGAAGTCACGGCATATTTCAGTTTTTTTTTTTCAATTGAGAAATTGATGTTTATTCCTTTTTTTCACAATTTTTGTATGTTGGGCTGCAGCTACATGCATGCCATTTACGTTCATGACTTAAAGTAATGTAAATTCACGAAATATAAAACGGCATGCAAAACAAGTCACCTAAAGGACATTGCTCGTTCCCCATACATTGAATGCCCTTGAACGCCCAGCAATGAGAAAATGCTAGTTGTGTTCGGAATCATTCATAAACACTAATTAGGCATTTGTTGAGATACGGACAACTTGAGGAACCGTGGCCTACTACAGAATGTATTAGATTTTGAGGTTATAATTATTATACTTAATCGTAAAACTATATATTCTGAATAGATTTAGTGTTTACCTCTATGTAAGCACTTAAATAATATGCATTAAATGAACATAAAATGCAATGAATATTAAAAATAATAAATGCTAATATTCATATTGATTTATGAGTGTTGGCAGTTGGCACCTATGATACCTATACCTACCTGTAGTAATAATAGATTTCTTTTCAAATGAAATGTTCAAAGTTTTTCCATTTACCTACCTGTTTCTATATTTTACTATCGGTAATTAGGCCTGTACCTAGATATTACATGGGATGGGAATATAAACTATATTTACATAATTTCAGAAATAATCTTTTTATAAATATAATATAAATACTAGTAATAAGTATTTATAACTAAGGTACCTAGTTCTATTTTGATGTTGATAAATACCTATGGTCGACTTTATTGCATTTAATAAGGTAAACAATCTTGGCACAACTTTTTAACAGAATCACCCTTTTAATAATAAAATATTAACGAAGCCAATAAACTATTAAAATAAATCGTTATTATAGACTGAAACCTATTGAATCCAGTTATCAGTTGATTTTTAATGCTGTATTTTCAATAAACAGGAGTGCCAAGATTGTTTACCAAATAGGACAAGTTGGATGAACAGACTGTAGTATCTAGTAACAGAACTTTTATTTTTTATTTTTTTAAACAGATTGTCCGCTTACCATTATTAATTGCTTATAAGTTAAAAAAATAATAGAAAAATAATAGTGAAGGACATTCTTTTGGGCATGCTAGGGCCGATTTCGTCGATGTCCTTTGCACAGTGTTTTTTGCAACTTTCATCATGCATGCCTCTATTTTGCAACATCCTCGTGTGCATGCCAATTTTCCTACTGTTAATTAATGATACAAATTAAGTATCCTTTCAATGGCATGCAGTTTGGAATCACGGAAAATCTATGTTCAAATTTTACAGAGTTATCCGGAAATTTACCACCGTTGCTCATACGAGGGGTGCATGCCAATTTTTCCAGAGTGTGTTTATTACAAAACCTTCCATTCTTTATATCGGCATGCAATTTCAAAACACGGAATTGTCCTTTAATTTTGTCAGGTTTTCAGAATCCTATGATCATCTTGGGCCGCTGCGGAGTGCATGCCATCAATTATAACAGCTTTAATTTGTTTAAACTTCCGTATATTACAATGGCATGCAGTATACTACCACGGACAAACACGAAAATCCGCTACACAAAGAAAAGCGCTTTTCCTTATGAAGAGGATGCGCGGGGGAGCTAAAACGTCGACTATCATTGATATTTTAGGGTTAGTTAATATCAAGCCTTAAAAAGGCATGCACGACAAAATCGTGGAACGTCACCTGTCACCAGCTCCCGGTCTAGTACTAGTATATGCTTATTCCTTGTTTACTCCGTATAAATATACGGGGTAAAGTTTAATATTACGGTTTAAATCAAAAAGGAAAACCGTGAAATGAGAAATAGATTACATTGAAAACGTGCCGTGCTCCGTTCCAATGTCATTTCAATTTGGCTGCGTTGCCTTCCGCGTTTCGCTCTGCGCATGCGCAATGCATTATCACTAAACAGCTGATCGCTGTTTCGTCAATAGTCTGTAACTTTTCACTGAAAAAAAAAACAATAATAACCAACAGTTTTCCAATTACGTAACGGACCGCTTTTGAGAAAACTTTCTTTTTGTAATTCAATATGGTCTGGTGGACATTAAAGTTCACGGAGTGTATTTCTGTAACCTTCACCTAGCCGCTGAAAGCGATTATTTCTGTGCGTCCTTGTGACGTCATCGTCACGCCTGTAATAGCGGTGTTGCCAGTTCTGTCATTATGCCCGAGTATTCGGAAAATTCATTCTGTTAATAGGGATTGAGAGGGACCAATTTACTGTGATCAGACAAGGAATTACAAAACAACTTAT
This sequence comes from Chilo suppressalis, assembly GCA_902850365.2. Lineage (NCBI taxonomy): Eukaryota > Metazoa > Arthropoda > Insecta > Lepidoptera > Crambidae > Chilo > Chilo suppressalis. Next base: position 17,028,362 of record OU963915.1, read on the forward strand.
TTAAGTTTTCGATACCTATTGAGTGCCTAACTTGCCTTAAAATATGGACGATTCAAAAGAGTTGTCTTTTGCAAGCAATTTGAATAAAGATATTTTGACTTGATTTGACTTGACTTACCTTAAATTATGTACTAAGTAGATTACTAAATCGGTAGTCAGTACAATAGCATTAGCAAAACAGAACTTTTATTAATGTAAGACGAAATAAATATCAAATCCTCAATAGAGGTAGAGCACAGAGGATTTCCCGCTCGAATGAGAGCGCCCCGTCTGTGGAAGTAACCTCCACATTACAAAAGATCACAGTAAAATAACATTACCTTAGAGCGTGTCCATTAATCACGTGAGATTTGAAATGGGGGGGGGGGGGGGGGTCCATAAAAAATGGGTGTATTTTCGTGACCCGAAGATACTGTACATTAAATAATGTTCATGTATTAGTACAAAAAAGTTTTTGGTTTCTTTCATTATATTTATGTCAGTCAAAAACACCTGGAACCTTTCTGTCAACCTGTAAACGTTGATAATGTAGTCTTTTAATTACCATAATAAAGTTAGATGATAACTTTTTTTTATAAATTAAAAACAAATATAAGTGTTTCTTAGGTTTTCACGCACATTTGTCAATAAATAAATGTTTTATTAACAAATATAAGATTCTTTGTAGGTACTAAAACTAAAATACACGTGATATGGGGGGGGGGGGGGTTAGTCTTTAACCTCACCATATATCACCAATGGGGTTTAAAAATGGCGAGTGACGTGATTAATGGACGGCCCCTTATGGTAGTGTTGTGTTTCTGGCAGTGAGTAAGGTTCCGAGGCATCAGGCGGTCCATACGCTTTTTTGCTACCCCTTTACATAAAAAGCCCTTGTCAAAACCTTGTCTAAAACCGCTTTATAATTGTGACACATAATTCATGGCGTTATTGTAGGTTTAAAATTTTGCGAACCACAGCAGCTATAGTAAAGATCGAGGCTTTACTTTCGTTACGTGTTGCGTTACACTTATGGCGAAACTAGCTGGGCCCCGCGGTGTTACGGGCGGCTTATTAGAGATATTTTTTTCCGCAGTAAAACGTAGACTATGTATTAATCCAGGGTTTCAGCTAACTCCATACTAAATTTTGTTAAAATCGCTCTAGCCATTTAGACGTGAAGAAGTAACAATCATTACACACACACACTCACAAACTTTCCGCTTTATCCGGGTATTTGACAAGTTTTAGAAAACGATCTCACGTTATTGACTAATGTTTATGGAGTCCGTAAAAAGTGGATATTCATCATTCTGTTGTGTATTTCAGTAAAAATAACCAAATCAAAAACTCCATTTTCAAGTTGGCGCGAAAACGTTTCTCTGGACAATATGGCGTCTTACTAGTGTGTGACGTCACACGACTGTTATTAAAACGTCAAATGATACAATGTAATGTCACGCACTTTAACCGGAAGTTTACTTGGGTGTGACGTCATTTTAGGCTCCGCCAATCCGTAGCGTTTTGGGTCACGTGACAATAGAAAATAAAACTACTATCTTTTTCGTGGGTTTTTAGTAAAATTATGCATGTTTTTTTATTGTAAAAATAATTAAAACCCCTGCCAATATTCATTCTAAACACAAATGCTAACAATTGGCACTTTATTTTTAATACTGTCAAATACCCTATTAGGGTGATAACATTTAGTCGTCCCGTGACCGCGACCTATATTCAGGTGCACGAAAGACATTACTCGTATTCGGACACGCGAAGCAATACTTACACTGGAATAAGGGCTGGAAGACGTTGTCGGGCAAATAAAATTAAACCTACCCGAATTCGGGCGTACTCAACCCCGCTTATTTACACTTAGTCATATATCCGAATTCCATTAGCACTCGTATTCGGGCTAACGATAAACGATAAAAAAAAATGGTTGCCTGTAAAGTCGGTTTTACGGGCGAAGATTTTACGTGACAACGTCTTTTTCTCGGTAGAATATTTATTGATATGAATATAATTAAATTGCACAATAGGAACAAGGAATTGAATGAAAATAAGAATTGCACAAATTTTAACTATAGAAATATATTTTGTTTACTAAAACATTGTACATGTAAACTTAAACTTAACACGAGAGACTCATCGTAACGTTACCGAGCGTTACACTTTTTTACCCAGCCGCAACCTAATTTAAGACGTTGTCACGTCAAAAGTAATCGCGCCATAATGTTAAAAGTAGACAAGAAACTTTTCTCAGTAACAGTCTTAAATTTTGCTACGTAGACAGGACAAAATTTATTACTTCACATGGCAACTCTGGACGCAGCGCTCAGTCGATAATGCGCGCGGGGACAGCGCGCTGTCCGGTGTCAGCTGTGAAAATTGTTTTTAATCGTAACTAGGAGTTAAGTGTTTCGATCATAATGCCTAACATTATAAACGAGGTTAAACTGGACTTTAAAGACGTGCTCCTTAGGCCTAAACGAAGTACTCTTAGGAGCCGGAACGATGTGAGTATTTCCATTTTTTCTTTTTTATGTTTTTGAAAACACAAATACTTACTGAAATATCAAGGTTCAACGGAAAAGCCCAGTAAGATGAGACAATTTTCATGTTGACGATTCTCTGCGACATTATATAATAGTCTTTTAACGCGTAGTCGTGATAGCGGATTTATGCGTATAAAAATATTTATGTCAATGTAAGTTTTTTACGTAGTAAGCGCAAAACTTATTGTTTGCAAAAGTTAATAAAAGTATGTATTCAAAAACAATCTCAAATCTAAAGTTATACCTAGTCCTTTTAACACTATCAAAGCTCTATTTAATCTTTGTTTCTTTGATAATGAAGTAACTTCGAAATTTAATATTACGGAAGTCAGCATTTTAGCTAAGATTTCAGCATTTAAAATATGACTATTGTTTGTTGCGGATTTTCTACTGGATTTGGAGCGCTCTTGGCTAAACTGTACTTCCAGGGCCCAAGTGGTGCCGGGAAGCTGCTGGGTGCGGAGCCGTGGTAGAGTCCCTAAACGGGGACCCCGCGGCTTCGCATTAAGCAGTGTAGAAGGTATTCGCAGGACTTTTTTTAGCGGATATTATGCCGTAAAGCGCCCGTAAGAGTCGCGAGGTCCTAGGCAACCACTAGGGGGTCCGTAAGACATGCGGGAGCCAGGCGTGAGATCAGTTCGGCGGTGTGCCTCTTAACTTCACCACTTGGGCCCTTTTTTTACCTGCGTTAAAGCGTTAAAAAAAAGGGCCCAAGTGGTGATACTTCACACTAGGTTATGTTAGGTTAGTGTTGTGTGCCGCGGAAGCGGCTGGCGAAGCGCCAGAAAAAATTTTTTTTAAGAGACCTTTATTACAAAAAAAAAACAAGTATCACCTCTTGGACCCTGGAAGTACAGTTTTACCGCGCTCTTCTAAGGAAGTAACCTTCACCTTACAGAAGACCATAGTGAAATAATACTATACAGCAGTGCTGTGTTGAAGTTGGTGAGTTAGGTTTCTAGGTTTACTCCACACTCCACGGGGTAGGGGAAGGGCAACGCGCGAGTGATAAATACCCTGTGCGTTATCACAATGAGGGCTACCGTTTCCTTCTCACCAGATGGCGCCACTGTTGAGTGAGGTCCTAAATTGTAACTTTTAAAGTTTATTAATACGCACATGAAATCAAAGGTTACATTTAGATCGTATTTTAACACAAAAGAACCATATCCTAAACATAATAGGCCATGCCACAGTGACGCCCAGTTCCGTTTTATTCGGAAAAAAATGGGAACATAATCATTTTTCTAAGCTCAAATTTTTAATAACTGACATTCATTGCCACGTAACTCATATTTGCCATAATTAAGCCGAATTGTTACCAATTATTCACAACATTATTTTAATAAGAAATAAACCCGCGTAGACAACCAACAAGCAATAACATTTGACATTTCAGAGACCTCACGCTACACTAGCGCCTCTAGCGGCGGATTCATGCGCGATAGCCCTCATTGTCTTTAAATTATGGTGGCCGGTAATCATGGCGGGTCCTCAATCACTTGCCATCTATCATTGGGAACCATGAGTGCTATGAAATAGTGTTTGAATTCATCGTAAGCACTATTAGCAATATATAGATGAATCACTAATAACTGGCCAATACAGGACAAAATAAGAAACCAACGCCTGTCATATGACGACGTCCGTGGCCGATTGGTTTATACGCCGGGTTTCGTGGTGTCGCCGACTCGAGAGGTCCCGGGTTCAAATCCCGGTGAAGGCAGATGTTTGTGTGATGAATACGAGCATTTGAACTCCCCTCATGGATGTTTAATATGTATTTCTATATAAATATATATGTATTCTATCTGTTACACTAGTATCCCATAACACAAGCCTTACAGTGGTTACTTTGGGGCTAGGCTAATTGGTGTGAGTGTTGGAAATACTTATTTATTTATTTATCTTATATGTTTGCAGCCATTTTAACATAAAAGCATCTTTCTAGACATTGTTTATAGAAAAATATCCTCTAAGCCGACTGCAACGCCATCTATGGTAAATTCAGGAATGCCACGGTAATATTATGATATTATTACCGTGGTAATGCTTTCTCTTTTTTTATTTACTACGCAACCTTTTTTTGTTTAACGTTTTGAATTACAATGTTTCATATTTTTAATAATAATTACATATTGATATAACTTTATCTGTACCTTTGTAAATAACAGTTTGAACCAGGGCTTGAAACCGGTTTCGAAAATACTGGTAAATAAAGGTTAATACCGGTTTTTAGTAAAGGTTTCGTTCGGAGCCCGTCCGAAATGAAAGCGGTACCTAAAACCTTAATAAACCGGTTTAATCCAGAGCGACACGTGCACGCGTCGCCATCGCTTGAAGTTGGTTTTGTTTGAACTAATTAAGTCCTAACTTGTTAATGCAGAGAGATTGGTGCATTTATTGACACTAGCGTCTAGTGAGTCAAGTTATTCATTTATTATCGATGCCGTCAGACAGAGCGAAATGAAACCCTTTAAAAACCGCTAAATTGATTCAAAACCTATTTGATTCCACTCTTTAGGAAAACCGGTTTTTTAAGGTTAAAGTAGAGCCAAACCTAAATAAAACACTCCTAATGTACTTGACACTGATTTACTTTGGAAAATTAACCGGTAAGCAAGCCTTGGTTTGAAAGGTATAGATGCACTGATTAATTTGCGTCTTAAGTCTGAAATTAAGATGACGCTGTAAAGCAGTGGCGGCGCTAGACCACATGTGGACGTCGGCGACATCAAGTTCGCGAGTTTTATTGTTGATAATCAAATGATGACAAAAAATAATTACAAACAAAGAAATTTAAAAACAAAAATAGTGTTGCCAGACAGACGATTCTGAATACCCGTAAAGTACTACTCGCTTTAATCACGCACGTGTTCGAAAATAATAAAAGTCATTATCATCTGCTTAGCTTTTTCCCCGAATTGTTCGGGGTCGGCTTAGGTAGCCGACCCCGAACAATTCGGTAGCCAGGCCAGGAGAAACGAAAATAAATAGGTAACTTGTAAAAGTTTTTTGCGAGGCCCCCTCAGGCGCGAGGCCGTCGGCGGTGGCCGACGTCGCCGACGCCTAGCGCCGCCACTGCTGTAAAGGGTGCGAAAAGTCAATAAATAAATAAATTGTTGTGTACTTGAACATCACTATATAAAAAAATATATAAAATGTCAAGGGGACGTCAGAAAAACGTGATTAAGGAAAAAACTGTATTGTAGTAGAACGATTAGAATAAATGTGATTTGCCTTTATAATTAAAGTAATTATTACTTAAATACACAAAATAAATCAGTGCATCTGTACCTTTTTATTTAATGAGTGGTTTGCGTGAAAACCTAAGAAACAAATATGTACCTTTGTATTTAAAAAAAAATGGGTGCGTGTACTTATGTAGGCGCGTGAGAAGTTATCCTTCTTTGGCATCGTTTAAAATTAGTTTTTAATTGCATGCAAATAATTAATTACAATAAATTAATAAAAAGTCTGGAAAAGGACACAGTCAATAGAGTTCAGTTTTAATTTGAAAAAATAAATAAATAATCAAAATATTCAATTAAAATCGCTACTGAATATAATTTATTAGAACATATGTGATTTGCACTTGTATGAAACTCAAACACGTATTCCGAATATACAAACTAGAAACATGTGAATAAATATTATAAATATGAATACCTATAACTGTTACTTTATTACAAAAAATAAAGATGTGGTTTTTGGTTCTACTACACCAATGGTCAAGAGATGGCGCTGTAGTCTCCTGAATCGCGCTTTGGTTCCGTTTTTCCAGATTAATAAATACTTTTGATAGGCCTTCACAATGCAGTCGTTAGCACCCACTAAATAGAGATTCTATTTCTATTTTGTTGGTAGATTTTCTTAATGTGCGGTAAACACAAAAGTAACAGCATGAAGTTGGTCGCTTTAGCGACTTCAAAAAGACTACCATTTTCATCCTTTTTAATTTTTTGAGTGTGTATGCTGTTGGTCGCAGATGACCTTTACAGCGTCACCGGGTTTGGGGACGGCGAGATCCTAAGGGGACCTCAAGCGGATAATTGGCGAGTGCCTCTAGAGGTATTCCAGGCGGATGGCGTCTCTCCACGGGGGGAGTCTCCTCTCCATCTGGAGCCTCTAGACCACTCGAACCTGAAGGGGTCGGTTCAACTAGAGGGCGTCTCTGAGACTCGGACTTCGGCTCAGTTATATTTTAAAAAAGATTCTAGTACTTCGTAAAAGATTCTTACGGTAAAAATGTCTATAGCTATATTTAAAAAAAATCGTGATTGATATCCATATCCCCTCACAAAATTAAAGTTCTGTAGTGCTAACAGTCTCCAAACAAAACCGGGAACGGACAGACTGACGGACATGACGGTACCACGGAACCCTAAAAAATAATAAAGTTGATTAGAAAATCAGAAAATTTGAGAAAACTATATTGATCTAGCTTGTTTTTTGACAATTCCACAGTTAAGCAACTTTTACAGTGGTCGGTCATTGGATGGGTGACCAAAAATCTTCTATCTCGAGTTCCTTCGTGCTTCGAAAGGCACGTGAAGCCGTTGGTCCTGGCTGCATCTGTAGTCGTTAGCACGCACAAATCCACCAAGAAGACATTCACAATGAACTATGACGAATAATTTTCATCTAAAGAAAATATTACTAGAAAATATTCCACGCGGACCTGGCAGCAGACGGGACCCGAACCCGCACCCTTCGCTATCCGGGCAAACGCACTGACCATTATGCTACCGCGGCCCTGATGGTCGTGTCAAATTCTTTCTAGCCTTTCTTAAGCTGCAAGGCAGCGCCCAATGAAAATGAATAGTTATTTATTATACAAGAGTGGAAAGTTCCTTTTTAACCGCGTGCTCGATTTGGATGACCGAGCAAGCGAAGGATTCTAAAGTTGAATCACGAGCGCAGCGAGTGATTCTAAATTAGAATCCTGAGCGTCAGCGAGGGAAACAAACGAGCACAAGGTGAAAAATCTTTCCACTCGAGTGCAATACGTAACTTTTCATCCCACCTCAGCGAGGAAATGACAAAATGAAAAAGAAAACAATTTATAATGACAAAATATTTAAGCAATAAAACGTGAAAAACTAGAATGGCGCGAAGCACGCAAATAAAACAAAGAAACCAAGAAGGTTCCAAATTTAAATTTTTTCACAATTTAAAAAGTTCTAATCATAAATTTGGCACCATAGAGGTTACATTAAATAGGTTTAATGACGTTTTGAATTTACAATTATATTGAGTACTCATTATATGTGATGTTCTAAATTCAAATCTACTTTGCCGCTCAAGCGAATAAAATAGAATTTTCCAGCCAGATTTCGAAGCGCAAAATTACACTTTCCGAGGTGGTGGGATGAAAAAATATTTATTCTGTAATCAAATTAAATTAACATAAAAGTTATTGAAGCACTCTTTTAGGTAAACATATACCTGTATTAGAATGCCTCGCTCTCTCGTACATCACAACTGGTTTACAAACAACATACATACATATCTCAAACTAATTAATAAAAGAAAACTAAATAATAAATAACCAAAATCATGTAATAACCCACTATTAAGCCTAATCTCATACGTCAACTTGCATAAGTTTTTCCACCTCGTCATGTGCCAATGCTGTCCTGTCTGCGGCCTGGTCCGCTGGATTTTCTTGCTGGATTGGTGCGTGCTAACGACTACAGGTGCAGCCGGGACCAACGGCTAAACGTGCCTTCCGAAGCACGAAGGAACTCGAGATAGAAGATTTTTGGTCACCCATCCAATGACCGACCACTGCGAAAGTTGCTTAACTTCAACGATCGCAGCCGAACGCGCTGACCACCCGCGCCATCGAGCTCTTCCAACTCCTCCCTACTCTTCCTCCAACAGAAGAAATTCTTTCCCACCATTTACAATACAATACAAAACACTTTATTGAACACCACAGAAATCATTAAAATAAATACAGAGCCATTTAAATTAAGTGTTACAATGGGCGGCCTTATCGCTAAAAGCAATCTCTTCCAGACAACCTTTGGATGGAGAGGATTAGAAGGAAGTGGTAGAGACGGCGACGTAAATTTCAATGTAATTTATTAATATATACATACATAAACAAACAAATACACATATATTTTACATTCATAAGTACATATATATATATATATATAGACGACCTCCGTGGCCGAGTGGTTTGTACGCCGGGTTTCATGGTGTCGCCGACTCGAGAGGTCCCGGGTTCGAATCCCGGTGGGGGCAGATGTTTGTGTGATGAATACGTGCATTTGTCATCCAGTCATGGATGTTTAATATGTATTTCTATATAAAAATACTTATATATGTACAATATATGTATTCTATCCGTTACCCTAGTATCCCATAACACAAGCCTTATAGTGCTTACTTTGGGGCTAGGCTAATTGGTGTGTGTGTTGGAAATATTTAATTTTAATTTAATTTAATTTAATATATACGTATAAACATATACATACAAATACATACATAAATCTAGTCCAGTCGGTAGAAACTACAAAAGAGATTATAAAACAAAAAAAAAAAAATATAAAGACAAATAGTGAGACTGCACGAGATTCTTAAAAATGTGAATCGATTCCATGTGAACCATTTCAGCACTGTAAAGACGGACTGCATGTACATTTCTTCACTCATGTGGTAAAGAGCTCATCCCAACGAGCTTAAAATAATAATGCGGATGTTGATAATTAGATAGCGTCTAAGCATCGCGTTCATTATGATAATTCAGAGAATTGACACGGAAGAGTCTCTAAACAATGGAAGCTTTATTTTTTTGTTGTAACAAACAACATGTCTTTAAAGCTAATAAAATTGTATGTGCGTGTCACGAGAGAGAATTTGATCAGGGATCCCCCTTCTGTAATAAATAAATAATAGCAACTGCGCATAGTGCACGCGATTTAGTCAAATGTACTGCAGTTTGGCCTAAGTAGGGTAGAAAAGGAATAATTCTTTGCATAAAGCATTATTTTGAGATACAGTAGAACGAGTAGAACTCTGCTGAAGTGGCAGTGGGCGGGACACGTAGCAAGAAGAACCGATGGCCGTTGGGGCGGAAAGGTTCTGGAATGGCGACCACGCACCGGACGACGCTCTGTGGGTAGGCCCCCCACAAGGTGGACCGACGATCTTGTGAAGGTCGCGGGAAGCCGATGGATGCGAGTGGCGCAGGACCGATCGGTGTGGAGATCCTTGGGGGAGGCCTATGCTCAGCAGTGGGCGTCATACGGCTGACATGATGATGATGATGATGAACGCCGATTATCCGAACGCAGATTAATCGAATCGCCAATTATCCGAATCGGTCATAAGCGTTATATAAAAAACTAGCTGACCCAGCGAACTTCGTATCACCATAAAAATATGGGTGGTAGAGGGGTGAAAATTAAGGGTTGTTTGTGTTTTTAATATTACGATACATATTTAACGTAGTTTTTTTTTCTTCAGACGATTTAATAATTATTTTGAACACAAAATCGGTTATTGTGATTAAACCATGATAGTGATAACAAAATTCGGGTTTGTGTGGGTTATAAAGTCACCCTCAATAAAGTGTTAGATTCTGAGCATTATCCCTTACCTATTCCAGAAGATATTTTCACAGAATTGTCAGGTGGGAAAGTTTTTTGTGTTTTGGACTTGACTGGAGCGTATCAACAATTGTTGTTAGAGGAGACATCTAGAGAATATATGACTATTAACACCAATTTAGGATTATTTAGACCAACTAGATATATGTTCTCGCGGACTTTTTTGTAGGTCTTAATGGGATCTACAACTCCGTAGTACATCATTTTCTTCTATTGTCAATAGTTTTTGCAGCGCACGCAAAAAAAGGTATTCGATTTTACACCTTGTGTTACAAAATAGCAATTTTATTACGGATCCCTAATTTTGAAAATATAGCCTATAGCCTTCCTCGATAAATGGACTACCCAACACTGAAAGAATCATTCAAATCGGACCAGTAGTTACAGAGATTAGCGCGTTCAAACAAACAAACTCTGCAGCTTTGTAATATTAGTATAGATAAAAAAAGGTCATTTTTGTTTTTTTTGTTGTAAAAAGTTGGAACTCGCTGGAGACGATATAATCCAACTGTTAAAGGCAAGACACTGTACGTTTAACCACTCTTTATTACCAGTCTATGTCCGATTATCCATATTTTCGGTTATCTGATACGACCCCGGTCCCAAATAATTCGGATAATTGGCGTTCTACTGTATAAGCAATATAAATATCACACAAATACTATAAAGGCGGAAGTTTGTGAGTGTGTATGTTTGTTACTTCTTCACGTAAGCTGAGGTATAAGCAAATACAATAAGAAGTTGGTCCCGGCTGCATCTGCAGATGTTAGCACCCAACAATCGGCATTGGGCCCGCGTGGCGTCATATTCCATACATAGGGAAGGCATGTGCCTCAGAAGTGGGGACAATAATGGGTCATATACCATCCATAACAAAGGCATGTACCCAGGACATGGCAATAGGGCTGATGATGGTGATGATACTTATACCATATCAATATGTATTTCTATCCGTTAACCTCCTTAATATCCCATAACACAAGCCTTAAAGTGCTTACTTTGGGGCTAGGCTAATTGAGGTTTGTTAGAAATATTTATTTATTTATTCTCCGTCATATTAGCGACGGTCGACGGAGGGCGGTCGTGACGTTCTACGAGTATCGTGCCGAAATCACATTTCCGATCAAGATATCTATCAATTCTGAATCACATTACCGTTTGTAACGGCAATGAAAGAGGGATAACTCATTTTTCACAAAACATTACGAGACGTGGATAGTAGTAATTTACATCGTTGTGCTTTTAAAATAGCTTGATTTGAAAAGGCCGCTTAACTTAAGTTTCAAGTAAAGGATATAGTATATGAACACTAACTACAACTGAAATAATGAATTGTATACCTAGAGTTAACTTAATTACAATGCGTCCTCTTCTCTATTTGCTGTGCCCCGTTCAGGGTCAGGAAAGTGACTTTATGAGTTATCTTATATTGAAGTCATTTTTAAATTGTTGACTCTGTATATAATACAGGGAGAAAAAAACAGCCCTTGCTGAGTTTCTTACCGGTTCTTCTTAGTACAAGGTCTTCCGCCGTAGATTTGCGAATCGATGGCGTAGCTTTTCGACATTCACAAGTGCTGGTAACAGCCTAGACTGAATAAACGATATTGACTTTAGAATTTTTTTCGCAATAATCAAATCAATGTACCTAGTAAGATCTAAGAAACATTTTATTTTGAACTCATTGAGCTCTTGAGTCATAAATAATACAATACAATTTATATAGTAAGGCTAAGTTAGTTTAGCATATCGACGCCTCGACGCACGTACATTCATACGCACGTAAAGAATTTCTAAATCTATATATATACTAGCTGACTCGGCGAACTTCGTACCGCCCAAAAGTAATAATTTGCAATAAATTTAAATTGCGACTATAATTTGAGATTTAAACTATCCTATCTCTCAAGTTGGATCGAACTGCACATGGTGTGCGAATTTTATTATAATCGGTTCAGTGGTTTAGGAGTCCATTGAGGACAAACATTGTGACACGAGATTTATATATATTAAGATATAAAACTCAAAGGTGACTGACTGACATAGTGATTTATCAACGCACAGCACAAACCACTGGACGGATCGGGCTAAAATTTGGCATGCAGGTAGATGTTATGACGGAGGCATTCGCTAAGAAAGGATTTTGATCAATGCGGGTAGAATTGATAAAGGGGATCAAGGGGATAAAATAGGGAATGAAAGTTTGTATGAAACTTTGTCAATTTTAAACCTATTGGGCTGAGACTTTGCATGCAGGTATAAGAAGAATCATAGATGAATGTCATTGTGTATAATACAAACCTGAGAACAAAAACTGTAGTCTACACTGAAGCTCTACACCAAAGCAAAGCGAGGGCGGGCCGCTAGTCGTTACATAGAACCACAGCAGTTATCAGCACACAGAAAGAGGTTAGAAGGGTGATCAAAGACCGTTTTGTACGGGAACCGTTGTCGCCGCCTTGCCCCCAATACACTGCCACCTAATAGATAATAGCCAATCAAGAGACGCGACATCAAACAATCGAACCAATCGGCGCTCACACGCGAGAGCAACGACGCAATCAGAACCGAGTATTGGTCAAGTAATGAGAATTTGCTAACACAGACCTTTCTCACCTCTTTCTGTGTTTTGTGTATTGAACCGTTTAAGTTGCCAATACAAATGTTGGCCGAGCTTAACCCAACGCGAGCCTAAGCAAACTGATACAATTAAAGTGCTAATAAATAAAATAAGTTTTAAGGGGTTATATGCACTTATTTTTTTTTTATCGACAGTTCTGTTTTATTTCATGAATGATGTGCGTAAAAATCTAAGAGACAAATAAAGTGCTAGAGTCTGTGCGGAAAGAGAGTGGGATTTAGATTTGAGGGCGCAGTAGTGTTTTTCTACCGAATTTGTAAGGTTTTACCTCTTTTACACATGATTAAATACAAAAAACCGCAAGAAATCACAACAACAAATAAATCCGTATCAATACTTGACGTACTTTGACGTTTGACAGATGGCTGGGTTGGATTGCCATATAAAATTATAGTTCTGTTTTTCGCCACGCCCATTCTCTTTCCGCACAGACTCTACTGTCTACGTTGAGCAAGTTTGAAGACGACCAATGCAAGTGGCCAATGTAGACGAACTTTTTAGAGCTGTCCATACGTTGGTGTGCTATCAGTGATTAAAGACGACGTGAGACAAAAATGTTGGCGAGCGACAGCGGGTGTCGACAAGCGACGCCAATTGAGGTCTATACACGTTGGCGCTTCCCTTTACTCGGCAAATTGGGCAAGCAACACCGAGCGATGACAAAGCAAGACAAATATGCTGTTAATACGTTGGTATTGGCCGTCGCTTGGCTAATATGTTAAACAGGTTTAGGCATTGTCCTAATACAACCGTATTATTATTATTATTATCCGTGCGGTGACGGAGAAAGAATACAACTCACCGCCCCTTCTCTTCCCGTGGGTGTCGTAAGAGGCGACTAAGGGATATCGGAGCTTCCATCCGCTCTGCTGGTGGTAGGGTGCCTAACACCCGCCTGGTTTGTTACCACCGTGCGCATGGTGAAAAACCCGTGAAGTGCTTGTCGCGCGTTTCGGGGTCAGCCAGCGTACAACCAGGGCTCGAGTGGAGGTTGTCGCGACGGATTCGGTCCAGGGCTAGGCATCCGTGGAACCGATGCCGGGAGGACTGCATCGACCCGCCGGCCAGGGAGACCCGTAGAAACGGCTGTCCCGCTGGCCGCCCGTGGCACAGTACAGGGGCCCGAGCGTTCCTAACCAGTTCGCGAGGCTGCCCCATCATGTCACGCATAATCTCGGGGTGGACCGTCGTGCCGGTTGGTGACCGGGGCGTGGGGTCCCGGCGGCCACTTCCGGGGGGGTGCGGGGGCCCTTCCGTCCGGCGGGTCGGCGTATATCCTCTGCAGGCAATCATTCGGGGAAACATACCTCCCTAATTTGCCCGGTCTTGTCGCGACAACGTCCACTCGTTTCACGTCTCTTTTTCACTTCCATAATGGCAGCTCCTAAAACAAAGTTTGGACGTTCAGCGGTGCACACCCCCACGCCTTCAACGCTGTTTGAGGTCGAGTTCTGCAACATACGCGGACTCCACTCTAACCTCAACGCTGTCCACCATCATCTTGAGACAGCACGGCCAGCATTGTTGTTCCTGACGGAGACACAAATACTTCCGCCTGCTGACACAGGCTACCTTAATTATCCCGGCTACGTGCTTGAAGAGTCCTTCAAAGCGAAAGCCGGTGTATGCCTGTATGTTCGGGCGGATGTTTGTTGTCGCCGTCTCCGCTGCTTGGAAGATCCCTCCTTCTCCATGCTGGGGGTACACGTCGACTCTGGCCCCCTGGCCAGAGTTTACGTGTGTCTCTACAGATCCCACACCGGCGATGTTGAGACAACTCGACTTTTTGAACACCTTAGTCGGGCAGCAGATGACGCGCAGGAACAATTTCCCAATGCAGAATTGGTGTTTTTGGGGGACTTTAATGCTCACCACAATTTGTGGTTAAGTTCCTCCAAAACTGACCATGCAGGGATCTCTGCTCACGCATTCGCTCTCACGCATGACTTGAAGCAACTGGTTGATCAGCCCACCAGGATCCCAGATATTCCAAGTCAAGCGCCTTCATTACTGGACCTTCTGCTCACGACCCATCCACAGGGCTATCAGGTTGTGGTAAGAGCCCCCCTGGGCTCGTCAGACCACTGCCTGATATCTGCCAAAGCACCACAGGCCAAGCCTCCGCGTCCAGCAGTGGTCAAGCGCCGTATCTGGCATTATGGGTCGGCAGATTGGGACGGTATACGTGACTACTTTGCGTCCGTCCCTTGGAAGCAGCGCTGCTTCAGTGACAGGGACCTATCGGCCAGTGCCGTTGCCATTACTGAGGAGATTATAATGGGTATGGAATACTATATTCCTCATTCTGATCTCATCAGTAAGGGCACGCGTAACCTCTGGTTCAATCACGACTGTGCTGAAGCTGCTTCGCGTAAGCAAGCGGCATATCGTGCTTGGATCAGAGGTCGCGCTCTCAAGGATCCCGAGGTCGATTCACTCAAAGCAGCCTACAATTTTGCTTCCAAGGCCTGTAAGAAGGCTTACATTAGAGCGGATGCCCAGCGCGTTGCACGTGTTGGCCAGGAACTTATGACGCATCCTACGGGTTCCCGTAGCTACTGGCGTCTGGCCAAGGCCGTGCAAAAAAACTTCTGCGAGCCATCGCTGCCACCTCTGAGATGCCCAGACGGAACACTAGCCCATAAGCCGCAGGAGAAAGCCGATTTACTGGCAAAACTCTTTGCGGCTAACTCCCGAATCGATGATTGCAATGCACTGCCACCATCATTACCTCACTGTGGCACAACGATGCCTGATATTAAAATCAGGCAGCGCGAGGTTCGTGCCGAATTGCAATCACTCGACGTCCGGAAAGCTAGTGGACCTGATGGCATCCCAGCAGTAGTACTCAAAAAATGTGCAGCGGAGTTGTCTCCCGTGCTCACGCGCTTGTACCAATGCTCGTATTCTTTGGGACGTGTGCCGGAGACTTGGAGAGATGCCAATGTGCAACCGGTGCCCAAAAAAGGGGATCGCTCAGACCCGGCAAACTACCGGCCAATAGCAGTCACCTCAGTTTTATGTAAAGTTTTAGAAAAGGTCCTTAATAACCATCTGACCCGCTACCTAGAGGATCACTCCTTGATTAATGATCGTCAATATGGTTTTAGACCGAAACGATCGACGGGTGATCTTCTAGCGTACTTAACTCATATCTGGGGTGAGGCTATCGACAAGCGTGGCGAGTCGTTGGCTATCAGCCTTGACATTGCCAAGGCTTTTGACAGGGTCTGGCACAAAAGCCTTCTCTCCAAGCTTCCGGCATACGGTCTGCCAGCCCAGTTCTGTTCTTGGGTAGCTGACTTCCTGCATGAGCGTAGAATTCGTGTCCTTACGGATGGTAGCAGTTCGCGGTTCATGTCAGTGAATGCCGGCGTTCCCCAGGGCTCCGTCCTATCCCCCACTCTCTTTCTGCTGCATATCAATGACTTAATTCCTCTTGGGAATATTCATTGCTATGCAGACGATAGTACAGTGCATGCGGGGTATCTCGGACAAGCAGCGGCTGGGCTGGCGGTAACCAAGGAGAAACGCGAGAATCTTGTCATTGAACTCAATCAGGCTTTGGACCACATTTCCGAATGGGGTACCAGGAACTTGGTTGAGTTCAATGCCAAAAATACTCAGGCTTGCGCCTTCACGGCAAAAACATCGTCATTCCTTCCCCTTCCATCTCTTCAGGGCACAACACTACCGCTGCAGAGCAACATTTCCATGCTCGGTATGGAAGTTCGCTCAGACCTGAATCCAAAGAACTACATCGAAACCGTGATCAAAACAGCTTCACGCAAACTCGGAGTCCTGAACAAGGTGCGGCGTTTTTTCACGCCTGATCAACTGTGCTTGTTGTACAAAACGCAAGTGCGGTCCTGCGTGGAATATTGCTCGCACCTCTGGGATGGCTCCGCCAAGTACTTGCTCGATGCTTTGGATAGGTTACAGCGACGCGCGATCCGCATCATAGGCGATGAGGAGGTGACTAAACACCTTGAGCCTCTTCAATTACGCCGTGACGTGGCGTCACTAAGCGCGTTCTATCGTCTGTACCACGGCGAGTGTTCTGAGGAGTTATTCTCTCTTATCCCACCTTCTCCTTTCCTTCAGAGGACCACGCGCGCTGGCCTACGTTGTCATCGTCTAACTGTGGCCACAATTCCAACGCGTACAAAGAAATTTGGTGACTCATTTCTTTGTCGCACTATCCGTAAATGGAATGCTCTGCCCGCTCACGTGTTCCCTCCCTCTTACAACCTGGGATCCTTTAAAAGAGGCGTGAAGAAGCAACATGCAGGCCGGCAGGGTGAAGATGGCTGGTGTGGCAGGTAATACTGCTGTATCAGCTATCGTCACGTCTGGACTTCACTTAACATCAGGTGGGGTGGAGTCATTTGTCGGACCTATCTATAAAAAAAAAAAAAAAAAAAAAAAAAAAAAACAACGCGATAACGCGATCATCGCGCGTTTAAACGATGCGACCATCGCGTGATCGCGAACTGGGTGTCCTAATAGAACGCGAATACGGAACGGGTTAGCCCTGCCCCTCTCCCCGCATCCTATCGACGCGACGCGATCATCACGCGAACTTCAGTTAGGACACCTATTCATCATTAATAGGTTTGATTGCGAGTTCGCGCGAACTAAGATCGCGCGAATAGATTTTTAAACATTTTAGTCGCGCGAATGCATCGCGCGATCGCCTAATAGGACACCTATTCTAAATCAATATGTCTGATCGTCGACTCGTACGA
Source organism: Chilo suppressalis (assembly GCA_902850365.2). Lineage (NCBI taxonomy): Eukaryota > Metazoa > Arthropoda > Insecta > Lepidoptera > Crambidae > Chilo > Chilo suppressalis. The sequence continues at coordinate 17,045,907 of OU963915.1, forward strand.
TGATCGCATCGCTCATTCGCGTTATCGCGTTGTATTAGGACAATGCCTTAGATTAGATGATCGCGAGGCGACGCGCCACCATCTGCACTTAGCCTTACTTGGGAATATAATATTTTTGCAAGACAATTCATCATCATCATCATCAGCGGATGGACGTCCACTGCTCTACCGACACTGCGCTTCCCGGTGCGAGGTCGCCATTGGTGTCGATTCTAGCATGATTCTCTAAACCTAAACTTAAATTTGACAGCAGTATATCCTTGTCATTCTCTATACAGAATGAAAGGGAGAGACTGATGTTAAATTTAGTTTTAAGTTTAGAGAATCACGCCAGAATCGACACCATTGAAGCTCCTTGCAGTGTTGCCAGGTCCGATTTTAAAGGATCGGGAGGCGTTATAGAAAAAAACAGTACATGTATGAAAAGAGCTACGAGAAAACAGTAGATGCAGAGCGTATTTTTTCCTAAAGACCAGTAACGAATGTGTTTCTGTTGCTTCTGCCGCCCAAAGCTAGTTTGTTTTAGACAATAACATTTATTTTATAATTATTTAGGTTACCTACATTATTAATGGCGGAAAATGCAACACAACATGCAATTTAAAAAAGAAAATCGTTTTCTAAAAAAAAACAGCAGATTCATGTAGAGAAACAGTAGAACAGAAGAAATTTCAGAAAAACAGGAGATCTCCTGTAAAATTTGGAGACCTGGCAACACTGGCTCCTTGGGACTTCAATGTTCATCAGTTCGCCGAGCTATGTGCCCCACACATTGCCCTTTAGCTTGACGATCCGTTGAGCTATGTCGGTAGTTCTAATTCTTGTATGGATTTCCTCATTTCCGATTCGATCACGTAGAGAAACACCGAGCATAGATCTCTCCATCGCTCGCTGTGCGACTCGGAGCCTTCTTATGAGGAGCAAGGCAATTACCAACATTTAAAAACGAGCACGTACTAACACGAGGAGCTTGATGGTACCGGTGGTTAGCGCGTTCGGCTGCGGTCATTGAAGTTGAGCAACTTTCGCAGAGGTCGGTCATTGGATGGGTGACAAAAAATTTTACTATCTCGAGCTCCTCCGTGCTTCGGAAGGCACGTTAAGTCGTTGGTCCCGGCTGCATCTGCAGTCGTTAGCACCCACCAACCCGCACTGGGCCCGCGTGGTGGGTCATGGCCCGATCTCCCTAACCCATCCATAGGGAAGGCCTGTGCCCCAGCAGTGGGGACATTAATAGGCTGATGACGATGATGATGATGACGTACTAATAGAAGACAGCAGAACTGTCTTTTCACCAAGCAGTATTCTGATATGTATAGTATAATGCCAGCATAATATCCAAAAGAAACAACTTTAATTTGCTTTTATTAATTTGTAACCACGAACCACGAATCTTACTAAGCACGCAATTCGGTATAAAGAAACACAACTTTGTGAAAAAATAAAGAAATCAATAAGCAACAACAGACACTTTGCTTAGAACTAAAATTGACTTTATGAAAGTAGACTGCACGTCTTTAACTGCAATTTGTCTGCAATAGTTTGGAAACTATGCTAAGTATACTGATGGCGAAAAAGCCGGTTGTTCAATTTTAATTCTATTTATTTTTACACGCAAATGAATTAGATATAAAACGACCTATGCATAGAATAAAGTTACATATGAAAATGTTACCAAATTGCTTTTATTGTACTTTTAGGCGAAACGGAGGCATATGTTTTACTGGTAAAAACATTTATTCTAAAACTTATATAACTTTGAAGATAGCAATTGAATAAAGGTACATGTGATTTTTGTTTCCGAAGAATAAGATACAAGAGTACAAGAACCTTTTGGATAGGCAAGAACTGCACGGCTTCAATTTTGTTATAAACTGAGAATATTTACTAAATGTTTGATTCTATTTTTCTTGTTTGATCGATTTTGCCCAATCTTTGCCATATTATAAGGCTATAGGATTCGATAATATCAATAGAAACATGTTTATATTGTTATTGGACTCTCTACTTCCTACGTTAACTTTCATCATGAACAAATCCCTGTCTTCTGGTTCATTTCCTACTGTTTGGCGTAAGGCATTTTCCATTCCTCTCCCCAAAATTTCAAACCCTAGCTCTCTCGATCATTTTAGATCTATCTCCATTTTACCTTACCTTTCTAAAATTCTCGAAGCTGCAGTTTATAATCAACTTTCTTCATACGTTTATCGCAACTGCCTTCTATCTAACTTCCAATCTGGGTTCCGCCCTGGGCATAGTACCACTACGGCGCTTATGAAAATTGTTGAGTACATACGCGATGGCATGGAGGAGTCGCGGTTGACTGTTTTAGTACTACTGGATTTTTCAAACGCATTTAATGCAGTTGATCACGATATCCTTCTTGCGCTTCTTGCTCAACTTGGGTGTTCCTCCAATGCGCTGAACTGGTTCGGTTCCTATCTCCGGGGGCGGCAACAAGCCGTTAGAATTGATCAATCGATCTCTGACTGGTCCGACTTATCTGCTGGGGTACCTCAGGGAGGCGTGATCTCTCCTCTCTTTTTCTCCTTATTTATTAACTCCCTTACTTCCGTTCTTTCTACCTCTTATCATCTTTATGCAGACGACCTTCAGCTGTATACGCAAGACACCCTACCAAACCTGGAGAGGGCAGTCTGGTTTACTCAACCAAAACCTCTCTCGTATACGTGAGTGGTCTCATAACTTTGGGATTACCATCAACCCCGTCAAATGTCAGGCGATCATTATTGGCAGTTCTCGACAAATTTCACGGCTTCATTTGAACACAGTTCCAGCCATTAAGTTCAACGATGTAGTGATCCCCTATTCTACGAAAGTAAAAAATCTTGGCCTCGTAATTGATAACACACTTAGTTGGGATGGCCAAATAGAGAACATATGTCGCAAGGTAAATGGAACACTTGGTTCGCTTTATCGCCTCAAGAATTTTCTCCCTCCGTGTACTAAAATCTCTCTTGTACAATCCCTTGTTCACCCTCTCTTTGATTATGCTGATGTTTGTTTTACTGATATAAATCAACTATTTCTTACTAAATTGGATCGTCTTCTCAATAACACTATTCGTTTCGTCTTTGGTTTACGTAAATACGACCACATTTCAGAGTTCCGCAATAGACTTAAGTGGCTACCTATTCGGGAGCGTAGGTGCTTAAGGACAGTTCTTACCCTTTTCAATTTACTATACGATCCACGCACCCCTGGATATCTGAAATCTCGGTTTCAGTTCCTGGGGTCTTCCCATGAATTAAATCTCCGTTCCAATGATAATTTAATACTTGAAGTACCCATTCACCATACTGGGTTTGTCTCCAGCTCGTACACCCTTTCTGCCATCCGGCTCTGGAATGCACTTCCTTTACACGTGCGTAATGCCCCAAACAGGAATGCGTTTAGGGCTTTGGCGCGGAAACATTATTTAAATTTATCGCAAAATGCTTGAATTTAAATTAGGATACTATAATCAGACACTGTATATTATTATTAGATATGTATTTATGTATGTATATATTTGTGTGTACCTATTATATATGTTGCTAGAATGTATATTTATGTATGTATGTATAAGTGATTAATGCTTTTTAATGTTTTCTCTGTTTGTTGTCTGCCGTTTTATTTTCTCTGCACCTTCTTTCCGGTTGACTGGTAGAGAATGCCATACTGGCATTAAGTCCGCCATTTGCATTGTAAAGGCAATAAAGATTAAATAAAAAATAAAAAAAAAATTATCATATTGTGACGCGACAGAAAATATAAATTACGTAAAACAAAGTTATATCTACACATAATTTGACATGTTTCCCAAGCATAAGGTCTGATATGCATATGTAACATAAAAATGTCCGTAGTAAATTGTCACACAATCACATAAGAAACTCTTAAATAACGAAATATAAGCCGTAAATATAGTTTTTTTTTAAACAATAAATGCGTCATAATTTGCTTCTTAATGCTTTATATGATTAGTAAAAACATTCAAATGATAGAAAAATACCAATACAAGTTACAGCATATTTTACATTTTACAAACTTAAAATCGCTCTACTGTAAAGTTGTGATTATGCAGAAGTAGCTGTCGATAATAAGGCCATGATTATATTGATCCATTCAGACGCGCTAACCTAAAACACTGTGTCAACAGCTGATGAGTCTTTTGCAAGTGACTGTAGTTGAAAAACATGAAAACATCGATAGCACCTTTGTTTTTGAAGTGAAAACTTCTTTAGCGGCGTTGTACACTTTTTTTGTAATGGGTAAAAACTGTTAAACTCGCGTCATGACACGTGGCCTGATCGCGTCATGACACGTGGCCTGATCGCGTCCAGACACGTGACCTAATCGAAAATTCGTAAGACGAAAACAATTAAATTGGAAAGGTTGTTGACTTTCAATATATTGGACGAAACAGTAATATTTTATTTTATCGTATTATAATAATAATAAGTCTCTAATTAGGACGTCGAAGTGGCAGCTTTATTGCGAAAAAATGCATTTTTTTTACAATAGATGTCGCTAGGTGCGCTTAAATGTCATTCATGAAAGTTGATTTTTCTGAGAGATAAACATTTTAATGTAATATAAATAGTCATGTTTGAGTACGACAGCGCAATAAATAATTATTATATTCTACCACATAAATAATAGTACTTTTATACTGATAATTAAAGCAATTCGTGCAAAATTATTCCCTAACCATTCCAAAATATCAAAAATGCACAACGTTAATATTCAAGTTTTCACTTTTGCCGGCACTACCGGAGTGCAGCCCGTCGTTTTTTTGTCTAAATTTGGCTTTTCTTAAGAAAACAATCATTGAAAAATAAATGTTTTATTCGGTTATCTTACATTGATCAATATTATCACGATATTGTGATGGGTACTTATGATAGTCTGATCTGTCTATAAAAATTAACTTACTTCAAATGCGATTCTGTGACATAAAATCTTACTTCCGATTTCGGTAGCTACCATTTTAGAAATTAGTTTGATATCCATTACGCCATTACACGGCAAATTTTTGTTAGAGTCTGTGCGGAAATAGAATGGGCGTGGCGAAAAACGGAACTAACATTAAGATTTTTATTTGGCAATCAAACCCAGCAATCTGTAAAACGTCAAAGTTTTGTATTGATACGGATTTTTTTGTTGTTGTGATGAATACGATGGAAAAGCAATACAGCGCCCTCCAATCTAAATCCCATTCCGCACAGACTCTATGACTGTAGAAGCTGCCAGTATTAGATATCTGACAGTTAATGAATGAATGTATGAATGAATATTCTTTATTGCACTATTTAACAAAATACATAAAACATAAAACTAACATAAAAGGCGGCCTTATTGCTAAGGTAGCAATCTCTACCAGGCAACCTTTGGCTAAATGAAACCATACCATGAAAATAGAAGAAACTGCGGACTAGTGCATTTTAAAAATAAATAGATAAACGTAAATATAAGAATATAAAAATAGTAAGTATATAAGGAAGATATAAAATACAATACAAAGAAACTAATAGATAAAAAGAAAAAGATCAGGCAGAGTCCAGCTTGAGGAAATATTCCTTAATTTTGATAGTAAAGAAGTGCCTCGTCTGTGCACGTTTAATATCCAGAGGTAAAGAGTTCCACAATTTAACAGCTCTTACATAGAATGACTTGGCTACGAAATCAGTGGAGTGGGATGGGATAACTAAGGATAGGTTATGAGAAGACCGAAGATCACGGACAGGATCATGAAAAATGAAACGCTCCTTAAGATAGAGAGGAGTGTGTGGATGAAAAAGGATAGAATAAGGGAGTGATAGGATGTGGAAGTCTCTTCTACGAGAAATGGGTAGCCATTGAAGTTGGGAACGGTAATGAGAGATATGGTCGTACTTACGCAGACGGAGAATTAATCGGATACATAAATTCTGCTCTTCATTGGTCAGAAATCCGAATAAATGAGATCGTTCGTAAGTGGGATTGTTATGGAATACCTATGCTGTTAACTGCGTTCATACTTCAAACAAACATAAACCGAACGGGGAAGTCATGGATGTTCCAGCACATCCTGTGAATGTTGCCAATTGTTCATCCCAACGTACTTACTGACTTTTTAAATAAATATACAAATCTAAAGAAAAGTTTACTAGAAAAAAATCCACGCGGAACAGGCAGCGGACCGGACTCGAACCCGAACCCTTCGCAATCCGGGCGAATGCACTGACCATTATGCTACCACGGCCCTATTAGCCGCGTCGAAATTTTCCTAGCCTTTAGCTGCAAGGCAGCGCATCTAGCAAAAATAAATAAAAACATAACTATAATTGCTATTTCTTCTTTCAAATGTTTAATACTTGAAAAAGTATTCATTTTACATTGTAAGCTACCTACAATGCGAAGAGATGGCGCTGCCTTGCAGCTTAAGGCTAGGAAAATTTCGACGCGGCTAATAGGGCAGTGGTAGCATAATGGTCAGTGCATTCGCCCGGATTGCGAAGGGTGCAAGGGTGGGTTCGAGTCCCGTCCGCTGCCTGAACCGCGTGGATTTTTTTCTTGTAAACTTTTCTTTAGATTTAAACATCTAGCAGTTAAATACTTAAAAATAAATAAAAACATAACAAAATATATAGTTGGGGATACCCGGCTAGGGCTACTATTTAAAATTTTGAAAAGTCCTGACAAAAAGCAGGACATTTTGATAAAGTCCGGACATTTTTTCGGACGAAATTCCCTGTCACTCTGGTGACTTCTTTTCTCATTCCTTTTTTGTGCACGCCGCTTGGCTGTGGAATTCTCTCCCTGAAGGAATCGGAAAGGCTCGTTCACTTAATTCCTTTAGCGATCAAGTTAAAAGCTATTTCCATTCAGTTTCTTAAATCCATTTAGCACCCCATCTTTGCTTCTCTTGAATATTTATGTAAGGATTATCTCCTGTATTTTCTTTTGCACCCTTCTATATTTATCTATATTATTATTCCTCTTACACCATAGGTTGCCTGGAAGAGATTGCTGTTTAGCAATAAGGCCGGCTATTGTACTCTTTCTTCTGTTTTATTTGTTTATGTCTTGTGTCCTTTGTTGTGTGCAATAAAGAATATTTATTATTATTATTATTATATACTCTCATTTATTTCATGTCACAAGTTAGGTTTTTTATAAAATAGATATAAAAGTAAAATACAAAAACGTAAATACAAAAATAAATATAGTATAAAAAACCTAACCTAGAAGGCCACCAGCAGCGGAGCGAGGCCCAAGCTACCGGTGGTTAGGGCCGCAGAGAAAGAAACCGCCTGACGATGCGCGCTGTGTCCAGGAGTACTGCCTTTTGCATCTGCCCCTTGACCCAACCATCTAGCGAGAGGCTCTTTAGATGTTGGTCGAGACTCTTCGCTATGAGACCGTCTACGCTAACGACTATAGGGACAATGATCGTCGAATCCACATCCCACAAAGCGGTTACCTCGTGGGCCAAGTCCAGGTACTTGCTGAGCTTGTCCTTCTCGGCCTTCACGAGGTTCTCGTCATGCGGGATGTTGATATCGATGAGCACTGCCTGGCGTTTCAATCGATCTGTCAATACGATATCAGGCCTATTGGCTATAATAGTCCTGTCCGTAATGACAGGTCGATCAATAGAGCGTTTTCAAGAACTGGCGCCGGTGTGTACTTATAGTACGGCACCTCGGATTCTACAAGGTTGTATTGAACAGCAAGTTGCTGGTGAATAATTCTGGCTATTATTATTATTAAATCACAAAATGCAAACATCACCCACTTAGTTACAGTGATATTATACGCGTGGTAGCAGACGCTCGCATCGCGATGGGGGTCTCCTTGTTGATTTCTAAAGATTATTTAACTTATTTGATATAACTTAATAAGTAGTTTTACTCATATTCCATCTAATTCAAAAAATCCGAACTAATTAAAAAGCAGGACATATCGGGACAAATACAGACGGATGGTAATCCTATACCCGGCAAGTCTCGTACTAAGTATATACTTTATAACATACATACGTATATAGGCAATGTTTTATTGCTATGACCTTAATCAGAGAGCTGGGAATTCCAGTAGCCGGGAACAATGTACGAGTTGGCAACCTGCCTACTTACTACGCTCACTGGTGGCTGAGATTTCATTTATGTAACTGTCTGTGGTGGTAGAAAGTATTTTCAGATTACTGGTGAATCCTGTTGTATAATAACTCTAAAATCTATTTACGTTTTAATCTCTTTATAAACGAAACATCTTTAAATATGTCATGTCATCTTTTTGATTGTATGGCGACGAGGATGTCGAGGGAAAAATTTAGTTTCGATAATTTTAATCCGAATAAGGAAGAATGGGACGTGGGAAGATGGTACGAAGATTCAACGTTTCAACATTGAACTTTCGTTACATGGCCTACTGTCAGGTGAAAATTAACAAAACAATTCAAGAATTGGTCCAACTGCTTTTAAAGTAACTAGAAATCCAACAGACGTATCTCTTATCTATTAGACAAGTCCGTCCGTCTGTCTGTCTGTGGTGCTGTTTCAGCGGCCAAACCGTAAGAGATAGATAAAGAGAATATTTAAGTTATAAGTTAAGAATAGTCTGATAAGACTACAAACCGGATTTGAGTAACGTAGCACTTCCGGTTTTCGAGAAATCACGAATTTCAAACGAAACCACACAAAATCTCCGAAGTTCTCAATTAATTAAATACATTTTTTTTTAAATCAGGTTTTGGTGAACATTTGGTTCACTGGTTTGCTAGTGATCACACTAATATCATAAATGCGAAAGTTTGCGAGTGTGTACGTTTGTTACTTCTTCGCGTCTTAACAGCTGGAGCGATTTTAATAAAATTTGGTATGGAGTTAGCTGACACCCTGGATTAACACATAGGCTACGTTTTACTGCGGGAAAATATCCCTAATAAGCGGCGGGAAACACCGCGGGGCACAGCTAGTTTGGAATAAGATGTACTGCAGGTACGGAAATAATGTTCTGTGAGTACGATAATTCAGGTGCGGAAGGGACATTGGTTTAAACATGTTTGATTGTAAAGATAATTATACCTATAATTGCTATTTCTTCTTAATGTTTAATACTTGTAAAGATATTCATTTGACATTGTGGGGTACCTACAATGCGAAGAAATGGCGCTACCTTGCAGCTTAAGAAAGTCTAGAAAGAATTCGACGCGGCTATCAGGCCTGCGGTAGCATAATGGTCAGTGCATTCGCCCGTCTGCTGCTTGGTCCGCGTGAAATTTTTTCTAGCAATATTTTCTTTCGATATAAACATCGAGCAGTTACATGTTTAAAATAATAAAAATTATAATAAAATTTTTCTTTAAAAAAACTTCATTTGGTCCAGGTTTCAGGCGGTTTTTTTATTTATAGAAATTTTTTCTTTGGATTTGTAACGTCTAGTAATAAAATGCTTAAAGCATTTTTTACCCGGCTGCGCAATGCAAGAGCGCGAAGCGCGACGCGCAGACAGGGTTATGTGTTTAACAGTCTATATATGTATGTTTGTTCCTTTGTGGCACACTAGAGACTAAACGCCTGGACCGATTTTGATGATTTATACATCAATGGATTCGTCTCAATCATGGCAGTGCTACTAAAGATATGATAGTAATCAAAATTCAATATGGCCAAAATTAGGCGCCATATTGTGACGAAGTAAAAAAAATAAGTTGACAAAATATGTCGAGTGGGATATCACTGTCTAGATAATCAAAAATCATATTTAGGTTCCTAACACCATTTTTCATTTAATATGATTGTTTAGGATCTACAACGCTTTAAAGTTGTATATTAACCACTTACGCTTTTAATTTCAATCTTATATTTGTATGGATCTTTGTTACTCTTTCACCTAAAAAATACTAAATGGATTTTAATGAAACTTTACAGTAATATAGCTCATATATGATAATTACATTATATATAATAATTTATGTAGTTATTGAGTGAGTTGGCCAATATATAACAATAAGTGTCACATAAGACGGAAAAAAATCTCCCATCTGCGAGCCATTTTGGCCTGCACTGCGAAAACAATAAAAGTTACATGAATGTAATGTAGAATGAAAATGTATCTCTTAAATAGTTCTAAAAAAAAGTCCGTGACACCATATATCTATTTTTAATGTGTAAGTCATTACCGCTAAAATAGTGAATCAAAACTAAAATATTATTTGATATCTATTTCCAAAATGCACATTTTGTATTAAGAAATCATTTTTTATCAAAACAAATACTTTTATCGCTTTTGATATTTAAAGACTATAAACTTTGCTTTTTACACTATGTCATTTCGACAAATATTTAAAAAGTTACAACGATGACAAAGTGATAGCGCGCTGTACTATGTAAAAGAAAAAAATGGGCTATTCGCAGTATCTGATCCTATACGAAGCACTAACAATAAAACTGTGATACAGTTCCTTCTTATTAAATGATGAAAAATATATTATCATAACAGGTATTTATGATTATTGACTTTTAATGAAAAACTGAATTTTACTGTTTTTCATTTTTTTAACGGTATTACTTAATGTTACAAAAAAAGTTTACTTAATATAATGACAAATAACCCATTTCTCGCTAGTAAGTACATACTTATTGGAATCCCTATATTATTAATCAGCTCGCGATAATATTGGTTTTGTAATAATTCTACAAAATTCAAAGTAAATAATGTAGATTTTTATAGGTAAATCACTTTCATCACCCTACGCCAATAAGTATTGCGATGTTGTAGCCAAGAACCAAGTTCCCATCTACTTCTATATGGGAATTCATTATATTCGATTTAGCTATTAGGGCACTGAAGCCCAACAAACAAAATCACTTTCACATCTATAATATTATATTATACTTACTAGTGATCCACCCGGGCATTGTACGGGCGAAATTTATTTATCGGGATGAAATATAGCCTATGTCACTCGGACAAAATGTATTTAAATAAAGAAAAATGTAATAATAAATAATGTAGCTACCTTATGATGAATTAATATTTGAAACCGGTTCAGTAGTTTGACAGATTATTTGTTACAAACATACAAATCTTGCCTCTTTATAATATTAGTATAGATAGTTAGGATATGATAAGTATTTAATTGATGAAAAAGATTTAAAAATAAAGTAAGTAATAAATAAATAGGTAAATAGGTTTATTTGATTATATTTGTAAATGTTACTTAGCATTTGTGCTTAACAGTGATACGTTATTCGGTATTTTTTTAAACAAAAAAAAATTTGGAAAATAATTGCCATGATTGCCCTACTGGGAGTACTCTTCATTCTAAAATACTAACTAACTAAAAAGTGTGAAATAAAAAAGGTAAATTCAAAAAATCAAAAAACCCGACTGCTTAATTATACTTCAAATAAAAACTGAAAAGAAAAAAACAAGCCCAGTAGTCTATAATTCTGTTAATAAGGAACACAGCTACTTTAACAGTCGGGACCCATTAGATATTCAAGAATACATAATATTTTTAAGCAGTCGGGTTTTTTGATTTTTTATATTTACCTTTTTTATTTCACACTTTTTAGTTAGTTAGTATTTTAAGACGGTATATACCGTAGTCTTGTGACTTCAGTAAGGGAATTAATATCGCGGGAATTATTAAGTATCTTGCGTCGGTCTAAAAGATTGATTTATTAAGACATATAAAGACTTTACCAGCGGGGTCAAGGCTACAGATGGGCCTCAATTTTCGCAAAAATGTGTGAAGTTAAATCTAGTCGTTACATAAATATCTCTAATGTATGTAAATTTTATAGTAAACTAGCACTTACTCAAAAAGTCATCTTTTGTTTATGTTTTTTTTAATAGTTTAGCAGTAAATATAAAATTCATTTACTTTTATTCGTCGACTATTTAAAATTGGCAGTGGCTGCATTGCCATGTCAATGCTGGACGTCTATGATTGTGATATACACAAATTCAGTGTCAGTCCCTAGTCTCATAATTTGATATATGTACCTACATAATTCAAAGAAACCTAAAATGTAGATGACATAACTTCAAATGTTTTTAATCAGTCTATATACAATACCAATCAATGACGTTTATGCCGCAGGTTGAAGAAAGCAGTAATTCCCGTCTGTTGTTTTGGACAATGGTGGCAACTGCCTTAGATCACTAAATTAAATAATTATGCAATCACCAAAGCAAAGTTTATAATATTTGATTAAACTAAAGGCGCATAATAAAATTTTCATAACGTTAGGTAGAGCACCATAGCAATCTCATTTATTATCAATTTATAGTTCTCTTTGTAGTTTTCTTTTAAAGAATTCACATTTAACAGGTCAAAGACTTTGTGTTCGACCCTTTTTTATTGGTAGTGTAAAGCTCGAATGAAGAGTACTCCCAGTAGTGCAATCATGGCAATTATTTTCCATTTTTTTTTGTTTAAAAAAATACCGAATAACGTATAACGTATCACACTGTTAAGCACAAATGCTAAGTAACTTTTACAAATAGAATCAAATAAACCTATTACTTACTTTATTTTTAAATCTTTTTCATCAATTAAATACTTATCTTATCCTAACTATCTATACTAATATTATAAATAGGCAAGATTTGTATGTTTGTAACAAATAATCTTTCAAACTACTGAACCTGTTTCAAATATTAATTCATTATAAGGTAGCCACATTATTTAATATAACTACATTATTTAATATAACATTTTTCTTTATTTTAATACATTTTATCCGAGTGACATAGGCTATGTTTTATCCCGATAAATAAATTTCTTGAACTTGGTTCTTAGCTACAACATCGCAATACTTAAAGGCCTTTCATCACCCTAGATGAAAGGGGTGATATACCTATAAAAATCTACATTATTTACTTTGAATTTTATAGAATTATTACAAAACCGATATTATGGCGAGCTGATTAATAAATACAGGGATTGCAATAAGTATGTACTTACTAGCGAAAAATGGGTTATTTGTCATTATATTAAGTAAACCTTTTTTGTAACATTAAGTAATATCGTTAAAAAAATGAAAAACAGTAAAATTCTGAGTTTTTCATTAAAATTCAATAAAATACCTATTATGATAATATATTTTTCATCATTTAATAAGAAGGAACTGTATCACAGTTTTATTGTTAGTACTTCGTATAGGATCAGATACTGCGAATACCCCATTTTTTTTTCTCTTACATAGTACACCGTGCATTTTGGAAATAGAAATCAAATAATGTTTTAGTTTTGATTCACTATTTTAGCGGTAATGACTCACACATTAAAAATAGATATATGGTGTCACGGACTTTTTTTTAGAATTATTTATGAGATAAATTTTCACTCTACATTACATTCATATAACTTTTATTGTTTTTGCAGTGCAGGCCAAAATGGCTCGCAGATGGGAGATTTTTTTCCGTCTTATGTGACACTTATTGTTATATATTGGCCAATTCACTCAATAACTACATAAATTATTATATATTTGTAATTATCATATATGAGCTATATTACTGTTAAGTTTCATTAAAATCCATTCAGTATTTTTTAGATGAACGAGTAACAAAGATCCATATAAACGTTAGATTGAAATTAAAAGCGTAAGTGGTTAATATACAACTTTAAAGCGTTGTAGATTCTAAACAATCACATAAAATGAAAAATGGCGTTAGAAACCTAAATACGATTTTTGATTATCTAGACAGTGATACCCCACTCGACATATTTTGTCAATTTTTTTTTTATTTCGTCACAATATGGCGCCTAATTTTGCCTATATTGAATTTTGATTACTATCATATCTTTAGTAGCACTCCCATGATTAAGACGAATCGATTGATGTATGAATCATCAAAATCGGTCCAGGCGTTTGGTCTCTAGTGTGCCACAAAGGAACAAACATACATATACAGGGTGAAATTGAATGTTTTAATGAAACTTTGTGGGATTGTTGGGTTACATATATAGAGTATCTCTGAATTATTTCGGATATTTTAAAAATGATTTAAAATAAAATTTCGTTTTTTTTTTGTTATATTTTAAGTCCTTTCCTCTTTTTGGGTACTAAATGATTATTCTTTTTAAACACGCATACAGAGTAAGTAAAAAACAACTAATAAGCACTACTAAAAAAAACGTAAAAACAGAAGACGAGCGGCCGGGAGCAATGACCGCTCCCGCCCGTTGAATCGGTTGAATACCTACCTATGCGTTGAATACCTGCAAAGCGCAGTGAGCGAGCGCAGTGTCAAGTTTATAAACAGCGCGTGCGTATCTTTTAAATTTGTGACAAGAGAAGATTTGCAAATAATGCCTTGATTAGTTCTTGTTCTATGGCCTCAATATAAGAAGTTGGATATGGTGTGTTGTTATTGTAGTGTCACGGAATACTCAGCAGAGCCACAAGGCTTTACGAAAGTAGGTTTAGTGATTGATTGTGTTTACAAAGTGTATACGGGAAGTTAAAGTGAAAAAAATGAATAGGTTCATCGGTCTCGTAAGTACTTTTGAATACCTGGTTATAAATTTTATTCTGACCCAAGTATTGAACTGCAATAAGTATTTCTTTTTGTTTAACATTTGCCTATTTCTAATCGTGACAAAATTATTATTAACTGTTAAAGTTTTTCTCTGCTTAAGAGAAGATGACATTTGTGCTTATTATTTCAATAAAGGCATAAGACGACTTTATTGTATTGTGTGGAATCAAAGGAGTCAGCTGAACTCTGTGTAGAGGTACCTACTCACTCAACGGCTGGCGGGCGCGGTCGGTCGTTGACCCGCGGTGGAATTATAATGTTTTTCCATTTTTTAGAAGTGCTTATTTATTAGTTATTTTTCACTGGATATGTAAGTTTGTTTGTTTAAAATGAATAACTACTCAAAAGGAGGAAAGGACATAAAAATACACAAATTATAAATAAATACATGAAAAAAATATACTTCAAAAATTCCGAAAAAAATCAGGCATACTCTATACATGTAACCCAACAATCTCACGAAGTTTCATTAAAACATTCAATTTCACCCTATATAGACTGTTAAACACATACCCTGTCTGCGCGTCGCGCTTCGCGCTCTTGCATTGCGCAGCCGGGTAAAAAAGGGTCGATCACAAAGTCTTTGACCTGTTATATGTGAATGCTTTAAAAGAAAACTACAAAGAGAACTATAAATTGATAATAAATGAGATTGCTATGGAGCTCTACCTAACGTTATGAAAATTTTATTATGCGCCTTTAGTTTAATCAAATATTATAAACTTTGCTTTGGTGATTGCATAATTATTTAATTTAGTGATCTAAGGCAGTTGCCACCATTGTCCAAAACAAAAAACGGGAATTACTGCTTTCTTCAACCTGCGACATAAACTTCATTGATTGGTATTGTATATAGACTGATTAAAAACATTTGAAGTTAACTTCTGGCATCTACATATTGGGTTTCTGTGAATTATGTAGGTATATCAAATTATGAGACTAGGGACTGACACTGCATTTGTGTATATCACAATCTTAGACGTCCGGCATTGACATAACAATGCAGCCACTGCCAATTTTAAATAGTCGACGAATAAAGGTAAATGAATTTTATATTTACTGCTAAACTATTAAAAAAAACATAAACAAAAGATGACTTTTTGAGTAAGTGCTAGTTTACTATAAAATTTACATACATTAGAGATATTTATGTAACGACTTGATTTAACTTCACGCATTTTTGCGAAAATTGAGGCCCATCTGTAGCCTTAACCCCGCTGGTAAAGTCTCTATATGTCTTAATAAATCAATCTTTTAGACCGACGTACTTAATAATTCCCGCGATATTAATTCCCTTACTGAAGTAACAAGACTTCGGTATATACCGTCTTAAAATACTAACTAACTAAAAAGTGTGAAATAAAAAAGGTAAATTTAAAAAATCAAAAAACCCGACTGCTTAATTTAATTAAGCAGTCGGGTTTTTGATTTTTTAAATTTAAGTACCTTTTTTTTATGTTTATGAATACGTAACATTAAACGCACTGAATGCCTAAAATAAAGTGTACTTGTTAAATGCTCAGTAACTAAAATAAAAATTAAACAAACTTAAGATTTTTGATTATTCTCAGAAATACCTAATCACAATAACAACAAATTCATCTTAAATATAAAGATCTACAATCAAAATGTTTACATTTAACCACTAGCTCATTGTACTGGCGCAACATACGTGTTATAAGGTTACAAATACGTAGAATATGTACTATATGGTTGCAAAAAGAACGTATTTTTCAATCGTGAAAAATAACTAAAAAAATAAAAAGAAAGCGTGTTATTTTTTCTGGTACATGCTCTTTATTCACAAGTACAGAATTCGAACATATTAAATTAGTTTCAGATAAAGCAGTTTAAATGAAATCAGACATAATATACATAACTATACTTTTGTGGAACGAACTCCCGCTAGACATTAGAATGCCCCCCAACAAACATTCCTTTAAAACCAAGCTGCGAAGCTTTTTATTGGAACAGGCGTTTCGTTATGTAGTTTGTCGTCATGTATGTACTATATGAAGTATGTATGTTTATATAGGTATGTTATTTTTATAATATTATATTTATTATGAGTAAAATTAATATTTCTTTAAATGTGATCTCCACCTCAGTTGTGCACTCTGCCACTAAAATCTCCACAACACCCTATGGTTGACTGGTAGAGAATGCCATTAAGTCCGCCATTGTACAGTATGTGCATGAAGAATAAAATAAATAAATAAATATACCATAAAAAACAAATGAATGAATGAATGAATGAAAAACTTTATTGTAGACCATGAGATTGTAAATTACAATTAATTAAGACTATTACATTATAGTACAAACGGCGGCCTTATCGCTAAGAAGCAATTTCTTCCAGGCAACCGTATGTTAACTGGACTGTTACATAGAGAGTGGGAAGTAGATGGTGTCATTTAAAGTAAAACTACCATTAATAATACTTATAAATAATTATGTACAACAAAAACTAAAATACAAATACATAAACATAATAATTATATCCATTTATAAACACAATAACAATTTAATCATACTTTGGATGATGTGATGACTAGCTTAAGTGTCAGGTAATGTTCCTTTAACATTTTTTTAAAACAAGGTAATGTTTTAGCACCTCTAATTGTTTCCGGCAAGGCATTCCACAAACGAGCAGCCTGAACTACAAATGACTTGTCCATAAATATCGTGGAGTGCATTTGAATCTCGAGTGTTAAATTCTCTGACGATCTCAAAACACGAGCATGTGTATCATGCAGGAAATTAAAACGGTCCTTGAGATAAGATGGAGTAAAGGGATTAAATAATATACTGTAGAGAAGGGAAAGGAGAAAGAAAAAAATTTAGAAAAAATACAAAGGTCGTAGATCGCGGTCGTTCCTCATGTTTTTTTTTTCAACATGGTGAAAAAAACATACTTTACTATATTTTTCAATACTAATAACCCCTTATTCATAAACGGAAAATAAGCTTGAGTTAGTTACTCCATGTTTAGTCTCTGAATCATTGAGTGACAAATGGCATTTGAGTGATATGAATAAAACACGGTGTAGCTAGTCTAATCTTATTCCTTGTTTATTAATGAATTTTTTTGAATAATCATGTTAATTGACATATTATTTTATTTTAATTTTATTTTATTGACATATATAAATTTAATTTAATTTTAATTACTGACAAATTTAATTTAATTTTATAAATGAATTTCCATTTCTATTATATTTCTACTGTTAATAAGATCAATTGAGTAAGTTATATTGTTAAACAAATGGAATCAGATGACATTTATGCATAATTTGAGATTAATTTGAGATCTATTTAGTTTAGGATTATTGCAATACCCTAACTGGGTTCTTGTTTGGAATGATATATATATATATATATATATATATATATATATATATATATATATATATATATGTAACAGCATGTAAACAGCAAGAATTTGTAACAGCATGTAAATAGTATTCACAACCGCTTTGCTATCTACATCGATCGTACAGAAAACTGCAGTTGTTTAGAATGCAGATATACTTACAATAAATGCTGCATTACATAAACCCCCAACACTAGTTTGTATGTACAGTTGCGCCGTGATGTTGCGTCATTATCATTTAGTGTCGCCGCACGCGAACCACCGACCACAACCACAAAACGCCGCCACCGGCATATTTCTTGTAGTTTTCATAAATTTTACATGGACTCGCCATACACGGTACGCCGGTGGCCGCCACACGCTACAAATCGTCGTTGCTCGCTTCTTATGGCCCGCACTGGCCACTTAATGCGCCGATACAAAACGCCGCCACACGTCACTCGCGCGATTCCCCACCCCTCTCTCCCTTACCTTAGTCGGCCGCTGTCGCGCGCTTCAGCCACTTTAGTAGCCGCTTCTAGTTTCTCGTGGCGGTGTTTGTGGCTGTGACGTGTGGCCCGTGTGCGGCGACGCTTATAGCACGGCGGGTGTTCTGCGGAGTTATTCTCCCTTTACCCAGCTTCCCCTTTCCTTCAGAGGACTACGTGCTGGCCTAAGTTGTCATCGACTTACTGTGATCACGATTTTAACGGGAACAATCATAGTAAATTGTTCACCAGTATAAAGGTCAGTGCTCATTAGTCTAATCGAATGATTAGACCCACCGGCACACGGCGTTCACTTGTTCGTCACCCGTCTGAGCCATTTTTTTTCGATGACGGGGAGAAAAAATGCATTATATCCACGACAATGACTAACGTCACGTTGGTTTGGACGTTCACTAGTAACAACGTGGCGTCAACCTGAGCTTGCTGGTCGACTTCGAGTGGAGGTCGCGCAACGAGGTGGTGCCGGCTCTAATGAGCTGTAACCTTAAGGGAACAAAGAACTATTTGAAAACCGCGAGCGATTTTTTAATCCAAAGCACAGCGAAGAGGGATTCAAAGTACTTTACTCGAGCTTTCAAAAGAGCTCCCGAGGTGGACACCCTACATTTTATCACCCTCTATAAGAAAATAAGTAAATGCAACTACAAATATGTAAGAAATGTACGTTTGTTAATTTACAAACAAGAACAACAAGACAATCTTGGAAATAGGCCAAAAGCACATTTTCTGAATAAGATTTCAGTTTTCTTGCAGGATGAAAATTTTCATGATGCTTTTAAATATTGTTCGAGGGATTTTGTAGGTAAACAACACTTTGTATCACATTTTAAGCATACATTTATTGTCACTACTAGAGGAAGACACTAATTTTTTACAAAACCGGATAAATCCGAATTTGAGTACACAATTTTATTATGAACGAAAGTATTTCGCGCGTTTGTATGTATTTTTTTATAACGTTTTTTTTCATTAGGAGAGCGCGCGGTTTTCGCTGTAACCTGTAAATAAAATGTTGATGATTGATGGTACTTTTAATAAAAATATTTCAAAGCACTTTTAGTCCCTGGGGATTAATATGCAATTTTGGTCCCTGTAAACAGAGAACACGCTAGCTTTTTTTATTGGAGTTTACTCCTTAAGAATCGATTTGAATATATAAGGGGCCCGGTATGAGAAAAATGTGAGGAGTAAAATCATTCGATGAATGACCTCGTTACGTTTTTGGTGCGTATCCATCCATCCATCATGTCGCGCAAATTTGACAAACAAAGATGACGGATTGACATTAATATTTTTTTTAAAATCTGAACTGAATTTAGATATTGTTTCTGATAGAGCAATGGGGACAACGAGGTATGGTACAACCATTGATGCGGTACTTTCAAGATTTGTGAACCACGTATCTACGAACGTCCATGTGTCTTATTTTAGTTACCATAAACCACTTGTCACTGTAATCAATAATGCAGCAATGTTGATTTAATTAATATTTAAAAAAATGATAATAGTCTGATAATAATAATTACATAATTTATCAACATTCCTAATGATATATTTATGCACATCTGAAATTGACTATTGTAAAAAGTTTAATGTAAAATATTTCGTCGATTAGTTATAATAAAAGTATATGAAATGAATAAATATATATTATTTTCATTAATTTGTTAATTTACCCTTTCATATAGTATCAACCTTTTTTAAGTTAAATAAACTCTTTTTGCGTCTGGCTAGACTATCGAACTTAAGGAGTAAACTCCAGTCGTGCGTCGGAGCTGACACACACAATTTTTCCTTTATGGACCTTCAACACAGCTATATTAATACAAACAGACAAGCATAGGGATGATGACTAATTTTTTTTCTTCGTTTATCAGGTAGATTATCAAAAAGTATCGGACGCGTATTTTTTCCTTTTTTCACATATTATAAACATTGCAGAGATATATTGATTTGAAAAGTCGCATGTCGTCACGTTTTGGTACAATTTTCACATAAAAGTGACGTCACGAGCCCCTACTCCCAAACTTTGACGCGCTATAACTTTGTCATTTCTTGGTTGATTGTCCAAAGAAAAAATACGTGTCCATTATTTTTTGATCATCTAACTGACGGACTAAATAGAATTTCGTTTACTGTACCCCGTCATCACCCCTTAGATGGCCTCATCATGCGCTAAACACTTAACAGAAATATTCTGCATCTTATTTCAGGTCATATACTATATGCGTACCAAATTTCATCCAAATCCGTAAAGCAGCTTTTGCATGAATAACAAATATACCGTACTATAAAACTTTCACTTTTATAAAATGAAACACAAAGCGTCAACGTCAATTTAACATTCTCGTATAGACTGAATGTAGTTTAAGTGAAATCTAAATTTAGCAACATCATTGCAACTGGACTTTAAACGTAGAAGTCACTTGATGAGTATGATGTTTTTGTTTCCAGGTGGACCTATACAGGGAGATCACATTCCGCAACTCCGGGCAGACATATCGCGGCGTTCCGGTAATGGCGAGCAATATGGACACCGTAGGCACCTTCGAGATGGCACAGGAACTGTCTAAAGTACGTCTCTTAATCGTTCTCTCTAATCAAAGGCCTAATCTTATTCTACAAACTGAAAAAACAGTATCGCCTGAGGAGCTACACTCTATTCAACTTCCGAAAGGAAAAGGACATATGTTCAAATTTCAAAAAGTCTATGAGCTATTTAAGTAAATAAAATACCGAAATCTGGACCCTCAAGATTCGACCCAAAAGCAAAAAGTGCCCATTGGACCTCTTTTTTGGTGTCCATTGGACCTTCTTAAAACATTTTATATTCAATGTGCCCATTGGAACCTCATTTTTGGTGCCCATTGGACCTCCTTAAAAATTTTATATTCAGTGTGCCCATTGGACCTCTTTTTAAGTGCCCATTGGACCTTCAAGATTATACCCTATTGCCAGTTCGACCTTATTAACAGTTTTGTTAAGCACAGTACAGTCATGTAGAAAATTGCAGACAAAAATAAAATTAATAGTAGGTATTATAAAGCCACTAACTAAATACTGTATAAGTACTGACTCCAAACAGTAAGTAGTCCTAAACAAATTATAAAGAAATCAGGTTACCTTTTTTCTTCGAATTAACGACATTTCGCCGTCCCCGGAGAATAAAAACACGTAAGTTTTCAGGAAAAATAAAAAAAAACCTTTTTTTTTCTATTGCTCTATAAATACTGGACGCAGACAGATGATAGTAACCTTTAAGAAAAGCAAATTTTTAACACATTTGGATTTTTTTGTAAGGTACTCGTACAATAAGATATAATGGAGATATTTAGAAAATAAAAGGTGAATCAAAAGTAATCAAAATTTAATTTGTATAATGTTTATTTTTATTTTATTCGTATTGACAAGGAGCCAAAACCAAATATTGCACTACTGACATGTATTTTTATTCTATGTGTTATAAGGGTGCAAGTGACAATGATAATACTTCAATATCTTTTTTTTTCGTAAATATTGTAAAACCTTTTTTTCTTTAAAGGACATAATATATGTTTGTGCTTTAGGTTTAAAAGAATGACCTTTAATTACATTAATTTAAAATTTAATTACATTAATGATCATTAATGTAAAAAGGTTTCACTCAATAGGGCGATCGTACACATAAATACCCTTACAGCGCAACACCAAATCCACAAGACCTTCAAATCGAACAAAGTTCGATTGATTCAAAGTTCCTTAAAACAGCTTGGATCTAGACAATCTAAGCAACATTATGGTGGATTTTGCAACGAAATCATCTTTTGATCTAAGACTGAAATTCTGAGGTAGATTGAGTGTTTTTATCGACATTTATACTCCTCTTAAGCACCTAATGAAAGGAAGGTTATAGATTCCAAGCCCAAGCAATCTCTGCGCTTAAACAAAAGGATGGCGCCGATCTCATATGTGGGAGAGAGAGAGAAAATTTGCTGTCTCGTTCCGATTTATGACCTATGTTGTAGCTAGAAAATAATCTTACAACCGTAGGCCATTGCTTAGAAAAATTACTCACATATGTATCTTAAATATTTAATTTGGTAATTTATAATGTTTTACAAAAGACTGTTAAATTTTTTATGGAGGTAGGTAGTGGAGTCTTTCGGCAGACTCCAAGTTTTTATGAGACGCAGCGCACTTAATTGTGAATCGTTTGACAAAAAACTAGAATTTTATTTTATCCCGGTTTTTTATATTAAAATAACATAAATCTATCTAATAATTGATTTGCAAATGGCATGTTTATTTATCTATTTTTTGTTGCCAAGCATCAACTATATTATATTCAATGTGTAACAAAAGCAGTGATAATAATTTTGATAATAATCCATGACTGGACTGATTGACATTTGCCATAGTGATTGAGTTGACGTTATAAGCCACCACGCACTAAAAATATGACGTTACTAAGATAGGGTAGCCAGCATACTTAAAAAAATGTTTAATTATTAAACGAGATTTTAAATTAATCGGTAATGAATAAAAAAATCAAAGTATCTATTCATGTTATACAAACTTTCAAAATATATATATTTCGTCCCTGCCGGAAACCGACTACCGCTTTTGAACCATATCCTTTAGTTAAAGTATGTTTTTATTATAAGCAATTTCTGGCTAATTGTAAAAATATGATTAGAAATCATTTTTTTACAAAATGTAATATGAAAATATTACATTAGTATTTTATTTTATGAATATTTAGAATACATAATAATTGTGCTTCAATAGTTAATGTGAGTGATATAAAAACTGTATGTATAATTTAGTTAAGATATCTGATAAAAACACATTTCTATTTTAAAGTAAAATAACAAAATCTGTGATTTGATTATTATATTCTATGGTTTGTTGCTGATGATTGATGTTTCGAATTTTATAAATATGTTGATTTTAAATACTTACATTTATAGCCTTTGTGCTTTTATTTATTTTATCAATATTTAGAATATATAATAATTGTGCTTAATCTATGTGATATAACAAACCATATTTATAATTAAGTTAAGCTATTTGATAAAAAATAAATTCTATTGGCTTTAAAAGTAAAGTAAAAAATCTGTGATTTGATTATTATATTTTATGTAAATATTTATATTGGTTGTTACTGATGGAGAGTTTTGAATTTTATAAGAATGTTGATTAAATACTTAGAATTATAACCTTTGTGTTTTTATGTCTTTTACAATGTTACTTTACTACACGACTGTACTTTACCGTTCCAAAAGAATTAGCCAAATAGTTAAGAGCTCCAATAGCTCCCATTGTGTTGTTAAGTACGTCTTTGAGGGTCCAATGGGCACCATGTTCTTGATAGGAGGTCGAACGGGCACTTTTTTGTAGGTAAGGTCCAATTAGGAGGGTCCAATGGGTACTAGACCGAAATCTGTGGCAAAGGTTGTCTATTTGAAAATAATATTGAACTTAATACATCATCATCATAATATATAATCTTTTTTACATCATCATCATGTCAACCGATAAACGCTGTCTGCTGGACATACACCTCCAAGCTTCCCCGAGAAATTTCAAACCGATCGCTTATGCGCTGCCCGCGTCCAGCGACGTTTCGCGACCTTTACTAGATCGACACGCTGCGTCTCCCGTTACGCGACCGCCACTCGAGGACCTTTCCGCGGTCCTCGAGTCGAGTCGAGAGTCGAGAGAGAAAAGTCCTCGAGAAAGGCGGAGAAGACTGATGTCCTCCTAGCTATGAGCCCTGCCCTGTGCCACTTAAGGCTTGTAATGCTTTGGGCTATGTCGGCGACCATATTTCTCCTACGGATCTGATCATTTATGATTCGATCGCGTAGAGAGACCCTGAGCACAGCCTTCTCCATTGCCCATTCAATGACTCTGAGCCTTCTTATGAGGCAATGTAAGCGGCCACGTCACGGTTTCATCCGTGATCATTGGCAAAACAGACATATTAAAGACCATTTTCTTGTGACACTGCGGCAGATGGGTCGAGAATACGCTGCGTGCTCTTTTTAATTGTATTGTAACTAATTTCCTGTTTTGTTTTCAGCATGGACTTTTCACATGCATACACAAGTACTACACGACTGAGGAATGGAAGAAATTCGCTACGGACCATGTAGAGTGCCTTGAACATATGGGTAAGTTATTGCAAAGTAATGTGTTGTAATTAGTACCATACTCGTAATAGGGTATCCAAATACAAATACAAGTGCTTTATTTCCATACCTTATTATTACATTATATAAACTATTAAATATGAATAGGAAAAGGAATAGCACAGCGCAGCAGGTTTTAAGCGTACCCATCAATTTTTTTGTGGTTAGTTATACAATTTAAATTCAATTATTATTAATAGCTAATTGAATATCAAATATATTCATTACAATGTCAATTTATTTAGTTGTCAATTCAATGTTACGTTATATTTAAAATGTCATATTTTTTGACTAGTCAATTAAGTATCCCAATGTTTAGGTTAAGTTTGAGCAGAACTAATTCTATTTTACCTTGAAATAGGTTGAGCCACAAGAGGTTTGGAGGACATTTTATTAATGAAAAGCCTAATATTCGTAAACATAAATTGCAACTTCATATATTTTTATTTTAGGCTTACTTGTAGCAATTTTGCTAAAACTGGGCTCAACTAAAACTGGCTTTAGCCCTAACGTCTACTTGCAGAAATATTGCTTAATTGAAACAAAGTTTTATCTTTATCTGCTATAAACTACTTGATACATAAATCTAAAGAAAATTTTAATAAAAAACCTTTTGGGATGGGTATCCTAAAACTTATTAACTTTAGCTCTATGCTTCGGGAAGCACGTCAAGCCGTTTGTCCTGGCTGCATCTGCAGTCGTTAACACTCACCAAAAGCACAGAGCGGGTACGGTGGGTCACGGCCCAATCTCCCTATTCCATCCGTAGGGAAGGCCTGTGCCTTATAATATTATATATTACTAGCTGTAGTGCGAACTTCGTACTGCCATAAAAATAGGGGCAGGTGGAAGAAGATTCCTCCTAACCCATATGAGAACACTACGCTACGTAACAATACCTAATACATTGAATTTTGGCGCGAAGGCGCATTGTAGATTTCAGAACACTACGTTACAGGTGGACAACCATTATCACTTAAGGATATGAAAAAAAAAATAGATAGTAGCCGATTCTCAGACCCACGGAATATGCATATAAAATTTCATTAAAATCGGTCAGGCCGTTTCGGAGGAGTATTGTAACTGTAGGAAGGCCAAAGGGGAAGATCTTCCTCCGAGCTGGGTGATGGTAGCTCGGGGGCCGCGGCCCGGCTGATGTTGGTCGGGCATCGTATATATGAAGAGTTAGCCTCCGAATTTCATTTGCGCGATGTAGGCTTCCATACTAATATTGATCGCAGTGCAGGTAACGCCATCTCTTGAGGATGGTGAGTAATGATTTCCTCCATCCGTTGTATATATGTGGGGCATATAGATGTCGCCGCCACAGTAACTAACATTGTGACACGAGAATTTTATATATAAGATAGTAGTGGGGACGTTAATAGGCTGATGACGATGGTGTAGGCTGATGATTATAATTGTTTAACACAGCGGCTAGCTCTGGCACCGCGGAGGCTGACTTCGAGCGGCTAGCTGACATCCTCAACAATGTGAAGGAACTGAAATTTGTGTGCCTCGATGTGGCCAATGGCTACTCTCAGCACTTCGTGGAGTACGTGAGACGGGTCAGGGCTGCCTTTCCGACGCATACAATTATTGTGAGTAACTGGTAATTCATTTAAATTAAAGAAAAAATAAATATTGACTGGAGTCTATTTATTGGGTTTAATTGACTGGTATGTTGATATACTTACGCCAAAATTGACGTGAACATGAAAAACTACAGTAGGCATGGGAGTGTTCCAAGTAAATATAACTACAAAATACGTATTTGTAATACCGACATCAGGGTAAGCATCTTTTTAAAAGACCAGGAACATTTGTTACAGGTAGTGATGTGCCGAGTCGTTTTTTTTTGGTATTCGGGTATTTTAGTACTCGTTAAAAAAAGATTCGAATTAAGACTCGAGTCGGAAGACTCGGATAGGTATTCGAGTACTAGCACGAGTATTCGAATACTTTACTAGTCTCGAGTT
This sequence comes from Chilo suppressalis, assembly GCA_902850365.2. Lineage (NCBI taxonomy): Eukaryota > Metazoa > Arthropoda > Insecta > Lepidoptera > Crambidae > Chilo > Chilo suppressalis. Next base: position 17,072,467 of record OU963915.1, read on the forward strand.
ATTTTTTTAATCGGAACTTATAATTCTTCGAGTTTCCTCCCTCCCCGGTCTATATTCTTCAATTTGACCTGAATAGCATGTTTTGACCAAAAAGTCACCTGTAATTGTCTTTTACGACTTTTCGCTGGTAATTGGTCAATGTCATTTGATTGAATTGTAGATGACGATGCTAATACCAAGTCCAAAACAGAACTCTATTATCGCTGTATAAATCAAAGGATGTAATTTTTCAAATGTTATAATAAAATGGTGTTTCTAAAATTAACAAATGTTTTTTACACTCTTTGCACTCCAATTTTTTATTTGTTAAAATATTATTAAAATTTCATACTTCGGATTTTTTCTTCGGAGCCATCCTATCACAAAGTCACTAGTTAAAAAACAGTAAAACTTTACATAAATTCTACAGTTAAACTAGTCCGAGAGTTCGACTAATTATAATAGGTAATTACTTATAAGAACCAAATATGTAATTAAACTTTTGCTAACATCTCATTAAAGTAATCTGCCGAGTAGGAAACATAAACACGTTCAAACCTGCACCGACTCATCAACACTTCACGATACTAACTTCACTGTACGAGTACAACGACTGAGTATTCGAATACCGTAAATACTCGAAACCTGTACTCCAGTACTGTAGATCCGAATACAATATTTCGAGTACTCGAGTACGAGTACGTCAACCTGACTCGGCACATCTCTAGTTACAGGAGAGCTCATGATTTCTTCACCAAAAGTCTTGGGGTCGAATCCCGTCTTACTTTGGGCAACAAGTATAAAAAAGCGTGGGAGAAGGCCGCAATTTATCAATTTAATATTTTTCTACATATACTTGAATTTGAGCGAGGCACTAATGTTTTAATCAATGAACTTCTGATGGGTTCCTTCGATACTTTACAATAAGTTGTTTTAAAGGATGTTTAAATGATATCATAAAATTCTACAATAGTAATTAATATTATCGATTTGCGTCCATTTGCGCGGTGGTCATAAGTAAGCGCTGCATAATTCTTTTTTTGCTTCTACGACGCAAGGGTCAACAAGACCAAGGGGATCGAATATTTGACTTATTACAGATGGAATATGGCGTTTTGTTATATCTTTATTTGTTTGAATATTTATGGTATACGTTAGGTAGTCGCAGTCGCTTACCAAATTTAAGCCTAAGGCATTGTCCTAATACAACGCGATAACGCGATCATCGCGCGTTTAAACGATGCGACCATCGCGCCATCGCGAACTGCGTGTCCTAATAGAACGCGAATACGCGATCACGATTGACACACAGTTTGGTCGGGTTAGCCCTGCCCCTCTCCCCGCTTCCTATCGACGCGACGATCATCGCGGGAACTTCAGTTAGTACACCTGTTCATCATTAATAGGTTTGATTCCGAACTTAGTTCGCGCGAATACATTTATAAACATTTTGATCGCCTATTAGGACACCTATTCTAGATCAATATGTTTGATCGTCGACTCGTACGATAATCGCATCGCTCATTCGCGTTGTATTAGGACAATGCCTAACGTTCTAGAAAGAGAACAGGTTTGACCTCGCTCAGATTTTTTTAAAATATTACTAGAGTCTTTACAAGAATTTTCTTCACCTTCTATTCATTGTTTCAGGCTGGTAACGTAGTGACGGGAGAAATGGTAGAAGAGTTAATTCTATCCGGTGCTGATATAATTAAGGTGAAGTAAACACAATTAATTGTAATAAATTGTAATATAACATGAGCTCGGTGGCGCAAGTGGTCAACACGTTCTGCTGCGATCGTTGAAGTTAAGCAACTTTTGCAGTGGTCTTGGTCACCTGACCAAAAATTTAGTCTCTCGAGCTCTTCACTAACGGCTGTAATTGCAGTCGTCTCTCTTTTTTCTGAATCTTTGCAAATAAATGTTATTAATAAAATCTGATGCTTCTTCTCGCTTAATCTTAGTAAATAACTTTTATTAAATAAAAAATGGGTGCGTGTACTTATGTAGGCGCGTGAGAAGTTATCCTTCTTTGGCATCGTTTAAAATTAGTTTTTAATTGCATGAAATTACAAAAAATAAAGATGTGGTTTTTGGTTCTACTACACCAATGGTCAAGAGATGGCGCTGTAGTCTCTTGAATCGCGCTTTGGTTCCGTTGTTCCAGATTAATAAATACTTTTGATATTATAAATATGAATACCTATAACTGTTACTTTATTACAAAAAATAAAGATGTGGTTTTTGGTTCTACTACACCAATGGTCAAGAGATGGCGCTGTAGTCTCCTGAATCACGCTTTGGTTCCGTTGTTCCAGATTAATAAATACTTTTGATAGGCCTTCACAATGCAGTCGTTAGCACCCACTAAATAGAGATTCTATTTCTATTTTGTTGGTAGATTTTCTTAATGTGCGGTAAACACAAAAGTAACAGCATGAAGTTGGTCGCTTTACCAACTTCATGCTGTTAATTTTTGTGTTACAGTGATGCGCGCGCATCTTAAAATTTCACTCATCATTTTTTCATAACGCGCCTAAAGAAGTATAACTTCAAAAACTTTTTTTGCTCACTCTACCTATTTCGTTTGAATTGACAGCTATGACATCACAATATGGCGCCCAGTCGGTCCTATTCTTAATTGAATCGCATTATACCGTATCTTCTCTTTTTGTTTTAATCTAAGACGCCCATGATAGAAAAGCTGATATTTTTGTGTTCCCAGGTTGGAATTGGTCCCGGCTCGGTGTGTACTACCCGCATCAAGACGGGCGTGGGGTACCCGCAGCTATCGGCCGTCATCGAGTGCGCGGACGCAGCGCACGGACTTAAAGGACATATTATTTCGGTAAATATGCCTTATGATGTACAATCCGGCAAACTCCTTGTGAATCGACCATAGACAAGGAAGCCTTATTCTGCGCAATTTTTTGTGTCTGTGGTTTTGCTCAATAAGTTTACTGCTGATATCTTGCCTAAATCTATATTTAAAAAACTCAAAGGTGACTGACTGACATAGTGATTTATCAACGCACAGCCCAAACCACTGGACGGATCGGGCTGAAATTTGGCATGCAGGTAGATGTTATGACGTAGGTATCCGCTAAGAAAGGATTTTGATCAATTCTACCCCACTAGTATGAAATAAAATTAATTGTGGTAGAGGAATTAGATCCTCAAATAGGGTTCTGGCTATGTGTTTATTAATTTAAGTATAATATAGGAGAGAATATGTAGCGTTCTGTTTTGTATCACGAGTTAAGTAGTTTTTAAAATGGGAATATAATCTCGAGCGCTTCAGAAGTCCAGCAGTGGTGCAGCATCGGCAGCACCCACCAATTCACGCTGGCTCTTTCTTCATATTTCATTCAAGAAAAGTAAAAATATATTTATTCAAATTGGATTGGATGTATAGTAAAACTCTTTTGAATCGATGAAAATCGTTTTTACCTACTACTCGTTCTTGGACTTTTTAGCTGCGGAGAAAGAGGATCGAAAAAAATCCACAACATTAAAAGATAAATGTAACAACATTTACAAAATATTATGTTGTTACAACTTCAATACAATCATGATTTATTTCATATTGAATACCTGATGGAATGATTCGAACAGTTCACATCCTAGCATTTTTGTATCTAATGTGTCGTAATTTTTGTGTCGAATCTGGCAGGGTGCTCTAAACTGAAACTTAAATTTGACAACAGTGTATCCTGACTGATTTTAAATCTTGTTTAAGTTTAAAGAATCCTGCCTTATAGACATCATTTTGGAATAAGCTTTTTTATAGTATGTTTGACTCCTGGATATTGCATGAAACATTCATAGTTGAAAAAGCAATCTTGTTTTCTTTCTAATGTTAATGATGGGTCATGACCCGCACTCCCTATTCCATCCATAGGGAAGGCCTGTGTCCCAGCAGTGGGGACATTAATAGGCTGATAATGATGATGTTTACAGGACGGTGGCTGTACGTGTCCAGGCGACGTAGCGAAGGCTTTCGGCGCCGGCGCAGATTTCGTGATGGCGGGTGGCATGTTCGCCGGTCACGACCAATGCGGAGGAGACGTGGTCACCAAGCCTGATGGGAAGAAAGTCAAGCTGTTCTACGGAATGTCTTCCTCGACGGCCATGCTCAAACACTCGGGTGGCGTGGCGGATTATAGGTCGGCTGAAGGTAACAAGATTTAATACAAAAAAGATGCGTACGAATTTTAAATAATGTGGACATAATGGAAAGCTGCAGACCACATTTTGCTGAACTAAAAATTCTAACTCTCACTTCACTCTATATTTTTGAAATTTGTAAGTTTGTAAAACAAAATCCTCCTTATTTCCCCAAAAACAGGACTGTTCTAGTACATGTATAAATTTGAGATACAAAGATAGCCTTACCCTCATCAAGTCTTAAAATCCATAGTAAACGCAATTAAATTTTATAACAAATTACCTAAATATATAACCGTAGAACAAAACGTTAAAAAGTTTGCACAAATATTAAAACAATATTTATGGAAAAAAAACCTTCTATATTATGCAAGAGTTTTTTGTTGAAAGATAATTGTAATCTTAAATTTTAATGTGATTGATTATAATTATGTGTATTTTGTTTATTTTATGTATACTGATATTGTAGTGCTCTTACAGGTTTCATGTTTGGATCTGACACTAAATCTTAAGAACTTGTAATAACCACTTAAAACAATAAATACATATATTGAATTGAATTGAAAAAAAAATATGAAGGAAACGAGACCATATAAGCGAACATTTCCCCCTCAAATTATAACTTGCCTCCTTACACTGCTATACTCAAACATTCTGTGTGGTGGCTGACTTATGTTTTTTTTGTCGTCATGGCCCAATCTTCCTATTCCATCCATAGGGAAGGCCTGGTCAGTGCCGTCTTTGACCTATTGGAGGCCTTGGGCATATTAGGATGACCCCCGTTTGGTGATCTAACAAGAACTAGGGACTTTGTATTTGTGATCTGAGGTGCCCACCTAACGATCACGGGGCCCTGGGCACTTGCCCAAAGAGCCCACTGGGAAAGACGGGTCTGTGTGTGGTGGCTGACTCATGGTTCTTTTTGTCGTCATGGCCTAATCTTCGTATTCCATCCATAGAGAAGGCCTGTACCCCAGTAGGGGGGACATTAATAGGCTCATGATGAGTGTCACTCTGCCCATTCTTTATGTCTATGGAGTGGTATATAGACTGTTTTTCTCTTCCTAGAGAACTGTCGATTTATGCGGGGGTTACTCAGTCAGTTTATTATGGATTTCTTGACATGTATATGTGATGACGTATGACGATTAATTGACATGTTTAAATGGAATTAATGTTTTGTTATGATTAACAATAGTGTGACCAATTACAATCTTTATATATATATTTTTCTTCTGTGAGTGTGTATGTCACTGAACTTCTCTTAAACGACTGGACCGATTTTGATGAAATTTTTTGTGTGTGTTCAAGGGGATCTGAGAATGGTTTAGATTCACAATTTTGTCCGCTGGACAACCCCTATTTTTTTAGGGCGGTACGAAGTTCGCTGGGTCAGCTAGTATTAATATAAAATAATTTGATATTTGCATGCTAATTTAGCGAATCATGTTTGAGCACCATATGTATTGTAACATCTTTTTATTTTACCATGTTTCCTGTAAATAAATATGAATATGAATATGAATATGAATATGAATATGAATATGAATATGAATATGAATATGAATATGAATATGAATATGAATATGAATATGAATATGAATATGAATATGAATATGAATATGAATATGAATATGAATATGAATATGAATATGAATATGTTGTTTGTCTCCAGGTAAAACGGTGGAGGTTGAATACCGCGGCGACGTGGGCGCCACCACGAAGGATATCCTAGGGGGCCTGCGCTCCGCCTGCACATATGTGGGAGCCGCGCGACTGAGGGAGCTCCCGCGCCGGGCCACCTTCATACGGTGCTGTCGGCAAGCCAACGATACCTTCTCATAAATTGTACTGAAAATACCGGCCAGTGTGACGTCACTACACCGGTCAGTATGACGTCACTACACCGGCCAGTGTGGCGTCACTATACCACAGTGTGGCGTCACTATATCAACCAGTGTGACGTCACGCCGCCTACATACAGTGCTGCAAGCAGACCAAAGACACCTTCTCTTAAAGTAATCTACTTTAATAAGCAATCTGGTAGAGTGAGATGCATTGTTCAACAACTACACCTTCGCATAAATTAATTCGCCTTCAACGGCCAACGGCAGTCCTTCTGCTTCTGTTCACAGCATGAGAAAGTAAGATTCATTGTTCAACGATGCCTTTTCATAAACTATACCAGCCAGTGTGACATCGTTTCACCTGAAGGAACTATACGCCACGCTACCTTTATACGGTGCTGCCGGCAGGCCAACAACACCTTACTTAAACTAGTCTACTTGTATAGGCAGTCTCGTAGTATAAGATGCATTATTTGATTAGTAGATTCGAGTGTATGAAGAGATACACTGTGCCAGCCAGTGTGATGTCATTACACCGGCCAGTGTGAAGTACCAATACCGGCCAGTGTGATGTCATTACACCGGCCAGAGTTATGTACCTACACCGGCCAGTGTGATGTCATTACACCGGCCAGTGTGATGTCACTACACCGGCCTTAGTGATTTTTTTCTTTACACCGGCCAGTGTGATGTCACTACACCGGCCAGTGTGATGTACCAATACCGGCCAGTGTGATGTCATTACACCGGCCAGTGTGATGTCACAAACACCGGCCTAAGTGATTTCATTACACTGGCCAGTGTAATGTCACTACACCGGCTAGTGTGATGTCACTACACCGGCCAGTGTAATGTCACTACACCGGCCAGTGTGATGTACCAATACCGGCCATTGTGATGTCATTACATCGGACAGTGTGATGTCACAAACACCGGCCTTAGTGATTTCATTACACCGGCCAGTGTAATGTCACTACACCGGCCAGTGTGATGTCACTACACCGGCCAGTGTAATGTCACTACACCGGCCAGTGTGATGTCACTACACCGGCCTTAGTGATTTTTTTCTTTACACCGGCCAGTGTGATGTCACTACACTGGCCAGTGTGATGTACCAATACCGGCCAGTGTGATGTCATTACACCGGCCAGTGTGATGTCACAAACACCGGCCTTAGTGATTTCATTACACCGGCCAGTGTAATGTCACTACACCGGCCAGTGTGACGTTCCTACACCGGCCAGTGTGATGTCATTACACCGGCCAGTGTGACGTCACTACACCGCCTAGTGTGATGTAACTACACCGGCTAGTGTGATGTCACTACACCGGCCAGTGTGATTATAATTTAAATAGTTATAAATTACATTTTGCTACTAATTTTCTATTAGACCCAAAGTTGCTCGAACTTTGCATCTCACTATCCAAAAAAGTATTGTAACAGAAACAAGATTAGATAGAAAATTTATTAAAAATAACCACGTGTAGCCATCATAGCTTCGTGCTTGCGAGATCGCACAAATCTTTAATATAAAATAGATAATTATTGTTAAATGGGGATTTTACTCTGAGCATTTTATACTAAGATGATGTTTCAAATATGTATATCCAAAAGGCCTTAGATACGTGAGATTTTTTCTCGACTCAATTTCAGTGAGACAACGCTATACCAAGTATACAGCACCATCTGTCTTTGACAACTGCTTTTGGATCGTGTTTGAAATACAGTACAGCAGGGTCGTAGCTAGGGGAGAGTGGCATTATGGGGTAAAGCTTTTCCTTAAAATACCTTAATACGGGGCGGCAAGCTGCGAAATGGGACGCCCATGCTTATGCCCTACCTGTTATTATCACTGCCCTATCGTAAAGCCCCGTACAGGGCCGGAATTAAGGTATGACAGACAGAGATATAAAAAACAGGGGGGTGGTGCAAATCGCTAGTGGTATAGTCCACATTTAGGGGCCCTACCCCTTTGTTGCCCCAGGGCCCTCTCACCTCTAAATCCGGCCCTGGCCCCGTATTAATTTAGCTAAAATATTGCAGCTGGTGCTAAACTAGTGTTTCTTTATAGTAAATAGATAATTAATTAAATAGTGAAGATGGATAAATGACGTGTCAGTTATCTACCAAAAGTTTTGATTAATGAGGGCTATCGCGTATAAATCCGCCGCTAGAGGTGCTTGTGTAGCGTGAAGTCTCAGAATTGTCAAATGTTATTGCTTGTGAGTTGACTACACGGGTTTATTTCTAATTAAAATAATTTTGTGAATATTTGGTAATAACTCGGCTTAAATATTAGCAAATATGAGTTAAGTGTCAATGAATGTGTATTTAAAAGCGGAGCTAAGAAAAAATATTATGTCCTGCTTTTATCGAAACAAAACGGACTCATCACTGTGGCATGGCCGATTATGTTTAAGATATGGTTCTTTTGTATTAAAATATGATTTCAATGTAAACTTTAATTTAACGCGCGTATTAATCAACTTTAAAAGTTACAATTCAGGAGCTCACTCAACAGTGTCGCCATCTGGTGAGACAGAAAACGGTAGCCCTCATTGTTGTGTGTTACATTTAAACGCGATGATGAAAATGTTAAAACAAAGATCTAGTTGTACTTAGTATGCTACGCCCAATATTTACATCTTCGCTTTTTTTTGAATAATTATACTATACCTATATCTGTCATTGTTTTTGTCAAATTTTGTAAACAATTTATTTCATCAAAATAGGTTTATAATATTTTAAACCGAAACTTTAATTACATGACGCATTATAATTTTAATTGTTATTAAAAATCCAGCCCTGATCAACAACAAGCATCGGTGGCACACAAGGGCGGATCCAGCTTTGGCGTCAGGGGGGGGGGGGGACATATAGTGGTCAAGTCACAGTGGGTACAGATGGACCCAGCCCGGGGGGGGGGGGGTCATGACCCCCATGACCCTCCCCCTGGATCCGCCCTTGGTGGCACAGTGGTAGTAAGTTAACCTACTACGTGGGTTTTCCGGGTTCAATTCCCATTCACTTCACTTACATCGTGAATTCTTACAACCACACTAATTTTTTTAACGCTCCATGCAGCGTTATTATGTTATCCAAATTCAACTTTTAACCATCCGGGTGGAGTGTGGTTTAGTGAAACGATAATACGCGTTTATCTGGTTATACTTTATTTCAAAAACTTAACGGTAGCACACGAGCGCGGCTAGGGATGAAACGATACGAGTAACTAAGTACTCGATACTTTTCTTTCGATACCAAGTACTTTTGGCATTGATACTTTAGAACTGAGTAATAAGTAGTATCGTAAAGTATCGTACTTGTGTCGGTACTCGGTCGGTCATTCACTGAGAAGTATCAAAATACCCAAAGGCAGATTGTTTACTCTATGGTAATGTGTCTAGTTGGAATTTTTATATCGCGAACGCATCTATTCTACTGCTCAGTTGACAGCCATTGGGTACCGTACCCTTACGTATGATTTATATTTATTCCAATTTTTCAGTCAGTTATTCGTTCATCGCTTGGTATGAGCCGTTATTTTGTTTTCGTCAAATTAAAACTGTGACTGTGTAATTGTAATATCGTTCGTCAAAATTTATCGATACAAGTAAGTATCGATACTTTTCTTTCGATACCGAGTAGGCATCGATACTTTATGACCGATACAGTATCGAGTAAAAGTATCGATACCTAAATGGTATCGTTTCATCCCTAAGCGCGGGAGAATCACAGCACCGCGCGTGGCTTTAGGTTATCGAATCCCGGCCAATGATTGACTCCATCGCGCATGCGTTGGCGCAAGTGACGCTACCCGAAATGTTCCCCCACGCGTCCCTTCAACGGTCAATATCTTTCCTTTGAGCCGGAGGGAGGCACATACACGCCACAAACTAGATTTAATATTTCGTTTTGTGAGTTTTATTTCACAAACTTACATTACATTGAGTAGATTTCAAATGTTCAAACATCATAATTTTGAATGGTCACAAAAAAATCGCACTTTCAGCACACGTTATTAAATGGTTCTATTGTTTTAAGTAGGTAATTAACTGTACTTCCAGAGACATTTATCGGCCCACCCAGCATTTTAAATTTTGACGGTCTCTAGCTTAAACTGAATGTTACATTGAGCAAAAAGTTATTACATACGCAGTTTTGAGGCTGATCTATCACACTTATAAGTGTCGCCGCACACGGGCCACACGCCACAGCCACAAACGTCGCCACGAGAAGCTAGAAGCGGCTACTAAAGTGGCTGAAGCGCGTGACAGCGGCGGACTAAGGCAAGGGAGAGAGGGGTGGGGAATCACGCGAGTGACGTGTAGCGACGTTTTGTATCGGCGCATTAAGTGGCCGGTGCGGGCCACAAGAAGCGAGCAACGACGATTTGTAGCGTGTGGCGGCCACCGGCGTAACGTGTGTGGCGAGTCCATATAAAATGTATGAAAACTACAAGAAATATGCCGGTGGCGGCGTTTTGTGGTTGTGGTCAGTGGCCCGTGTGTGGCGACACTAAAGGTGAAAGTTTGTGAGTGTGTATGTTTGTTACTTATTCGCGTCTAAACGGCTGCAGCAATTTTAATAAATTTATTTAAGTATGGAGTAAGCTGACACCCTGGATTAACACATGGCTACGTCACGGTAATATTATAATATTAGCCATATTACCGTGGCTACGTTTTACTGCGGGGAAATCGATGAAAATTAATTTTCCTTAATAAACCGCCGGTCACACCGCGGGGCACGGCTAGTTAATCATATTTTCGTGTTTTCAAAATTATTGCTCAACCCTAAACATATACTTTTGCTACAGCCCATTGAAACTTATAACACTAAGGCCCGCTTCATAGAAAGATTCTCAGTAATGAATCAAATCTTGAGCATAGATAGAAAGGAATGTCGCTATTATATAGCACATAGCGACATCCCTTTCTAACTGTATGTTATAAGTAAAGATCAACACTTAGTTGTCATTTTGTAATACGGGCCTAAGTGGGCCGTTAGATGTGTCCGGGAGTTTATTATTTCGCAAAAGTGTAATAAGTGTTTTAAGTGATAATTCACTCGCGATGTTTATTCGCTTATTACTTGAGCTACCTATATACACATATTGGTGTCGATTCTGGCACGATTCTCCAAACTTTTAACATCAGTCTCTCCTTTTTATTCTGTATAGAGAATGACAAGGATCAGTGCCGTCTTTGACCTATAGGGGGCCCTGGGCATATTAGGATAATGGGGCCCCTATGACCCCCGTTTGGTGATTTAACAGGAACTAGGGACTTTGTATTTGATCTGAGGATAGGGGCCCCCTATCGATCGTGGGGCCTGGGCACTTGCCCATAGTGCCCACTGGGAAAGAGGGGTCTGACAAGAATACACTGTTGTCAATTTTAAGTTTAGGTTTAGAAAATCGCCAGAATCGACAGCAGTTTTTATTTTATGATTCAATGTAGAACAAATTTAGTTTTAAGTGTTTTTTTAAGGTATTAAGTACTTAATAAGAATTTATCAAGACAACAATGATGGTTATTCCAATTTGTTTTTAATTACGCACATAGAAAATAGACATTAAACTAATTTATAAAGCTAGCTAGGAATACATTACAGAATTTCGGGTTGTATATGTCGTAAGATTATTATAAAAATAAATCTAATTATCACGAATATCCTAGGGATTCTGCGAAAATGGGAGTCGCCACAGTGAGATTACGAAAATAATCGTTGGCATATTATAAATATTCCTGTGTTTTGGGTTCTTAGTTTAACACTAAGTTAAACATTGTGACCAAGGGCGGATCCAGCTCTGGCGCCAGGTGGGGGGGGGGGGGTCATATCGTCGTGGTCAAGTCACAGTGGGTACAGATTGTGAAGTGGGTACAGATGGACCCAGCCCAGGGGGGGGTCATGACCCCCATGACCCCCCCCCCCCCCTCTGGATCCGCCCTTGATTGTAACCATGACGCGCAAGCCGAGCAAGCGTAGCGAGCGTACCGAGGCCACAGCGGTGACACTCTCTATACGTGAGAGTTAAAGCGTCAGTGCGCTAGGGTTGAACTTGAAATTTAGACTTGTGCCAATGAATATTCATGCATAGTAAGTTATTAAATGTAAACTGATTCAAGGATACTGTGGTAAATAATGAAGGATAGGTTTGATTTTATAATAAATTTTTAATCTTTTGATGTAGGTACTATAACAAATTGCTAACTTTTATATATTTTCTACTTTTTCGATTCGTTTTATAATTCTTATTATTATCTAAATAATAATAAGATTGCGTAGCGTAGTCAGTCCGTGCGTGCAATAATGCAGTGCAACGCTATTATTTTACTATTTCGCTTCTGCCATGCCTTCGGTCACGGTAATAATATCATACAGTATTCTATCTTCATACAAACGGTCGGAAAGCGAGTCATACCTACGCCACTCGAGTTCGATGTGCTCTCGGCGGGCACCCAATCGCAATAGCGCCGCCGCGCCGCAACGACGACCGAACGGTCTGAATTGTTTTTTATGCAGTTAGCCGTGCTTAAACGTGCGTTTTGTATTGTAAATATTTGATTTAATTAAGTAGATACCTACATAATTTAGTATGGAAAGAACAAACGACGATCAATATCGTACAATAGCACAATTGCTGTTTTTGGTTGCTTGAACTCTTCAATAACACACCCAGAGATATCATTTTTTAAATTACCTGAAATATTGGAAAGGTGTCTTACCTTTATAGAATATTTTCTATATACCTATCTACTAGTACGTAATTTGTTTCCAATATTTAGGTATTTCGGTTTTTCCATCGGGCAAAATATCTGGAATAATATATAAATAAGTGATTAGGATGAAAAAAGAGACAAACGAGTAATCTACCTACACTCGCGTTAAAAACAAAACTACATAAAATACTGTAGGCTGGCGGCCCTACCGCGTGCCAACGCAGCGCTCGGTCGTAGGCATTTATTTTCAAGGACAGGGCGGAGTCACAATACTGTATAGATAATATTACCGTGCTTCGGTCGAGGCAGTCGGCGACTGCCTCTCCACGCCGAGCGCCGCGCAACGCCCCCGCGCACCACCAGACACCCACACATAGCCGCGGGCGATTTTACGAGCACACATGCTTAAGTGTCGCTTCTTTTCGCGTAGTGTATATATTCTGTGCCGAGGCAGCGGCCGGCGAAACGCCAGAAAAAAAACACGTTAACAGTAGGATAGAGCAATGTCATCGCCATTTTCTTGTCGCCATTGTCCGCCCTTTCGTAAATTTTCTAGGATTTTCACGAAAATTCGATCCAAGCCGACGATTTTTTTTGCAAACTTACAAAAGTGATTTATTGTTTTCCTTAATATCCTATTGCTTGTATGAGAAACGTGATCGCCATACTGTCTAATTATCTGCGTTTTCCCATATCCCTAGGATTTTCGCGAAATTTTATTTTATCTAACCATCTTACGACACATATAATGTGGAATTTACAACCTGCCTTATCTACTTTATGCAAGCAATTGAATTAACCTCATTAATGTTAAATTAAATTGAAGTCTTTTAATTATAAAAGACTTGAAAGTTTTAAGTAAATAGTGTCGTTGTAGATCTGTTTAATGAAATCAGGTTCTTTTAAGGGGAACTGAATTGAAAATTTTGCATTTTGATTGTATGTTTTCTAATCTAGAAATTGAGTGGAATAACTTTCTTTTTTCAGCATAGCCCATCGAAAAACTATTTTCATTACTTAAGGCTTAATTAGTTATTAAGTAGGTATCTGCTATTTTGTATTCAATTTCTTCAACTCATGTTCTACTATAGATCAGTTATCGTTTGCCTGGCAATCTTCTTGAGCATCGACCAAAGACAAGGAAGAATGTGCATTAGCAATCTTACATACAAAAACGTGTACTGCGCAGGTTTTATTTGTCTGTGGTTTTGCTGTAGAAGTTTTCTCGGTACCTATATCAGCAGGCCAATTATGCTCGCTAATTGTGATATTGTTTTGATGTCAATTTCACATTACGTATATTATACTCTCCGAATAATGCGATATCAAAATGACATCGACTAGACATCATCTTATGCGTATTCTTTAAAATGATATCAACTTTACAAAGAAACTAGCTGACCCAGCGAACTTCGTACCGCCATAAATAAAAAAATTAAAAAAACATTGTCCAGCGGACAAAATTGTGAATCTAAACCATTCTCAGATCCCCTTGAACACACACAAAAAATTTCATCAAAATCGGTCCAGTCGTTTAAGAGAAGTTCAGTGACATACACACTCACAGAAGAATTATATATATAAAGATTTGAAGACTCATTTCTTTGTTGTCGCACTATCCGTATATGGAATGCTCTGCCCGCTCACGTGTTCCCTCCCTCTTACAACCTGGGATCCTTTAAAAGAGGCGTGAAGAAGCAAATGCAGGCCGGCAGGGTGAGGATGGCTGGTGTGGCAGGTAGAACTGCTGTATCAGCTATCATCGCGTCTGGACTTCACCCGCACTTAACATCAGGTGGGGTGGAGTCATTTGTCGGACCTATCTATAAAAAAAAACTTAAATGCGTATTACGTTCAACTTTTTGACGTAAAACAGTATCGCATAAAAGTCAAAAATGTGATACAGGCTATGATATTGATATGATCTTGATGTGATATTGATGTGACATAGGAATGTTTCATAATACCATTTAAAAACTTGGCATCAACATCATATTGACATCACATTAGGATTATATCACTAAAGCATAATTGACCCGCTGTTATTATGAATTTGTGAAAGAGATCTTTAGTTTTATTTAAGTGTACCTACCTACTTTAAACCATAAATTACCTAATAGGTATTTTAAGTATATTGTGTAAAGTAATCAAAAATATAAAACATTATTTTTCTCTTGGATTTAAATGGAAATAAGCTTCGTTTTAATTATTTTATTCTTTCTTTTGTAGAACTTAATCCATGAGAAGTTTTTTTTTATAGACAATGAACTGTATTTTATTAAATAATTATTTTTTAGAATGTTCATTTTTGCTAGGTACCTTCTGTAATGATACGTACGCACATTTATTATTATTTACAATTTATAAATGCGGAAATATACTTATCTGTCGTGTTGTGTCGTGACGCGTCAGAGAGTTTTCGGTTGTTGACGGCGTACTCGCTCTAACCGCACTAAATGTGTGAAACCGATAGCTCTCTGACGCGGCACGACACAACACGACAGATAAGTATATTTCTGCATTTACATTAGTTTGATGTAGCTGTATTGTTTATTTTTTGGTAGGGTGGAAAAAAGAATTGGAATGGTTTTATAAAAAAAGATTTGATTTCCCCACATAGCGATAAATTAACAAAAATGTTCCAAAAAAAACTACAGTCATATTATAGCGTAATAAGCTTGATTAGGTGCTAATTATGGAGGTTAGAGAGAAGAAGAACGATCGCTGTAGAAAATAGTGTCCCAGAAATATGGACAAAATAAGTGAGGCGCTGCGATCGATAAGTTATCTCAATAAAAGCGGGCTTTATAAAAATGTGTACCACATTCAACTAACTTCATCTACTTGTACTCATAAGCAGCTGACTTCACAGATACTACTTACCGACGGCAGCGCGGCTGGTGGCTGAAAAATGAACTATAAATTCTATAAATTTTCAGGGCGAGGCGGGCTAACGCTTTAGCTCGTAGCGATCGTTCTCCTTCTGTCTAACCTCCATGGTGCTAATAAACAACTTTAAAATTAATAAATACAATTCTAATTTCTTTATTTTCCTTTTCCAAAGTTTTATTTTATATATTTATTATATGAAAATGTTTTGATTCAGTGATTTTTCCTACTATGATTATTATTAATCAAGTGGGTCACGCATCCGCTTGCGTTGTTATTGTATTGTAAATGTTTTATTTAAAAGACGATGAAAATGTTTTTTTTAGATGTAATATTCAATAAATTATAATTATTATTACAAATCTTATGTGCTTTCTTATTAATATTCCTAAAAAACTTTAAGAAAAATTTAAATTATTTTATACAACTTATACTCATAAACGTTAAGAAAGTTTAAATGGTGAAAAAAGCCATCTTTTTGGTTTTCCTTATATATTTTGCTGTTGTAAATTTTTCATATGATAAAAATATCGTAGTTATTAATACTATACGATACTACAGCCAATAAACTGTTTTTTTCTGATTCAATTTTCTAAGTATGTTAGGACATCATCTCACATCGACATCGTGTATACCAAGTTAGTGCAATATAAAAAAATATGGGTGCGTGTACATAAGTACGCGCGTGAGAAGTTATACTTCTTTTTGGAATTATTAAAAAATAGTTTTTAATTGCATGCAGATAATTAATTACAATAAGATAATAAAAGGATTGGAAAAGGATAGTCAACGCAGTCAATAAAGTTCAGTTTTAATTTGAAAAATTTAATAAATAATCAAAATATTCAATTTAAATCACTACTGAATTTAAGTTATTAGTCCATATGTAATTAGCACTTGTAAGTAACTAAAACACGTTGTGTCTATATAGAAACTAGAAACATGTGGATAAATATTATAAATATGAAAACAGTGATCAGAGGCGACGAGCGTGCCAACATTGTTTTTGACAACGCGATCATCTTATGGAGCTCCGTGGATCGTTCAAAGTACCTTTCGAACAGATGTCTAATAATGGTGGATTATTAACCACTAAGTGGTTAATATACCACCATTATTAGACACTAACATCATAACGCGCCCGCAGTCAACTTCATGGTGTTACTATTGTGTTACAGTGATGCGCGCGCATCTCGAAATTTCACTCACATGATTTTTTCATAACGCACCCGCGGCTAACTTCATTGTTACTTTTGTGTTACAGTGATGCGCGCGCATCTTAAAATTTCACTCTCATAATTTTTTCATAACGCGGCTAAAGAAGTATATTTTCAAAAACTCAATTTTAAATATCTACGTTATTTGTTTATCAGTTCTAGCTTAACAGAACGTAGGCTGAGATTTTAAACTACAATACAATGGCTGAAAATTTTAATGGAATCTCCTGCAAGTGATCAAATTTACTGAATTCTGAAATCAAGATTGTATACTGAGTAATGATTTTAACAGAAGTAAGTACTTGGTTATTGAAATTGTGATAACTTACAAGGGGGCAAAAAAGATATTGTATGACATTCTACTGCCATTCAAGGCACTCGAGTTCTTCATACAGTCTTATCACACCTGACAGTCGTGCAGAGCGCGTTTCCGTTTGACAGACAGAAGCAGTAATTACAATCCACCTTGTAGGAGAAACCTTTCGGACAAGGGCTTCCATTCTGCTGTATCGGGACTATATCGATGGAAATCGGATCTTCTGTCTTTTTAACGCACTCGTAAGACGTGCACTTCACCGTCTTCCCGTCCAAAAGACAAGTGCAGGTGTTACAATCCTTCTTATATACATGTAGCGGTTCGCAATAACCATGCAACGAGTTCAAATCGTCAGTGCGAGATTCTTCCAGAGCCTTCTTGCCTTTGCACGATGGATTCACGTGACACAGTTGAGTCTTTAATCCGTTCACATCGCTGCAGGTGCATATCAAACAGTTCAGCTCATACATGGTTCCTTTGACGCAATCCTTGTGGATCACGCTTTCGACACTGAACGATCTCTCGCAGTCCTTCAAAGTGCAACCGAAGAATTTGTTCCCCCCAATCTCACCACAATAGCACGTGTTGCAATCCTTTTTGTACAAATATCCTGGTGTACAATCCTCCTCTGTGAACTCCAAATCGCTCTCTGTGATACTTTCCGGAATTTTTATCTCGTCCAGCGCCTTCTCTCTTAGATGAAGACAATTTTTGACGGAGCAGTACGCCATACCCGATTTGTCGCAATAGCACAAATTACAGTCCCTACTGAACGTCTGACCTGGTTTCACGTGGCTGCAGAACGATTGATGTTTCTCTATGGAGATCTTAAAGTTGTCCGTACAACTACTACAGAGGAGTCGGTTGTTTCTGAGACATTTGCAGTTTTGGCAGCCGATTTTGTATTTTAAATCGGGCTCACAATCAGCATAAATTTCGACGGCGTGTTCTATGACCGCTATATCTTCTGATTCTGATGGCTCTTCTATTGTCAGGACGGGATCGTTTTTGGTGCATTTTCTTTTAGTGCACAATTTAGAGTCCAACTGTCCATTTGTAGGGCAAAAACAGACGTTGCAACTGACTAGATACAGTTTGGTTTGAAGACATTCTTGTCCGTTGGCTGATGACACACCGGAGACTTCGACTTCGTGTAGAATTCTGAAGATGTCTCTGCAGACAGGGTTTGGCCAGTTGCCGTCTTCGTTGCAGACGCACAACAGACTGCCCCTGCGGTAAGGTACCAGGGGTTCGCAAGCCGTATTAGTGCTCCTCCATGCACCGTGACCTTCCATACCGGGGTCAAATTCTTCGATTATATCTGCATGACAGAAAACAATATATTATTTTAAATTTTGTTTCATTATCCGATCTACCATTCCCTAGCTTCTTTAAAATATACAAGTCGAGGATATTTTTACACTACGTACGACTCTACCTGATGTTGAGTGAGAATAGAATAGTCGGATTGCACATTAAGCTGATCTAAAGAAACGTGTATTGCTCCAGCTTCCGTCATCATATCGGCCTGAACCGAATCATCTACCCCGTGGAGACCTTTTTTTTTTATAACACAGGTAAAAAATCTTTTTACAGACGACGGCGCCTTTAAGAGGCACACCGTGGAACGGACCTCACACCTGGCTCCCGCAAGTCTTACGGACCTCCCAGTGTCTGACCACCGAGGACCCCGTAACTCTTGCGGGCGCTTTACACCATAACATCCGCTAAAAAAGTCCTGCGAATACCTTCTGATCACCGAGGACCCCGCAACTCTTACGGGCGCTTTACAGCATAATATCCGCTAAAAAAAAAATGGTTGCCTGTAAAGTCGGTTTTACGGGCGAAGATTTTACGTGACAACGTCTTTTTCTCGGTAGAATATTTATTGATATGAATATAATTAAATTGCACAATAGGAACAAGGAATTGAATGAAAATAAGAATTGCACAAATTTTAACTATAGAAATATATTTTGTTTACTAAAACATTGTACATGTAAACTTAAACTTAACACGAGAGACTCATCGTAACGTTACCGAGCGTTACACTTTTTCATAAGTGACTCCCAGCCGCAACCTAATTTAAGACGTTGTCACGTCAAAAATCCTGCGAATACCTTCTACACTGCTTAATGCGAAGCCGACCCCGTGGAGACATAGGATATGCTCGTCGAAAACGCAACACCAGCAAAGATATTGTTCGTCACTTTCCCTTTTCACGGTTTCCCAGCACATCTCAACAAGTAAAACATGTTCTATACATATTTTTCGTACAACTGTCATGTTTTTTTTTTCTTTTAAACGGAAGTGAATGCAAGTGATACCTCACCATTGAAATGTCCGAACATGTCCACCTCCGAGCAAGCCCTGGCATCGCACGTGTACTCTGATCTCTGGTTGCAGCGGCACCAGTTGCAGTCGTTGAGCACGCGGGAGTTCGGTTGGCATTTGCCCCGCCATTTCACCTCCGCCACCGCTGAAATAAATAACATATTTATATGTAATGATAATAGAATATTCATGTAGCAGAAAAATTTTAGAACTTAGTTCCTTTTCGGACGGTATGGTGGATAAATAAAAAAAACGAACGTGCTTATGACCACACGACTGAAGTAAAATTTCTTTAGCTCCATCTGTATGTATATATATGTGTATATATTTCTTCGCATCATAGGTAACCCACATTGTGGGTTACCTATGATGCGAAGAGATGGCGCTGCCTTGCAGCTTAAGAATTGCTAGAGGAATTTCGACGCGGTCCGTGAAAGCCCGTGGCTTTAGCATAATTGATCAGTGCATTCGCCCGGATTGCGAAGGGTTCGAGTCCCGTCTGCTGCGTGGTCCGCGTGGATTTTTTTCTAGTTATATTTTCTTTAGATTCAACAAACATATTATGAAAACTAGTGGCCCGTCCTCGCTACGCTTCGGTGTAGAGCTGAAGTGTAGACTACAGTTTTTGTTCTCAGGCTTGTATTATACACAATGACATTCATCTATGATTCTTCTTATACCTGCATGCAAAGTCTCAGCCCGATCGGTTTAAAATTTCATACAAACTTTCATTCCCTATTTTATCTTCTTGGGGGTGGAATTGATCAAAATCCTTCCTTAGCGGATACCTACGTCATAACATCTACCTGCATGCCATATTTCAGCCCGATCCGTCCAGTGGTTTGGGCTGTGCGTTGATAGATCACTATGGCAGTCAGTCACCTTTGAGTTTTATATATAAAGATATTTGTTACGTCACCGTAAACTGACGATATGAGATGTTGTTGGGACTGCACTATACAACATAATTCAGGCGTCAGAATAAGTTTTCCTTGGTGTAGCAGTGAATAGGTACCTTCACCAATCCTTTATAATATATCAGAAAATTCACGATCATCCGAGTTATCTCCAGTACTCACTCGCATGTTTATAGTCAAATGCACCGATTGTATGTCACGCCACAAATAAGAGCTTTTCAGGCAAGCCCTAACCTCATCAGCTCGGGTTCCCCGTGGTATTTTACCGGTAAGGTTTGTCGGAAATTACCACAAAATAAAACTGTGATACCGCCCATTGGTTGATCATTTTGTCTTATCTGTTACACAAAAATAAATTCTTATAGCATGATTCAGTATTCAAGTGCGACGGCGCGATGGCTTATTTCATGTATAAGTTTGGTGTTTCTATACCGATTTCTATGATTCTTTTTTTATTGAATAGGTAATAATGTAAACTTTTTTAAATTAGGGATGAGTGAGAGTATTATAAACGTAAGAGTAAACAAATATAATCAGAATGCTCCGAACTGCTAAGCTATCAGGAGTTACACGTGTTATTGTAAGTCAACCATAAAAGATAGACATATGCTGTTGCGGGATGTTTTTTAGAAAAAATTATGTAGAATATTTCCGTCATACATAATTTCTATGTAACTTTAACTTCTCCTGTTTTCCCAACATTTCCCTTCATTACTCTGCTCCTATTGATTGTAGCGTGATGAAAAGTATACTATAACCTGCCCAGGAGTATGAAGAATAATTGTACCAAGTTTCGTTAAAATCCGTCGAGTAGTTTTTGTTTCTATAAGGAACATACAAACAGACAGACAGACAAAAATTTTACTGATTGCATTTTTGGCATCAGTATTGATCACTAATCACCCCCTGATAGTCATTTTGAAAATATATTTCATGTACAGAATTGACCCCTCTACAGATTTATTATAAGTATAGATTAGGGCGCTTTCAATTAATGCGTTTCTTGACGGCCTGCTGCGGTGCCGTAGCGGTGCGTTTGTCGTACAGCGTACGGACGATCCTTTTTTTTTCACACAAAACGCGTGGTGCGGCAACAGTCCTGTTGTCGAGCGTTCGCGGTACCGGCGCCGCACTGCGCATAAATTGAAAGCGCCCTTATTGGGCTAAATGTGCTAGAAATATACCCTTCTAACATTTTACATTTTTAGTTGATATTTATGTTATTTTTACACATCTTCGAGTTTTATTCATATAATGATGCTTAAATGTATCTACCGGTTTGTAAATGCCTTTTAGGATGCTCCTAGCTAGGCGAAAAATTTGTAAGAATATCCCGTCACAACCTGGCGGGGCAGCTATCTGATCACTGCCGGTGGTCGGTGGCTGTGGACTTGGTAAAATTTTGTTTAATAATTTGCAGAAACGGAGGACCATGACCTACTACGCGGCCCTAGTGCAGGTAGAGTACTTTTTTATGGAATAGAGCGATATTGAGATGAATAGAGGAAGAGGAGGGCACGGCTAAATCTGCACTGGGCCCAATAGGCCGCACTGGGTCGAATCCACGCTAGGCCCAAACGGAACTGGGCTGCAGAGTGGGTAGTATAATGATTCAAATTCTTAGCGATACCAACAGAATAAAACATGTTATTTAATGAATCATTTAAATTCTCTCTGAATCGTCTCTGAGTTTGGATTTTAAGACACATAGGAGCATTTGCAACAATGCGTTATAAGAATATATATTTTATATTATTAGTTATTATTGTAAAACTTAATATAATTTAGTCTCTAAAATGTATTTTTTCAACTGAAAAATAGTTTTAAGTTATAAATTTTGTACACAGTTTTTAAGCAATAAAAGTTATTTCTATTTCTAATAACTTTAAAGATATACAAAGTGAAGAACGTTTGTATATTACTCACGTTGTTCGTACTGCAACATATTCACTGTGAAAATCTGCAGCCATAACAGCAGTATGAGATGTAACATGATCAACTTTTACTGCGTCTGTTCAAATTGCAGTGACGGAACTGCATTTTAATGGGCAGCCATTTTAATCAAGAATCGATAGCAAAACTGATTATCAAAACCTACAGCTGCTACAGCGAAATCTGACTCCGCGTTCATTTTTATTTATGCATTTACTTCATGCGGTCATTTATAGATAACTAGCGGCCCTCGCTTCGCTTCGGTGAAGAGCTGAAGTGTAGACTTTAGATTTTGTTCTCAGGCTTGTATTATACACAATGACATTCATCTATGATTCTTCTTATACCTGCATGCAAAGTCTCAGCCCGATCGGTTTAAAATTGACAAAGAATTGATCAAAATCCTTTCTTAGCGGATGCCTACGTCATAACATCTACCTGCATGCCAAATTTCAGCCCGATCCGTCCAGTGGTTTGGGCTGTGCGTTGATAGATCACTATGTCAGTCAGTCACCTTTGAGTTTTATATATTATTTGACAGTGTTAAAAATAAAGTGCCAATTGTTGGCATCTGTGTTTAGAATGCAGGGTTTTTTACTATTTTTACAAAAAAAATATTCATAATTTTACTAAAAACTAACGAAAGAGATAGTAATAGTAAGTAGATAAGTAATAGTTTTCTTATCTAGTGTCACGTGACTCAAAACGCTTGGGATTGGCAGAGCCTAAAATGATGTACACGCAAGTAAACTTCCGGTTACAGTGACATTACATTGTATCGTTTGACGTTTTAATAATAATCTCACCCCTCAAGTTAAAATAATAATCAGACCCCTCTTTACCAGTGAGCACTTTGGGCAAGTGCCCAGGGCCCCGTGATCGATAGGTGGGCACCTCAGATCACAAATACAAAGTCCCTAGTTCCTGTTAAATCACCAAACGTGGGTCATAGGGGCTCCATTATCCTAATATGCCCAGGGCCTCCAATAGGTCAAAGACGGCACTGGTAATAATCGTTATCATTATTAATTAATTGTAGCTACGCTCCCAGGCTTATCCCTTCAGGGTAGAGCACCATAGTACCAAATGTTTGGTTGCTGGTTTTGAAATACCTCGGGGGTCACGTCAGCTCATCATGACTGGATTTAGATTTATTTATTTACATCTCAATTAAATTATGTCTTGCTACATTCAACCACTGCAGACATCGATAGAATATGAGATTGAACATTATTGGCCGTATGTTGCAAGTGCCATGATCACGGAGTAACTCAAAAAAAATGGTTGCCTGTAAAGTCGGTTTTACGGGCGAAGATTTTACGTGACAACGTCTTTTTCTCGGTAGAATATTTATTGATATGAATATAATTAAATTGCACAATAGGAACAAGGAATTGAATGAAAATAAGAATTGCACAAATTTTAACTATAGAAATATATTTTGTTTACTAAAACATTGTACATGTAAACTTAAACTTAACACGAGAGACTCATCGTAACGTTACCGAGCGTTACACTTTTTCATAAGTGACTCCCAGCCGCAACCTAATTTAAGACGTTGTCACGTCAAAAACAAGGTACATGGTAACAATCCCGTTAATATCTATAATGTTAGTGACCATGAAAGTTTAAAACAGAATACTTATTTTCACCAACTGTCCGTTTGAAATGCGAGGATGTACTTACGCTACAAAGAAAGCATAATCATTTTACGAACATCATTTAATGAGATTACTTGTTAATAAAATTCTGATTCTAATAAAATCTATGTTATATCATACTAATATTATAAAGAGGAAAGATTTGATTGTTTGTTTGTATTGAACAGGTTCCGAAACTACTAGGCCGATTTGAAAAATTCTTGCACGCTTAGATTCCTTTATTATCGCTGATGAACATAGGCTATAGTGTATATTCAAAAAAGTTAGGGATCTGTATGAAAACTTCCAGGGTGTGAAAAACATACGAAAATATAACCTCATATTTGTGTAACTTTAATCATTTACGCCGCTCTCGCTTCGGGAGCTCACAAATAGAATATTTTTACCCGTTTTTGCAACATTTTTCATCGATAATCCGCTCCTACAGGTCGCAGCGTTATGTTATAATTATAGCCTTAAGCTTTCCTTCAATAAATGCATTTTCTAACACAAAAATACTTTTTTAAATTGGACCGAAAAAATGTTTCATTCGGTACAACGGGTCCTAATCTATGCAATAAAATTTTCAGCATTATCAGCCTATTAATGTCCCCACTGCTGGCTGGGGCACAACCCTTACGAATAAATAGGAATTACTGATAAAATAGGGAGATTGGGCCATGATCCACAACGCGGGCCCAGTGCAGATTGGCGGGTGCTAACGACTGCAGATGCTGCCGGAACCAACGGCTTGACGTGCCTTCCGAAGCACGGAGGAGCTCGAGATAGTATTTTTTTTAAATTGCTTAACTTTAACGATCCCACCCGAATGCACAAACCACTTGCGTCATCGAGCTCTTTTTCACTATCAGATAAATAAAATATCATGGAAGATTTATAAAGAAATTCATTGTGTATACAAGCCTGAGAATAAAAACTATAGTGTACACTACAGCTCTACACCAAAGCGAAGTGAGGGCAGGCCACTAGTCAAAGTATAAGTTATTGAAATTTCATTTTCTCTACACAGGTATATTATCCTTATAAACTATTTAACGTTTTTGTATTTCTTTTATTGCGGCAGTAAAATCATTAATTTGAGTTTAAAATTTTAAATATAACCAACGGCATTTATCGACTTTTAGGCGATGCGAAGTTCGCTGTGTCAGCTAGTAGCCCAATAAAATCATCATCTCAGCCGTACGATGCCCACTACTAAGAATAGGCTTCCCCAAGGATCTCCACATCGGTCATGCGCCACTCGCATCCATCGGCTTCACGACCATTACCAGTACCCTTAGTACGAGTTTTACAATTACGAAAACTATGATAGTTTTTGTGAGCTCGCACCGTATTAAGAGTACTGATTTCATTGTTTTCGTTTCAATACAAATAAACAGTGTTTAAATTTTATCATTAAATCATTTGTTTCTTATTAAATTTTAAGTATATTTGGTTACTTTTCACCAAAATGGACATAGAAACTGAATTTACAATTACGAAAACTATGATAGTTTTCTTGAGCTCAAACTCGTACTGATCGTCCTGCCCACTGAGCTTCGTCCGGTGCGTGGTCGCCATTCGAGAACCTTTCCGCCCCAACGGCCAGCTGATCAATCCTTCGAGCGATTTCGGTTACTTATCTTCTAAGAACTAATCTTCTGCGGATTTCCTCATTTCCGATTCTTTCAAGCAGAGAAATACCGAGCATCGCTCTCTCAATTGCCCGCTGATGAGAACCAAAGTAAAAAGACGTGTAAGTAATAGTTGAAAAAGTACATCATGAAATTTTCAAATTTAAATGTCTAACAGATTGAACGGGTACGGTACCCCTAGCACGAACCAATATCGAATTCGTATCGTTTGCGAGTCCGAAATGTCATTGTCAAATGGGTACTGATTTTTAGTTCTCGTTACGTACTTTGTGCCGCTGCTGTTCAAGTTTCCATACAAAATTTAACATTGACATTTCGGTTTGCAAACTATTCGAATTCGATAATTGTTCCTGCTAGGGTTACAGAAGAACCTCCACTAAAACGACAATTAGTGCGTATGCCTAAACTTTGCAAATTCAGTTAGACTAACTTATTTCCTGAAAATCTTCTTTGTTGTTACCTGCCTTGTAGAAAGCTACTCGAAAATGCTACTGTCTTATATCTTTGAGTCGCCTTTAACAAATTAGCTGTGTTAATCGGTCCACTATTATTAAAAAGGTACCTAGTTCTCAAATAATCGAGTATTATACAAGAAGTAATTATATTTTAATTCCACGATTCTCTTAATAACATTTTTTGGTAGTGCAAAGCAATTTGCCGTTTTTCAAACAAAAACAAGTGTTACATTTGATTGCGTCCACAGTTCCCGGAGTGCAGTTCTTCTCGGGGTTTATTGTTATCATGGATTTTCTTAACGCTAAATTCAAAACCTTGCCCAACACTGAGGGCAAATCTACTTTCATGTTGAATGCAATGTCTTCGTGTTTATTGTCAAGATTTTCCTGTCGAGGTTCAATCGATGCTTGTGAAGCTAATGACATTTTATTAGACACCGGAATTTGCCTTTCACTGGAAACAGAACCAGCTTCATCGTTATCAGATTCCTCTTGACGTAGCTTTTGATAATAGTCTTGTGTTGGAATATCTTGCTCCCGATAGTTGCCACTACTTCCTGCTAATTGTGATTGTTCTGAATTATCTTCTTGCCTATCTAGTTCTTGTTGGTAATTTTCTTGCCTTCCAATATGATGGTGATATTGTTTTTCATCTTGTTCTTCGTTATACTCATGTCTTTCAAGGTCTTTATGAGCTTTTTCCTTCTTTACTGCTTTTGTTTGAAAATTGTTTTTCGTGTCCGATAAGGTCTGTTCCTCTGATTGAGCAATGGGTTCATCCTCGTCCTCATCATCATATGGAAGTTTAGTGCTCTGCTTGAAAGTGACCGCATCACTTATTTCCAAACCTTTCGGTTCTTGTTTACTATCATCGGAATCGGAAGAGGTATTGTCAGCCACAATATTTTCAGCATTTAAAATTTGCTTGTTAATGTTATTTTTTTTAATTTCCTGAACGTTCCTAGGTGTATCTGAAATAGGAGGAGGAGTCGATGGCTTAGGTAAAGTACTTGGCTTGGAGCTAGAAAGCTCTGTATGTGGCTCAACTATATCGATTTCCCTGCCTTGCCGAAGTACACCTCGATTGTTACGTTCTAGATCTCGAAGTTCTCTCATTAATCCTTTACCACAGATGTGCAGATTGTAAGCGCCTAGTTGCAAGTATATATCATTGGTCATCACGCTTGTGCCGGTATTGCAAACGAGTTTGTTGCTGTTGACGCAGTAACAGAACTGACAGGGTGCCAACGAGTACCAGTTGCCGCATTCGCAATCACCGTATAGTTTTTTATTTTCACTAGCTCTTCGGCTGTCGACGCGGCATTCGTTCTTGGTGCAGTGGTGTCCGTCAATGCGTCCTTCCAAGTTACATCGGCAAACATTGCAGTCTACATTTACGTAGGTGTTGGGTTCGCATTCTATTTTTATCACTGTTTTTTCGGGTAGTGACTTTAGATCTTCGGCACATTTAATATGAGGCCATGTTCCATTTTTGTTGCATATGCAAGTCATGGTGTCTTGTTCGTATGCCGTGTTTGGTTGGCAAAAAGTCTCGTCCAGCCATGCAGATTTACCTGCAAAAAATACCATCGATACAATAAATACTTCACAGAAAATAATTGGTTACAAATAAAAAGATATTGGAGTCGCCACTACATCAATAATACCACATATATTTGACAATGGTTGGAAATTTATTGCTAACTGTTTTAATATGACATTTAAGAGCTACTGACATAAATTATGTTTTTCTCGATGTGATGACTCGAGAAAATTCAATTAAAGCGGCTGAATTCTGATGAATTTTGTAATTTGATACTTTTGTAGGTATACGTCATTGAAGATTATAGTTATTCATAATAGTCAATCGCTAAAATCGATTGTATAAAATTTTGCTTGCAACTTATTTTCAGTGTATTTCAGAATTTTACTGGAAAACCATCTAGCTGAAGGTTTTGTTATAGATTATTCTGTTACACTTTTTTTTTAGTAAAAGTAGTGTTAAGAATCTTAAAAATAAAATTGTCTTGAAATTTACCTCCATCTTCAATAATAACATTTGATTTGTCTTTAAGGACGCAGTTGTATATATTTTCAGATGTACATATACATCTTACGTGATTATTTTCCGACACAGCACCAATAGAACATGCACTTGAGGATTTCAATTTGACTGAAATTAATCATTACCATCCATAAGTTACATTTATTTAAATCAATCATTAAAATATTACACGGATTCCTATATCCAAAATATATTGTTTAATTCACACTTACTTCAAATGCTGATGACTAATATATTTTAAGTAATTATTAATAAATCAGATGATATTTTACACTATCAAACTATTAAATATCTAAATAAAGAATTTCCTACCCATTTTCGCTTGGGAAATTGCATCTTTCACCAAGAAACTCAGTAAGATGACCAACATAACCGCCATTATTTAAGAAAATGTACCAGGACATTCGATTAATTGGAGCGATATGAAAACGTTTATGATGATAAAGCATCATGTGGCTCATTGAAAATTTCACGCTCTGGTAAATACACTTTGCAATTAATTCACGTAATTGAATTGCCATCACACACAATTAGTTAAACCCCCTTCAAGTGAATGAGCACAGAATGAAACTTTAACCAAGAAGTTGTCATAGGAATAATTCAGTTTAGATCAATAACTTTTTTGAGAAGTTATAAACGAAGAGGAAGTTGTAGCAAGATAAAACAAGGAATTATACATATATTGTCCTTGAACATATAAAGGTTTGAAATAAACAAATAAATAACATATACCTACACAAATATATACATATACTGCATTATTATAAATATATAGATACTTACAGCAGACTAGGATCTAAGTAGAAGAAAATCATGTGAAATATTTTAAAGAAATGGTAATTGACATTGCGTAACGGATCTCAGACGGAAGCTTGTTCCAAAGTTATGCAGCTTTAATCGTAAAGGAGTCCATATAATACTCAGAGCAGTTGAGAGATATCTCTAACACATTACCGTATTCTGATTTTTATTCTGATTCGATTCGATTGTGGTCCACACCAAGAGATTGAAAACAAGCCTTGAGGTAAAGGGGAGTGCGAGGATCAAACAACACCTTATAAAATATATTGAGAATTATCAAGTAGTTTTTTATTCAGATCAACGTTACAAATGTCTGCATAGTCCAGAATTTGCATTAAGAGAGATTGCGCATCTTCATCATCTTGGTCCTCACAGGAAGCAAGTTTTTCCAACGGGCCTGCAGCAGTGACTATCTTCCCACTTACCTCAGAAACATGAAATGGTGGAGCCAAGAAAACTCCAAGACTTGCTGTAGGTCAGTGGAACAGAGCTGAGGTAAAGCGGAGGCAGATGTGAAGGGAAAAACAGTAGAACAGGAGAAATTTCAGAAAAACAGGAGATCTCCTGTAAAATCTGGAGACCTGGCAACACTGCTCACCAATGATGATGGCCTGCGTCTTTCAAGGATCAATTGAAAGGCCGTGGGCATAACTCCATTCGTGAATAACCCTAAGATCGTCATTTAAGTCTACAATTACATTCCTTATGTAAAAAGGGTTATTTTGTCAAACATGACAAAAATATTTTTGTATTGAGCGTTCTAGGAATAGCCGGTCTATTCGCTTAAGTTTTTTGACGTTTACAGTTTACTAAAGAGAAAATTGCATTTAAATCGATGCTTTCCAGAACAAATATTTGAGTGACGTTATGATAAAGCAGTAGTGGATCACTAAATAGCTCGGTGATGATGACATGTATTTGTCAGCGAAAAGGCCTACTGATCAACGCTAAAGGCAGTATCTGAACTTTTTATGCCTTTATTTTTAATCAAAATAGCGGTTTCTTAGGTATAATGGTCTAATGTAAAATTAGAGTTTATGCCAAATTTGGGTATGTCAATAGTATGTTAAAAACAACTGTGTGTGTTCAGACCCGTCTTTCCCAGTGGGCTCTTTGGGCAAGTGCCCAGGGCCCCGCGATCGATAGGGGGCCCCTCAGATCAAATACAAAGTCCCTAGTACCTGTTAAATCACCAAACGGAAGTCATAGGGGCCCCATTATCCTAATATGCCCAGGGCCTCCAATAGGTCAAAGATGGCACTGTGTGTGTTGTTTTTGTAGGTGCAAAAGCACAATTTACAAAAAGGCGATTTTGTCAAAACTAACTGATTGAGATACCGCTTTTTGGCTTATCAGGGCTGTATAAAGTCTTATAACTGCCTAGCTCGCATTAATATTTATAGCTATAATTATACTAAATTGTAAACCCTTGAAAAAGAGGCTCACAATGGCCCATTTATTGTCCCAAAGCAGTGGTAGGGATAATGTACGCGGGTCGTTACGATCCCTAAAATATGGTTTAGCGAAGCATGCGTCATGCTCGTGAACGGGTGCTGCCAGCGGTAATGAGTCTGCCCTAACTTTCTTGATATTGAGGATGTTAATTTTAGTTACACTTAATATAAATAACACTATTTATTTTAATACTGTATGATACAACGATCAAAATGCATGTATTTTATTGTATATTTAATCATTATATAGTGACTTCATGAATCATCTCTGAAGTTATTTTCAACTTGACAACTCTGTAAATAATAAGACAGGGAGAAAAAAGCCCTTGCTGAGTTTCTTGCCGGTTCTTCTCAGTACAAGGTCTCCCGCCGTAGATTTACGAACTGATGGTGTAGCTTCTAGACATACATGAGTGCTTGTATAGGCCTGAATAAATGATTTTGATTAAGATTATGAAATACTGGGACGTGTAAAAGCACTTTCTAAAGCCTATTTGTAGAAAATATATGACTTTTAGGGTTTAACTTAATTTTTTGTTAAATTCACAGTATCTTCGCCGCGTCGCTCCTGGTGTGCGTTGCGCCTAAGGCGTGCATTAGCACTCAGTCCCTGTACCATGAGCACCACAATATACATTATATCATTTATATCACGATTTTTATCGCGTCTAACTGTTAAACTCTATAGTAATTTGACAATAGGATATTTGACTGTATTAAAAATAAAGTGCCAATTGTTAGCATCTATGTTTAGAATGAATATTGGCAGGAGTTTTTACTATTTTTCCAAAAAAAAAATCATAATTTTATTAAAAACCCACGAAAAAGATAGTACATATTATGTAGTTTTCTTATCTATTGTCACGTGACCCAAAACGCTTGGGATTGGCGGAGCCTAAAATGACGTCACGCGCAAGTAAACTTCCGTTTAAAGTGGCATTACATTATATCGTTTGACGTTTTATAACAGTCGTGTGACATCACACACTAGTAAGACGCCATATTGCCCAGAGAAACGTTTTCGCGGCAACTTGAAAATGGAATTTTTGATTTGGTTATTTTGACGTGACAACGTCTTAAATTAGGTTGCGGCTGGGAGTCACTTATGAAAAAGTGTAACGCTCGGTAACGTTACGATGAGTCTCTCGTGTTAAGTTTAAGTTTACATGTACAATGTTTTAGTAAACAAAATATATTTCTATAGTTAAAATTTGTGCAATTCTTATTTTCATTCAATTCCTTGTTCCTATTGTGCAATTTAATTATATTCATATCAATAAATATTCTACCGAGAAAAAGACGTTGTCACGTAAAATCTTCGCCCGTAAAACCGACTTTACAGGCAACCATTTTTTACTGAAATACACAACAGAATGATGAATATCCACTTTTTACGGACTCCATAAACATTAGTCAATAACGTGGGATCGTTTTCTAAAACTTGTCAAATACCCTTTTGAGCGTGATATAAAACGAGATATATATCATTTCGCGGTGTAGGCAGCCTTATGGCTGCATGCATTCTTTTAAACCCACTAATCCACACTGAATCCACATGGAGTGTCACGTCATGGCCCATTCTACCAAATTAATCCATCTATGAAAGGCTTGTGCCTCAGTATCACAGGCTGATGATAATAAATTTCCTTAACTAAATCTGGGTACAATCACTACACAATGTAGCAGATAAGCTATTACGTTAGGTTTCAGGGCTCCACGAGAAAAGGGACGGTCAGCAGGGAACAGCTGATCGTGATGCTTTGCTATCCAAAGCGTGGTAGCTAGCTTCTAGAATTTTTGGAGTTTACTCCTTAAGAATCGATTTGCATATATAAGGGGCCCGGTATGAGAAAAATGAATGACATTAATGACCTCGTTACGTTTTAGTGCGCAACCTCATCTGCGCACCTTTCACTTTTAGCCATGGCAACGGATAAAAAACATTAAGTTGTCACAAATGTCAATAAAATAAATAAACTAAAAAAAGATGAAATGGGAGCAAAATTAATGAAAACAAATAAATAACAGAATATAGAGAAATGCCGGTAAGTGTCCAGCCCTCTGGAATAGTGATTTTCAGTACAGATGGAATTATAATACATATTTACAAAATGATGACTAGTGTGTGATATTTTTGAAATTGTGTGTTTACAGAAATACATAATAAAATATATGATGAATATCGCTGATGTTAGATGATAAAATGTGTGACATGGAACCTATGATAGTCGAAACCATGGGACGATTCCTGAGGTATCTCTACTTGTAACTGACTTCTTCGGACTTGATTTTGTTTTGTGTCTGTTCAAAGACAATCGTTTTTAGAGTGTAAACTCCGGTCGTGCGTCGGAGCTGACACACACAATTTTTTTTCATAATACTTTTTTTAAACACATGACGTATTTTATAATAACCATCGAAAGGGTTAATCATAATGATTATTTTTTCCTTAATAACATAGCATATTCAATGATAAAGTAGCTTTGTTCCTTATTAACAGAATTATAGACTACTGGACTTGTTTTTTTCTTTTCAGTTTTTATTTGAAGTATAATTAAGCAGTCGGGTTTTTTGATCTTTTAAATTTACCTTTTTTATTTCACATTTTTTAGTTAGTTAGTATTTTAAGACGGTATATACCGTAGTCTTGTTACTTCAGTAAGGGAATTCATATCGCGGGAATTATTAAGTACCTTGCGTCGGTCTAAAAGATTGATTTATTAAGACATATAGAGACTTTACCAGTGGGGTCAAGGCTACAGATGGGCCTCAATTTTCGCAAAAATGTAAATATCTCTAATGTATGTAAATTTTATAGTAAACTAGAACTTACTCAAAAAGTCATATTTTGTTTATTTTTTTTTAATAGTTTAGCAGTAAATATAAAATTCATTTACCTTTATTCGTCGACTATTTAAAATTGGCAGTGGCTGTATTGTCATGTCAATGCCGGACGTCTAAGATTGTGATATACACAAATGCAGTGTCAGTCCCTAGTCTCATAATTTGATATACCTACATAATTCACAGAAACCCATTATGTAGATGCCAGAAGTTAACTTCAAATGTTTTTAATCACCTATATACAATACCAATCAATGACGTTTATGTCGCAGGTTGAAGAAAGCAGTAATTCCCGTTTGTTGTTTTGGACAATGGTGGCAACTGCCTTAGATCACTAAATAAAATAATTATGCAATCACCAAAGCAAAGTTTATAATATTTGATTAAACTAAAGGCGCATAATAAAATTTTCATAACGTTAGGTAGAGCACCATAGCAATCTCATTTATTATCAATTTATAGTTCTCTATGTAGTTATCTTTTAAAGCGTTCACATATAACAGGTCAAAGACTTTGTGATCGACCCTTTTTTTTGGTAGTGTAAAGCTCGAATGAAGAGTACTCCCAGTAGGGCAATCATGGCAATTATTTTCCAAATTTTTTTTTTGTTTAAAAAAATACCGAAACGTATCACTGCTAAGCACAAATGCTAAGTAACTTTTACAAATATAATCAAATAAATCTATCACTTACTTTATTTTTAAATCTTTTTCATCAATTAAATGCTTATCTTATCCTAACTGTCTATACTAATATTATAAAGAGGCAAGATTTGTATGTTTGTAACAAATAATCTGTCAAACTACTGAACCGGTTTCAAATATTAATTCATCATAAGATAGCTACATTATTTATTATTACATTTTTCTTTATTTAAATACATTTTGTCCGAGTGACATAGGATATATTTTATCCCGATAAATAAATTTCGCCCGTACAATGCCCGGGTGGATCACTAGTAAGTATAATATAATATTATAGATGTGAAAGTTAGTTTGTTGGTTGCGCTTCCGTGCCCTAATAGCTAAATCGAATATAATGAATTCCCATATAGAAGTAGATGGGAACTTGGTTCTTAGCTACAACATCGCAATACTTATAGGCGTAGGGTGATGAAAGGGGTGATTTACCTATAAAAATCTTCATTATTTACTTTGAATTTTGCAGAATTATTACAAAAACAATTTATCGCGAGCAGATTAATAAATACAGGGATTCCAATAAGTATGTACTTACTAGCGGAAAATGGGTTATTTGTCATTATATTAAGTAAACCTTTTTTGTAACATTAAGTGATATCGTTAAAAAAATGAAAAACAGTAAAATTCTAAGTTTTTCATTAAAATTCAATAATCATAAATACCTATTATGATAATATATTTTTCATCATTTAATAAGAAGGAACTGTATCACAGTTTTATTGTTAGTGCTTCGTATAGGATCAGATACTGCGAATAGCAATTTTTTTTTCCTTTTTTTTCATAGTACACCGCGCTATCACTTTGTCATCGTTGTAGCTTTTTAAATATTTGTCGAAATGGCATAGTGTGAAAAGCAAAGTTTATCGTCTTTAAATATCAAAAGCGATAAAAGTATTTGTTTTGATAAAAATAGATATATGGTGTCATGGACTTTTTTTTAGAACTATTTAAGAGGTACATTTTCACTCTACATTACATTCATGTAACTTTTATTGTTTTTGCAGTGCAGGCCAAAATGGATCGCAGATGGGAGATTTTTTCCGTCTTATGTGACACTTATTGTTATATATTGGCCAATTTACTCAATAACTACATAAATTATTATATTTAAGTAATTATCATATATGAGCTATATTACTGTTAAGTTTCATTAAAATCCATTCAGTATTTTTTAGGTGAAAGAGTAACAAAGATCCATACAAACGTAAGATTGAAATTAAAAGCGTAAGTGGTTAATATACAACTTTAAAGCGTTGTAGATCCTAAACAATCATACTAAATGAAAAATGGTGTTAGGAAGGATAATTTTTGATTATCTGGACAGTGATACCCCACTCGACATATTTTGTCAACTTATTTTTTTTACTTCGTCACAATATGGCGCCTAATTTTGCCCATATTGAATTTTGATTACTATCATATCTTTAGTAGCACTCCCATGATTGAGACAAATCGATTGATGTATGAATCATCAAAATCGGTCCAGGCGTTTGGTCTCTAGTGTGCCACAAAGGAACAAACATACATATATAGACTGTTAAACACATAACCCTGTCTGCGCGTCGCGCTTCGCGCTCTTGCATTGCGCAGCCGGGTAAAAAGCTTCGAGCCTCTTCAATTAGGCCGTGACGTGGCGTCACTAAGCGCGTTCTATCGTCTGTACCACAGCGAGTGTTCTGGAGAGTTATTCTCTCTTATTCCACCTTCCCCTTTCCTTCAGAGGACCACGCACCTACGTTGTCACCGTCTAACTGTGGCTACAATTCCAACGCGTACAAAGTAATTTGGTGACTCATTACTTTGTCGCACTATCCGTAAATGGAATGCTCTGCCCGCTCACGTGTTCCCTCCCGCTTACAACCTGGGATTCTTTAAAAGATGCGTGAAGAAGCAACATGCAGTCCGGCAGGGTGAGGATGGCTGGTTTGGAAGGTAGAACTGCTGTACCAGCTATCTTCGCGTCTGGACTTCACCTTCACTTAACATCAGGTGGGGTGGAGTCATTTGTCGGACCTATCTATAAAAAAATAAAAATAAAATAATAATTTTATTATGTGTTTTACACACACAAACACACACACACGCGCACACACACACACACAATGTATGAATTTTTACATTTATCTATTGCATATGAAAATCCTTCCCCCACAGGACAGGCTAAGCGCTAAGCCACTGTGTGGGCTGGAAATAAATCATTTATTATTAATATCAAGGAAGAATAACAACTTTATTAACAGTATCCAAGAACGTTGGTTTTGCATTAACACAATTTTCCGCATCGCTGTTGAAGCAATGCTCTTCTACGAGGACACCATCTTGTTCACATTCACAGATGTAGCATTCATCTAGAACTTTCCCTGGTTTTGTACATTCATATTTGGTGTGGTTGTGACGTATAGAATGTGGTGATCTGGTGTCTGAAAAGTTCGCAACATCTTTATCTAAAAATTTTAATAGTGAGTAGGTACTTATATAGAACTCATATATATACTATTCTGTGTAATCTCGTCTGTAACATGTTCTTGTGAATATAGAAATGCTATGCTATCAGTTTTCCAATAATTTGTATTTAAAAAAGGCAACTGTTACTGACTGACTGGTCTATCAACTCACAGCTCAAACCATTGAACGGATTGAGGGGAAATTTGGCACACATATAGCTATTAGAGCGCTCGATGGCGCAAGTGGCTAGCGCGTTCGGTTGCGATCGTTGAAGTTAAGCAACTTTCGCAGTGGTCGGTCATTGGATGGGTGACCAAAAATTTACCATCCCGAGCTCCTCCGCGCCTCGGAAGGCACATTAAGCCGTTGGCCCCGGCTGTAATTGCAGTCGTTAGCACCCACCAATCCGCACTGGGCTCGCGTGGTGAGTCATGGCCCAATCTCCCTATTCCATCCACAGGCCCTCTGTGGGGAAGTGGGAACATCAATAGGCTGATTGTTATGATAGCTATTATGATGTAGGCGTGCTAAGAAGGCTAATTAAACCCTAATTTTTCAAGGGGATTCAAAGTTTGCATGGAGCACCAACATCGCAAGGTTAATCCCTTCTGAAAATTAAATCTAAAGCGAGCGAAGCTGCGGGAAAAATCCTAGCCAATCAAGAAAAGCATCAGCTACAAACGCAACATATTTTGCTTATTGCGTATTTGTTAGATTTTTCTTTTCTTCCTTTCTTTTGTCACCTTTAATGATATAAATCGATGTCAAAAATCGATTTATATCATTAAAGATTTACATATGACAGCCAAAAGAAGATGAAGCATCTTTCCATTTTTTTTTTGAAAATCCACGATTAAACAATATTTTAGGGAAATCTAGGAAGATACGGAAATTAGGATATGCTGTATCACAACCTATCGAGGCAGTTAGCTAGGCAGCTGGGCGGGTAGCCAGATGGGCAGCGAGGTGGGAGACCACTGCCGGCGGAGGTTGTGGACACGGTTTAAAGTTTTGTTCATATAAATACACTGTAGAGGTTAAGCTCCCAATTTAGCTTCAATTTTAAATTTGCTGCCGGTAATTCCCCAAAAAACCGAACTAGACTAATAATCAAGGCCGCGGTAGCATAATTGGTCAGTGCATTTGCCCGGATAGCGAAGGGTGCGAGTTCAAGTTCCGTCTGCTGCCTGGTCCGAGTTCAATTTTTTCTAGTTATATTTTCTTTAGATTTAAACATCAAACAGTTACAGTCTAAAGTGAGAGTGCATGATACAAAATCGACGTGCAATCCCAACTTTTGATATTGATGTTAATAGGATAACTTACCTTCCGCGATTCTTCTACCCATCGGTACGTAATTGAAATTAGGGAAAGCTTGTTCGCAATATTTCCCTTGAGGCAATGCCCGACAGAAATAATTTATATTACCCACATAAGGACAAATGCATTGACGGCACCTGAAAATGTAATGGAAAACAGGTAGTTATCGTCTGCGACTTGTTTATCAGCCACGAAAAGTAACTCATTATCATCATCATCTCAGCCGTACTACACCCATTGTTGAGCATAGGCCTTCCCCAAGGATCTCCATACTCCATATAGATCGGTCCTGTGTCATGCGCATCCATCGGCTTTACCAAATCGTCAGTCCACCTGGTGGGGGGTCTTCCCACCGAGCGACGTCCAGTGCGTGGTCGCCATTCGAGAACCTTTCCACCCCAATGGCCAACGGTTCTCCTCACTATGTGTACTGCCCACTGCCACTTCAGCTGAGCAATACTTCTAGCAATAGCGGTTACTTTAGTTCTCCTGTGGATTTCCTTATTTCTGATTCTATCACGCAGGGAGATACCAAGCATCGCTCTCTCCATTACCCGCAGTGCGACTTTGAGCCTTCTTATGAGATCCATAGTAAGAGACCATGTTTCGCTTCCGTAAGTGATCACTGGAAATACACTGGTCAAAGACTTCTGTCTTGAAACACTGAGGTGATTCGAACGTGAAGATTTTACGTAATTTCCCGAACGCTGCCCATCCGAGTTGAATACGACGTGAAACCTCTCAGATAAACATAATGGTCGACAACTTCGAGGGGAGTATTCCAAATTTTAACTGGAGTGGGTACAACCTCGACATTTGAAATATTTTTTGTCTTAACCATGTTCATCTTTAGATCCACTCTTTGGAAATCACTGCTGAGATCTTCAAGCATTGTATTCAGATCAGGCCATAAGTACTAAAAATGAAGGTGTGTTAGATACTCGCCATTGATGCTGATGCCACGTCCTTTCCAATCCAAAAGCTTGAAAATACCCTCCAACGCAGTAGAAAACAGTTTCGGAGATATAACATCTCCCTGTCCCATGCCCCATTGCAGCAGGATCGGATTAGAGCTCTGATTCTGTAATCGGACTGGCATAGTGGCGTTTTCGTAAAGATACCATAACACCTCGACATACCTGTAATCTAATTGGCACCTTTCTCAATCTTATCAAAAGCTTGTGGACTACGGTCCACAAACACCAAGCAATGTGGCAGGTTATACTCCTCGGTTTTCTATATAATCTGCCGCAGCGTATGAATGTGGTGATCTAACGTAAGAAACTCATCTAACTACAACCGCTCATACGGAGACAGCGGACTTATTGGATATTGATTGTAGGATTTCATTGCTGTTGCTGGTGCCCCTTTCCAGAAAGTACTCATTTTTATTCCCCTTCGACCTGTTTCTTTTTCGACTTTGCCTGTCATTAAGTTTTAGTGGAGCCACTCGCGGGATAAGCTGAAGTGGCAGAAAAATGTGCACTTCGGGCCAATTTTATGTTGTTTTTTCAGACTCTAAAAATACTATGTGAGGAATTAGGGCTTATAGAAGACGTGCATATAAATGCTGCTGATATTGATAGATGTTCTGTTTACCACTCGGAAAAATATACAAAAGAACTTTCAACATGCTCCTGTAGCCTAGTATCAAAACGTACCCTCCGCTATCCATCCGAATCAGCACTAAGAAGTATAGTATTCTTTAGTACTTCCTACGCTTTCTAGAAAACATTCTCTGTATATGCAAATACCTGGCAGCCGGAGAACTAAGGCTACCGACTTAGCTTGAAAAATTGCGAGCCGTAAGTGGCAGTGGACAGAGAACATTGCAAGGGTTGTTGGGAAATGTAACTATCCAATACTTAGATGTAAGTTAGTAACTATATTCGTAAACGCACAAAAAATGGCATATATCTTTTGTCTCGATATAGATTCGCTCTCTATAGCTCTGCTTGCTGTACTGATAAGTTGGGCATTGTGTTCTCTAAATAAATCTCCAATAATCCAGCATATTTATTTTATTTCAAATCCATAACTCTTCAAGGGGACTGACGGCCGTTGGGGCGAAAAGGTCCTTAAGCTGACGAAGGTCCCGGTAAGCCGCTGAATGCGGCAGCGTAGGACCGATCGCTTTGAAATTCCTTGGGGGAGGCCTATGTCCAACAGTGGGCGTCTCCCAGATGATATCATGAAGTTCTAATGTATTGCAGTCAAATGATGAAACTTCATCTTCTTTAAAAAGAATTTTAGATTATCAATAACCTTAAATAAAAAAAAAGCCATGCTAACCTTATGATATACATTGACCCTGGAGTGCATTCTTTTCTCTCGGAACTATTAGTTAAGTTAAAAGTAAAACAGTCAGAATCTTTTTCGAAAACAGGTTGACTGGGTGGCTCAGGCTCCTGTTTATGGTGTCTGTGATGCCTCTTTCGTCTAGCCATAGACTTTTCGCTGCTTTTTGCTTTTGAAACATCCGTATTCGTATCCTGCAGGTAAGAATACAAAGTTACAAGTCAAAAGTAGTTTATACTAGCTTCTAAGACTTCATCCGAGTTATTTTTTTATATAATACTAGTGGCCCGCCCTCGCTTCGCTTCGGTGTAGAGCTGTAGTGTAAACTATAGTTTTTGTTCTCAGGCTTGTGCTATAAACAATGACTATATTTATATAATTACACGTGTTATTGTGAGTCAACCATAAAAGATATGCTGTTGCGGGATATTTTTTAGACAATTTTATGTAGAATATTTTCGCCATACATGTAACTTTAACCATTAAGGCTGCACACGCGACGGAAGCTTAAAAATGGAGTAACTTCTCCCGTTTTCTCAACATTTCCCTTCACTACTCTGCTGCTATTGGTTGTAGCGTAATGACAAGTATACTATAACCTGCCCAGGAGTATGAAGAATAATTGTACCAAGTTTGGTTAAAATCCGTCGAGTAGTTTTTGTTTCTATAAGGAACATACACACAGACAGACAGACAGACAGACAGACAAAAATTTTACTGATTGCATTTTTGGCATCAGTATCGATCACTAATCACCCCCTGATAGTTATTTTGAAAATATATTTCATGTACAGAATTGACTTCTCTACAGATTTATTATAAGTATAGATGGGGCATTTATTTAAATGATACAGTAAATTTTGAGAATTCCACAGGAGCCTAATTTGTTTCTGAAGAAGAATTTTGAGTCTTAATCCAGGTAATAAACTATGTGTGTGCCAATTTTGAACCAAAAGTGATTGTGTAAAAAGCATAGAAAACAAATACAACAAACTTTCGCAATTTATTATATAAGCAAGATTTAACTTTAGTTCTCGCTTAAACTAGTATTAATATATGGAGGCGCCTAAACCCCCATAACTTGGGTTGCGGGAAAATAATAATTTTGCGTGCTCAATACTTATATGGAGAGGCTAACCCTAGGCGTAGGTTAATAGTGGACTGTATCTGGGGGGCGGTAATACACAATCATATATTATTAAAAATACAAAATAAACTGCGCCTTGCAAATGCCTTATCTATTTAAGGACGAAGAAAATGGTTGAAGACTTGGAGACAAAGGAAAGGAACATGCGCACTTACCTCAGCACACCATCTGTTTGGTCGCAAGTCATCCTTCAAGCACTTATATCGAAAATAAATCGTTTGCCGGCACAGATTTTGTATTTATATAAATTGCACAATGTAAAATGTTCACTAATAGTATGATCGCACAGTAATTTTTGGATACTATATCACAACATGTGTGTCTTCCAATACAACGTTCACAAAAGAGAGGCGCAAAAAGTATAATGTCCTATGCACTCCGCGGTGTCGTCGAAAAGCAGGACGGCCATAACTAAAAGTGCACATGTATGAAAAGGATGGGAGACAGATTGGATTGAGGCAATTGCAAGTGCATAAACTCCCTATAATGAAATTATTAAAAGCCCGCAAAATACGAAATCCAACAATATCAAACATATTTTGTAAACCTTCCATGAAAAAATATCTGGAGGCGAAAACCACACAAGACAGAAAGAGGTTACAAACCCGATCATAAACTGTTTCTACGGGAACCGATGTCACCGGCTCGCTCCTACTATACTTCCACCTAATAGATAATAGCCAATCAAACGACGCGACATCAAACAATCGAACCAATCAGGGCTCACACTCGAGAGTACCGACGCAATCAGATCAAAGTTTTGGTAAAGTAATAAGCATTTGCTCACACATTACTGTGGCTCGCTTGCCCCGTCCACAAGTCCCTTCGAACCTTTTTTTATGTTCTGTAAAACCGCATCAAACTTCATCGCGAATCCTTCTGCACTCATTAGCACCCACAAACCGTACTAGGCCGCTCATGGCTAGGTATCTTAAAGGGCTCGTACACAAAAACATGACGTGCACGATGCGGCGTTTTGTTTTAATTTTTTCAAACGAACTCAGCATGTTTATTTTTCAAGACTTCAAAATGAGGTTGTTGCTTACTTGCCATGCTTTAAATAATAGACAGGTTATACACCAACATTATTGGCTTACTTCCTTTGGCTGTTGCCAAGGGAAGTTAAGCCGCCAATAGAGCGCACTAAAGTAGTCTCTTTCACTCTCATGCATAAAGCAGATAACATCTCGCTCTTTAACCACCACATGTCAATGGTGTCAGTTACTGTCAAAATAAGTAGTCACTAAATATTTTTATATTAATTTCTTTAAATCTGTATGAAATGACGCGTTTTTCTAATCTCACTCTAATGGTTCCCGTGTAATTTGTGTACTACCTAAAAACACTCATGGGGCTCATGGGGGTAGCCGCGGCGGGAAGCGTGCCCGACTGGCTGCAAGTCGGGCAATTACCTGACTTTCATATTGGCAAATAAGAAGCGTGTATGACGTATCTATAACTATAAAACATCATAGTAGGGAACTACATACCTCCAATCCGTTATTATCCTGGGTAGCCTTTTGTTCACACATGATTTCCGAACAAGATGCATGAGATTTCAACCCCACATCAGGGCACACGCAGATCTTACAGCCAATTTCAAATTCTTCACCAGAAAAGCAGAAATCTAAATCCTGTTTCGTCGCCAAGCCCTCTTGTATAGAGTTACCAGCCAACAAGCTTTCGGATAACCTAAATATTTTCTTCCAAGGTGTTTCTAAATCGGAACATTTGTGTTTCGTGCACACCCTATCCGCTTTGTTCCCGTTCGGGGGGCACACGCAAACGTTGCATTCGTTGCTGAAGAATTGACCAGGAGTGCAACTGTCAGATCTCAGAATAGTTTTCTCACAAATCTTCTTTGTGCATAACTCGACGTTTTTCACGCCGTCGCGGGGACAAAGGCACACATTACAATCGACCAAATAGTAAGCTAAGGGTTCGCAGACAAATTTTTCCTCATAAGCTTCTTGGATCTCAGAGCAAGTGTTCGTCGTGCAAGCTCTATCTTTTGTTTTTCCACTTTGTGGACAAATGCAGAAGTTACATTTCCATTTCGTCACGGATCCTGGTACGCAGGTGTCATTAAAATGTATGTGATTGATGGTGGGGCCTCGCAACGAGGTCTGTCCGTTTTGGATGATCCGTTTTGCATCGCAGTCATCGTTGGTACACCATTTTGGATCAATTCTGCCATTTTTTCCACAGTAACAAGTATTGCAATCGATTTCCACGAATGAGTTCGGTTCACAAGACGCGCTTATACTATTATTGAATGGTAAGATAGAAAGTGCAAGAGATAAATTAGGGTTTATTGGATAAGATTCCTCAACAATTGAAGTGCAGAGTTTAAAATTGGTGCTACCGTTCTCTGGACATAAACAATATCGACTGTGGTCTAAGTACATTGAATTCGGTTGGCAGTTTTCATTCTCTGAGATTCTTTGGATTTTATCTCTGTCTGGAAGTTCATTGTTATCTCGATTGTCTTTTAAAACTTTCTCAAGCACGCTGAGCTTGCTCTGATATGAGCACACGTTAGAGCAGTATGACTGATTTGTGATGCCACCTTTCAAACAAAAGCATTCTTGGCAAATGGGCACCATCTCACCTGGACTGCAAGTTATCATTGATATATCATATTTGAAATATTTAGTTTTCAGACAATCTGATTTTAGACAAGCGTTTTCGTTCAACAGTCCATTTGCGTCACAAGTGCAGTAAAAGCATTTTGGCCTTAGAAAAAAGTTGGGTTTGCATTTCTTACTTGTAACTTTTAAGCTTTCGAGAGGTTTTAATTTAGATCCTTCTTCACAAACAAGTTTAGTGCACAGCTTATCGTCGGCTAAGCCATTATTTGGACACAAGCATACATTGCAATCTTTCAGATAGAATGTTTTAGATATACATCTTCTAGTGACACCATCAGCTTGTTGCGGTCGTCGGCAGGTTTCAACACACTGATCCAGAATGAAGTATCCACCGTCGGAGCACAGGCAATGAAGACACGAGAACAAATACATCACCTTCGGTATGCATATATTTTTATTTACGTAAGTAAGAAAATCTGATGTAGACGGTGGTAGTTTCTGGCACGAATTATCTTTAGCACAATGTGCGTCAGCCGTTTTCCCTGAAGCTGAGCAAACA
The DNA here is from genome assembly GCA_902850365.2 of Chilo suppressalis. Lineage (NCBI taxonomy): Eukaryota > Metazoa > Arthropoda > Insecta > Lepidoptera > Crambidae > Chilo > Chilo suppressalis. Next base: position 17,116,766 of record OU963915.1, read on the forward strand.
CAAATGCTGCAGTTGACATAATAAGATTTGTAGGGTGTGCACCAAGTATCCTGTGGATTCTGACCTGAAATTTCTGGGTTAGACAGAATAAGATCGCTCTTTTGAAAAGTGTCTTCTGAGGATGTATCCGCGTAGCACGCTGCGTTGTTGCAAATCAGCTTCTCGTTTTCCTGGCAGATGCACTGGTTGCAACCTTGCCATATAATCTGACCAGGGGTGCAGGTGCGTCGGCTGATTGCACGGCAATTAGTCGTGTTCCACCAACCTTTGCTATCGCAGAAACACATTTGCCCATTCAGTACGAATTGTGAATTCGGAACGCACGTATCTATCGAACAAAAATTTAATAGTGAATTTTTAATAATAACCAGAGGTCTTGATGAAGAATCATAACTTACGTTTTGTGCCTGATCCCGCTGGAAGCAGCGATATTAAAGCTATGAATATCACAGGCGTCAACATGTCTTAACTACGATAAATAACTATTGTTCGTTCTAAATAATGTAATGAATTTTAAATTAAATGGCGTGAAACTTAATAAACTTGGGTATTCCAATTGCTGGTTTTTCATTTCAATTTGCTTGGGAGGCGATAAAGTTAATGGAATAGTTTTATGTGAAAGAACTTCAGAATCTTAATCAAAGTCGCATTAAAACAAAAAAATCCTAAGAGTTGGCCTTTAGATTATTACATATATCATAAAAACAAAAAGGAGCTCGATGGCGCAGGTGGTTAGCGCGTTCGGCTGCGATCGTTGAAGTCAAACAACTTTCGCATAGTCGGTCATTGGATGGGTGACCAAAAATCTTCTATTTTGAGTTCCTCCGTGCGGAAGGCACGTTAAGCCGTTGGTCCCGGCATCTGCAGTCGTTAGCACCCGCCAATCCGCACTGGGCCCGCGTGATGGGTCATGGCCCAATCTCCCTATTCCATCCATAGGGAAGACTCCAGCAGTGGGGACATTAATAGGCTGATGATGATGATGATAATGATGATGATCAAAAACAAATAGACAGGATCTCCTACATATATCTACCGGTGATATTTCATTGTTGAATTATATAAAAAATAAAACACAGATATTCATTCGACAGAGCAGTTTAATATCGAGATGCTTTTTTTGCTATACAGGGTGTTACAAAAATACAAATAAAGCCTGAAGGGCGTTGAAGTTCATCATATAAGGAGTCTTTTCTAATTTTCTTAAAATATTTGTGTAAAGTTCTAACTTTTTATAAAAGCAGTTATTTTTAATGATCCTCGAACTAGTGATGTGTCTTAAAATGATCGATATTTTTATTAATCATTATAAATAACTGTTTTTATAAAAAGTTAAAACTTCATGCAAATATTTTAAGAAAATTAGAGAAGACTCCTTATATGATGTACTTTAACGCCCTTCAAGCTTTATTTGTATTTTTGAAACACCCTGTATGTATATGCTGAACATTTACAGCATTAACTTCATATATAATAATCTAATTATCTACTAAAATCAGAGTCCATGACACGTCGCTTTATCTTCGGATACCTTTTAAATGAACTGTAAAATTATTATATATCTTTCATGTTGACGCTATAAATATTAATCAAAGTTGTTTTATCGTTTGGTTGAGATGGGAGGCTGGCAATGATTTTTCCATACAAACGTTTTCGATTGATTCCTCCTTGATTTGTAACATTAAAGAAAGGATTTTCATACATAAAATATAATTTCACTCATTATATGCTCCTATGACTTCCTTTATTTAATAACTTGATTTTCAAAGAAACTAGAAGCACTCAAAAATTCCAAAAATTTTTGTCTTAATAAAGACGTCTAGTGTGGAGGTTGAAAAAGCATTTACGAAAAAACAAAACATAGAGGCCTAGTACAACTACTTATTATTCTATGGGTAAAATTTCTTTTACACATATCGCACGTCAGAAACAATAGGGTATTAAGTCGGCAAAACCATTTTTTTATTTGCGTTTCGTAAACTACATTTTTTTCTCTATAAACTGGTAAGATAATTGTATTTTAATTCGAAATAGTTTTTGAATTATAGCAACACATGTCGTCAATATATAGGCAAAATTTATGATTGTGAGTATTGTAAACAGTATTATGTTAAGTTAATATCCTATTGCCCGTTCGGATTAATACAAGTTTGAAGTTTTATTTAAAATAATACCCTCTGGCCTGTTCGATTTTATTTAATATGTTATTTTCAGCGAAATTATTTTAAAATGATACTAGTTTTAATTTTAACGTGAGCCATTTGAACTGCTTATAGGGTATTTTCTTTACCCAGTCACATAAAAGTCCTTTTTAAAATAAAAACTACTATTGATACTAACTAAACTTACTCAACACAAAGAAAGTACTACTAGTAATGTACGTTTAAATCAAGGTATCATTTTAAACATTTGAACAAGTAGTTCCGATTCTATGATTTTTTAAAACTTCAAAACGCGATATCTCAAAACACTGTTTTTGAAGATAATAAATACCCTTTTGTTTGTGACGTGCGATATCTTATTTTCGAGGAGGAAATTGTCGAGAACCAAACCTCGACCTTTGCAATTTTTATACGCAATTTTCAGCGTTATCTACTGTTGTCCCTATCACATAGTATTGACCAATGCGCGACAGTTATAGTTTTTTCAAATACCTATTTCTCAAATGTCTCTCAACTCGCGTTCTCTCTTATCTAGCGTCAAACAAAATGTTGGTCTATAAATATGTACAAAAAAAATCTTATGGATAAAAATTGCTGTGGTAAATAAGTAATAACTAAAAAATGCGAAATGCAGTTTCAAAGTGCAGTTTTGCGTATTGTCAGTTAAATTCTTTATACATAATTCTAAATTTGCAAAAGCTGTTTTCAAAATTCAAATATCAATAAGTTGATTGTATTCCATAACATTTGAGATAATTTGGGTATTTGGCCTTAGAATTAACAATTGACATCTTTGGTTGACGTCATCGAAATAATAAATTGATTCATATTGTGATTTCATCTAATTGATATCCGTTGCAGATCAGAAATTTTCCATTGTTTTGTCGGATCGAGAATGATCTTTAATTGCGATGCACTAAAGTCCATTCTTCTCTAAATACAATCTATGTTTTTGGAGCTTTACAGCCTCTACGTAATTGAGACAAGACTTCTGCGTACATCTCAGTGATTTGTTCTCTTGACAATAACACATATTGCATTTGTCCCTGAAATAAATATTATTAAGAGAGTCGATAGATGTCTGCATCTACTTTCGGAATTAAAAAGATATCGCTGTCCAGCCAATCGTAGTTTAGAGGGGGAACATCACACTAATATTAAAAAGGCGAAAGTTTGTGTGTATGTTTGTTACTTCTTCACGTCCAAACGGCTAGAGCGATTTAAATAAAATTTGGTATGGAGTTAGCTAACACCCTGGATAAACGTATAGGATACGTTTTACTACGGGTAAATATCCCTAAATAAAAGGGTAACACCGCGGGGCACAGCTAGTGATAACTAAATACATATTGTAAAGATGTTGTCTTTTACTTTTTCGTTGTAGTATAAAAGTAAGCGATTTTCACGTGTTCTGTAAAGTGAGAGTTACTTCCCCAGAGCTCCAATTCGAGCGAAAAATCCACAATACCCTCATCATCAGCCTATTAATGTCCCCACTGCTGGGGCACAGGCCTTCCCTATGGATGGAATCCCTATTCCTATATTATTGGAGATTGGACCATGACCCACCACGCAGCCCCAGTGTGGATTGGTGGTTGCTAACGATTGCAGATGCAGCCGGGACCAACGGCTTAACGTGCCTTCCGAAGCACGGAGGAGCTCGAGATAGTAACACGTGTGCGGGTAAAGAATTCCACTTACGAATAGTACGACGAAGATATGAGTCACCAAATTTCTTTGTTCGTGTAGGAATAGTGGCCACAGTAATTCGGAGGCAACGTAGCGAGGTGATCAAAAATGAATAGCTTCAGCCCTTTCGTGCTTGTAAAGGCACGTTAAGCCGTTGTTCCTGGCTGTATTTATAGTAGTGAGCATCCACCAATCCGCACTGGGCCCGCATGGTGGATCATGGCCCAATCTTTCCCTATTCCATCCGTAGGGAAGACCAGTGGCCCGCATCATTGGCGATGAAGAGGCAACTAACAAACTCGAGTCTCTACAATTACGCCGCGATGTTGGCATCATTAAGAGCATTCTACCGACTATACCATGGCGAGTGTTCTGAGGAGTTGTTCTCCCTTATCCCTCCATCGCCTTTTCTTCAGAGGACCACGCGTGCTGGCCTACGATACTGCTAGCTTACTGTGGCCACTATTCCTAACCGAAACAAAGAAATTTGGCCGGCAAGGTAAGGATGGTTGGTGTGGCAGTTTATAACTCTTTAAACTGTGTCTTACGTTCTTTCTTCGTTTGGACTTTATCACCACTTAACATGTGCTTTTGACTTTCGTTTGGACTTTATCACCACTTAACATCAGGTGGGGTAGATTCATTTGCTTACCTGGCTATATAAAAAATGTGAGGACAGAATAAGGCTAGCAATGAAAAATCATCATCATCATCATCATCAGCCTATTAATGTCCCCACTGCTGGGGCACAGGCCTTCCCTATGGATGGAATAGGGAGATTGGGGCATGACCCACCACGCGGGCCCAGTGCGGATTGGTTGGTGCTAACGACTGCAAATGCAGCCGGGACCAACGGCTTAACGTGCCTTCCGAAGCACGGAGGAGCTCGAGATAGTAAATTTTTAGTGATAAGAATTTACTTGTAAACAGCTCCGGGGATACAAGTCTCTTTCTTCTCCAAGTGCAGTGCGACGCTTGGGTTATGCTTGTCCAGCTTCCCGTGTATTCTTCTACTCTCAATTATGCTTTCTGGTATGCAGTCGCTCACGGGCTTACATTCACTTTTAGCTTTAACGCAAGAACATTTGACACAAGTGCTTTTCTTTATATCATTATCATTTTTGCATGGCTTTCCTGTAAGTAACGTGAAATATTTTATATTGGAAAATAGTGGAAGAATTAAGTATCATATAATAATATAATATTAGAAAGTAGTAATTGGAACAGCGAACTTTCGCTATACAAGCGAAGACAAAGGGTTACCAAAGAACAAGAAGTTGATTTCAATTTCATAAGTAATGCAATTAAACCTATAAATATAAGGTCCATATAGGCACTCTTAATCATTAATTTTTGGGGGCGTAGAGAATATTGTTTTTTCAATTTGAAATTTACACCCGAAATGCATCTGAACATCATAATAAAAATCGACGTAAAGAAATTTTCAATGTTTTTGTAGATGTAAGGCACATCTATTTTCTAAAATAACAAACTAGACTAAAAACTAAATATTTCATCGTCTGCATCTCAAGATTTTATGTATATTTTGTCAACACCACTTTTTTATAACTTTAAAAACAAAAGCGAATTTAAGTAATTTAAAAAGAATTTTGTGCTTTACGAAAATTGAAATTCAAGTATCGATATAATATGTATGCCGAGACTGACAAAGCATCAATGCTGCGCATGAGACTGTTGAATATACTTCATATATCCCTAAAATCCACACTTAAACAACGCCACATTTGGGATTTAACTAAATCACAATCAGAATTTTATTTGTGAAACATGTGTTAACATGGTACATATCCACCATAAAATAAGGTATCATGCAAATAAAAAATGGATCACACTACACACACAAGTAAGCACTATTATTCTGATTTACTTCATACGCTTTACAATGTAACTATATAAGTAAGTATAGTAATTAAAAAAAAAACACGGTAGTCAAAACACGAAGAACTCTCACAAAGTACCAAAACAAAAACTGAAATATATTTCTCAAATGGAATAGCTGTTAGAACAGACTAGCAAACCAGTGAACCAAATGTTCACCAAAAAAAAAATGTATTTCATTAATTGAGAACTTCGGAGATTTTGTGTGGTTTCGTTTAAAATAGAAATCACGTGATTTCTCGATTGTGCTACGTTATTCACATCCGGTTTGTAGTCTTATCAGACTATTCTTAACTTATAACTTAAACATTCTCTATATCTATCTCTTACGGTTTGGCCGCTGAAACAGCACCACGGACGGACGGACGAACTTGTCTATTAGATAAGAGATTCTCTGAAAACTTTAACAATAGCATATCGTTATGCTTGAATGATCTAATTTAGGGATGGGAAAACTACGGCCCGCGAGCCATCTTCGGCCTCCAAAAGGTTGAATTCCAACCCGCGCTGGTCGCGGGTACAAAATGTATTCACTAAAAAGTTCCATTTTGTCACACATTCCAAAAATTACCAACACGTAGCCAAACCTGGTTACCTACATATTTACTTTGCAGCAAACTCATTTATCCTTTTTTTTGTTTCTGGAAAATGCCTTACGCATCCTTCAACCACCGGAGGAGCGAGGAGAAAGTGTGTGGGACTCCTCCCTCCTCATTTCAGCCAGCCTTTGGGCCGGATAAAATGAGCAGGGCCCTACCTATAGCCCTGAACAGGGCCACTAAAAACCAGACGATGCTCCTGCACCATTCACCAGGCACGCATTCTGGGGACCGAGGTCCCCCCAATGCGCGCCGGGAGAGATATAGAGAGATCTTCCTTAAATATAGCAAAGGCATAGTAATTAAAGTCATAGAAAGAAATAAAGATGATTAGTATAGGTATTAACCTATTTATTATACACTTGTAAATATTAGATTCAGGCAAGGATCCATAAGGGCAAATAATGTAAAATCGGACTAAGAAATGTGTAGAATAGAGAAATTGTAGTAAATAAGAAATAAAGATAGTAAGGAAACAAGTGTGTGTAAATGTAAGGAAATGTGAAATGTAAATAGAGAAAATAGAAATTACAAAAAATGTAATAGTTTAAACTTTTCATTATTTATTATTTTGTTTATTCTTTTTTTTTTTAAAAGAAAAAGAAAGCTGTGCAAGAGAAAAAGCACAACAAAACATGCAAAAGAGCAGGCATGACTAAAAACAAAATAATTGTAACAAACAAAAAACAAAAGAAAGAAAAAGACCTAACACAAATAGGGGATAAACGTTATAAAAAAAAAAATGCGCGCCGGGAGTGCAGGCGTGGTGGCACCCGATTTCTAACTGGCCACGAAAACTCATTTACCCTGCTGTAGCGCTGCAGGCTGCGCGATGTTTTGATTTCATTAGACGACAAGGAAAAAGTTTGTCCATTGAGGGTCTGGTTCCTAAGCTGCCTACCTGAGCTCTTTTTCGCCTGGATTCTATTCATGTCTTCGACACTGAGACACAGTGTCGTGTCGCAGACCAAGATGCGGTTATACAGGCACACGCAATAGTTGCAGTCCACGCGGAACGTCTTTCCTGGTTCGCAACGGGAGGCGAAGTTCGGTAGTTTGGTTAGTTTCTTGGCCTCATCTTCAGTCACTTCGGGTCGCACGTCTGATAGCTTCAACATTGATGAATTTTTTACTGGAAAGTTTCACAATATTTCAATAACCTGCTGGATTTATAAATGTCAAGAAAAATGTTTTCCAATAAAAAAATATATTTGAAAAGTATAAGTTTTTAAGTTAGGGTAAATAAGGATAATACATATATTCTGGAATAGAAGTACTCTTCGCTATGCGGGGTAATAACTGACGGAAATGCCACAGGTACCTGTCAATTCAGATACTTTTTCAACTTTGGAACATTTAAGAATAGAAAAATTATAGAATTAACTCAGAATTTATTAGAATAAGCTGCTGGGTTTACACACCCTTTGCTGTCCAGCTGGTTTTGATTTTAATGTTGCCGGTTCATTAATTAACCAACCAAATTTGTAATTTAATACGAATAGTTATTATCTATGAAAAAATAAATAAATAAATAAATAAATAAATAAAACTACTTACTACATAGTAAGTAGTTAAATTCTCTATTAGTTCTTTTACTTTTAACTGCACGTCGTTGCAATGCCCCAGGGTTTTTACTCAGAACTTATTACTTGGTATTGGCAGAATCAGTGTTTCATGAAGTAATAACATTTATAACTTTTGTACTCGGTTTAATATATATTTTTTTAAGTTGAAGGTATGGCCAACATGCATATGGCCCGCCTGGTGGTAAGCGGCCACGAAAGCCTATCAAATCTGGCCACTTATAACCAATATCACTCGCGACTTTGCCAATCCTAGGGTAATGGTCGGCCGGGAGGCTATTGGGTGAAGACCCTCAACGGGGCTCTCGCGGTTCCGCACTTGAAAGCGTAGAGAGTATTCGCAGGGTTTTATAGCGGATAGTATACCGTAAGTGCTCGTAAGCCGCGTGGACTGCTTAACGACTTCTTCGTTTCGCACCCGTGAGACTTGCTAGTTGTGAGGTCCGTGCGTTGGTGTGCCCCTTAAGGGCGCCAACGTCTGTAAATAGAGGTTTTGCCTGCGAGGCTGGGAAGCTGCTAGGTGCGGGGATGCGGAGAAATCCCACCAAGGGGATCCCGCGGCTCCGCATCATGCAGTAGTGACTTTGGTTGAGGTGTGAGGTCCGTTCGGCGGTGTGCCTCTTACAGGCGCCGTCGTCTGTAAAAAGATTTTCTACCTGCGTAAAAAAAAAAGGGTGGGCCAGGGTGCAATGAACCGAGTTAGCCGCTTAAAACCAGGCTTCTTTAACATAAAAAAATATATATTAAACCGAGCAAAAAATTTATAAATGCCAATCACAGAAATCGCTGATTCTGGAACCTTATTCACCAACAGAAACACAACTGCACCAAAAGGTAATGTTATTTTACTGTAGCCTTCTGTAAGGTGAAGGTTACTTCCAAAGACAGCCACTCCAATGCGAGCGGGGAATCCCGTATGCCCTACCTCACATACAATTAATACATACACACTGAAAGTTTTGATCTGCATCCTTTCTTGGCACACATGGGTACCTGTTCACTATTACATACGCATGTATCGCAACCGTCTTGGTACACTTTTCCCGGTGTGCATTTTTTATTTTTCGGCAATGTTGGTAGTTGCACAGATTTTCCGACATCTCCCGCATTGATGGCTTTCCTTGATTTTAGATTTCCTGCCAATTTTGTAATAGCTCTGTTCTTGAGGCAAGCCACTTTAGTACAGATGAGCTCGTTGTTAGAACCACATTCGCAAGTGTTGCATTCCAGTTTATACACCTTGCCTGGCACACAGCTCTGTCCGTCTTTTATTTCAGTAATATCGTCACTTGACACTGGAGTGTTAACTGAAATTATAGAAATGACATTAGTCAACGCTTTCAGTACTTTCCAAAAGTTTGCTTTCCAATCATCAATTGTATGTAATGTAATCAGAGAGTTGAGAAAATCTCTTTAAATGTTAACCGCAATACAAAGGTGCCAGTGATACACAAATGAAGCCTCCCCACGACAACGGCTAACTAGAGCTGAGGTCCGAGTCTCAGAGATGCCCTCTAGTTGAGCCGACCCCCTCAGGTTCAAGTGGTCTCCTCAAGTATACCTCAAGAGGCAATTGCCAATTCTCGCCTTGAGATCTCCTTAGGATCTCGCCGTCCCCAAACCCGGTGAGGCTGTAAAGGTCATCTGCGACCAACAGAATACACACTCAAAAAAAAACATATGAAACAGTCAATAGTATTTTTTAATTATATAAGTATAGTTGGTTTATACTGTTTAAATTTAATTTTTATATGAATAAACTAGGTGTTTATTATTTAAGTAAACATTCATAAATAGTTATTCAATTCCATAAGTTTTGCAAATTATTTTTGTGTTCATTGAGCTTTAGAAAAATCTGCCTTAATGAATTAGTAACTGAAATTCTTTGCCTTTCCTATAAGTTTTAGTAACCAACCATATTTCTATAGAAATATATTTTTTTATTTACAATAACAAAGAAATGGACGGCCAGTCAACGTTAACATTTTTAGACTATTTTTATTAGGTCTATCTCAAAATCGTAACTAGTTAGGAAAGTGAAGTTTTGGTATATGATAAATTTGTAAGTTCGTTGTAAGAAGCAATGTTGCCTTCGTTTAAAAAAACTGATTTAGATTTTAGAGCGAGGCTAGACTCGCGGTTGGCCAGTGTTTTAAATTCTTTATCCGCACTAGTATTCCCTCCTTCATACAAGCCGGAAACCTTTAAACAAGCATGTTGAAGCATTTGTGCAGGCCAGCAACGTGAGGATGGTTGTTGTGGCAGTTCATAACTGCTGGCCCCAGTCATCATCTTCGCATCTGGACTTTAGCACCACTTAACATCAACTTCAAGTGGGGTAGAGTCATTTGATTACCATAATATAAAAAAGAAAATCGAAATAAGAGATAAATATGTAAAATTATTTCTTTGATGAACCTTCCTGCAGATATCATTGTTTCACTCAATTCATTCATAAAAATAAAGAAAACTTTAATTTATCGTATTCATGAAAAATCAGCGGATTCCCTTATAGGATGTCTTCGGTTATAATCTTTCAAACAGAACATTGTTGTACAAATCGGCACTGCGTCCGAGGAACAAGTGCACGTGTTACAATCAAAACGATACTTCTGCCCTGGAGTACATTTGTCATCTTCACTTTTCAGAACTGGCAGGCTAAAAAATTTTGAATACGATTCTTTGAGTCTCATGATGGCTTTCGACGGATTGACGCAACCTCTTTCTGTGCACGCCAAAGTCTTCTTCTCAGTGCACACACACCTGTTGCAATCTATATTCAGTACTGTCTTTGGTATACATTTCTTGTCATAAATGTCCTGAATTCTGGACGAAGCATCGCCTACAGATATGATTGATTCCAAAGCAGTTTCACTTATTATCTGCTTCTTTCTATCGTCAACTTTTAAACAGAGGCGATCGGTGTAAACGTTTATGTTACTACAACTACACAACTCGTCTTTGGTCCTAAGAATATCGCCGAAGGAACAAGGTTTGACTTTGTGTCCTTTGGTGCAAGGTCTACTTGTGCAAGAGACTGCTTCTATCAGGCCTCTTTTACTGCATCTACAAATGTTGCAGCCTATCAGGTATAGAGAGTTGGACTTGCAAGTTCTGTCGATTTTGTTTAATGATACTGTGAATTTCTTTTCTTCGCGTATGTGGTTGAATATTTTGCGACACTCTTTCGCTTTCCAAAATCCTTTGTGTGTGCATGTGCAAATCAAATTATTTTCTCTGAACATTAAATTTGGTACACATTCCATCCTCTTGGTGCTGGTGTTGGAGTCATATTTGTCTGTAAATACAACATTGTTCGATATATTTTCTAATATTTTTTAAGAGCATAAAAGATTATAATTAAAATATTCTGAAAATGGTGGTTAGAGCATCTGCAAGCATTCATTCTGACTGTGCAACTCTCGACGTGATCGTATGTATCAACGACTCCATAAGTAAATAAATTGTAATTAAATAAGTTATTGATAATAATATTTATAGTTATGATTTTATTTATTTTTTAAGCATTTAACTGCTAGATGTTTAAATCTAAAGAAAAGTTTACTAGAAAAAATCCACGCGGACCAGGCAGCGGACGGGACAATATTTATTGTAAATACATACAAAATTAGTAAAGGTATTTGTACTAAAAACCAATTACCTCAACTGCTGTTACATACGCTGTTTGATTTTTTCTATTTCAAACTATCTACAGTCAAAATTATGTAGATGATTACAATTTTGATGATGTTTGTGTGATGAATACGAGCATTTGTATTCCAGCCATGGATGTTTAATGTGTTTTTACATATAAATATACCTATATATGTACAGTATATATATTCTATCCGTTACCCTAGTATCTCATAACACAAGCCTTACAGTGCTCACTTTGGGGCTAGGCTAATTGGTGTGAGTGTTGAAAATATTTATTTATATACATATTTATCTACGCTAAGTTTTAAATGATGATTAATTTCAAATTCTGTAACTTAGGACTCTGATTTTATTTCTCTGTCTAAGAACAAATGCATGCAGAGTATGGTATCGTCAAGATATTGTGGGAAAATAATTTAAGCTGAAGTTTTTTTATCTGTACCATTGTTGGGATTTGAAATAGGAAAAGCTCTGTCTGCTATAACACCTCCTTACCTAATATCACACTAATATTATAAAGGGGAAAGTTTGTGAGTATGTGAGTGTGTATGTTTGTTACTTCTTCACGTCTAAACGGCTGGAACGGTTTTAATAAAATTTGCTATGGAGTTAGCTTACACCCTAGATTAACACATAGGCTGCTTTTATCCCGAAAAAATGTTAGGTTCCAGAGGGATTTTCAAGAAACTAAGTTAACGCAGACGAAGTCGCGGGCGACCTCTAGTCATCCATAAAGAAAAAATGTTACACATTGATTTTACTCACGCGCATCCTGGGTGCAGCTTTGCTCCTTACACTGGTATACTCCTTCGACGTCGCACACGCACGCGTGGCAGGGTCCCCTTACCACAGTGGTGGGGACGCATTTCTTCTGAATCTTTACTGGCACCAACATTAAGGCCCGTATTATAGAAAGATTCTCAGTGATTGATCTAGTCTTGAGCATAGTTAGAAAGGGATGTGGCTATATATATAGCACATAGCGATATCCCTTTCTAACTGTACTCGAGTAAAGATCAACACTTAGTTGTCATTATACGGGCTTTAGTCTCTTACTATGTGCATTAATAACCTCAATAGTCTTTAATCAGCAGTCTCTTACTATGTGCATTAATTACCTCAATAGTATTTGTTTCTTAGGTTTTCACGCACATCACTCATTAAATAAAACTAGTTTTCACGGGTTAATGCACGAAACTTTATTTATTTATTGACGTTTCGCAGCCTTTTCAGGTCTGCATCGTCAGAATAATGATTTTTTATTTAAAATTGTCGAGCTACCTTCGAAAGACTTATATTGAGCGTTCGGTTATTTCATTGGAAGATTTTTAAAATTTTATTGTCTATGTATGAATTTATTATTTAATTTACTTAATAAAGTATTTTATTTAAAATTCTTGTTTGTAATTTTGAGTTTATTTATTTGACCCTAACTACCGGAAACTACCACCGGTTCCAAAATTGGGAGACCTTCCTGAGAAGAACCGGCGAAACAAACTCAAGAGAGGCTTTCTATCTCCTTTTTATGTTAAATTTGCAAACAAAAAGAACTAATAGTATCTGATGGTCTTGCAGTGTGTGCTCGGGGTTGGGATTTTATCTCCTATATAATAGGTTCCCAAGCTGGTGGTATATACCAACCATCTTCCCTATTGAAAGTTGGATATTTTTTAATCTCAATAGCCTCGCGCATCATTCGAGGAACGAACCGCCGCTCAGCTGCAAGGATCTGTGGTCTATCAAATCTAATGTAGTGGTTTGGTCCCCCTAATGCATGTTCTAATGCATGTCCCCCTAATCTGTAAAGTCTTTCGAAGGTAGCTCGACAATTTTAAGTAAAAAATCATTATTCTGACGATGCAGACTTGAAAAGGCTGCGAAACGTCAATAAATAAATAAAGTTTCGTGCATTAACCCGTGAAAACTAGTTTTATTTAACCTCAATAGTCTTAAATCAACAGTCTCTTACTATGTGCATTAATAACCTCAATAGTCTTAAATCAGCAGTCTCTTACTATGTGCATTAATAACCTCAATAGTCTTAAATCAGCAGTCTCTTACTATGTGCATTAATAACCTCAATAGTCTTAAATCAGCAGTCTCTTACTATGTGCATTAATAACCTCAATAGTCTTAAATCAGCAGTCTCTTACTATGTGCATTAATAACCTCAATAGTCTTAAATCAGCAGCCTCTTACTATGTGCATTAATAAGCTCAATAGTCTTAAATCAGCAGTCTCTTACTATGTGCATTAATAATCTCAATAGTCTTAAATCATCAGTCTCTTACTATGTGCATTAATTCCCTCAATAGTCTTAAATCAGCAGTCTCTTACTATGTGCATTAATAACCTCAATAGTCTTTAATCAGCAGTTACATAACTGTGTTACGCCTTTTTATTTTTGACCCCGGGGACAGTCAGACATCGGGGTTATATGGGACTCCTCTCCCACCACCCGCCCATCCAATCAGTCAACCCTGGCTGGGTCAGTGGCTGCTCGGGATGGGGGGGCCCTACCCACTAAAACTCCTGGATGTGTCCTCCTCGCCAGCGATAGTGGCTTGGGAACCTTATTGGGACTCAACCAGGCTGCCACCGGCTGCTGTATCACGCCTAAGATGCGATACCTTGGTATTTAAAAATGTTCAGTATTCATTGTTTTAAACTTTCATGGTCACTAACATTATAGCTATTAACGGGATTGTTACCATGTACCTTGCTTTCGTATGTGCAAAAACCGCAAAAATCAAAAAAGTGTCGTTCCACGATCTGATACTGTGAGTATTGTGTGTCGGGAACAGGTGCGAGTGAATAGTGAGAATGGGACCAATGGTAGGGTAATCGAGCGCAGTAAAAGACGACGTCAGAGGGTAGACCGATATATCTGCCAATAACATCTACCCTCAATTACTTCAGTTACTCCGTGATCATGACGCTTGCAACAGTACCGAAATATCGGAGACTCATAAAAAACAAGGTACATGGTAACAATCCCGTTAATAGCTATAATGTTCAGTAATCGTTTTGTTTTGTAAACTTAAATTGATAGCGTAACGTAATCAAACCGCTCTAAGGTACTTAGACCAATAATTTTATCGTTTCCAGTAATTATTGGGTTAACTATAAGAGCTGGGTAATCGTATCGTGGACGGCGAAAACGAGAATTAATTGAAATGTTTTTCGATCTCTTCAGTTGAGGCCTCATCCGATAAAAGTGCCAATTCTTCATGGTGTCGTGAGTTTTAAGGATTAAGTTAGGGTGCCTCAAACTACATATTGAAATGGCAACAATATTATACAAATAAAAGTAAACGAAATAATGAAAAAAGCAACCAAACCTTTACAAGTATGACATTTACTTAGTTATATTTTGCACATAACAGTCCTATGTTCCCAATTGTTAAAAATAAAAATAAATCATCCCTATTGTCTGTAGTATATTGTATGTGCGGTATACTTATGAAAGTACTTAATACAAATGTTATTTACAATAATAATATATACTAGAACAATGAACCTAAAACTAAAAACCTTAAAAAATATAATTTAATAACTAAAAAAATATTATTAAAAGGAGTCCCTTTAGGTAAGGTTCCGAAGATACTGGCAGCGTTCCCCCTTTGAATAGCTAGGCTAATTCTTTGTCCGAGGTAGGTGCCAGCTCTTCGGTCTCCAGTGATGTCGACTAACATTTGACATTAACATTTTGCACATTATATTTGCAAATAATTAAGTACCATGTTATAATACGATATTTCGTAGTAGGAGACAGTCTAACATGGTTACGCAAGACCGTGGTAAAAAAAATTAGGTAGAGAACCATAATGTCTGTAATTCTTGCATATTTACTTGTTTCCTATATGTCATCAAAAGAAATGTTCATAATATATATCTATATATTTGTTTATTAGATGTTCACGCATACCACTCATTAAATAAAACAAACCATAAACGGTTTGAATGCCGTTTTGCATCCTTTTCAGGCTGCGTCGTCAAAGTTAATAAAAATAAATAATTATTATTTATATTTAATTTATATAAAAAATTAATAAAAATTATTAAGCCGTTGAAGCTTTGTTTTAGTTAATATATAATAGTTTAAAGATTCACATCCAGTAATATGCCAAAATGGTAGTAGATAACAGTTCCCCAAATTTTTGAGAAATTAGTAAAATTCTACAAAAGCATAAAACAACTTACACGAGATGGCCACAGTGAACCCAAAGACAGCTAATGATATAGCTAAACATAAATGGGACATCTTCTCATTAACTAAACCACACAACAACTAATCAAAAATTCTAGCTTCGATAATTCTTGGAAATCAATCAAACCATTACAACTAGTTAAACTTAATCGAAACAATCGTGAAATAATTAAACGTTTTATCGATCATAAAAAACGGGTAAATTAAAACCAAAACCAATGAAAAAGAAAACACCAAATACCAAATTGAAATTCGTTTATTTTCATCTTAATTCTTTATACCTTCAAACTAATTACGTATGATTTAATACATAATGGTACGCAGAGGTACGAAGTAAGCACTTAAAACTAAACATTTCACTAATTTAATTGAGAAATTCACACCATCCTCACGCCACACGCCATACAATGCACCAGTCAATTCTACAGATAATAACGGATTATTTATTAACAATAAAAAGATAACTATTTAATTGCACTCTCATCTCAACCTTGTATATCGTTAAGAGATGTGCTTTTCTGTTTGAACATACGCTTTTATATTTAAAATACTCATCTTATAATTACTACAACTATTGTTCAAAAAGTTTGACACACAGGTCACGTGAAATCTTCTCTTACTAAATATTATAATAAAATAAATCCACAGTAGAAAAAAGTACTGAATAGATATACGTAATTTTGAATGATATTTATACATAATAGGTATAAAATGCATTGTTTATGAATTTATTTATAACGGCAATGATGATGAAAATGAAACTGTTAAACTGACGTCCTTCGTACTTAAGACACTTATTGCTAGGAAAATAGTATCGGTTAAATAAAAAGCAACCTTAGATAAAACAAGTTGTTTGGAAAACAAAAATAAACTGTTTCAATCCAAAGATTTAAGACATCAAACATTTCTTGCTGAAGAACTTATTCGTTTTTATGTGACGTGTAACTTTTTGTTGTGTTGTCGTTCAATTTGATTACAATAACTTTGTATCTAAACTATTCCAAAAGTGGAAAAGATGTTAAGTTCTTCATTGTCAATAATTTACAAAATATTCAACAGTTGCTTTTCTACTTAACAACACTTAATCTTTCGCTTTAAACTACAACTGAGTAAAATTAGTCACAAATACTTAAATAGAAAAATTACCACTAAATTATACACAAATTAAATCACGACACTTTCGACTGTTACAACATGACATTTACGCTGGCGTAAATATTGCTGCAAACAGTAAGAATTTACCACCTTGTAGAAAATTAAAGTCTGAAATTTGCTTAATTACTAAAGTGAATCTGTTACTCTACTCAACGAATACTATATAATGATCTACAATGTAATTACTTCAGCAACATAAGTATTCTATATCATGGAAATCTACAGTATCATTAAAGAGAAAGATATTGTTATATTCCATACAAAACAAAATTTAGAAGAACTGTAAAAGTAATAAATTTCATATCAAATCCAAATGAATCATCAATCAAAGTGTGGCATTTTTGTATTGAGTGATAATCTAAAGGTGGTCGTTTTGATTATTTAGATACCAGGAGCGATGAATTCGTCACAAAGGTGGAGTGTGCAGAAGTAACTCTTGCCGTCAGCGGAGCAGGTGCAGTCTTTGCAGTCCTTTTTGAACTGCTCGCCTGGGTCGCAGCGGAATCCAGGGTCCGCCTCTAAAATGGTGAAACAAATAATATGTATTCAGTTAAACTAAAACTATTACTTCATTATATGAGGGAGAAGACTGGAAATCAGCTGGAGACGAAGAAGTGAAGAGTAATAGCTCTTGATTGGAAACAATAACCGATGTCATGGAAAGAGAATTAATTACACTTCTATTTAAGGATTTAAAATTGTTTGATTATTCGATATTGTCGAACAAAGTTGATAATTTAGTACCTACCTAAAGAGTGCAAGGATACTCAAAGTGTATTTTGGTGATGAAAACACGGTAGTCAATATTTCACTCAGACATTGATGTTCTCAAAACCAACTATTGATAGTATTGAGAAACTGCCAATAAAAAAAAATAACCGACACCCAAAAGCGGAGGCGGTGCTCAATGCTTTGGAATCTTTTCTAAACAAAAAACGTAATAATATTTACGTTTATCATACATACCGGTAGTGTTAAACAGCTCGATAGCTCAAGTGGTTAGCGCGTTCGGCTGCGATCGTTGAAGTTAAACAACTTTCGCAGTGGTCAGTCATTGGGTGTATTACCTAAATTTTACTATTTTGAGCTCCTCCGTGCCTCTTTAGCCGCTGTTCCAGCCCCTGTAGCATGAGCACCACAATTTACATTATATCTTGTTTTTTATCGCGTCTAACTGTCAAACTCCATAGTAATTTGACAGTAGAGCGTGATAAAAACGCGTTATATATCTTATCGCGGTGCCCATGCTAGGGGCAGGCTGCATCTGGAGTCGTTAGCACCCACCAATACGCACTGGGTCCACGTGGTAGGTCAAGACCCAATCTCCCTATTCCATCCATAGGGAAGGCTTCTGCCCCAGCAGTGAGGATATTATTAGGCTGATGATGTGGATACATACCGGTACTGTGGACATCATTGTCCGTGGTCTGCTTAACTTCAGTCGTGCAGCGTTTGTTTGTGCACATGGCGTGGTGACCGTCTGTCGTACATCGGCACGTGTTGCATTCTTTCTCGAAAACGGAGCCTGGTGTGCACTCTGATGAGATTTTGTCCAAATCGCTTGCTCCTGAAATGAAAATTATGAAACCACGATGTAAGTGTAACTTTTAAAATCATCACAACTTCTCTTGGATTCTCAATATTAATTTCCTTGTGCGACACTGACATAATGTTCATAAAGACAAAATTAAAAAAGAAACAATATCCTTAGCAAAGCCTCCTTGCTAAGGATATTCAGAAGTTTCGATAAATTGATAAATTCGAAAATATATTGACGATTTATGACGTTTCAACGCTTTATTGATCTGGAGGTTTCGACCTTATTGCATGCGAAATAGCACTTTGACTCGACTGTACCTTTCTTTATTTTTCTTACATTTGCAACAAAATCATTACCTCTCTTACTCCTGCCCCCGCCGTTGTTGTTGTTGTTGAGGGCGTTGCAGTCAATCCGAGTACAAGAGAAATCCTGGCCTTCGTTGTCGCACAGACACTTGTTGCAGTCCAACCGGAACTCTTGGCCCGGTTGGCAAGCTTTAGGCGCTTCCTACTGAAGACACGTCGGGAGTCATATCAGCGATTTTATTATTGTATATGATTTTTCTATCAAAGTTCTTATTTGTATGGAAAGTGAGTGTGTTAAGAACAGAATCGACTGAGCGAAACTCACATGAAAATAAACTATCTAGAAAGAAACAAAAAACAACATCCAACTATTACTTCTTCTTTTTTAATAAAGCAATTTTCCTAATGGTCTGTCTTTAGATGGGTGATCGAACATTTATCATCTCCAGCTCTGTGCTTCGGAAATCACGTTAACCCGTTAGTCCCGCTTGCATCTGCAGTCGTTAGCACCTACCAATCCACACTGGGCTCGCGTTGTGGGTCATGGCCCAGTATCCTATTCCATCTATAGGGAAGGTCTGCGCCTCATCAGCGACGATATTAATAGGCTGGTGATGATAATGATATTGTTTTAATATAATATTACCTGAGGAGTAGCTCTCACGCGTCTGGCCAGCATAGTCATATTCTGAAAAGTAAATCGCTATCTCAAGTTTCATAATATATACGGTTGCTTATTTGCTGTAAATAATAAACAAGCATAGGTACAATTATTTAAGTTTATTACTGTCGTTTTTTTTAAAAAAGCACCATCACCGAAAACATCCCAAAGCTGGAATAGGAATTTAGATTAGGAATATAGAATTTGTAGTAATAACAATCAGAAAAGGTAATGAGTATATCATCTTCAAATTCGCACCTTGGCATCTTCTTGTTCGATACAAGCTCGTCTTGTACAAGAAAACGACTTTCCATCTGGATTACAACGGCACATATTACATTCTAATTCAAATACTTCATCCGGTCGACAATCTTTGTGAATTATTCGAAGTTCCTGCTTTTAAATATTTAAAGTCTCATTACATGGAATAGGCTATACAAAAAGGAAAAAAGCGGCAAAATAGCAACATTTACTACAAATAAGTTTTTATGTATTAAGATGACAACTTAGCATATAAGAGTCGTTCTAAATCATTAAATTGTTAATTCTAAAAGCCATCACAGTTTGGAGTTTAATCAAGGGTTTTAGCAAATAACCTCGGGTTTTTCTTCCTCAGTGCTCGATTCGTCTGGTAGTTCGGGGACACAAACTTTTCTTGTACAAAAGTAGCCTGTCCCATCATCATTACACCAACATGTGTTGCAGTCTTTGATGAACATACGGTTGGCAACACATACCACTTCCTTGGTACTGTTTTTTGATGATTTCTTCACCTATTCAGCGTCAAAGTGTAAATATAAGAATTGTTTATTTTAAAGACCTTGTTTCTATTCAAATAAAAATACTTTTGTGTTTTCCATATATTTATTTTAAAGTAACTTTACATAACATTAATTGTGTGTTATATAAATTAAGCTTAATCTTATGTATATAATTTATATCATTTTATCTTCCTTACAGCCGGGGGATCGTACTGCGATTATTTGCCGTTTTATAAGGTATTATAGGTTTCATATCCTGTAAAAAAAATAACGAATTCTGAAAAACATAGGATTATTTGAAATTAAATTAAATTAGAATTAAATGAGAATAAAAAAAATGGTATTTTATCTTATTATGAATGAGTATAAACCTTCAGTTCATGAAACAACTCCACATCTTCGGGTAATGGGCAAGGTTTGTTGGTGCAGGAGTAATCTGTCCCATAATTGTTACAATTGCAGGTGTTACAACCGATGTAAAACGTGTCTTTTGGTCTGCATACTGAATGACGTTCGATATGATCAACACCCTGTAACAAAGTTTATCATCTTCAGGCAAGTTTGATGTTATTTAAAACAGTTGAATTGAACACTGCTGGGGCACAGGCCTTTTCTATGGATGGCATAGGGAGATTGGCCCATGATCCACAACGCGAGCCCAATGCAGATTGGCGGGTGCTAACGACTGCAGATGCAGCCGGAACCAACGGCTTAACGTGCCTTCCGAAGCACGGAGGAATTCGAGATAGAAGATTTTTGGTCACTCATCCAATGATCGACCAATACGAAAGATGCTTAAGTTCAACGATCGCAGCCGAACGCACTAACCACCTGCGCCATCGAGCTCCTCTTTAATAAGCAGTAGAATCACCATTTTTAATAAATGCGTTTCCATAAAACATTTTAGTACTAAGTGACTTTCCATAGAAAACAATAAGAGTTAGGATGCGAATTTTGCTCCCGTTTTGCAGTGCCCTTACCTTGAATAACTAACTTTCGCTATAGTTAAATCGCGGTTAAATGGGTGGTGTTGCGTTTCTGTAAGTAGGTTAGGCTACAGGTCTCCACGGGTGATGGTAAGCAATTTTAAGGTATCGCAGGCGTCTATAAGCTATAATGCGTCCTGTGGATGGTGCTACTGACGCTGCGATCAAACCGTATAGAAGCCTACATCGCGCAAGTGAAATTCGGATGCTAACACTCCATATATGCAATGCCCGATCAACATTAGTTGAGCCACGGCCCCCGAGCTACCATCATCCATTTATCACGTGTAATAAAACTATTGAATTTACATGGAGTCAGTTAATTTAAATAAATGATTGGCACTGCTTTTGAAATCATTAAGTACAATATCCTACTTCCTAGTAATATTATAAATGTGGAAGTTTGTGTGTTTGTATGATTGTTACTCAATCACGCAAAAACGAAACGTATTTATGTGAAATTGTACACACAGGCAGCTTATAGCCTGGAGAGAGCCATAGAATTTTTTTATCCCGGAAAAGTGTTCAGTCCCTGAGTGATTTTCAAAAAACAAATGTTAAGGCGTGCGCACTCGTGGGCGACCGCTAATCACACTAATATTATAAAGGCGAAAGTTTGTGAGTGTGTATGTTTGTTAATTCTTCACGTCTCAACGGCTGGAGCCATTTTAATAAAATTTGGTATGATGTTACCCTGGATTAACCCAGGCTACGTTTTAACATCCCTAATAAACTGCGGGAAACACCGCGGGCCACAACTAGTAATACATACAGCTCATCATAACGCCAGCTGCACACGTTGGTCCCAACGTTGGATTGTAAATTTAGTGAGGCGTACACACGTTGGCTATTCTACTAGATCTGTCCAATCAGGGCCAATGTGAAGATGCCGGATACGGAAATCGAGATTGCTCTATGCGCTTTAACAGTACTGTGTGTACATTTCTGAGAAGAAAAGCCACGTCAACGAAGATGGTAGGTATTATCTTATATATAAAATTCTCGTGTCACAACTTGGTAACTAACCAATCTCCTCCAAATCGGCTTTACCGATTTTTATGAAATTTCATATGCATGTTCAGTAGGTCTGAGAATCGGCTAAAATCAATTTTTCATGCCTCCAAGTGATAATGGTTGTCCAGCCCTATCATTTTTTTTATTCTTTTTTTATATTTTATTTTTTATTTTTTTTATAATGTGGCACTAAAAATACAAACAACCCTAAATTTTTATCCTTCTTTATCTATTTTTATGGCGGGATGTAATCCGCTGGGTCAGCTAGTAGGTCCCGGGAGCGTTCCAGTGAAGTGGCGCGCCCAGCCAGCGCGCGGTACGGTGCGTAAATGCATTTCCCACCGACAAAAAAAAAGGTTCAGCTAGTCTATATATATAAAAATGAAACCCGTTTTCCGTTGTCACGACATAACATGAAAACGGCTTGACCGATTTGACTGATTTTTTTTGTAGTTTTCTAATACTCTGTACAAGGTTCTTACGGAAAAAAATATAAAGAAAATCTCTCAGAAAGATTGAAAAATATAACGTAACGAATGTCAACGTCATTCAATTTAAAACAAAAAATCTGTGGTAATCTGTGACACCACATCGATAACCGCGCTGACAAATGTCAACGTCATTCAATTTAAAACAAAAAAATCTGTGGTAATCTGTGACAACACATCCATAACCGCGCTAACAATGAATAGGTACTCATACATAAGATAGGTCAGCTATACAAATAAAGTAGTGCATCAAAGCTACGCTAAGGCGGTACGAAGTTCGCCGGGTCAGCTAGTAGGTAATAAAATACAAACCTCATTCTCCATGAAGACTTCGACTTCTTTGTTCATATCCTTCTCGAGGCATTCGTTTTGCGTGCAAGTGTACCTTTGACCATCTGGGGAGCATTTGCACGTGTTGCAGTCAGATTGGAATTCCTGATTGGGCTTGCATACAGATCGTTTTACGACATTGTGGAGGAAACTAGCGGGAACTTTCTTGTGGACCTTTCCATTGCTCTTTTTAACCTTGAAATGGTGTATCTAGAAAAATCCAAACTTTTCACATTATGTTAAATTTGGTTTATAATACGGATAGTTAGATTCCCAAATTTTTTGACCGCGGCAACTTTTTTGGAATAATTGAAACAGCGGAACCCCTGTCGTGTCTTCTCTTCGTTTCAGATCGTATTTAATAAGTAAAAAAAATAACAAACCTATTACAAGGAATTTGATTACGGTTTACGGAACGTACTGGGTTAAACTATGGTTTAAAATAACCAGTTTCTTCGTAATGATAATGAATTGAATGGGGAATTAGATACTCACATATAAATTAGTAATTGCTTCCTTGGTCGTGTGATCAGCTTGTGTATCCCAATCACCATTTTTTAATATTCACTGTTAACAACTTTTTATTGACAACACGATGTTGTGAAGGTTAGAAAAAGTGCTTTTTTTCATAGTGCATTGTGCTTAAATGACGTGTTTTATTAATAGGTTCGGTAAAACAATTATATGTAATGTTGTGGTGCATTCGGATTATGTAACATGGTATATGACTTTTATATACCATTTCCACTTGATCGACATGGTATATAAATATGTTATATAACATATTTTGTTGTAAAGTCTGGAGTCAACTTTAGAATGTCAATTTAATTGTTATATTATTACCTAGCCATCAAAGTAATACAATAGGGGTGATGACGGGTAACAGTAAACGAAATTCTATTAAGTCCGTCAGTTACATGATCTAAAAATAATGGACACGTATTTTTTCTTTGGGCAATCAACCAAAAACTGACAAAGTTATAGCGCGTCAAAGTTTGGGAGTAGGGGCTCGTGACTTTGGAGTGAATTTTCACTTATAAGTGTACTCAAACGTGACGTCATACGATTTTTCAAATCAATGTATCTCTGCAATGTTTATATTATGTGAAAAAAGAAAAAATACGTGTCCAATACTTTTTGATAATCTACCTGATAAACGAAGAAAAAAAAATTAGTCATCATCCCTATTAATGTAAAACAGTAATGCTGTTCTCAGCATTTTATTAACATATATATTGTGTTAATAATACAACATGGCAAATAATATGAATAATTAAGGCTGTTAGAGTACAATGATTTTCGATGAAATATTAGAAGTATAATATCGGAAATCACTTACCATTGCGTTAAAATTTCTATCTTTGTCGGCTGTTTTTAATTGAGAAGAAATATCGATTTCAGTTCCTGAAATACACGAGAATCTTCATTTAGTTATTAGTATAAATGAAATAAGTAGTTAGAGTAGTTACGTTAATTTATTATTTTTTATTTTCATCGTTAATCTATTAATTTCCCCACTCCCCACTGTCCGGAAAAGAGAGAATGAGCCGTGACCCACCACGCGGTCAAAGTGCGGATGGCTGGGTGCTAACAACTGCAGAATCAGCCGGAACCAACTAACGCGCTCTCCGAAGTATGCATGAAACGGTTATAATAAATTAATGATCACCCATTCTATGACTGGCCATTGAGAAAGTTGCTCAACTTTCAAGATTGCAGACCGAACGCGCTTACTCCTGCGCCAACGAACTCATTTTTCTTTCATACCAACCCAATTCCCTCTATTCATATAAAAAAATGATAGGAAAATTAAAAGTGTACATTGAATTATAATATTTCTTTTGCCATAGATATAGTTTTTAGAATTTTTGTCTGTTTGTCTGTATGTATGTCCGGGATAAACTCAACAAGTACTGCATCGATTTACTTCAAATTTGGCACGAATATTATTAAAAAGTCGGGTCAACAAGGCTACATATTATCACACTATCACATACCGTACGGGGAACGAGCAGCAAGGGCGGATCCAGGGGGGGGGGTCATGGGGGTCATCACCCCCCCCCCCCCCCTGGGCTGGGTACAGGTGGACCAAACCCAGGGCGATTTTATTTAAGTCCTTTCAATATTTAATATACCACGACTATATGCCCCCCCCCCCCTGGCGCCAAAGCTGGCTATATGACCCCCCCCTGGCGCCAAAGCTGGATCCGCCCTTGACGAGCAGTGAACAGCGTTCAAAAAGTATGTGCAAATAACGAACTCCACGTGTAGGAAGTCGCTGGCAGCCGCTAGTACCTTATACATATAATTACAAAGCAAATTCTTGGAATTTTAAAGAGTCCATGAACGAAGAAGTCAAAACATTACATTGCGTGCGCTGTGTGACATCATGCTTTGTATAATGATGCTGTTTGAGACACACATATAGTTTATTACCACCCAGGTCTTAAAGTGAACCCTCCAGGAGCTGTGGCTGCTGTTCATAAGACTGACGATGTGGACGCAACCAAAAGTCATGACTGTTTTTTGTGCTTCCTGGAAGTTTGGTCCTACATAGAGGGCTCAGGTATGATGGGAATTAGGGAATACTTCACAAGGTGCAAGGTTCCTCTTATGTTAATCTGGCACGCTCGATTAAAACCAAACATCCTTACTTGAGCTCCCCTTCTATTAAGATACCTTTGTCCCGGAAAATCTATACTTATAATAAATCTGTAGAGAGGTCTATTCTGTACATGAAATCGAGCCCTTACCGCCAAATTATCGTAAGCGACATTCGCCAAATTATCGTAAGCGACACTTTTGTCGAAATGCGTTTTTTGTGGAAACTAATATTTTAAACCGTAACGGACCCATCTCTGTTGATATTTCCCTCCAAAAGAACACCGTAATAATATAATAGAGGGAAGAATAGAGGGAAATATCAACAGAGATGGGTCCGTTACGGTTTAAAATATTAGTTTCCACAAAAAACGCATTTCGACAAAAGTGTCGCTCACGATAATTTGGCGAGTGTCGCTTACGATAATTTGGCGGTAAGGGCTCGAAATATATTCTCAAAATAACTATCAGGGGGTGATTAGTGATTGATACTGATACCAAAAATGCAATCAGTAAATTTTTTGTCTGTCTGTCTGTCTGTCTGTGTGTATGTTCCTTATAGAAACAAAAACTACTCGACGGATTTTAACGAAACTTGGTACAATTATTCTTCATACTCCTGGGCAGGTTATAGTATACTTTTCATCACGCTACAATCAATAGGAGCAGAGTAGTGAAGGGAAATGTTGGGAAAACGGGAGAAGTTACTCCATTTTTTAAGCTTCCGTCGCGTGCGCAGCCTTAATGGTTAAAGTTACATAGCAATCATGTATGACGGAAATATTCTACATAAAATTGTCTAAAAAATATCCTGCAACAGCATATGTCTATCTTTTATGGTTTACTCACAATAATACGTGTAACTCCTGATAGCTTAGCAGCATTCTGATTATATTTGTTTACTCTTACGTTTATAATACTCTCACTCATCTCTAATTTAAAAAAGTTAACTTTATTACCTATTCAATAAAAAAAGAATCATAGAAAAAGAATTAAATAAATAAATTCAATGTGTTCAATACACGCCTGAGAACAAAAACTATAGTCTACACCGCAGCTCTACACCGAAGCGAAGCGAGGGCGGACCACTAGTTATTGAATACTATTGGATTCTCAGGAAAGCATGTATGACGTGGACGAAGTCGCAGGGGAAAGCTAGATTGATATATATATATATATATAATGAGTGATGTACTGACCATTCTTATAAAAACAAGCCATCTGGGTACACATGGAGTGGCCCGAAGAAAAGCACCAGCAAGTGTTGCAGCCATCAAACCATGTAGTGTCTGGTGCACAGCGCCTTTCAGGCTCTGGTGACAAAAAGTAAATGATTTTTTCCTTAGGTACCATAAAAGTTCTTATTTATGGGTATATATAGGAGGAGGATCATTTTGTGAGGCTAGTGCCGTATCTACCCTTTTTGTTTTAATCTAAGGATATAATGCAAATTGTGCCCCTCTAGCATGACCACCGCAACTGGATATGATACAGCGATATATCGGTATTACCTGACCGACTACAGTGGAGTTTGACAGTAGTCTGACAGTTTCCCATACATTGCTTTATCATATCCCGTTTTCGGAGGAGCTCGAAAGGCGCAAGTGGTTAGCGCGTTCGTCTGCGATCGTTTAACTTAAGCAACTTTCGCAGTGGTCGGTCATTGGATGGGTGACCAAAAATAACTATCTAGAGCTGCTCCGTGCTTCGGAAGGCACGTCAAGCCGTTGGTCCCGGCTGCATC
The DNA here is from genome assembly GCA_902850365.2 of Chilo suppressalis. Classification (NCBI taxonomy): domain Eukaryota; kingdom Metazoa; phylum Arthropoda; class Insecta; order Lepidoptera; family Crambidae; genus Chilo; species Chilo suppressalis. The sequence goes on from OU963915.1 coordinate 17,144,150, forward strand.
TGCAGTCGTTAGCACCCACCAATTCGCACTGGGCCCGCGTGGTGGGTTCCCCCAATCTCCCTATTCTATCCATAGGGAAGGCTTGTGCCCCAGCACTTGGGACATTAATAGGCTGATGATGATGATGATAGGTATTATATTGCAAATTATTACTTTTGTGCGGTATGAAGGTCGCCCAGTCAGATAGAATATTATAAGTCAACTAGCAAACCAGTGAACCAAATGTTCACTAAAACCTGATTTAAAAAATGTATTTAATTAATTGAGAACTTCGGAGATTTTGTGTGGTTTCGTTTGAAATAATATATTTAAAAAAAATATACCTTTAAATAGTTAATTAAAATTGTGATAATTACAAAATAGAAATCACGTGATTTCTCGAAAACCGGAAGTGCTACGTTACTCAAATCCGGTTTGTAGTCTTATCAGACTATTCTTAACTTATAACTTAAACATTCTCTTTATCTATCTCTTACGGTTTGGCCGCTGTAACAGCACCACAGACGGACAGACGGACTTGTCTAATAGATAAGAGATTTGAATTAAGTATGTCACATATTTTATGTACCTTTAACTTTTTGTTCACACACGACGTGGTCGCATTGGCTATAGCCTATATCGGAGCACCGACATTCACTGCAACCGCTCTTCCAGGTTGTTCCAGGAGCACATTCTACTCCAATGGGCCTCTGATGCACCTCGGGTTTTGATGGCACTAAAAATAAAACCAATCAATAACCCTATAAACCGCGTTCAAAAAGAGATTTGGATGAGAAATTAAATGAAATGAAAGTAAAAAGAAATGAAAGTTTTTTTGCATGAAACATACATTTACAGTCATTTACGTTACAGTTGGTAAACAATTTATAGTTCCATATGTTTCGCCCTTGGAAGAGCATACACAATACTAATAAATTATTTACTTATTTAGTCTGTTTTAGTTCTGCTGTTAGACTACCATCGCACTGTAACTGAGCTGATTTTAACGAATTTGTTATGTTATAATTTTTATTGAAGTTATACTTCTTTAGGCGCGTTATGAAAAAATGATGAGAGTGAAATTTTAAGATGCGCGCGCATCACTGTAACACAAAATTTTAACAGCATGAAGTTGGTCGCTTTAGCGACCAACTTCATGCTGTTACTTTTGTGTTTACCGCACATTAAGAAAATCTACCAACAAAATAGAAATAGAATCTCTATTTAGTGGGTGCTAACGACTGCATTGTGAAGGCCTATCAAAAGTATTTATTAATCTGGAACAACGGAACCAAAGCGCGATTCAGGAGACTACAGCGCCATCTCTTGACCATTGGTGTAGTAGAACCAAAACCCACATCTTTATTTTTTGTAATAAAGTAACAGTTATAGGTATTTATATTTGTAATATCAAAAGTATTAGGCATGCGTCCGATATATCAAAACGAATCCAAAATCCGATTTCAAACACAAATCGATACCGAACGATTTCTCAACAAGAAAATCCGATTTCAGAAATCTAACCGAACCAAAACGCTAGCGATCTAATACCACAAGTATCCAAATGTAAATCGGATTCGAAATTCGTGCTTTCGTTTTCGGAAGTGAGATTTCGTGCTCGGAAGTCCGATTTCGATTTGCTGTTTACGGAAATCTATTGCTCTTCTCTGAGGCGGGATTATTTATCACTGTAAAGATATGTCGTCTAAAAACATCAAAAGTCGAGCAACCGACATTTTTGGACGCTAACCTGAAGTAATTAGGTTTGATTTTGTAAATGGTTTGAAAAATAATAAAAACAAACAGAAAAACAAAAAAAAATACTAAAAAAATATGTAAAAAGAAATCATTGTATAAAAGCCGATTTTTAAATGCGCCGCAAAAGTTTTACTCTTAACCGTAAACATAACTTTTCTGCTAGTCCTAAGCCTAGATTTAAAGCATGAAGGAAAATCACGAAAATCTACGAGTATCCTTGCTTCCTACAATTAATTGTTTGTGATTGTCGTTAGCTAATAAAACCAAATCATAACACAAACTAGTGAATTGGCTAAGTTCGGCACATCTGAAATCGGATATCTAAAAACGGATTTTAAAATCGATTTTGAAATCTGAAATCCTATAAATATCCGTTTGCGTTCAAAACCAAAAACGCCCATGTCTAAAAAGTATTTATTAATCTGGAACAACGAAACCAAAGCGCGATTCAGGAGACTACAGCGCCATCTCTTGAACATTGGTGTAGTAGAACCAAAAACCACATCTTTATTTTTTGTAATAAAGTAACAGTTATAGGTATTCAGATTTATAATATTTATCCACATGTGTCTAGTTTGTATATTCGGATTACGTGTTTGAGTTTCATACAAGTGCAAATCACATATGTTCTAATAAATTATATTCAGTAGCGATTTTAATTGAATATTTTGATTATTTATTTATTTTTTCAAATTAAAACTGAACTTTATTGACTGTGTCCTTTTCCAGACTTTTTATTAATTTATTGTAATTAATTATTTGCATGCAATTAAAAACTAATTTTAAACGATGCCAAAGAAGGATAACTTCTCACGCGCCTACATAAGTACACGCACCCATTTTTTTTTAAGCATGTAACTGCTTGATGTTTAAATGTTAAGAAAATATAACTAGAAAAATGTTAGGGGCTGTCATTTAATCACGTGAGGCTTGAAAGTCACACATAAAAAATCACGAAATATCACAACGGGGGAGGGGGGGTGTAGTAATAAATTACGTGTATTTCCGTGGTCCGAGGATACTGTACATTAAATAATGTTCATATATTAGTACAAAAAAGTATTCCGGTTTCTTTCATTATATTTATGTCAGTCAAAAAACAACCTGCAACCTTTCTGTCTACCTCTCTAAACGCTATTATTGTAGTCTTTAATTTTCCATAATAAAGTTAGATGATACTTAAACCTGTATTTTATAAATATAAAAAACAATAAGATTCTTTGTAGGTACTAAAAAATACACGTGACGAATGGTGAATGAAAGGGATAGGGGGAGGGGGGGTTAAAAAATGCCAAAAAAATATCCCGTGATTAATGGACGGCCCCTTACCAACGCGCATCCGAGCAAACCTCGGCACTACGCGTTGCGCACGCTTTTTCTTCCTATCTTTATAAGTATAATTTTAACTTGGCGCATTTTTGTGATCTTACGTAAGAACTATCGAGACTGCCCCCCCCCCCCCCCTTGTAAGAAAAAGTAAGACATTGTTAACCCACCCTAAATAGTCTTACGTAATAAATGAACGGTCCCTTTCCATAATTTCTGGTGGATTTCCCAAAATAATCTTTCATACAAACCTAGCCCTAAAAAATACAAGCATAGCAAAAAAAAACAGCCAAATCGTTATGAAAACGTAAGTGGCATTTATTTTTATATTATTACCTCTTTATATTAAAGACTAGTGGCCCGCCCTCACTTCGCTTCGGTGTTGACTATAGTTTTTTTCTAACATATAACCTATGACACTTACAAATAACGCGGCTTCCTATACCTAAAAGAATTTTTAAAATCGGTTCAGTAGAACCAGAGATTGTACCTCTTGAGATTGTACCTCACAAACTTTACCTCTTAAGGGACCGGCATTAATCGGCACAGCCGGACGTTAAAATCGAATATGTGTAAATGAATGTTCGGCAATATTTACTACAGGTCGCCGCAAATCGGGACACCTGGCAACGGTGCGCGGACAGTCGGCAACGGTTGCCGCGACCACACCCGCACTCCCGGCGTGCTGCGGGGGGACTGCGGTCCTCAGAATGTACGCCGGGTGACCGGTGCAGGAGTATTGTCTGGTTTTTAGTGGCCCTGTTCAGGGCGTTAGGTAGGGCCCTGCTCATTTCACCCGGCCTAAGAGTCCCACATACCTTCTTATCGCTCCCCCGGTGGTTGGAGGATGCGTAAAGCATTTCCCAGACAAAAAAAGAAAAAAAAGGGACACCTGGCAACACTATTCTGACGACGCATTCCTGCAAAGGCTGCGAAACGTCAATAAATAAATAAAATCAGTGCGTCTAACCCGTTAAAACTTGTTTTATTTACACTAATATTATTGAGGGTAGTTACACACATAATCAGGCCGGCATAGTCGGTTCGGTAGTATTTGTCGAAGAACAAAGCCGACCCGCAGCACGCCGGGAGTGCGGGTGTGGTCGCGGCAACCGTTGCCGACTGTCCGCGCACCGTTGCCAGGTGTCCCGATTTGCGCGGGACGTCCCGATTTTCAGGGATCTGGGGATCGTCCCGATTAGTACTTGATCGTGACGCTAAATGTCCCGAATAATAAAAAAATAAATTTAGGTAATATATGTAAAATTATACTTGCACTAGTAGTTTAAAATGCAATAAATTAAATCAAGACTTAAAATCCCCTTGTTTTTTGTTTGCTGTCCCAATTTGCAACCCTAAATCTCGATTGTTTTGACCTCATGTACCGATTTAAAACAAATCGGATCTGGCAACATTACGTCAGAATAATGATGTTTTATTTACTTTTATGAAACTTGTTTTATTTAATGAGTGATGTTCGTGAAAATCTAAGAAACAAATATTACTATAGATATTTATTTACTTATTTATTTATTATATATTACTATGCTAACCTTTGTGATCCTTACAAAATAGCGATGTGCAAAGTTTGCGGCCATTAGACAAGCACGTGCAGGTATTGCAGCCATCATTCCACGTAGTGTTTGGTGCACAGCTCATGTCAGTCTCTGATGGCAAAAAGATGATGGGACAAGGTCACAATCTGTTGCTTATACCAATCGTATAGTATTTTAATATTTCGCAGATATTTTTAGGTTATGTGAAAAAAGTGTTGACACTATTGTGATAAAAAATTGCAAAAGATTAAAATGCAAAGAAGGTATTTGAGTAAACTAGTGGATTTAAAGAATTCAAGAATTAAGGAGCTTATCATAGATTGCTGAATGAGATACGCACAGAAAGTCATTAAGTTTATGAAAACTTCTGTCGAATCAAGTATAAAAATTTCGAATAATTATTAAAATTAAATTGTGTAATTATTGAGTTGTGACCTTAGTTATGATTTTTTCTGCATATGTGTACCCTTATTATTTTTAATTTCTACTCTTTACTCTATTTTAAGAGGAGCTCGATGGCGCAAGTGGTTAGCGCGTTCGGCTGCGATCGTTGAATTTAAGCAACTTTCGCAGTGGTCGGTCATTGGATGGGTGACCAAAAATCTTCTATCTCGAGTTCCTCAGTGCTTCGGAAGGCACGTTAAGCCGTTGGTCCCGGCTGCATCTGCAGTCGTTAGCACCCGCCAATCCGCACTGGGCCCGCGTGTTGGGTCATGGCCCAATCTCCCTATTCTATCCATAGGCAAGGCCTGTGCCCCAGCAGTGGGGACATTAATAGGCTGATGATGATGACTCTATTTTAATAATCACTGGATAAACATTCCAAACCTCTAGTAACCCTTCTACAAAAAATATAAGGCTCTTCGTCGTCTCCTTGCTCCAAGTAAAACTTATTTTGTGTTCAAATGCGATGCGGTGTATTGAAAATATCCAACCTAAACAAAATCTTTTCAACTGCACTAGACACTAGGACACGTGTTCACACAGCGGCTGATTCGACACACAATCGTGTCACAATAAATTTTGCAATTAGAGACACCCGTGTTATACACTGAGTGTACGTGTGTAGTGTCCGAGTCTAAATTTACCATAGGTGTCTAGACATAAAACGGGCAGTTTCTACTACCGACGCTTTTTTTAAAGTGTGTATACTGTTGGCCGAGGATGACCTTTACAGCGTCACCGGGTTTGGGGACGGCGAGATCCTAAGGGGACCTCAAGCCGAGAATTGGCGAGTGTCTCTAGAGGTATTCCAGGCGGATGGCATCTCCCAACGGGGAGAGTCTCCTCTCCGTCTGGAGCCTCTAGACCACTCGAACCTGAGGGGGATTATTATTATTACAAAGTGTCTGATTATATTACAGACAAAAATGCTTGGGTTTGACCTGTTCCAATCATTCCAACAGGTTTTCTATATTAAATAAATCATGATTGTATTGATGTTGTAACAACATAATGATTTGTAAATGTTGTTACATAGAGTTTTTTCGCTGGTTTTTCTCCGCAGCTAAAAAATATGTCCAATAACGATTTATAGGGAAAAAAAGGTTTGGACGCTTCAAAAGTGTTGTACTATACATCCAATCTGAATAAAGATATATTGATTTCTGATTTGATTATCCGACGCGTGCGTCTGACATATTTATACAGGTACCTTTGGCTTTTTCGTGGCAATCGTGGTAGAAGCATTGTTTATAACCAATGTCGGAACACCAACAGTAACCGCAGCTGAACGGTTTCCACATTGTCCCAGGAGCACATTCTACGCCGAAGGGCACCACAGGTATTTTTGAAACTGAAACTTGTAAAAGAAACCAAATATTACCTTATTGACCGAGTATTGAAAGAGGAGATTTATGTATTTAAAAAAAACGATAACAACTACACACATAAAATAAATGGTGTTAGGAACCTAAATATGATTTTTGATTATCTAGACAGTGATACCCCACTCGACATATTTTGTCAACTTATTTTTTTTTAACTCGTCGCAATATGGCGCCTAATTTTGCCCATATTGAATTTTGATTACTATCATATCTTTAGTAGCACTCCCATGATTGAGACGAATCGATTGATGTATGAATCATCAAAATCGGTCCAGGCGTTTGGTCTCTAGTGTGCCACAAAAGAACAAACATACTTAAATAGACTGTTAAACACATAACCCTGTCTGCGCGTCGCGCTTCGCGCTCTTGCATTGCGCAGCCGGGTAACAAGGCTAAGCAACTTGTATATACGACCTCCGTGGCCGAGTGATTTGTACGCCGGGTTTCATGGTGTCGCCGACTCGATAGGTCCTGGGTTCAAATCCCGGTGGGGGCAGATGTTTGTGTGATGAATACGAGCATTTGTACTCAAGTCTTGGATGTTTAATATGTACTTTGTATATGAATAGGTATACTTATATATGTACACTATATGTATTCTATCAGTTAACCTAGTATCCCATAACACAAGCCTTACAGTGCTTACTTTGGGGCTAGGCTAATTGGTGTGAGTGTAGGAAATATTTATTTATTATTATTATTTATTTATATATTTTTTTTATAAAATGTGTAATAATATAATCAAACTTTTTCTTTCTTTAGCCACTAACAAATCAAATTGGTTATAATCAACAATAGAATATAAGTATTAAAAATATTAAAAATCGGTCAAAAATTCAAAAAAGTCTTTTAATGAGTATTTTAAAACCGAATTTTCGATTCGGCCGGTATATTTTGAGGTTTCGTTTTCAAATGAGATCAGGAACGAGCTCTTTCGCTGTCCGTCAGTCCGTCCATCAGCGGACTGTATGTCATGAACCGTACGTAATATGTGGTCAGTTGAAATTTTCACAAAATGAGTATTTCTGTTAATAGTAATAACAACAAATTTTATTTACTAACAGTAATAAAATCTTACTAGCAAACCAGTGAACCCAATGTTCACCAAAACCTGATTTCAAAAAAACAAAAAAAAAATTAATTGAGAACATCGGAGATTTTGTGTGGTTTCGTTTGAAATTCGTGAATTCTCGAAAACCGGAAGTGCTACGTTACTCAAATCCGGTTTGTAGTCTTATCAGACTATTCTTAACATATAACAACTAGTCCCAAATTTATTATGAATTGTATGTAAATTCGAGGAGCTAGATGGCGCAAGTGGTTTCCGCTGAGATTGTTGAAATGAAGCAACTTTCGCCGTGGTCGGTCATTGGATGGGCGACAATAAATTCACTATCTCGAGCTCTTCCGTGCTTCAGAAGGCACGTTAAACCGTTGGTCCCTGCTGCATCTACAGTCGTCAGCAAACACCAATCCGCACTGGGCCAGCATGGTGGCCAATCGTCCTATTGTATTCAGAAGGAAGGCCTATGCTCCAGCAGTGAGGATATCAATAGGCTAATGAAATGAAATGAAACCTTTTATTGGCCATCTTAACAAAAGAAGAACTTATCAATACAACAATAAAAAATAAAACAAAAAATGAAATACAAGAAAACTTAACCTAAGAAAACAAAAAATAAAAATAACATAAAAAACCTAAGATAGCCAATCAGGACCCTGCCTCAGCTTATGCTGACACAATAAGAAAGTACTTTCTCACTATGTCAGCGCTGGTATTCTGGCAGGACCTGGGCGAGGTCGTTAAAACCACAGAACACAGAAAGATGTTAGAAGGGCCTTGTGGGCGGGGCAGACGCGCCACAGTTAGTTGTGAGCAAATGCTCATAACTTGACCAAAACTTGGCAACGATTGCTTTGTTGCGATGGGGTGTGAGCGCCGATTGGTTCGATTGTTTGATGTCACGGCGTTTGATTGGCTAATATTTATTAGGTGTAAGTGTAGTGCGGGCGAGCCGGCGACATCGGTTCCCGTACAAAAGGTCTCTGAAGACCCTTCTAACCTCTTTCTGTGTTCTGTGGTTAAAACTACTTAAAACAACCATGATGATGATGATTATGATGTAAGTAATTTACCATCACTGCCAGATCTCCGGCAGAACTCGATTGTGCAGAGCGCCAGGCCGTTCTCGAGACAGACGCAGGTGTTGCAGTCCCGAACGAAAGTCGTATTAGGCTTGCATTGTAGGGGTTCCTCTGGAAAACACATGGTTGACGCACGTCAGAATTTAGCACGAATTGTGACAGCTACGTAATCGTATTGCATCGCCAAAGATTCTCTGAAAACTAAGCGAGGCACTGCTTAGTTTTCAAATAAACTTTACCGGACGAATGAACAAGCTGGCTTCATCCATACAAAATTTGACAATAACGAAACGATTACAAAGCTATCAAATTTCGTACTTGGGCCTCTGGACAAATACACGTAAAACTATTCTTTAGTATTGTCCAAGAACATATAAACTATTCTTGAATTAAAACACTTCAACGCTGGAGCAGCGCTGAGATAATTTTTTGTGAAATATGTTGGTTGAGGATCTCGATGGCGCAAGTGGTTAGCGCGTTCGGCTGCGATCGTTGAAGTTAAGCTACTATCGCAGTGGTCGGTCATTGGATGGGTGACCAAAAATTTACTATGTCGAGCTCCTCCGTGCTTCAGAAGGCACGTTAAGCCATTGGTCCCGGCTGCATCTGCAGTCGTTAGCACCCACCAATCCGAACTGGGCCCGCGTGGTGGGTCATGACCCAATCTCCCTATTCTATCCATGGAAGGCCTGTGCCCCAGCAGTGGGGACATTAATAGGCTGATGATGATGATGATGATGTTGGTCACTTTTAGAAGGAGGGATGACCGACAACTCGCGTTACCGTCATGCGCAAATACATAATTTCAGATTTTTCAACGTATATAAAACAGCCAGGGCGATTTGCAATAACAAGCGATCAAACGGACGAAGTTCTTTTTTGACGATTGACGACGGATGCGATGGCGGATGTTAGGTGAAAAAAGGGTGTTTCCGTTAGTGGGCGATCACTGACTGCAGTGGATGGTTTAAAGTTTTGTTTAACAGTTTGATAGAATAGGGGAATTGGGCCATCTACCATGGGAGCCCAGTGTGGATTGATGGGTGGGATATTTAGTTTAAGATAAAATAGGGAGATTGGTCGATGACTCTCTACGCGGTGGATTAGTGGGTAAAGTACATTTTTAATGGAGTAGAAGGATTGGGCCATGATATCTCTTCTTGGGTACGGATTTCCGTACTGAAGTTGGGGGATACACAATTAATTTGTTAATAGTAACGTTCAATTTACTTACCGAAGACACCGTCATCGCACGTTTCCTCTCTGAGACACTCGGCGATACCGGAATCGGAGCAGCGGCAGTAGTGGCAGTTGCTGAACCACTCGCTGCCAGCGAGGCATTCCACCTGGTTAGCTGCAGACTCTTGGGACGTGGGCTGCTGACTTGCTGACTCTTGAGCTGTGAGCTGCTGACTTGCTGACTCTTGAGCTATGGGCTGCGGAGCTGACGACTCTTGGACTGTGAGCTGCGGGGCGGCTAAACTTTGGGCTGCAAGCTGCTGGCTTACTGACTCTTTGCCTGCAGGCTCTTGATTCACAGGATTCACCTCCGACTGTGGCGGCACTGAAATATGACGAAAACCTTATAGTTTAGAAGAAAACCTTCTTCCAGGATTTTATTTAAATTTAGCGCAAGGAAAACTTCAATTCGCTCATTGGGCATTGGACTTTGCTTTAGTTTGTTTATGAAAATATAAACTATACTTTAATTAAAACAGTTGGACGCTGCAGCAGCGCTGAGATAAAATTTTGTGAAAGCATGTTTGTCATTTTTTGGACAGAAAGGACCAACAACTCGCTTGACCGTCACGCGCACATACATAATTTTAGATGATCGAAGTTCTTTCTTGTACGGTATGGCGGATGTGGTTTAGATGAAAAAAAAAGATGTTTCCATTGCAACCTAGCGAGGCAGGAGCGGGTATTTAGGTGGGCGATCACTGACGGCAGTAGATGGTTTAAAGCTTTGTTTAACAGTTTGACGGAACAGGGGAATTGGGCCATCTACGACGGGGGTCCAGTTGATGGGTTCCTATTTTGCTATAAATAGAATAAGGAGACTGGACCACGACCCTCCACGCGGCCCTAATGTGGATTGGTAAGTAAAATACATTTTTAATGGAGTAGAAGGGTTAAGCCATGACATCTCTTTTTGGGTACGGGTTTCCGTACTAAAGTTGGGGATACACAATTAATTTGTTAATATTGGTGTCGATTCTGGCATGATTCTCTAAACCTAAACTTAAATTTGTCAACAGTGTATCCTTGTCAATCTCTATACAGAATGAAAAGGAGAGACTGATGTTAAATTTAGTTTTAAGTTTAGAGAATCATGCCAGAATTGACACCAATGACGTTCAATTTACTTACCGAAGACTCCGTCGTCGCACGTTTCCTCTCTGAGACACTCGGCGATGCCGGAATCGGAGCAGCGGCAGTAGTGACAGTTGCTGAACCACTCGCTGCCAGCGAGGCATTCCACCTGGTTAGCTGCAGACTCTTGGGACGTGGGCTGCTGACTTGCTGTCTCTTGAGCTAAGGGCGGCGGTGCTGATGACTCTTGGACTGTGAGCTGCGGGGCAGCTAAATCTTGGGCTGCAAGCTGCTGGCGTACAGGCTCTTTGCCTGCAGGCTCCTGATTTACAGGACTCACCACAGGCGGTGGCGGCACTGAAATATGACCAGAAACTAATAGTTTAGGGGAATGCTGAAGTGTAAGTGTCGCCGCACACGGGCCACACGCCACAGCCACAAACGCCGCCACGAAAAGCTAGAAGCGGCTACTAAAGTGACGTGTGGCGGCGTTTTGTATCAACGCATTAAGTGGCCGGCACGGGCCACAATAAACGAGCAACGACGATTTGTAGCGTGTGGCGGCCACCGACGTACCGTGTGTGGCAAGTCCATATAAAATGTATGAAAACTACAAGAAATATGGCGGTGGCGGCGTTTTGTGGTTGTGGTCGGTGACCCGTGAGCGGCGACACTAAATGTGTGTTCAGAATTATTTAAATTTAGCGCAAACAAAACATCAATTCATTCATTAAGCATATGCAAGACTGTTTAGTTGTGATTGGCGTCTCGCATGTGACCTTGTCATTTTTTGAAAGATGGTTCTACTCTCCCACCTGGGTCCCAGTTTTCCCCGAACAGAGGTTGAAAATAGCTGATTTTATCTTCTTGAATTGAGACATCCGTCTAGGGAACTAACCTCTATTTTACAGAACACTACAGTGAAATGCGTTGTGTTTCTGTTGATGATTGAGGTTCTAGGAATCCACCTAGTAAGGAATGGAGTCAGAGTGGGCAACGAGCAAATGATATAACTATTAACAACTTAAGTAGTTGTTATGAGTTACGAGGAATATAAAAAAATATTTTGTTTAGAATACTTATGCTGTTATAGCCGCTTAAAATACTGGACATTGTAATTCTACGGCAGTCGATGGGAGACCTTATTCCGAGAATTATCAACCAAAAATTCTGCAAGGGTTCGTCTTTAGAACGATAGTTAGAGGTTGGTTGTCTTTCGCCACATCGTGTTTTATTTATGATTATCATCTAAGCCTATTAATGTCCCCACTGTTTGGATACAAGTCTTCCCTATTGATGGATTAGGGAGACTGGGCCGTGACCTACCCACCACGCGTACCCAGTGTGGGTTGGTGAGTACTAACAACTGCAGATGCAGCTGGTACCAACGGCTTCACGTGCCTTCCGAAGCACGGAGGAGCTTGGTAAAGTAAATTTTTGGTCATCATCTTGGTTGGTCATTACTTCAATGAGCATCAAGTTCTTCCCCTGTTGATCCCTGTTCATTATTATCATTAGCCTATTAATGCCCCTACTGATAAGGCATAGTCATTCACTATGCGTAGAAAAGGAAGAATGGGTCATTGTGCCATGCCATGACCCACTACGCCCGCCTAGTGTGGAAAAATGGATGATAATGAATGGAAATGCAACCGAGCCTAATGGCTCAATGGCTTAACGTTCCTTCCGAAGCACGAAGGAATTTGATATAATAAATTTTTGGTCGCCTAATTGACTGATCGTTACGAAAGTAACATAACTTCGTAGACAGTGAACGTATTACACCTCCATACAAAATATTGATTTTATTTTTTTACAAAATATCGTAAATTCTCAAATAACAATGATAGAATTATTAACCGTTTTAAGTACGTACATCCTAAAAGCAGATTTATTAAAATCGTTTTATGACAATTAGGGAAGATGCAATATTTTTATTTTTGTTTTCATGTTAAAGAATTTCATGTAGAATAAACCACAGATATATTAAAAAATTAAAACATTGTAATTTGTCGAAGAAAAAAGCGGTTTTAAATTGACAGTTTAAATTTTCGCGCGAAAACGGACCTATGGTTCCGATGACGTCACTCCTGTCTGTCACTGGTCGTACTTGGTCGTCGCTGGATTTCAATTTTCATACTTTTGCATATTTTTTCGAAATTCGAGATATTTTTTTGTAAAAGTTTAAAATGGACTATCCATCAACATCAGGTGATCATAACAATACCACTAATATTCAGAAATAAGCCGTGTTGACTCATGTTTTGTGACAATGTGTCCATCTACTTCAACAATGTATCCAAATAAATTGTTTTTGACTTTTGATTGAATTAATTTAATTGACCCAAAATTGAGAAAAAAGTGGTTTCAAGCTGCGAAGAGAAATGACAATTATTCTCCAAAGACCATTATTCGATGCTGTGAAGATCACTATGACGTAAGTCAGCGAATATATTTGTTATATGCTTAATTAATCTGCTTGTACGTAAAAACGCGTTAGTAACCTACCTAATACTTACAAAACCTGTCTATAACATATTTTTAATTTTACAGTTGGAGAACGACGTCAAAAATTGGATAAAGTTTAAAATGCGTAGTACAATCTTTACATTGGCAGGACTGAACCAAGCTTTGCGTTTCATTTAAAATAACTGTAACACGATAACTTTACGTACTTTATGCCCCGGAGTAACTCGACTTTTTACTGTACATAATTCTCCATCTCTTTTAATTTGGACATAGCCGATTGCGTTTACGCCGTAAGATTCTCTTGTTGAGCTGAAATAACTGCTATGTGTAGAAGTCGCTGAATAAAATACAAAGTTTAATAACTATGATTTATACCTACCGTGGTAATTTAGTCCCTTTCATTTCTACACTTGAAAACTCTGCACATAGGACCAAAAAGTTACAACCATGTCAACACTAACTCTTGGTAATTTCCTGGAGTCTGCTTTGATAAACCCAACTTCCATTTTTATTAAAAAACACATTAAAAAAATGGGTGCGTGTACTTATGTAGGCGCGTGAGAAGTTATCCTTCTTTGGCATCGTTTAAAATTAGTTTTTAATTGCATGCAAATAATTAATTACAATAAATTAATAAAAAGTCTGGAAAAGGACACAGTCAATAAAGTTCAGTTTTAATTTGAAAAAATAAATAAATAATCAAAATATTCAATTAAAATCGCTACTGAATATAATTTATTAGAACATATGTGATTTGCACTTGTATGAAACTCAAACATGTATTCCGAATATACAAACTAGAAACATGTGGATAAATATTATAAATATGAATACCTATAACTGTTACTTTATTACAAAAAATAAAGATGTGGTTTTTGGTTCTACTACACCAATGGTCAAGAGATGGCGCTGTAGTCTCCTGAATCGCGCTTTGGTTCCGTTGTTCCAGATTAATAAATACTTTTGATAAGCCTTCACAATGCAGTCGTTAGCACCCACTAAATAGAGATTCTATTTCTATTATGTTGGTAGATTATCTTAATGTGCGGTAAACACAAAAGTAACAGCATGAAGTTGGTCGCTAAAGCGAGCAACTTCATGCTGTTAATTTTTGTGTTACAATGATGCGCGCGCATCTTAAAATTTCACTCTCATCATTTTTTCATAACGCGCCTCAAGAAATATAACTTCAAAAATAATTTTTATTATTTTAAAGCATGTAACTGCTTGATGTTTAAATCTAAAGAAAATATAACTAGAAAAAATCCACGCGGACCAGGCAGCATTCACCCGGATTGCGAAGGGTGCGAGTTCGAGTCCCGTCTGCTGCAATTAATATTCCCATAAAATAATATTCACTTTTATAACCATAATCTCAAATAAGTTGTCATAACAGGAAAGACGCCACTAAACGCTGATTGGTGTTATAAAATACGTTTTTGTAGAGTCATTTTTAATTCCTAATTATTGTTAAAAAACAACATTATGTAAAATAAAAAAGTTGCAGTAATATTAATATTATTAATATTATTCTTTTATATTTTTTTAACATTTTAATCACAAAATTTTCATAAATATTATATTTGCATCTTCCCTATTGGAGACTTTTAAAAAAAATGATAAAAAGAAATTGCGGAAATTTAGGTAACCTTAATCGTTGTCTGAATTAGATGTAAAGTTTCACAGCTAACTCATAATTTACAATGTATTTAATCTCAAAAATAATTTGATTTTATTTTTGATTTAGTTAAATAAAAATCTACCTTCTTTTTCACTTTCGACAGAACACGACGCATCCTTGCCTGGTGTGCATCTTATAGCTGAAAAGAAAGAAAAAAAATTATATGGACTATGCCTCCTTTAACTTTCTCGATAACAAAATAGACATTACCACCCTTAACACGAACCAATGTCGAATTCAAATAGTTTGCGAGTCCGGAATGTCATTGTCAGTACTGAATTTTAGTTCTCGTTACGTACTTTGTGGCGCTGCTGTTCAAGTTTCCATACAAAATTTGACAATGACATTTCGGACTCGCAAACTATTCGAATTCGATTATGGTTCGTGCTAGGGGTACAGTACCCTTAGCACAAATAAATATCGAATTCGTATCGTTTGCACGTTCGAAATGTCATTGTCAAATGTGTACACAGATTTTTAGTTCTCGTTACGTACTTTGTGGCGATGCGGTTCAAGTTTCCATACAAAATTTGACATTGACATATCGCACTCGCAAACTATTCGAATTTGATATTGGTTCATGCTGAGAGTAAAGAAGATAATTTCATTTAGGTATATGTACTACACTTTGCACATGTACGCTCTCGGCGGTCGTGCTAGGACTGTCAACATTGGCTTATATACACAAAAAACTATTTTATTCTCAATATTTCAATATTTCCTACTCGACAATTAATATACAATAATTGTCGAGAATGAAATAGAAAGAACGGAAATATAAACCAATAATAACTAAAACATTTCAATCTTAATGTTGTTGTTATATTACAAATTTAAAAAATGACAATTCTCCGCTTAATGTTGAATTCAAACAACCGTCTACTGAATAGATATATACTTGTCTTTTGTTCCACAATTACTGTACAAAAAAGTTTGCAGGCGCGAGTCTCAAAGCGGCAGAAACTCGTGCTCACAGTGGTCCGAACTGGAGGCCTACTCTAATTCATCGAAAAACAAAATGTTGATTGAAACTTCGCACTTTCTTTCTATAAAACTCTGTTTCTGGTTCGTTTTTAATAGGGTATTTGACAGTATTAAAAATAAAGTGCCAATTGTTAGTATCTGTATTTAGAATGAATATTGGAAGGAGTTTTTACTATTTTTAAGGAAAAAATATTCATAATTTTACTAAAAACCCACGATAAAGATAATATGTAGTTTTCTTGTCTTTTGTCACGTGACCCAAAACTTTTGGGATTGGTGGAGCCTAAATGACACGCAAGTAAACTTCCGGTTAAAGTGACATTAGATCGTATGGTTTGACGTTTTAATGACAGTCGTGTGACGTCACACACCAGTGAGACGCCATATTGTCCAGAGATATGTTTTGTCTATTTTATGATCGCACTCAGGGTAATCAATTTATTGTCAAGTTAAATTCACGCTGATGCTGTAACTGCTGCACGATACAATACCTTAGGGCGCTTATTAACGACCGGCTTTCTGCCGGCACGGTTTTTACCAGGGCTTGTGCCGGCTAAGTTTGTTCATAAGCGCGGTTTATAGGTTTGTTATAAATCCAAAATCCCCAAATCGTAACTTGCGCCGGTGTCAGTAACAAACCTTCATAGTGTCCCATGCCTAACCGAAGACCGGACGTAGATATGGTTTAAAACCGTGCCTAGACCCGGGTAGAAATCGTCTCGTTAACAAGTGCCCTTAGGGTTGGGGTTTGGGGTTTAGGGCAGACATTTCGCAGACATCGATATGACAGAATGTTGTTATATCAGAATATGTACACTTGTAAACATATTCATATGTGTGTAAGTTTGCACAAAAGTATCATTAATAAACAAAGGTAAGAAAGTATTAATTAAAAATCAATTTATCGTTGACGTTTAACTTCTTGCGCCTTGTATAAAAAAACATGGCTTCTATCTTGTAATGGCATTAATTCAGTATTACATACATGTGGATTAAATGACTTAACTACTTACTAAAATAGTAGTATGTTACTATGAGAGGTTTATGCATTAACGGTTTTAAAACTATATAGTTTCAGAAAATCCATTTTATTTAAAGCAATAACTGTGAGCAATTTTCTTTTTATTATTGATGTATCATTAACAAATATTATGTCAATTACAAGACTTTATTATTTAAACTTTTTGAAGTACTTGTTTCTAAAAATACTCAATTTTGGAGCTCGTATACGTCCGGTTATATCCTTAACTTACAAAAACTATTGCTTGTGGTGTACCACAAGGGTCTATTTTATGTCCATTATTGTTTCTATTATATAATTACTTTGTTATTATTTAAGATTGTATTTTCTCTGTAAGTGGATGTTTTGTAAATTCTTCCCTAAAAAATAAATTTCTTTAACCGTAACCGCTAGTTTTTCAGGCGACGTACCTAAATCTACAAAGCGCGATCGAAACGCGCGTCATCACCGCGCCCCCCTTATCGAGTCCGCGAATCGATTCGATCGTTACATCGAAATTTCGACATTCGCAGCCCATTTTCTCGTTCTCACTCGGCTATTGAGTCTGAGACAATTGTTACCGCTAATAATAGAACTGCAATTATTGTGGGGCTAAAGGGCAAATTGCGGATCGTCGGGCGCTCGGACGTCATGTGACTTTCGGGCACCCAACTTCTGATGTGACGATGTTCTGATTGGCTTCATTAAAAACAAATAAATAAAGAAGTATATAATATCATTAGCTTTATAAGCTTTTCCGTATGTAAGTTAGAATAAATGAAAAAAAAACTAATCCAAATTTTAATTAATTTTGGATAACAGTATTTCAAAGATTATTATTTCTAGTAAAACATTTATTTTTATATAAAACAATGAAACAAAAAATATCTCATAAATATTATTCGATGAATTATTAATTATTACTTATACATTTTTTTTCGTGTAATTAATAATTTAATTTCACACTTTTGAGGACTCGCAGCTTTACCACAGGCTTTACACAAAGTTTGAACGTAGTATTTTATTTTTGTATGGACTACCTATGTATATTAAGAGCCCTTTAACAAAATTGCGCCGCTGCCGTACTGATCGGCGCGTAGTGTAGCGTAGATTTGCACTGGTATATGTGTATATTGCATTTTACGGGTGATAATTCTAGTCCTGTAAAATAATTATTAATGAACTAATTATAAAAGTATATACATATTTCAGTAGTTCAATGTTGGTAGATTAGTTTTATGAAAATTTTTGATACTAATTCTATTTAATTGAATATCAAAATACGGGGTAAACCTGCATTATTTTTCGTTTTTTTTTGATAATAAATCAAAATTCTAATACATTATTTTACAACAAAAACATAGTTTTGATGTCTAAGTAATAAGTTTGATCTAATTTATTGAACATTATTGAGAGATTGAGACGTTTGAAGTTGTGCATATTATCGTTTTTTCCGTAAACTAGCTGCATGAAAGAGAATTATTTTTATTTTTTTTATTTTTATTTAATTAGGATAACAAACAACTGTGCAATATTTTACGTAATGTAGTAACACTAATAAATACATTGATGTCATTACACAACCAACACCGTTATCCTCTAAAAATATATCACAACACAGAGATTATATTTTTATAAAACATTATAAGTTTGCAATATCTATTCTACTTGCAAATCGATGGTATAACTAAAGCAAAAAAAAAAATATTTGTACAAAAAACTGAAAATAGTATTTGTAAATATTCTACATTAACTTACAATAGAAAGAATAAATCTACTGTTTAATTCCATCGAAAATAGTCAAAATCTTTTCTAAGGAGTAAACGAGGCGCTCAAAAATTACGATTTTTTGCAAAAAATGTGAAAACGCTCTTAACGATATTATACCTTTTTCAATCCTCGACCAGATCACAACTTAGTATGGTGTCGTTATTTGGAATCCTTCACATCACTATATAGTTTGTGGAATCTTTTCTACAATAAACAAATTGAGTCTGTTTAACGGAAATTCTTGAGATGTGTAAAATTTAAGTGTTGCCTCTACAAAACTTCATATTGTAAATACCCTTTTAACTACTAAAATTTTCGCTTGACACGCTGGAAATGTCAAGATCACTCCTGAACCTTTTTTGACATTTACAGTGTGTAACTAAATATGAAATTGCATATCCATCGATGCTTTTCAGAACAAGTATCTTAGTGGCATTATAATAAAGCAGTAGGGGATCATACTAAATAGCTCGGTGATCATCACTTGGATATGTCAAAAGCAGTCAGCGAATAGGCCTACAGAGCTCTATGTCTTTCCATAATTTATGTAAGAATAAGTTGAATTGCATCGATTGATAAAAAAAAAAAAAAAATTAAAAATAGTTTTAACGGGTTAATGCACGAACTTTATTTGTTTATTTACGTTTCGCAGCCTTTTCAGGTCTGCATCGTCAGAATAATGATTTTTTATTTACTTTGTCGAGCTACCTTACGCAAGGTAGCTCGACAAAGATCGAGTCGAAGTCAATAAATAAATAAAGTTCGTGCATTAACCCGTTAAGACTAGTTTTATTTAATGAGTGATGTGCGTGAAAACCTAAGAAACAAATAAAAAAATAAATTATCAGATACCCAGTAGATTGAAACGAATTCAACAAAACTACTATCATTTTATTTATTTTTTAAGCATTTTAACTGCTAGATGTTTAAATCTAAAGAAAAGTTTACTAGAAAAAAAAATCTCCTTTCAAATGTTTAATACTTGAAAAAGTATTCATTTGACATTGTGGGTTACCTACAATGCGAAAAGATGGCGCTGCCTTGCAGCTTAAGGCTAGAAAAATTTCGACGCGGCTAATAGGGCCGTGGAAGCATAATGGTCAGTGCATTCGCCCGGATAGCGAAGGATGCGGGTTCGAGTCCCGTCCGCTGCCTGGTCCGCGTGGATTTTTTTCTAGTAAACTTTTCTTTAGATTAAAACTACTATTATCGATTTGTTCTCGCTCCGCCGATATAAGACTAATGCCCGTGTTCTTTTGTATAGATAGAGTGATGAAAAAAGAAACAACGAAAATTTATACTATATTGATATGTTTCAATTGTCACCATCCTTACAAAAAATGTCACTTAGGTTTCCTCTCGAGGTTCTGAAGTATCTATATGAATTATATTACACGTAAAATCCTTCGCGATGTCCAAAGCGCTCATTTATCCCCCTATTTTCTTCCCCTTTGTACAGTCACCTACGCACCATGCAAACCGGCAGATTAATAATAAGACTTTATTTCAGACCAAAGTGTGCAAACCGACAGATTAATAATAAGACTTTATTTCAGACCAAAGTGTGCAAACCGACAGATTAATAATAAGACTTTATTTCAGACTAAAGTGTCCATAGTGTTGTTTTGTTAGTACCATTTTCCCTTAATCTATGTTAGTAATACATTCCAATTTAATTTTATGCCTCATATAGAGGCCCACACAATGCTGGAGTAGAGGCGATTCCAGCCTGTCCGACAACACGCACAGGATGCTGTTGGGGCTGGCGCGCACCCGACTGACTCAGTAGTGAGGCACATCGCTTTCGGATAATGGCATGGAATCCATTGGTCCTAGCCTCAGCGAACATGCCTTAATATTTACCGTTATCGGAAATGTTACTTGAACCCTCTTGTGGCACCTATCCAAAAGACGGACGATTTGGCCGCGACCAAAAGTCATGGCTGATTATTGGGCTCCGATGTGGTGGGAGTAAGTACTTCACAAGATGCAAGGTTGCCCCCTGTGGTTGCCCCCTTATGGTATTCTGCCGCGCTCGAGTAAATCCCAAAATCACCGCTTGGGTACTACAAGAGGAGTATTGAAGAGAACTAAGTCTCTTTCATAAACTTGCTAATTTTTTTTCAAAATTGTTTACTGAATATTTCGGGACCTTTGTGTATTTATTTTTACCTATTTTACATTATGTGATTGAAGTTCACCTTCAAATTTATACTATATTGATATGTTTCAATTGTCACCATCCTTACAAAAAATGTCACTTAGGTTTCCTCTCGAGGTTCTGAAGTATCTATATGAATTATATTACACGTAAAATCCTTCGCGATGTCCAAAGCGCTCATTTATCCCCCTATTTTCTTCCCCTTTGTACAGTCACCTACGCACCATGCAAACCGGCAGATTAATCTCACCTCAATACATGTTTACAAGTTTGATGTCAGCTTTCAATATGACGACGCTGTATGAAATTAAACAGGGAGAAAAAAACAGCTCTTGCCGAGTTTCTCGCCGGTTTTTCTCAGTACAAGTTCTCCCGCCGTAGATTTGGGATCCAATGGTGTAGCTTTTGAGTTTCACATGTACTTGTAAAAGCCAAAACTGGATAAATGATTATTGAATCGTATTAACCAACAGCTTAACTTAACAAATTAAAAATGATTAGTAGTAACAAAGTGTCACCGCAAACGGGCTACACGCCACATCTACAAACGCCGCCACGAGAAGCTAGAAGCGGCTACTAAAGGGAGAGAGGGGTGGAGAATCGCGCGAGTACCGTGTGGCGGCGTTTTGTATCAGCGCATTAAGTGGCCGGTGCGGGCCACAAGAAGCGAGCAACGACGATTTGTAGCGTGTGGCGGTCACCGGCGTACCGTGTGTGGCGAGTCCATATAAAATGTATGAAAACTGCAAGAATTATGCCGGTGGCGGCGTTTTGTGGTTGTGGTCGGTCGCCCGTGTGCGGCATTATTGTCTAAAACGTTCCTAGAAAGTTTTACTATAGAAATTTTCTGAAATCGCGGCGATGCTAAGTATAGCACGCTTGCCAATCAGCTATTTTTGGAAACTTCAATCATCGTTCTGAGAAACAACAATCAATTAATAGTGGAGGCCGCGGCGTTTGATACAATGTTTGTCACGCACGCCTCTATTACCTAGTATTAAGGTCGGTAATCGTAGATATCACACAAATTGAGAGAGATTTCAGTATAAGCCTGTAAGTAACACAAATTAACGGTAAGATATTTTTTCATCGTCGTCATTGAGATACTAGCGACCGCCCGCGACTTCGTCCACTTTATCTTTAGTTCTTTGAGAATCCCTCAGTAACCTAACAGTTTTTCGCGATATTTTTTTTATCATTTGTCTCAATCTCAAAATTCGTTTAACCCTTTTCTGATTGAATCAAGCCCTGCACAATTTTCTATTCCTTTTCACCCCTAGTTAGGGGTAGAGTTACAGAGAACCCTGATACATGGATATTCTTTATTTCCGGTCTGTAGTACAAATACTGAATTTCGAGTTTATCGAATGCACGTTAAAAATCCATATAAAAAGTGTTCCAGTGTGCAAACTTTATATATTTATTTGGATGTAGGTAATCATACCAAGTTCTGAGTCTATTAACTTAAAAAATAAGATTTTTCATACCAAATTTCATCCCCTTTTTAGCCTCGTAGTGGAATATTTTTGAAAAACACTGTTACACTTATTTCTTATTTCTAGGTTTAAGTGAAAATATCAAGTTTCGTGTTAATCGAAATGCGCGTTTAAATTCATCCATATAAAATTTTGACACCCGCCCAATCCCTTTTCAGGGGGTAGTTTATGAAAACTAAAAATGACAAACTTTATAATTCATTTAGATAAATATTTGTGCCAACTTTATTGTTTACTCAAGTCTATTCACTCAAGGAATATGAGTTTTCACACAAACTTTCATCTTGTATTTAAAACCCTTTAGGGTTGAATTTTATAAAATCCTTTCTTAGTGCACCCCTAGATCTCTTAAGGAACCTATGTACGTACGTACGTAGTCTCTAGGCCTAGCGGTTTGGGCTGTGCGTTGTTTGTCAATCAGCCAATCAGAGCGTTCTTTTATACCCTATGAAATTGACGTTTTTCAAATAATAAGTTAACACCCTTTTATATATATATATATATTTAAAGTATTAATCAAAGTAATTACCTATGAAATCAATGCATTTTGCCAACTTAATGGTAGGGTATTGATGCCCTTTTTGAAAAAGTCTACTGGACGGGAATTCTTCAAAGGCATTATGAACTGCCTCTCGGTTATTGTTTTTTTCCCATCATTCATTATCATCACCGGCCTATTAATGTCTCCACTGCTAGGGCACTGGCCTGCCTTATGGATGGAATAGGGAGTTTGGGCCATGACTAGAGGATTCGATCCTAGGATCCCGGGCTCCGGGATCCCGGGATCCCGGTCATATTGTAGTCCCGAAATTTTCGGGATTAAATGTAATGGAACCCGGGATTTTCGGGATTGATATATTTTTTCACAGTGCGTGAAACGAAACGCGCTTATTATCATTTGACGTTTTGACGGCCATCTTGTTTACACAGTTGACTTAATTTATTTTTGTTAACGGCCGGTACCACATTATGTGTATAAGTGTGTAAAAATTCCGTTTCACGTCGTGTAAGTATTGATATTTTTTTTTTGTTAATTGGTCATCAATGAATTTATTAAAAATCAACCAATGCATTAATGTGTCTGAGTAAATATAGATGACAAACAACGAGTGTTATTTTCGGTAGCTCTAAGAGGTTATGTTTATGTTGTGCATACAATATTCTTTTCATTTCTGTTTATGTTTAATAAATAAACAATGTCATTATTTAAAGAACCAACCAACTATCAATTAACCAAAGGCCTTTATACTAATCTATCTTCAAAACAGTCTGTTAAAGTAGATTCTGCTAAGGCATCTTCCTCGGCGGGCCAAAATTATGAGGGACCACCTGTATAATTTTGTTTTGTTTTTAAAGATTTAAAATAAAAAAATGGTTTGGATATGTTTTACTGTCTTTTTGTTAGGTACCACTTTCTATTACCAATACAATCCCAGGACTATCCCGGGATTAACTGTAGATAATCCCGAAATCCCGGGATCAGAAAAATCGAGCGGGATCTAATCCTCTAGCCATGACCCACCACGCGGGCCCAGGGAGGATTGGTAGGTGCTAACGACTGCAGATTCAGCCGGGACCAACGGCTTAATGTGCCTTCCGAAGCACGGAGGAGCTTAAAACAGTAAATTTTTGGTCACCCATCCAATGACCGACCACTGCGAACATTGCTTAACTGCAACGATCGCAGCCGGACGCACTAACCACTTGCGCCATCGAGCTCCTCCCCGCTAAGTAGTTATTCAAATTCTGGAAAAGTCAAAGTCTGTAGGGGAAAGGTCTGGTCAATACTGTGGATGAAGAATAACTTCCAACCCAGCTTTTGTAACTTGGAGCCCGTCTGCTGTGCAGTATGAGGTCGCGGGCCATCACTTTTTAGGGGTAAGTTTTCGTTTAAGGCATTGTTTAGGTGTTGAAACAGGATCTAACCAACTTGCTGAGAGCTTGCGATTGTCGTACAAAATTCATTTTTCGTCACAAGTAACAATGCGATTCAGTATGCCTTCGTTTGTGTGTCTGTTGAGTGCGAAGCTCAACTCGACGCGTACTTTGCGCTGACCATCATTCAATTCGCGGGGCACCTATTTGTTGAGCTTTTTTAAGTTGTCAATTTGACGCAAATGGATCAATATTGTTTTAATGCTAACATCGAAGCTGCTTGTCATTCAGCTCTAGATTGGGAATCGTCAACTTCCACAATTACCTTTCATTTGTCATGGTCGAAAAAAGCTTTCGATCGACCACGGGGTTCATTTCTTAGGTTGAAATTTCCAGAACGAAAGCTGGCAAACCAATAACGGGTGGTGCGATTGTTAGTAGTGTTTGCACCGTGTACGTCGTTGATATTGCGGGCCGCTTCTGTCGCTTTGCTGCAACGACGGTACTGCGGCGACCTACCCTGAAGGGGTAGGCCCTGGGAGCGTAACTTTATAATTGAAACAACTTTGATTTGATATTTTTTATATTTTAAATCAGGCGAATATAATGAATGAGCTTAATCTATTAATGCATGGTTTGGTGCCTGAAGTCTATCTGGTGGAATTTTCTATCAAACGACAGAAGTTTCCCAATTTCAAATATTTAAAAATCATGACATTACCTTTTTAATATAACTGCCAGCCGTAGGCATCACATGAACAAAGTGTTTACCCAAACAAGGAGACTGTAACGAAACGGACGTTACAGTACTCATACTCTATAATCACTCGAATTTTAAATGTATTCCTGATGACGAAAGCTGCGCGGAAAACAGAACGCTAACCATTAAACAAATGAAAAATTTTCAAAAAAGAATTCCTTATTTAAAAAAAAATTTTTGAATTTACAATTTTTAGCAAAACAGGAAAAATAGGGGAAAAAAATATGGAATAAAATATGGAAATATCCATACGGCAGAACGGCAGTTTCATTGGAAAAGATCCTATTATTTAGATTGAGGTAGTGAAGGAAAAAATATGGTTTACCCTATTAAGCATATTTTGATTTTACTTTATAAAACTTCGTTAGAATAACATTTAATTATTAAAATGAACATTATGCATACAATATTGCCTCAAAGAATCATTTGTGTACGTATTTTTGTTCACACACACAAAGGATTCTTTAGCAGAAGAACTAACGGGTTCAAGTCCCATCTGCTGTTTGACCATGTGGATTTTTCTAGTAAAATTTTCTTTAGATTTATAAATCTAGCATTTATATACTGAAAATAAATATAATAAACTCATTAAAATCTATATAGCCGCTATTAAATAGCCGTGGCAGTTAAATATACCTAGATTTTAAAACTGTTATGCAACCAGTAAATTTTTCAAGCCATCCGTAGCAACGAAACAATTGAACACTACAAACGCTACAAAAATGCTTTTAAAAAATGTACCTAATTACCAACTTATTTATCTATCTGTAAGTGTAGAATGTGTACTAAAGTGAACTCTTCAAAAGATAAAACATAATCTCTTTTTAATTATTGTGAACGACAAGCCTCTATCTCGGGGTCAGCAAGGTTTGAACCGAGCTTGTGGCTTACTGCAGTATACTATGACAATATCAGACTCATGAATGGACCGCGCCCGGTTGATAAGCGGATACCAAACGAATAATGTCGACTGATTAACGGTTAAAACGATGATTTTAACAGTCTTTTAGTCGTGTTCTCTTTTTAATTAATTACAAACTTTTATTGCATAAAGTAGATTTTATGTTGATGACATAATAATTGCTTCTTGAAGCGTAAAGTGAGGTGATGTTAGTGATACCAACCACCATCATTTAGCTAGTCTGGCCCCTTTTATGTCTGGGAAATGATCATACGCATACTTCAGCCACTGGGGGAAGCAAGAACAAGGTACTGCGGACTCCTCCATACTCGTTCAACTCACCTCAAATGTTCGATGAAATAAGCAGTGCCCTTACCAGCACCCTTAGTACGAGTTTTACAATTACGAAAACTATGATAGTTTTCGTGAGCTCGCACTCGTACTAAGGGTACTGATTTTATTGTTTTCGTTTCAATACATATAAACAGTGTTTAAATTCTATCATTAAATCATTTGCGTCTGCTTAAATTTTAAGTATATTTAGTTACTTTTCACCAAAATGGACATAGAAACATAATATACAATTACGAAAACTATGATAGTTTTCGTGAGCTCAAACTCGTACTAAGGGTACAGTAAAAACCAGACAATACTCCTGCACTGGTGTGATTGATTTGCTTCGGGGTCTTCACCAGATAAAGAGCATTCTTCAGTAAGTTTATGAGTACTTTTCCATTGGGGTGTTGATATTTATTAATCTGCAATGTTTTAACGCTTCAAATTTCAATCATTTTCGTAATCAGTACTACCACTATTGACAAGTCGGCATAATATCAAAAGAGGAAAGATGTACCTTCGACCGACCTCGGAATCACTTAGGTCTACTTGCAGCAATTTTGCTAAAACTCAATTTATAACTAGTTTCACCTCATATAATAATGTCATATTGACTAGTTATAAATTGCACTCAAAAAAGTAGTAGTTGCTTTCATTTTTTAATGAGAGTACTTTGGAATATTCTGAACGACAACAGCCACAAAACTTCACGGTAATATCAAATACTACTTACATAATCATTAATATTAACGAACTACTGAATAAAGTTACCGCTCGGTACAGGAAGCTACTTTTTATTATTTCGATATCAGATTGCAGAAATATCTCTTGGATTTTTAGTAATTGGTGGCAGGGGTCACGCGCCGGGAACATTGACCGTTCAAATTGGTGACGTTCCATATACGAACAACGCGAAATGTTCCAAAAACTGACGGGTATAGTGCAAGAGATTGATAAAGTTTGGGGAGCTACGAGGAAGAAATAAATGAAAATCGAACATTTTAAATTACGCTTTTGAGATATATGTCATGACGTATTTTTAGACTCGTCCCTATAAGTCTATTATACCAATTAATATGTTATGATGATTATATACCGTTTGGTGTTAAGACTATGGGCCCATGGGGTCCAAGCGCTCGGTCCTTCTTTAAGGAATTGTCTAAGAGACTCACCGAGGTGACCGGTGATCAAAAGGCTAGCAGCTACCTTGGTCAAAGGATGAGGCCTTGCTTTCCAACGTCGAAATGCTGCCAGCCAGCAGCAAAGGTACCATTGCTGACAGCGGCGCAGGGGGTGATATATTTTTTTATTTTGTAAATTGTATATTATTTAAGTACCAACTTATTTCTGGTTTTTAAGTTTTTAGACATTAAGTAGTTTTAAGGTTTTTTATTTTAAATATTTCTATGTAAATATAAATTAATTAATTACCATTTAAGATTATACTAATAAATATTAGTTATGGAAGAGTGGAGTTACCTGTCAGAGGCATTGTTTGATTACTAGGTTCACGTTATATTTTTTCTTAATGTTAAACTAGTGGTAAATAAGCACATGACCCGCCTGATGGTAAGCGGCCACCATAAGCGCTTATTCCATCTGACTAAATTCAGACGTCCTAGTTAGGATCCTAAAAAGAAGGCTAATTAGAAGTTTCTGATTACACGTGACCAATTTAGTTACTGATTCGGTCAGTTCCAAGCGCGTGGCGAATTCAGTCGGACTTTTTCGTAATGGCTCCAGTCCTGTCAAAGCAACAAAAAATCTGTCTTCTCGTAGGCCTGGCCGTTGGCTCAATAAAAATAAAAAAAGTGAAAAACGTGGGTGAAAGAATATTAATATTATTAATATTATTTTTATTCCAAAGATACGGCATATGTTTATACAATTCAATTATGTTACTCATAACTTCTTTTTCTTTTACCGCCGACATCGCACACTCACGTAATTCGTATTCGTAGACACAACACGTCCTCACGCAGTGACACCTGCGGTGCGACTGAAGCAGCTAAAAACGCTATTACACCTTAAATCTCGTTCTAATTAGGATACTACATGATTTAGTCAGTCAGAAGCCACACTTCTTCCGAATTAGGATCCTAACTTCCTAAATGCTATTTCACTTGACTGAATTAGTTACTGAATGATTTAAAACGTCTGAATTTAGTCAGGTGGAATAAACGCTATAGACTATAGATGCTTCAGATACCAAAAATATCACTCGCGCCATATCCTACCTTGACCCAATCCCCTACCCGTAGAACCTTACCCACCGACATAAACACAATACCACCAAAAGTTAGTGTTATTTTACAGTGATCTTCTGTAAAGTTAAGGTTACTTCCCTAAACGAGTGCTCCAATTTAGACGGGAACACGCCAAATCCTACCTCTTTTTTAAAATAAATTTCACGTGCTCAAAACCTGAGATCTGATTTTGATTTAATCTTATATATAAAATTCTCGTGTCGCGGTGTTTGTGGTTAAACTCCTCCGAAACGGCTTTCCCGATTCTCATGAAATTTTGTGTGCATATTGGTCTGAGAATCGGACAACATCTATTTTTCATCACCCTAAATGTTAAGGGTATGCCACTCCTAATTTTTTTTTTCAATTTTAGATTTTTTTTTTTATTTTAATTTTTTTATGATACATCATACACAAATACATACAACCCTAAATTTTCACCCTTCTACCACCAACCCCTATTTTTTTTATGGCGGTACAAAGTTCGCTGGGTCAGCTAGTCTTATATATAAAATTCTCGTGTCACAATGTTAGTTACCATACTCCTCCGAAACAGCTTGACCGATTTTTATGAAACTTTATTTGCATATTCATTAGCTCTGAGAATCGGCTACTATCTATTTTTCAGGGGTATGAAAAATAGATAGTAGCCGATTCTCACCCCTCAGTGATAAGGGTTGTCCACACCCAACATTTTTTTAGATTTTGGTTTATTTTTTTATAATATGGCATTAAAAATACATACAGCTCTAAATTTTCAACCTTCTACCACCCATATTTTTATGGCGATACGAAGTTCGCTGGGTCAGGTAGTATATATATATTAAACATTGTGAGTGGATTTAACCTAAAGCTCACGATAATTAATTTAGTGTGTGATTTAGTAATTCAGCCAATGAATGGGATATCGGTTTAGGTAATGTTAACACGAGGAGCTCGATGATGCAGATAGATGGTTAGCGCGTGCATTGTTCGGTCATTGGATGGGTGACCACAAACTTTTATATCGAGCCCCTGCGTGCTTCGGAAGGAACGTCAAGCCGTTGATCACGGCTGCATCTGCCCTCTTTAGTATCTACCAATATCCACTGGAAGGGCGTTGTGGATCACGGCCCAATCTCCCTATTGCATCCATAGGGAAGGCCTGTGCCCCAGCAGTGGTGACATTAATAATGACGATGATGAGTGAGTCAGTGAATCGGATATCGGAATATCGGTCTAGGTAATGTCAACATGTTTGTTTTTGTTCTTATATTGATGATGTCAACATGCATTAACATGTTTTAGATAACAAGGGGAGTTTCTCGATTCTGAGAAACTGTGATACGGATGTTTCCTGCTTGTTTGGGCATAGAATGGAGTCTTCTTTAGTAAAAACTCGGTGTTTTTTAGTAATTTCGCTTTATGTTATAATAGATACAATTTAGCAGTAACAGTTTTCTTGACAGAATGAATTTAGCAAAGTCATGACATTATAGTCGGTAAAAACCAGCCGAACACACGAACACGAGCGACATCTGCTATCTGCGGGCGACAACCAATGACGCTCGTGCTAAGAGCGCTCCGGTGTAACATCCAATAGATGGCGCCATCCGTTATATAAGTGCAATTTTTCGTTATGATTTGTAATATTCCTTTTCTTTTATATGTATGTATATGTGGGGTTTATACGGGCGCGAACACTGCTTATGAATAAGTTTGTACGTATGAACGGAGCTGAGTGAGCTGCTTCTAGTTACAATAGGGATGATGACTAATTTTTTTCCTCGTTTATCAGGTAGATTATGAAAAAGTATTGGACACGTATTTTTTCTTTTTTCACATAATATAAACATTGCAGATGATGATGATATGAAAATTCGCATGACGTCACGTTTTGGTACAATTTTCACTTAAAAGTGACGTCACGAGCCCCTACTCCCAAACTTTGACGCGCTATAACTTGTCATTTTTTGGTTGATTGCCCAAAGAAAAAATACGTGTCCATTATTTTTTGAACATCAAACTGACGGACTAAATAGAATTTTGTTTACTGTACCCCGTCATCAGTTCTATTATGTTGAAATTCTGGCAACAAAGGTGCAAATAGAATTATTTGTAGAAAAAAAATTGTTTCACTGTGAATAAGGTCACACGACGGCTGAAACTCAGCCTTAACTACATGCTCGCTGATGTAACAATACATTAAAAAAAATTGTGTTTAGTGGTGTGGTCTAGAGGCTCCCGACGGAGAAGAGATTTCCCCCGTGGGGAGAGCCATCCGCCTGGAATACCTCTAGAGACACTCTCCAATTCTCGGGTTGAGGTCCCCTTATTAGGATCTAGTCCGCCCCCAAACCCGGTGACGCTGTAAAGGTCATCTGAGACCAATAGCATACACATTAATAAAATTAAGGTACAAAAACCTTTTTAAAAACAAGCTTTTATTCATATGCGCTAAAAAGAAAAAAAGAAAATTTAGTTAAAGTTTGTTTCTAAATAGATTTTCAAATTTTAGAAGTCCGCCATATTGGATTGAGAGTGACGTCACATTTTTTTCGAGTTACTCTCAGCAAGCCCTTTAATTTGATACCCATATTGTAGGAATGCATTAAAAATGATTGGTCCGCCATTTCGCCATCCGAACTGAACGAGCATACCAAATTTCAGCTTAATCGGTTGAGGGCAAGTGCTTTAAAATTGAGTTGTAAGATTTGACCGTAACAAACATACATAGCAAGTTAAATAAAAGCTTGTAAAAAAACTGGGTATTGCAACTGTCTTAACTTATGGCGTTCGCTTACTATTAGGCAGGCCATAATAATATGCTAGGCAGGCCATAATAATATGCTTGATTGCCACCCTATTTACATAAACAAAATCGTAGTAGGCTCATCTCATTTAATGTACCATCTGCATTGGTAACTTTAGTGCTAACTCGTTCTAAGTTTTCTCTTAAGATCTTCAGGTATGTATATGAAAGCCATAAATTTACATATGAATAACAAGATAAGTATTAACTTAAGCACTCGAAATCTCAAGTTTTATTTATAAATCGTGTCCGCTCAGATACACGGGGACGCAATTGGAATAAATTAACATAAACTTTACAACTTCGCTTTAGCATACCGTTACCCGGTCTTGATCGTGAATTTGCGATAATGTGCTAAACTAAGATTACACTGGCGGCCACGAATAGATCGGAGACTATTTTCTTTATCCGTGTAAATGGCGGGAAACCAATATGCGGTCCTAGAACAGGGATGGGCATACTAAGGCCCGCCCCGGACCGTAGTACCGCCGTAATACAGGCTGGCTATTAAACAAAAATCAAAGATTCTCATCAAAAAGTACAATTTTTTTACATTTTCCGACTAGGACCACCCCGCTGCCGAATCTGATACCTACCTTTTCACTTCGCAACAAACTTCGGGGGCGTCTTTGCCCTGATGCTGTGCTGCGGGTGAGGACCACTTACTTCAGGGATACTGAACTAAGTCTCACATTTTAAACATTTCAATGTTCCTAAACTATAGAAGTTAGATATATATTTAAATAAAACTCAAAGGTGACTGACTGACATAGTGATCTATCAACGCACAGCCCAAACCACTGGACGGATCGGGCTGAAATTTGGCATGCAGGTAGATGTTATGACGTAGGCATCCGCTAAGAAAGGATTTTGATCAATTCTACCCGCAAGGGGATAAAATAGGGAATAAAAGTTTGTATGAAACTTTGTCAATTTTAAACCGATCGGGCTGAGACTTTGCATGCAGGTATAAGAAGAATCATAGTTGAATGTCATTGTGTATAATACAAGCCTGAGAACAAAAACTGTAATCTACACTTCAGCTCTACACCGAAGCGAAGCGAGAGCGGGCCGCTAGTTTAAAATAAAAAAAACGTTTTATAGCAAACTAACTGTGCCCCGCCGTTATACCTGCGGTTTATTAGAGATATTTTCCCGTAGTAAAACGTAGCCTATGTAATAATCCAGGGTGTCGGCTAACTTCATACCAAATTTTATTAAAATCGCCCCAGCCGTTTAGACGTGAAGAAGTGACAAACATACACACTCACAAACGTTCGCCATTATATTATTAGTGTGATTATATCAGCTTTCTTTGAAACTGTAGTACAAAATTAAACTATTTTCGAGCCCTTTTTATTTAGAAAGTATATCTAGTGTACTTAAAAAGTTATTGCAATTTTAATAGTGTGATACTTTGTTTTGGAGGCCAGTGTGTTTTTTGATTTGATTTAGTTTATACTTTCTAGACGGATGCAAATCGTAAGTGGTCTCCGCAAAAACTTGGCCCGCCATAGTTCTGATAGTAAACTCAGTGATCATGGCGCTTGCAACAGTGCCGAAATTTCGGAGACTAAAAAAAACAAGGTACATGGTACAATCCCGTTAATAGCTATAATGTTAGAGTTCAAAACAATATATCTGATCGATACTATTATAATAAAATGGTAGGAAAGTCAAAACTGTATATTGAATATTTTTTTAAAAGAATACTTGGGGTGTACTCTGCAACCGATACCGAAGCCAAAAATATAGTTTAATATTTTTTGTCTGTTTGTCTGTATGTCCGGGATAAACTCAAAAAGTACTGCACGGATTTACTTCAAATTTGGCACGAATATTATTAAGAAGTCGGGTCAACATATAGGCTACATATTATCACGCTATCACATACGGGGAACGAGCTGTGAACCTTTATTTCTAACCAACTCCACGCGTACCAAGTCGCGGTACTAAATATGGGCACGATAAGGAAAAGATTTCCCATCCCTGTCCTAGAATAAGATGAGAAAAATATAAATAAATCAATATTTTTGTTTCCTTGAATATAATCTGTCCTCCTACTCGTAATAGTAAAATCAATTTTGTAATTTTTATATTTATAGTTTTCCCTGTAATATTTCATTCATAATTGCCTTGTTTACCTTATTCAGTTTTTCCTTGTGCAGACAGACAACACATCAGTGACAATTCTTGTATACTGCTTTTATTGTTATACAACTGAGAATTAATTATAGCACAACTATGTAATGTAAATGTATTAGAAATAAAAAGAAAGAATTGGAGCGAAAAGAAAATTAAAATAACAAAACAATAATTCAAATAAATAAGTTGCGGACCTCGAGTCTGCAGAAACAACAACGCCTTGTGATGACGGGTGCTTTTAATCATCATCATCAGCCTATTAATGTCTCCACTGCTGGGGCACAGGCCTTCCCTTCCCTCCCACGCGAGCCCAGTCCGGATTGGTGGGTGCTAACGAGTGCAGATGCAGCTGGGACCAACGGCTTAACGTGCCTTCCGAAGCACGGAGGAACTTGAGATAGAAGACTTCTGGTCACCCATTAAATGACCGACCACTGCGAAAGTTGCTTAACTTCAACGATCGCAGCCGAACGCTCTATCCACTTGCGCCATCGAGCTCCTCATCGGGTGCTTTTAATAATTTTAAATTAAGTAATGTACACTTAATGTTAACGTATTATTAACCATAAAGTATTAGTAACAAAATATAGTAATATGCTTTTACGAAGTCCCCTTTATCTCCATACCAAAATTTATCGAAATTGCTTGAGCAGTACCCCCGAGCACGCACGAGCCAATATTGAATTCGTATCGTTTGCGAGTCCGAAATGTCATTGTCAAATCTGTACTGATTTTTAGTTCTCGTTACGTACTTTGTGCCGCTGCTGATCAAGTTTCCATACAAAATTTGACATTGACATTTCGGTTTGCAAACTATTCGAATTCGATAATGGTTCGTGCTAGGGGTACTGTATTGGCCTTGCAACAAACCGAGTTACTTATTAATTAACTAGCAGCCGCACG
This sequence comes from Chilo suppressalis, assembly GCA_902850365.2. NCBI lineage: Eukaryota > Metazoa > Arthropoda > Insecta > Lepidoptera > Crambidae > Chilo > Chilo suppressalis. The sequence continues at coordinate 17,178,574 of OU963915.1, forward strand.
CGACTTCGTTCACGTTAACTCATTTTTTTTGAGAACCCCACAGGAACATAACGTTTTTCCAGGATAAAAAATATCCTTTGTCTCAATCCAGGTCTTAAACTATATGCGTACAAAATTTCATCCAAATCCGTTCAGTAGTTTAGTGTGAATGATTAACAAACATACAAACTTTCACATTTATAATATTAGAAGAATAATTAGAAAGAAAGAAGAAGTATTTATTGGCCATAAATTGATACATAAGTAGAAAAAAAAACAATGAGCAAAAACGATAAAATTAAAACAAAACAGAGAAAATACACATGAGAACAAAGAATGGTGAATCAGGTCCCTGCCTCAGATTAATGCTGTTATTGTGGGAACGGATATTCCCACCAATAACAGAGCTGGTATTCTGGCAGGGCCTGTGTAAGGACGCCAGAGGGACAAAATATTAAAGTAATTAAGTAGTTCTTAATTAATTTACAATGACCAATTATTTTGTCCGCAAGTGTACAGCTAGTCTAGTCAGTCGCGGAGCGAGGGCGTTAGCCTGGCCGTCTCCACCACCGTCTCATAACATTATGCATACATACATAAATAAATATTACTCGTAAACAGGTTAATATACATAAATATTGCTGGTAAACAGGTAAATATTATGTTTTGCTTTTACCTCGCGAAGACACTCGTATGGGAAGGTTATAATACTCGTAGTAATAAAATGAAATTTACAATGTACCTAGATAATAGTTTGAATTTGAAAAGGATATTGCTCGCCCATTACTTTGAATGCCCCAGAACGCACAGTAATGAGAAAATGCTAATTGTATTCGGAATCTTCAATAAACTCTCTTTAAACATTTGTTGAGATACGGACAACTTGAGGGACCGTGGCATTGACAGAATGTATTAGATTTAGAGGTTATAAATAAAACTAGTTTTAACGCACGAAACTTTATTTATTTATTGACGTTTCGCAGCATTTTCAGGTCTGCATCGTCAGAATACTGATTTTTTATTTAATTTTGTCGAGCTACCTTCGAAAGACTTTTATTGAGCGTTCGGTTATTTCATTGAAAGATTTTTAAAATTTTATTTATTAGTTAATTTAGTTAATAAAGTACTTTATTTAAAATTATTTTTTGTAATTTTGAGTTTATTTATTTGACCCTAACTACCGTAAACTACCACCGGTTCCAAAATTGGGAGACCTTTCTGAGAAGAACTGGCGAAACAAACTCAGAGTGGCTTTCTATCTCCTTCTTATTTTAAATCATGCAAACAAAAAGAACTAATAGTATCTGTTGGTCTTGCAGTGTATGCTCGGGGTTGGGATTTTATCTCTTGTATAATGGGTTCCCAAGCCAGTGGTATATACCAACCACCATAATCAACTACCATTTTATTTAATGAGTGATGTGCGTGAAAACCTAAGAAACAAATATTTAGAGGTTATAATTTTTTCTTAACTCCCTAACGTGGTGACGACCGTTTATTGTTTCATTGTTCGCTTCAAACGACAATTTATCTAGTTTCGGATCAATTGAAAATATCGAATACAAAGTGCAAACAAATCGTTCTGGTCGTATTTGTTATGTTTGTGGACAGTTTATATTTTCAAAAAAGAAAAGACCCATTGTAGCAAACCATTGTAGATTCATCAAAATGTGCATATCTTCATTATTTTGGATTTCCTGTTGCAAATCAAGATAAATTACTAGGTATGTAACTGTGTGCCGCAACGACAGAAAAAGGCAAAAACTCAGCGATACCTTTGCTCTAAGAGCAAAGCACTGGTTTTCAGTTCTGCCTAGAAAGCGCGTAACGTGAAACGACATCGACGTGACGTGATTAATTTATTATTAAGAGAATTAAATTAGATTATATTTTTATTAAATTAAAAAGATTATTAAATTATTATTGATAAATTATTATAATATAACTATTTATAATATTATCATTCACCAAAAATTATTAATTATTACTGTTGTTACACTACGTTTGCCTAGACGCGGTCTCCACTCCAGAACTCGTCTACCCCAACGGTTATCGGTTCTTCGACAAATATGGCCAGCCCACTGCCACTTCAACTTGCTAATCCTGTGGGCTATGTCGATAACTCTGGTTCTCTGTCGGATTACCTCATTTCGGATGCGACCCTCAGAGAAACGCCGAGCATAGCCCTTTCCATAGCGCGCTTAGCGACTTTGAACCTGTGGACCAGCCGTACCGTCAGTGTCCACGTCTCGGCTCCGTATGTCATCACAGTGATATCGCACGCTTGAAATTGTGTGGTCTAATTGTTCCTTTATACACAACCGGCCCATCTCTTTTAAGACGCTTTTGAATTCAGATAAGACTGTCTCTTTAGGCTCTAAGGATGACATGACAGCAAGTTGTGAAGTAATTACATAACTTTTAATTTTAAATTTTGTAATACAGAATGTCCGTGTGTAGTATGATTAATTTCTAATAAAGTAAAAAAATAATCTCTTATCTATTAGACAAGTCCGTCTGTCTGTGGTGCTGTTTCAGCGGCCAAACCGTAAGAGATAGATAAAGAGAATATTTAAGTTAAGAATAGTCTGATAAGACTACAAACCGGATTTGAGTAACGTAGCACTTCCGGTTTTTGAGAAATCAGGTTTTGGTGAACATTTGGTTCACTGGTTTGCTAGTAGAAATATAACAAAGTAAAGGACATTGGTTTGTGCATGCTGGGGCAGATTTCGTCGATGACCGGGTTTGGGGACGGCGAGATGCGAGATCCTAAGGGAACCTCAAGCCGAGAATTGGCGAGTGCCTCTAGAGGCATTAAAGATACTATAAAAAAAGCACTTATTAAAAAAGCTTATTACAATGTGTCTGTTTATATTACATACAAAATTGCTTGGGTTTAAACTGTTTCAATCGTTCCAACAGGTTTTCTATGTGAAATAAATCATGATTGTATTGACGTTGTAACAACATAATGATTTCTCAATGTTGTTACATTATACTTTTAATGTTGTGGAGTTTATTTCGCTCGTTTTTCTCCGCATCTAAAAATATGTCCAATTATTTCAATCAATGTATTATTTTTTTAACTTTTAATAAATAGGGTATCTAATCCTAGTTTAAAAAAAAAACTTTATTAAATCTTTTAAAAAAAAAATCACCTAATAATTTTATATTTAATTATTTTAAAATTTAAATAAAATAATTAATTACTAATAAAATTTAATTTATCTTTTATTTTTATTTAATTTAACTGCTGGCACAAAATATACGAATGGTAGGTAAAATTTTTTATTGGACGATTCAAAAGAGTTATACTATACATTCTATTTGAATAAAGATATATTGATTGATATTGACACGTATTAATTAGTTAAACACAAAACCGGATTGTTTGTAAAGTCTGTTTCGGGTACGTCACCCGCGTTATCGCGCCGGGGTCGCGCGGGGCGGAATTCATTCATATTATGCACAAGATCAGCTGACGTCATTTTGATTCGATATTTAGTAGGTATTGTAGCACAATTTATTATTGTTTTTATCCTATACATTCACGGATACAGTTCTAAAATGTTCCACTGGTTAAATTTAAAAAAAAACATGTAAATAATTTGATATGTTTTGGTTTTGACAGAGTATGGATGAATCCGAAAACGTCGTTATACTTCACTAAGTTTTAGTTAAAATACTACATTGTGATTGTTGGAATTTTTCAGATTAATAATTCAGCTTTAAAAATTATCCAAGTGCGAATTGGACTCGTACTTGACTTGAAATGTTCCAAACCATAGCACGATGTTTACCATTTGAAACAGCCAACTAAACGTAATAATTTATCTCTCTTTCTTTCTGTAATAAATATGATATTTTTAAGATCGTATTAAATCTGTAAGTAAATGTAAAAGTTACTGTCTAATCTATCAAATCACAGGAAATTAATGAACGAATAACGCTCAAATTTGGCACACATTTAGCTAGTATGATGTAGGTATGCGCTATGAAAAGTTTTCCCAAAACACTCCCGAAAGGGGTAAAGAGAGTGATAAAAGTTGTATGAAGCACCAAGATCGCGAAGTTAATCTTTAACTAAATAAGCGAAATACATAATAAATAATAATAAAATAAATAACACACAACGATAATTGCTATTTCTTCTTTCAAATGTTTAATACTTGTAAATGTGTTCATTTGACATTGTGGGTTACCTACAATGGGAAGAGATGGCGCTGCCTTGCAGCCCAAGGCTAGAGAGAATTCGACAGCAGCCATTAGGGTCTCGGTAGTATAATGGTCAGTGCATTCGCCCCGATAGCGACGGGTGCGGGTGCGAGTCCCGTCCGCTGCCTGTTTCGCGTGGAATATATTCGTGAAAATTTTTCTTTAGATCTAAAACTTCTAGCAGTTAAATGTTTAAAAATAAATAACATAGCGAATACCTATTTCCGAGTTCTTCAAAAATCAAAAGAATATTGTCTATAAGGAGGTTTTGTAGGCCTTTTTTATTTACTGAGTATGACAATCATTCATTCGCTTAAAATCAAATCTAACGCGAGCGGCAAAAGCTAGCTTTAACCTAATTTTCAAAACAATTTCAATCGACATTAATTTAGTTTTTGAGAAGTGAAAACTTCTTTAGCGGCTTTGTACACTTTTTTTTGTATGGGTAAAAAATGTTAAACTCGCGGCAGGTTAAACACGTGGGCTGATCGCATCATGACACACAATAGAATTGGAAAGGTTGTTGACTTTCAATATATTGGACGAAACATAGTAATATTTTATTTTACCGTATTATAATAATAAGTCTCTATCTGGGACGTCCACGTGGCAGCTTAAATTTGATTCATGTAAGTTGATTTCTTTACAATGGATGTCGCTAAGTGTGCTTAAACGTCATTCATGTAAGTTGATTTTTCTGAGAGATAAAATTTTTTAATGTAATATAAATTGTCATGTTTGTGTACGATAGCGCAATAAATAAATATTGTATTCTACCACATACATGATAGTACTTTTATACTTAAAATATAATTAAAGCAATTCGTGCAAAATTATTCGCTAACCATTCCAAAATATCAAAAATGCACAACGTTAATATTCAAGTTTTCACTTCTGTCGGCACTCCCGGAGTGCAACCCGTCGTTTTTTTTTTAACTACACATCCATCATAATCTTAATATATATAAATCTCGTGTCACAATGTTTGTCCTCAATGGACTCCTAAACCACTGAACCGATTACATATAATAAAATTCGCACACCATGTGCAGTTCGATCCAACTTGAGAGATAGGATAGTTTAAATCTCAAATTATAGTCGCAATTTTAATTTATTGCAAATTATTACTTTTGGGCGGTACGAAGTTCGCCGAGTCAGCTAGTAATTTTATAATTTGTATCATGTCGTTCAAATATAATATAACCACCACAAATGGTTAACGTCAAATAAAAACATACAATTGGGGTGGGGGTGACTTATTTTTCATTTTGTAAATTTCATATTAGTTATAAGTAGGGCTGCCATCCGTCCGGGTTTCCCCGGATTTGTCCTAGTTTACGGGGCGTCCTGGGAGCGTCCGGGCGGGGTTTTATTTGTAGTCCGGGTTTAAAAATTTACGGCAACGCATGAGTGGCCCTTGGTGCTGCAAGTGTCCATGGGCAGCAGTGACCACTTATTATGAGGTAGACCGCTAGCTCTTTTGCCTAGATCAACATAAAAAAGTTGATTTGTGACATTTTTTTATCTGTTTTTTTATTGGTCTGTCCGGGTTCTGGGCATCAAAATCCGGGGTTATCACGCGTCTTATCCTGGTTGCCACATTTTAAAGATGGCAGCCCTAGTTATAAGTAGGTTAAAGTAATTTGTATTCAAATTTTATACCTTAGGTAGTTTTTAAGTTGTTATTACTCTGTTTCTATATATTGTTATTCTGTAAATAAAGAACAATGCCAAGTGTCCATAGTAACTTTGGCTTAATATAAAATGTTCACGGGCATCAATGAAAATAGTTTTATTGTGTGTTTGTTGTTAATAACTAAAACATTTCCAGAACATTTAAAATTCTAAAGAACTTTGTGCTAAAAATACTTCGATAATCATCATCATCATCCTATTAATGTTCCCACTGCTGGGGCACAGGCCTTCCCCATGGATGGAATAGGGAGATTGCGCCATGACCTACCACGCGGGCCCAGTGCGGATTGGCGGGTGCTAACGACTGCAGATGCAGCCGGGACCAACGCCTTAACGTGCCTTCCGAAGCACGGAGGAACTCGAGATAGTAAATTTTTGGTCACCCATCCAATGACCGACCACTACGAAAGTTGCTTAACTTCAACGATCGCAGCCGAACGCGCTAATCACTTGCGCCATCGAGCTCCTCCTTCGATAATACAAATATCGAATTTTGAGTTTGAGGTTATTTCAATTTGACTATCACCGTGGCGGAGTGGCTTCCACACCGATTTTCATGGTGTCGCCATATCTGGGTTCTCAGGTTCGCTACTCTGTCTCATTTATCCAGAAAAATAACTGTTTTACATTGTCTCGGTTCTGTGTTTGGTGACCTTTACTAGTTGGTAAACTAATGCTATTATATATGCGCATTGTGGTAGACCCAAAGTACGGTCGTCTGGATTGGTAATTACAATTAATAATACATTTCGATGATTATTCGAATCATTTTAATGAATGCAAAACACTACTGATTCAAATTCACTATTGCTCTATTCTTTTAAGTTTTTAATGCCAGTGCGTTGTCTCGGAAATCCTTGTTTCTTTCTTTCTTTTTATTGCAATAAATCAGAGAGAAACAAAATGTCAACTAAATTTTTTTTAAAGAAAAGTTTTCTAGAAAAAAATCCACGCGGACCAGGCAGCGGATGGGACTCGAACCCGCACCCTTCGCAATCCGGGGGAATGCACTGACCCTAATGCTACCACGGCCTTGCAGCTTAAGGCTAGGAAAATTTCGACGCGGCCAACAGGGCCGTGGTAGCATAATTTATTTATTTATTTATACTTTATTGTACACCAACAAACAATAAAATCACATAAACAAAAATATACTAAAATTGGTACAATGGGCGGCCTTATCGCTGTGTGCGATCTCTTCCAGGCAACCTTAGGATGGACAGAATCAGCATGGAACAAGTAACTTAGAGGGAAGTTGGCACAACATGAGATACATATATACAACAAACACAGAATAAACATACACACATATAACATAATATATAAACCTACATACAATTTACATACATATACTACATAAACAATAGTACACATACTACATACGCAATGTTATAAATACAATTTGGAAAACATGAATGGTAAACAATAGCAAATTAATAATAATAGAAGAATCTATACTACAACAGACAGTGACAGATAGTGATCTTTTACTAGACACTTGAAAATGTTCAGAGATTTAGCACGTCTTATCTCGACCGGCAATGCATTCCACAAACTAACAGCATGCACTGTGAACGACTTGTTATAGAATTTTGTATAATGCATTGGAGTCTCCAACCTCAAATTACTAGATGATCGCAAATCTCGTGAATGAGCGTCCTGAAGGAATGTAAAACGTTGTTTGAGATAGGACGGGGTATTGGGATTAGAGAGAATATTATATAGGAGGGAGACAATATGTGCATTCCGGCGAAGGCGAATAGGTAACCACTTGAGCTTAGTGCGAAAATCAGATACATGGTCATATTTGCGAAGACCAAATATAAACCTTATACAGAAGTTTTGAAGCCGCTCAAGCTTATTTAGTTGGTCTTCATTGACATCGAGGTAGCAGACATCAGCATAGTCTAAAATAGGGAGAAGAAGGGATTCAGCAAGCGCAATTTTGGTGGCAGTCGGAAGAAAATTACGAAGACGTCTAAGTGATCCTGCAGATGCAAACAACCTACGGCTAACCTCTTGAAGCTGTGGACCCCAACATAAAGTACTATCAATATGTAAGCCTAGATCCTTAACACACTTGCTAATAGTGACATTGACGCCATCAAAGTTTATTTTTGGTAATCGAGACCAGTCAATTCTTGAAATCATTTTAGGGCTGCCAATAACAATAACTTGAGTTTTCGATGGATTTAGTTTTAGGCCGAACATCTTAATCCATTCACAAATATGTGAGAGATCCAAATTAATGATATTCACTGCCTCAGACAACTCGTTTAATGGAGCCTGGCAATAAATTTGTAAGTCATCTGCAAAAAGGTGGTAGGATGAAGTTAGAATATTAGAAATAGAATTTATAAACAAAGTGAAAAGTAAAGGAGATAAGACGCCACCCTGTGGAACACCAGCAGCTGTTCTGCACCAAGAAGAAACGGAATCTTCAATGCAAATCCGCTGGCGGCGCCCATACAGGTAACTATGAAACAAATCAATCATCGTTGGAGATATGTTAAGAGATTTTAAAATAGCGAGCAATACATCAAAGTCAACAGTATTAAAAGCGTTGCTAAAGTCGAGCAAGGCTAGCACAGTCAGCTTTCCGCTATCCATGCCTAGTCTCACGTCGTCAGTGATTTTGATGAGTGCGGTAGTCGTGCTATGACCAGGGCGGAAACCGGATTGAAGAGGATTTAGGAGATGATTTTTGCAAAGGAAGGAACTTAATTTATTGTGGACAAGGCGCTCAAGGACTTTGGAAAAAAACGGCAATATGGATATGGGTCGGTATTCGGAAAAGGAGGTAGGATTCGGCTTTTTTGGTATGGGAATTATATGAGCGTCTTTCCATGCCTTAGGAAAAATACCATCTGAGACTGAACAGTTTAGGAGGTGGGAGATAATGGGAAGAATTTCATCAAGGACTGGAATAACCATTTTTCGACTTATAGCATCGCACCCTACAGCATTAGATGTAATTGACAATATACTCTTCTTAACATCACAATCGGTAAATCGATCAATGATAAAGGGTGAATGGTTGGGTGTAGGAAGAGAATTTAAATAGTTGAGCGTAGTAGCTTTAATTGTCTGATCAAAATTGGATGAAGATGAGAAGTGTGCATTTAAAGCGTTAATGTCTAAATTAGTAGAAGTAGGAGATTGGCGTGACTTACCAATACCCATGGACCTAAGAAACTTCCATACCCTTGATGGGTCCCCGTTTTCTACAGAATTGTGAACATAGTGGCGTTGAGCATTTCTACACACCTTGTTGCAGTGATTCCGGATCGTGACGTATCTCTCCCTGTTCAAAATGGTGGATCGACGCTTGTATTTTGACTTCGCAAGGTCTTTCTGGCCTATAAGATTTTTAATTTCATCGGTTAGCCAAGGCGATGGAAGATGCTTCAATTTAACAGAACGGATTGGAGCATGTATATCATATAACTTTATGATTTCAATCATGAAAATGTCAAGCTTTTCGTCAATCGATTCGGTGGCTAACAGCGGAGCCCAGTCAATGTTACAAGCGTCACTACGAAGCCTTTCAACATTCATACCACCAAAGTTACGCTGCTGGATGATTTTGGGCTTTTCCTTGGGTGGGCGGATTTTAAAAGACAGGAATATGGCATCATGATAGGAGAAGCCATCGGCAGGGCATTGACCATGTCTGGCGATAAGGTCCAAAGAAGAGACAAACATGAGATCAAGGAGGGAAGGGGAACAGTTTGGGAAATGGTGCGTGGCATTGAGTGAAGGTAGGAAGGAATAGGTTTGTAGAATTCATGACAGAAAGGAGAGAAGAGGATCGAGAGTCATTTTTAAGGAGGCAGGTGTTAAAATCACCCATGATGATTGTGTGACTGTAAGAAGGAGTTAGGCTTTCAAGGATGGATTCTAAAGATGGAAAGTAGTCGATACGACTAGATGGTGAATAATAAACACCTAGGAGTGTTTTAGAGTGGTGTAAATCGATTTCCAGAAACTAGATGTTCACCAGCGTTCGACGGTGGTGGTTGCGACGATATACTGACTATTTTAAAAGGGATCTGGTTTCGAAGGTAAATTGCCACACCCCCACCAGCACCAGCAGAGCGATCGTTTCTGATTAGTTGGAAACCTGGAAGAGAATAGGAAGTGGAAGGCAAGGATGGCTTGAGCCAGGATTCGGAAATTAGGATAGCATGGATATTCTTACAGTCAAAGTTTGCTAGCAGGTCGGTGAAATGAGCCGGAATGCTTTGGGCGTTTATATGTACTACATTGAAGTTTTTAGGAACATCCGAGAAGTTTGCGTCTAGAGTTTCGCCGAGTGTTGGGATACTACAGAAACTGTCACTACTTAAAGATATAAAGCTATCAGAACTATCATTTAAAGCATCCATATCGCTAATCATTGTTTATTGACAATATATATATAATATAATTAAGAAGTATAAAATAATAATAATAAATAAATATAACAATAATAATAAATAGCCAATATTAAATAAACGACTACAAAAATAATAGTAAAAAAATAATAATAATAGTAAGTAATATAAGTATCGTAATAAATATATTAAGATAAACACTAGTTTATACCTACTAGGGTATAAGCTACATTCTGTTCATCCGCTAGTTGTTACATAATTAAAATACAAATACACATTACACTATACAAGAAAAACTAACAACAAAAAGGTACACATATATGTCACCCGATAAAAGGCTCAGTTTAGAATTTAGATATAAAGCCATATAAGAAAAAAAAAAAAAATAAGAAGATAGAAAAATGAACACGTGGCTGTATGGGCTAGATCCCTTTGTCATCTCATAATAGGGATAAAAACTCATAATGGTCAGTGCAATCGCCCGGATTGCGAAGGGTGCGGGTTCGAGTCCCGTCCGCTGTCTGGTCCGCGTGGATTTTTTTCTAGTAAACTTTTCTTTAGATTTAAACATCTAGCAGTTAAATGCTTAAAAATAAATAAAAACATAACAATTTTTTTTTTTGTTAGATTTCCGGTCAGCTATTTGTTTATTAATAAATAAATTCTATTGGAGAAGTTATCGAAAAAAGATAAACGTAATTTTAAACATTCGATTTTTTTATGTTTCTCGTTGTATGTACGAGTAAAAGACATGTGTCCGTGCCATTTTATAATTTAAAGTTTTGTAAGCCAGAATCTGACATTGTTCTTTAATTATATGATAAATCAATACATCCTGTTTTGCCAATGCATCGTTGATGTATCAAGGATTTATATAAGTATCACTATCATTCCAAACACAATTGTTTCCCATGGATAATTGGTATATTGTGTCAGTTAATTGCAATGCGCTGTATTACACTGTACCTACTAAGTACTGAAGCACTGCCAAGTAAGGATAACGAATGTTATACTTAGCTACAACTCAATCGATTTGTCTCATTCAAGTGTTTAGCGAAATCTCTAGTCATAGTAGGTACTCAAATAAAGTTAGCTTTTTTAAGCATTTAACTGCTAGATGTTTAAATCTAAAGAAAAAAAATACTAGAAAAATATCTACACAGCCCAGGAGCTCTATTTTTGAATCACTTGTCTGACATAGTATCGTCGAATGCGACATAAGTCACCTTCGACTTTTAAGTCGCATAATACTGATTTTCCGTATTTTTGAATCACTCGTCACTAGTGTTACCTGTTTGATACGAAATACGAAATTTTACTCATTTCACGCAGAAATAATAAAAACCGGTAATTACTAGTACTCTTTGTCGTTTCATATAAAGCATGACAATGATAGATTATAGTCGTCTAATAGCACAAAAGAATTAACAATTATTCTATCATTCGCCTCCACCATTCGCCATCCAGCGAGTGGTTTCACCCATTCGTTGCACTCGAGCGATTCAAAAATACAGAATTAATTATGTCGAATGAAATTTAGTAGAAATCGAGCGTTGGACGCAAGACGAGTGATTCAAAAATAGAGCTCCAGGGGGCCATTCGCCTAACGGCAATGCTTTGGAAAACGCTAACACTTATAATTTCATTTTGTTATTTCTAGCCGCCTGAGGTTTTCAAATGTCTTGCGCTCTTTTTTTTCTTTTGCATTGGTAATAACAATATTAAAAAAAATGAGCGTGAGGTATTTGAAAACCTTCGCCGGTCAGAAATTACAAAATAAAATCGAAAGCGTTAGCGTTTTCCAGAGCATTTCCGTAAGGGGTATGGCCCGCTGGTCCGCGTGAAAACGCGTAATTTTTAGTATATAAACTCTATCTTTTACATATTATAACAAAACGTTTAAAATAATCGATTAAATCACACCCGTCATTAAGTAATATTAAAACCAAGTCAATAGAGATAGTCAATATTTACTCTAAATTATAGTTATACAAATTCATTTCAGATATTAAGGCGTTGAGCAGACGACGGGGCGGGGCGGGCATTTTGTCCGCGAAGCAATAAAGACCGCGTCTGCCCGTCGATGTCTGCGGCTGCCCGCGCCACGTACACAAAGCACACGACGGGCAGAGGCGGTCAGTTTAGGATGTTCGTTCTAGTGAATCGTGGCGCGGACTGAGCTGACCGCCCCGCGCCGCCGTCTGCGTTACTGCATATAAACTGGTTTGTATGATCCACGGCGGGCAGCCGCGGACATGCCGCGCCGCCAGTGCCCGCCGGGCGCCTGCGGCGCGGTCTTTTTGCCCTCTGTGTGCGTTTGAAGTATAGGATTCACTTTGTGCTATTATTCGCGGCGAAATTGACCGGCCCGTCCCGCCCCGTCGTCTGCAAGTATACTGGCTCATATATTTTGCTGTCCGGTTTGTAGATACTGTAAAGCCTACCATTCACGGGCGCGCCAATCCGCCGGATTTGTCGCTGGCGACAAGTCCGCGGACAAAACCGCGTGTGAATGTATTGGTGAGTGCGGCTCGCGGCTCGGCGCGGCGCTCGCCGTCGAAAGACGCGAGCGCCGCGCCGCACCCCAGCCGCGCCGTACAAATCCGTACGTGTGTGTGCTTGCACAGATTTGTCGGCGAACTTGTCAGTCATTCGTAGTGCGTGCACGCAGAACGATCTCTTAAATTGTTAATTCTGTATTACGTCTGTATCACTTTTTTGACGTTTATGCGATAATGTTTTAAGTCAAAAAGTTGAACATAATACTCATTTAAGTTGATATCAAGTTAATGTCATTTTAAAGAGTAGATCATAATACGCTTAATTTGATGTCATTTTGATATCGCATTTTTCGGAGAGCATAATACGTAATGTGAAATTGACATCAAAACAATATCACAATTAGCGAACATAAAGAGCTAATTGTATCTCTTCTACAAGGGGTTTATCTCTTCTACGCATGTCCTCGGCATGAGCTCGTTCTAAATAGTCCATTACTAACCCGAAACGAGCCATTTTACTCTTTTTTATTAAAAAAAAAGGAATTTGATACAGAAAAACCACCTCCTAACTTGTTAAGTCTGTATCACATTTTTGACGTTTATGCGATACTGTTTTATGTCAAAAAGTTGAACGTAATGCGCATTTAAGTTGATATCATTTTAAAGTTGATGTCATTTTGATATCGCATTTTTCGGAGAGCGTAATGAGTAATGTGAAATTGACATCAAAACAATATCACAATTAGCGAGCATAATTGGCCTGCAGTTGTGTTGTTTGTATCATGAACGAGTATAATAACATGTCGTTCGGCGATCATAAAGAGTTTTGGCAAGAATTTATCCATACAGGGAAGAACGATACGCGCGAGGCTCACCAAAGTACACAAGCGACTGGACTGCAACTCGACGCTCGTGTAGTGTGTGGGCAATGACGGATTTGTCCACGGATGGGTACGGCTCGGGGTTCGGCTCGGGGTTCGGCTCGCGGTGCGTGTAGTGAATGGTGGGCTTAACGCCCGTAGCTTTGCACGCCGCAAAGCTGCGGGTGATTTCTCTTTGTGATGGACCACTATGGAACCCTATATTGCAAGTGGCCAGACACGCACTTAGCCTTATTTTTCAATCTGTTTAGTTGGGAATGGTTACTCATAAAAATATAGCTAAAAACGTTATCAGTTTTGAATTTCTGGTAAAATATCCGTTATCGTTTCCTTATTTCCTAATTAGATCCTTTCACGGAATTAATAATTAATTTAACATACTTATGTACCTAAATAAGTAAATATATGTTTTGGTAATTAACTTTAGGAAGTAATGCTACTTAAGGATAAGTTTACCGTTATTACTATAGTTATATTATTTATTTTTTAAGCGTTTAACTGCTAGATGTTTAAATTTAAAGTTTTTTATTTAATTTTCATTATTACCTTAATATATTTGTAAGAGTTTTGTAACGACTGCGTATCCGTCCGTACATGAACCATTGTTCAAAATGTTTGGCAAGCAAGGTTTAAAACAAAAAAAAAATATTTTCAGAATTACTGATAAATATTCGAAAAACTGTTTTGCTTGGACCTCTCTCTATTGTTGTTCGCAGATGACCTTTACAGCGTCACCGGGTTTAAGGACGGTGAGATCCTAGGTGGACCTCAATCCGAGAAATGGCGAGTGCCTATAGAGGTATTCCAGGTGGATGGCGTCTCCCCACGAGGAGAACCTCCTCTCCGTCTGGAGCCTCTAGACCACTCGAACCTGAAGGGGTAGATCCTGGTAGAAGGGTAGTCTATAGATTACTTAACCAGACAAGAGCTTTGGAGTATTGGTCAGTAAGAGTCTGACATAACCATGCAACAGGGATTTCACACCCGCTCACTGCCAGGAAGAAAACAAACGAGGCGTAATACAGAGGAACAGAAAATCTTTATAGAGTATGATGATAATATCTTTAGCATGTCATACACTATAGGGAATGAAATAAAAGGGACTACAATCAAAGGACATTGCTCGTTCCCCATACATTGAATGCCCTAGAACGCACAGCAATGAGAAAATGCTAGTTGTGTTCGGAATCATTCGTAAGCTCTAATTAGGCATTTGTTGAGATACGGACAACTTGAGGAACCGTGGCCTACTACAGAATTAGATTTTGAGGTTATAATTATTAATCGTAAAAGATGTACACTTTATTTATATATTCTGAATAGATTTAGTGTTTATTTACCTCTATGTAAGCACTTAAATAATATGCATTAAATGAACATTAAATGCAATTAATAATAAAAATAATAAATGCTTATATTCATATTGATTTATGAGTGTTGGCAGTTGGCACATATGATACCTATACCTACCTGTTGTAATAATAGATTTATTTTCAAATTAAATATTCAATGTCTTTCCATTTACCTGTTTCTATATTTTACTATCGGTAATTAGGTACGTACCTGCTTATCATTATGATTTTCATAAAAATACTACTGGACTGGACCGATTTTGATGATTTTTTTTGTGTGTGTTCAAGGGGATCTGAGAATGGTTTAGGTTCACAATTTTGTCCGCTGGACAACCCCTATTTTTTAGGGCGGTACGAAGTTCGCTGGGTCAGCTAGTATAATATAAATACTAATAATAAGTATTATTAACTGAGGTACCTAGGTCTATTCTTATGTTGGTAAATACCTATGGTCGCCTATATTGCATTTATTGAGGTAAACAATCTTGGCACAACTTTACAATAAAATCACCCATTTAAAAATAAAATAATAACGAAGCCAATAAACTATTAAAATAAATCGTTATTATAGACCAAAACCTATTGAATCCATTTATCAGTTGATTTTTAATGCTGTATTTTCAATAAAAAGGAGTGCCAAGGTTGTTTACCAAACAGTATCTAGTAAAAGAACTTCTATTTTTAATTTTTTTAAACAGATTGTCCGTTTACTATGTTTAATTGCTAATAAGTTAAAAAAATAATAGAATAATAATAGTGAAGGACATTTTTTTGAGCATGCTAGGGCCGATTTCGTCGATGTCCTTTACAAATATGTAGTAAATCTTAATAGCCTTGTGAAGTGCTTGCATGAGAGATAATTAACTGTCAATGTTATACGTTAACTAAATGATCTGTCGGTGATAGGTGTTCATAAATAAATAGCACTGATATCTTGAATTGGCCCAATTCGCTCAATCACATTCAATTGCTTTCAATTCTAACTTTCGTTTCCATCGATTTTTTATTGCACTCGTCCAGACAAATAATTATACTTACATTGTATGTTATATATATATATATATATATATTTACCTAGCAAATACTATACAGGTTATATTATGTAATATATTTATAAATACAAAATATATGTGTATTTGTTTGTGTATGTATATGTATATATTTCTAATCCTCTCCATCCAAAGGTTGTCTAGAAGAGATGGCTTTAAGCGATAAGGCATTGTAACACTTAATTTAAATGGCTCTGTATTTATTGTAATGTTTTCTGTGGTGTTCAATAAAGTGTATTGTATTGTATTGTATTGTATGTAAAGACAAGAACAAGCTCCACGAGGTAGGGGATAGCTTCAAGGTAGGCAACGGAGTGAGGAGTGAGTGTAATTTTTGATACCACAAGCGTCAATAACGTCGAAAGGCACGTTAAGCCGTTGGTCCCGACTGCATCTGCAGTCGTTAGCACCCGCCAAACCGCACTAGGCCCGCGTGGTGGGTAATGGCCCAATCTTTCCCTATTCCACCCATAGGGCAGGCCTGTGCCCCAGCAGTGGGCACATTAATAGGCAGATGATGATAATTTTTGTGTAACTTTTATCGTTTACGCAGCGTACGCAACGGAAGCTCACAAATGGAATGTATACAAAATGTTTCATTGGTGCTCCGCTTATTCTAAGCATTATCTCTTCCTTCATACGTACACTATCCAACGCAAAAGGAAATCGGACTTTTAGATCCTGAGATAAGCGCGTTCAAACAAACAAACAAACTAACTCTTCATCTAGGAAATAGATGTTAATAAAACAATCAAACAAACTAGCTCAATAGCTTAGTAATATGTTAATAAAACAATTAATCAAACTAACTATTCAGCTTTGTATAGATGTTAATAAAACTATCAAAAAACTAACTTTTCAGCTTTGTATAGATGTTAATAAAACAATCAAACAAACTAACTCTTCAGTTTAGTATAGATGTTAATAAAACAATGAAACAAACTAACTCTTCAGCTTAGTATAGATGTTAATAAAACAATCAAACAAACTAACTTTTCAGCTTTGTATAGATGTTAATAAAACAATCAAACAAACTAACTCTTCAGTTTAGTATAGATGTTAATAAATCAATCAAACAAACTAACTCTTCAGTTTAGTATAGATGTTAATAAAACAATCAAACAAACTAACTCTTCAGCTTAGAATAGATGTTAATAAAACAATGAAACAAACTAACTCTTCAGCTTAGTATAGATGTTAATAAAACAATCAAACAAACTAACTTTTCAGCTTTGTATAGATGTTAATAAAACAATCAAACAAACTCTTCAGTTTAGTATAGATGTTAATAAATCAATCAAACAAACTAACTCTTCAGTTTAGTATAGATGTTAATAAAACAATGAAACAAACTAACTCTTCAGCTTAGAATAGATGTTAATAAAACAATGAAACAAACTAACTCTTCAGCTTAGTATAGATAGTATTAAAACAATCAAACAAACTAACTCTTCAGCTTAGAATAGATGTTAATAAAACAATCAAACGAACTAACTCTTCACCTTAGTATAGATGGTAATAAAACAATCAAAGCAAATATCTCTTCAGCTAAGTACTTTCCGAAATATCGGGAACTCTCAGAGACCATTAAAGTTTTAAAACAACAATTCGTTGTATACATTTGATTTGATAAAAGATATATTTGTTTAATTTTTATTAAAAAAATATTTTATCAACAGAATAGGAGGACAAAAAACTATGCTTTTTCGGAAATCTATACGATTCTAGATTACTTAAGCATTGCGTTTCACTTTTGAAAGTTATCGCGGTCTAGTGTCCCTGGAATACCATGCCTATACCCAGAGATTTAAATCTTTGCCTTTACTTATTTTTCTATTTTCCGTCTATTTTTATATTGTTCTATTTAGATACGCTAAAGCACACGATTCTTAAATCACATATTACAACAAAATATTAACT
Organism: Chilo suppressalis; assembly: GCA_902850365.2. Classification (NCBI taxonomy): domain Eukaryota; kingdom Metazoa; phylum Arthropoda; class Insecta; order Lepidoptera; family Crambidae; genus Chilo; species Chilo suppressalis. The sequence goes on from OU963915.1 coordinate 17,196,545, forward strand.
CCGAAAAAGACACATCAGAAAATGTCCACCGAAACTGCATAATTATGTAAAAATTAACAAAATAAAAAACATTGTTTTTTAAAACCCTGTCGTGTCCGCACATTTTAACACAATACACATTAGACAATCTAGGCTTTTACTAATGCATATGTACGTATTAAGATGAGCAATAGGAAATAAGTACCTAATTTACATACGAAAAAAACAATGAATATAGAATAATATTGTCAATACTTTCTAACTTCTATACTAAACATTTCCAAAATACTGCTTGGGCAATGATTTTTAACAAACTTCTACAGGAGGTTAACAAATACGACCCTTATATTTGTAATCTTCTTGTAAGTAATTGCACAATTGTCGTAAAATGTGGGCTTTCAAAGCACATGCATTTTAATAGTTATTTATGATACATATTAGTGCGGTAAGTTGGTTATTACAAAACGAGTAAATGAATGTAAGCTACGGTTGCCAGATTGGCTGGACTTGGCTGGATTGTCCAGCTATTTCACACGTTGTCCAGTGTCCCGGTTTTAGGCAAAATGTCCAGCTAAAATGAAGCTGAAAATTAAAAACCACCAGTATTAGTGGTTTTTCCACCGAGTTGGGCACACTGGCTATTGCTATCTATGCCCGGGATTGAATTCAATAATTCGATTGAACTTTGACGAAACTTGTACTAAATTTAAATCTTTTCTAAATAAATATAAAGGTTCTAAAATGATAAATGCGGCTAAAGGAAACGCTAAATATATGTGGCAGAAAAAGTGATTTCATATTAATTTTCTGTTTTGTAATAATAAGATTTTTTTTGTCCAGCCAAAAATCCTTATGTCCAGATATTTTATAATATTGTCCAGAAATTTTGATTTCTCAATCTGGTAACCCTAATGTAAGCCCAAGACGAAGTCAAGGTTTACCATAGTCACGAGTGTGTAACCAATGAAATAACCGAAAGCCCAATAAAAGTCTTTCGAAGATAGCTCGACAAAATTGAATAAAAAAATCAGTATTATGACGATGCAGACCTGAAAAGGCTGCGAAACGATCAATAAATAAATAAAGTTTCGTGCATTTGACGACCTCCGTGGCCGGGTTTCATGGTGTCGCCGACTCGAGAGGCCCGGGTTCGAATCCCGGTGGGGGCAGATGTTTGTGTGATGAATACGAGCATTTGTACTCCAGTCATGGATGTTTAATATCTATTTCTATATAAATATAATTATATATGTACAGTTTATGTATTCTATCCGTTGCCCTAGCATCCCATAACACAAGCCTTACAGTGCTTACTTTGGGGCTAGGCTAATTGGTGTGTGTTAAAAAAAAAATATTACCCCTTCAAACTGGGTACCTTTTTAAGTTAAAAGGCTGGTAAACAAGCGCATGCCCTGATGGCACCCTGATAGTAAGCGGCTACCATAGCCTATAGACTTTTCATCATCATCATCATCAGCCTATTAATATCCCTACTACTGGGGCACAGGCCTTCCCTATGGATGAAATAGGAAGATTGGGCCATGACCTCACCACGCGAGCCCAGTGCCGATTGGCGGGTGCTAACGACTGCAGATACAGCTAGGACCAACGCCTTAACATGCCTTCCGAAGCACGAAAGAACTCGAGATATAATATTTTTGGTCACCCATCCAATGACCGACCACTGCGAAAGTTGCTTAACTTCAACGATCTCAGCCGAACGCGCTAACCACCTACGCCATCGAGCCTTGAAAATCGAACTGTTTCCTGCCCTGACCCAATCCTCTACCACGTGGACCCCTTTTTTGTGACGCAGGCAAAACCTCTGTTTACAGACGACGGTGCCTTTAAGAGGCACACCGCCGAACGGACCTCACACCTGGCTCCCGCAAGCCTTACGAGACCCCACAGTGGCTGCCCACTGAGGACCCCGTAACTCTTAGAGGGGCTTTACGGCATAATATCCACTAAAAAACCCTGCGAATACCCTCTAAGCTGCTCAGTGCGAAACCGCGGGATTCCCGTTTAGGGATTCTGCCGCGTCTACCCCGTGGATAGGGTTGCCACCTTTTTATATTGGATATTAAAAGTAGAAATAAAAGTACATTGTGTCCAAAATAAAGTACTTTTTATTCCACTTTATTAGTAAGCTTAAAAATATATTTTACGTTGCTACTAGCAACTTTTAATAAATAATTTGCGGCTACTGTAGATTGTTTCCGCAATGGGAAAGGTCATGATGCAAAGGCATACAGCCACGAAAATGTTGCAGGAATTAGCTAAGGGCAAAATATTCATACTTTCTGTCCGTTTTACGCAAACATTTTTCCTATCAACCTCTTTTTTGTATATTTTATGTCAAATTAATCAGCGAGTAATCAAATCACATTAAATAAAGTATTTTCGCGTACTTTATTGTTGGCATAAAGTATAGAGTACAATTACCCGAAATAACGTACAATACTTTATAAAAAAGTACGGGTGGCAACCCTACCCGTGGCGCCCTGACAAAAGGTAGTGTCTTCTGTAAAGTGGAGGTAACTTCCCCAGGCAGGCGCTCCAATTCGAGCGGAAAATCCGCGATGTCCTACTCTCTCTTCCGGCCTTATTAATAAACGAGGAATAATCTTAGATTCCGCACTGGGCCCGCGTGGTGGGTCATGGCCCAATCTCCCTATTCCATCCATAGGGAAGGCCTGTGCCCCAGCAGTGGGGGCATTAATAGGCTCATGATGCTGATGAATCTTAGATTAGTTATGCCGTGTATTGTTTTAAACTTTCATGGTCACTAACATTATAGCTATTAACGGGATTGTCACCATGTACCTTGTTTTTATGAATCTCCAATATTTCGGCACTGTTGCAAGCGCCATGATCATGATCAAATAGCTATAACAGCTATGCCGTCTTTTGTTCATAGGGGCCGTTCGAGTATTACGTAAGCAGATTAATTACAATTATTTACCCCCTCTTCCCCCTTGTCAAATAAGCAAAGCTCTTACCCCCCCCCCCCATGCTTACATAAACATTGGTACCTACTCGTATATGCATTTTTCTTTAAATGTATTCTATTTTTGAAGTTATACTTCTTTAGCCGCGTTATGAAAAAATTATGAGAGTGAAATTTTAAGATGCGCGCGCATCACTGTAACACAAAAGTAACATAATGAAGTTAGCCGCGGGCGCGTTATGAAAAAATCATGTGAGTGAAATTTCGAGATGCGCGCGCATCACTGTAACACAATAGTAACACCATGAAGTTGGCCGCGGGCGCGTTATGAATGTTAGTGTTCGAAAGGTACTTTGAACGATCCACGGAGCTCCATAAGATGATCGCGTTGTCAAAAACAATGTTGGCACGCTCGTCGCCTCTGATCACTGTTTTCATATTTATAATATTTATCCACATGTTTCTAGTTTCTATATAGACACAACGTGTTTTAGTTACTTACAAGTGCTAATTACATATGGACTAATAACTTAAATTCAGTAGTGATTTAAATTGAATATTTTGATTATTTATTAAATTTTTCAAATTAAAACTGAACTTTATTGACTGCGTTGACTATCCTTTTCCAATCCTTTTATTATCTTATTGTAATTAATTATCTGCATGCAATTAAAAACTATTTTTTAATAATTCCAAAAAGAAGTATAACTTCTCACGCGCGTACTTAAGTACACGCACCCATATTTTTTTTTATTGATTCATGAGCTTTCATGAGCTTCATGAGCAGCAGTACTCAAATAGGCATATGATAATAATATTCAAATAAACAAACTTTATTGACACAGTAATATAAGTTATTTAAGGGATTGTTACCATGTACCTTGTTTTTAGCAAGTTTCCGATATTTCGGCACTGCACATGGCGCTTGCAATCCCATAAATAACTTATATTACTATAATGTTAGCGACCATGAAAGTTTAAAACAATATATTTATTGACATAGTATTCAAAATATAGTAAGGTACAAATATTATAATCTTATTTAGCTTATGACATCCGAATCCGTGATGCTGACATTATCACTATCTCGACCTAGGGTTGCAACGATATATCGGAATATCGATAATATCGAGACCAAAATATCGATATTTCGTAGACTAAATTTGAACACAATAATATCAATTAATTTACCTGCTATGGCTATCTAAATTGAATAATATCAAAATAACTATTGCTTTGAAATCGCAAGAGCTTATAGATGTATTAAAAAAATCTTGAACCCCAAGAAATATACTAAACTGGTATGAATTCTGGCATGATTCTCTAAACCTAAAATTAAATTTGACAACAGTGTATCCTTGTCATTCTCTATACAGAATGAAAAGGAGAGACTGATGTTAAATTTAGTTTTAAGTTTAGATAATCATGCCCGAATCGACACCAACGTATATAGGTATAATCGTATACCTAATGGTAACTCATGCACTTAAATAAAATCCTTGCCTCTCTTTCTAAATAATTGTCAACTACTGATTAATTGAAATTTAATATCATTGTAATATAACACAAAATAAAATTAAGAATCTTATAAAAATCGTAAATTTTTTAAGCTCACCAAGTCAAGAAAGTAAGATAGATATAGTAATTTTGGAAGCTTTGGGCTTACCCTATTCTGACGCCATGGGCACGCCCCTGATGTGTAGGTTTTACTAATACATAACAATTGTTTTTCATATGATTGTCTATTCTGATTTTGGCTGCGTGCAAACATTTTAAACAAAATAAATATCTTTGATTCGAAATAGCTTTTGATTTGATACTTCTTACAGCGCTATAAAAATAAAGAAAATATCGTGTTGGAAATGTTGGAATGGCTGATATATCGGATCGGATATCGATATTTACCTGCCCATATTATAAATATCGATATTTCGGAAATCTTTGCTTCCTTAATTATAGGTTTTTGCTTTGCAAACTTAATAAAAAGCAAAAAAAAAAGAAAAAATATCGATATATCGATAATATCGAGTAAAAATGGTCGATATATTGGATATCGATATTTTCCTGACTTCGATTATATATCAATATAAATATCGATATTTCAAAAGACTTTGCATCCCTATCTCGACCCCCCCCCCCCCCCCATGTCATCAAAAATAAGCAAAGCAAAGACCCTGCCCCCCTATAGTGCTTACGTATTACTTGAACAGCCCCATATCACTCAAAAGCGATTTGTAATTTAATGAACACAGACAAAACATGGAGTAACCAATCCAATCCTATTCTTCGTTTAAATAACAATATGCTAGTGAAGATTTTGATAAATCTATGTGAGTATGTGAAAATAAATTGAAATATACAAAAAAAATGCTATTTCTTCTTTCTTAAGTTTAATACTTGTAAACAGTGCCGTCTTTGACCTATTAGAGGCCTTGGGCATATTAGAATAATGGGGCCCCTATGACTTCCGTTTGATGATTTAACAGGAACTAGGGACTTTGTATTTGATCTGAGGGGGCCCCCCATCGATCGCGGGGCCCTGGGCACTTGCCCAAAGTGCCCAATGGGAAAGACGGGTCTACTTGTAAAGGTATTCATATGACGTTGTGGGTTACCTACAATGCAAATAATGGGAAGACTAGAAAGAATTCGACGCGGTCGTCAGGGCTTCGGTAGTGGTCAGTGCATTCGCCCGGTTAGCGAAGGGTGTGGGTTCGTGTCCCGTCTTATTTAGGCAAGAAAGAAACTGTAGTTTTCCATGATTTTGACTTCGAATTTAATCACAGCCTTAACCCGTGTTCGTAACTCCTACGGGATCGGAAGTCATAAATTTTTCGTAACCGACTACGAAAAAGCAATTGTTTTGTCCATATTTCGTAACTGGCTATGATTAATACATCATTCAGCCAGTAATAAAAAAATGACAGTCATCATCACCATCAGCCTATTAATGTCCCCACTGCTGGGGCGCAGGCCTCCCTATGGATGGAATAGAGATTGGGCCATGACCCACCACGCGGGCCCAGTGTGATTTGGCGGGTGCTAACGACTGCAGATGCAGCCGGGACCAACGGCTTAACGTGCCTTCCGAAGCTAGAAGGAGTTGCTCGAGATAGTAAAATTTAGGTCACCCATCCAATGACCGACCACTGCGAAAGTTGCTTAACTTCAACGATCGCAGCCGAACGCGCTAACCACTTGCGCCATCGAGCTCCTCGACAGACAAATGACAGTAATAATACAGAATGTCCCAAAAATTTTCCACATGGACTGAAAGTACTTTCAATACTGTAGATAAAAAATTTTACTTAATTTCAAGGTATGCAATATGTAGAAATCAGAATCATATTTTTATTACAAAAATAAAATTAATAAAAGTACAAATTGGGTGTTATCAAAACTTCATCTGGGTGACATATTTATTCTTTTTTTTTATTTAGATATTATTCATTAGTAGGTTAAGGTAATTTGCAGGACCGGATCTACCATATGGCTCTTTGGGCTTTAGCCCAGGGCCCCGTGGATTCAAGGGGCCCTAAAAATACATTGTTGAATATAACTCCATTGATATTACCCCTATAATGGGAGGAGCAAATTAAAGAAGTTGCCATTTCTGCACTTTGTAGAAAGGTTTCTTTGTAATTTGTCCATTTATTAACGATTGTAGAACACTAAGGCATAATATATTATAATTTAAATTAAATAGTTTACTGTCGTTTTTTTCTATACTTTTAGTAATTAGATGGGCCCCTAAGTATCAGGCCCAGGGCCCCCTAAACTCGCGGTCCGGCCCTGGTAATTTGTATTTAAATTTTATATATTAGATAGTTTTAAGGTTGTTGATATTGCACGCCTCACAACACGTAAGCGTGTGGGAGTGCTTTACTCTCGATAGGCCGCTATGTGACGATTTCACAATATAAAATCGCTCTTATCACCCAAGTTAGACACTAAAACAATAAAAAAGGGATGTTTTGAAAACTAGACATATTAAATTATAGAGTCAGCGTATTTTTTAATTTTTTTTAGTCTGCAGTCCGTTGGTCTGTGCACTTGTTTGTCTGCACGTTTTTAGAAAAATATACGCAATTAATTGTAACAAATCATTTTGAATTAATTTCCACTTATACTGAGGATGACCCCTATTTCTTATCATGATTGAACTGATAACCGTTTTAAAGATATTAATGAAATTCAATGGAATTTATTTACTGGGTTGCTGTTTCTTGAATGTGAGGCGTGCATTTTTGGATTGTTTTTATTTTCTTTAAATTTATTACAATTTAAAGAAAATAAAAAATGTAAAAAAAGCTTGTGTTATCTGTTCTAAAAAACTTCACCAAGTTCAAGTAAAGTTCTTTTTTCTGTTTATAAAGGCAAATGTAATTGAACAATACGGAATTGTTATTCCCAGATGCGAAATAAATTTCGAGGCACAACAACTTCGTATTGTTTACCAAATAACATTTTATGAGTATTATTTTAAATAACTACGTACTAAGTAGGTACCTGATTAAAATAGCAGTTTAACTTTAGTTAAAACGTTACGTATACATTAGACTCAATGTTATATAGATAAATATCAAAGTTAATATAAAAATCACTGAATGAGTGAGTGAGTGAGGAGTACCTAAATATGAAGAGAAAATTAATGTACCCTAAATTTATCATACTTTTTCGTAACATACCATTTACACTGTATGCGAATATATTAACGTGCGCTTCAAAATAGTTAGCCTTACACACATTAAACGCATGTTAAATTTCGTATGTCAAAAGTCATACAATCATAAAATCTGACGGCCAAATCGTACACGTTAAAAAATACTAAAAAGTTCCGATAAACATTGTGACACCCAAAAAAAAGCTTTTTTTTATAAATACAATAAAAGTGGTTCAACTCACCACTGCCTCCTCCGTAGCTGAGCAGGGTCGCCAACAGACCTGTAACTACGAGCCACTTCATCTCACAACCCTCTAGGCACTGTTAGCACACCGCGTGGGGCCTGCACGACCACCTTATGTGACAGTCAAGGCGCAACTGACAACTTCGTACATAATTGTCCCCACGCTTATTGAAAATGATAATTTAGCTGAGCAGGAGCACAAACTTAATTGTAGCGTTGCTCAAGACCGTGTTTCTCTTGACCCCTGTACACTCGCTCAGTTTTAAAGCTCATTATCGTGTGCTCGCTTTTTTGGCGACAGAAGATTCTCCTTTTGATGTAATAATAACATTATCTTTAAATTATGAGATTTTTTAATGTTGAGTATGAGTATTCAGTGTTGTGCCGATAGCCGGGTTGAGAGGTTTTTGCCCGTCAGAAGTGATTGGATGTGTGGTTCCCGATTTTTATTCCTGTATTACCAAATTATTAAAGTTCTTATAAGTAGCCCCAAACCCGTTTAGGAAACGATTGAACGAGGTAAGTCTTTCTATCTTGGACACGTCTCAGTTTTCGAATAGAATACTAGATATCAAATTTATAACGCAAACGGAATTTTAGTGTGGGGAAACGCCGCCGACATTCAAACTATTTTTGTGCTGCAGAAGAGAGATATTCGATCAATTTATAATCTTAAAGTTGAGGAATCCTTAAGAGATAGGTTTGAAGAATTTGGCATAATGACGGTCGAATCACAATACATATACTAAAATTTATTACTTGTAAGAAAAAATATTAATTTGTTTCTTAAAAACAGTGATGTTCACACACTTAATACAAGAAACAAAAATAAACAAACTTTACCTGCTACTAGGCTTCACAAAATCAATAATTGATTTAAAGGTATTTGTGTTCGCTTATACAATAAAGTCTCAAGCAATATTCAAGAGCTATTAAAAAAAGCACTTATTGAAAAAGCTTATTACAAAGTATCTGATTATATTACAAACAAATATGCTTGGGTTTGAACTGTTCCAAACATTTCAACAGGTTTTCTATATTAAATAAATCATGATTTATTGACGTTGTAAGCTAAAAATATGTCCAATATTGAGTGGTAGGGAAAAAAAATTTTGGACTATTCAAAACAGTTGCACTATGCATCTAATTTGAATAAAGATATATTGATTTCTGATTTGATTTTTAACTTTATTCGTGTGAAAATAATAAAATAATTTTTAATTTAAATAATTTAAAAAGACTATCAAGATGTTATTATACAGCCTAACTGCTGGATGTGTAAACACAGGAGACCGAAGAGGCGGCAGCTACCTCGGACAAAGAATTAGTCTAGCTATCCAAGGGGGGAACGCTGCCAGTGTCTTCGGAACCTTGCCTAAAGGGACTCCTTTTAATAATGTATTTTAGTTATTATATTTAATTTTTTAAGGTTTTTAGTTTTAGGTTCGTTGTTATTTTTTGTTTTTTTTTTTTGTTTTAAGCTAGTATTAGATAATTAATAGTATAGTTGTTTAATCAAAATGTGTATGAATATATCGAGATACCGTTTTTATGAACAAGAAATCTTTAACGTAGATATTTTCCAATTAAAATTTAACAAGATGTTTTAAATAAACTAACCTTGTATTAAGAATAAGTGAAGTCCAGGCACGAACGTAGTTGATGAAACAGAAAAATGTGTTACTCCAAGCGCTTTAACCCAAAATAAGCCCGAAACTTTTTTTTTAATCTCATCTCCATCCCCGTGGAACTCTTGAAACCTTATTCCCCTGAAGAAACACAACACCAAAGAGAGGCAGGGCACAGCGGCAACCTCCACTTTGAAGAAGACTACAGTTAAATAACATTTACTTTTGCTGGTGTAGCGTTTCTACTGGTGAGTAGTATTCCAGGGGGTAAGAGATTCACGTCGGGAGGAAAAGCCGCAGTGCCATCATTGCGGCGCCCCGGGCGACACGGCCGAGCACACCTTATTGGAGTGCCCGGCCTGGTGACACCAGCGCCGCGAGCTCATTGCGGCGTTGGGCTGCGGAGTCCTCTCGCTGCGGAGCATGGTGGAGGCCGCTCCTCCACGCCCTCTCGCTCCTCCGCAGCGAGAGGGCGTGGGAGGCGGCTGAGAAGTAAGGGGAGGATGATCCCCTGGCCGCTCCCTCCCGCCAAAGGAAGAGGGTAGGAGTGGACGGCGGCGCCCCTGACTGCGCCCGTCCCATGACCCTACCCGGGGGGGTCCCTCGCTGACCGGCATGGCGTCAGCTGTGCCGGCCACCGACGGACCCCGTGACGGCAGCCCCCCCTTGTAGTTCTGTCCTGCAAAGAGGGGGGCGGCGAAGGGAGCTACACGGGCACGCCCAAGTAGCCCTCCGCAGCGGACGAAGGGCGGTACGGTGGGCACTAGGCCGCGTATTCAGCCCCCATGCGTGGGCCATGCTGCGCACGTCTGCGGGGTCCCCGCGATACTCCGGGAGACCCCTGCCGTGGAGCCCCGGCTAAACCGGGAGGCTGCTACGTGCGGAGGCGCGGAAGAATCCCTAAGCGGAGATCCCGCGGCTTTGCGCTAAGCAGCTTAGATGGTATTCGCAGGGTTTTTTAGTGTATATTATGCCGTAAAACGCCCGAAAGAGTTACGGGGTCCTCAGTGGGTAGCCACTGCTGGGGCTTATAAGGCTTGCGGGAGCCAGGTGTGGGGTCCGTTCGGCGGTGTGCCTCTTAAAGGCGCCGTCGTCTGTAAACAGAGGTTTTACCTGCGTTAACAAAAAAAAAGGCTGGCAAGGTGATGATTGCTGGAGTGGCACACCTTCTGCCACATATCTTTGCGACGGGCCTTGTTGCGCCTCGTGTGAAAAATAACACCAAAAGGATGACGAATGTTCCAATTCAAGCGATTCGGCAAATCGTAACTAGAAGAGGTAACTTCATCATTATTATAATAATAATAATAATAAATATATCTTTATTCAAATAAGGTCATACATTGCATAATAATACTAATAACAATATAAAATACAAAATAATGGATGCCTGAACTAGGTTACAGTTAAAAGTGTACCTGTATTTCAGGCTTTTATGATCTAAATAATACATTGAATGATTAATAAATTAACAAATTAATTAAAACAGAACTTAAAGTAATCATATAAATGTTGGTAAATGTAAATTATGGAGTTACGTTCATTTATTTACAAATAAGAAGTAATTCTTCGTAGTAATTAGTAATTATTATCAACTTATTAATGTCCCCACTGCTGGGGCACAGGCAGTACCGTCATTGACCTACTGGAGGCCCTGGGCATATTAGGATAATGACTTCCGTTTGGTGATTTAACAGGAACTAGGGACTTTGTATTTGATCTGAGGGGGCCTCCTATCGATCGCGGGCCCCAGGCCCAAAGTGCCCAATGGGAAAGACGGGTCTGGGCATAGACCTTCTCTACGGATGGAATAAGGAGATTGGGCCATGCCATGACCCAACACGGGTGCACAGTGCCGATTGGCAGGTTCTAACGACTGCAGATGCAGCCGATAGAACCTCCGGCTTAACGTGCCTTCTGAAGCACTTCTTACAAGAGGTGACCCAAAACTTTAAAACACCTAAAATCGGTATAAATTAAATATCCTTTAAGTGAATCTACGCTATATGCTTGATAATTAAGAATCATTTCACCTAATTAAGAAAATCTATTCGCCCGTTTCATCGTAATTCAGCATTTATATTTAATAATAACAATCATCAATATTTATATAGTTCATAAAAACAACATTTATATCGCCGGATATTATGACGACCTCCGTGGCCGAGTGGTTTCTACGCCGGGTTTTGAGGTGTCGCCTACTCGAGAGGTCCAGAGTTCGAATCCCGGTGGGGGTAGATGTTTGTGTGATGAATACGAGCATTGGTACTTCAGTCATGGATGTTAAATGTAGTTCTATATAAATATACTTATATATGTATTAGTGTATTCTATCCGTTACCCTAGTATCCCATAACACAAGCCTACAGTGCTTACTTTGGGGCTAGGCTAATTGGTGTGAGTGTTGGAAATATTTATTTATTTAATTTATATTTAATTTCAGCGCATTAAGTACCAAGTTTCGTCACGCAAATGTGATAAAAGCATTAAATATTATTGCATTTAAGAGTATTAGTATGGGTATAAAATTACAGAAAGAAACCACTGAAAAATATAAATCACAGAAGTTCCTTTTTAAATAATGATAGTTACATAATATATTATCTGAATTCATCTTAACTAAAAAACGAGCGAGCCTTACAGTAGTCGCGTATGATGTGTAACATTTGAAACCTCACCTTATATTAGTAAAAAAATAAATAAAACCTACTACAAAAGGAATAAGCCATTTGAACGACTTTTTGGCGGGATCGGGAAGCGTCACTTTAGCAGTTTTGTTTTTCTTGTTAAAAATTGTGTTGTGGCGATTGTTAGTGTCTAATAATGGTGGATTTTATTAACCACTAAGTGTTCGGAAACATGCACAAGTGTTGGCAAGTGAAACAAAATAGCGGAAGGTGTCTTTCGACGTTCCCTCAAGAAGTCCACGGGGAGGTTCCAGTAAATCCCCACACATTTACTGAAACATAGGGAAAGGGGGATTGACTTGACTGCCACTTACTTTGATTTGATTTATTAACTTTGACCACGAGTGCTATAGAATATGTAAACATTTTACACATGACATTGGCTAAATGCACAAACCGTGCGAAGCCATTTGGAAAAAAATAAAAAAAAGATAAGCCATTAGAACATTATGTTCTTAAATCAAATCAAATAGCGCGCGCTTTCCCTACTTCCGTCCCATTTCACGAAATCACTCCCACAAATTGCAGGAAAGCGAGAGGAAAGATGTTACACATGAAAAAGTTTATTTATAGACCATCCTATTTTAACAAAGAAGGATTGTGTTCTAAAAATAGGCACCTGGATCTCAGAGCCCGTTGCGTAGGCTTTGCATTTTGTTCGAAGCCTTTGCCGTAGGTATTGAAAAAGGAAACAAAACTTGACTTAGCAACAAGACTGGCCACTCGTTTGAATAAAAAAAAAATAACTGGAATTCGCATGTTCTATATTTAAAACATAAAGAGACCAAGAGAGTGGGTCGTAAAAGGCATTTTATGTTAGAGCCAGACTTTTGAGAACGCCGCAAACTCTTTTGTAGAACTATTTCATATTAGGGTCCAGTGGAGTACAATGGATGACGGGCAAATTATCGAGAAATTTTGACCCCATTCTCCCTATTCCAGCATCATCATCAGCCTATTAATGTCCCTTCTGCTAGGGCACAGGCCTTTCCTATGGAAGGAATAGGTGATATTGGGCCATGACCCACCACGCGGGCCCAGTGCGAATTGGTGGATGCTGGTGACTGCATCTGCAGCCGTTACCAACGGCTTAACGTGCCTTCCGAAGCACGGAGGAGCTAGAGACAGTAAATATTTGGTCACCCATCCAATGACCGACCACTGCGAAAGTTGCCTTACTTCAACGATCGCTTAATAGAAATCCATTTAAGATAGACCTAAAATCATAGTTCCCACTAAGCTTATAAGTGTACGTATAACATCTTTTTTTCTAAATGGCTTCGCACGGCTTGTGCATTTAGCCAATGTCAAGTGTTAAAATGTTTACAAATTCTATAGCACTCGTGGTCAAAGTAATAAATCAAGTCAAAGTAAGTGGCAGTCAAGTCAATCCCCCTTTCCCTATGTTTCAGTAAATGTGTGGGGATTTACTGGAACCTCCCCGTGGACTTCTTGAGGGAACGTCGAAAGACACTTTCCGCTATTTTGTTTCACTTGCCAACACTTGTGCATGTTCCCGAACACTAAGTGGTTAATAATCCAACATTATTAGACACTAACATCTGCCACAACACAATTTTTAACAAGAAAAACAAAACTGCTAAAGTGACACTTCCCGTTCCCGCCAAAAAGTCCCATGTATAACAATATTACCTACAGAACCTTCAAAGTATTTTAAAAATAATATTTTCAAAGGTAAAGCATTTTTGTGCGAGAAAGGCTTTGGTTTTCTTAACATTCTTATAATATATATAATTGCCTACCTACCTCGAATTCGTGGTTCATAAATTATTTTCAGCATTTATTTATTTCGAATTCCTTTTATTAAACAAGGGTTCACATATCCTACGAAGGGCGAATATTTTTGTTGTAGGGGTTAGGTACGAGTGTCCTTTAAGTAATCACTGGACAACTGTTCTTGTAGAATTTAATAAAATTCTATAACTTATAAATGTAATTAATTTGTAATTTTAGTGTTTTAATTTTTTATTTATTTTTTTGTTGACATTGTAATTTTGTATTTATTCTAATTTTGATCGTAATTTGTATGCTGTTATTAATATTATTCTTGTTTTTATGTAATTTATATGGCTGAAATAAATGAATTGAATTGAATTGAATTTTGCAAGAATATGCTAAAGTTCTAGCCTCTGCTAGACTAAGGCTGCCTGTCTACTGAAGACTGAAGCGAAAGAAAAAGTGAAGCAGATTTAAAAAAAAATAAAAATCATTACATATATGCACTAAAATGTAGATACTGTAGCGTAGGATTAAACTATGGAATAAGTTCCCATCCAGACCCGTCTTTCCCATTGGACACTTTGGGCAAGTGCCCAGGGCCCCGCAATCAATAGGGGGCCCCCTCAGATCAAATACAAAGTCCCTAGTTCCTGTTAAATCACCAAACGGAAGTCATAGGGGCCCCATTATCCTAATATGCCCAGGGCCTCCAATAGGTCAAAGACGGCACTGCTCCCACCACAGTGCATGTTTTCCGCAAAGGAATACAGCATGGGTTCTTCAATAAGGACTTAAAGCGGTTTTGAGAAGGTCGGTAACGCGCTTGTGATAATCCTGTACCCCAAGCACGAAGCTTGACAAAACCAGGCCCAGTTTTAAGGCAGGCAGGATGTGAAATCTGTTTATTATCTTAATTTAATTGCACAAAATCACCAATAGTATAAAACAAAGTCGCTTTCTCTGTCCCTATGTCCCTTTGTATGCTTAAATCTTTGAAACTACGCAACGGATTTTGATGCGTTTTTTTTAATAGATAGAGTGATTCAAGAGGAAGGTTTATATGTATAATACATGCATAATATAGTAGAGAAACACTGATAATTTTAGAGGTTTTTAATATAAGGTCGTAAATAAACACATTTTTTGCGCTTACATTGCAAACGCTGGCTGAACCCAACGAGATAGATCAAAATAATGTACTACAGTATTGTACACCTTAAAAAGGTCTACAAAAAAGTCCACGATGGTATATGCCTATCTCTTATAACCCACAATAACCATTTTTTAATTACTTATTACGAGAAAATAATGGCTTATTTACGAACAAGCGATTTTAAGCAATACAGCATTAATCCTTATCCAATTAAGTACCTTAAATACATTGTGCGTGTAATATAGATCAATATAACCTTCTACAGCATGTAATTTAAATAAATATTTTCGAAGATATTACAGTACAGATTTAAAATGTAGGAACATACCGGTTCGGGCAGTACTGGCCGGGGGGCCGGCGGCGGCGCGTATCTTTAGTAATTAGGTATTTAAAGAAAGTCATTGTGTTTAATAGAAACCTGAGAACAAAAATATAATCTAAACTACAGCTCTACACCGAAGCGAAGCGAGGGCGGGCCACTAGTATTCAATAAAAAAGACGTGTAACTAGCTCAACGAATGGGGTCCAAGTGCTCGTTCCCTTTTTAGGTAAATGTCAAAGAGGCTCACCGAGTCACTGTTGATAAAAAGGCTAACCGTTATCTTGGTCAATGGATCAGCCTTGTCATCCAACATCCTGCCAGCCTATTGGGCACCATTCCTGATGGCGGCGCTGGGAGAGACATATTTTATTATTTTGTCAATTATTCATTTAAGTAGATTCAGTAATACAGTTTTTAAGTTTGTGCTATTTAAATGTTTCAATATAAGCTAAAGCTTCCTAAAATTAATGACGCTAAATTCCACTATATTCTCTTCCGATAATGGGCTGAATCATCGGACGGAACCGCTAGATACGCGGTCCGGAACGGCGATAAGTTAAACCGTGGGAACATCCTCCTAGTTAAAACAAATTTATTAGGTTTTATAGTAGTCAGCGTCAGGGGAGGGTCATATACGAGGCAATCAGCCGGATTTAGTTATTTATTTATTATTTAGTCTCTGTTGCCCTACATACGACCCTTTTTTATGTGTCTGGTAAATGCTTTACGCATCCTTCAACCACTGGGGGAGCGGACTCCTCCCTATTCATTTCAGCCAGCTCTGTGGTCGGGTGAAATAAACAGGGCCCTACCTAACGCCCTGAACAGGGCCACTAAAAACCAGACAATACTCCTGCACCGTCACCCGACACGCACTATGAGGACCGCGGTCCTCCTAGTGAATGCCGAGAGGGCGGGTATTGGTCGCGGCTCCCGTTTCCGAATGGCCGCGCACCCGCCAGGTGTTTGTCCGAGAACGGACCCACCCTGATGAAGATGCCCCGGAGCATCAGGGGCATCGACATCCTGAGAGCTTGCAGGCCCTACCTTAATATACCACTGTCCTACCTTAAAACAGGGCAGGCAGTGAAGAGCGGCACGCTATTACTTATGGCAGACCTGTTAATACCTCTACAAAGCCCTTTAAATACAACTCTGGCTACAGCCCTAGGTGTCGATTCTGCTACGCTAACGTAAAAATCGCGCCGCAATTATGGTTTAATAGTTTTGACTTTTGACAAAATTTTTGTCGCTAAAACATAAAATAACAAACGAATAAAGATAACAAGAACAAATGAGTTGGAAAAATATATTTGTGATTTTTAATGTTTTAATACTTAACAATAACTGTGACTAATGATACAAGATTATTACTTAACTAAGCAGAATCGACACCCTGGCTGGATTAAGAGATGTGGGGGCCCCGGAATATAACTTAGCTACAGTAACATATTTATGGTACCAAGGCCGCACCCTTTTTAGCTATGATGATCAAAGATTTATGATGACGCTAAGTGTCTAGCCCGCGACGAAAGAATAAATTATCCAGACAGGCGCCCGGCCCGGTGAAATCGAGGAGACATTTTACATGGGCGATTTGATACACATACTCATTACAATCTGCAAAACAATTACAAGCCGATATTATTATTTTATTCTCTAAATCGAAATCTAATTCTCCGTAACTGTTGGAAAACGTAAATGAAATTGTATATGAACGGAAAAAAAATATTTTATGCAAGACTAATCCACGGAAACTTTAGCTCTCGGGTGGGTTGGAAGGTGGAACCCACAGCATGACAATTTTACCTTTCAGTTTAAATTAACGGAAACATCAAAATCAACAAAAAGATCTTAATTATCGGACTTCTCATATATGATCCCCTGCGTTGGCTTTCTCCGCTCACAACTAAACTTAAGATATTATTTCAAGAAATATGGAAAGCCCAGCTGCAGTGGGACGATCAAGTGCCGCAAGAATCCGCAAGATGAACCAGGACCAGGAGGAGTGGAACAAATTAAAAACAGATATTAGCATCATTAATCTGTTAAACATACCGAACTTCATGGTTTTTGCGACGCTAGCACTATGGCCTACGATTGCGTCGTTCATTGTAAGATAAATAAAACAGACTGTACATACTATAATATAAATAGCAGGAATAAACAAAATTAGTACCTCTCAGCAAAATAGTTTCCTTTGGTGAAACGGTTAATACTGTACATCGACTTCAAAACTGTTTAGTAAGTTACTATATTAGATTTAGCAAGATAACGACCTCTATCATAACTCGGATGAGACTGGGTCATGTTTGCACTCCTTCTCATCTGGCCAGATTAGGAATAGTTAATAGCAGTAAGTGTAATTGCGGCGCTGATATTGGCGATTTAACCCATATTTTTTTTGTCTGCTCCTTAAATGACTGTTCCTCTTTTATTGACTCCTTAACAACCCTTCGTACTCCTCTCCCGACTTCTATAAATACTTTGCTATATTCTATGAAATATGATATTTATTTATGTATTTCAAATTTTATCCTTAAACATAATATTAAACTGTAAATATGTAAATACTTACCTGATCCTTTCCTAAAAAATCCGTTCCTTTTTTTTTATCCTGTTTCCCTACCTTTACATTTGTATGTGGCTGACGCACAAACCGTGCAGGCTATAAAGGAATAAAAAAAAAAAGTTACTATTTTTTTTAGATAGATGAAAGCGGGAAACTAAGATTAATTTAAGGGTTCTCAATTCTCATTTAATAAAAAAAAACAACTTATTAGTTTTAGTTCTCGTTCTGCTTCCTAATCTCATTCTTTCTTTTCTTGCCCGTGAATATGGGCGAGCAAGCGCGTACATCGACCCAATTTTCCTATAGCTAATAATTCATTTTATATCGTTCAGTTCGCATTCCGTCATCAAGCATACCACGTGTTCTCATTAGTTTAATCAATTTATAGTTGAGCAGTGTCCGTTCAAAACTAACTATTTACATCAGAATGAATTTTACAGAAAATGCCAAAAACAAATAATTAAAAACGCCTAATAAATAGAATAATTGTGTGTACGCTTTACCAAGATATAGTTGTCTAATCATCTTTATCAAGGCTGCTCAACCTTTTGAAGAGTCGGGCCCAAAGGTGGATTTAGTCGTTAACGACGGGCCACTTACATTTCCTATTTCAGTTACTCTCTAGACAAGCGCAATAAAAACTCAATTACTATGAATATAAAATTGAATTATTGTTTATAAGGAACAAAGAGAATCTTATTCTAAATATTAAATTTATTAAATAGAGAAACAAAATTTGAATTAAGTTAGTACCTACACAAGTTTATTTATAAACTTTTCAAACTATGTATGCAGTTTCGATATTTACATAGTCTTATGAATGTCAAATTATGCCAACCGTTCACTAGCTCGTACCAGGAGGCTTTTTTCTGAGAAGAATGGGCAAGAAACTCAGCAAGTTGTTTCCTATCTTTACAAAAAATATGTGTTGTTTGAAAGATTTTACAGTGTGCAATTGCCAAGAATGCAAAGAAAAATACTATTGTCAATATTATACAAAGACTTTTACAAACTGTTACATCTTCCTAATAATAAAACTAATTTATATTTACTTTAACTTTTTAATACAATCAATGTGAGTTCTGCCATTGTTTGTCTTTTAATAATTTACTTATATTTGGCGACAAATCCGACGATGGCAGTAACAAGTCACAAATATGTTGCTAGGGCTGTACTGTGAGCGGTGGGATTTTTGAATTTGGTGCGTATTTTCAACCATACTTGCGTGGGCCACACAAAATTCTTTCGCGGGCCACTGTGGCCCGCGGGCCTGGGGTTGAGCAGCCTTGATCTATATGAACAAATTCTTTTTAATACTTTGTATATTATTCTTTAAAAAAATTAAGAAGTTTGTAAATATATACTTTTGATGCAGATGGTAGTAAATAGACACTTTAATTTTGGATCATTCAAGGGCGGATCCAGCTTTAGCGCCAGGGGGGGGGTCATATACCCAGCTTTGGCCCAGGGGGGGTCATATAGTCGTGGTATATTAAATATTGAAAGTACTTAAATAAAATCCCCCTGGGTTTGGTCCATCTGTACCCAGCCCAGGAGGGGGGGTCATGATGCCCATGACCCCCCCCCCCCCCTGGAACCGCCCTTCGGATCATTTGGTAAATAGACTGGTTTGATAAAAAAATATTTGTAAATCTATCTATTTTTGATGAGAAATGTTTTATTGTAATTGGTTCGTGAGGAGTGTGTAGCCGAGTCAAGTATATGTCTTGGTCAATTTTGTTCGTAGACTTAAATAGAAGTTTTCTATGTAGTAGCACTTGGTAAATAGTAACGAATGAGCATTTGAATTTACTGTTGCTTTTATGATTTGCAAGGTCTCCGAAAATCAACACCCCAAGGATTTTTATCGCGTAGGTATACTTTACGTTTGGAAGTCCACGCTTAGCGACTCGCAAGAGCGGCTTCCGCTATTAATATTTTCTACTAGCGGCCCGCCCTCGCTACGCTTCGGTATAGAGCTGAAGTGTACTACAGTTTTTGTTCTCAGGCTTGTTTTATACACAATGACATTCATCTATGATTTTTCTTATACCTGCATGCAAAGTCTCAGCCCGATCGGTTTAAAATTTCATACAAACTTTCATTCCCTATTTTATCCTCTTGGGGCTGGAATTGATCAAAATCCTTAGCGGATGCCTACGTCATAACATCTACCTGCATGCCAAATTTCAGCCCGATCCGTCCAGTGGTTTGGGCTGTGCGTTGATAGATCACTATGGCAGTCAGTCACCTTTGAGTTTTAAACATATAGATATTTGTTACGTCACCGTAAAGATGTTGAGAGAAGAGATGAGATGTTGTTGGGATTGCACTATACAACATAATTCAGGCGTCAGAATAAGTTTTCCTTGGTGTAGCAGTGGATAGGTACCTTCACCAATCCTTAATTATATATCAGAAAATTCACGATCATCCGGGTTATCTCCAGTTCTCACTCGCATGTTTATAGTCAAATGCATCGATTGTATATCACGCCACAAATAAGAGCTTTTCAGGCAAGCCCTAACCTCATCAGCTCGGGTTCCCCGTGGTATTACCGGTAAGGTTTGTCGGAAATCACCTCAAAATAAAACTGTGATACCGCCCATTGGTCGATCATTTTGTCTTATCCGTTACACAAAAATAAATCCTTATAGCATGATTCAGTATTTACGTGCGACGGCGCGATGACTTATTTCATGTATAAGTTTGGTGTTTCTATACCGATTTCTATGATTCTTTTTTTATTGAATAGGTAATAATGTTAACTTTTTGAAGTTATACTTCTTTAGGCGCGTTATGAAAAAATGATGAGAGTGAAATTTTAAGATGCGCGCGCATCACTGTAACACAAAATTTTAACAGCATGAAGTTGGTCGCTTTAGCGACCAACTTCATCCGTTACTTTTGTGTTTACCGCACATTAAGAAAATCTACCAACAAAATAGAAATAGAATCTCTATTTAGTGGGTGCTAACGACTGCATTGTGAAGGCCTATCAAAACTATTTATTAATCTGGAACAACGGAACCAAAGCGCGATTCAGGAGACTACAGCGCCATCTCTTGACCATTGGTGTAGTAGAACCAAAAACCACATCTTTATTTTTTGTAATAAAGTAACAGTTATTACAGGTATTCATATTTATAATATCAAAAGTATTTATTAATCTGGAACAACGGAACCAAAGCGCGGTTCAGGAGACTACAGCGCCATCTCTTGACCATTGGTGTAGTAGAACCAACAACCACATCTTTATTTTTTGTAATAAAGTAACAGTTATTATAGGTATTCATATTTATAATATTTATCCACATGTTTCTAGTTTGTATATTCGGAATACGTGTTTGAGTTTCATACAAGTGCAAATCACATATGTTCTAATAAATTATATTCAGTAGCCATTTTAATTGAATATTTTGATTATTTATTTATTTTTTCAAATTAAAACTGAACTTTATTGACTGTGTCCTTTTCCACACTTTTTAGTAATTTATTGTAATTAATTATTTGCATGCAATTAAAAACTAATTTTAAACGATGCCAAAGAAGGATAACTTCTCACGCGCCTACATAAGTACACGCACCCATTTTTTTAAATTAGGGATGAGTGAGAGTATTATAAACGTAAGAGTAAACAAATATAATCAGAATGTTCCGAACTGCTAAGCTATCAGGAGTTACACGTGTTATTGTAAGTCAACCATAAAAGATAGACATATGCTGTAGATGATGATATTTTTTAGAAAATTTTATGTAGAATATTTCCGTCATACATAATTTCTATGTAACTTTAACCATTAAGGCTGCGCACGCGACGGAAGCTTAAAAAATGGAGTAACTTCTCCCTTTTTCCCAAGATTTACCTTCATTACTCTGCTCCTTTTGATTGTAGCGTGATGAAAAGTATACTATAACCTGCCCAGGAGTATGAAGAATAATTGTACCAAGTTTCGTTAAAATCCGTCGAGTAGTTTTTGTTTCTGTAAGGAACATACACACAGACAGACAGACAGACAGACAGACAAAAATTTTACTGATTGCATTTTTGGTATCAGAATTGATCACTAATCACCCCCTGATAGTTATTTTGAAAATATATTTCATGTACAGAATTGACCCCTCTACAGATTTACTATAAGTATAGATAATATCTTTTTCCATTTTTCTAATGTTAAATTATAAAAAGTTATGATAAAAATCTTATCCAAATAACAAGTTTTGAGCAAAATTCATATTTTTGATTTGTATTCGAACCTATAAATAACAAATTTTCGATCACGGGTTTTGATTACATTTTTTTACGAAATTCAGAAAAATCATATCTCCGAGCCCGAATCGAAAAAAAACAACGGAAGAAGAAGAGAAGAAGAAGAACTGACACTACTCAGTTATCAAATATATATTTATTCTAGTTTCAAATTTATTTACAGTTTTATTATTTTGTCAGTTTTTATATTACGGGATTTTATTGTGTGCGGTTGGCGTCTTATTTTAATTAATTATTCTTTAAATTCGTTCATAGTGAATACTGTGAAATAAAATTGGCGTGGTTTTGTGATACAATCGTCTGCGCAACTGAAGAATTAACGGAATCTTTAAAATATTCGCTATATCGGTCAAGTGGATGTGAGAACTTTATTGTAGTGTTGACTACCTCACAGAAGCTTATCGAGAAAGCTGCCCCCCCCTAGATCAAGGAGCTTCAGAACCAAAAAATAAATAATAAATAATCAAAAAACTAAATATAAATTTAAAAAAAAATATAGAATCGCACATCAACCTCATTAGTCTCGTTACTAAAGCTTTAATTTCGATAGGACTACTCGTAAACAGTGAAGTGATTTCGTACGTACCTACGTTAAGCATTTCTTGGACGTAAAATAAGGATTATTAAATTAACTATATAGCCATTTTTGGTTAGATCATTGGTAAGATCGTAATATTTATTTAATTTTATTGTGAGGTATTTTGGAATGTTAGTACGATACAGTAAGCTCTATTAGTACTTTACTTATGTTTGATGTGCCTAAAAAAGGGGAATACGTCCGGCCTGGATGACGAAACACCAACACCATCTGGTACATTGTAGTGATTTTCATACGTATCTTTTAAAATAGTCTAGTCAGGTTCAGTATCTAGGATTGAAAAAGGCTTGCTTTTCGAGTTAACAGTTGAGCCTTCCTTTATAAAGTTAATTTGTTTTTTATTTGTGGTTAATCCTTTTTGGTCAAAAAAGCATTGTATTTTCTTTGTGCAAGTTACAAAACAAACTTTGCGGTTAATGATTTTAATAATGTTCCAGAAATAAGAGACACGATTAGCACAATAAAAGATGTCATCAATTTTTTCGTGAATCTTCTCTACGGAGAAAGTACGTGCCAAATATTCCAGCTCTTTGTGAGACACGCTGGTCACAAAAAAACAAAAGTATTGCTATATTTAACGATCATTTTGAGGGCATTCTCAATGGGTTTTTGGCAATTTCTAGAGAAGGTAATGCTGCAGCGAGAAGAAATGCTTACCACTTATATTGTGCTGCTACCAAGTAAGAATTTATTATATCTGCTGGTTTGATAGGAAAATACTCAGGAATATTGGAACCTGTTGCCAATGCCCTATATTCAAAGACAATAGACATGTATATATGAAAGAAGCATCTCAGTAACGCGGACCAGGAATTCCAATATGTCTTCGACACTTCTACGGAAACTGCAGCTGTCATTGGAACCGATTTACATATCCCGCGCATTGCATTTGGCCAACGATATCAGTCCAATCATCCTGCTAAGACTCCATGCGATTTTTGGAAGCGATCGATCTTCATTCCGTATTTAGATTCCCTTATATCCGCACTGGGACATCGTTTCTTTGATTAACATATGTTTATCAAAGAAACGATGTTCCAGTAGGCATATGCCTGCCTTCGGATTGATGATGCTGCATCCTGATGCGATGCCAATGAAATTTTCATTGGCTGAATTCAAACAGAAAACACAAAGTTTCAGCAGATACTATGGGTTAGAATCCTTTGATAATAAAGCTGATATAAACGATGGAAAGATGAGGTATGCCAAGAGAACACCTTAGAGAGCTGAACTTTGCAGAGTTGTTAGAGAAGGCGGAAACATTCTTTCCTTCAACCAGAAAACCTATACTAATTTCTTTGGCACTGTCTTGCACCACGAGCAATGTAGAGAGGTACTTCTCTACACTGCGGTGTAGTCAAAACGTGGTTGTGGTCGACGATGCTTGATCTTGATCTCTTAACATACATAGGACACATAAATGGCCTGTGTATGTTAAGTGTCCAGCGAAAGATGGTACAAGAAAATTTACATGCAATTTCAGGTGAAGTCTTGAAACGGTTCTGCGAAGAACCGAGAAAATTGCTCTTGTTTATTGTATAAAATTTAATTTTTGTAGCGAACATATTAATTTCGCTTGCCTGCCCCCCCCCCCTAAACTAAATCCTGGCTACGCCCTTGAATGAGTCACACGAATATTCTAATTTAATAAAAAAATGGATGCGTGTAACTTATGTACGCGCGTGAGAAGTTATACTTCTTTAGCATCATTAAAAATATTTTTTAATTGCATGCAAATAATTAATAATTACAATAAAATAATAAAAGGACTGGAAAAGGATAGTTAACACAGTCAATTAAGTTCAGTTTTAATTTGAAAAATTAAATAAATATTCAAAATATTCAATTAAAATCACTACTGAATTTAAGTTATTAGTCCATGTGTAATTAGCACTTGTAAGTAACTAAAACACGTTGTGTCTATATAGAAACTAGAAACATGTGGATAAATATTATAAATATGAAAACAGTGATGGCGACGAGCGTGCCAACATTGTTTTTGACAACGCGATCATCTTATGGAGCTCCGTGGATCGTTCAAAGTACCTTTCGAACAGATGTCTAATAATGGTGGATTATTAACCACTAAGTGGTTAATAATCCACCATTATTAGACACTAACATTCATAACGCGCCCGCGGCCAACTTCATGGTGTTACTATTGTGTTACAGTGATGCGCGCGCATCTTAAAATTTCACTCTTATAATTTTTTCATAACGCGGCTAAAGAAGTATAACTTCAAAAACGACGGGTTCCACTCCAGGAGTGCCGGCAGAAGTGAAAACTTGAATATTAATGTTGTGCATTTTTGATATTTTGGAATGGTTAGGGAATAATTATGGACGAATTGCTTTAATTATCAGTATAAAAGTACTATCATTTATGTGGTAGAATACAATATTTATTTATTGCGCTATCGTTCACAAACATGACAATTTATATTACATTAAAAAGTTTATCTCTCAGAAAAATCAACTTACATGAATCACATTTAAGCGCACCTAGCGACATCTATTGTAAAAAAAATGGGTGTGTGTACTTAAGTACGCGCGTGAGAAGTTATACTTCTTTTTGGAATTATTAAAAAATAGTTTTTAATTTCATGCAGATAATTAATTACAATAAGATAATAAAACGATTGGAAAAGGATAGTCAACGCAGTCAATAAAGTTCAGTTTTAATTTGAATAATTTAATAAATAATCAAAATATTCAATTTAAATCACTACTGAATAAAATTTATTAGCACATATAAATTTCGCATTTGTATAACATTATAACACGTGTTAAGAATATAGAAACTAGAAACATGTGGATAAATATTATAAATATGAAAACAGTGATCAGAGGCGACGAGCGTCCCAACATGTGCGACTAAGAGATCCTATTACTATTTTGTTGGAAGCTTTTTTTCGAGACTTACGAGTAATGTGCGGTTTAGCGGCCGACTTCATAGTGTTGCGCGCGCATCTTAAAATTTCACTCTCATCATTTTTTCATAACGCGCCCGCGGCTAACTTCATTATGTTACTTTTGTGTTACAGTGATGCGCGCGCATCTTAAAATTTCACTCTCATAATTTTTTCATAACGCGGCTAAATAAGTATAACTTCAAAAATGCATTTTCTTCGCAATAAAGCTGCCACCAGCCCCCCTAGCCTGTCTAACAAAACGCGATATGATAAAGTGATTTATCGACACTCAACTGTCAAACTCCATTGTAGTTTGACAGTTAATGTCGATAAATCGCTTTATCATATCGCGTTTTGTTACTCATGCTAGGGGGGCTGGACGTCCTAATTATAGACTTATTATTATAATACGATATAATAAAATATTACTATTTTTCGTCCAATATATTGAAAGTCAGCAACCTTTCCAATTTTATTGTTTTCGTCTTCCAAATTTTCGAATAGGTCACGTGTCCGGACGCAATCAGGCCACGTGTCATGACGCAATCAGGGCACGTGTCCTGCCGCGAGTTTAACAGTTTTTACCCATTACAAAGAAGTATACAACGCCGCTAAAGAAGTTTTCACTTCAAAAAAGACAATTATTAAAACGAAAGACCAGACTGTATGGACATTGTTTCTTTTGCGTTCCCTGAAAAGGGAGAATCTCAAAAAAAACCATGACAAACGAAATTGATTCGACGTTTCAGATTCGATGCCGGCATTTCTGGCTATTTGTGTTTACTTTAAGTAGACTTGACATCAGTCTGTCCTTTTCATTCTTTATAGAACACGATAAGGACAGATTGTTATCTCTTACAAATAGCAAACACGAATAGATTAGTGATGGATGTTTATATTTGCTTCACAGTTTGTGTTGTGAAATTGTGATTGTAAAACAAAAATATATTAGAAATAATATTAATAATTAACTTTTAACAATTATGGAGGAAGGAAATTCAATAATATACGGTCTTGAACACCAGGTAAATATATTTACTGTGATTGAAAGTGGAACACACCTTATAAAGTTATTATGTATAAATAAAAGTAAGCCTTATTTAATACTTTTCAAACAAAATCTCAAAATATGATACTGTTAAAGAACTATCCACTCATTACTAAAGCATATCTTTTATGTAGGGCTTTTTGGTAAACAATTTTAAATAAAAGCTTAGCAAAACTCAATTACATGTACTAAAAATTTGAAATATCTACAGACAAGGGCCTTGTCGCCTCAATATGGAGAGAATGATGCCATTCGGTTCCTCATTGGCACACAAAGTTTGAAACCTGAATCTAACCAAGTTCATGTGGTGGAGTTAGAAGAAGACACTGGAGCTTTACATACTAAGGTATTATCACTTATACAATAAAGAAAGTTTGGGTAAAACTGTACTTCCAGGGCCCAAAAGATGATACTTGTTTTTTTTTTTGTAGAAAAGGTCTTTTTAACATATTTTTTTTCTGGCGCTTCGCCAGCCGCTGCCGCGGCACGCTCGCTTTGCTCGCTCGGCTCGCGTGTTATGGTCACAACACTAACCTAACCTAACCTAGTGTGAAGTATCACCACTTGATAAGAAAAGTAAAAATTTTCAATATTTTTTTCTAAAAAACTACCAGTGCGTAAGTGTGACATTTTTTTTAATAATGTGGTTAACAGAAACCTTTTTAACAACAAAAATGCGAAATTACAACCAACAAGACTGTGAAGTTTTTACTTTTGGGCCCTGGAAGTACAGTATATATCCGTATTATCACTTATACAATAAAGAAAGTTTGAGTAAGCAATATTCATCATCATCATATTATCACTTTTTTAATATAGAAAGTTTGAGTATTAGCAATTTTCATCATCATCATCATTAGCCTATTAATTATTAAAAATTATTCACTCTCAGTTAGATTCTCCCTACCTATTGTCCCATATTAGTTTTAATATTAATTATCGCTTTAGAAAGCCTATGACATTTTTTCTTCCTGTATATCCCAATAAAACTTCTTATTATAACCCTATATCACGTATGTGTCGCCAATATAATGAACTCATCGTTAATGGAGCAGAAATAGATATATTTGATCGTAGATCTTTAGTATTTAAGGAGAATCTAATTGCTAATTTGTAACATTTATAATTATTTAAACTATTGCTAGTATTCAATTTAAAAAATAAAAATATAATATGATTTGGCTGTAGCTTGGCATGTCAAGCACTCTGTTATTATTATTTAGTCACTCAGTATGTACATATTAAAGGTTACATCCTTGTTTTTTGTGTGATAATGAACATAATTTTGTACTGAATGTTTATCACCTGTTTGTACATCAAATAAATAAATAAATTAATGTCCCCACTGCTGGGGCACAGTCCTTCAATATGGAATGAATAGGGAGTTTGGGCCATGACCCACCACACGGGCCCAGTGCGGATTGGCAGGTGCTAACAACTGCAGAAGCAGCCGGGACCAACAGCTTAACGTGCTTTCCGAAGCACGAAAGAGCTTGAGATATAAAATTTTTGGTCACCCATCCAATGACCGACCACTCTGAAAGTTGCTTAACTTTAACAATCGCAGCAGAAAGCGCTAACCACTTGCGCAATCAAGCTCTTCAATATTACAATGCTTTTAATTGTGAGATAATCAAAACTGAATATTGTAAGATGCGCTGATAAATTTTGAATTCTTTGAGCTTAAAGTAAACCGCGCCACCTGGGGCCGGATTTAAGGCGGGGCTGTAGTCCAGGGATTCTGTATTTCCCACAAGACAGATAAAAAAAACTAATTTCGATTGATCACCAAACCAGGGGGATGCAAATCCTAACTGGTCTGGCCCAGTCCACTTCTTCGTTGCCCCAGGGTCCCCATAACAATATTTGCATTCTTAAACATAACTATTGAAGCAAACACTAAAAATTAAAAAAAACAAGAAATGTACCAACATATAATTTTCTCATCCAGATACAATTGCATAGATGTTTCTAATTGGAAACTTTCATTTTAAGAATATGCTTTTGGACATAAAGTCCAGAAGCGATGATATTAAATGGGTAATCCTTATTTATACCTCTATACATGTCTAATGCCGCTTTTGACTTTTGAAACTTTGAGATTTTAAAACTAAAAAAATAGATTATACAGTGCAACCTTTATATAACCTCAATATGTCGACTTCCTTGATTGAACAATCTTCGTTATCCCCTTGAATTTTCCATAAGAGTCAATGTAAAATATACTTTTACATTGCGAAAAAAAATTGCGAACATCCTTTTTATAACAAATTTTCAACTATCAAAAAAAGAGTAAATAGCTCTAAATAATGAATTTTGTCAACCAAAAACCTCTATAAAACATTTCCATCAATATATGGCCCTTAATCCCATAGTACCTTATTCATGTCACGACAAGAAACTATTTTTTACCTCTTTATAACAAATTTTAGACCAACCTAACCTCAATATAACAAACCTCAGTTTAAAAAATTACTCGATATAACAAATATTTACTTGTTTCCTTCCAATTTGTTATATCGAAGTTGCACTGTATGATGTGAATGTATAATTTTGTTTTTGCTTTTTCTCAGGTGTTCAAACATGACATCGGTGAGATATGGCATCTGCGGTGTTCACCACATGACGCTGCAACCCTCCTCACCACACACAACTCGTATGATCCCAACACCTCACAGTGCACTATGGGTGTGTCCGTATTTAAACTGCCCACTGTTGAAGTAAGAACTAATTTTTATCACAAATAATAGGATATTTGACATTGTTAAAAATAAAGTGCCAATTGTTAGCATCTGTGTTTAGAATGAATATGGCAGGGGTTATCACTATTTTTACAATAAAAACATTCATGATTTTACTAAACACTAACGAAAAAGATAATAGTGTTCTTATCTATTGTCACGTGATCCAAAACGCTTGGGATTGGCCGAGCCTAAAATGACGTCACACGCAAGTAAACTTCCGGTTAAAGTGACATTACATTGTATCGTTTAACGTCTTAATAGCAGTCGTGTGACGTCACACACTAGTAAGACGCCATATTAGTCCAGAGAAATGTTTTCGCGGCAAATTGAAAATGGAGTTTTTGATTTGGTTATTTTTACTGAAATACACAACAAAATGATGAATATCCACTTTTTACGGACTCCATAAACATTACTCAATAACGTCAGATCTTTTCTA
This sequence comes from Chilo suppressalis, assembly GCA_902850365.2. Lineage (NCBI taxonomy): Eukaryota > Metazoa > Arthropoda > Insecta > Lepidoptera > Crambidae > Chilo > Chilo suppressalis. The sequence goes on from OU963915.1 coordinate 17,226,494, forward strand.
AAACTTGTCAAATACCCTATTGATTATGAAAGTTAAGTAACTGATTGATGCTAAGAATCTATGCCTATCCAAGATACATTGTGTCTCTATACTAAAATTCATCAAAATCGGGTTAGTGTTTCAATTATGATAGCGTAACAGACATTCAGTAATGCTTGCACAGCACAGCTTTAATGTAAGTAAATATATTTCTAAGATCCTTAAGTTACATTAAAAAATATCTTCTAGCAAAATATGTATTGTTTATATTGAAACTAAAGAACAAATATTGTACGTACAACATATTTTAGGTCATCCCGAAAGATCTTGATGACCTCAGTGCAATACAAGGGAGGAACCCTGAAAATATGGAGCTGATGACAACAATTAGACCAGAGGTAAGTTAAACTGGGGGACTAATGAGGGCTATCGCGTATGAATCCGCCGCTAGAGGCGCTAGTGTAGCGTGAGGTCTCCGAAATGTCAAATGTTATTGCTTGTTGGTTGACTACGCGGGTTTATTTCTTTTATAAAATAATGTTGTGAATAATTGGTAACAATTCGGCTTAATTATGGCAAATATGAGTTATGTGGCAATGAATGTCAGTTATTAAAAATTTGAGCTTAGAAAAATGATTATGTTCCCATTTTTTCCGAATAAAACGGAACCGGGCGTCACTGTGGCATGGCCTATTATATTTAGGATATGGTTCTTTTGTGTTAAAATGCGATCTAAATGTAACCTTTGATTTACGTATTAATAAACTTTAAAAGTTACAATTTAGGACCTCACTCAACAGTGGCGCCATCTGGTGAGACAGAAAACCGTAGCCCTCATTGAGTAATTTTTTGCTTCCCACGAACCCTGAATAATAATAATTAAGCCTTTTATTTAATCCATATAGGTTATTTACATTATGAAAGAAGTTGTTAGTTTGTTAGTTGTAGTTCTTGATTGTTAAGTTAGTATTATTGGCATTATATATTACTAAGTACAATATTTATACACACTGCCGGATTTAGGGGAGGGTAACCGGGGCGAAAGCCCCGGGGCCTCCACAAACGGGGGCCCCCCACAATTGAGACTTCGGAAAAAAAAAACTTTCAAATTCCAACTAGTAAACACTAGTATCTTTTCCTTTGATATTATTTTTGCTCTTTTTCCTTTACCTACAGCCTACAGTACTTTGAACATCTAACATACATGATTATATTAATCTTAAATAACAGAAATCATTGATCTATATTTGTTCACTCCAATCAGGCAATCGGTGAAAAATCAAAATCTCAAATGGCCCTGATAGGCACTTCCAATTCACTACCCATCTTGAGGGAGTACCCCAATCGCTTAATGGCTGAGTGGGATGGTACTTGCCCGCAACCTCGGAGGTTGGGCATTCGATTCCGTGTCTCGACAATTTTTTTTATATATATATATATATATATGTACATATGAATGAATTACAGTATATGAACTATCGGTGTTCTTCAATTCTTAAACAAATCAATTATTATTGACTAATTGGTCGACTGAAAAAAAAATGTTTACTTTATTTGGAAAATAATTTGGGGTGAGGGGGCCTCCGCTCCTCTGTTGCCCCGAGGCCTCTGGACCTCTAAATCCGGCCCTGTTTATACATTGCTAGGGCAGTCGCTCATACAAAATTATACCATGTCTTGCTTCAAATGCGTTTAATTAACAAACATTGTTTAGATATCTGTCGAACAACGACACTTTACATACTATAAGTATTTTTCGCTTTTTTTACGGAGCTGAGAAAAATGGGAAAGATATAATATTTTTTATTAACTGACATTCATTGCCACGTAACTCATATTTGCCATAATTAAGCCGAGTTATTACCAAATAGGTATTCACAAAATTACTTTAATTAGAAATAAACCCGCGTAGTCAACCCACAAGTAATAACATTTGACATTTCGGAGACCTCACGCTACACAAGCGCCTCTAGCGGCGGATTCATACACGATAGCCCTCATTGATTGACGGCTGCATGAGCGTTCAGCTCCCCAAGATACCTGCTAACTACAGCCGAGGTCCGAGTCTCAGAGACGCCCTCTAGTTGAGCCGACCCCCTCAGGTTCGAGTGGTCTAGAGGCTCCAGACGGAGAGGAGACTCCTCCCGTGGGGAGATGCCATCCGCCTAGAGGCACTCGCCAATTCTCGGCTTGAGGTCCCCTTAGGATTTCGCCGTTCCCAAACCCGGTGACGCTGTAAAGGTCATCTGCGACCAACACTCAAAAAATGCGTCTCATGCAGCGTTGCCATTGATACGGCAATCACCGTAATATACGGCAATTTGAGCTCATTATTTCAGATTATACGGCATACGGAAGGTTTTGTCATTGCCGTATAATAATACTAACTACCTATAAATTTTAATAAATAAAATTAGGTAATACGACAAAATCACGATTTTTATTTAAATATACATATACGCCATTCGCCTGACGGGTTTGCTTTGGAAAACGCTATCGCTTACGATTTCATTTTGTAATTTCTAGCCACCTGAGGTTTTCAAATGCCTCGCGCTCTTTTTTTTTCTTCTGCATTGGTAATAACAATATTAAAGAAAAAAGAGCGTGAGGTATTTGAAAACCTTCGGCAGTCAGAAATAATAAAATGAAATCGTAAGCGATAGCGTTTTGAAAGCAATTTTCAGGCGAATGGCCCCCTGGTCTCATGAGTGTCTTACTCATACAGAAGTCGGGTGAAGAGATCCGTTGTGGGGAATGGCATCCCACTGAAGCTAGCCGTATAGGCGTAGTGTATGAAGGCGGGGTTAGCGTACATGATGTAACAAAGGGCGATGTGGTGGCCACTACGGCAACGCAGGCGAGGGCGAGGCAAAACCTTACCGGGGGCAAGTGGAACCCGCATCAGGGGCATACGCAGGTGGGTACATTTAGGCGTTGAGCAGACGACGGGGCGGGCCGGGCATTTTGTCCGCGAAGCAATAAAGACCGCGTCTGCCCGTCGATGTCTGCGGCTGCCCGCGCCGCGTACACAAAGCACACGACGGGCAGAGGCGGTCAGTTCAGGACGTTCGTTCTAGTGAATAGTCCATCAATAAAAAGCGCGTGGCGCGGACTTTGCTGACCGCCCCGCGCCGCCGTCTGCGTTACTGCATATAAACTGGTTTGTATGATCCACGGCGGGCAGCCGCGGACATGCCGCGTGGCCACTGCCCGCCGGGCACCCAAGGCGCGGTCTTTTTGCCCTCTGTGTGCGTTTGAACTTTAGCACTTTGTGCTATTATTCGCGGCGAAATTGACCGGCCCGTCCCGCCCCCGTCGTCTGCTAAACGCCTTATTATTTACTAGCGGCCGCCCGCGGCTTCGTACGCGTGGAGTTAGAAATAAAGGTTCACCGCTCGTTCCCCGTAGGTGATAGCGTGATAATATGTAGTAGTGATGTAACGATTATCCGCATTCGCATTCGCGAATATTCGTATATTTTTGAATATTCGCATTCACATTCGCATTCGCAGAATCTCTGCGAATGTTTTGCGAATATGAATAAAAAAAAAACAATTTGAAAAAGTTGTAGTTCTTCCTTTCCTTGAATATTCATTGTTACACAGCTTGCATTTAGCTCGTTCAGCATCGCAAAGTGTGAAATAAGTCCATATTTCACTAAAATTTGATTTGCTCATGTTAATTAATCACTATTCAAACTCTAACCTCAAAATTCACTTGTTTTCTTTACGAAAAGACCGGCACGAGCGGAATGACACTTCAGTCGGATGAGTTCTTATCAACTCGGCAATTCGAACGAGACTGCCACCATGTCATAGACAATTGGCGCCAATTTTGAACAAAAACATATATATTCGCATTCGCGAATGTCGGTACCTGATTTTAGAAAAATTAGAATGTTAAAAAAATTACATTCGTTACATCACTAATATGTAGCCTATATATGTTGACCCGACTTCTTAATAATATTCTTGCCACATTTGAAGGAAATCCAAGTATTTATTTAAAAAAAAATTCAATGTACAGTTTTGACTTTCCTATCATTTTATTATATGTATAGATATCCCTCACAATATCAAAACATATTGGGACTTGTACCTGCAAGCTACTGTAATTAATATGAATGGTATCCCGGAATGTTACAGTTCGCAGTACTACAGGATATGCATATAAAGTGTTACGACACTCGCACAGACTGCACCAAACCGTCGTGGAGCATAGACAACGCGCACAAACAACTAGCCAGAGACCTCGACTTCAATCCAAACAGGTATGTCTAATTTCCTAATATATTGGTAGAATCCGTAACACCGCGGCCCCGATGGCCGTGTCGAATTTTCTCTAGCATTTCTTAGGCTGCATGGCAGAGCCATCTCTTTGCATTCTTGTTAAAAAATGCAAAGAGTAGGCGCTTACTTAATATTATAAATTTGAAATATTTGTATGTTTGAATGTTTGTTAGTCAATCGCGCAAAAACTACTAACTGGATTTAGATGAAATTTGGTACGCATATAGTTTATGACCTGGATTGGGACATAAGTTTTTTTTTAATCCCTATAAACAGTTATAATGCGATTCAAATAAAAATAGGAAAGCCAATGACCTGCTTGAAAAGTACGGTTTGCAAAAAAAACTTGAAATCTTTTTTTAGCACTCATCTAATTCTAGAATAAAAATCAAACATTTGTAAACAAACAATAACAAATATTGATAATTAATATTGGTTGATATTTTTTTTCATTTATTGAGCTTTGGCTATGAATGTTTGTTAACCTAAATCGTCAACCAAATGTCATTTTAAGTTGCGTTCAGAAACTCGATTTGAAACTTTCGTTTACATAAAGGATGCATGTTCGTATGTGACCTAGTAATAGTGCATGATTATTCATAATCATAACTACTCCGGTGGTAATGCAGAGATGAGCGGAATTGAAAAGCTCAATTCTGATTAATGTTTTTTCTCACACAATCTTAATAAATAAATATTATTAAGAATCGGTTGTTTTCTTTTCTCAATCTCAGTAAATAAGTTTTATTAAAAAAATCTTATGCTATTTCTCACTTAATCTTAGTAAATAAGTTTTATTAAATAAAAACTTTTTTTGCTCACTCTACCTATTTGGTTTGAATTGACAGCTATGACGTCACAATATGGCGCCCAGTCGGTCCTATTCTTAGTTGAATCGCATTATACATCCTGAAGTCTTTTCACAAAACTAAAGTTATCGTGGACGAAGATATACTCATTTTAACAAGTATAAATAAATTTAAATTATTACTGTATTGACTGACCTAGAACGAAATCAGCCAGAATTTATCTGTAAAATTGACTATTACAAATCATAGACTAAAGTTAAACGTGGACTTAAACTGAAGCTGTCACTTTTGCTTGCTAGAAAGAAGACAGAGCCTACATTAGGTTCGACTCACTTTAGCCCGCGTTTTGGAATACGGTGATTAGCGACTTCATCTACAAATTGTGAATAATGCCCTAGATATTTCATAATATTTGAGTTAAGATCTAAAGAAAATTTTACTAGAAAAAAATCCACGCGGACCAGGCAGCAGACGGGACTCAAACCCGCACCCTTCGGTATCCGGACGATTGTTTAATTAATATATTGTTTGATTCTTGTAAAGGTATTCATTTGAAATTGTGGGTTACCTACAATGCTAAGAGATGGCACTGCCTTGCAGCCTTAGAAATGCTAGAAATAATTAGACTCGGCCATCTGGGCCGCGGCAGCATAATGGTCGGTGCATTCAGCCCCATAGCGAAGAGTCCAGGTTCGAGTCTCGTCTGCTGCCTGGATCGCGTGGATATACAGGGTGGTGTAAGTAAATTAAATATTTATTTAATAAAATAGGAACCTTTACTAAATTCACAGTTTTTAAAAAAATCGCCTGCCAAAACCAGGAATCAAACTCGTGAAATGAGGAACAAAAAATAACACATGTATTTTATGATAACCGTCGAAAGGTTTGATCATTAGGATTATTTAACATAGCATATTAAATGAAAGGACGATCATGAAATTAAAATTTTTTTTGGTCAGAAAAATTTCCTCATACTTTTCCGTGCTTTTCCTCCGTGGGACACCCTGTATATCCACGCGATCCAGGCAGCAGACGGGACTCGAACCCGGACTCTTCGCTATGGGGGTGAATGCACCGACCATTATGCCACCGTGGCCCTGACGGTCGAGTCGAATCTTTGTGATTTTTGTGTGATTTTCAGGCAGTTTCATTTGGCGAGTGCGGGAGATGATGCCGCCCTTAATATTTGGGACTACAGAAACGGCAGGGAACCCATATTCAGCAGGACGGATCATTCGCACTGGTGAGTTTATTGGCATAAACTAAACTTCACTCTTTTGCAAATAAACTGGGCCACTTCATCTTCATCATCAGCCTATTAATGTCCCCACTGCTGGGGCACAGGCCTTCCCTATGGATGGAATAAAGAGATTGGGCCATGACACCACGCGGGCCCAGTACGGCTTGGTGAGTGCTAACGACTGCAGATGCAGCCGGGACCAACGGATTAACGTGCCTTCCGAAGCACGGAGGAGCTCCAGATAATAAATTTTTGGTCACCCATCCAATGACCGACCACTGCGAAAGTTGCTTAACTTCAACGACCGCAGCCGAACGCGCTAACCGCTTGCCTTCACGGAACTCTGATTTGATTTTCTCAAAAAGTATTAAACTTACAACTATCAAAATTATAACTACAGAAAGTGCGTTTCGTGGTGATTAAAATGAAATGGAATTTATTGAGATTAATCAATTAACTAAGTAAATGACAATGGGCAAAACACACCCAGCTCCGCCAACAATGTAATTAGTATGAATCGATAGATCTATGAAAAAGTAGCCTTTTTTATTATGACACAGTAAAAAAATATCCTGGGAGTCAAAAGATATGACACAGTAAAAAATATCTTGGTAGTCAAAATATATGACACATGGACATATTTAAGTAGCTAAATAAATTCATTTTATAGTACCTTTATTTTATATTATTAGTAACCATAATAATATGCATTATCGTCCTATACAACCAGATATCAGAAGAGCCTGCCGGCCATCCTGCGCTTGCACTTACTGAGCCACCTCAAAAAGGTTTTCGGGGGTTGAAGGACTTGCAGTTGCAAATAGTCGACTCGTCTTACTTCGTTGTGATTGTGCGCTCTCTGTCACTTGATTGATTTTTATCTAACACGCTTTGGACATTGGAACACGATTATCGGTTTTGTAAATTAGTATGGATGAACTGGAATCATGTTTTCTCCGAAGCGTGGACAAGTTTGGGTGATTTGTGGTCGCTCCATTTTACAAAGAAAACAATTTACTATGTATCAGTGGCGTAGCATGGGGGGGGGGGGGGGGGTGCGGTCCGCACCGGGCGGCACTTTGCCGGGGGCGGCGCTGCGGAGGCGGCAGATAGAGAAAAAAAATTAAAATATAAAAAAAAGTTAATTTCTTTCAGTTTTTTTTCGTCATTTTTTTGTTGTTGTTACCAAATACCCAGGTACCTATGCAGGTTCTATGCATGGATGATGCTTTTACCATGCCTCAATTTTTTTATAATGGATTGCAAAAATAAGAGGGCGGCAAATTTGGAATCCGCACCGGGTGCTAGTGACCTATGCTACGCCACTGCTATGTATAACGAACAGAATGTTTGAAAAAACCCCAACCCATGCGGGGATTTTTGGATTTACTATAGTGCGGCAGAATAACATAAGGGGGCATCCTTGAACCTTGTTAAGTACTCCCATAATACTTGAGCCCCCTATGTAGTGTCGAACTAACTAACTAAATTAATTCCATTGTTTCATTAATGTTCGTTCGTTATAGTACTTGTACTTATTTAACTTAAAATAAGTAAAGACCCCCGGGATGGAATTTGATGCGCTTTGGCACAGATGATCATGACTATAATACCTTTCAAACAAATGTAGTTTAATCCGTGGCGGATGTGGGTGCAGCGTCCATAAATTTTTTGCCCAATGTCCTTTTTATTTAAAAAAAATAGCCAAGTAAGAATCGTTTTCCAATTGTGGTATTCGGAAGTAAGGAACGAAGCAAAAATACTCACGTCTAAGAAAAATATCGAAAAAAACTAAGGAAATGATAAGAAATATCAGACTATCTTCATTTTATAAAAAAAGAACGATAATCGCGACTTTTTAAAAAAAATTGCAAATTGTTAGCATTGCTGTTCTTGCTCGATTGCAAAGTAAGTTGACAGTACTTTATAAATTAATTTTTACTCATATTAATAGTTATTATGAAACACACTTTCTGTAGATATAGCTTTAATAATTGTTAGTTTTTTGAAAAAATCGCATTTGAGTTCCATGGTTCTAGCGGTTGGCCCAGTTTGTTTGCAGTCGAGTGTATCTCAGTGTCGCCGCACACGGGCCACCGACCACAACCACAAAACGCCGCCACCGGCATATTTCTATTTGTAGTTTTACACGCACCCATATTTATGGTTTTAGTATATCTTTATATATATAATTCTTCTGTGAGTGTCTATGTCACTGAACTTCTCTTAAACGACTGGACCGATTTTGATGAATTTTTTTGTGTGTGTTCAAGGGGATCTGAGAATGGTTTAGATTCACAATTTTGCCCGCTGGACAATGTTTTTTTAATTAATTTTTTTTATGGCGGTACAAAGTTCGCTGGGTCAGCTAGTCTAATATATAAAACTAGCAAACCAGTGAACCAAATGTTCACCAAAACCTGATTTCTCGAAAACCGGAAGTGCTACGTTACTCAAATCCGGTTTGTAGTCTTATCAGACTATTCTTAACTTATAACTTAAATATTCTCTTTATCTATCTCTTACGGTTTGGCCGCTGAAACAGCACCACAGACAGACGGACTTGTCTAATAGATAAGAGATTCTCGTGTCGCGGTGTTTGTGGTTAAACTCCTCCGAAACGGCTTTCCCGATTCTCATGAAATTTTGTGTGCATATTGGATAGGTCTGAGAATCGGACAACATCTATTTTTCATCCCCCTAAATGTTAAGGGTAATCCACCCCTAATTTTTTTTTTTCAATTTTAGATATTATTTTTTTTATGATACATCATACAAAAATACCCTATATTTGCACCTTTCTACCACCAACCCCTATTTTTTAGGGCGGTACGAAGTTGGCTGGGTCAGCTAGTTATTTATATTATCCTATATCCAGGGTGTGGACAGTTCGCTACAACACTTACCACGAGCAGTTACTGCTGACGGGCAGCTCTGACGCGCGAGCCTTACTAACTGCTGCGGCCAGCGTGTGTAAAGATTTGGATGAAGAGGCTGCGAAGATCAGTCAAGCGTAAGTATTTATTTATTTTATTTTTATTAGACACACCAATAACAATATCACAATTATTACATAAAAAGAAAAACAAATGGGTATTACAAGTCTATGTGAATTATTTTTTAAGGTGCATACAGCAATTTTCCATACATTTTTTGGCACAATATTAGGCTCTAATTAGTTGGTTACATAAATCCTTAGAAGCTTTGAGTTCTCTCAAAGTCAGTTGAAGTTTAGACTCCTCTTGAGGGACAGAATTTTTACTTCAAAAATATTACTCAAGTGACTGTAAGAACCATTATTCCTTTGCTTTTTTCTAAATAAAAAACCAAATGTCAAATTTTAGACACACCAATAACAATATCACAATTATTACATAAAAAGAAAAACAAATGGGTATTACAAGTCTATGTGAATTATTTTTTAAGGTCCATACAGCAAGTTCCATACATTTATTGGCACAATATTAGGCTCTAAAGTTATTCTTCAAATATCTACATGAAGTAAGTTAATTGTTACTCATAGAGATATCTGTTACTCAATCGAAAATATTTTCTTTTTCAATGCTGAGAAAGATAGGTGACAGATATCAATTTCATCGGATTTATCGTCACACGTCCCCATCAATCGACTTATGGGTAGTATAGACATCTCCTTGCTATACTCTATTCATCTTCCTCAGATACAAAATATAAACAAATAAACCAATGCTTAAATTTAAATTAAATATTGCTAGAAATAAATCTACGCGGAACAGGCAGCAGACGGGACTCGAACCCGCACCCTTCGCTATCCGGCAAGGGCGGATCCAGCTTTGGTGCCAGGGGGGGGGGGGGGTCATATAGCCAGCTTTGGTGCCAGGGGGGGGGTCATATAGTCGTGGTATATTAAATATTGAAAGTACTTAAATAAAATCCCCCTGGGTTTGGTCCATCTGTACCCAGCCCAAGGGGGGGTCATGGCCCCCATGACCCCCCCCCCCCTGGATCCGCCCTTGCTATCCGGCCGAATGCACTGACCATTATGCTATGGCGGCCATGATGTCCGTGTCGAATTCTTTCTAGCCTTTCGTAAGCTGCAAGGCAGCGCCATCTCTTCGCATTGTAGGTAACCAACAATGTCAAATGAATACCTTTGCAAGTATTCAACATTTGAAAGAACATTAAAAAATAATAATAACTATAATTGCTATTTCTTCTTCCAAATGTTTAAATATGCGAAGAGATGCGCTGCCTTGCAGCCTAAGAAAGGCTAGAAAGAATTCGACACGGATCTCATGGCCGCCATAGCATAATGGTCAGTGCATTCGGCCGGATAGCGAAGGGTGCGGGTTCGAGTCCCGTCTGCTGCCAGTTCGTTATTATTAAAAATAAAATGATATTTTCTTTCAGTAATAGTATCTTCAATATTTAATACTAGCAAACCAGTGAACCAAATGTTCACCAAAACCTGATTTAAAAAATGTATTTAATTAATTGAGAACTTCGGAGATTTTGTGTGGTTTCGTTTGAAATTCATTAGTTAAAAAATTTTTTTACCTTTTAATAGTTAATTAAAATTGTGATAATTACAAAATAGAAATCACGTGATTTCTCGAAAACCGGAAGTGCTACGTTACTCAAATCAAGTTTGTAGTCTTATCGGACTATTCTTAACTTATAACTTAAATATTCTCTTTATCTATCTCTTACGGTTTGGCCGCTGAAACAGCACCACAGACAGACGGACGGACGGACTTGTCTACTAGATAAGAGATACTTTCCCTCTGTGTGACAAACCCGTGGGACGCCTTGTATAGGTTATAATAATTTGTCTTCTGCCTCAGTCTAGAAGACGGCGTTCTCCAATCGTACGAGCAGCACGAAGACAGCGTATACGCCTGCGAATGGAGCGCATCCGAACCTTGGACCTTCGCGTCTTTAAGCTACGACGCTCGCCTTGTACTATCGCGAGTGCCCAGACACTTCAAATACAAGATACTGCTCTAATACAACCGTTATATGACTAATAGCTTCTGTATATTCTGTTAAATAGCTATTATAGACCTCAGTTGTGTACATTCCTTGCGCGAGAATAATGTGAAAAGAATGGAATAAATTTATTTTTTCAATAGGGTATTTGACAGTTAAAAATAAAGTGCTAATTGTTAGCTTCTGTATTTATGATGAATATTGGCAGGGGTTATTATTACAGAAAAAATATTCATAATTTTACTAAAAAACCCACGAAAAAGATAATAGTTTTCATATCTATTGTCACGTGATTGAAAACGCCTGGGATTGGCGGAGCCTGAAATGACGTCACACACTAGTAAACTTCCGGTCAAAGTGACATTACTCAGTATCGTTTGGCGTTTTAATGACAGTCGTGTGGCGTCACACACCAGTGAGACGGCATTTTGCCCAGAGAAACGTTTTCGCGGCAACTTGAAAATTTGAGTTTTTGATCTAGTTATTTTTACTGAAACATACAAGAGAATGAAGAATATCCATTTTTATGGACTCCATAAACATTATTAAGTAACGTGAGATCGTTTTCCGAAACTTGTCAAATACCCTATATTTTTTTTAAAACATTTAACTGCTAGATGTTTAAATCTAAAGAAAAGTTTTACTAGAATAAAAAACCACGCGGACCAGGCAAAACTAATAAAGGTAATAAAAACATAACTATAATTGCTATTTCTTCTTTCAAATGTTTAATACTTGAAAAAGTATTCATTTGATATTGTGGGTTACCTACAGTTCGAAGAGATGGCGCTGCCTTGCAGCTTAAGGCTAGGAAAATTTCGAGCGGTAGCATAATTGGTCAGTGCATTCGCGCGGATTGCGAAGGGTGCGGGTTCGAGTCCTATCCGCTGCCTGGTCCGCGTGGATTTTTTTTTTCTAGTAAAACTTTTCTTTAAATACCCTAATGTTTAATAAAATGTTCTTTTTATATATATTATTATATATTCTTTGCTTTGATCACAATTCAAATACAAACACAACTTTTACAGAACTCAATTGTGAGAATTTTTTAGTAGACAATGATGTGAAGTGAATCTGTATTTATTAAAGTAATAATGGAAATAAAATTGTCGTTTAATTTTCTCGGCACCTTCTTTCCGGTTGACTGGTAGACAATGCTATCCTGGCATTAAGTCCGCCATTTGCATTGTGAAGGCAATAAATATTAAATAAATAAAATTATAATATATCTTGTTTTTACCAAAGTTTTGTTATTATCTCCTTTGATTCACATTCTAAAAAGCAATTTAACAAAGTAGTACATTTTTATGATTATAATTAATATGATGGAATATTGCTCGCACCTTTGGGATGGCTCCGCCAAGTACTTGCTCGATGCTTTGGATAGGTTACAGCAGCGCGCGATTCGAATCATAGGTGATGAGGTGACTAAACCCTGAGCCTCTTCAATTACGCCGTGACGTGGCGTCCATAAGCGCGTTCTATCGTCTGTACCACGGCGAGTGTTCTGAGGAGTTATTCTCTCTTCTTCCACCTTCCCCTTCGCGTCTGGACTTCACCTTCACTTAACATCAGGTGGGGTGGAGTCATTTGTCGGACGTACCTATAAAAATATAGGTAGATTGTGTATAAGTACGCCAAAAATAAAAACCCGTCAAAGTGGGTTGGTAACGTATAAATACCAAATCATATTACACGTCGAGACATCCCAACACAAGTATCAATTATTACTTTCTGGGTTGTCTCAACTTGTCCTGTAAACTGACTCTTTGGGAAATAAAAACCATTTTCATTTTTTCACATGTAATTTACTTGGATCTTTGTTGTGTTTTAATAGTATTGACCTTAAGGAGTACTTTGGTACACTAAACTAATTTTGTGGGTTGGATCCTTTTCATATATTTTACTGTGATGCTAAGAAAATAAACATTTGGTCTAAGATCTGAACGTACATCAACCTAATTAAAAAAAGTCCATTGAGGATTTTTTAGGCAACACATTTTAATAATATTTTGAAATATACTAAAGTCATGATAAAATATCTATCATTTATTATCGGCTTGGTGAAGGTCGATGTAGGTTCAGATCTTCTGCAAATTCTTGTAGGTCTGACAGTGGGTATCAACCAGCAGTGCAAATGGGTTAAAAAAAACAATCTTAACATAAATATATATATATTTAATTTAAAAAACTTAAAACCTTTGCGCCACTCTATTGGCGACATTTCTCAAGTTACCATAAACCTTTGAAGGCGGTGATCCCATAATCAAGTTACATATAGCTCGCCTAGCCAAAGCTATATTTTGGTAACTGCCTAGGATATGAATTTTCGAATCTGCTAATACTATTCTAGTTTTTGTCACGTTCTCTATGGTGAATTTGGTTCTGCCAGCTTTGCCAGCCAATCGACCGATAGCACGACCCAAATGGTCACCTTGTAGGTTTTTCACATCCTTTATTTCAAAAGACTCTACGAATAAATCGTCAAGCCTTAGTAAGGCTAATGCGTCTTCAACTTCAAATCCTAAGATGAATGCCTGAAATATGATAAACCAAAATTCAGAATAAACAACAGGGTCAAAGAAATAAAACAAGTTACAACGGGTTAGAAGTAATTTCTTTGCATTCCTGCAAAGGATGCGAAACGTCAAAAAATAAATAAAATCAGTGCATCTAACCCATTGAAACTTGTTTTATTTAATGAGTGATTGAAACGAAAACAGTGCAAAGGTAACTTCCCATATTACAAATTAAGGAGTAACTTTGCAACACTTTCACTTCTAATTATTACTTCTATTTATTTAAGTATTCGTGATTATTAGTATTGTTATTTTATGTTTTTTAGTGTGTATGTGCTTTTTTTATTATGTTATGTTTATTTTATTACTTGTTAATGTTATTGTTTTGTGTCATCACTAAACCGGTTCCAACGGAAGACCAGCGTAGATGGCAACATCAGCACATTCTGAGTTGGGCCTGATTTGAGACAATTATGTGTATGTTTTGTCTATATATTTTTTTACTGTTGTTTTGTCTCAAATAAATTTATTTTTCTTTCTTTCTAAACCAAAACACCAATTTCGATTAATCTTGGTTTGGAGAAATATGTGCATCCTAGGAAGGGGGAGTCATCAAAATAGAAAATGAATATAATTCTGTGTTCACAGACACTCACTGATGGTCTTATTTATTTAAAGTAGCCATATAACTTATGGCTTGATTCTCTAAACTTAAAACTAAAGTTTATCAGTATCTCCATTTCATTCTGTACAGAGAATGACAAGGATACACTGTTGTCAAATTTCATTTTAGATTTAGAAAATCATGCCTGAATCGACACCAATGAAACACTAAATTGTGAACATACCTTCACGAAATCTGCTGCTTTTTGCAAATTGGCAATATCTTTTGTCTCCGGGCCAATTTTGATTTCCACATTCCGAGTTTTGGTGTTAAATCTAACTTGTAGCAGTAGGTGCTCCACAATAGGTGTGAAGATTTTAAGCCAACTCTCTTTTAAAGGTGTGTATCTAGAAAATGAAAATATTTTGCTGGTAACATTTATTCAATGCATTTTTTTACTTTTTCATAAAAAAATATGAATGCTGAAACTGACAACTCATTAAACTATAAGTACAACATTACCCAGAAAAAAACCTGTGGGACTTTCAAATATATGAAACAAAACAGAGCAGTTGTGACATAGAAGTCCATAACCAGCCGCCCGCAGGGATGCTATTCGCAGATTTCTCTGTTATTTTGTAGGAATACCTATTCGCAGATTTCTGTTATTTGTAGAAATACCTACTCCATACAATATACATGGTTAATATTAAAACACATTAAACCTCTTAGGGGGTGATTCTACCCATCATCAGGAACAACATTTACTACGGCACCAACTCTGAAATCGCAAAAAAAAAGAGCTATTTCATACATTTCGGTCGATTAGCTGATGCACTTTTGTATGATACAACAATTGTTTTTCGCGATTTCAGCGTTGGTCCCATAATAAAAGTTGTTCCTGTTGATGGGTAGAATCACCCCCTAAGAGGTTGTCGGTGTTTTAAAATTAACCCTGTTTTTTTGGAGCACATACTATTTTTTTTGATGTTGAATATTTTTAAACTTTATTATGGGGATGTAAACTGACTTTTTGATGCGACAAATTGAAACTTAAGCTTCGAAGGAAATCGTGACAATATTTAAAGTTATGCCAACAACCCATTGGTCCCAACCTCCCAAATCTATACCAAAATAAAACTTTTAATTTGAGGTTATTTGTAGTACTTACCTATGTGCTGGCACTGCCACTTTTCTCATATTCACTTTAGTTTCATTCGGTTCGGCATTCTTTCTCGACCTCTTCGGTCTGGAACGAGCTACCTTCGCTTTGCCTTGGATGCCATTGTGCTCCTCCACTTCCATCCCATCTCCAGATTCGGACACCGCTCTTCTTTTGATGTTTTTCAACTTCACCGTATTCTTTGCGGGTAAAAACTCGTCCACATTAATATTCTCAGCTTCCATTTTATATAGATTTCACTCTTTTGTAGCACTAAGAACACGATTTAAAACCAAACTCTAGTTTTGTTGCTAAATAAAGCACACACGCATGGCATGGTGCGCGAAAAGGAAATGTCCACAGATTGCTTGGACTGTCACTGTCACTGTGACGTTTATTTTATTAATTCGTTCAAAAACTAACTTTAATTCTGGCATGATTCTCTAAAGTAAACCTAACTTCTGGCATGATTAAAGACTGAACTTTGAACACATATCTTTGTCATTCTCTATACAGAATGAGGAGAGCCTGATGTTAAATTAAGTTTTCAGTTCAGAGAATCACGTAAGAATGGGCACCAGTGTTTCCCTCCCTATCATGCTTTATACTTAATAAAAAGGAGAGACTGTTGTAGTTATTTTAGAAAGACATTCCAGATCATGAAGTTATATTTCCAGATTCAGTTCTACACTTTGTACAGGCTCTCTCATTTGTATAATAAATAAATATTTACTGGCGAAGTTCTCAAATTAGGAAGTTCTTCAAAAAATTATTACCTAATTATTTGTAGGTGTGGAATTACACGATACAGGTATTTATTTTCGAGTAAATTATATTCCTCTTTACAAAAAATATTATTTCAGAGATTTTGAACGCACCTTTCATTCGTTTGGTTATGTCACAGTTTTTCTAAAAAGATTTTGTTGTGAATTTATTAGAGGTACGACTGACTAATTTTAAGTTTACCAGTGTTATTAGTCAATATAGTGAGCAAACTAAAGTCCGTTCTGTTTTACAGGTATCTCGCCTGAAGCAGATACCTCGAGCCACCATGGCTACGATTATAAAAACAGCAGTGGTAAAAGTCATTGGCACAAGTCAGTATGGTAAGATAGCTGCTTGTACCTTCATCCAGCACAGGGGCATCTCTGGTAAAGCTCTCAGGGAGTCTCTGCCGCCGCCACCTCCAAAGCCAGCACCGTTCGACTATGAGAACAAAGATTACACTTTCCTTCGTAGCTTGTTCGACCGCACAACCCACAGATTCGATGATAACACGAAGGTTATCGTCGTAGAAGGCCCCGTGGCCGTCGGCAAGACTCAATTCGCCGCTGCCTTAGCTGAAGATCTAGGCATGAAGCACTTCAAAGAAGCCAACATGGATTACCATTATGTTCGGCCGAACGGACATGATTTACGCATGTTCAATGATAAAGTCCCGGAGGACACTAGGACATTCGACCACGTTGACTTCAACTTGAATCCGAACCATCGACTGGCTGCTAATTTCCAGATTATGACATATATTGCTCGATATGGCCAGTACATTGATGCATTGGCTCATTTATTCAACACAGGCCAAGGTGTTGTTTTAGAAAGATCCCCCTACTCGGACTTTGTATTCTTAGAAGCAATGTATGCCCAGAAATGGATTAGCAAAGCTGCACGATCTATATACTATGAACTGAGGAATATTTCTATTGAAGAACTGATGAGGCCTCACCTAGTGGTTTACTTAGATATACCAGTTAACACAGTAAGTATAATAAAAAAGTAAATTTTATTCTTTAGTTGGTGGTACATATATCTCTACTAATTTTCTTTTGTACCATAGTTACTAGTGGATTTTATTTTTGGATATTATTTTAAACCCTATTATTAAGATATCCTACTACTTGAGCTATTACACACTACATGCTTGAGGTGTCAATTCTGGCATGATTCTCTAAACCTAAACTTAAATTTAACTGCAGTGTATCCTTGTCATTCTCTATACAGAATGAAAAGGAGAGACTAAAAAAGAGTTTTTTTAGTT
The DNA here is from genome assembly GCA_902850365.2 of Chilo suppressalis. Taxonomy (NCBI): domain Eukaryota; kingdom Metazoa; phylum Arthropoda; class Insecta; order Lepidoptera; family Crambidae; genus Chilo; species Chilo suppressalis. The sequence continues at coordinate 17,244,099 of OU963915.1, forward strand.
TAGAGAATCATGCCAGAATCGACACCAGAATCTTACAGTAGAGATGAATGAAATTTATGGTAGAAATATTTGGTTATTGAGTAAATATCTACCATATAACTAATATTTGAATGAACTTTATCCATAATTTGAGAACACCAATTTGTTTTTTTTTTATTTATCTAAACTAACTATCTAAAGTTCTTTATGTACATAATCATAAATACCAAAATTCACTTGGAAGTTAAAAATTGATGAAGAGGGGCTGATTTGACTATTAACTACCTAAAGAAAAGGTTGATAGAAATCAGATTTTTTACTTCTGGCCTTTATTGAGTGATAGTAATTTCCCTATGTTTCAGTAAATGTGTGGGGATTTACTGGAACCTCCCCATGGACTTCTTGAGGGAATGTCGAAAGACACTTTCCGCTACTTTTTTCACTTGCCAACACTTATGCATGTTCCCGAATACTTAGTGGTTAATAATCCACCATTATTAGACACAAACATCTGCCACAACACAGTTTTTAACCAGAAAAACAAAACTGCTAAAGTGACTTTAAAGTGCTTTCCGATCCCTCCAAAAAGTTCACTGTATGTGTTGTTGTGTGAATATAATGAATGTTTCTTATTTTCTTGCAACTCTGCAAATCTTGGTAAGGGCCTCCTCCAAATCCTAAAAGTTTGTTCTCACTCTAGCCAGCCGTGTTCAAGTTTTAAAGTGACTGATAAAATATGCTGAATGTCAATACACAAATGTAAAATATGCATCTGCAGTGGTTAGCATTACCAACCCTAAGGCAAGACCCTAAGCTCCAGCAGTGTAGACATTCATATGCTGATAAAGTACTTGTTTTGTAGGTTGAAGCCTCCATCAAGAAGCGTGGGCTTGAACACGAGGTGAAAGGCAAGGCCCTAACGACGGCATTCCTCACAGAGATGGAGAAGCAATACAAAACGAAGTATTTACGAGACATAGCGACTCACGCGGAGTTGCTCGTCTACGACTGGAGCGGCGGCGGCGATGTGGAAGTGGTACGTTTATTTAGTGATAACGACATTACCTTCTGATTTGAAGGCCTGTTATTGTAGCATGAGCCAAGGGCGTCGCCAGCTTATGACTAAGGGGGGGGGGGGGGGGGGGGGGGCAATATAACAGGTAAGGAAGTCAATTGGTCGCTTTGCGGCTAGCTATATTTGATGGTGTGTCGCCGACTCGAGAAGTCCCGGGTTCGAATCCTGATGGGGGCTGATATTTGTGTGATGAATACGAGCATTTGTACTCCAGTCATGGTTGTTTAATATGTAGTTCTATATATATGTATCAGTATATGTATTCTATCCGTTACCCTAGTATCCCATAACACAAGCCTACAGTGCTTGCTTTGGGGATAGGCTAATTGGTGTGAGTGTTGGAAACATTTATTTATAAATAATAATAGCCCAAATTCACTTGATAAAACACAGGTAGTCGAAGACGTGGAACGCTTAGACTTCGACAAGTACACGGAGCGCGAGGAGCCCAAGATGAAGGACTGGCGGCTCCCCCGCGAGGTGGAGTACGCCGACCAGCGCATGCTCTACACCAACGGGAAGTACTGGCTCATGAACCAGTTCAACGTGCCCAACACCAGCGCGCCCGAACTGATAACCAGCGCTGAAGATGCTTACGAGAGGGAGAAGGTGAGGATTAACCGTTGTACTAAACTTTAATCGTTCATTTTGTTTGGGACCACGGGGCAGCAAAAGTACTTGGCGAATTGGGATTCGTTGAAATGATACAACTTCATACTTGAACTAATGTATTCTTAAAATAAACATAACAAATCAAACAGAATCTTGAACTGGTACTGAATCCTTGATATTATATCTATTCATATAGGAAACTACTTATAGAAAAGCACTGCAGCAATCTATACCGCGATTACAACGACTTAACGTGACATCTATTAACCAAATAAAGAACTAAAGTTGTTATTATGTGAAACTTAGGAACTTAAACCATGGTGCGAGTAACAATTGCTACAGCGCCATCTTGCTTCTTATAAAAGAGCTATATGAACTTGAACACATTTTTTTTTGCCTAAACAGCAGGACACGGCATTCCTAAACTTTGTTAAACCAGTTTTTTATATAGTCATAATTTTTATTATATTAGCATTTGTAATGGAAAGTGACTTTATGAGTTACCTCATATTGAAGTCATTTTTCAATTTGACGGCTCTGTATACAATACAGGGAGAAAAAACAGCCCTTGCTGAGTTTCTTGCCGGTTCTTCTCAGTACAAGGTCTCCCGCCGTAGATTTGCGAACCGATGGCGTAGCTTTTCGACATTCACAGGTGCTTGTAACAGCCTAGACTGAATAAACGATATTGAATGTTGAATTTTTGAATTTTACACTTGTAGGAAGGCCAAAGGATCTTCCTCCGAGCTGGGTGATGGTAGCTCGGGGGCCGCGGTCCGACTGATTGTTTTTTTTTTTGATTCCTCCCAGGCATGGGAGTGGTTGTGAAATCCTCATGGATACCTTACAGCCGGCTGCAAGGTTATGTCAGACTCCTACTGACTAAAACACACTCGTAGTATATGCTTATGGCCTGAAGGGCCTTACAAGCTTCATCTGAAGCGATTATCCCCTGAGAGGGGGATAATGCAGCGCTGCGTTAGTTTAGCCTCTCTGTGTCGGGGAGGCCCCGACTGATGTTGGACGGGCATCGTATATATGGAGTGTTAGTCCGAATTTTACTTGCGCGATGTAGGCTTCCATACTATTGTGATCGCATTTCATACTATAGGTAGCGCCATCTCTTGAGGAGTCGAGGGACTATTTCCTCCATGTTGATTATATGTGGGGCATATAGATGTCGCCGACACACTTAGGCCACCTTGCAGATTTTTTTCTAAACCCCGATTCATCATCATCATCGGATTATTAATTTATCACTGCCGAGGCACAGGCCTTCCCTATGGATGGAATAGGGAGTTTGGGCTATGACCCACCACGAGGGTCCAGTGCGGATTGGCGGTGCCAACGACAGCAACGGCAACGGCTCAACGTGCCTTTCGAAGCACGGAGGAACTCGCGATAGAAGATTTTTGGTCACCCATCCAATGACCGACAACTGCGAAAGTTGCTTAACTTCAACGATCGCAGCCGAACGCGCTAACCACTTGCGCCATCGCGCTCCTCGTTGTGTAGCTGTACGACAAACGCACCGCTTCGGCACCGCAGCAGGCCGTCAAGAAACGCATAAATTGAAAAAGCCCTAAAACTAGATGTAATCCATAGAAAAAATACTTAATGTCACTGTCAATTTAACATCATGGTATGGGATGAATCTAGTTTTAGTTAAATTGAGATTTACCAAAATTCCTGCAAGTGGGCCTTAGGATCGTATTATAAGGCCCAGGCAGGAATTGAGATTATGAAAAATAATGTACCAATTGTTGGCATCTGTAGTTATTATGAATATTAAACAGGGATTTTACTAGTCTGAAAGAACAAATAATCAATATCTTTTCTAAAAAAAAACTATAAAACGCCTGAGTTAAGACAAGACTAAAATGACGTCACAAGCTAGTAAACTTCCGGCCAAAGTGACATTACACTTTTTAATGACAGTCGTGTGACGTCACACACTAGTGAGACGCCATAATATATCCATAGGGAAGGCCTGTGCCCCAGCATTGCAGATACCAATAGGCTAATGTCGATAATTTATGTGCTTTAATTAATATTATTGTTGCAGGTAATTTACGGCCATCCCGACTTTGAATACGAAATTGGTTACAACGCCAAGGACACCGGAAAGCTGACCAAGAACAAATTGCCCAAATATACAGTGTATGTGTAATACCTGTTACCTCGGTTTATCTTTGTAGAATGTGAATGAATTATTTAATAAAATTATTATTTGAAATGTTATTACTTTACTTATTTATTACTTTAGAAGTACCATTGACAGCTACAAAAAGTTAGTGGTGTCGATTCTGGCACGATTCTCTAAATCTAAGCTTAAATTTGACAACAGTGGTGTCGATTCTGGCAGCATTCTCTAAACTTAAAACTAAATTTAATATCAGTCTGTCCTTTTTATTCTATGTGGAGAATGACAAGGATACACTGTTGTCAAATTTAAGTTTAGCTTTAGAGAATCATGCCAGAATCGACACCAGTGTATCCTTGTCATTCTCTATACAGAATGAAAAGGAGAGACTGATGTTAAATTTAGTTTTAAGTTTAGAGAATCACGCCAGAATCGATACCACTATTAGAGGGAGATGTTGTTTCGCTAATCTGTTCTTTTATTTGTTGATCATCTATGATTGTAAGTATTTATATAGCTTATTTGTTTCTTGAGTTTTCACGCACATCACTCATTAAATAAAACTAGTTTTTAACGGGTTAATGCACGAAACTTTATTTATTTAATTATTAAACCGAACGCTCAATAAAAGTCTTTCGAAGGTAGCTCGACAAAATTAAATAAAAAATCATTATTCTGACGACGCAGACCTGAAAAGGCTGCGAAACGTCAATAAATAAATAAAGTTTCGTGCGTTAACCCGTTAAAAACTAGTTTTGTTTATTTATATAGCTTATAATTAATCAGTGTGGTTTTAATTAATATTAAATAAAAAGTATTTTTTTTTTTGAGTGTGTATGCTGTTAGTCTCAAATAACCTTATAGGCGAGATCCTAAGAGGGCCTCAAGCCAAGAATTGGCGAGTGCCTCTGGAGGTATTCCAGACGGATGGCATCGCCCCTCGGGGGGAGTCTCCTCTCCGTCTGGAGCCTCCAGACCACTCGAACCTGAGGGGGTCGGCTCAACTAGGCGTCTCTGAGACTCTGACCTCGGCTCCAGTTAGCCGTTGTCGTGGGGGGCGGGGTAAAACGCCCAGGTACGTACCTGTACCTGGTATAGCGTGTCGGGTGTAGACCGGGTCTTCGCACTCTTATCCTACGGGTGCGGTGTCTGCCTTAGTATAGCAAAGCGCCTTAAATTTTAAGTCATCAATACAGCATATTGTTGTCCATATCGATATTTGTCACGTGTTTATACAAACTATAAAAAAATAAATATTTCCAACACACACCAATTAGCCTAACCCCAAAGTTAGCACTGTAAGGCTTGTGTTATGGGATACTTAAGGTTTAATTACAGAGTATTTAAGCTTAAAAGGAGATGCTGGTCATTAGTTTAAGATCACATTATTGTTCAAGCCAATAAAAAATATTATAATATTTTTTGTATTCCATCCGTTGCTTAGTATAATAATAATAATAATTATTATACTAAGCAACATACATATACCGTACATATAGGGGAGGATGGGGGAATTGCGGACGCTGAAGGGAAATAACTCACAACATTCGTACTATTAGTAATAATTAGTCTGTCTTTATTAATTATTAATCTTTAGTTATACATCTACAAAAACAATTATACTTATTAAACGAGATCAATCAACAAATAGAATATTTTTAGCAAAAACAAAACCTTGTCTGACCTTAATTACCCGTAGCGTTCGGGGTAAATTCGTACTGACCCTGGGTTAATTACGGACAGCATGGGGTATTTACGGACTAGGTTCACATCATTGACAAAAATCACAAGTAAAGCCTTTAGAAGAACTTACTGCAGTGCAGTTCTCATGAGCCCACTTGTTACACTTTAAACACATAATCCAGCCTACGGCGAGTGGATCACTGTAATTTTCCTGATAATAAATGCAAAAGTAATCAACATTTCCTTCATTTTCAAAATTATTCAGATTTTTTAAACCCTTTGATCCTTTTCCTGTAGAAAGTTCTGACTTTTTCAGCTTATTAGATGTAGTTTTTATTTTCTTTTGTTCCTTTTCTTCTAGATTCTTTTTTTCCGGGGTGCTGGTAAAAATGATGGAATGCTTTTTGTTTACTGACCGTTTGCTACGATGAATTTGTAGAGTTGGGACATTTATTAAATCACTAAACGGTACTGATGAAGATTGACTTGTTTGACTTGTCGTACTTTGGTTTTCGGACGTCCGTATTTACCCCGAAAGCCGTGTCCGCAATTAACCCAACAGGGTATTTTTAAATCAAAGAGAGAAAGGAGATTGCTCAAATTGGCCTAAATGCACAAAAAATATTGACATACACGGTAATGCTTGGCGTAATTTATAATTTAATTTACAGTCATTAGGTAGTGTAGAGGTAGTGAACACTACAATAAAGTTCTCACGTCCACTTGACCGGAATAGCGTATATTTTAACAATTCCACTTATTCTTCAGTTGTACAGATGGTTGTAATACAAAATCACACCAATTTTATTTCACAATATCCATTAAGAACGAATTTAAGAATAATTAAAATAAGACGCCAACCACACTCGATGAAATCCCGCCAAAAACTCCAGTTGTGCCCTTGCATGCCAGTATTGCCATCGCGTATACACAGGACAGTTCGTGAGAGTCACTCGTACCTACCTATTCTTGCGAGCCAATATAACAATCGAAGTGAATTAAACGAAATTGTGTTGTTACTAGCATTTAATCCCTATACAACGGGGTGCCCAATGAGGGCTATCGCGTATGAATCCGCCGCTAGAGGCGCTAGTGTAGCGTGAGGTCTCCGAAATGTCAAATGTTATTGCTTGTTGGTTGACTACGCGGGTTTATTTCTAATTAAAATAATAATGTCGTGAATAATTGGTAACAATTCGGCTTAATTATGGCAAATATGAGTTATGTGACAATGAATGTCAGTTATTAAAAATTTGAGCTTAGAAAAATGATTATGTTCCCATTTTTTCCGAATAAAACGGAACTGCGCGTCACTGTGGCATGGCCTATTATGTTTAGGATATGGTTCTTTTGTGTTAAAATACGATCTAAATCCCTAAGGGTGCGGCCAGAGTGCACTCAGATCTGAATATTTCACTGTATCACCATTGTCACGATTTATTTAGGATTGCACTAAATAAAACGACAAATTAAGATTACTATACAATATACTACAAGAAAATAAGTTATTTATACAAAGACCAGGGTCGTAGGTAGGTTGGAGGTTGGAGCCAGAGAATTCACCGGAGCGGCACTCCCCTGTTCAGTGCAGCGTCTAGGTCCCCGCTACAAGGCTACGTTCCCGAACTCGTCGCGACAGTCTGATCTTCGTCGACCTCCGTCAGCCCTCAACTAGTGGTTTTTTACGGATCAAGACACCCGTAAGTAGTTCCTGAAGAGTTTAAGTGCCAATATAAGCATAAGAAAAAGCGAAGTCCGATTCTGCCACTATTTGAAAATATAACGGTTCATCGTAGGCGAAGCCGGGAAATATAAGCTAGCACGTAAACGGGGTAATATGCCTCCTAAATTATTCTGGGGTATAGTGGCAGTTATCAAAGATCAGAATCGGTTACAAATAACTGAATGGCATTTTAATAAGAAATATATTTTTTATTATCGCTAAACAATATCCATGTACTTGTTTATCAAACATAGCAATAAATCTAAGTCGGCTAAATAATATGACTAAAAACATCGTATACTGCAAATCAACTACATATGAGTACAAACAAAATGAATAATAACGGTTATTTAACTAAATATTATAAAAGCAATAAAAGCACTATTACAATATATTTGCGTTTAACTACATTCTGTGACTATATTTGCTCAACTTACCCAGTATGGGATGCACCAGCACTAATTATTATGAAAATCCAAAACTTCACAATAAAAGATAAATAAAAACGTTAGAAATTGCAACAAGCAAGAATGACTTGCAACTCAATTTTTAGCTTCCAATGACACAGCCGTTCGTAATAGTTCTGTTGTTTTCTGAGACTGAATCTGAATCTGAATCAGGAGTGTACTCTGGCCGTACCCTTCGACTACACTGTTATTTCTCGCGCTTGTTTTCGAAATCTGAATCTGAATCTGAGTGCACTCTGGCCGCACCCTAACATATATACAGATTATAATGTGTTTATGGAGGTGTTTGGCGAAAAATGTATGGCAATAGACTTTATGATGTCGCCTACCATCTATAATAATTGATCAGAATCTGAATCTGAATCTGAGTGCACTCTGGCCGAGCGCGAGAAAACAAGTGCGAGAAATAAACAGTGTAGTCTAAGCAGGTTGCCTGCTTTTTCTTGCGCTTTGTTGCCTGAGACTGAATCTGAATCTGAATCAGGAGTGCACTCTGGCCGTACCCTTCGACTACACTGTTTATTTCTCGCGCTTGTTTTCGGAATCTGAATCTGAATCTGAGTGCACTCTGGCCGCACCCTTAGACTTTAAGGTATCTATCTATGGACCTACGTTCCCTGACTATAAATTAATAAATAAATAAAATTATAAGGTGTGATACACTAAAAATCTAAAATATGGTTATCTTAAAAACATAACAAAAATAATGAAGCTACTGAATATATGGCTATAGAACCTAAATCTCTTAGCTTTATTTGGTTAACGAGAGTTTAAAAATTTTCTCTAATCTGTGGCTCATTCACAATCATCACACAGTGTCACAGAGTACCTACCTTATTATAACCGGAAATGACACCTGATTTTAAAAGTTACACTTATGCATTAACTTTAAAAACAGGCAACTATCTGTTAATCTACATGCTCTGTATACCTGAATCTAATCCATAATTTCGGTACTTGGCTTGATTTCCCTAGTTTACTATATAACTTATGTTTTTTATTATTTTAATATGTTCAGTGTATATAGTTTATAGAAGTTCTCAGGGGTGTCCGTCAATAATATTCGTTTCTACAGTAATTTATGTATAATTTCGAATCTAGGAAACAATTTTTCATGATTATTGGTCTTTAGGCCAAACATGTATGGAAGCTAAGCAATCTCCTTTGTAGGTTATGAAAACGTTCCATAAAAACAAACATTGGCGATTCAAACTCTATTGACAAAGCTATCCATAGAAAATATTACTTTTTACCATCAGTTAGTATACAGACCTGTCCCTCGAATTAAAAAAATGGGTGCGTGTACTTATGTAGGCGCGTGAGAAGTTATCCTTCTTTGGCATCGTTTAAAATTAGTTTTTAATTGCATGCAAATAATTAATTATAATAAATTAATAAAAAGTCTGGAAAAGGACACAGTCAATAAAGTTCAGTTTTAATTTGAAAAAATAAATAAATAATCAAAATATTCAATTAAAATCGCTACTGAATATAATTTATTAGAACATATGTGATTTGCACTTGTATGAAACTCAAACACGTATTCCGAATATACAAACTAGAAACATGTGGATAAATATTATAAATATGAATACCTATAACTGTTACTTTATTACAAAAAATAAAGATGTGGTTTTTGGTTCTACTACACCAATGGTCAAGAGAGGGCGCTGTAGTCTCCTGAATCGCGCTTTGGTTCCGTTGTTCCAGATTAATAAATACTTTTGATATTATAAATATGAATACCTATAACTGTTACTTTATTACAAAAAATAAAGATGTGGTTTTTGGTTCTACTACACCAATGGTCAAGAGATGGCGCTGTAGTCTCCTGAATCGCGCTTTGGTTCCGTTGTTCCAGATTAATAAATACTTTTGATAGGCCTTCACAATGCAGTCGTTAGCACCCACTAAATAGAGATTCTATGTCTATTTTGTTGGTAGATTTTCTGCTGCTGCATGCGGTTAATTTTTTGTGTTACAGTGATGCGCGCGCATCTTACAATTTCACTCTCATCATTTTTTCATAACGCGCCTAAAGAAGTATAACTTCAAAAACTCTAAAAATTAGATCAATATACACTTTTTTTTAATTTTACCTACCTTTCAAACTGTGCGCAGCCGGCTGTCGTAAATTTTTGCGTGGCTTTAAAATAGCGGAAAGAAACAGACGACAGCACCGGGCTGCCGCGGGTGGAGGGAATGAGTAGAAACTTGCTAGTCCGTATTTACCCCGCGTCCGCAATTCCCCCACTCTCCCCTATATTTATGTTTATTTATATAGAAATACATATTAAACATCCATGACTGGAGTACAAATGCTCGTATTCATCACACAATATCTGCCCCCACCGGGATTCGAACCAGGGACCTCTCGAGTCGGCGACACCATGAAACGAACCACTCGACCACGGAGGTCGTCAACTATGTTTTTTTTTTGTTGATTATATATTATTTAGTACGTAGTTACTGGTCGCGTCATGTAAAAAGAACGCTGGAAGAAAGTGGTGGCATGGCTACACTCGTGCACCAAAGGTACCAGAATGTCAAACTTACCAGGCCTTCATTCTAAATTGCTTATCGGTAGAAAATATCGATATGTTATATAATCGATCTTACCCTCATCACTCAGTTTATCATCATACCTTTACGTGTCCAATCAGAACGCGGCTACCCTTCTCCGAGTAATTCTGGCCACTTTAAGGCGCTTTGCAGACGGCGGAGCGGAGCGGGCCGGTCAATTTCGCCGCGAACGATAGCACAAAGTGAATCCTATACTACAAACGCATACAGAGGGCAAAAAGACCCAGACCCCTGCGGCATGTCCGCCGTGGATCATACAAACCAGTTTATATGCAGTAACGCAGACGGCGGCGCGGGGCGGCTAGCTCAGTCCGCGCCACGCGCTTTTTAGTGATGGACTATTCACTAGAACGAACTTCCTGGACTGACTGCCTCTGCCCGTCGTGTGCTTTGTGTACGCGGCGAGGGCAGCCGCAGACATCGACATGGAAGTTACCACAAACTGTCAGTTTCTTCTCAATACATTGTGATTCTTATGTCTACTAGCATAAAGCTTAAAATCAATTGGAGAATTCGGTTTTAGGTAACTTGAAGTGGGATTGTCTGTACATAGTCTCGCTTATTAATAATTAATCGATGAATAAGACTCAGAGTGACATTTGTAATTCAATGAAGAGAGACAAAACATAGAGTACCTAACCGAAGCTTATGCTTCGTCTATTTGTATGTACTTATTATACTTACGGTTGGGAATACACATGTTAGTAAATCGAGAAAGTAGCTGGCATGTAAGTTACTGGCAGGTACGAGTAACTGGCACACAGCGGATACATTTGCAAGTAAAACTGGCATGCAAGTTGTGCCCTTTTTTTTATAATTATTTCATGACCATGGATACAAGTCCTTCAGTCGTATACATAAATACAAATCTTAATCTTCTTCTATTTTACATTAGAATGTCGGTGTGACACATTCTATTGTTTCTTGGAGTGTTTGACACGAAATGTATCGAGTTGGTTTTTTCGATAAGCTTCTCTGAGGTAGTGAACACTACAATAAAGTTCTCACGTCCACTTGACCGGAATAGCGTATATTTTAACAATTCCACTTATTCTTCAGTTGTACAGATGGTTGTAATACAAAATCACACCAATTTTATTTCACAATATCCATTAAGAACGAATTTAAGAATAATTAAAATAAGACGCCAACCACACTCGATGAAATCCCGCCAAAAACTCCAGTTGTGCCCTTGCATGCCAGTATTGCCATCGCGTATACACAGGACAGTTCGTGAGAGTCACTCGTACCTACCTATTCTTGCGAGCCAATATAACAATCGAAGTGAATTAAACGAAATTGTGTTTTTACTAGCATTTAATCCCTATACAACGGGGTGCCCAATGAGGGCTATCGCGTATGAATCCGCCGCTAGAGGCGCTAGTGTAGCGTGAGGTCTCCGAAATGTCAAATGTTATTGCTTGTTGGTTGACTACGCGGGTTTATTTCTAATTAAAATAATAATGTCGTGAATAATTGGTAACAATTCGGCTTAATTATGGCAAATATGAGTTATGTGACAATGAATGTCAGTTATTAAAAATTTGAGCTTAGAAAAATGATTATGTTCCCATTTTTTCCGAATAAAACGGAACTGCGCGTCACTGTGGCATGGCCTATTATGTTTAGGATATGGTTCTTTTGTGTTAAAATACGATCTAAATGTAACCTTTGATTTCATGTGCGTATTAACAAACTTTAAAAGTTACAATTTAGGACCTCACTCAACAGTGGCGCCATCTGGTGAGGCAGAAAACGGTAGCCCTCATTGTGTACTTCGTGACAGTGAGGAACTCGAGGGCGTAGTGGTTAAGAGACTAAAAACACGACTGTAACTATTAATAGGATAGCTGTGATTTTGCCATATCAGATATACCTATATGTAGGGCTGCCATCTCTAAAATGTGGCCACCAGGATCAGAGGCGTGATAACCCCGGATTTTGGAGCCCAGAACCCGGACAGACCAATAAAAAATCAGTTAAAAATGTCGCAAATCAACTTTTTTTTGTTGATGTAGGCAAAAGAGCTAGCGGTCTACCTCATAATAAGTGGTCACTGCTGCCCATGGACACTTGCAGCACCAAGGAAAGCTGATCTTTGTTGGAAGTCTGCATTTATGGTTACAGTGTTAGAATAGATTTATTCATTTTCAAAGACATTTAAATTGACGGATTAATTGGCAACCCAAAACAGGAAATTTTTAAACCCGGACGACAAATGAAACCCCGCCCGGACGCTCCCCGGACGCCCCGTAAACTAGGACAAATCCGGGGAAACCCGGACGGATGGCAGCCCTACCTGTATGTATAAGTAACCCCACTTTCATCACAAAAAATGTATAATATTACAAAATACTATGAACATTTTCACTATAAGTTGTCACATTAAAGAAAGCTTAATAATTTATTCCTCGAGGTATTATATCAGATTTAATTCTTCTTGTATTTTGCTGTATGCACGTATGGCACGTGCTATTTTGTTTTTGTAAAGCGAGCTAGTCGGCTTCCAAAGACATTCGTATTCTCTATACAAATGAATCAAGTGTATCGTTCTCTCATCTCCCCATCGTGCCATGTTGAATACAACAAGAAAAAACTTGAAAAAACTTGACCTCCGAAATCAATACAAAAAACCTGCGCCCACGGACACAACGAGTCGGCTACTGGCATGCTCGTAGCTGTCGCGTCTGTTCACACGTGCCAGGTTAGCAGCCCCCCGCGACCCCTCCCTCAACGGGCACGCGAGCAAATCAAATGTGCTAGCTGCATGCATGCCAGCATGCCAGTATTACAGGCATGCCAGTTAGCGTATACTCATGACAGTAGCTGGCACGTGCAAGGAGCTGGTATGCTAGTGTGCAAGCTACGGGCATGTGTATCCCCAGCTTAATACAGTAATGCATCAAGCAAATAATTTCGCTTTTCAAGTAGAGTCAGGGAATAAACTTGTTAAATAAAAAGAAAAAACCACGGAACACAGAAAGATGTTAGAAGTGCCTTGTGGGCGGGGCAGGCGCGCCACAGTAATGTGTGAGCAAATGCTCATAATTTGGCCAAAACTTGTTTCCGATTGCGTCGTTGCTCTCGAGTGAGAGCGCCGATTGGTTCGATTGTTTGATGTCGCGTCGTCTGATTGGCTATTATCTATTGGGCGGAAGTGTAGTGGGGGTGAGTCGGCGACATCGGTTCCCGTACAAACTGTATATCCCCGTACAATCTAACCTCTTCCTGTGTTCTGTAGAAATAACCATTTTCATTTGTGGATTTTATTAGTCTATCAAAAAATATCGTACAAATCTTATTAACACAGAGCACCATTCTGTAATAAACTATGAACACTCGAGAGAAACATTGAAGCCAAACAATTCGATTCATCAATATACTTTACACACACCATAAAAAGGTTTTTTCAACAGGTCGAATTTTATACGCTAACAATCATAATAAAAAAAAGAGTGACACTATAAGACCTAAAATTGTAGCTATTCTCAATCTTTGAACGCATTATAATGCTACTGAATTGAAAAGTAGTGATATAGCAAATAATTTATGTTGAAATGTGAAATTATGAAGTCAGTCTGGTTTATGGACCATAACATAACATTTTACCATAACTATTTTTTTCTATCAAATATAGTACTTTCGAAGCTGTTAACTCTTAAAATATAGAAAATGGCAAAAAATGGAAAAAATATAGTATTAGGTTAAAATAATCAGAGCAAGTTGAAAAGAGTATAATCTAGTTTATCTACTTACAAAGTTCATTTATTTACAGTACAGCCACTTACGAAATTTTGCTTGTTCACTTACCAATTTGAAAATTATTAAATTGTTATATTTAATTTCATATAACAATTTTCTAACTTATTCCAACTTGTACGCCAATTGCAAGTGTTTAAAGTTCTGTGTAAAATTTAGTAAATTTACCCTCTTTTCCTAAAATTCATTCAATTCCCTTCTTTTTCCAAAAAAAATTAGGTAACATTGCAAAAAATACTGCACTAGTACTCTTTAAATTACCAATATGTCTTTGAGCAGTGCGCAAGCAGAATGCGACCAGCGGGCATTTTTGAAGCTAGCAAGTAAGATTTAAGTGGACGAATGTTAAAGTATGAAGCAGAAAGTGACCATTGGTCACTTTTGGGGTCAAACAGAAACAAACTTTAACATGGGTGTCGCCAACCAGTCTTACGCACGTAAACAGGGACCACGCGTCACGTAGCTGTTTAAAATTTGTTTTTATTGTTACCAATATACCTGTTTTCTCCTATGTTTACAGTCCACGTTTTTTAAAGACTCCATAGGACATTTATCATTGGTCCTTCGAGCCGGATCAATGATAATGGTCCTATAATTTAATTAAATAGTTAAAATTACCTAAGAATAATTGTTAAAATATATATTATATATAAAACATATTATAGTACTAATTATTTGATACAGCTCGAAGGACCAATGATAAGGGTCTTATGGGGACTTATGATTGATCCGCTCGATGTTTGAATTTAAAGAAAATGGTAACTATAATTGCAATTTCTTTTTCAAATACTATAATAATATAATTGTAAAGGTATTCATTTGACATTGTAGGTTACCTACAATGCGAAGAGATGGCGCTGCCTTGCAGCTTAAGAAAAGCTAGACTCGGCCATCATGGCTGCGTTAGCATAATGGTCAGTGCATTCGCCCGGATAGCGAAGTGTGCGGGTTCGAGTCCAGTCTGCTACCTGGTAAGCGTGGATTATTTTCTAGTAATATTTTCTTTAAAAATTTTCGCTTTCTTCAGAAATGCTCGCTGGTCGCTTTCTGCTTAACAACAGCCGTCTTAAGTGTCCTAGTAATAAATTAGGTTCACCTACACCATGGCATTAGACATGAACTTTACATATTTATACTGAGCGATCACACTAAATACACTCACAAACAATATAAACTGAAATTATACATTTAATAAATTAATTATATTAGGTACTCAAAAATAAAATTAACAATATAATACAGAAAATAACAATATGGAATGTCGCAAAAATCTTTATCAGAAAATCATAGATACCAAATTCCTCATGGAAAACTTTAAAAATGCAAAAGCTTTGACTACTCATAAATTAACATATTTCAACAAATTTTGTATACATTCGATATAAGAAAGCAAAAAAGATAATTCTTAATAAATTCGATTAAAAGACAACAGTAATAATTATACAATTATAGATGCAATTTATTAACAAACAAATTTTATATAAATTAAAATCAGTTCGTACTTACATAATAACCATCTTTATTTCAGTTACGTCAATAATGATGCTACTTTAATAAAGTTCATGTTTAAATTCTGTTAAGAAAAAGATTTTAATAGGTTAGGTAGATCGGATAAAATGCTAAAATATAATATCACATGTAAAAAAAATATATTTATTATTTTTTTAATAAATAAAAATAATTAGATAAGTATAATTCTGAATCTGAATTACACTTTATTTTGTTCAAATAAAGAAGATGCCTAAGTTTATGAAGCAAAGTTTGTTTAAATCATTGTAAAAAAAAGGATTTTTATCACATTTTTGTGGTTAAATATTCAATAAAATGGCTTATGACTGAAACTGTTTATCTAATAACTCTTTATAGTTAATACAGTGAGTTTCACACATCAGTGAATTAATAAATCTAATTTTATTCATTGCAAAACCCAGCTTTTTACATATATTTTGTATAAGGTAGGGTAGATATTACAGGTCAATAAGGTAGGTTATATTTTTTTCAGTGAATTAATAAATCTAAATTGATTTTTATTTTAGTTATAACATACCTTAGCTTTAAGACATATTTTGTATAAGGTAGGGTAGATATTACAGGTCAATAAGGTAGGTTATATTTTTTTCAGTGAATTAATAAATCTAAATTGATTTTTATTTTAGTTATAACATACCTTAGCTTTAAGACATTTTGTATAAGGTAGGGTAGATATTACAGGTCAATATGGTAGGGTATATTTTTTACAGATGCTAAGGTATTGTTACTGATCTATAAGATATGGGGAGTCTAAGGCACCCAGGCCGGCGGCCACGCCCCCTTCGTTGGCGTCCGCCAGTTTCGTTCTAAGCATATGACCCACCTGCTTATTGCAGTATATTCTATCTTTGGTTCTGTGAAAAAAAAAAAGAAAAAGTTATACGACTTTTATTTTTAAGCATGTAATTTCTCGATGTTTAAATCTAAAGAGAATGTTACTAGAAAAAAATCCAGCAGACGGGACTTGAATGCACTGACCCGCGGCCTGCGGCGGCATGCGGCCCTGACGGCCGTGTCGAATTCTTTCTAGCCTTTTTTAAGCTGCAAAGTAGGCACTGCCTGGACCGCGTGGAATTTTTTCCAGTAATATTCTCTTTAGATTTAAATTGTATGAGGTTTATTCAGGACAATTATGGCGCGATTACACTCGTTCGTTAGCCCGAATACGAGTGCCAACGGAAATCGAGTATACGACTTTTTGTAAAATGAACGGAGTCGTGTAGATTCATTATTCATATTCAATGTAATTTAAATAATAACCGCGAGGTAACACCTCAGACCGAGATTGCACTAGGCACCGCATGTACTTCTAATTTGTATGAAAACAGAGCGTATCAGATATCAAGTATTTATTGAAGTTATACTTCTTTAGGCGCGTTATGAAAAAATGATGAGAGTGAAATTTTTAGATGCGCGCGCATCACTGTAACCCAAAAGTAACACCATGAAGTTGGCCGCGGGCGCGTTA
The DNA here is from genome assembly GCA_902850365.2 of Chilo suppressalis. NCBI lineage: Eukaryota > Metazoa > Arthropoda > Insecta > Lepidoptera > Crambidae > Chilo > Chilo suppressalis. Next base: position 17,261,121 of record OU963915.1, read on the forward strand.
TGAATGTTAGTGTCTAATAATGGTGGATTATTAACCACTTAGTGGTTAATAATCCACCATTATTAGACATCTGTTCGAAAGGTACTTTGAACGATCCACGGAGCTCCATAAGATGATCGCGTTGTCAAAAACAATGTTGGCACGCTCGTCGCCTCTGATCACTGTTTTCATATTTATAATATTTATCCACATGTTTCTAGTTTCTATATAGACACAACGTGTTTTAGTTACTTACAAGTGCTAATTACATATGGACTAATAACTTAAATTCAGTAGTGATTTTAATTGAATATTTTGAATATTTATTTAATTTTTCAAATTAAAACTGAACTTAATTGACTGTGTTAACTATCCTTTTCCAGTCCTTTTATTATTTTATTGTAATTATTAATTATTTGCATGCAATTAAAAAATATTTTTAATGATGCTAAAGAAGTATAACTTCTCACGGGCGTTCATAAGTTACACGCATCCATTTTTTTTATTTATTTATTAAATTAATTGCACATGTACAGTATATATAGGATCTTAAAATTATTTTAGCATGGTACATGACCCTGTCAGGGTGCTGCAAGTACAATAACTATATCACCACAACTACTAAACAGTTTTAGTTTCAAACAAGTTAGTGAGCTTTCCGTGACAGTTTCACTTATCATTCATAAATTCATTTACCGAATAGTATGCTTTCTTGATAAGATGTTGTTTGAGTTTCATTTTAAATGTATTTATGTTGCTTTCTCTTTTAATTTCTATCGGAATTTTATTATATATTAGAATTGAACGGTATAGAGGACTTTTTTTGAACATTTCTAGTTTTGGCACTGGTAATACTAAATCAAATTTATATCGCGGTTTTTTATTGAATGTAAAATATGTTGGTTGTTTTCGAACAAACAATGCTATTTCCATTATATACAGTGGTCACGCCACAAAACAAAACAAATTCCCGGCGCGGATCGGCGATTATATACAAGAAGAAAACACAAAAACTAGAGGGAAACTGTGGGAAAGGGGGTACCTGTTGGTTTGTTGGGCTGGTTCCTTGACGCCTGTTCTTCCTGTCCTGGAGAAATGTTCGCCTGTGGCGCGCCACTATTTCTTTTTTACACTAATGTTCGCGGGATGTTCGCGGGCCCCGGGGCGGATATATGTGTAGGCGAAAAGCGTCTCCGGAGCGCGGTTTTTTTGAAGTTATACTTCTTTAGGCGCGTTATGAAAAAATGATGAGAGCGAAATTTTAAGATGCTTTGTGTTTACCGGACATTAAGAAAATCTACCAACAAAATAGAAATAGAATCTCTATTTAGTGGGTGCTAACGACTGCATTGTGAAGGCCTATCAAAAGTATTTATTAATCTGGAACAACGGAACCAAAGCGCGATTCAGGAGACTACAGCGCCATCTCTTGACCATTGGTGTAGTAGAACCAAAAACCACATCTTTATTTTTTGTAATAAAGTAACAGTTATAAGTATTCATATTTATAATATTTATCCACATGTTTCTAGTTTGTATAATTATTCGGAATACGTGTTTGAGTTTCATACAAGTGCAAATCACATATGTTCTAATAAATTATATTCAGTAGCGATTTTAATTGAATATTTTGATTATTTATTTATTTTTTCAAATTAAAACTGAACTTTATTGACTGTGTCCTTTTCCAGACTTTTTATTAATTTATTGTAATTAATTATTTGCATGCAATTAAAAACTAATTTTAAACGATGCCAAAGAAGGATAACTTCTCACGCGCCTACATAAGTACACGCACCCATTTTTTTCTCAGTCGTGGGAGTTTCTTGGTATCTCCTCTCGGAGATCAGAGCACACAAAAGAGCCGTTGCCTTTTTCTCGTCCGTTCGTTCGAATTGCAGCGATGGCAGCGCCGCGGACGAAGTTGAGTTTAGAGGAAGGGATAAGGTAAATGTGTTTTCGCAAGCTTACGTTAGATGGCGTTAACAACAGTGAAGGAAGGGTTAACAATTTCTCTTCAATGAAATGTGGTTTACAACTTACTAAGTATTCACGGAAGCAAATAAATGGAGCATGGGCCGAATTCACCTACTTCAATTATATCATTATTACAGCTTAATACAATGTCATATTGTATTTTTGATGTGTAACATCTTTCCTCTCGCTTTCCTGCAATTTGTGGGAGTGATTACGTGAAATGGGACGGAAGTGTGTAACAGGAAGTCGCGAAAGCGCGCGCTGTTTGATTTTAGAACACAATGTTCAAATGGCTTATTCCTTTTGTAGTAGGTTTTATTTCTTTTTTTACTAATATAAGGTGAGGTTTCAAATGTTACACATCATACGCGACTACTGTAAGGCTCGCTCGTTTTTTTTAAACATTACAATTAGGGTTGCCATATGCTGGCTTATCAATTCCGGGACATTTGCACCCCCCCCCTACCCCCTCCCCTTTCACCTCCTTAATAGATGATTTATGAGATTAAAACTATTCTATGTCTCAAACTATCACTATAACATTTTTTTTATTACCAAACAGACACATTTACGCATTTATAATTTTAGTATGGCTAATAAGACTTACGTTTTTTTGCTGATAATTTGCGTATTACTATACACTCACCCTATAATGACGCCGAATATCCCCAACTCGGACACCAGATCAGTCAGAGGCGGAGGCACCGCAGCCCCCGGCCTTACAACGTACCCGCTTACCTGACAACAAGAAAGACAAACATTTTATTGGCCTTCACAGCATTAATTTATAAGAACAAAATGGTTATCTAACAGTCAAAACATCGACAATAATAATAAATGAAAAAAAAAGACTAATTTCTAGGTTAGTGTGCCTTGTAAGGCCAATAGGGCGTTGCGTCAGCTACGCTCAGACCCCTCTTTCCCAGTGGCCGCTTTGGGTAAGTGCCTAGGGCCCCGCGATCGATAGGGCACCCCCTCAGATCAAATACAAAGCCCCTAGGTCATAAATTCGGTCACATAGTCACCGAATTTATTGCGGGTAAGATGTTATTGGCAGAAACATCGGTCTACCTTCAGACAAAACAAGGTACATGGTAGCTATTCCGCTAATAACTATAGTTAATGAAGATGGATGAGTTTAAAACAATATATCATCATCGTATAGAAGTGCAGCTACTTTTCGGAATGGTCGCCCATTGGATGGGTGACCAAAAACTTATTATCTTGTGATCCTCCGTAATTCGGAAGACACGTTGGGCGTTGGTCCCGGCTGCATCTGCAGTCGTTAGCGACCACCAATAGTATCCGCGTGGCGGGTCATGGCCCGCGTGGTGGGTCATGGCCCGTACTACCTATGCCATCCCCAGGGAAGGTGAGTGCCTCAGCAACATTAATAGGCTGATGATAATGATTCAATATACCATGCCACTTACCAATGGCGGCAGTATCCTCTCCATGAGTATGTAGGCTGAGCGTTCCCGGGAATGACGCATCTTAAGTAAAGCTTCACGCACATCCGACCCGTACAGATTGTTACCACCCCCTTCGCGCTGGGGCTTCAATACGAACCTAGACAACACAGAATCAAACTCAAAAACTTGTTGAAACATATCGTATGCAAAACTCGTAGATTTCCATTTGTAATCAAAGAATTTTTTTTTGTTAATTATTTATTTATTGCACAAAACAGAGTTACAGCAAGCAAAATGGTAAAAGACACGAAAAACAGTTGATAAAAAATAATGAACTCCACTAGGTGACTTCAGAAGTATCTCTGAAGTCATTTTTCAACTTGACGACTCTGTATATATCAATACAGGGAGAAAAAAGCAGCCCTTGCCGAGTTTCTTGCCGGTTCTTCTCAGTACAAGGTCTCCCGCCGTAGTTTTGCGAACCGATGGCGTAGCTTCTTGACCTTCACAAGTGCTTGTAACAGCCTAGACTAAATAAATGACTTTTCATTTCATTTCGTTAGCATGTGCAAACAGCATGCTTATACAAGTACACAGTAACCATAAAATGGTTCTCTCTCTCTCCCTCCCCCCCCACCTCTCCCTCTCTCTCTTTCTCTCTCCCCCCCTCTCCCTCTCTCTACCCCCCCCTCTCTCTCTCTCTCTCTCCCTCTCTCTCTCCATACATTAAAAATTCAAAATTTTACTAATTACATTAACATAAAATTCATTAATAACAATTTAAATGAGATTAAGACATGCACAATTCATTAATCAAATTAGAAATACAAAATTAAATGAATTATAAATAAAGACATCATTAAATTAAATTAAATAAAAAAAAACATAAATACTGTTAAACAATTCTAATAATGATCATATCAATGGTATTAATTAATTAATATATTTTTCCAACTGTTGAGCGATTGACCGCAGGTGTTAGGTACTCCGTCCAACCCACTCAATAAATCATTATATTCCCGGCACATTCTATAAGTAGGATTATGGGAGGAAACATTATTGTTACAAATGGGTATAGAGAAAAGACACTCACGTCTCACAGAAGAGCGTTAATATCCTATATACATCAACACGAACAAAATCGTGGGCCGTAACCTGTCTAAAAGGTACATTGAACGATCCACGGAGCTCCGTAAGATGATCGCGAAAGTCACCTTTAATGCATACTGTATAAGGTCTTAATTAAAATGCAAATAGTTCTGTTGCGGTTCCTTCACCCATGAACTTATAAGCTTCCAATTTTTCAACAAAGTCGAAGTCACGGTAATAATAATTACTGGTTCTGAATATCACAACTCACCTCTCGGCGTTTTATAGTGCCATTTCGACGGCCCTTTCCCCACTCTCGTCAAAGTCCAGTGAGTACAGTCCCGTATATATGTCCCGCACTCGTTTTGTCGCGGTTCCTCCACCCATGTACTTCTCTAACACTCCCGGTACAGCCAAAGCTTACTGCACCTTCATTGTCTATTTTCTGTCTGATTCTTGAAAGAACATGACATTTTTCGGCTCAGCTGTGGACACCATAGTGTGTAATGTATGTTTCATACTGTCCGTCATTTATTGTCAATCTTTATTTATTTAAGTATAAGAGTTACCATCTGTCTGTATCCAAGATTGTCCGTTTTTTTTTAAATATTTGTTTTTGATGACAGTACTTTCCACTCACAGCACAGAAGTCATCTTTTTATTTTGCCCTCTGTAATCTACCAATGTAAAGTCCTGTTGAAGAAATGATTTCTGTTGATGATTCTGAATGGTTTAACTCACCTTTCGGCGTCTTCTAGTGCCATTTCGACGGCCCTTTCCCCACTCTTGTCAAAGTCCAATGAGTAAAGTCCCGTAAAAATGTCCCGCACTCGTTCTGTAGCGGTCCCTTCACCCATGAACTTAAAGCCTACCAATTTTCCACAAAGTCCAAGTCACGGTAATAATAATTACTGGTTCTGAATATCACAACTCACCTCTCGGCGTCTTCCAGTGCCATTTCAACGGCCCTTTCCCCACTCTCGTCAAAGTCCAGTGAGTACAGTCCCGTAAATATGTCCCGCACTCGTTCCGTAGCGGTTCCTCCGCCCATAAACTTCTCTAACACTCCTGGTACAGCTAACGCTTGCTGCACCTTTTTGGTGCCCGCTAATTGGTAAGCGATTGATGGGCATTTTATAGCGCTGAAACAAACAAAGTATTTAAATGTAAAGAAATCTATACTAATTATAAATCTGTAGAGAGGTCAATTCTGTACATGAAATATATTTTCAAAATAACTATCAGGGGGTGATTAGTGGTCGATACTGATGCCAAAAATGCCTGTCTGTCTGTCTGTCTGTGTGTATGTTCCTTATAGTAACAAAAACTACTCGACGGATGTTAACGAAACTTGGTACAATTATTCTTCATACTCCTGGGCAGGTTATAGTATACTTTTCATCACGCTACAATCAATAGCAGCAGAGTTACAATCAATAGAAGGAAATGTTGGGAAAACGGGAGAAGTTACTCCATTTTTTAAGCTTCCGTCGCGTGTGCAGCCTTCATGGTTAAAGTTACATAGAAATCATGTATGACGGAAATATTCTACATAAAATTGTCTAAAAAATATCCCGCAACAATAACACGTGTAATTATATAAGTCATTATTTATAGCACAAGCCTGAGAACAAAAACTATACTTTACACTACAGCTCTACACCGAAGCGAAGCGAGGGCGGGCCACTAGTTAATAATAATAAAAAACTATAAAGTTTTCCAGGGGGTAAACGGGATTCGAACCCGCAGCCTCCGCTATCCGTGCGGATGCACTGACCAATTATGCTACCGCAACCTTTATCGACCACAATCTTTCGACAGTTTAGATTCTAAAAGATATATGAGGCTATATTTTTCTAACAAAACTTTCTTTAGATTTCAACATCTAGCAGCTAAATGCTTTAAAAAATAAAAATAATAATTCTATAAGTGTCGCCGCACACGGGCCACACGCCACAGCCACAAACGCCGCCTCGAGAAGCTAAAAGCGGCTACTAAAGTGGCTGAAGCGCGCGACAGTGACCGACTAAGGTAAGGGAGAGAGGGGTGGGGAATCGCGCGAGTGACGTGTGGCGGCGTTTTGTATCGGCGCATTAAGTGGCCGGTGCGGGCCACAAGAAGCGAGCAACGACGATTGTAGCGTGTGGCGGCCACCGGCGTACCGTGTGTGGCGGGTCCATAAAAAATGTATGAAAACTACAAGAAATATGCCGGTGGCGGCGTTTTGTGGTTGTGGTCGGAGGCCCGTGGGCGGCGAAAATGTGAACGTAAAATTTTAAATACCTTTTAAAATTTCACGTCGCGTCGTAATACGCGCGTTTAATCAAAGTTTACATTTAAAGCATATTTTAATACAAAAGAACCGTATCCTTAACATCGGCCATGTCACAGTGACGCGCAGTTCTGTTTTGTTAAAGAGGACATTATATTTTTTCTTAGCTACGCTTTTAAATAACTGACATTCATTGCCACGTAACTCATAATTAAACCGAGTTATTACCAAATATTATATTCACAACATTATTTTAATTAGAAATAAACCCGCGTAGTCAACCCACAAGCAATAACATTTAAAAAATTATAACAAAAAAAATATTCATAATTTTACTAAAACCCCACGAAAAAGATAATAGTTTTGTTATCTATTGTCACGTGACCTAAAACGCTTGGGATTGGCGGAGCCTAAAATGACGTCACACGCAAGTAAACTTCCGGTTAAAGTGACATTACATTGTATCGTTTGACGTTTTAATAACAGTCGTTTGACGTCACACACTACATGAAAATGGAGTTTTTGGTTTGGTTATTTTTACTGAAATACACAACGGAATGATGAATATCCACTTTTTACGGACTCCATAAACGTGAGATCGTTTTCTAAAACTTGTCAAATACCCTACTGTTACACAGACTAACTTATATCCAGAGACAAGATCGAGGACACAGACTAACTACTAATTTGAGACCATAGCTAAAATGACATGAATGGAGTGACTGGATCAAGTTTTTCTCAACAAAAACGCAGCCTATGTGTTAATCCAGGGTATCAGCTAACTCCATACCAAATTTTATTCAAATAGTAACAGACATACACACGCACAAACTTTCGCCTTTATAATATTATAATGCGATTCAACTAAGAATAGGACCGACTGGGCGCCATATTTTGACGTAACAGCTGTCAATTCAAACCAAATAGGTAGAGTGAGCAAAAAAAATCTTCTTTCTTTTCTATTAGTTTAGTTTCTATTTAATAAAACTTATTAAGTGAGAAAAAACATCAGCTTTTTAAATAAAATTAATTTACTAAGATTGAGAGAAAAACGGAGGAGCTCGATGGCGCAAGTGGTTAGCGCGTTCGGCTGCGATCGTTGAAATTAAGCAACTTTCGCAGTGGTGAGTCATTGGATGGGTGACCAAAAATTACTATCTCGAGCTCCTTCGTGCTTCGGAAGGCACGTTAAGCCTTTGATCCCAGCTGCATCTGCAGTCGTTAGCACCCACCAATCCGCACTGGGCCCGCGTGGTGGGTCATGGCCCAATCTCCCCCAATTCCATCCATAGGGAAGGCCTGTGCCCCAGCAGTGGGGACATTAATAGGCTGATGATGAGAGAAAAACCAAAAGATTTTTAATAATATTTCTTTATTAAGACTGTGAGAAAAAACATTAATCAGAATCTAGCTCTTCAATTCCGCTCATCTCTGCATTACCGCCGGAGTAGTTATGAATAATCATGCTGGTCACATACGAACATGCATCCTACATGTAAAGGAAAGTATTAAATCGAGTTTCTGAACGCAACATAAAGTAACATTTGGTTGACGATTTAGGTTATCAACCATTCATAGCCAAGAGTCAATTAATGAAAAAAAATATCAACCAATATTTGTTATTGTTTGTTCAAAAATGATTGAATTGTATTCTAGAATTAGCTGAGTGCTAAAAAAGTGTTCCGAGTTTTTTTTGCAAACTGTACTTTTCAAGCGACATTTGACAGATGGAGGTCATTGGCTTTCCTATTCTTATTTGAATCGCATTATAGTGTGATTAGTTGGAACTACGATACTCACGTGGATCTCTCTACTCTGAGCCTGGCGTCCCATTCGCGACAGGAGGGATATTGCGCCGGCTCATAGCCTGATCTATAGTACACCACCGCAACTGGTTTTCCGTCTCTATACAGAAACAAATATTATTATTCATGCCAAAAAACATATACAGTACTTTTTTTTTTAATCTTATATATAAAATTCACGTGTCGCGGTGTTTGTGGTTAAACTCCTCCGAAACGGCTTTCCCGATTCTCATGAAATTTTGTGTGCATATTGGGTAGGTCTGAGAATCGGACAACATCTATTTTTCATCCCCCTGTTAAGGGTGGTCCACCCTTAATTTTTTTGTTTTTTGAGCTATTTTTTTTTTATATTATTATACATATACATCATGCAAAAATATATGCAACCCTTAATTTTCACCCTGCTACCACCAACCCCTTTTTTTATGGCGGTACGAGGTTCGCTGGGACAGCTAGTATCTTATACAGGGCGTCCCACGGCTACCTAGCTCGGAGGGAAAGTATATTAAAAATTGAAGATAGGATATTTTACTGAAAGAAGACATCATTTTATTTTTATTAATAACTAGAACTGCATTCACAGATTTTTTTAAAATCGCCTGCTACAACTGGGAATCAAACTCGTGAAATTTCGAAAAAATAAACACAACATATTTTATAATAACCATCGAAAGGGTTCATCATAAGGTTTATTTTTTGCTAAATAACATAGCATTTTAAATGAATGGAATGTCTTATTGCGTGATAGAAATAATAAAGTGATATACAAACTGTAGTACGTATGCATTTCTTTATGAACTCATCACAGTTACAATGTAATTGGCTGAAATTTATAAAAAGAATATTTCGAAAATGGAACAGATTAATTTTCAAGCGTCCGTTCTTTTGTTTTTTGTGACTTTCATTTTCGTTTATTTGCAATTTTTTGTTAATTTAATTACCATGGCGTATCAAAATAAAATTTATTTAATGGAAGGTTACTTTATGAACCACAAAGACATGTTAGCTTTGCGGTGGTACCACGAAAGATACACTCTTCTCTTCTCGATATGTGTTGTTTTAAAGGTGTTAAGAGTACTTGAAGAAAATTAGGACGTTTTGATATGCGCTTACAGAAACCACAGCAGCGGATGATAAACGCCAACGATGATGAACTCAACATTATAAGTTACTTTGAGGCGTATCCGATTTTATATTAGTTTGTGTTAAATAATTTTAAATAAAATGTTAAATTAAATTACTTTTCTTTCATTTAAAATGCTATGTTATTTAGCAAAAAATATTCCTTGTGATTAACCCTTTCGATGGTTATCTTAAAATATGTCGTATTTTTTTTTGAAATTTCACGAGTTTGATTCCCAGTTGTAGTTATTATTAAAAATAAAACGATGACTTGTTTCACTAAAATATCCTATCTTCAATATTTAATATACTTTCCTTCCGTGTGAGGTAGCCGTGGGACGTCCTGTATATAAAATTCTCGTGTCACAATGTTAGTTACCATACTCCTCCGAAACGGCCTGACCGATTTTAATGAAACTTTATATGCATATTCCGTGGGTCTGAGAACCGGCTGCTATCTATTTTTTATATCCTTAAGTGATAATGGTTGGCCACCTGTAACGTAGTGTTCTGAAACCTACAATACGCCTTCGCGCCAATATTCAGACTATTGGGTATTGTAACGTAGTGTTCTCATATAGGTTAGGAGGAATGTTATCCCAGGAAATTGATGGAATACTACGTTACGTACTACGAAAAAATTTTTTTGAAGATTTTTTTTATAAATAATGACGACCTCCGTGGCCGAGTGGTTTGTACGCCGGGTTTCATGGTGTCGCTGACTCGAGAGGTCCCGGGTTCGAATCCCGGTGGGGGCAGATGTTTGTGTGATGAATACGAGCATTTGTACTCCAGTCATGGATGTTTAAATATGTATTTCTATATAAATATACTTATATATGTACAGTATATGTATTCTATCCGTTACCCTGGCATCCCATAACACAAGCCTTACAGTGCTTACTTTGGGGCTAGGCTAATTGGTGTGAGTGTTGGAAATATTTATTATTTTATTATTTATTATTATAATGTGCTATTAATAGTGGTAGTAGTAATACATAGAACAATATTTTTTTCTCCTACCACCTGCCCCTATCTTTATCGCGGTACGAAGTTCGCTGGGACACTTAATATAAATATATATTTTTAAGCTTCACACGTGCATCGTATAACATTTTTTTTGGAGTTTACTCCTTAAGAATCTATATGCATATATAAGGGGCCCGGTATGAGAAAAATGTGAGGAGTAAAATCTATCGATGAATGACATTAATGACCTCGTTACGTTTAAAATTAATGAAAACAAATAACAGAATATAGAGAAATGCCGGCACTCTGGAATAGTGATTTTCAGTACAGATGGAATTATAATACATATTTACAAAATGATGACTGTGATGATATTTTTGAAATTGTGTGTTTCCAGAAAAACATAATAAAATATATGATGAATATCGCTGATGTTAGATGATAAAATGTGTGACATGGAACCTATGATAGTCGAAACCATGGGACGATTCCTGAGGTATCTCTACTTGTAACCGACTTCTTCGGACTTGATTTTGTTTTGTGTCTGTTCAAAGACAATCGTTTTTAGAGTGTAAACTCCGGTCGTGCGTCGGAGCTGACACACACAATTTTTTTTATTCTACTTACATCATTAGTTGTTTTTTATCATTCAGCTCTGTCTCTTCGTAAATTTCATTCATGGTCTTTCTGATAATCTGTAACAAAAATTAATGATGAGTGAAAACATGAATACTTGGCAACTATTACCTAAGTTTGCAGTTCATATCATCATCATCAGCCTATTAATGTCCCCACTGCTGGGGCACAGGCCTTCCATAAGGAAGGAATAGGGAGACTGGGCCATGACCCACCACGAGAGCCCATTGTGGTTTGGTGGGTGCTAGCGACTGCTCGAGCGAGCGAGCTCGAAATAATAAATTTTTGGTAACCCATCCGATGAGCGACCATTGCGAAAGTTGCTTAACTTTTATGATCGCAGGCGCCAACCACCAGCGCAATCAAGCTCTTCGTTGTTCTAACACCGGCACGCATTTCTACCGCAGATAGGTAAAAGCCATCAGAAGAGGTGGAATCACAGAACACAGAAAGAGATTCAAAGGGTGATCGATCATAGACCGTTTGTACGGGAACCGCTGTCGCCGGCTCGCCGCCAGTACACTTCCACCTAATAGGTAATAGCCAATCAAACGACGCGACATCAAACAATCGAACCAATCAGCGCTCACATCCGAGAGCAACGACGCAACCAGAAACAAGTTTTGGTCAAGTAATGACCATTTGCTCACACATAACTGTGGCGCACCTGCCCCGCCCACAATGCTCTTCTAACCTCTTTCTGTGTTCTGTGGGTGGAATCATCATCATCATCAGCCTATTAATATCCCCACTGCTGGGGCACAGGCCTTCCCTATGGATGGAATAGGGAGATTGGGCCATGACCCACCACGCGGGCCCAGTGCGGATTGGTGGGTGCTAACGAGGAACTCGAGATAGTAAATTTTGGTCCCCATCCAATGACCGACCACTGCGAAAGTTGCTTAAGCTCATGTGCCTATAGAATGAGTTAATAAAACTAACCTGTATCTCCGGCCTGGTCTCTGATATGTGAAACTCGTGGAACCTCTGGCCACAAATGTGTCAGGAGACCTCTACCACAAACAGCACCACGGCTATGGGGACAACGAGCAGATCGAACGTTTAACTGATGCTCGAGTAGAGGCCTGACGGTTCTCAGGCATCTGGCATCATCATCATCAATCTATCACGTCCCTATAGAATGATTAAATAAACTAACCTGTATCTACGGCCTGGTCTCTGATATGTGGAACTCGTGGAACCTCTGGTCGCAGATGTTGTAGGACTCCTCCTCAACCACAAACAGCACCACGGCTATAGGAACCACGTACAGATCGAACGTCTAACTGATGCTCGAGTAGAGGCCTGACGGTCTCAGGCATCTGGCATCATCATCAGCCTGTCAATGTCGCTATAGAATGAGTAAATAAAAACAAACCTGTATCTCCGGCCTGGTCTCTGATATGTGGAACTCGTGGAACCTCTGGTCGCAGATGTTGTAGGACACCTCCTCAACCACAAACAGCACCACGGCTGTGGGAACCCCGAACAGATCGAACGCCTCCGTGATGCCCGAGCAGAGGCCCGACAGCGCGCGGTTCTCAGGCATCTGGCATCATCATCATCAGTACGTTAGTTTAAGTGAAACTAGTAGAGAGGCAGTGTAACTTATAGCTTTGTTGCTTGAGCTGGGTTTCTGATTGGGCTGGGTATCTATTTCAGCTGGGTTTGAAGTGTAACATTATTTAATTTTGCGATAACCAGTCCGCTATAAAACTGTTGGAAAATCAGAAGTTTGCGTTATCTGTTTAAATCTATTTCTGTATTGCTACAACAGCAGAAGCAGATGCAGACGGGACCGACATCTTAAAGCGCCTTCTAAGCTCGTAGCAGTGAGAGACAATAAGTTTTTGGTCATCCGATAACCAAGCGTTGCGAAAATTAAATTCTACGATCGCAGACTGGACGCGCTAACCACCTGCATGGTGCAGGCAAGCTCCTCAAAAAAGGACATATGCCATAAGTAGTGTTTTCAGGTCCGATTTGTTTTAAATTGGTACATGAGGTCAAACAAAACGGGATTTAGGGTTGCAGATCGGAACAGTAAACAAAAAAGGGATTTAAAGTACTACATCTGCAAGTATAGTATTATATTAATTACATACATTAATTTTTTTGATTAATTTGGCGTCCCGATCAGATACAAATCGGGACGCTTCCGCAGACCCCTGCAAATCGGGACACCTGGCAACACTCGCCATAAGATTGATTGATCAAATAGCTTGATGAAAAAGGATTGATCAAGCTAAACTGACCTAAGTGTGTAGATAACACACGATCAATTTTGGAAGAACATGCCACTTGACGGAAGGATTTTGGCTTGATCAAGCGGCATGATGGTGAGTGGCCAAAATTACCGTCGAGCTCTCCAGGGTTTGTGTTTTGCGACACCAGGGTGAGGTGACGGATACAAATACATGATAAATATACTTCGAGAACACACCTATCGGACCACTTAGTGCTATAACTTTCAACGGTCTGTAACAAGAATATACAGGGTGTAAAAAAACTTATAACGAAGTCGAAGGCCACGTATTTTCCACATTATGACGATCATTTTTTTCTTCAGGACCATACCTGGGAAATTTATGGTTATGGAGATATTGAAGGTCAAAGCCAAAATATTTTTTTCAAGATTAACACACACGCACACTCATACACACGGGCACATTCTTTGCGTAGCGCCACAGTAGAGCGCCGCGCTATACATTGCATACTGGGAAAAAAGTGTATTTTTTAAAATTTAAAAACACAATTTTTTCCCACCTATAATATTTTATAATATGACTTCTTTGGGTGTACAGAATTTGTAGTTTAAGTCTTTGACATAGGTTTTTTTACACCCTGTAGGTTGCAATAATAACATTTTTTTTAAACACGAAAAAGTTGGGGAGTTGATCAGCTTCAAACCTGCCTTAAAAACTTTTTGATCAATGTAACATTTACTTTTAGCTACGCGACTGTCAAATCTTAAAATGGTAGTTAGGTTGGCCGATAGATGTGTCCGGAAGTAAAGATAAGTACCTAACTATATTTTTGTAGAAATATGGCTTGGTTTCAAGTGCTCGTTTTCATCATACAAACATTTGCTACCATCAGGATTCGAACCCTGGATCTGTGAGTAGATAACCTGGAAAACTGGTGTAGATACCACTCTACCAAGGAGATTGTTAATATAAAGCTTCAGTGAACAAATCATGAAATTAATAGTGAAAATCTCATCAAAATCAATTGCTTGTTTTATAAAACTGTCATCATCATCATCAACCTATTTAATGCCCCCACTTCTGGGGCACAGGCCTTCCCTATGGATGGATTAGGGAGATTGGGCCATTACCCACCACGCGGGCCCAGTGCGGGTTGGTGGGTGCTAACGGCTGCAGATGAAGCCGGGACCAACGGCTTAACATGCCTTCCGAAGAATCCACTGCGAAAGTTGCTCAACTTCAACGACCGCAGCCGATATACGTACCTATAATTTCGGAAATACGATAGGAATATACACTTACATTCTTTATCAGATCGGAATGCCCAAGTTGACGGAGTATGTAGCTGTTAAAAAGAAGAGAAAATTAATAAACAACTCGATATTTTTTTCTGATAATTTAATGACCACTTAATATCCCATCTTTTAGAATTTTTAATTACTCAGGGAGTCTTTGAAAGCTATTTATTTATTAAAGGATTTTTATAGTATTCAAAAACTGCTTTCGTCGCATTTTGTCATTCATTAAGTATTTACCAAGCTTATTATATTTTTATTTTGAAAGCATTTAACTGCTTGATGTTTCAATTAAAATTTTGGATTTTGTGGAATTTCTTCTGGTAAAATTTTCTTTTGAACGTCGAGCTCACAAGATTAAAATTTAATAAACTACAATTGCTGTTTCTTCTTTCAAATGTTTAATACTTTTAAATAATTTTATTTTTACTTATTTCCTTCGACATTATGGGTAACCTACAATGCGAAGTGATAAAAGATATGGCGCTGCTTTGCAGCCTAAGAAATACTAGAAGAAATTCGCCACGGCCATTAAGGTCGCGGTAGCATAATTGGTCAACGCATCCGCCCGGATAGCGGAGGGTGCAGGTTCGAGTCCCGTCTGCTGTCTGGACCGCGTGGAATGTTTTCTAGTATTTTTTTCTTTATTAAGTAAGTCGATACATACTCATCATATCCATCATATTATGAAGAGTCAGTCATAAAGTCGTTCGAGTCGCCGAAAAAATTGATTATAACTATCATCTTTAATAGTAATTCAGTTTTATTTATCAGAAGATCTAACAAATGTGGTCCGTCGAGCCGGATCACAAAACAGCGCCAAAGTTACAGCTAGATGCACTCCTCGCAAAGAATTGTGAAAAAATGAGACGTGCATCGATTTCGAATACATTTTAGTGACACTCAATTTTGGAATCTGGTTTGGTCCTACACACTGCGAGTGGTTTATTGGAGGATACTAAGTTTAACCGCAGAATGCACCTCGCACTGTCCAACAACGATATTAAATACCCTAATAATGATTATAGATACACTAACACGAACAAAATCGTGGCCGAAACCTGTCCAAAAGGTACATTGGACGATCCACGGTGCTCTGTAAGATGATCGCGTAGTCAAAAACAATATAAGGCTTTTTTTGAACATTGAACGTTGTATTTGTACTGTATAAGGTCTTAATTTAAACGCAAGCTTCAGAGTTGTGAAAGTTCGAAATGCAGGCTCATAAAATTTTATGACTTATTGTTATATGCAGAAGAATATAGACCTTATTTCTTTGACTCTACACGCAATTCTGAAAGCGCTGTTACCAATACAGCCGGTACGGACCGCGAGGAAAAGCGACCTCTATTTTACCGACTATGCATTTGAATATCACAAATATTTTCGATTAAATTAGTTTATAGTAAGTATTAGAACAAAATTTACTTTAAATGCGTTAAATGAACAATCATTGAATAGGTAATAAACCTGACGAAAAAACGACACAATGTACTATTAGTATTGTTTTCGCATTTTTTCACGGAGCTCTGCGGCATCTTGACTTTTCAATTCAACGGTCCGCGCGTGACTGTGAACCAAGAAGTGCTTGAGTGGTGTTCAAGCACTTCTTGATTGGGACACATTTTGAGCGCACGTAGTGTATCTAAAGTATTTAATATCGTTGCTGTCCAATGTTATTTTATTTCAGGATCTTAAAGGTCGTAAAAGACATATTGCTTTTGAAAAGGGATCGTTCGTCACCCTATCAACTCGAGAATTTCATTTTTTTTGGTAGAGCTTATGTCATAGCTGAGGCGAACCGTTGTCTAAATAAGAAGTTCAAAAATATTCGCATATTTCCTTTATAATACGGTTTAATAAGCACTTTGTAAAGTATGCCAGGTGTCAGGAGGATATAGCTCGCTTTAAAAATAAACAAATGCGTATGCGAATATATTTTTGATTTTGTGTTTCAATTACGATAAACGTGACAAAACCCAGAACTTCTCAGACACTATAGATACACGATTATTAGTTTAACTTCTCAGAATAAAAGCCTGCTCTCCTGTTTTAATCTTCTGGTAGGTAGACCAGTAAAAGATTATGTTATTAATGAATAATAAAAACATAAATGTTAAATGAAATTCTTCGAATATGCGACAATATACTCACTCGCCGTAATGTAGGTGTCCTATTAAAAATAAATCTTAAGGTAAAAATTTATGATAATAAAATATGTGGGAAAATGCAAAAATCAAAATGATAGTGAGCGAAAGATTCATACAAAAAATCATACAGAAACAGATGTAAAATCAAACCACAACAAGCAAACAACATTAAAATTTAAGAAGCATGCTACGCTACGCATTATGATCACAGAGGCCCATTTTCTAAATTTCGAAATATATAATTTACTCAAAAGCAACAGTACACATGACACGACACAATAATACACAACTACAAAAAATATCACTAAAACCCACTTTTTTAGAAATGAAAAAATATAATGGAAATTCATCTAAAAAGTCGTATTTTTTTGAATCAAGCTTTATAATATATTGTATATCAGATTTAATGTTCATTAACTTAATAAAATACCAAAAATTAAATATAAGTAATTATTAGGCATATAAATTAATTTCGGTCAATTATGATTTTATTTATGTAGACACAACAAGTTATAGAACAGGCATTAAAAAAATAAGTTTAATTTTTTTACATTTATTTTCAGTAATAAAATATATATTTTAAATTGTTTTATAAGACAAAAATGTCTTAACTTAGCATTACCTGCTCATTCGTACAGTCTGTTCGCGCATCTTTGTTTATTCGCTTCGTAATTGAATATAAGTTTTTCCAATACATAATCCTTCCGTCTAAGGCAGTTGTCACACTATTGGCTACTTTCTCGCTCAAGAAACGTACAATAGATACATTTCGCGTAAACAAAAGGGATGCATATATCAACAGTTGATCGCCGGCAGTGTGAACAGCGAAAATGGTCAACTTAGAAAGATTAATCAATATGGTTACATTTGACATATATTGGCTTGTTTTGACATTTAGGGGGACGCGGGTGCACATTGACCTTTAATTTAACAATGTTGGTTCAAGTGGCTCTTAGCCTCCGTTGTCACAATGAGTAATGGTCTCTTTTGGTCAATGAGACATATTGGTTCGATCGTTGAATCACAATAACGCTTTTAGCTGTAACTACAAGCGCTATCTGATAACTAACATGTATTAGAATATTTTTCTTTGGTTTTGTATATAAACTTGAAACATCTTGGTATCTAAAGTTAATTACAAATAATTTTGATGGCGTATTATACACTATTTTAGATTTATTTATTATATTACTAATCATATGCACATTTAAGTTCACTAGCTAAATGGAACTCAATTGAAGGTTATCTGCTTAAATAAGTAGGTTTTTGCTCTTAAAGAATAACAAGTTTCTTTTATAGAAGACCGAAGAATAGTACGAATGTGGATTCTGTACAAATTACTATTTTAACTGACGATGTTTCTATATATCTTCTATAACGTTTTTGAGAAGCAATTTACAATAACTTTGTTAAGCGATTGCATATAACCGGTTATTTTAAGAATATTTGTGTTCACAGAATAATTATATACAAACAAAGATTGTTTAACGTACGATATTCACACATGCCGGTAAAAAACCTCTGTTCATGAGTGATTGAAGCGCAAAACAATGTTTGAAAGATGTGTACCCTAAGCCAGACCTAGCAATGATTGGACAGAGAGAGAGACAACATTATCTGACTTTTAATGAGCAGCACATTCCCGATAATTTCAATACTGCTTGACCGACAATGCAGGCGTGGTCAGGTAACATCTCTCAAGTGATCGCAAAACTAGAAGCATTTCAATGCGTTCGATAAATACATGCTTTTTATCTATTGTACAAAAATAAAAGAAAAAGTCTCTTACTCGAGCCTAAATATGTACTTATATAATCTAATATGATCATATTTTCTACGTGTGGGGAAGCTCAAGCGTGCAAAAAACAACAATAAAACAAAATAAACAAACAAGCACATACGCATAGTGTTCAAACAAGAAAAGATAAATGTAAAGCGTGCATTGGAAAGGAAAAGACAGCAGCCACATGAGAGATGTCGACTGATTTCATTGTCGCTTCAGCGATACGGGTACAGAACCTGGACAAATTGTCAAAAAGGATTTTCAATGTTCTAAAATGTACAGAATCGCTTTGTTTTAACTTTAATGTGTCCAGGTAGCTTTCCCGCGCACTCAGCGACGTCATGTCGGTACCGAGACATGGCGGGCAGATACGACGTGATGGCGCCAAAACTGGAGGCGATCGTGTTAAATTCCACTTGCTTTATTCCGTTCCGCTCAGCATTCTGCATCAGGTAGTCGGAGCGGAAGAGGCCGAGGCTGAGTGACTGGAAAACGTTAGAACGTTGAACGTCTGTCCATTCATTGTTGTTTTAAATGGAAATTATTTTGATTTAATTACTTATGGATTTAATAGACATTTCATGATGATTAATGTTGTTCTATAGCAAATGATTCTAATTTAATCATCGTTCATATCATTCGGGTGTTAAAACACATTTTTAATTAGACGCTTTATCTTAATTACGTAGTTGATACACTCGAAAAATATGATGAATTTGTGTGTGTCGTTAGATATTACTTGATTAGACATTATATGAGACGCGTCCTTGTGAAAATCATAAAATCATATTTACTAACAATATTTTTTTATAATAGTTTTGTTTCTAAAGATAGAAGAGTTGCGATAACAAATAAATATTTCAATAGACTGTTCATAAGCCTTCATAATATATGTAGGCATCCACAAGTATTGAGAGCGCACAATGAAAATGTGTTTGTAGATATTAATTCACCTACAAGAGATATTTCAAATGCTCACATCCGATTTATTTAAGAATTTAGTGTTTTTTTCAAATTATCAATTCAGTGTTGTCTTAAGATGAAATGGCAATTCAGTTTGAAGCCCGACTGGTCGTCAATGAGTAGTGATGTTTTAACAAATGATGGAGCGACGATTATTTATTAGTCGACAACACAATGAACGTTGTATCATTACGTGTCTATATTATTGACGGACGGTAAAAATGACGGTTATTCATGCACGAACAATAGTTGTTTACGTAAACCTTAATCGAGATAAGTTAAACGACAGGACATACGATTGTTTAACACGGTTTCATTGTTATTTTTTATGGGTTTGTTATAAATTTAATATTTACACCATTGATGAAAAATTAAATAGATAAATCGAATCGAAGTTGTTATTGTAGGTATACATATTTATTTATTAACCATTCACAGTTCTATTTAATTTTACCTCTATGGTATCAATACTAGAACATGCTTAGATGTTTAGTCTATCTACGTAAAATTATTAATACATCTATTTATTATTAATTATATACTTATGCTGGGCCCCGTGATACAATACCGCCCACGGGTACTCGTTTTGTATTCCCAAATTCATAACGAATTATTTAAAAGGTGACAGAAGTATATTTTACTTAGAGAAGAATCAGCATACCTGACGAAGGCCCATATTACAGAATGAAAACTAAGTGTTGATCTTTACTTGAGTACAGTTAGAAAGGGATATTGCTATGTGCTATATAAATAAATAAATATGTCCAACACTCACACCAATTAGCCTAGCCCCAAAGTAAGCACTGTAAGGCTTGTGTTATGGGATGCTAGGGTAACGGATAGAATACATATACTGTACATATATAAGTATATTTTTATAGAAATACATATTAAACATCCATGACTGGAGTACAAATGCTCGTATTCATCACACAAACATTTGCCCCCACCGGGATTCGAACCCGGGACCTCTCGAGTCGGCGACACCATGAAACCCGGCGTATAAACCACTCGACCACGGAGGTCGTCAAATTGCGACATCCCTTTCTAACTATGCTCAAGACTAGATCAATCACTGAGAATCTTTCTATAATACGGGCCATAAACAGTTGTTGATAATATCGAATATCTTTTACAAAAATTGTTGCAGTTACCTGTGAAAGTTTCTTAATATTGAGAAACATGTTCATTGATAAAGAAAATCTCGCCAAACACTGTCTCTAAATAGACCGAAACCGTGTCGTAAAAAAATAACGCTTAAAACTATAATTGTTTGAACTCGATTGCCGATTATAGGGCGAAAACCTTTAGTACTGTCAAGGTTGTACCCACGTTGAATATCAGTCAAAACTGCCAACTTATTTTGATTTTACAGCCATATACTGCGTCATATACGGGAGCTAATAATGTGTCCATCAATATGTGTTTCCAATACCTCATTTAAATTAATATGACGTAAGAAGCATTTAATATTATCAATATCGACTGAACAAGCATCGACTACGACTTTGAGATGATTTCGAATCCTTTTTTGCATTCTGTACCCTTAGTATGAGTTTGAGCTCATGAATCATAGTTTTCGTAATTGTAAATTATGTTTCCATGTCCATTTTGGTGAAAAGCAACCAAATAAACATAAAATTTAAGAAGACACAAATAATTTAATGATAGAAATTAAACACTGTTTATTTGTATTAAAACGAAAACAATAAAATCAGTACCCTTAGTACGAGTGCGAGCTTACGAAAACCATTATAGATTTCGTAATTGTAAAATTCGTACTAAGGGTACTGTACTATTTCTAGCACCAATATCGAATTCGATTTCGTTACGCGTCAAATGTCAAATTCCATACAAAACTTCGTGGAATGGGCGGTAAAATCTAATATGTGTAGATGAATCTTCGACAGTTATCACTACGGGTCGGCTTTGTTGTTCGAGAAACTGCCGACCCGATTAAATGTGAAGCTACCTTTACACACATCGATATTGAACTCCACTATTCGAATTTGATATTGATGCGTGCTAATAGTACAGTACCCTTAGTACGAGTTTTACAATTACGAAAACTATGATAGTTTTCGTAAGCTCGCACTCGTACTAAGAGTACTGATTTTATTGTTTTCGTTTTAATACAAATAAACAGTGTTTAAATTCTATCATTAAATTATTTGTGTCTTCTTAAATTTTATGTTTATTTGGTTGCTTTTCATCAAAATGGACATAGAAACATAATTTACAATTACGAAAACTATGATAGTTTTCGTGAGCTCAAACTCGTACTAAGGGTACAGAATGCAAAAAAGGATTCGAAATCATCTCAAAGTCTTACTCGATGCTTGTTCAGTCGATATTGATAATATTAAATGCTTCTTACGTAATATTAATTTAAATGAGGTTGACTGCACAGGTATATTGTTTTATATATTACTAGCATACTCAGTGAACTTCGTGCCACCCAAAAGTAATAATTTGCTATACAATAATATTGCGACTATAAATTGAGATGTAAGCTATCCTATCTTTCAAATTGGATAAAACTTTCAAATTAAGTAGTTTAGGAGTTCACCCCGGACAAACAACGCGACGCGTAATTTATATATATTAAGATATAAAACAATGGTAGTTTTCCAATTACAGAGCATAATGCGACTCAGTGGCGCACAATGCCGAATTATGCTGATGCGTAATTGGAACGTGAATTAGTTTTCAAATGCACCAGCAGAGTGCGCTAAGTTCAGTGTTGTAAAAAGAATATTCATAGAGTTAGCAATAACCTCATTAATGTGTAAATAAAGTGGTATACATAATAATTGGTTGAAAATTATTTTATTTCAAGTAATTTGGATTTTATTAACATTTTTTTGTTATCAGTATTTTTTTTAAATGAGTTCTAAAAGAGTTATATACTTTTTAATTGAATCATCTTACCCAGATGATAGTGATGATGAAGATTTATAGAGTACTCCCAGTTTAAAACCTGAGTTGGTATCGATTGCACGCATCACACGAAAACATTACTTTTGAGAGTGCTCGATTGTGCGAAGCGTTGCTGTAGTTGAAACATTCAACGTTAAGCATTATGCCGCACAATGCGCTCTAGTGCTGTAATTGGAAAACTACCAATGGTGTCTACTCCGGCGTAATTCTCTAAACCTAAACTTAAATTGAACGATAGTGGGACCAATTCTGGCGTTACATTCTCTAAACCTAAACTTAAAATTAGAGTGCTAATTTTAGTTTAGGGTTAGAGAATTGGTATTCTGAAATTGCTTCTTCTTTCTTTTTTTAATGGCTCAATGGGGATATACCCACAATTCTGCCAATTTCACGTAGATAGCCACTACACGACAAGGGATTCTTAATAAAATTAATTTTAAATTAGAGAAGTTGAAAATACTATTTTAAAAATTCTGTCACTTCCTATGTTGATTTAACGACCCTGTAACAAAACACAACACATTTTATGGCATGCACGACAAAACACAAAACATCACAATACACAGAATTAACATTTTAGTGGAGGTTGAAAGCGTGTCTAATTATAGTTTTAATTTGTTACATTGTATAAATTTAATAATTATTTTTAGTAAGGGTGAGTTAACCAATTTTAGGACGTTTTTAACATTTAAAGGTCGAGGTACATCATGTGGAAGGGCATCATATAAGGAATATCGAAGTTTGGGACAGTCGAATAACAAGTGTTCCGCTGTTCCTTCGTCTATACCACATTCACAGAGAGAGTTATCTCTAACCTTAATTTTCTTCAGATGTACCGGAGTACATGAGTGGCCTAGGCGAAGACGACATAGGACTGACACAATCTGCTTGGGAACATTTTTTTGTTTGAAATACCATGGCTTAGCTGGGATAGTTGGTTGGATGTCGAAATAGTGTCTACCAGTACTGTTTCTAGTATTTTCCCAATTTCTTTCCCATGACTGTAGCAGATGGGATCGAGTAACAGGAAGAAGATCGTGATATGCGAGTTGTGAATATTCAGGAGAACCTGTGGATATTGCATTTCGGGCACATGAATCTGCTGACTCATTACCCTGTATTCCACTATGACCTGGGATCCAACCCACTATCAGTTCTATACCTTTTAACTTGCATCTAAATAGGGCTTCTCTAATCTTAAGAATTATTGGATAGCGAGATTTGGTCCGGAACGGGTTGGCGGATATTGCCTGGAGGCAGCTTAGTGCGTCGGACAGAATAATGGTTTTATTGAGATTGTGTGATTCACAATATAGAATCGCCTCTAAAATTGCGATGGCTTCGCCTGTAAAAACAGATGAGGGTGGAGGAATTTTGAATCCTAAAATGACTCTAAACCTAGGTATCCATACGGCAGCCCCTACACTACCAGTGTCTGTGGTTTTTGACGCGTCTGTATATACCTGAAGCCAATAGGGCCAGTTTTTGGCAATAGTCTCGTTAAAGACTTGGTTTGCGCTAAGAGAGTGTTTTTCTATACCTACATTGAGAACGACTGGTGGGTTGAATACTAAAGATTCGAAACTGTTTAAAAACAAGGGATTACCTGGGTATTTTTCGATATCTATGGAAGGACGGCAGAATTTCGAATAACTGGATATTATACACGGTAATTTGTGTCTAGAATTTGGGTTAGTATTTAATGCTTGAGACAACTTATGTAGTATGCCTAGAAGTGGGTGCGAATTATTTTGTAAAATTTTGAGGAAAAATCTATCACTGAGATACTGTCTACGGAGAAAAAGTGGAGGGTCCGCACCTTCTATTTGGAGGGCATTAATAGGGGAAGACTTCATTGCGCCTACAATAATGCGTAAACATTTCGACTGGATTTTGTCCATTTTATCCAGTGCCGCTTTATTGCAGGGATCAAGAAGGAAGGAACCGTAATCGAAATGACTGCGGATAATGGCGTTATAAATCAGCTTTTGAGTTTCTGGGTGTGCACCCCACCAAACGCCAGAAAGCGCTCGCAGGACATTGACACTCTTTTCTGCTTTATTAGCGACATTATTGAAATGAGGGACACCTGTTAATCTGGAGTCCAATATCATTCCTAAGAACTTAACCGAGTCTTTAACCTCAATATGAGAGTCTTGGAATTCAATGATCGGAACTGATACATTTCGCTTCCTGGTGAAGACAACCGCGCTACATTTTGGGGTGGAGATGGATAGCCCGTGATGCTCCAGCCATTCGCCGAGATAAAATAATGCAGAATTCAGTCGTGATGTAGCTTCCGAAATAGATTTTACTCGAACGTAAAGAGCTAAATCGTCTGCGTACTGTAGGGTTTGGCAAAAAGAGTTTGTGGAAAGTTCCATGTCATATGTGTATATGCTATACAGGATCGGACTAAGGGGCGAACCTTGTGGTAGCCCTTTCCACACTGTCCTAACTAATGAAAGGTTTTGTGACTTTATCAGGATGGATCTAGACGAGATTGAATTACATATGAAAAGAACCAATTTCTCGGGAATGCTCAGCTGTTGCATTTTCTGCCTGAGCACTGGAATTAGGACATTATCATATGCGGACGCTACGTCTAAGAACACCCCTACAAGGTATTCTTTATTTTCATATGCTAATCGGATGTCTGATGTAAGTACGGCAAGACTGTCTAGTGTACTATATCCTTTCCTAAACCCGAATTGAGATTTAGCTAGTATATTACGGTTTTCTACAATCCACTCAAGGCGATTTTTTATCATATGTTCTACAACTTTTAGTAGAACAGACGAGAGTGCAATGGGGCGGTAAGAGGAGTGATCGGAAGGGCTTTTGCCTGGCTTTAATAGTGGTATAATAATCTGTTTGGACCATTGTTCAGGGATTATACCATTGTCATAGAAAGTGTTTATTAGTTTGAGATAGTAATATTTTATTTTGTCTGTGGCTCTTATCAAAAACGAGTATGGAATCCCATCAAGGCCTGGGGATGTATCCTTCAAACCAGAAAGGGCTTTTTCGAGTTCATCAAAAGAGAAGGATCCACCAAGTGAGTCTGTAGGAGATAGAATAATGCTGGTCCTAACTGGGAGGTAATCCCAATTTGGAACAGTGGGAGGAGCCAATCTGTCGGCAAACAGATCAATCCAGTTGGAAGGGTCGTTAGCGGTCAAATTGGCGCGATTGCCGGCTTTGCGGAACCTTTTTAATTGATTCCAAACTATTGTTGAAGAGGTACAAGGAGTTAAAGTTTCACAAAATTTGGTCCAACCGGATTTTTTCTTTTGTTTAAGAACCTTTTTGGTTTGAGCCGCAACTCGCTGGTATGCCACAAAGTTGTCCATTGTCATGGAACCATTATATGTTTTTTCCGCTTCTTTTCGTCTTCTAACCGCTTCTGAGCATTCAAAGTCCCACCATGCTGGTACGACTCTTTTTCTTTTGTTTTGTTTTTTGGGGATATTACTATGAGCCGCATCCATCAACGAATCGACCAGCACTTCATATGCCTTGAGGCAGTTTTCTGTCGAAATTGCGGGTAGTGTGTCCGCTTTGTTATCAAGTGACCTAGAATAGGCATTCCAATCTGCTTTATGTAGTCTGAATTGAAGCAAGGGGGTAGGGCGACTGGCAGGGGGGAAATTGTCCAAGATGGAGATGAAAATCGGAAAGTGATCGCTGCCATGTGTGCTTTTTAATACATTCCAGGAAAGGTTGGATGCCAAAGAAGGGGTGCAAACTGTAATGTCTACAGCAGATGGATGCTGGTCTGGGCGAGTCCTTCTGGTGGGACTCCCATCGTTAATTATACAAAGGTCTCTTTCATCTAGTAGGCTCAGAAGTTGGGAACCAAGTGAATCATTTGCATGAGCACCCCATGAGACACGGTGTGCATTAAAGTCTCCCATAAGAACTACAGGAGGCGGGAGTGAAAGGATAATGGAATTTAATTCTTGAATGACAATATTGTGTGAAGATTGAGGTCTTATATATATTGAAAGATAAGATGTGTTTAAAATATTTACAGCCACTGCATTTATACAATCGCTGTGAGTTGGAAGATCAATTTTACTAAAGGGGAGGGAGTAACTGACTAGCAGTGCACTCCCACCATAGCCGTCACTCCTGTCTTCCCGGAGACATGAGTACCCAGATAAGCCATAAGCAGCTCCGGGCACCAGCCATGTCTCCGACAAAGCAAGAATGGATGGAGAGAATTTATTAATGAGGTAATATAGTTCAGACGTTTTATTAGAGATACTACTACAGTTCCATTGAATTATCTTCGCCATTTTTATTATTGGAAATAAGATTGTTGAGTTGGTTGATTCTTTGTGCGACGTTGGACGGTACAGGAATATCATCAAATCTATTTAACAGGCTAAACACGAAGGATAAGAGGACTTCTAACAAGTTGTCATTAGGGGTGGTCTCCATGGGGATTGGTGAATTGTCACTGCTGAGTGCACAGCCGTTTGGAAGTGAAGATGGGCAATTTTGGGTGATGGCCTGGTGAGCCCTTCTATCATATCCTGGATTTAATGGAGCCCTAGGTTTAGGGGACTGAATTAAAGTTTTTTTATGGGAGGTTGTGGTTGTCATGGACTTGCCCGAGGGTGTTAGAGAATGAGAGGCATACATGGACTGGGGAAGGCTCGGAGATTGAGAAACATCCGCATAGGATCTTCTGACAGAGGGGAATCTTCCTGATGCTTCCTGGTATGATATATTATCCTGTGACATTAATATTTTAATTGATCTTTGGCGGGACTGCTCAGGGCAATTTTTGTTACATGCAAAGTGATAGCCTGAGCAAAACAGGCAGGTAGCTTTAGCCTCCTCTACATTGCAGGATGCTCCAGAGTGAGATTGAGCACAGCGGAAGCAGCGTGGCTTAGAACGGCATTGAGTTTTAATATGTCCAAACCTACAACAGTTTAGACATTGTATAGTTGGAAGTTGGTAAGTCTCTACAGGCAGTGATGTATGATATACAAACACTCTATTAGGAAGGACCTGGCCTTGGAAAGTGATAACCACTGTTTGGGTTGGAACCCAGGTTACTTGACCTTCTGAGATTGTCTTTCTATTTAAGCGTCTTGCCTTTAGCACTATGCCACAGCTTATAGGTGCAACTAAAGATTCCACTAACTCATTCATTGATAAGTCAGATGGAACCCCTTTAACAATTCCCATGCGTGTAATATTGTAATTGGGGATAACTGCTGTATATTTGTGAATGTGTAGAAAAGGGTTTTTTAAGAAATGGTTTGCATCTATGTTAGTTTTAAACTCCACTGAGATTCTGTTACGGCCTACTTTTTTAATGCCATCATTTATTATATTTTTAACTTTGTTTTTTACTAGAAGTTGGCCAAATTTTAGAGGATGAATTGATATACCAGTTGTAGAATCCGTCTCAATTTTCGAAACATGTACAAGAAAAGGTCCTTTATCACTATCTAGATACTGCTTATTTGTGTGATTTAAAGATGGATGGATATATAATCCGGGAGAGGGCGGCGGCGTGTCCGACTGACTCACATCAGTAATAGCTCTTTTACAAGGTGCATTCATCACTTCTTCAGGTTCCGTATCGTTACGTCGTTTAAGACTAGACTGAGTGAATACCGGCGGGGAAAGTTCCATTGATGGAAGCGGTGTGGGAGGCCGGTCCGGAGGGTCCGGGGGTTCAGGAGGGGTCCTATCCATTGATTGCTATGTAATCAATGGATAGGACAGGAAAACATAAGTTTAACGGGACTTACCAAACACCTGTTGTTAGTATATATAGTAAACACTTGTTAGTTTCGTAATTCCACGTAGAAAGGAAACTAAATTCACTAATAAGAATAGATATCCCTTTAACACGTGTAATAACCAATACTAGCGAGGGCAGAATCTCTGAAATTGCTAACTAACTAAATTAAGAGAACGGTTGACAGCTGTAAACGAGCATCTAAATTGAATTCACAGATTATGTAAAAGCATTGAACCGGTAATTATCGGTTTACTCAAATTAGCAATAATTACTTATTATTCAGTGATTTTGACTTATTTTTTTATTTTATTTAAGTAAATCTTTGTTGTTCTTCATCATCTTTAAAATATGAAAACTTAACATAACTTTGTTATTTTACTGTATGAGAAATTATGAATCAATAATATTAAAGAGTGAATACTTGCCTACTCTGTGGTACTTAGGGTTTCTAGATTGGGAGTGTTTATCCTTATTTTGGGGAAAAATAAGAACTTGGAGAAATGTAATCTGCGGGGAGAACTTAAGGAATCATATTTTTTCTTTGAAAAAGCCAAGAATTTATTTGGGCTAAACGATGTGACGAAAAAAAATTACAAAGAAGTGCATCCACAAACTATATAGTGATGCTAGCGCATAGTGCATCGAACGAGTAATTAGGTAGGTACCATTGCGCCGTGATGCAGTCTAATCATTCAGATGAAGTAAATAGGGTAAGTGTACTCGTCCGAGCAAAAACGTTTATTGTTTTGTCTGATGTATCACTACGATTGCCCGGCGGCACCGCGCCGGCGGTGTATTCATGCAACGGGCCGTGGCCGAGCCGAGGCGGGACCAAGTTTTTTCCGAGCGTTGTTTCATTTGTTGCTCGGTTGTCAGTCGGTTACTGCATGACAACCGAGCATATAGCGTATAAATAGCGTGAATGTTATATTTACATGGATTATGTCCATAATCCATGTAAAATAAATTATTTAATATTCGTTAACTAGAGAAG
Organism: Chilo suppressalis; assembly: GCA_902850365.2. Classification (NCBI taxonomy): domain Eukaryota; kingdom Metazoa; phylum Arthropoda; class Insecta; order Lepidoptera; family Crambidae; genus Chilo; species Chilo suppressalis. The sequence goes on from OU963915.1 coordinate 17,290,484, forward strand.
TTCGATGGCGCAGACGATTAGCTCGTTCGGCTGTGATCGTTGAAGTTAAGCAACTTTCGCAGTGGTCGGTCATTGGATGGGTGACCAAACATGTTCTATGTCGAGTTCCTCGTTCTTCCGGCTGCATCTGCAGTCTTTAGCACCCGCCAATCCGCACTGGGCCTGCGTGGTGGGTCATGGCCTAATCTCTCTATTTCATCCATAGGGAAGGCCTGTGCCCCAGCAATGGGGACATTAATAGGCTGATGATGATGATGATGATTAGTTAACTCTGCTACGGCCGACAGGATCTAACGTGAACCATCCTTGAAAATTTCTCGCATCGTAAATTCCCAATCCTGCGTATCTATCTAATACCTATAATTTCGGTTTCGGTAAGAGGTTGTAAAATTATCCCTTCGGCTGTTTTGTGAAGATTTTATTCTCATTTATTGTATAATCCGAGATGCGTAACCTATTTTTATCTTTTTTGTTTCTATCAGTTTTTGGCGAGATCATCCCAATTGTGAAGATGCACAGTTTAGGATATATAAAAACAAATTTTTCAATTACAAACAGTAGGTACTTATTTCGTGTTTGGTTATTTTAAGAAATATGATTAGCTTATAAAAAGTTGGAAATAAAAACATTTCTAACTAATAGGTATTAAAACTGCTTCATAGAAACAAAACCACATAAAACAAAGGGACAAATAATACATTAAAGTCTAAAGTACCTACATTTAAAGTCAAAACAACATTTGGATTGCAATTGGTGATTGGAATGCAAATCACTGACACCATACTTCTATTATCTTGTTAATTATTTGACTATGTACTTTAGGTGTAAGTAGGATCTGTAAGTATTACTTATAGAATTAGTACATAGATTTTTTACCTTTTTAGGTTGTTTTTATATGAAGTGGATTTTTATTTATGTTATATAAGATTTTACCTTAAATTATTTAGTATTTTATACAAGATATACGTGTACATTACCTACGAAAGACCACAATAGCGCAAGTATAACGCTTTCGTTCTGCGATCGTGAATGTTAAGGAATTTTCACAATGGCCGATCTTAGGATGGGTGACCAACCCAAAATGTATTAAATCGAGTTCCTGTGTTGCTGCTCGCTGCAGCTCGGATTTATTATAAGCATGACACATTAATAGGCTTATAATAAATCCGCATCGTAACATAGACCCACCTACCTTTTTAAAAAAAATAAAAGATCTAGCTAATATATTATTATCACCGTCGTTGTTCATTATTGTATAAAATTTATGTCTTTTTTTAACGAAATAAACCCATATCCAACCTTAACAACAAGTTCAAAACTTAAGTACAGCAATCATTTACGTGATATTTGGCCCCAATTATTCACATTTAAATTTAGAGAGGACCTCCGTAGGTCCTTCTTAAATTTAGTGTGACATTTCTAATTTTAGAGAAAATATGACATTTAGAACGCGTTTCAGAATACCATTTAATCATCTAAATCTAAGTTGAATAACTTAGCAACGTCAATTTTTAATTTAGAGATAGAGTGTCATTACAGAATACCAAATTGAATTTGACAACTCTATATCTAATTTTAGTTAGTTTTAGATATAAGTTGGCACGCCAGAATTGGGCCCAGTGCATCCTTGTCATTCTCAATACAGAGTAAAAAGGAGAGACTGATGTCAATTAAGTTTTAAGTTTCGAGAACCATACCAGAATCAGGCCAGGCATCCATCAATAGATTTTGTGAATAACTAAAGTATTGTTAGTATGCAAACTAAGTGAATTTCCGATGTAACGCTTTTGAAATTATCATCGTGCTTAAATGTTATTACTACCTACCAATTTCTGTAAAATACATAACATTCTTGCAATACGACTATTTATTTAATATCCAGGATGATTGAAAATTAGACATATCTAGAGAATAAAATAGCAAGCCATTAATTGCTTTTTTCATTGATTGCGTGTGATTTTCAGTACACGTTACAAAAAATTAATTACAGCAGAACCTCCATAATCCGAACTCCGAAAATTAACCTCCCGTTTGATTCGTGGAGCGTTCGCATTGTAGTACAGAGAATCTATAAGATATTATATTATAAAATAAAAATAATATAATTATTGTGAAATTTCAAATGCATATCCATCTATAAACATTCAATGATATATACCTACATACTATTATTTAACTTTTTTAAAGTACTCCAATATTTTAGTTCGTCTGGAGGTATTATCAGACATCCCGACCGCTTTTTTATAGCCTTGTAGGCAAATGGCTCTACCCCACCTGATGTTAAGTGGTAATAGAGTCCAAACGCGAAGATAGCTGGTACAGCAGTTATAAACTGCCACACCAACCATCCTCACCTTGTCGGCCTGCAAAAATTCTTGTTACATGTATTTCAATTGAAAACCAAATCAAAAGTCCTGTCTCGCAATTTATGTAAAAGCATTTATTCTAGCAAAAGTATGCTGTGGGTGTGGGACTTTCGGATTACAGAGGTTTTAGGGTGGGGTTCGGAATATAGAGGTCCTGCTGTATGTCCAATTCAGCGGTCATCCTGAACATTAAGCGAGCAAAAACCGTTATTCCCGGGGGGGGGGAGGGGCGGCTGATGTGAGCCCAAGTGTACGTTGTTGGGCAATTCACGTCTACCGTCAAGTGTCACTCTTACGTCCACGTCGTTCACCCCGGTAATACTTGGATCTGCTAACAGGCAACGTACACTAACACCTACCCTGGGATCCTCGTAGCTGAATTTAGTGATGCTATCCCACTGATGCACTCCAACATCAAGGGAGACATTTCCCGTGACCCGCACTCCCTTCTCTCCAACTCCAATTAATCGTCAACCCCTCCCTCATCCTGAATCCTGTCACTCCTTAAGGCCGACCCTAACAAAGGCCTTCGGCTCTACCGGGAAAATGGGAGGCGGCCCGGTAGACTATTAGCCTCTCCTGCGCTATGGCCTGCGCAGTTGAGCGCCGTAAGGGGGGATGAAGGAGTCCTGGAGGGTTGAGTGAAGCGAGGTCGGCGGTAGTACCTTCGCGACACAACACGCCCTCTTTGGTCCGGATTTCAACCGAAACGGTAGCCTCTTTGGGTAGCGCCAGAGAGGAAACGGTCACGCGTCCCGTCAGAGGGCCGCAGCGAGGAGTGGAGGGGTCCGGGGCGGCTTGCCGTTCTGGATGGTTAGGGTCATGCTGACGAGGCAAGGGTGTGTGGAACAACTGGGGTACTCTGAACCGGTAAACCAGCCACACATTTCGAGCTTCCGATGTCGCACCTGACACCAACTCTCTGCTCCTATATCCAGTCGGTAATCCTAGTGCACCACTATGGGCACTCCCAAATGTGCGGGCTCCAAGGAGGGTGGGAAGCTGACTGGATGAAGATTAAACACAAGAACTATGGACACCAACAGGTTCAACGTTCCGCCAACACCCGATGGGAAACCAGAGGGCAATGCTACTCGCATGCAGACCGAGAAATCGGAATGCGTGCTTGAGAAAAGCACCACCACACCTCAAATTGAGGACACCCTACATCTGCTAGAGCAGAACTGGACGGTCGTGACCAGGAAAGGAGCTAGGAAGGTAGAGGAAACTCAGACCCCTGCACCATCCGGTCAGACCTCGAGGCGTTTGGAGAAGCAGAGGGAGCGGACGCGAAGGAGACGGCAGCTCAAACGGGCCGCCCGTTTGACGGCCTCTGCCAGCGACCGTATTGCCCAGTCAGAAGACAAGGGCTCTGGAACTCCAGGGGGAGCGAAAGGCAGCCAGCTGCCCAAGCAACCCCAGGTGATGCCGGGCCCGAGTCGGAAGCTGGACCGCCCAAAGCAAAAGGGGAAAGGACCCGCGAAGACGAAGTCTGGGGCCAAGCGGGCTAGGCTCGATGAGACAGTGTCTCCTCGAGGCGAATCCAAACGGCCTAAGACGACGGCGACCGAGACCGCCCCAAAATCCTACGCAGCTGCAGCGGCCTCCTCGGCTCTCATCAGGTGCGCCGTTACGTCGAAGACCGGGTTTATCTCGAGACCGACGGCGGAGCTAATTGAGGAGAAGCTCGAGGAAGCCTTTTTACAGGCAGCGATGAGCACGGAGCGTCCGGCCTGTATGAGGGAGGGTCTTGCATTTAGCGGGAAACCCCTCTACGCGGACGGGTGCCTTCGCTTCACTTGCACCAACACCGCAACGTTTGGGTGGTTCCAACAGGTGGTACGAGACCTCCACGACTCGGACCTGGGAGAGCTTGTTGTCCTCCGGGACGACGAGATCCCCAAGAGAGTCAGGTGTGGTTTTGTGCTGCCTAAGCTCTGGAAACACGATCAGGCGTTGCTAGGCAAATGCCTACAGATCGGGAATCCAGACCTGACACCCGAACGTTGGCTGCTTAACGGCATCCAACAGCAGCCTTCTATCGGGGCCACATTCGTTGTGGTTTCGATCCCTGAGGACGTTGTGCCTGCGATCCTGGCTAGGGGACGCCGACTCAGCTTTATGTTTGGGTCGGTGTACCTGAAGTTCAGGGACGCCAAGGGGAAGTACGTCGACACTCTGCCGACGTCCAACCCCTCAGCACCACTCGGGGCTCAAACCACAGCGAAACCTACACCAGCGCCCCCAACACCATCCACATCCAGCGCTGGCCCCACGGACGCCGTTGTTCTACGTGCCTCGTCACCGGCTGTCGAAATTCCGGGACCCTCGCAGGTGGCGTCTTCGCCGCTCAGTGAGGAGTGTCTCCTGGAGCTCGACGGGCTGGGACTTGAGGACGTCGACTGCCAGGACGATGGCGTCCCTCTGCAGTAGTGCAAACATACTGCAAATAAATCTCCACCACAGCGTAACCGCTACGGCTCAGCTTCGGCGGTGGTTGGAGACCAACAACACAGCAGTCGCACTAATCCAGGAGCCGTGGATTAGGAGTGGCACGGTGCGAGGACTCTCCAGTATAGGAGGTAAGCTCGTTCAAGCCACTACTAGCGACGTAAGGTCCTGCATATACATTTCCAAAAACATCAGAACACAGCCCTTAATGAATTTCTGTTCCAGAGATCTCTGCGCTGTAAAACTGACCCTAAACCAAGATAATAACAGTTGTGACGTGATCATAGCCTCTGCATATATGCCTGACAGCGAGCGGGCCCCACCAGAAAACGTTGCGTCTCTGGTCCGCTTCTGTGCTCGGGAAAACGTAGAACTGATCATCGCGACAGACTCCAATGCCCATCACCCTGTGTGGGGAATGGAACAAAGCAACAACAGAGGTAACCAATTATTTGAATTCCTTCTGACTACTAACCTAGAGTTAATCAACACAGGCAATGAACCTACCTTCGTAGGCAGACGGTGCAAGACCATCATAGACCTGACCCTCGCGACACCAAGAGCGGCAACAGCTATATCTGGCTGGCATGTCTCCAATGAGGCATCATGCTCAGATCATCGCTGGATCCGTTTTACACTACAGGTAGGAACTCTACCTCCTACACCCCAAAGGTACCCTCGGAAAACCGATAAACACCGCTACGCACAACTACTGGCGGACCTTCTAAGAAACAACTCCGGTAAGGGCAGAATTGAAACCACGGAGCAGCTAGAACAACAGGTAAAACACTTGACGGACAGCATAACGCGTTGCTACGAAGAGGCCTGCCCCCTTAGACTCCCGAACTCGAGAGTATCCGGAAAACACCACTGGTGGGGGCCGGAGCTCGAGAGATTGAGAGGAAAGGTGAGGAAGTGCCTTAACAGAGCAATGAATACATGCAGCGACACAGACTGGGACAACTACAAAGCTACCAAAGCTAAGTACAAAAAACGTATTAGATACTGGAGAACAGCCTCCTGGAGGAACTTCACCGAGGAGATAAGCTCCACCAACCAGGCAAACCGGGTAAGGAAATTGCTGGCCAAGCAAGGCCCTGGCGTGCTGGGAAGCCTGCGTCGACCTGACGGCACATTGTCCCACAATCGTGCTGACTGCGACGCTATCCTCCTAGAAACCCACTTTCCGGACTGCCAGCTTACAGAGCAGGTGACTTGGCAAGATGAACCTCCAAGTACAACAGAAGGATGCTGGAGACTAGCAGAGACGGTAATTACGCCTGAGGGAGTAAAGTGGGCTATCAACTGCTTTGCGCCTTTCAAATCTGCTGGCTCTGACGGCATCTTTCCAGCACTACTACAATGGGGCGGACAGGACGTGGTCGATGCGGCTACTCGTATACTAAGATCATGTCTGGCTCATCGGTACACTCCACATCTGTGGAGGGAGGTCAAGGTAGTATTCATACCCAAACCGGGTAAAACCGACTATACTAACCCTAAATCCTTCAGGCCCATTAGCCTAACAACCTTCTTACTTAAGACAATGGAAAGGCTATGTGACAGATACCTACGCAGTGGAGCATTAATCAATGCCCCACTACACAAACATCAACATGCCTACAGTTCAGGTAAATCTACTGAATCGGCTCTCCATCAGTTAGTCGGTAAGATAGAAGAAGCCCTTCAAAATAAACTTATCTGCCTCGGAACCTTCATCGATATAGAGGGTGCTTTCGATAAGACCAACTTCACCAGCATTGAATCTGCCCTCAGGAGACACGGAGTAGAGCAACAAATCATTGACTGGACAGTTAACATGCTTCGCAATAGAATAGTTCGGGTAAAAGGTGATGACAGCAGAGGAGCAGTGGTGGCACGAGGATGTCCGCAAGGAGGGGTCCTCTCGCCACTTCTGTGGAACCTCGTAGTTGACGACCTGCTGACCAAGCTAAACTCGAACCACTACTACACCATAGGGTATGCAGATGACATTACTATACTTACCCTAGGCACCCACGCCAGCATTACCTGTAACACCATGCAAGGTGCTCTGAAAATGATTGAATGCTGGTGCAGGAAATACGACCTCGCAGTTAATCCAACAAAAACAGAGCTGGTAATGTTTACAACCAAACGCGACGTAGGTGCTTTCAACTTGCCGAAGCTGTTTGGTATCACACTACAACTGTCGAAGGAGGTAAAGTATCTAGGCCTTATACTTGACAGTAAGCTAAACTGGAGTAACCATGTGGAACACAAAATCAAGACAGCCAGCGTAACACTTTGGCAATGTCGTCAAATGTTAGGGAAGCGCTGGGGTCTTGCACCAAAACTGTTCCTATGGTTATACTACACAGTCATACGACCAATGGTAAGTTATGGCGCCATCATATGGTGGCCGAGATCTATCCAGACTACTTGTGTCAACAAACTACAAAGCTTCCAGCGGCAGATATGCAGCGCGGTGACCGGGTGCATGAGTACAGCTCCAACCGCAGCACTGGAAGTTATTTTAAACATCACACCGCTCCATATCTACATAAGACAGGAAGCGGCTAAAACAGCGTTGAGACTACAAAAGTTTGGACTGGTAAGGTTCGAAAGAGCAAAGCATCTCAACGGTATACTGAAGGAATGGGTAAACACTCCGCTCATAGATGCTGCATGTGACAAAATAATACCCGCCTTCATATTTGACAAAAAGTATAGAATACATCTACTGGATGACAACGATCCAAAGGTAACACACAAGGCTCTCATGATCTACACCGACGGCTCTAAAACCTCATCGAGCACGGGCGCGGGTGTTTTCTCTGAGGACCTCAACATACACATCGCGTTCCCCTTAAGCCCATACAACACAGTGTTCCAAGCTGAATGTATGGGCATCACACTGGCGGCAACAGCGATCCTTTCAAGAAAGGTAACAGGTCAGGAAATACGAATACTGTCCGACAGTAAATCAGTCCTACAAGCTCTAGATGCCTGCTTAGTCAGATCGAGCCTCCTACAGGAATGCCACCAAACCTTAAACAAGGTAGGGTCAAGCAATTCCATCACCATCCAATGGATCAAGGGACACAGTGGATCACGCGGAAACGACGCTGCGGATGAGCTGGCCCGGAAGGGATCTGACACGACCCCAACAGGTCCTGAACCAATCGTCCCAATACCGGTAAGCTGTCTCGTCAATAAAATCCGCGAGCACACTGCCGAACTACACCAACAATACTGGCTCGACCTGGAGACGTGCAGGCAGACCAAGCTCGCTTTGCCACGGGTGAACGCTGCCTTCTCCAAAACTCTCCTACAGCTAAGCAAACCTACATTGCGCATGGTAACGGGTGCTATCACTGGACATGCACATTTTAACAGACATCTTTTTAACTTAGGTGTCACGGACAGCCCCCTATGCAGAGGATGCATGGAGGCAGAAGAAACAGCTACTCACGTTCTGCTGGAATGCAACGGAGTGGCCGAATACCGGGCGAAATACCTCGGCTCACCGGGAAACCTTCAAGAGGCAGTCACCAATGTGAAGGCCCTGGGGGCGTTCCTGGGGGAGCTGGGCTGGCTGGAGTGATTCCGGCCATACACCCTCCTCACGCAAAACAGGCGCCATAAGGACGTCGAGTTGCGGAAACGCCCGTAGCAAGAAGAAGAAGAAGAAGAACCGTTATTCCAATAATCAACTATTAACATTACTTTTTGATATACCCGTGAATTTTGAGTTACCTGAGGAACTTATAAACTGTGTTAATAAAAATAGTGACAACAGTTATAAATATACATACAAAAATATTGATTTATATAATGTTACAAAATTATCCTAAACGTATTTGTTTCTTAGGTTATAATATAAATAAAAAAAAAATAGTCATCATCCTTATTGTGCAATTATACACTACCCACTAAAAACCCAACAGTGATTTCGTGGGGTCCTGGACTCTCCACGTTATATTCCACACATATAACGTGGAGAGTCACCAGGACCCCACGAAATCACTGTTGGGTTTTTAGTTTATATGCACAATAGGGATGATGACAAATTTTTTTTTCTTCGTTTATCAGGTAGATTATGAAAAAGTATTGGACACGTATTTTCACATAATATAAACATTACAGAGATATATTGATTTGAAGAGTCGCATGACGTCACGTTTTGTTACAATTTTCACTTAAAAGTGACGTCACGAGCCCCTACTCCCAAACTTTGACGCGCTATAACTTTGTCATTTTTTTGTTGTTTGCCCAAAGAAATACGTGTCCTTTATTTTTTGACCATCTAACTGACGGACTAAATAGAATTTCGTTTACTGTACCCCGTCATCACCCCTATTACTGAGTAAACGCGGAGTCACTTTTCGAAAAAAAATATCAGATATATAATTTATTTTTTGCGGAAATATAACCAAAATCCTTGTCCGAGTTAACTAGTTACAGATTCTCAGGTAACTCAAAATACACGCTGTATAACCATTTATTTTTAATACTTATGTTATTGCTGTATATGTACATATTTGTTGTTGGCTGTCCCACCGAGATGCGCTTGTGCACACAGCTAGCGAAGCTATAGACCGCTATACTTTTCATTCATGATCTAATCTTACAGTAATTTATGGCATTTACGAGTTTGCTAACACGTTTTTAGCGAGTGTCCGAAAATTTCGACCTGATCACTAACTCAGGGTGAGTTACACTGTTCCAAGCACCTTGATCACGGAATAACTCAGAGTGAGTAACACTGTTCCAAGCGCCTTGATCACGGAGTAACTCAGAGTGAGTTACACTGTTCCAAGCGCCTTGATCACGGAGTAACTCAGAGTGAGTTACACTGTTCCAAGCGCCTTGATCACAGAGTAACTCAGAGTGAGTTACACTGTTCCAAGCGCCTTGATCAGGGAGTAACTCAGAGTGAGTTACACTGTTCCAAGCGCTTTGATCACGGAGTAACTCAGAGTGAGTTACACTGTTCCAAGCGCCTTGATCACAGAGTAACTCAGAGTGAGTTACACTGTTCCAAGCGCCTTGATCAGGGAGTAACTCAGAGTGAGTTACACTGTTCCAAGCGCCTTGATCACGGAGTAACTCAGAGTGAGTTACACTGTTCTAAGCGCCTTGATTACGGAGTAACTCAGGGTGAGTTACACTGTTCCAAGCACATTGATCACGGAATAACTGAGAGTGAGTTACACTGTTCCAAACGCCTTGATCATGGACTAACTCAGGGTGAGTTACACTGTTCCAAGCGCCTTGATCACGGAGTAACTCAGAGTGAGTTACACTGTTCCAAACGCCTTGATCACGGAGTAACTCAGAGTGAGTTACACTGTTCCAAGCGCCTTGATCACGGACTAACTCAAAGTAAGTTACACTGTTGCAAGCGCCATGATCACGTACTAATTTCACTGTTGCAAGCGCTATGATCACGCATGGAGTAACACCGAGTGAGTTACACCGATGCGAGCGTTATGATCAAGGCGCTTGCAACAGTACCGAAATATCTGAGATAATCATAATCATTTATTCAGTTTAGGCTGTTACAAGCACTCATGAATGTCTACAAGCTACGCTTTCGATTCGTAAATCTACGGCAGGATACCTTGTACTGAGAAAAACCGACAAGAAACTCAGCGAGGGCTGTTTTTCTCTCCCTGTTTTATTATTTATGGAGTCTCCAAGTTGAAAAATGACTTCAGAGATGATTCATGAAGTCACTTTTCATTACATAATGTGAAATATACATTAATTGTTCACCTGCATTTTGATTGCTGTGTCATAGGAGACTCGCTGAAACAAGTTACATGGTAGCAATCTCGTAAACAAACAAATTACTATAATGTTAGTAACCATGAAAGTTAAATACAATACGTTCCAATCTATATACAAAACGAGTACCCCTAGTGCGGTGGTGTCTACCTCTGTATCTCTCTGGACACGGGCCCAAGATGGCCGAAGCCCGACGCTATACTGTTGATTTCCACCTGCTTCCAAGAGCAGTATGGCGTGTGTTTAGCGCACTGCTTCTCTGTGTGCGGACACCGCGACTCCAACATGATGTCGGAACGCAGCATGCCTAGATTTATCGGCTAGCCCGAACAGAGGAAAGAAAATGATGGAGAGACTGCCGCGTGGAATTGACGTCTTTCCAACGGCTTCGTTGTGATATCAACATGGTGTTGCAATGAAGTCTATTCACCCTTTAGCGCAACCGCACATTGAGCCACTAGCAGCAGCCACAGCTGAAGGTGGGTTTTTTCATACTGTCTACTAGTGTTGCCGAACTATCGACAGTTTACATCGAAAATCATGTACCCTATCGATAGAATCGATACAACCGATAGTATCGAAACTATCGATAGCTCAGAACAAGGCAAAACTATCGAATGAGTGCAATACTATAAATACTATCGATACTATTGTAGTTCGTTAATAATAAACTATTAATAGTACCGATACTATCGATACTGTTGATTTTATCTGCAACAATACTATCGATAGTATCGATACTAGCGATTGTTTTAAACTAAAGTTTGTGATTGACTATAATACCTGAAAATTGTAAACAATACTATTGCAAATTGTTAAACTATCGATAGTATGGTTGCAAATAAAATCAACAGTATCGATAATATCGATAGTTTGTTATGAACGAACTACAATGCTATCGATAGTATCGATAGTATTTAACTCATCCGATAGTATTAGCTTTTTCTGTGCTATCGATAGTATCGATACTATCGTAAAGCCGATTGATTGTCATACGATTGGTTGGCTATCGATAGTCGACTATCGATTGGCAACACTACTATCTACAAACTATTATATCGGCGATAACTAAGCGTTTCAGTAGCCGCATTCGAGCCACAAGCTGCGGAGGTCGCTGTGGCCGCGTTTCGATTAAAGCTCGCATCGCGCGCACAATCGCCCACAGTACCTACTACGATGTTTGTCGATAGTTTTGAATCGGCCGACGTTTTCAGTATACTCATCAACAGTTTCAATTTCACAAACGCGTTCGACCGCTGCTGCAAGCTCTAGACGGAATAGGGATGATGATTAATCTTTGTTTCTTCGTTTATCAGGTAGATTATCAAAAAGTACTTGACAAGTTTTTTTTTTTCTTTTCACATAATATAAACATTGCAGAGATATATTGATTTGAAAAGTCGCATGACGTCACGTTTGAGTACACTTTTAAGTGAAAATTCACTAAAAAGTGACGTCACGAGCCCCTACTCCCAAACTTTGACGCAGGGCCGGATTTAGAGGGACAGAGGCCTCTGGGCAACAGAAGAGCGGAGGCCCCCTCACCCCAAATTATTTTCCAGATAAAGTAAACAATTTTTTTTCAGTCGAGTTTTTCAAAAAATAATTTATTGTGCACCAAGTAGATTCCCTTAGTATTGAACAAACACATATAAATATAATCGGAAACAAGAATGATCTGAAATTAAATCTTAGGAGTTAACGAACGGAACCTTTCGAGCTTTTTTCGCCGAAAAATCGTTGATGATTTCGTTGAAATAATGTTGACTAGTGTTTACTAGTTGGAATTTGAAAGATTTTTTTTCCCGAAGTCTCTATTGTGAGGCCCCCCGTTTGCGGAGGCCCCGAGGCTTTCGCCCCGGTTGCCCTCCCCTAAATCCGGCAGTGCTTTGACGCGCTATAACTTTGTCATTTTTTGGTTGATTGCGTAAAGAAAAAATACTCCATTATTTTTTGATCATCTAACTGACGGACTAAATAGAATTTCGTTTACTATACCCCGTCATCATCCCTATTGAATAGAATTCAGCCAAAGTGGCGACAACCAGTGGCCGCCGCTAAGCCACTAGCGGCTGCGATTGGTGACTGCATCTAGTGGCAAGACTGAGTCAATAATGGTCGCATTTAGTGGCTCAATGTGCGGTTGCACTAAATGTGTAGGGTAAATTTATAACAGCCAATTGAGGCGGTAATCACTTAAGCTCAAATTATATGATAGATTACATAATATCGACATTCAGATTAAGTGATTTTTACTATTACCATCAAAAAGTGACAGAGCATCGGTTTGAGCAATCAAAGAAGCAGCGTAGTACAAAACTAATCTACAATTTGAAGGAGATTACAGACTGTATGTGAGACTGTGTATTCTAGGACGGCTCTTAAAAGTAAACTAAATGAACATTAAGACAACTGCACCACTATATTGAGTTAAATAGTTGTGCATTAAATAAAACTTTGATCAACTAAATAACGTAAAGGCGCAATTACACTTGGCCGTTATGTTAGCGCATATTTGAGTGCACCAATGACATTACTCGATTTCGGGCACCCGATATAAAAATTACATTGTTTTACTAACGAGCGGTTACTGGAACACGGGCAAACGACCCTACGCTCGCGTTCCGGACACCAGAGCAGGGCTTGTAACCGGTTTCGAAAATACCGGTAAATAAAGGTTAATACCGGTTTTTAGTAAAGGTTTCGTTCGGAGCGCGTCCGAAATGAAAGCGGTACCTAAAACCTTAATAAACCGGTTTAATCCAGAGCGACACGTGCACGCGTCGGCATCGCTTGAAGTTTGTTCTGTTTGAACTAATCAAGTCACAACTTGTTAATGCTCAGAGATTGATGCATTTATTGACACGTTTGCTAGCGTGTAGTGAGTCAAGTTATTCATTTTGTAGTTGTTTACTGACACACTACTTTACTCACTCGCTCTGTAGTTGGAAAGAAACTGATATAAAATCAGTACCTATAAAGAATTGAAACGGCGAAGGCGATGCCGTCAGTAAGAGCGAAATGAAACCCATTAAAAACCGCTAAATTGATTCAAAACCTTTTAGGAAAACCGTTTTTTTTTAAGGTTAAGGTAGAGCCAAACCTAAATAAAACGCTCCTAATGTACTTGACACTGATTTAAGTTTGAAAATTAACCGGTAAACAAGCCCTGCGCCAGAGTTCTGGAACGTACCTCAGTGATGCCAAATAGGGGATAATTGGTGGGAAAATATCTAGTACTACTGCTTAAAATAAAAATGGCGTCGGGTATGTTCAAATACGGGCGTACTAGACTCAGTTCATTTCTCCGAATCCCATAGGCATACGAGTTAACGGCCAAGAGTAATTGCAGCTTAACGCAAACATTTGATATCACAACGCAACACGACGTCAAACGACATAAAGCGTACAAAATAATTCTCTTCAAATACTCTTTATCTTCAATTTAAGAAGAGATGACATCAACTCTTTAAACAATGTGTGTGATAGACATAATTCAAATTACCAACAGTCTAAACTTAAAATGTACGGACAAGAAAATAGATGGCTGAAGTATCACAGAAGAGTGACAGACGTGATTATGGGAAACCGTTGAAGGATATTTACCTGGGATATTCCCTCGGTGCGAACCTTCACCCAAATATTGTAGAGGTTAGCTGTAAACTCATCCACTTGTAGAGCGTTTTGGAGTGTTTCCTCAAGGAATTCATCATCATGGGCGACCTAAAGACAAGAAAACAAAAACATGTATACACAGTAGCCTTGGTTTTAAAACCATACATAGCAACTTTTCTTCTTATATGCGTAAAATTACAAAACTTTGTTTAGTTAAATAAATTTAGATTTTTAGTAAAATGGTTATTTCCATTACTTCTGAAGTAAAAGCAAATGAGGCATGCTTGTTTTTCTCTCAGATGTTAATTTAAGAATTAATAAAATAAAATAAGGTCCACACTACAATAGGGATGATGACTATTTTTTTTTCTTTGTTTATCAGGTAGATTATCAAAAAGTATTGGACACGTATTTTTTCTTTTTTCACATAATATAAACATTGCCGAGATATATTGATTTGAAAAGTCGCATGACGTCACGTTTGAGTACACTTATAAGTGAAAATTCACTCAAAAGTGACGTCACGAGCCCCTACTCCCAAACTTTGACGTGCTTTGTCATTTTTTGGTTGATTGCCCAAAGAAAAAATACGTGTCCATTATTTTTTGATCATCTTACTGACGGACTAAATAGAATTTCGTTTACTATACCCCGTCATCATCCCTATTTGGAATTTAACACAGCCACGTGTAGATTTTTGTTTTTTTTTTTGAGTGTATGCTGTTGGTCTCAGATGACCTTTACAGCGTCACCGGGTTTGGGGACGGCGAGATCCTAAGGGGACCTCAAGCCGAGAATCGGCGAGTGCCTCTAGAGGTATTCCAGGCGGATGGCGTCTCCCCACGGGGGGTGTCTCCTATCCATCTGGAGCCTCTAGACCACTCGAACCTGAGGGGGTCGGCTTAACTAGAGGGCGTCTCTGAGACTCGGACCTCGGCTCTAGTTAACCGTTGTCGTGGGGGATGTAGATTCTTAATGATTACAAATTACAAATTATAACCATTATGTATCTTCAAATAATTATATGTGTTAATTATTTCTCATTCATATATTCAATTGTCCAAATGTTTATTTTCTGGATAACAACAATTACTACAGCTACTTATGATTCAACTGTAATTATAAGAAATAATTGTTTTTGGCTTTTTAATCAATTCCTGTAACTTTTGGCCAATAAGAACAATAGTTGGGATAACATCTGCAGAGTATTCAAATCAGTAATTACCTTGTGCATAAGTTCATTCAAAACCGGTTGTAGCTCAACTGCTTTGGTAAATTCTGCCCTGGGGAATGGTGAAGGGAGAAGAACAAATGGCGCTATCTGCAAAAGATTTCAGATATTATATTTTAGTGTCACTTAACTTATCTGAATGTCAATTTATTAATATTCACTAATGGGTCTCTGAATGTCGGCCTCATAACAAAATTCAGAGTCACGCAGCGTGCTATGGAGAGGGTTATGCTCGGTGTTTCCCTACGTGATAAGATCCGAAATACGGAGATCCGTAGAAGGACCTGTGTGTACGACATAACCCGAAGAGTATATCCACATTGCTCGAGGATCTGAAAACAGTTGGGTAAGAAAGGTCCTCGAGTGGCGACCACGTACCGGACGACGCAGCGTGGGGCAGCCTCCAACAAGATGGACTGACGACACGTCAAATGTACTTTACTGGGAGCCGCTGGATGCGGATAGCGCAGGACCGCGCATTGTGGTGTTCTATAGGGGAGGCCTTTGTCCAGCAGTGGACGGAGAAAGGCTGATGGATGGATGGAATGGGTAAAAATGGCTCTGTATTGTATTTCTTTTAATTTATTTGCTTTACATTTCAGACGCTACACATACTTAGTTTTCGCTCTTTTCCATTTTCATATCTGATCTCAACTCAGTCTGCTCTACTGCTATTTTAAGATAAATAAATAAATAATAATAAATATTTCCAACATTCACGTCAATTAGCCCTGCCCCAAAGTAAGCACTGTAAGGCTTGTGTTATGGGATACTAGGGTAATGGATAGAATACATATACTGATACCTATTTAATTATGTATATTAATATAGAAATACATATTAAACATCCATGACTGGTGTACAAATGCTTGTATTCATCACATTCTTTCCAATAACTGAAAATTGTTGGCCACCAAAGTAATTCTCGATAGCTGTATGGTAATCTAGCCATGAAAATAAAAAAATTGGGTTGGGTTTAGAAATAAGCTTCCTCGTTCTGGGAAAGCTGACGCTGTGTGGGGGCTCAGGGGGTTTTACTGAAACTCCTGACATCAATTTTAGTTGCTGGAGAGGTACCTACATTTTTTTTTACTTTTTCATGAGAAGGAAAGTACCAAAAATTTGGCTGTCTGTACTTTGTTTCTTTTGCCTTATCACAAAAAAAAAATTATAAAGAAAACAATGTAATTTATCAAAACTGTGTTATTTACTATAGGAAAACTTTTTCTCGGGATGGGGAAGTGTCACTTTAGCAGTTTTGATTTTCTTGTCAAAAATTGTGTTGTGGCGGATGTTAGTGTCTAATAATGGTGGATTATTAACCACTCAGTGTTTGGGAACATCCACAAGTGCTGGCAAGTGAAACAAAATAGTGGAAAGTGTCTTTCAACGTTCCCTCAAGAAGTCCACGGGGAGGTTCCAGTAAAATCCCACACATTTATTGAAACATAGGGAAAGGGGGATTGACTTGACTGCCACTTTGACTTGATTTATTACTTTGACCAGAAATGCTATAGAATTTGTAAACATTTTAACACTTGACATTGGCTAAATGCACAAGCCGTGCGAAGCCATTTAGAAAAAAAAACTATAGAAAAGCAATAATATTTACTATTTTTAATTTATTGACTAAGCTTTGAATGACATCTAAATTTTTTTTTTCTCTATTTTTTTCCAGCTTTCTGTTCTACAACTTTTGACTGGAGTTGTGATTAACTCTTCCTTCTAATTATCAGGGGGGAAATCCATTGACTCCTCCACCACGTGTCTGTTTACAAGGCTGTTCTGTCCATCGATGAGGCTAAGGGGGGCCCTCTGCCGAAGCCTCTTGAAACAGTTGTCAATGCTAATAAGGCATGATGCCATATCATTAGGGTGTGATTTGAGGCGTGAACTATAACGTTTGACCACTTCTTCTATTTCTTCTTTAACATTTGGTACTCCTAAGTCTTTGTGTAATTGATTATTTGTTATGTACCACGGAGCATCAGCAATCATACGCAACGTTTTAGACATCTAAATGAATTGACATTGTAATTATTATATTTGACATTTAATTGGCTATTAATAATAATTGAATTTAAATTGAATTATAACTAACCACAAAAATTTGACGATGGGTAGGCTTAAAACCAGCTGCCCTGTGCCTACTCCTTTTTCCAACTCATATTTAATAATAATAATAATGTAATAATAAGATATGGAAATAAAGCACTTGTATTTGTATTTATTTGTATTTTTTTTTCTTTATAATATCAGCGCCCTGGTATGGAGTCTTTGTATAGAGACTTAATTAACAAACACCTGTTAATCAAAAAACAGTGAAGTGTCAATTCTTGGGCTCTGGAAGTACGGTTTTACCACTACTTGGCCATAGAGGTCATCAAGTTTTCAAACTTGTAATACAAAAATTTGTATTATCTACAAATACCAAGCATGAGCTATCAGTGATGTCCAAAACAATGCCTAATTGTAGGTAGTACTAGTAGTTTTGATAAATTTGTTATATATTTTCTGTATCCTTAGATAAGTAAAATTCAATTAAGACCAAGCTCTCTTTGCCACGGGTGAACGCTGCATTCTCCAACTCTCCTACAGCTAAGCAAACCTACATTGCGCATGGTTACTGGACATGCACATTTTAACAGACATCTTTTCAACATAGGTGTCACGGACAGCCCCCTATACAGAGGATGTATGAAGGCAGAAGAAACAGCTACTCAAGTTCTGCTGGAATGCAACGAAGTGGCCGAATACCGGGCGAAATACCTCGGCTCACCGGGAAACCTTCAAGAGTCAGTCACCAATGTGAAGGCCCTGGGGGCCTTCCTGGCGGAGCTGGGCTAGCTGAAGTGATTCCGGCCATACACCCTTCTCACGCAAAACAGGCGCCATAAGGACGTCGAGTTGCGGAAACGCCCGTAGCAAGAAAAAGAAGAAGAATCTTACAATAGGTAAAAGTACTAACCTGAATTGTGTCTTTGTTAAAATGTTTTTTGTCTCTCATGCCGACTCCATGCATCAGTGCCCAATCCTTGGCTTTCTCTATGATGTTTACCAACACTTTCTGTTCCATTGGCAATGGTAGACAAGTCGCGAAACGAGCTTGCGACATTTTAAGAAGCGAAAAAAATAAAAGCACTTTTGAAACTCACGCAATGAAATTTAAAAAAAAAATAGCAAGCTCTAATCATCAATACATATATTTGACTGTTTGAACTGAACGCCTAGAAAAAAAGCATGGAAAATCTCAAGAAAACTATTTAAATCAGGTGGTACTATCTGTTCTGTCCTGTCATGTCAATTTTTTTTTTTTTTTTTTATATCTTTTTTCCCATCTTGGGAAAGGCAAAGGCAGAGCCATGCAGCCATAGTCTTCATTTAAAGGATTTTTTTTTGTTTCTTTTTTCTATAAGGCCGAAGCCACTTCTTTAATCATAAGATATTTGTCCTAAATAGTCTTTCTAATCCATTTTCAGTTTAGGTACTTATTGTTTCCCCCAAATTTTCAAATCCGATTTTGAATCTTCTTTCAATTTGAATCTTCTTTCTTTCAATCTTATTTGTTTAAAGTCATGAAATTTTTTAAAGTTCCATATCTATGGAAACTAAAAAAATATATAGATATTTGTATGATTTTGGATTCATAACAATGTCTTGAATGTCGCGCGGGATTTCATTATTAGTTTTATATAATTTAATTAAATTGTCAGCTAAAACAAGTCTTTGTATATTATATGCTGTACATTCAAAAAATATATGGTAAACCATCTTTGTGTTTGATCTTTATTTAAATTACAGTTTGTGCATAACGGAGATGTAATTATATTCATTCTATATAAATGTGAATTAAAACGTCCATGTCCAATTCTCAAGCGTGTGATGGTCGTATAAAATTTCCGACTATGGTATTCTTTAGATTTTGTAAACCATGGATGTTGACCAATTACATTATTAATTTTATGATACCATTTTCCTTTTATTACTAGCGTTTGATGCCAATTAATCAACCAATCTTGTTTTAACAAAAATTTTAGTTTGGGTAATAAATCTGAAAAAGGTATGGCAACATTTTTAAAGTCAACGTCATCATTGCTTCGATTTAAAATGGTTCTGGCTAACGTATCAGCTTTCTCATTTCCGATGACTCCTATGTGCGATGGAACCCACATTAAAACTATTTGTACATTGAGGACTTTAAGTTTGTGGTACATTTTTTTAATATCATGTAAAATAAAATTACTTCCAGAGTCAAATCTATTGTTTCGCAAAGCTTGTAAACAACTCATGCTGTCTGTTAACACCAACTATTGAGTGCACTCCTGAATATTTTCCTCTATAAACTCCAATGCAGAAAGAATTGCAAGACACTCCGCAGAAAATATGCTCATCTGGCTTGGAAGTTTGTACCCTAGACCCGTTTTCAAATGAGGTATGTAAATCGCCATTGAAACATTATCATCATTCTTGGAACCGTCTGTATAAATATGTTTATGATTGGAAAACTTATCAATCTTTTTGTAAACTTCTTCTTTAAATTTCAAGTCGGGCGATATATGGATGCTTATGTCACAGAAATGCATATCATAAGTTTCTTTGTAACATATCCAATTATGCTCAGTTTTATTAATGTTGTACTGCTGGTTGTAATTAATATATTCTGAGAAGTCATGAAGCAATTAAGGGATCCTAGACATATTAGTTGGAGAGTATATTCCATATAGAAAGTTATTTTTTTTAATTAATGGATGGGAATGAAATGACAGTAACTTAATCAAAAACTTTGATTTTAAAAATTTAAATCTTAATTGAAGTGGAGGTGTATTGCATTCTACTTCCAGAGAGTTGATAGGAGAGGTTTTCATAGCACCCGTTATGCATCTAAGATTATGATTCTGCAAGACTTCTAATTTTCTTACTAATTGAGAATCAGATCCAAAACATAAAAATCCATATTCAAAGTGACTTCTAACAATTGACTTGTATAACATCAATAATATTTTAGGGTCAATTTTTGATAAACATTTTATGACATTGTAGGCTTTGTAAGCTTTCCCCAAAAGATATTCTACATATTTTTTCCATGAAAGATTATTGGTGAAAATAACACCCAAAAATTTTACTTCACTCTCTACAGGGACAATGACATTATTATATACAATATCAACATTTGTATCACAATCACCAAATACAACTGTTTTAGATTTGTCAGGGCTAATATCTAAATTTAAATAACTGAAATATTCATTTAATTTTAAAAGTGCTCTATTTATAGTAGAGGTTACCTGTTGAATATCAGAACCTGAATGGTAAATGACCAAGTCATCAGCAAATTGCAAGTTTTTTACTTGTGATCCTAAAATGATGTTTAGTTTGTGTACATAAAGAATGTAAAACAATGGAGATAGAATTCCTCCTTGACAGACACCTTTATATGAATAGCGTGGTCCTATTAATTGATTATTAGACTTGAAATAAACCTCACGACCATGCAAAAAATTAAAAATCCACATAACTACTTTTTCAGGAAAACCAAGAGAAAAAAGTTCACGTGCTAAAATATGAGGATTTACATTATTGAAAGCACCAACAACATCAAAGAACACACCAATAAGGACTTCATCTTGTTTAAGTGCATCAAAAATGTCTAGTTGAAGATGTGCTATACTCTCTCTAGAGGATCGGCCCCTGCGAAAACCAAATTGATTGGAAGGTAATAGATTATTGCTTTCAATGAAAAATTCAACTCTTTGTTTGAGTAGCTGTTCAAATACTTTTCCCATACATGATGTCAATGCTATTGGCCGGTATGAATTTGCTTTAGTCTTATCTTTATTTGGTTTCAAAATGGGGACCAAACAATCTTTTTTCCAGTCAATAGGTATAACACAGCAAGACCATAACAAATTATAAACTTTTAAGATGATATTCTTTGTTTTATCTGTAGTATATTTTAGCATTTTATAAAGAATACCATCGAGGCCATGAGCTGTATCCCTACGAGTAGAAACTGCAGTTTTAAATTCTTGTATGTTGAATGGCATTTCTAAGTATTTACAATTATGTACAGGATTCCTATTTACAAATGTCAAAGGGACCTCTACGGTATCTGGTGTATATTTTTTGAGAAATTCTGGTACCCATTCACTATATACATTTTTAGATGGAACAGAAATACCATTAAACCTCCTGACAATCCTCCAGAGCTTTGAAATAGGAGTACATCGATTAAGTGATTCACACAATGACATCCAACTTAAGTTCCTTTCCTTTTTTAAAATGAGCTTTTTCAAAGCTTGTAACTTTTTAAACTTAAGGTAACTTTCCTCTGAGAGGTTATGCTTAAATTCGGTATAAGCTTTCCTACAATTATCTACAGCTGTTTTGCAGTTGTTATTCCACCAAGGCAATGAAACACGTTTCTTAAAAGCTTTTAGAGCTGATATTTGTGGTTGAACAAACTGTCTACTAGTGTGAGTAACAGACTGCTGCAGCGCTAGATTTAATAATATTACCATATCTGAATAACATTTTAATGGATTAGACTGGTCAAATTGTAAATTGTTATTTAATAAGAAATCTACATTTTCACTATATTTTTGCCAGTCTACTAGACGGAAATTAAAATATGTAGGGAGTGCAAGTAAATTTTCAAATGAGTCTTTATTATTACTAATTTCTAATTTTGTAATTACAGGTAAATGGTAGCTGCCTAAAGGGTCATCAGAAACAGACCATTCACATCTCAAAGCCAAAGAGGGTGATACTAGTGTTAAATCCAAAGCATTCCTTTGCCATACACTAGAGCCAACAGTTGTCAGCTGACCATCATTTAGGAGTACTAAGTTGTTGTCATTGATGCTTTCAATAATATCGCGCCCACGTGAATCAATAGAGCTACAGCCCCATGCTGTATGCCGGGCGTTAAAATCGCCAGCAATCAGCAAAGGCCCAGGGATACTGCTGATTAAATAATCAAGTTTTGATTTAGAAAATGAAGGGTTACAGTTACCTGGACTATATAAAGACACAAGAGAAATTTCTTGATTTCCATAATACAATCTTACAGCTATATTTTGAATTGAATCATCAAATGATGTATCTATCTTATGGAATTGCAAACTATTATGAATAAAAATGGCAACGCCATTATGGCGGTTACCTGAATCTAGTCTAATTATATCATAAGTTTTGAGAGTAAACTGAATGTGTGGTTTTAACCATGTCTCAGAAATCAAAGCTACATGAATCTGATTCTCTTGTAGAAAATTTGTTAATAAGTATCTGTGTGCAGGTAAACTCTGAGCATTCCATTGCATTATATTTAAAAAATCCATAAAAAAAAAAGATTAAGTGTTTTGTTTCTTATTTTTATTTATTGTTTCCAAGAGAGTATCT
Source organism: Chilo suppressalis (assembly GCA_902850365.2). NCBI lineage: Eukaryota > Metazoa > Arthropoda > Insecta > Lepidoptera > Crambidae > Chilo > Chilo suppressalis. Next base: position 17,313,317 of record OU963915.1, read on the forward strand.
TTTATACTCTGTGTGGAAATAGCTGTTTCATTGTTTTTGTTCATTGTTATTAATTTGGCAATTGACTCTACAACCATATTCAAAATAAAATCAGAGTTTAATAGCAATGCTAGCATATCAGTGGGGCTTTGTTTCAAGGGAGGGAATGATTTCTCATTAATTACAGCAGAGTATGTTTTATTCTGAGCCTTTTCTCTATTTAATAATATTTTTTCTTTTTTTACAGGGCACTGTGACGAAATAGCCACATGGTTCCCCTTGCAATGACAACATACAGCATCCTGACTTGATTTTGTACAGAGTTTAAAGTTATGTGACTCACCACATATGGAGCATCGTTCTGTATTCTTACAAAATTTGGCAATATGTCCATACCTCAGGCACTTAAGACACTGCTTGACTGGGGGTATGTAGGGTCGTAATTCGAAACGCCAGCTGTTGAGGTCGACACTCTCAGGTAATACTGGGCATGAAAATGTGATAGAAACTGTCTTTGTCGGCTCCAATTTATTTTCACCATTATCAGTCCTTATTCTTCTCATAAAACGTCGAATGCTTACGATATTTTTTGTAGAAGTCAATGCAGAGTATATTTGTTCATTCGATAATTCTGTGGGCACATGAGTGATGACACCTGTGACTTCGCTAGCTGCTGCCGGAATAGATGCCGACAGGTTGTATGCTTCCAAGAATTTTCTATTCTGTAATGCCGCGTTAGCCAGACCAGGACGTTCAAATACCACACCGATTTTATATTTATTCACTCTTCGCAACTGTTTTACACCTTTGTTATGTCGCTTCAAGCAGTTTGCTAATCCCATCATGTCTCGATTACCAATAGGCTGATCAGATTTTGTACTCTCAATGAATACCACATATTCGAAACTTCCGCCTTCTGGGTAAAATCGAACGTAATTAGGGATTCGGAAATCTTTATATTTGTTTAAGCTTTCTTTTTTCTCTTCTAGAGACTGTATGGAGGAGACGTCGCTAAAGTTAGAATCTTCAGAGCCATCTCCATCCACGCCGCCTTGTTCATCTAATTGTTTTTTCCTTTTTCTACTCTTCCTATTCCTCATTTTTTTAATACACTATGTACACACTTATTATTAAAGACTATTCAAAACACTATTCACAATAAATATTTACAAAATTAATAAATTTAGTTTTATTCTTTAAAAAAGACCGCCAAGCTCGTCAAACGTTCCCGCGCTTTTTTCCCTGTCATGTCAATGTCATTGTGTGTCTGACAGTGACAGCTGCACAGATTACAGAGGTGTAATTATTTAAAGACAGCGGCAGCCATGGCTGCAGTCTGCAGCTGCTATCTTTCCAGCCTACATATATAGTGATCTGTGTTTCCAGCGTTCCTATTACTTTTCACTACTATGCTGCTATGTATAGTGTTTAAATATTTCACAGACAGAGGCGGCCTTAGACAGGGTTGCCAGATGGCTGCGAAATCAGGGATTGTCCCGGAATTTTGCATCTTGCCCCGTGTCTAGTAATTAGACCTTATTATTATACACCTACCTGCGAGGGGCGATAGAAGCATGCCATATAAAGGCAATCGTTACTGCCCTATATTTTGATGTGATGTTTTATTTGGGGGAGGGGGGGGGGGGCGAATAGGCTAGTTGATCCTTTTTGGAAAAAGGTTTTAAATGGTTAATAAATGTTCTATTAGACCAAAAAAAATGTATTGTATTTGTTTGAGACCTAGAAAGCTAAAAATCTTTAATTTTAAAATAGACTTTTCATGTCATTTTAATCTATAGATTATCTATGCTATGACGTCAACCTGTAGTAAATAAAAATTCGTAAGCATGTAGAAAATAACTTATCTGAGTTTATAATAAAAATAAACAAGATTTCAATAAAGTAATTATCATTATTGTATTGTACGAGAATATAAAAAAAGTCATCCTTGAAGAAATGGAAAGTTGTGGATTAAAGTGCCGAAAGAAATTAACCTACTCAACTTTATTATACTTATTCATATGTTGTATCAGTTTAATGTTTATTACTACATTGGTGTCGATTCTGGCAAGATTTTCTAAGCCTAAACTTAAATTTGACAACAGTGTATCCTTGTCATTCTCTATACAGAAAGAAAAGGAGAGAGAGACTGATGTTAAATTTAGTTTTAAGTTTAGAGAATCATGCCGGAATCGACACCATTGTAATACTAAATGCACTGTACTTACATAGATGCCTTGTCGTTTCTCTGCTCCGCAGTGCAGAAATCGAAGTTTAGTGCAAAAAATTCACCAACCATCAATGCGTCAATTCTTGGCAGATTTATGCTTTCTGCTTTCACAAAGCCGGCATCCATAAATTAGTTTTGGCAAAAAAAAACAGTAAACGGAAACTTTTCCAAAGTTAAAAGTGTTTTAAGATAAATTTAGTCAGACGAAAGAACCCATCCATAGCAACACGAGAATGACATTTCGTTGTTTACTACAACAAGAGACGTCACAATCATGGCGGATGTGGCGAACAGCATTTTTAGTGTTTAAAAATATAGACTAAAAAATATTTTTTAAATTAAATTTCTACAGCAATCTTCTGCTTTTATGCAGTGAAATCGATATATTTAGGTTAATTAGACCAAATACTGTCACAAGTATAGTCCCTATTTGGCTTTTCGTAATAATCTCAGGGTGAATGGAAAATAATTGTAGTCCATGAAACTGCGCATGGAGCAAAATACTAATCTTAGATACCAGTAGTCTTTTTGTTTTAATTATTCTTAGAAAATTTAAAGTCGAATATTGAGCTAACATAAAATTCTATAATTAATTTAAGGGGGTTTAACATATTAAAATAATTCTTACAGAATCGTATGAAATTTAATATATCCTAATACAATTTTTGAAAGTAAAATTTTTTTATAAAACAATAAATGGTAGAATACGCGGGCAAAAAGATTAAAATAAGACAGGTACTCGTACCAGCACAAATTTTTACAAGTTATTTTACACAGTTAGTACAGACACAGTTTTTGAACGTTATAATGCGATTCGCGCGCCGCTGCAACCTATCCAAAGCATTGAGCAAGTACACATCCCAGAGGTGTCCCACGCAGGACCGCACTTGCGTTTTGTACAACAAACACAGTTAATCGGGCGTAAAAAAAACACCGCACCTTGTTCAGGGCTCCGAGTTTGCGTGAAGATTTTTTGATCACAGTTTCGATGTAGTCCTTTGGATTCAGGTCTGAGCGAACTTCCATACCGAGCATGGTAATGTTGTTCTATAGCGCCAGTGTTGTGCCCTGAAGAGTGGGAAGGGGAAGGAATGGCGATGTTTTTGCCGATCTTGGCATTGAACCCAACCAAGTTCCTGGTACCCCATTCGGAAATGTAGTCCAAAGCCTGATTGAGTTCAATGACAAGATTCTCCCGTTTCTCCTTGGATACCGCCTGCTGCTTGTCCGAGATACCCCGCTTGCACTGTACTATCGCCTGCATAGCAATGAATATTCCCAAGAGGAATTAAGTCATTGATATGCAGCAGAAAGAGATGGGAGGATAGGAGGGAACGCCGGCATTCACTGACATGAACCGCGAACTGCTACCATCCGTAAGGACACGAATTCTACGCTCATGCAGGAAGTCAGCTACCCAAGAACAGAACTGGGCCGGCAGACCGTATGCCGGAATCTTGGAGAGAAGGCTTTTATGCCAGACCCTGTCGAACGCCTTGGTAATGTCAAGGCTGTGGCAATGATAGCCAAAGACTCGCCACGCTTGTCGATAGCTTCACCAGATATGAGTCAAGTACGCAAGTAAAGATCACTTTCGATCGTTTCGGTCTAAAACCATTCTGACGATCATTAATCAGGGAGTGATCCTCTAGTTAGCTGGTCAGATGGTTGTTAAGGCCCTTTTCTAGGACTTTACATAATACTGAGGTGACTGCTATTGGCCGGTAATTTGCCGACGCCCCAAAGAATACGAGCATTGGTACAAGCGTGTGAGCACAGGAGACAACTCCGCTGCACATTTTTTCAGTACTACTGCTGGGATGCCATCAGGTCCACTGGCTTTCCGAACGTCGAGTAATTGCAATTCGGCACAAACCTCACGCTGCTTGATTTTGATATCAGGCATCGTTGTGCCACAATGAGGTAATGATGGTGGCCGTGCATAGCAATCATCGATTCGGGAGTTAGCCGCAAAGAGTTTTGCCAGTAAATAGACTTTTTCCTGCGGCTTATGAGCTAGTGTTCCGTCTGGGTATCTCAGAGGTGACAGCGAGGGTTGGCAGAAGTTCTTTCGTACGGCCTTGGCCAAACGCCAATAGCTACGGGAGCCCGTAGGATGTGTTATGAGTTCGTGACCAACACGTGCAACGCGCTGGGCTTCCGCTCTGATGTAAGCCTTCTTACAGGCCTTGGAAGCAATATTGTAGGCTGCTTTTTGGTGAATCGACCCCGGGATCCCTAAGAGCGCGGCCTCTGATCCAAGCCGTGATTGAACCAGAGGTTACGTGTGCCCTTACTGATGAGATTGGAATGAGGAATATAGTACTCCATACCCATTACAATCTCCTCAGTAATAGCAACGGCGCTGGCTTATAGGTCCCTGTCACTGAAGCAGCGCTGCTTTCAAGGGACGGACTCAAAGTAGTCACGCATACCGTTCACCTTATATAGTTCTCTAGGTAAAATAACATTTCATCAAAATAATAATAATTGTATTTTCAAAGAAAATAAGATAAGGCAGAAAGGTAGGTAATGTGTGTGACGTTGTTCAAGGTAATTTGTCGAGACTTGCACCACAACAAGGCAATAGTTTGCAAATACATATATAAAAATATATACATATTTTACTATATTAAAAATACATATATATAAAAATATATATGTATTTTTTTTTATAGCCATTTGGCTGAAAATTAGGTTTTGATGACTGCAAACATGTTATATTACGTCAATCGAATTTTTGAGCTTACGATTCGATCTGGGTAACATTTGTATCTTCATGATACGAATAAAAATAACAATTGAACGTATTGTCGTAAATCGATATTCCAAAGGATCGATTCAGATCGAACATTCCTAGCTAACTGGAGCAGGGCTGCCAGATGTACGATTTAAATCGTACTCCTACGATTTTTTGGCATTTTTACTCATGTACGATCGCTCGACCACGATCGTACGGAAAGTGTACGATTTTTCTGTACCTGGCAACATTTCGTAAATAAACGAATGTGTTCCTCCGGCAGCTTTATGTTCGGCGAATCCCCTATAAATGTTACTTATGCCTAGATCTTTTACTTGAAAGAAGGCCTTATTACAATGGTAAGATGTTTTGGGGCGTCATTAAAAAACAATTTGAAAATTATAAGACACTGCTATCGATTCTGACATGATTCTCTAAAGCTAAACTTAAATTTGACAACAGTGCATCCTTGTCATTCTCTATACAGAATGAAAAGGAGAGACTGATGTTAAATTTAGTTTTAAGTTTAGAGAATGACGCTAGAATCGACACCACTGGCTTAATTTGCTTTAAATATGTTATGTTTACTCCATTCCAGTGCAGACTGTGAAAGGGCATTCAGTGAGGTCAATTTAATCAAAACAAAACTTAGAAATAGTTTATCTAATGAAACACTGAAGATTATTAGCCAAGCAATTAATACGCAGAAACGAAAATTGCACCAAGTTTAAGCCAACAACAGAAATGTTAAAAAATATGACCTCAGAAAATTTGTATAATTCTAATAAATAGTTTTATTACATAATTTTTCAAATTCTGAACGAATTATTGTCATTTTTAATAAACACTTTGAACTTCTAAGTTTTACGATCTTTTCATTTCAAAATTTCCTTGGAATACGATTTTTTGTAGTTGACGTACGATCATGCCTTTTTTTCATCTGGCAGCCCTGAACTGGAGATTATTTTATTTTTTCGAAGTAGACAGATTTTTACTTGACATTGGCTGAACGCACAAACCGTGCTTGCCACAATGAGAAAAAAAGTAGACAGATGGCGTTTTTTAATTTTCTCCTGCCCTTTGACAATGATTTTTTTGTTCTTGATTTATTTTGTGTTATTTTAGCCTCGATACATAATAAAAAGTTGTTATGTGAATTTTCAGTGGTTTAGTTATCTTTTTGGGTAGTAAGATGTTTTCGCATTACTGTGGTTTGTTGTCTTGGTTACCTTTCTGCACTGCAAAGCAAAAGCCTTCTTTCTTCCTTCAAAATTGTCAGATCAATCTGGTTAAGTGATTCAGACTTATCACCTGAAACTATTTGATGTCTATTAAGTGTAACTTTAGTTAGACAATTATGTACCTACTTACGTAGATTATTCTCAATACTTCGATGGAGTTTTCAAACGAATGGCGTCATGTAGGCATCCGCAATGTAACTCTGGAACAAGAATTGTTTTTTTTTTGTTTCCTCCACTCCAATCCACACTGGCAGGCTGTTCTGTAATTAGTCGGCCAGTGATTGGGCAAATGGATTTGCGAGTTGCTTAATATGATTGGATTGGATATTGTTAGGGGTAGTGTGAATCTGTTGATTTACCATCATACCGTAAAACGGGGCGAATAGCAATGGTTCGAACTTTGTCTGAAGATTTTCCTGTTAGTAGGTTTTTCTTTTTATCTCAGGTGATTTTAGATTATGCCTGGTACATATAAAGATTTATAACAATATTTTAAACTACTAGGCAAACATTTTCCAGAAAAACTGTTAATATATTAACAAATCTGTATTCACCCAGCGACTATATAAATAGTTGCTGGGTGATATAATAGAAACCCATAAAGGGGTGAATGGAAAAACTGTTAAGTTTTATTTAACTGACATATAAAAATGTAAGGTTGTGTTTTAATTTTTTTTGTGTTTTGTAAATGCTAATCTAACGTTGTTGTATAAATAATTTATGCAGATATGCATAAATATGTTCGTACTTTAAAGGGTTTCATTTTATGGAATGTTATTTGAATCAATCAAATAAGAGTTATTCCTGAATGCATCCTAGGTGACTTAACATTTATAGTAATCACTTTCAATTTGATTTATAAGGGCAGTTGTCATAGAGACCTTGTATTATTGCAGCAATGGTTGTAGAGTAGAATACATGTTGAGTTTATACAATTATGAACCTGGTTCCTCTGTTATAACAGTTTATGCCCTAATTTGATTTAGATAAGTCTTTAAGACCAGCTACCTGCCTGATCTATTGACCCTCCTTGGGTAGGTGGAATGTTAATAATTCAATGAATCAAATATCCAGTCTAAATTGGTCATATTTTTATTAAAAAAAAAAAAATCTCAAAGGTCGCATTTTTAACGAAAAATAAAGAATCATAAATCTGCCAACATCAGCAATTGTTTATATAAATAGTCAGAATCACAAGTAATCAACAACTTTATTACAGCTTTGAATAAAATTAATACTGCTATGTTGATTGTCTGTATCTTTTAATTCTTGTCATTCTCCCTTAGGACTTTTATTATTTCGTTGACGTTTAATATTCCGTTGTAGTAATTTTTAATTTGCCTTTTCTTTGGCAATTTAACAAAATCTTATACAGCTAGTCTTGCTTTTTTTAAGAATAGGTTTTCTATGTTTTTTTGTACTGACCGTCATTCAGTATCTCATTGGATACCTTTTTTTATTGTATTCTCCATGACATTATTATCATCAGCATTTTCTTCAGTATTGATCCTAACTTCTTCACATAACTTGTCAAAAAAGAGAATGGGCAAAATTTCAATGTCAATATCATTGAGTATGTTGCATTCTATTTCTTCTATGTTATTATCACAGTTTTCCTGTTCTATAATACTGTTGAAATTTTGCTGTCCCATATTATTTTCATTTATCAATTGATTGTACTTTAGCACGATATGCTTCTTTCTGATAAACCTTGTTCAGTTTTGTGAGGAGGGGTGAGGTGTTTATATGAGTTGTCGTATACAGAAGAGCCTCTTGGTGGTTTATTTATTTAAACATTATTGCTACAAATACAAATATGTACAAAAGGCGGACTTAACGCTAAAAGCATTCTCTGCCAGTCAACCTTTAGGCATAAAGAAATCCACGAATGCGGCTATAATAAAATAAAAAGTAATTTACTATAAACATACACCAATAAAAGTAACTACATAAGTAATTATTTACAAAAACTTAAATATACATGCATAGAATGATTTAAATATATATGCACATCATCAACAGCCCATGTTAGTCCACTGCTTTACATAGGCCTCTCCAAAATCACGCCACTCAGGTCGATCTTGGGCTACTCGCATCCACTGTGCGCAAATCGTCACTCCATCGTGCTTGAGGACGTCCTACACTACGTTTACCTAGACCCGGTCTCCACTCCAGAACTCGTCTACCCCAACGGTTATCGGTTCTTCGGCATATGCACAACATTTATAATATATATATATATATATATATATATATGTGTGGTTCCATTTCATTATCATTTAAGGTTTTCCGTATTTTTTTTAAATCTTACGATTAGAAAAACCTGGGATATTAACGTGTTGTAATAAAAAGGATCTGAAGACCAGTACAGTTCTATGTCTGGAAGGGGATTTAAGCCCATAAGGATTAAAACTGCTAGATAGGCCTTAATATCTCGTTGAGTTACTGGTTTCTCTATTTGTTTGTTCCTCAATTATAACAATCAGTTCATCAGGAAAAACCCGTTCGAAAATACTAAGTGGTGATGTTTTATGCGTGTCATTAGCGTTGGGTTTAAAACGTTTTTCAAAAACGGGAACATCATGGGTTTCGGATTTTGTCTCCCATACTCTTGACTGAGAACGATCTCTGCATACTTCGTTGTTAGATTCAGACTCTTGTTCATTATTTGCCAAAAACTTTTCCATGGGAACGTCAATGACATCTAAATTTTGCTGAACTTCGTTAAATTCGACACATCTTCCATCAGAATATTGTTCATCATCTGCCAAAAACTCTTCCATGGGAATGTCAATGACATCTAAATCTTGCTGAACTTCGTTAAATTCGAGACATCTTCCATCAGACTCCTGTTCATCTTCTGCCAAAAACTCTTCCATGGGAATGTCAATAACATCGAAATCTTGCTGAACTTCGTTAAATACGTGACTGTCTTGTGGATGTTCATTAGATTCTTCATTTACAGTATCTAAGTCGGTTGGCAAAGGACTGTCTGTTTTCGGTGAGTTTGTGATATGAGATGATTCTCCCAAGGCTGTCAGTAAGGCATCCATTGAAATCTGTTGGGCTTGTATAGTAGTCTAGTAGTTTCTTGTTTGTCTTCATTCAATTCATAGCCAAAGATATATTCAAGACGTTGTTCAATTAGGTTACCGTCAGGCTGATTGAGGTAACTATCGAAAGGAGAATGAATGCTGTTTACAAAGTGTCTTGAGTGACGAGTCGTCTTCAGAATCTGAGTGATAAATCAGACAAGTCGCCTAAATTTTGTACCACGTCTTCTATTTTTTTCTTTGGTAGCACTTTACGTTTCTTTCTAGCGTCCATATTTAAATAGCTGAAAGTAAGTAATAGAAAGTCGGTAAGTAGTCTTGGCAGCACAAATAGTTACAAAAGTTCCTAAAAATTGTAAGTGACTCAGCCATAAAAATCCAGTGATCGATCTTGAGAAAGCTCCTTAGCTGACTTACTCGATGACAACTTTGTGTTAGTTAGGTAAGACTACAAGTACCTATTCGTACCTATACCTATACAGCTACTTATATAGTGCAACAGACAAATTATTTATTGTATATATAAATTATTATATATATTGTATAGAAATTGGTATTTTTTCAATGAAGAAACAAATAATGGGAAATTATTTCCCACTTTGTTAAACCTCATCCAACAAAATCCAACAAAAGGTATTCAGAAAACATGTCTAGTTTACAAATATATCGCTTTATGCACTTACCACATTTTTTCTTCAAAAACTTTGAAAACTCCCCCAGTACTGGTTTTTCCGCAAAATATTTCACTCTTGAATGATGAAACTTGTACAAAGAAACGTACAATTCAGCAGTTTCTTTGCAGTAAATTTCGAAATTTTGGATGTTAATTTTTATCCCGCAGCACATGGTGTCTAGGATGACTTTTAATCGGTAGATTAAATTCTGGTCAATCCCAGTTATTTCTGCAGCTTTCTCGTATTTATTGAAAAATCGCCTGCTGGTATTCCCATCATTCGTGTTTCCAAAGTTGGCCTTTGGAATATCTACTAATAATCGTAGTTGTTCACGAAACTTGGTTTGGATTTATTTTTTCGTGTCTCCTCTAGTTTCTTCACTTCGGCAGTCAGGCGAGCCCTCCACTTCATGACTGGTAATTTATAAGCTACATGCAGTATGCTCTCCAAAAATCTTATTCGAGCGTGCAGCATAGATATACCAAATCGCATGTTTTCCGTATTGCAGGGTCTTTTTTTGTAAGGTCGTTGAAATCGGAGGATGTGTAACATCTCATTTTTGATTTGGTATGGGTTGCTGCGTTACATACCTTGCCGTCCACCATGGTAAAAACTATTTTATGTTTGACGGATATGCCGTCGATCTTGGTCTTACTCAGTTCTTTTATTTGATTTTCTACGTAGTTGATTTCCTCATTAGTCACGTCAGTGTTTTCTTTCACAAATCTTATGCGTATTGGTCTGCAATATCGTGGTGATGACGGAGTTGGGTTTTGCCATATAATTTTTCTTTCCTTTCCATAGACTGGTTGGAGCGGAACGACAGAACTTTGAAAAATGTTGGCGTCGGAATCAGTCTCATTTGCCAATTTCATTTTATATTGAATCTGCTAAGATCCTTCACAGCCCCATTTGCTGATGAGCAGAAAGGACTGCTTTTCAGATTCAGTCAGTTGCTCCAAGACATCCTCACCAAGATACAATAATAATCGCTTGATGGTTTGATCCATTAAGCTTTGTACCCTTACTTCGACACAGATCTCAATTATGCTGTGGATTTCGGGGTAACATTCTTTCTTCGATATCTTTAGAATCGAATAGCATGGGTAAAAGCCTGGATTCGAGTCTCGAACTCCGTATTGGTCCTGGGTAAGCCCAGCTTCAACAAACATAAATAGGAAACGAAGGTGTGCCAATTTCGTTGAAACTTCTTTTTCTTGTTCAGCTGCTTGTTCTTTTATCGCTGCTGCATATTTTTTTACTCTCCGGGGGCTTCTGGTAAGGACCTTTACGATTTTTGATGCTTCGACTGCGCCAGTTTCTCGCAATTTCATTTGTGTTGCGTATGCTGGCACATCTTAGTCAGATGTTCGAAGATTTTCAGTTTTTCGCCTTTTATTCCTTTCACATAAATCTGGAAACGACTTTTGAGGTCTACCTGGACATAGACAAGCCAAGTATTATTTATAGAAATGTCTGTAAGGTGGCAGAATATGTTCATGTATCATTTTTTGCTTTTGAGAGCAATTCTGTATAGTGAAATTAATATATCAGCTTTGTCTACACCACCCATTTTTGTTATTATATTCTTTGATAATGTGTGGAAAAGACACAGGTCGCTTTTCACGCACATTATTATTGTAGCGTCAAATACTTGTAACAGGCTCTTCTCCGCAATATGAACTCCATTACAACCCATTTTACAATATAAACTTTATTCTTATTATCAGAAATTATTACATAGCTTCCTCTTCCTATTTTCTTTAGCACTTTATCTTCGACGATAGACTGTCCTTTAAGTCGGCCTTTCCTTATAGTTCCCAGAGAAAGGATTCCATATTCATTTCGTCAGCGATAAATTAGCTCAACAGAAGTGAACCAATTGTCAAAATAAACGGTTGATAAAGGATGCCAAGATAAATTGGAAGAAAGGAATAAATCCAAAATATAACAATGGAGATAATTAAAAAAAAACTATAACCTTTTACTTGCAATTTTTAAGCTAATGTGGTATCAATGATAATGAAGAAAATAAATATTCAGATTTATTTATGAATAGATCTCACTGAAATATATAATATTAATTTATATATGTATAGGTAAATGTGTTGGATTTATTCCCTTCTTCCAATTTATCATATACTACATAAAATATAATGGAAATAATAAACAATATAATGACAAAAACTATTTATTTATTAGAAAAAACCTAAAGACACTATATTATTCATCTATTTCTTCACTTTCGGATCTTGTAGTTGGCCAGGTCAGAATAATATCGTAAAAATCTTTGAATTCGTCCGGAATATATTGGATTCTTTTTTGTGTCGTTCATTTTTTTCTCATTAATAGGTATTATAGTAACATATGCCGGAGTTTCTGATATTTTCGGGTTTGTAGAAGGTTTTTGGAGCAAAAATGTAGCTTTAACGAAACCATCGATAAATTCGGAACATGTCAAGTAACCTTTATGACTTGAACTATACTCAAAACTTCTATATTGCGAAATCTAGAATGTTGTTGCCTTGTCTAATGACTTACAACTTTTCTTGAAACATTGCTGCCATGAGTTTTTATAATCAAGTATGTCGTTAGAAGTAACGGGTTTAACTGAAAAACCCCTGATTTTTGCTGCCAAAATAAGACTATTATATTCATTTGGAACGTAAATTCTGTCCTTTCTCCTTATGAGTCTTTTAGCGGTCCCAAAATTTCTGTCACACTGTAAAAACGAATGGCCACGTACAGGAAAGTATTGATATCTTTTCTCAAAACGATTCTTTGCAACAAGAGTGAGAAAGAATCTTATAAGGGTGTTGTTTCTATTTTGTCCCCCGCAAGCATCGCTAAAAACTTGTAGTTCTTTAACAGAGGGATCCATGTTCTGTATCGTTTTCAACAATAAACTGCATACTTCATCCGGGCCCCGTTTAGCTTCACCCTCATGGTAAGTATAGAAATCAGCAGAGTTCGTCTTCAAGTCGTGAACACAAAACACATACAGCCATAGTTTTCTTAAATAAAACATCTCTTGAACTGGGATATTAGGAATAGGCAGATTTTGCATGTAATCAAATACAATGGCTCCTACATCTTCTCGTTCCTGACACAAGGCCAAAATTTCTTTCTGTTTATTATAAAACTTTTTAGCACGTTTAAGATGTATCATTTTTTCTGCAACTGCCACTCTCATCGCGTTCTCATTTTTGCTTTGCTTCGAGTTCTTCACAAGTCGAACAAACGTCTACTTGTGGCCGACCGAATCTGTAGCCATGATTATCATTAAAATATTTTCTGTAATAGTCATATTCTACGCATTGGTATTGGGGGTATTTTTTCAAAAAAAGTTCATGCATTATTTTGACGTTTAGGTTCGCTTCTAAATATTGTATATTTTTGCTGCTGTAATGAGATTGTTTTAGGGGAAATGACCGGATATGTTCATCAATTGCCGTAATTGCTTCGTTTGTTAAGACATTACCTCTATTACGATGCTGCCCTCGTTTATCTTCGGGTAGTTTTCCCACCGACTTAAGGGAGGTAAGGCGAAAAAGAGCCTTATTTTTTATAGCGTATAAAATGGAGAAAGCTTGAAGATAAACTTGAATTTTTTCATTTCCTTTCATAGCAAAATACGTGAATGTATTCTCACGTTTTTTCGGATTTTCGCGTTTTGAGCGCCGCTGATTAACCTTTGCGTATTCAATGAGACTCATCATATATATGTCATTTTCATTTTTCGATCGTCCATTGTAAACTTATTCAAATAACTGCTGTTTTTCTTCACTACTAAACTGCTGAGTGCAGTTTCTTTTACAGACACAGTCACTATTACTATTAGATTTAGCTGACACTAACCTCCCAGTACTTGTACTCACATAAGATTGACCAAGTAGACGCTGTGACTTCTGTATTTCTTTTTTGTACAACTGGATATTTCTAACACCCCTTCGTTTCTTTTTCGGTGTCTCAGCTTCTGACTCATTATCAGGTAACTCGTTACAACTACTTTCACTAGTCCTATTCAAACTTTAATAATTAAATAATCAAAATAGGTAATAATCTCCACGAAGCGACGCTAAACGAATGCAGTCTCAAGCACAACTAAAATGGCGGCTATTAGATCGTAAGTATCGCCCCATCGCGGCTATTAGATCGTAAGTCCCCCACCAATAGCGATGCGTTTTTGTTTGTTAAAAAAAAGAAACACTATTTATATACTAGTACAGTTGATAGTTGGAAGAAGGGAATAAAAGCAGGATTTGTTTCCTTCTTCCAACTAACTGTTTTAATGGTCGCATGAATCTATACGAAGCGAATGGTTTTTGTTCCTTTCTTCGAACTCACAATTAAATTTTACATTCTTAAAACGTAGTCTTAAGAATGTAAAAGTGTAGAAAACTGAATATATCAAAAAGTGGCGTTTATTCCCTTCTTCCAATTTGTGGTTCAATTATTTTCCCACTCTGAGAATTTGGCATCGTCAAAGCTATTACCACCATCGTACAAAAAAGAGTCATAAACAATTCCGGAATTTCCAGCTACAACGAAAAATTTTACCACTTTGTTGGTATTTTAGGCATATATTGACGCTTAGAATCTGCTTTTTTACCTTTATACGGGACCATCATTTCCTCGATCGAATACGACCTTTCTAATTCGATGTCCAAACAGTTTAGCCGTATGTGTTCCATTACTGGTCTGACTTTAAAATAACGGTCCTTATGATCATCCTCTGCGTTATTGTCAAAATGTATTGATGCTCTAATTAGTTCGTATTTTTTGGGAGACATAGCATCTGCAAAATTGGTGGAAAACGGGTAGCCTGCGCCCAATAATCTGTGTAAGCCGGCTTGCTTACAACGCCCATCAAAATTTGAATTAAGGGGCTTATACCTGGTTTTTTAAATCCAGCAATAATATTATTATAAGCAGTTAAATTAAGGTCATCCATTAACATCAATTTCTTTTGCAGTAAATTGCTTGGCCGCCCTCGCTTGGAACCGTTGTTCTGCAACCATATGCAACACAAAGTTTCGTCTTAAGTTAATGTAGTTTTAATACAACACTGCGCATTAACAGGTTCGCTGCCACTTGAAAAATTTATGATCAACTGGGAGGCGAAATACTTTTTTTGTTTAATCTATTTTAAATGTGAATAACTTAGATTATTATTTCACATTCAAGCAGTAATTATATAGAGAAATTTAACGTTGTGCTGAATATTTATTGCACATCTTTATTGAATTTAAGAAAAGTAATTGGATGTGTGGATGGCCACTTTCAGATACCAACGTAAAGTTTTTCTTTCGCAAGCTTAGTATGCTAAAAGCTGGTCTTGCCTGTCTACTACTGACATGTAATCGTTATATTTTGAAATAGCTCCTGGCTTTTGAGTAACCTGGCCACGTTTATTTTGAACTTGAACCATTTTGTCTCCATACTGGGTAATTATATACGAGACAACACGTTTGTCTTTCCACACGCCTTTATGCACTCCTACACGAAACCTTGAGCAATTTTCTCCTTTCTTCATTTTTTTATGATTTCGGTGAGATTTTCTTTCAATTCTTTACGGAGAGTGCCCGTGCAATAGGTGTTGTGATCAAGCAGCTTCTTCGCCAAACCAAATCTATTATAATAGTTATCCATGTAAAATTCGTGTCCATTATTTAGTTTTTCTCGAAGTAGCTCCATTACTTCTTTCTCAGCGAGTCCCTTTCCCGTTACGTCTATATATTTTCCTTATACTCGAAACTTCACTATCAACCCATCTGGTTCAGTGAGCATGTATAACTTTGTCGTATTTGTGGCATTTGTTTTTGATGAACTGCCGAAAACTCAGTCGCCCTCTCCGTAGCACCATACTTTCATGAATTCTTTTTCACAATTGTGCTACAGGATAATAACATTCAATCATTTTATTGTTGAAATAATCAATCACACTTCTGACCTTGAACATTGGGTCCTCACTCTCTTCCTCTGAGGTGAAATGCAAACATCTCATTATGAGGAGAAATCTTTTCCTGCTCATTTGTTGCCTAAAAATTGGAATCGAAAACAGCCTATCAGTTTTCCAATAATCATCTTGTAAATGACTGAAAGGGATAGTTCCCACGTGGAATAGTAAACCAAGGAAAATTCTCAGTTCTCAGGCAGTGACTGGTTTCCATCCAGTAATCCTGGCAAATTCTGTACTTCGCCTGCCTGATTATGTTTACACATCAACCTCTGTGCTTGTGCCATTGTCTCAGTACAAATCATCGTCAATCTTCAGTGAAAAATAAATTAAAATAGTCAATAGGATTTGCTCCTGCAACTTCGCCATAAAATTCGTTTGATTTTGTAAAATGAATTTCCTTCATCTCACTAGTTGAAGACCATTCAGTGGTTGAGCCTGAAGCAGAAGGTTGGTTCAGCTGGGCTTGACTTGGGGTCTTTGAGTATTGTCAGTCACATGAGCTGGGCAATTATTACCGTTATAGCGATCATAGCCTGAATTAGCAGCGGACCTAATACGTTGTATATAAATACTTTCTAAAGACAGGGCCTCCGCCAAGCTATACCGAAGCTGCCTATGATCCATTTTTTTTGCATTGTCACGACATCTATATATTATGTAACTGCTTAAAATACTACAGTTAAGCAAATGTCTAAAAACTCTGATATGCACTTGAGCCCTCTTTTACGTTCCATTGTGATCTACACCTCCCATACAACTCGTGCGTATTAACATGGCGCCTGGTTCTAATGCATGACGTTTAAAGTAGTGAGTGCAAAAGTTTTGAAATTTATTTATTATAATAATTATTCGTCACCTAACTCTTCTATGCCAGACATAATAGAGCTGTCACTTTCGTCTTTCTCAGTTTCGCTATCAGAACTTTCTTCGCCTCCAAGTGAAATAATGAATTCTCTTTCATTGATTTCTTGGAGTCAATCTTTTACCCAATATTCTTCCTCCAGTTTCCGAACATGGTTCACCTCTTTTATCCAGTCTGCAGCCGTTATTGATTGAATTGATTCTCTTGTCAATTGTTCTTTTTGTCTTTCTGACTGATCGATATTTTTGTCTGCCACCCTTTGTTTCACCAAATTCCAAATGTATTCAATTGGGTTTAAATCACAGTGGTACGGCGGCAGACGAACGACTTCGTGGCCATGCTCTCTCAATAATTCGTCTACCACATATTTTTTTCTGGTTTATTTACTTTTATTATTTGGTATAGTTCTGGTTTTGTCATTCTCACATCAAAAATTATATTATTTTTGGTTAACCAGCTTTGCATCTCATGTTTCAATGACGACTGGCATGGTATTTTTTCAGACTGCTTTGAGTGGTACGACGCGTTATCAATCACAACTATGCCGTTTGGAGGCAAGTTCGGCAACAATTTTTCATTAAGCCACTCGGCAAAATTTTTGGTGTCCATCTCATCATGATAATCGCCTGTCTTACCTTTGCATATAGTAACTCGGCCCCAGGGATAAAACCGCTTTCACCACCCGCATGGACGAGAATCCAGCGTTGACCAGGATTGCTATTTTTTTTATACTAGCATCGTTGCTATTTTGACAGCATTTTCTCACAGTGTAGTGGGAATATATCCACGTCTCGTCTAAATACGTCACTGGCTTTTGTATCAAAACTAATCGGGCATTCTTGCATTTCTTAAATTTGTACCCCAATTGGTTCTTCAAGATAATCCGCAATGTAGTTTTTTCACCTGAAAAAAACAAAAGTAGGTAAGTATATTTATAAATTTATTATGTACTCGTAGGTGTTGATGGTAAATAACTTGTGGTAATCATCACATATTAAGATGATTTCCCATCCACAATTAAAAAGAGGTAATAAAGACACACAAACTTGCTTATTTATAATATAAGTAGGATTACACTCGCTAACTAAAGATACATAAAAAAAAAGACACAAACGTACCTGGAAAATGCAAGTCCTTTTTGGCAGCGGCTAATATTTTCTTAAGCGTTGGAACTTCTTTTCGTACTGTGTAAAAACTGTTTACCAAGTTTCTCAGAGCGATTAAGTCGAAATTATCTAGATTAATTTTTTTTACTCTGTTTTCGCTTTTTGCCAGGTGTTGATAGTCCGAGTATTGGGGTAGACGTTGAAGTACTCGGCACCGATGAAATAGACGATACTACTGGTTTTACTTGTTGTTTTATTCGCATTAATGTTCGTTTGGATATACTAGTAGCCGCACAAGTTCTATTTATTGGTTGATCCACCGGAATCATAAACTTTTTATTGACTTTTTCATGTTCACGAGCTTCATGAATACTTTTTGTAGGGTCCACAGGAATTACAAAATGGCTGACTTCTTTCTCGCGTTCAAAAAAAGCCAATACCTTGAGTATAAGGGCTCTTTCTTTACTATGTATAGTTTTTCCCACCATCTTTGTGGAAAAACAAAACACAAGAACAACACTAATGAAAAGGTCCAAACGTAACTATTATAACAAAAAAGTCAACAAAAACCAATAACAAATAAAACGTCCCAGCGTAACAATAACAAAAACTCAACAAATTACTTCGAAACTTAAACAGAAGGATACGTGCAACGGTAACAGTGATGCTAACGCTACTAGTCTCGCAGGACGAGAGCGGGGGCCCACGCGGGGAAGCGGGAGGAGGGTTGTTTTCGAGCCAGGTGCCATGTTAGTGCGCACGGGTTGTATATTTATTGTAATTATGTACTACAAGCGGTTTCTCACATTCCACACCTGCTCTGCGGCCTGGAGCTGTTTAATTTTTATGGAAAGTTGATATCATAATTTTGCATTTTTCCAGGCCAATACTGTAACATCTCCGTAGTGTGCAGCAACAATATTTACACGTCGCATTGACGGTCGTTTAAGGTCTTAATATTGGACGGGGTTTCCACTCTTCGGCGATTTAGTGTCCCTATTACATCCGTGTGTCTGTTTTTCAAAAACCGCACTAAACCTACGGAATTGTATTAACTATTCATGTACAAACAATGACCTTTATCAAGGTAACCCTCAGATAACTTAATTAGAACTTTCGTGGTTGCGTTTGTGAAGGCTTGCACAGTTTCCCCCGCATCTTGATTTTTCCCCGCATATATAATGAATTTCAAGAAGTACCCCGTTTCCGCCTCACATAGTTCATATCGCTCATTTACGACAAAAACGTGACAGAGTAAAAATCTTAATTTGTGATAAAACGCATTTGAAAGTTTAAAATTCCTGTAACTTTTTAATTATTATGTTTATACTATTCAGCTCGAAGACCAAGACACCATCTCGGAAATCAGAAGTCAAATAACTACTCACAAATTGTAAATGACATGCTACAAGTTTCAAAAACTTAGGATGTAATATGTCCATCAAAGTGCACACATCTTGATTAATTTCCAGAAAATCTTGGATCAGAATACGGTCCTAAGTTAATAAAAAAAATACAGTTTCTTGGCACCAAAACTAGTTTTGACCAGTGTAATCTTTGTACTGAATGATTACCTATCTGTGATTTGTTTTGCTAAGATGTTAATTTGATTTATATTTGTGAGACTTCATTAATATTAGTTTCCTAATATTACAGTGCGGAGGCTTGTGGCTAATATGGCCTGAATATTTAATAACGTTATAATTACTAACGATTGTGAGTTAAAGTAAAACTACAGATATAAGTGTCTGGTTATAATTACAATATTTTTTTAAATGTGATTATAACTTGTATTTCAGCGAAAGTTACACAATAACTTCGCTAAAACTATCTTTCATTTTGTAAATCAAAATACAAAAATAAAGAGATTTTTACGACAGTAACGTGTCTTAATTAAAATGTTCCATACGTTTAGATTACAGTTTATCAATAAAAACGTAACAATACGAAATAATTTGTAAAGGTTTAGATTATTATTCAAATTATTTTTCAAAAAAACTGTACCATATCTTTTTGTTTTGCAATACTGAAAATTTTTAGGAAGAATAACGCAACAAGGGGGAAGCTTTTTTAAATAAATAATCATAATACATTTAATAACTGACTGAAAAAAGATCTGAATCCAATTTGATCCAAAAAAACGAAAACCTTGAAGTATTTAACATTACAACAGCTACTTAATGTCTAAAAACTCAAAAACCAGAAATAACTAACTATACAATTAACAAAATAAAAAATATATCAATCCGTTGATCAAGGTAGCTGCCGGTCTTTTGATCACTGGTTGCCTCGGTGAGTCTCTTAGACAATTCCTTAAGGAAGGAACGAGCGCTTGGACCCCATGGTCCCATAGTCTCAACACCAAACGGCACAAATACATAGTTGTAATTAAGAGCAGAATATTTGCGCCGCTTGGAATACTCGGCAGAGGCCGCCGCCGCGCCTGCAGCCAGGGAGGTACTACTTGTATGGCACGGAGCAAGCGTATCCACGCAAGTTGCGTCTCGAAAAATGCCGCTAGGCTTTAGGACTGCTGGCACATTGACTGCGACCAGAGCTCTGCGGATGTAGTCATTGATGCAGGCGTGGCGGGAGACTCGACCAGCGCTCATTTGGCATGAGAGACCATGGTGTCCCAACTCACCGACGCCAGTACCGCAACGACAACGATGGTGGTGATTGGTCTTGACGCCGAGTCTAAGTGAAATTGCTAGTGATAGAGTTCTCCTGTCCAGCAAAGTCCCGATATTGTCTGAAGGAAGAGTTTGCAGCCAATAACCAGACTCTACCTGAAAGACCGCTAGGAGGCGAGCACGCTCAGCCGCGTTTTCAGAGGAAGCTACAGGATCACTCTGAAGACGCAAACAGAGTGGCTCATCCCATTGCCTCTGTGAAAATAAGGAGGATGGTGGATCTACTCCCGGGCATGCCCTACACCAAGCATTCCTGGCCTCTGCAAGGTGAGCTAGCTCCACTACGCCTAAAGAAGGACATAGTATTTTATTAAAGAGCTCGGCTGTACCATGTGCAGACGACAGGAAAGCGGGAAGGGTAATATGTGAGTTATTGCGAGTACCAAGTCCTCCGAGACGAATAGGGAGAGAGGCCTGCTTCCAAGCCTTCTTCCTGCTCCTGAGCGAACTGTCAATAGATGACAGCAGTCCTGGAAAAAGCCAAAAATGAGTACTACGTAAAAAATATATGTATTTTGGGGCAAAAGCGCAAAAACGTATTAAATACAAAGCCATGTGAGGATTAATTTTTAACATTTTTTCGGAGGACAGCAGAAATTTATAAATTTGTTCATTAATAAAAATCGGAATAGCATCGTCAAATATGGAGGAACCTAGACGGAGTGATTTATTATCAAGAATTTTAATATTAGGAGCTAAAGCTGAAAATTTGGTAATAATGCATTTTAATTGATCCGGTGAAAATTTTGATTCTGGAATAAATAGCTCGCATTTTGAATAATTTAGATCAAGGCCAATATTTTCAAAGAACAATGGGTAATTTTGTATGGAACCCGTACCCACCTTGTAGCATTATAGACTAGGTGTCATTTAAAAGACGCATAATTAACTAGCTCAAAAATTAATGAACGAATGAATGAATGAATGGGAGACCGGAGATATGACTACTTCTTTATTACATTTTTAATAGTAAAGTGTCATAATAATTTGACTTTTTTCTTTGTTATAAGTAAAAAAAAACATTTCTTTTCTGTCTAAAGACCAGCTTAGCTTCCTATCGTTCGTTTTTGGTACGGGAAAAAATATTAAATAAAACCATCAATCTTAAAAAAACACAGTTTTATTAATACAAACATAGCAAAAACGTTATTTTTAAATTGTGTTGTTACTTTCAATGAATATATCATCCTAAGCGCTTGCCGGACCTACGAAATTATCTAGGTGTCTGCCAACACCTAAGTACCATATTATGCTAACAGTGTGGGCACAGGCAGCTAGAGTTCTCATACCCGTCATGCAGGAGCAATAATACGCTTCGATGGCTTCTCTGCCCTGGACATTCATTTTGATTAAAATATATGTATAGTATATTTTATTTGAGACGTGCCTCGATAATATGCGGCCTCTAACTAGCCAGCAGTTTTCGGTCACTAGCCCATGCTGCGACATACTAGGGCTACGGTTAGATGTCACTTCAATATTATATATACCATCTCCACCTCGCAAATGCTCAGCAACATATGATCTAGCGAGCTTGAAATGATATGTTCCCAAGCTGAATAGAATGACGTCTTCTTCTGTCAATTGTGGAAATGCTATTGATGTCGCCGTCATTGTAGTGAACACCGCCCGTTGTCTGTTCATATTTTCTGCAACTACATAATTGCCCAGTCTATTGGGTTCGTTCATTCTTTGAGCTATAATATCAATAAAGGCGTGAGCATGCTCATTGTCCGTCAGACGCTGCTTAAATGCATTTATGAGGGCTCCGGCAATGCGAAAGTCTTCAAAAACATGAGGGAGTGTTTTATTTATAAGGGTATGCCTAAATATTTTGTAGTCCCTTTTGAACCATCCGTTTATAACTTCGATGACCCATCGAACTATTGTGATTTGTCGAGATTTATTTGCTTGAACATCTGTTAGCTGCGGGGCATGCCTATCTTTGCTTGGCGGCATATGGGCAACATAACCAGCACTTTCTATATCTGGTATAGAGTCCCTGAAACCTCTATCTAATATAAAAACGTCATCTGTTTCTAATATTATGTGCACTGGCGACGTTTCATCATTCATAATCTCACTCATGATTTGGGCATCAGTTTTTGTTGCAGCGTATGGTCCACATATATCTATAATATAGCCATCTGGGCAAGTAATTATAAAAGGTTTTAATAAGTTTTTATACTTATGTAAGCTATAAGTCCTTTTTTGAAATAAAATGTTTTTAATTTTCTGTACATATATATTCAATTAGTTTTATAGAATTGTTAGAAATTGGAGGCCGAGAGGGAGGAATGACTAAAGAATTCACAGAAGGATTTAGGCGGCAGTTCTCCTTTATTTTTTGTGTAAGTGATGAACTAGTACTATTTGCACTAGTATGTAAAATTCTATAGGAAAATTATACATGTTCTGTCCAACTCTCAGGCGTGTTTACTCTAAGAACATGTTCGATACATTGTGATAAAGAAACAGCGACTGAGGGCCGTGCAGAACGAGGTATTCTTTTATAACTGGAACTGTATTTTTTAGATTACCAAGAGTTTGGCAAAGTGGTTCGTTACCTGAATTTACAGATGGAGAAACTGCTGGCACAGAGGCAGAAGATTTATGATGCCTGCCAATGTGTATATTTCAGCCCCGGATACCTTTAAAAACCGGGGTTGTGTGCATTTAGGACATTGTATTAGTTGTGTGTCGTCACTGCCAGGGACGGAATTTGCCGACATGCAGCTAGAAAGAGCGTCAAGACGAAAATACTAAAATGAAAATGACACTATAAACTATTAAAAAAAACATTCAAAGTAAACATAAAAATTATAAAAACACAACAAATTTCAAATGTCAATTTCATTATTGAACACGTCCGTCAAGGTTGCTACGGTGCCGTCACAATTCGAGCCACAGGCGCGGCTGTTCAAGGCGTCCTTGGAGACAATCACTTTGGCGAAATGACTGCAAAACAGCTGATTTTATGGAGACTAATACCAATTATAAACACCACAGCACAGCCTGCCCACATTCGGGGACATGAATAATACTTTGGGCTGCCAAAAACTGGTCTTTTTTTCCCAGTATGGCTAAGGACTCACGAAGCGGTTTTCACCCGTGCCCGCCGCGGTGGCGGAATGGAGTTTTATTTTCAAAACTCACGAGATCGGAGTTTTGTGCGGCTACGCAGCCGTCGCGGTTGCGATTATTGCTCGCAAACTTGGCGGTTGATAATCGCAAGACAGGTAGTTGCAAGACGGGCGGTTTAACGATCAGTTGAGTTTCAGACCGTCATGGACACACCAGAAACGAGCTGTTGCATTATACTTCCTTCACAGAAGAATTAAAAAAAGAAGGCCTAATAGATTCTGGATACATCCACTGATTGCGGAAAGAGATCGTTATGGATTATTTGTTACCCTTATTAATGAGTTAAAGAAGGATGAAGAAAAGTTCTTTAATTATTTTCGAATGTCCGTATGTAGTTATTTAGAACTTTTAAGAAAAACAGAAACTGCTCTTCAAAAACAACATACTAATATGCGAGATCCCATATCACCAGAGGAAATGTTGGCAGTGACATTAAGGTATGTAAGTTTCTTTTAATAACTCGCACGCACGTACGCACGCACGTACGAACATAGACACTCACTCACACACACATACACATAGGGGGCACCCCAGTTTTTGCGTCAGGTGTTAATGAAACAAGTGGTAATATTGAAAATGTTACTTTATTGAAAATACACATCATCTGACAAATTAGTATTGACTGAAGAAACTGATTGAATATTTTGTGGACTTTGGGTAGTATTGCTTTCAGAAGTAGAATAGGTACGATAGCCGATATTTTCTTGACTATAATTATATGGTGGATATTGATAAGATGGCAATGCTGGAAGATTATTATCAAGATTATCAATAATTTGTAGAACTGATATTTGAAATCGTCTTGTTTTTGCTTCATCAAAATTTTGCAATGAAGACAAAACTCCTCGAAAAAAATGACAAATGTCTATCTTCGTGTTGAGATAATATCTCTATTATTGCTTTGTCGGTGTCGTCTTTTTTTTTCTTTTAACACCTGCTTGAGAAGAAACTGAGGTGGTAGGTAAAATCTGATTAATACAAAGATTCGTAAAAAAGTTTGCAGTACCTTGGAATATGGTTTTTGTTCATCAGTTCCATTATATCAGCCTTCTTTCTTTCAGCTGTTCCGGGTTTAGTTGTGTAGGCTTTTTTAACCTCAATATCAATGTTTTTTCCTCTTTATGACTATAGCTGTTTTAAACTCCTCCTCTGCGTATTAGTTTATTTTAATAAATTGACTTTTATCATCTTTACTTCACTGATTTTGACTGGAACGTTTTTCTCTGTTTTTAGATTGAGATCACTTGCAAAAGCTGATATATTTTCAAAATTCAAAAATGTTTACGTTACATCTTTTTTATTTAAAAATACAATTTTTTTGATATTTCAAATGGACGCTTTACTCGGAAAGGTCTGACGATTCCATCAATAGCGACTGTTTTGTATCTGTTTGCCGTCATGAAGCTTTGATAAGGGATTAAAGGCATTCTAGCCCCAATCACAATACCACCCCAAACGGACACTGATTTCCCGCCTTGCTGAACCGTTCCAGTGGCCGTTCTTTGCCTTTCAGAGTCTCCAGGTCTTCTCCAAACAAGGACACGTCGACTATCTGAATGAGTACTGATTCGCGATTCTTCAACAAAAAGGCAGTTTTGCCATATGTTTTCCTGTTCGTCTTCTCCGTTTTGCCGGAGCCTAGCCCACTGTAATCTCCGTCGCTGATGTTCCCGTGAATTCAAAGGTGCTCGCCATGACCTCCGTGCTTGTAATCCAGCCTTGTGTCAGCAAATCCGAATGGTCTGAGTGCTAACATCAAGTCCGGAGGCGGCTCGTATTTCTGATTTTAATTTAGTGGCGTTTATTGTTGTGGGCCGCGGGCTACCAGCAACCTGATGTAGCGCTTCTGAGCAGCTGTCAAAACAGTTGGGCGACCGCTACGGGGTAGATCAGCTAAATTATCCATGCCGTGGTACCTTTGCAACGTGGTTACTACACGGGATTGGGATATGGCAACTCTGCGTGCTATTCCTCTCGTAGAATAGCCTTTTTCCCTTAAAGTAACAATTCTGGCTCGTAAAACATCTGATAATCCTCGTGGCATTTTTTTAAATCACAAATTTCCGTGAAAAAATATTTTAAATTCGATAATATTGACTAAGTCAGATTTCTGAATGAGTGTCAGCTTGGATTGCATGTCTTTTTATATGGAAAAACAATTTTAAAATTTAGAATCTTATCACAAAAATAAATAATAAAAAAGTGTTCTGTAACACAAATAAACCATCTATTTTTCAAAGTGATCGCAATTTTTTTTTGATGTGTGTACATTCTTCCCGTCATAAAAATCTTCAAAGCAGATTTGATAGCACTGATGAATGTATTGGGCGTGTACATAGGTTTCTATTTGTGTGTGTGCCGAATCCAATTTTGGGTATGTCCTCTGATTAAATATTTGTGTGTTATTGACTTTGTATTTGGAAAATTTCAGAACCGCGAAATAGTACATGGCCACCATAAATTTGTTTTTTTGTTGGCCAGCACACTTATCAGAATACAATACTACATTCATATCTTCGGTACACTTTGATATCTGCTCGAGATACTTTAATACACACGTACCTATTTCGTTCACACCTCCGCTTGCATTTGCTTCATCCCATACATAACATTCTACAGTATTCTTCTGGACGTAATATACTGTGAGATTGAGTTCATTCAATATGGATTTGTAGTAAAACACGGATATCTCGCCTTTCGGACACTGAAATACTGCTTGCAAGTCATATACGCATACTGGCAGTTCTTCTTGTCTTTTTCTTTCTCTTATCGTGATAGCCTCTTCTGTTCATGATGTTTTTCATCAGTGTCCTTTTCAGCTTTTTTTCTTTGGGTGATAAATTTTTAAACGCTTCGCATACGTCACACATATCTTTTTTTGGTGTAATAAATGATATGCTGTGCTCTTGAGTAAAAATCCGGTAGAACATTACATAGTTGATGAAAGGAACTGTCTTTTCCTTACAGATTTCGACGTAATCGTGGTGCAGATCAGAAATAGTTTTGCTTCCATCAATGAAGGTTCTTCTTGAATGGGCTCGTGTATAGTGAGATTTAATTTTGGGTATTGAATCTATGAACTGCTTGGCTCCTTCTTTAATATTATCGTTAATTTTTGGTGGCTTTCCATGACGTCCACGGTTATCTGTCATCAATAAAATATTTGTTTCCTTATTTTTCTTGCTTAATGCAGTTGGTAATGGGCGATTATATTAATAATAGCCCACCAAGATGACGGCCAAGATTAAAAAAAAATATATCTTCCGTTCTATCGGTCGCAGCGGGGTGGGGATTTTTTCTGTGGTTTTTGCTGGCGGAGGTCTACCCATCTGGATGGCCTAGATTGCTCTAGGAAGGTAGTTGTCTGTGTGGGCGTTTAGAGTATGGGGGGCCCAAAAGGTGTAAAAGTTTGCCCATTAGTTGAAAATCGCGAAACGATTGCTCCAAAAACGCCGGAGTTGTGACGGTTTTAAAACCCCACCCCTGCAAAACAAAACGGGACTCGGCCGCTTCTTCTGATCATTGGCCAATCAGTAGAACAGCATGCTCAATGCCCAAAGCCCCATGACATTAAATTTTATGTAAAGTGGGCGTCATGGGGTGCCAGTTATATAAATGAACATATAGTTCCGCTGTGGATCGAAGATACACAGATAACTTTCCTGTGTCAAGGGGGAACCCACTTGCTAAGACTTCTTAAATAACTTTCAGCTTCTTGAGGAACTCTATATCTATGCCTGTGATTCTGGCAGTGGTTTCTGGAGTAGCAAAAAACTTCTTGATGTATTACCATCATTGGTATTACCGAATCCAGCTTTCGGCAAGTGTACAAGCAAGCCCAATTGGTCCTGAATTGCGTTCTGAATCTCCTTTTTCTTCTCAGCTGAAATCTTCTTTTCTTCGGTGTTTAATCTCCATTTTTTAAGGGGCAGTTTATATGCTATATGGGGATATGTTTCTAAAAAATCAATTCGAGTGTGCAAAATAGAAAGTCCACATTTTAGTGAATTCGGTTCTATGGCACGTTCTTCAACCGTTTTCAGCATTTGAACTCTTTGTTAGTCTGCTTGCATATGTAGTAGCACTTCATGGTCGATGTTGTATTAGTGGCAGCATTGCACACTTTGCCATCTACCATTGTTAGAACAAGATTGTGCGATACTTTTGTCACGTTGTTGTTGGCTTCAACTTCTGTATGAATTATATTTTGTGCCTGGTTTTCAATGTGTTCTATTTCGGATTTAGTCAATTCATTACTTTCATGCACAAACTAGATCCTTATAGGGCGGCAGAATCGGGATGATGAAGGAGCCGGATTTTGCCACCAAACCTTTATTGTGCCATTCACATTGCTCGTGAGCCTTAGTGGCACTAATGAGCTTATAAAAACATGGGCATCGGAATCAGACTTGTTTTCAAACATTTGTTTTGAATTCTTGTGCTTTCGAGCCATCACATCCCCATTTGCAGATTAGTTCCATGTTCTGCCTCTCAGTGTCAGTTGCTGCCATTAATACTTCCTCTAGATAACCCTTAATAGGGCATGGCTAAACTGTGGATGTTTGCAAAAGTTTCAAAGCTAGTATGTAATTAGTGGTACATACAGATATTAGATATCATATCAGTATTTTTTTATGTGTTTTTAGTTTTTCAGGAAACCATGTGGGAAAATATTTCCTGTTGGCCGATTACATTGCAACCTTTAAACTTAACACATTAGGTTCTGAGTCAGACTTAGATGAATGAGTGGACAGAGATAATTGAAATAAGTAAAAATACTAAATTAAAAAAGAATATCTATTTAATTTTACTTGTGAAACATTTCAAAACAAGGGGCAGCACATAAAGATACCTTGCAAACTTTACACATGTATTTGCTGCGTTGTTCTTTTTCACGTGTACTACACATTCTGCATCTTCGAAATTTGGTCAATTCAGGCATGTGGGATCCTACGTCCGATTTTCGAATCTCTTCCGGTACTGAAATTGTTTGAAGACGAAAAATTGTTGATGAGTCCTCTGCCCAATCGCAACCGGAATTCTTTATGGGAGTTTCTTCTTTCCGAATGTGACGTCATATAAACAATATAAGAATTGATGACGGCTGCCTCCAACAAGAACCAAAAAAGTCTATGCCAATTCTTCCGCGACTTTCGTCCTAGCGGGTATGATGCTCTATAGTGATCAAAATGATCAACACCACCCATGAACTCTGTATATTTTTTGATCGAAAGTGGACAATATATTTTCTTCTTGGTACCATCTTTCTGTTTCCTCTCAATCAATTCAACTGCTCGAGGATCAAACGCAGTAGTTCCAAGAAAAAACATCCTTAGTATCTTTCCATTTCAATACCTATAGGTTTATTATACTGGTACAGAAACTCACCCGTTCTCAAAGCTGTTTCTTTCTTTTCTTCGCGGGTTAAATTTTTTCCTGTTATCAAATCTGGTAAGCCCTTACGGTTTGGTCTTATTGTTGCAACACAATAAATACCTTTTTCATGCAAAAGTTCCATCAGTGGAAGACCAGTGAAAAAATTATCAAAAGCCACTAATGTATGGCTGTATTCAGTGCGATGCGGACCGTCCGCACGCGGATGAGGTTATGCGTCCGTCGCGGATGAATCCGTCGTTCAGTGCGTTGCGGATCGTGATCGAGAGTGGTACAGTGTCATGGATAAAACTTTGAATTTGGTGATTGCGGCCTATTTATTAAACAACAGAAGACGACGCTATGGTAGAAGATTTAATGTGCATCCACTGGTTGAGAAAAGACTTCTTAAAGGAGAATTTGTATCCTTGTTTTCGGACTTGCAGAATGACGAAATGAAATTCTACTTATATTTCAAGATGTCCGTTAGGACTTTTGAGGAGTTGCATGCGAAACTGGAGCCCTCTTTAATGCGTTGCGATATATACAGTCGCCATCAGATATATCTGAGCATGCAAGGTGACCAAATACATCTGAACAGTTAAAATGTCATTAAGTTCTATACTCTACAAGTGACCATAAATATCTGAACATTCATTACTTCAATAATATCTGAGCAGATGCCTGTCAATAATATCTGGACATACAACTTTTCAAAAATATCTGAACACGTCAATGACTATGTATCTGCGCAGATCATGCACTGGGCTTACATATTTTGTTACTGCGTGATTGAAAGGATGAACTAAAAACAAAGGCTAAATATAAGGAATAAATACGATGAGAAGGGAATAAAAATCTATCAGAAAATCATTCGTGTAGGTCACCACGAGTAGTAGAAATGGAAGATGCCTAATTTATTCTCTATTTATTTTTTAAACGTAAAAAAAATAATTAACGAGAAGTTATGTTTTTATTTTATTCTATAGATTAAATTCTCAATATCTCCTTAGAAATTTATTTAAAAATAAGACAACTGCGTTTTTTAACCGCAATAGAAATAAGTAATAATTTGGAGGAAACATTTGTCCCCCTATTTCCATGCAGTGGAAAATGGAATTCTGTACTTGTCATGCTCAAACTGGGCACCATCCTTACAAAAATTTTATTTACTGTCTGAGTGGATGTGTTTGTTTGGTTTGGGTATGTATTATTTATAAAAGTGAAAATTAATAAAAAAAATTTTTAATTCTTATAAATTTTTATTGAGTTAAATAATCAAAAAATGTAAACGAATTAACTTGGTACCTACCTCAGTAGATGCTTAAGCTTAAGTATTTATTATTATTATAAAATTATAATCGAGATCGAAATAATAAAAAAGCAACTTCTGATACAATGAGTTTAAAATTAAATAGTAACAAAATGTTTTATTCTTATAATTATACATGAGATCAAATCAAAAAGTTATCAGGCAATTAGTAAGGTTCTTGAAATTAGCGTATTATTATTAGCTTAATAATTTCCCAATATTATCAATGCCCGTTTAGACGGGAATTTCTAACAGACGTAGACGGCCGTAACGTATATTGTCGACTTTTCAACAAAAACGCAGACCAATTAGTTATTTTGTTCACCATTTTTAGGGTTCCGTAGCCAAATGGCAAAAAAACGATATTCATACAAAAATAGAAAAAAAAACGTATGGACTTAGATTTTTTTTTATCAAATCTTTGCGTGTGGGGTATGGATAGGTCTATAAAAATGATAGGTCTATAAATTTAATATGGGACTCATTTCCACTAAATGTTGTTAGAATTCATAATGCAATAAGGTCGAAATTTTAGTTTGATAGTGTTTTGATGACATAATGTCATAACGAATCGACCCTTGAAATGATAACCTCTTTACAAAATACTATTTCGTGTCAGTGTCAGTGAAGAAAACAGTTTAATGTAACATTTTTACAAAGTATAATTCGGAAACGGAACATAACATAACATCGGAAATGATCTTTTGCTGTCGCTTTAGATGACGTAATTGCATGGTTGCCCCTAGAAACGTAAAGTTGTCAATGGTAAACATTATGACATTGACGTTGCATTAAAACATTAGCTTTATACAGCTTGCAGCAGATTGCTACACGATATTAAAAGGTGGGGCCCAGATTAAAGCTCGTGTCTGTACATTACCATGCAAACTTCTAGCAAAAGTTGATTTGAACGAGATCAAGTAATTTGTTTTTTTAAATACGTCATATTATTTACAAATAATATGACGAATTTAAAAAACACAACCGCAATTTACATTAAACCGCAATTTACATTTAATTCAATATAAACATATTTATTTAGATAATGGTACGGAACCCTTCGTGTGCGAGTCCGAGTCGCACTTGACTGGTTTTTAAATATGCATACTATTCAAATATACTGCTTATAGACATGTTTTCTCCTGCTAACCAATCTACAGTACAGACATGGATTATGAAATCTTGCAGATCCATGTTATTGTAAGCTGCCTTTTTATGATTTCATTTTTGACTATCATCATTTGCATGCCCTTTTCCCAATTCTACTGGCCATGTCCTCATTCACACAATCTATCCATCTTTTCTTCGGTCTTCCTCTCCCCGGGTAACCCTCCACTCTCATTATACAGGTTGGCTTATTGAAATGGGTCAGGATGGGAAAGTCTGAAACGATAATATATATGAAGATCTGTTCTTAGGAACAAGATTTTAATAAAAATAAAAACTGCATTCATACATTTAATAAAAACCCTGTGATCAGCACGAGAATCAAACCCGGTCGTTTTGAAAAAAAAACTTACACTATTTTAGTTAAATATCGATTATGTAGGTCTGAAGCAGTAAATGTTTCTATTAAACGTGATGTCTAAAATGAGTAAAATGCATTTTTGTCACATAATTTAAATTATTTCAGTAGAGGTTCTAAGTGACCACCGTTTTTTTAATACAAAATTTAACACGTATCTTACTAATAAATAGAAATAGGAAATAGTGTTAGTTTTTTTTTTCAAAACGACCGGGTTCGATTCCCGAGCTGACTATAGGGCTTTTCTTAAATGTATGAATGCAGTTTTAATTTTTATTAAAATCGATGACATAGTTCCTAAGAACAGATCTTCGTATATATTATAGTTCAGACTTTCCCATACTGACCCATTGAAATGAGCCATCTTGTATACTCTCATATTAAATTTTTGACCATTATATAATTATTTGCCGAACAAGGATTGCTGCCTGATTTTTTAAATTGCTTACAAAATCTTTTTGTGCCGACCAAATTATTTAAAGGCTGACCAATTATATACTTCTCACGAAACATTAGTATTTTGTGTAACCTCCTTCTGCATTTAATACGTCTTGTAAACGTTTCCTCATGGAACCAACTACCTTCTCACAAAAACCTCGACCTCTGAACGATTCCCAAACATCATTTGCATGTCGCCTTAAGGCTTCTGTTATTCGACATTGATTCCCATACCACTCTTGCACCATTTTACCCCAAAGGTTTTCGATGGGATTGAGGTCTGGACTTTTTGGTGGTAGTTTGATTAAAGTTAGTTCTCTCTGTTCATTAATCCATGTCTGTACTGTACGAGCATTATGTACTGAGCTGTTGTCTTGAACGAATGTAATTTGTTGTTCTGGATAAAAAACTTGAGCTGTAGAAAGAAAAGTATCTTCCAGAAGTTCCTTATAATTCATTGCATTCATTCGTCCACTTATTTCCACAAGCTCACCAGGACCATCTTTGCTCATCCATCCCCAAAATCCAAATGAAATACGTCCACTCCGGCGATTAGGCAGCACATTTTGTTCTAAGTAACGTGTGTTTTCGGGTCGCCACAAACTTAATCGCCCATTATTTGATGAGCAGAAAACCTTTTCGTCCATGAAAATAACGTTTTAAAAATTAAAATTTAAATAATTAGCTGCAAATTGTAGCCGCTGCATTTTGTGCCTTGGCGTGAGTGTTGGTTTTCTTCCCGGTACTCTATTTTTTAAACCTCCTTCTTTTAATCGTCTTCTAATGGTGCTAGTGGATATTTCGAATGTGCTTGAAAATTGTGTAGTGTTTATAAATCTGTCATTTTTGGCTTTATCTATAATAGCTGTCTTGATTATTTGTAGTAATACGCGGGCGACCAAATGAAACATGATTATTTAATGTTTCTTCTTGCTGCCATCTTTCTAGCCATAAATATACAGTATTTCTCTGAAATAAATACAATTTTATACTTTGTGAATAAAGTTTCATGTTTTGTGGGCAATTGATTTTTAGCATTTTTCTCCGTGATACTTACGGCTATCCCTAGCTCATCGGCGATATCTTTTACGGATAAACCATCATTTTTTAGTTGTATTATTTTATGTTTCATTTCCGCATCAATACGGTACGAACTCATATTAATTATAGTTAATTTATGGTATGTACTAATACGTAAGCAAGCTGCTTGAATTTATTTGTGCATGACACATGACAGAGTTGATAAGAATAAACACTGGAAAGTGTTTAACTGCCAGCGTCATCTTATTATAAATAAATAATTAAGAGGTCCTATTAAAATTGTTCAGATATTTTTGAAAAGTTGTATGTCCAGATATTATTGACAGGCATCTGCTCAGATATTATTGAAGTAATGAATGATCAGATATTTATGGTCACTTGTAGTGTATAGAACTTATTGACATTTTAACTGTTCAGATGTATTTGGTCATCTTGTATGCTCAGATATATCTGATGGCGACTGTACAAGAAACCCATATGTTCGCGGGAGAGATTGGCTGTAACAATTAGGTAAGTAGGTACTTAAATAAATGAAAAATTGTTTTTAATTACAAAAATGGTTTATTCAATTTAAATTGTAATTATGTAATTAATAACAATTCAGTGTAATCACCGTGTTGCCAGCTTTCTAAAGACTCCTCCACATCACTCCCTGATAAGTGTGGTAAATCGTTGGTAGCGCTAGCGGTTGTTGCAGATGTGCTGGGCGAGTTCATAGCTGGACCTCTGATTTCCATAGCTATTTCCAGTATTCTAGTTCGGAATAACAATTTTTTATAATTATCGAAATCGTTTATAATGGGTGCTAGTGAATTGAAAAAACTGCAGTCATCGTCTTTAAGAGCCGTGGACGACGCAGAGTTTGTGGTGGAAGTGTTGTTCTTTTTTATTATTTTCAATAATTGTGACTCAAATTCTGTCATACATCTCTTTTTTTTTCTCTGCCACGGTTTTGGAGAAGTCCTCACAGGTGTCTGAAATGTTTCTTCTGTTGACGGCAAGTCCGGGGTCGTGGGAATAGGTAAAATACTTTGCGAGTTTTGCGATGACGTTGAAGCGACATTTTGGGAGTTGTGTGACGATGTTGAAGCCATACTTTCATGTGTGGGTTCAAAGTCCTTTGTGTCTTCCAAAAACGTCATTATATCGTAAAAAATATACTTCTTTTTGACACCCCCTGCAGAACCGGACTTTGATGTCTTAAGAATTGCTCTACACTTCATGTATGCATCACGGGCGGTCTTCCATCTTAACTGAACAGCTTTTTCTGTAAATAAAATAATATAAATAAATTGTAATGGGTTTTTCCCGGCTACGGCTAATTTGAAACAGTCGGCTAGAATTTGAGAAGTTAACAGGGAGCGGGTTTTATTAAGACCGTGCCTGGAGTACTGTGTGCAAAACTTATATATGAGGCGCCATGCACACAGTAGCAAACGATTTCAGATGGAATAAAAATGTCCACACATTAAATGTTCACATCCATTTATTCAATTGTCACATATTTAATGCAGTTTACATAACCAAGAATGTTAATTTAGATTCAGCATATAAGTTAAATTTCTACCCTTAAATGAGCCTACAAAATGGGTTAGTATTACCCGGTTAATCAGTCTGAGCTGCCCATGCGGTATCCAATCATCAACGGGCGGTCTGGTCACACGTGTCACATCCCCTGGATGATGGTATTTGTAAGGCAATGGGCAGCTTCCACACCCCGGGTACACATGCAATAGTCCTGGCTGGAGTCCACGTGTCTAGGTCCTCGTGGCTCGAAGCATCTTTAGGTTGCTGAGATTGTGGCTTTTAGGTCATCGCGGAGTGAACATTTAAAATACAAATAAAAGGCCCTAAGCTAGGCTTAACCTAAAGAACCAACAAAACAAACCTTGTCAAGCGCACGAAATATCAAAGCAGAATACGAGTTTCCTCGCCTGAAGTTTCAACTTACCATGTGGTTATCATGGGTTCAAATTTTATGCCCATTCTGTAGATGGGAGTTGTGGCATGTTATGATGCTCTGCCGGAGCGAAGTGCAACCAAAAAAAAAACTTATTTGTTGCAGAAAATTCCCTCACATCCTTCCTGATCTGAGGCTTATCGTGGAAAATAAAGATGATTTTTCGTGCGGTGACACAACTATTCGCATACCGAATACCTCGAGACATAAGTCATCGGTATGCGGGATCGAATCAATCAATTTAATGATTACAAACTAAATGTTAATTGTAGAATTAACATTTTTCCACAAGGAGCGAAACGAATATATTCACTTTATTTTTAGGGATGAATTCCCTGAAAGAAACTATCAAAACTGAAAATTATATACTAATCGATCAGCTATCGATACCAATTAATACGATCTACAGATTCCGAACTAACAAACATGTCATCCCTATTACATCACAGATGCAAAAACCATTGTTCCTTTCATATAACGCTGGCGAAAGTCAAGACTACTCTGTATTATACAGCCTAAACAATTGATAAATTGTAACAATTTTAGTTACCACCGACTTTTTCAGGGTTTACATGAGACTCAAGATTAAAAGATTCTATATTCAGGGCGCCGTAATACTGTTATTTGTGGGAGATAAATAAAAATGTCAAGAACCGCAGTGAACAAGATATATATTGTTAATATTCAGATCTTATTTCATCATACTTAACAAAATTAATACTATTTATAGACAACTTTATAAATATACAGCTTTTACAACCTCAAAGATTGTAACTTCAGTGATGTTCATACATTCAAGAACATGTGTAAATGCAGAAATATTTATTTAAACATTTTATATAAACATTTGGTTTTGGAAAATAACAAACAATATGTAATGAAATTTGAATTCTTCTTATAGTGGCTTTATAGTTTACTAATATAAATACTTTATTACGTTAAACAGAAATTTTGTTCTTCGGAGTATGCACCGGTTAAATATTGAGAATGTATAAGTTTTACTTATCTTTAAGACCACGGGAACATCAAGGTGTCTCAAATGTCCTCAGGAATGAATCAGGACGTGCTGTCATCACATGAACCCGTCTACTTTCGATCAAGAATGCTTCACAGGCTCATTTATATTTATATATATATTTCCAAAGAAATCCCAACCAGGATTAAGTAATTGTGATTATCGTATACTGTTTTTAATTAGCCACTTCAAAGGACCTAGAACCAATTACACATTTTTCTATAATTCAATAAAAAACTAACTGGACCTACAGCCTAACGAATCAAATGTATTGAACTTACCCGTTAATCCGGGGAGAAATATCAAGTAAATAATGCACTGACTATAGCTTGCCTATGTCACTATGCAAATAACTGGATGCGTCAAGTTTCTATCAGC
Source organism: Chilo suppressalis (assembly GCA_902850365.2). Classification (NCBI taxonomy): domain Eukaryota; kingdom Metazoa; phylum Arthropoda; class Insecta; order Lepidoptera; family Crambidae; genus Chilo; species Chilo suppressalis. Next base: position 17,350,043 of record OU963915.1, read on the forward strand.
AAAAGAGACCTAATTCGGCTGCGCACAGCTATTTATAGGGCAGAGGATCACGTGTGCCTGCCAGAAGATTTCGCTTCGATGTCCTAATATGGTGCGAGAAATCATACGGACTGGTTATGCAGGCTCCGCCTATTTAATCTCTTTCCAGAACATTAATGTGACGTCACATCCAATATTGCACTAGCTCCATCTAACTTACAGTCCAAATGCATCTACTAGGTTCACACATATTGTACTTGTCTGTTGCTTATCAAAGCAGACTACGATATTCAATAATTTATATGCATGATGATAGATGGCGCTAAAAAAAAATAATAATATTTCTACAACTTCATATTCTAAAATTATATTGCTATGTTTTAACATTATTAAATTTAATTGCTACACAACATCCCCCTTATCTCAAAAATTTTTTTCCCAAATTTTTTTTTTTTTTTTTTTTATTTAACTAACCTGCAACTGACTTACAGACAAATCAACAAAACTAAGTATTAGCCAAGATAAAAAATTTAATCTTATATACGCGAGTATCCACTTATTTACTACACGTAATGTTCTAAACTCTAAGTCAATAGCAACAATTAAATATTTGCTGTTTAAAGATTTTTCTTTTAGTTGCATGTAAATACCATTCTTGGATTTATTATCCAGGGGTATAGCATGACTTTTCTGTTCATCTTATGAACTTAAGGTAGTTAAGAAAACAACTCAAGATTAAAGAAGTTTGTATGTTTTCAAACTTAAAAGATTAAGATTATTTTCCCACAATCTTCCTATCTTTAATTATCAAGTCTAAAGTATATGTACACTTCCTTATGCTTATGCCTTTCATACATCAAGACCTATTTTTCTATTTAGTATTTTAAAATAAATTGCACGTGCTTATTTTGGAAAACACTTTTCATACATCACGCATTTTATACTACTCTCATACTCATATGCATATCAGTAAACACAACTTGACGAAAATATTTTATAAAAAAATTTTTTTTTTTTTTGTGTTAAAATATTAAAATTCCTCGAAATTTCATTTAAGCATTTTTAAAAGTGACCATATAAGCATCCTATAAGGGATTCAAAGGTTTATTAGTTCTGTTGTTCAGAATATTTTAGTATATCCTTAATATGATAATTACCTAAACATTTACCATTTAAATCGGTTAAAGTATAAACTAAAGGTGATAATTTAGCCGTCACTACACATTTAATAAATTTTGGTGCTAATTTGGAAGAAAAATTCTTTGCCTTATTGGATAATTATAATGAGTACGTTTATACACTATCTGGCCAACTCTTAACTCAATGTGTCTTTTTCTGAGGTTATATTGTTTTTCGTTCCGTTGGTGAGCAACGATTAAATGTTTCCTCACCTTTTGGAAGATATTATTAAGTTCAAGCAGCTTTTTCCCATACTCCAATGCACTGTCTGAGGTAATTTGATCTAACGGACATGGAGGGAAGGAATTTAAATATAAATTACCATCTATTATATACTCTCTACCATGGACTAGGAAATAGGGTGAAAATTTAGTTGCTTCATTCACAGCCGTGTTTAAAGCACATTGCAATTCTATTAAGTGTTCATCCCATCTTCTATGCTCAGATTTTACATAACAGGCTATCGCATGTACTATGTTTCTATTTGCCCGCTCAGCTTGGTTAGTTTGGGGATGGTACCTAGGATTATAGTATATGTTAGGTACATTATATTTAGTTAAAAGCTGTCTAAAATGGGTGCTAACATATTGTGGACCGTTATCAATAAAGATGGTCTTACAAACGCCATGGACTAAAAATACATATTTTTCTATAAAGTTTGCTACAGCCATGCCTGTTGCTGACCGTATAGGGTGCAACATGACATATTTACTAAAGTAATCTGATACAACTATTAAATAAGTATTCCTATTTCTTGAATTTGGAAAGGGTCCCAATAGATCACAACTAATGGCTTCGAATGGCTTGGTCACTTTCTTAGGACTTCCCATGAGACCGGGACGTGCCGTGTTCACAGGTTTGTATTCCTTACACGTCTCACATTCACTCACATACTTTTTCACACATTCGTATAGGTGAGGCCAGTAATAGTGCAAGGCGATCCTCCTGTGTGTCTTCATGACACCTAAATGTGCACTAGTGGGGTCATCGTGATATTTCCTTAGAATTGCCGATCTATTTTCTTCAGGAACTACCAGTTTCCAATCAAATTCGCTAGTAAGATCATATTTATTTTTCGAATATCTATATAAGTTTCCATCTTTTTCCATGAAATTAGGAAATTTACGTGGGTTATTCTTTACCGCGTTTAACATATAAGAGTACCAACTATCTTTTGATAAATCTATTTCTATTGAATCTAATTTAATGCGTGACAAAGTATCAGGGAGGATATGATCCCGACCCTTTCGGTGTTCTATTTTAAAGTTAAATTGACTAAGACGCATGCTCCATCGTGCTAAACGACCTGTGGGGTTTTTTAATTTATAAAACCACAACAGTGAAGCATGGTCGGTGACTATGGTACATTCCTGACCTTCAACATATTGTCTAAATTGTTCTAATGCATAAATAACAGCTAATAATTCTCTCTCTGTTGTACTATAATTAACTTCATTTTTATTAAGTGAGCGGCTACAGTAGGCAATAGGGTGTTCCACTCCGTCATAAGACTGGGTGAGAACGGCCGCAGCTGAGTATGCAGATGCGTCAGTCAAAATACGGAATGGGCGCGAATAATCTGGCATTTTTAAAATAGGGGCAGAAACAAGGGCAGTTTTAAGCAAATTAAAGGATTTCTGTGCCTCTGAGTTCCATTCAAATTCCACATTCTTACGGGTGAGTTTACATAGCGGTTTGCTGATTTCAGAGAAATTATTCACAAATCTTCTGTACCAACCTGCCATTCCAAGGAATCTTTTTACCTCCTTGGGGTTAGAGGGTGTAGGATAGTTAAGGATTATATCTACTTTACCAGGGTCCGTTCTTAAACCATGTTTATCAATGTAATACCCTAAATATTTGAGCTCTTTGCGACAAAACTGTGATTTTTTTTTATTTATTGTCAGGCCTGCTTCTTTCAGGCGCTGATATATTTTCTCTAGGAGCTCAATATGTTCTGAGAAAGTGTTACTAATGCAAATAATATCATCTTGAAAAGCAAATACCTTATTATCGAATTCTGGGCCAAATAATTTATCCATTAAGCGTTGCATGGTCGCTGACGCTCCCACTAAGCCAAAGCACATCACATTAAATTGAAATAAACCTCTACGAGGAACTGTGAAAGCTGTCTTTTCAGCAGATGCTGTAGAGTCATAAGGAATCTGCCAATATGCGGCACTAAGGTCAATTGAGGTTAAGTATTTAGCGTTGTTAAGATGATCTAATATTTGGTTAATATAAGGCAAGGGATAAGCGTCTGGTTTGGTGACGTAATTAAGTTTTCGAGAATCTAGGCATAATCTGGTTTCACCATTGGGTTTTTCTACCATTACTACTGGAGAATTCCAAGCCGATTGGGAAGGAGAAACTACCCCCAGAGCTAACATTCTATCTAATTCCTTCTCGAGTGCTAATTGCTTGATAGGTGACAAGGGATAATAACGTTGTTTAATCGGACTATGGTTACCCGTATCTATTTTATGGTGTTCCAATGAAGTTCTACCAAGACCAACCTTTTCTGTGTTAATTAAGTCAAATTTATCAATTATTTTATTAATTATTCGCTTTTGAGCCGTCGTTAAGTTATTGTAATCTTCTAAACCGTTTTTCAATGATATTGAGTTAATAGGATTTTCTGAGTTTAAAGTGATATCACTAAAGTTTGATGAGATTAAGTTTTTTGTCAAACCAAAATGGTGCCAAAAATCAATACCTAATATGATTGGTGTAGTAATTTCCGGAACAACATAAAATGTAATTACCTTAAGTATTGAGTTATATTCAATGGGCAGAGACATGTACCCTACACAATGTAATTCAGTGCTATTAGCTGTTTTTACTATACGCTCTTTATCTAAAGTGTTAAGTTTAAAGCCTAATTTCAGGAAGATGAGGTGCGAGTTTTTGCCGAGTATCGAGCATGACGCACCAGAGTCAGCAAGTCCTAAAGCATCTACATTTAATATTTTAAATTGCAAATAAGGTCTATTGTCAAACTTTTTCTTATGGAAGAGAACTTCACGGTTATTTAAGTTAATTTGTGACCTTTTTTTACCGGAATTATGTGTGAAGTTCCCACTTTTTAGTTTTTTGAATTATTACTTGGATTACATTGTGGGCACTCAGGTCGTCTTACGCCCTTTTTACCACACTTAAAACAAAGAATTTCTCTCGAATTTACACATTCTCTAGTGAAATGTTCTCGACTCTGACATCTCATACACCTCCTATTATTTGAGACATTTTGAGGTAAAGTTACGGTTGAGATCTGTCGGGTTGGTTTGTAATTATTATTTATTCTACGTGACTGAAGGTCATTCGAAATAAATAATTTGTTCAAATTGGGTTCCGAAAATTTCTCAGCACGGACTTGAGCCAATTCCAAGCGCTTTCCTAACTGTTTTAACGTAAGAATAGAATCAACGTTATGAAGAGCCAACTCTTTCATATATTCCGGACGAATATTATGCATTAAAATTTCTAACTGTTCATCTAATGACATGGGAATAGACAATCTTGCAAACATACCATGCATAGTGGAGATATAGCTCACAATTGACTCTTGTCTAGCTTGTGTGCGTTGTCTAATTTCGTTTTTAAGTCGATAATCTAAATCCGGAATATCAAAATCCTCTCTTAAGTGCAACAATAGATCAGAATATGAGTTAAAGTTCGCTTTGTTACTTCTAAACCAAGCCAATGCAGAATCTTCTAAGAGATCGGAAAATGCCGTCAGCATACGAGATTGCGGAATCTCGCGGGCCTGTCTAAGTTCCTCTAACCTCTCAATAAAACTTCTAACGCAACCTGAACCATTATATTTTAAATTAAGTGAATTTAAGTTAATTGGTTTTTCTTTAATGACTATTAATTCCTCACTTCCATTCTTTTCATTCTTCCCTGTTTTCGAGATAGGCAACTCACACTCATCCGTCTCTTGTTCCCTCACATCCTTCATGCCGGTTTTACTACACTTGGGAGTGCCTTCTTTATCACTTAATTCGTCTGAACTACTCTCATCTTCCTGTTCTACCTGAGCTAAGATACGAATGAGCCTGTGGCGCAAATCCACAAGAGAAGCACTCTCACCCTCCAATCGAGCTAGTCTATCGATGAGATAATTAGCCCTAACTGACACACGTAAGTGAAGATTACTGTCCTTTCCGAGGTCACCTGATGACAGCAGATCCTCGAGCTCAGCAATTTTCGGCGTACAGGCCTTGAGCTCGCTTGCAGGGAGTGGTGTAATCACTGGGGCACACTAGATGCTACCGCGTCTCTTCAGCTTAAAAATTTGGCGAAGCTGCTTTCTCAGTGCATCCACCGATGTGTCAGGAGCTGTGGAAATGCCAAGAATATCCAATTCATATATGATTTCATCCTTTCTTAAGTAGTTTACATATTTTTGTAAAGAGAGCATTTTCTCCGATTTTCTCAAGTTAAAGTCAGTTATTTCTGTTACTAAGTTAATTATTAAATTACGTTTAATCAAGTTCTTAAATCAAGCTAATTATTCAAGTTATTTAATCTAAGAAAGTTAAATACAAAGAAATTTATATTTTTTTTTTTTTTGAAGGAGGGTACTTTTATTATTACAAGTTTCAATTCTTATAGACTATCTTGTTCACTGTTTAAGGTTAATATTTACTCATCCAATTAATACGAAAGTGTTATTCTAGTATATTGCTAAGTTGATTAATTCTAATGTGCTAAGTTAATTAATGCTAGTGTGTTTTTCAGACTGATTGGGGATTTAAGCATCAATGTTTCCACCAACCTTTTTCATCATCATTTAGACACACTAGTATTCCAAGAGTATTGTTTATTAAAGATTTCTAAGTTATTAAGTAGTTATTAAGTAATTTACTTCTAATGTGCTATTCAGACTGATTGGGGATTTTAAGCATTAAATTTTTCCACCAATCTTTTTATCATCATATTAACACATTAGTACAAATTCTGAATATTAAAGATTTTTAAGTTAATTTTTTTTTTGAATAGTTGCTTAATTCTAGTGTGCTGTTCAGACTGATTGGGGATTTAAGCATTTATTTTTTCCGCCAATCTTTTTTTTTCATCATACCAGCACACCAGTATTTCCCTCAAATACAGTATTTTATTGCTCGGCCCTAAAGTTGGTCGCCATTTTGTAACAATTTTAGTTACCACCGACTTTTTCAGGGTTTACATGAGACTCAAGATTAAAAGATACTATATTCAGGGCGCCGTAATACTGTTATTTGTGGGAGATAAATAAAAATGTCAAGAACCGCAGTGAACAAGATATATATTGTTAATATTCAGATCTTATTTCATCATACTTAACAAAATTAATACTATTTATAGACAACTTTATAAATATACAGCTTTTACAACCTCAAAGATTTTAACTTCAGTGATGTTCATACATTCAAGAACATGTGTAAATGCAGAAATACTTATTTAAACATTTTATATAAACATTTGGTTTTGGAAAATAACAAACAATATGTAATGAAATTTGAATTCTTCTTATAGTGGCTTTATAGTTTACTAATATAAATACTTTATTACGTTAAACAGAAATTTTGTTCTTCGGAGTATGCACCGGTTAAATATTGAGAAGGTATAAGTTTTACTTAGCTTTAAGACCACGGGAACATCAAGGTGTCTCAAATGTCCTCAGGAATGAATCAGGACGTGCTGTCATCACATGAACCCGTCTACTTTCGATCAAGAATGCTTCACAGGCTCATTTATATTTATATATATATTTCCAAAGAAATCCCAACCAGGATTAAGTAATTGTGATTATCGTATACTGTTTTTAATTAGCCACTTCAAAGGACCTAGAACCAATTACACATTTTTCTATAATTCAATAAAAAACTAACTGGACCTACAGCCTAACGAATCAAATGTATTGAACTTACCCGTTAATCCGGGGAGAAATATCAAGTAAATAATGCACTGACTATAGCTTGCCTATGTCACTATGCAAATAACTGGATGCGTCAAGTTTCTATCAGCAAAAGAGACCTAATTCGGCTGCGCACAGCTATTTATAGGGCAGAGGATCACGTGTGCCTGCCAGAAGATTTCGCTTCGATGTCCTAATATGGTGCGAGAAATCATACGGGCTGGTTATGCAGGCTCCGCCTATTTAATCTCTTTCCAGAACATTAATGTGACGTCACATCCAATATTGCATTTCATTTAACAAAAAAATCACACACTAGCTCCATCTAACTTACAGTCCAAATGCATCTACTAGGTTCACACATATTGTACTTGTCTGTTGCTTATCAAAGCAGACTACGATATTCAATAATTTATATGCATGATGATAGATGGCGCTAAAAAAAAATAATAATATTTCTACAACTTCATATTCTAAAATTATATTGCTATGTTTTAACATTATTAAATTTAATTGCTACAAAATTTATTATTTTCATATTTGTATTGAATAATTGGTTGGCTGTATTAATTTTATGATCAATTTAATGTTAAACAAAAGATTATAAGTCAAAGAAATGAAACTTATTCATAACTAAACAATCATGGACATGCGTTGCGATTCTGTAACTATTTATGTGAAGGAAAGTTTAAAGTTCCGATTTCTGAACGCAATTTAAAGTGACATTGGGGTTGACATTTGAAGTTATCAACCCTTCTGTTTATTATTGTTTACCAATGATTTGATTTTAAACTCAAATTAGCTCATTGATACAAAAACAAGTGTTACAGTATCGTTTTAGGTGGAAAAGAATTATTTTATTTTAAAATTTAAAATTTTAAAATAAAATAATTCGAGAAAATTGTACCTCGATCCTGAACAAAAGTGGAAGAGAAAGAAAAACTATTTCTTTGGACTAACTGCCCTAGAACAAAACTAATTCTATGTAGCATTCAGAGAAGATACTATGTAAGATATCCTTACTTACGTTTAAAGTGAATATTGAAAACCTATGTTGGCCTACAATTGCCTAATGTATTGTTTACAAATAAACTATTGAAACTTAAATTAATTGTGCTTATATTGTTTAAATGACACTTTATGAAATAACTTTGAGTTAATTATTAACTTAAGGTATAATCAAAGTTAATACAACTCATATAACTTAAATGCCTAGGTACTAATATCCTAAGTTTATAAATATTCAATATTCCTAATGTACTTGAAGCACCAGTCTTCAAATATTAAGATTAAATATTAGATATTGCTATGCAATACCCTTTAATAATATGAAACTAAGTTTTATATTGTATGCAAGGTGAGATAGCTAAACTAAATGCAAGTTCAGATCTTATTTGATAAGTATTATCTTAATTAACTAAATAATTTATTTAAAGGATACACTAAACTCACTATCCTATAGTGTGGAGAGAGTGTGTAAATATTAAAGTTTACTCAATAAACAGATAATAATCTATCATTTCCTTTACTAGGGAAAAAGTAATAAAGTAACACTAAAGAGTGCTTACACTTATGAGTGCATTTGCATTACAACTATACAGTTGCTGTAGGAACACATTAACTATAGTGTACACTACCTATGATACTACAAAAGCTTTTTGCTAGCCGTCGAAGACGCCTTTGCCATGGGCAGACTACGTGCTTGACGTTCACGCCCTACTAGGGAACGTGGAAAATGGAATTTGAAATAAATTGGAAATGGAATGGAAGTGGAAATAAAAAGGTTGACTACTAGTCATTTACCTGTGGGCTATGCCAAGATCAGGCCCAACAAAGAGGGAAATACTAACTATAGATATCAAAGTTACCTTTTTAAACTATTTCCTATAACCTATTGTAGTCATATTTATAATTCTTAATAACTTAAATTCGAGATGTATTGTAACCAACAGTCATTGAATACAGATTTACCTAATCTATTTGAGAGAACATATTGTCACTCAGTTAATACCTATACCTATGTATACTCTAACTAAATTAAGTAAAAATATAAGACAACATATTGTCTTCCTTTATTAGGGAGAACTCAACTATGGCGACTATGGTGTGTTATACATAAACCTATATATTTTAGGTTATGTCGTGGTGGAAAGAACACATGAAATGGAATGTCCCCACCTACATATATGAATATAACACACTTACACCAGACAGTTACTAGGTAACTGAATCACCTGGTCGCACTAAATTGGTTATGTGCCCCTGATCAATGTTTTCACCTGATGGTGATTTCAAAGTAGATATTAATGAAGAGTGCCCATCAGAAACTACACTTTTGTCATACTTGGGAACTAGTTGGGAAGTGAAATGTTTTACAGCACTGCATTGAGGAAAACACTTTTTGTAAACTAGTTGCCCTACTCGAAGGAGCTCAGCATTAGACCTACGCTTATTAAAATTATGTGTATTTCTACTTTGGGACTTTTTAATTTTGTCCTTACTAGGCAAACCAAATATCTTAGGGCTTTTAAAGCCACTATTCATTTGAGAATTAGTCATTGAATTTATTTTTATTTTTGGCTCATTAGACAGGGCAGGTTCTTTACCTTTCCTGTTGATAGCCTCAAAATTAGAAACAAATTTATTGGAATGTTTATTAAGTTTAATATTTGGTTTTGGCGGATTGCATTTGGGACAGTTCAAAATGCGAACGCCACTTTTACCACACTTAAAACAAACTACTTTCCTAGACTTTTGACATTCACTAGTGCTGTGATTTTTCAAACCACATCTAAAGCAATTTAATTTTGTATTTTTAATAGTATTTACTTTCATAGAATTTATTTTATGGTTATTATTTTTATTATGATTTTTCAATTTTGAAGTCAGGTGCAAATGAGTCAGTTTTCAATACTGGTTCATGAAATTGACTAGTTTTGGCCTTAGCCAGTTCAAGTTTCTTGCATAAAAATTTCAATTGCATTATAGAAGTTATGTCATGCAGAGCTAATGCCATAATATATTCAGGCCGGATATTTCTGGAGATAATATCTAGTTGTTCGTCCTCAGGGACACGTTTCTTTAAACGTGAAAACATGCCCATGATGACGGACAAGAACACTACAATTGACTCAGATTTTGCTTGGGTCCGCTGCCGTATCTCACACAACAACAGATAGTCCATGTCAGGAATATCAAAATCTTCGTCTAGTAATTTAATTACTTCAGAATAGCCTTGAAATTTGGATTTGTTGGCCCTGAACCAATATAAAGCAGGACCTTCCAATATATCCGGAAAACTTTCAAAGATTACCTCTTTAGGAATTCTACGAGCAACCCTAAGTTCCTCTAATCGAGTTAAAAAGACACGGACACAAGAATCACTGCGATACTTTAAATTGAAAGAATTCAAATTATAGACCTTCGAAGAGAGCTGCTGAACAACCTGAACAGTTTCAACAACTTCCTTCTCGGGTGTAGAGAAAGATTCCCCCGTTTCCTCGGGTTCATCACTATCACTTTCCAGATGCATGAGAATGCAAATAAGAGAAGATTTTAGTTTTGCAATTCCATCCTCTGGATTGCTTATCCTCGAAAGACGACATAGCAAATAATTGCACCGAGCTACTAACCGCTTAACCATGCGCTCACTGGATGTTAAATCCTTACTGCTTGCCTCAATCTCAGCAACCTTGGGAGTGCATATGGCTACCTCGGACGACTGGTCGATGGTGAAATTGTCCATCGCCCTCACACTACCTCGTCGGGCCAATTTGCAGGTGTGACGCAGGAGTTTTCGCAGATCGTCCGTTGATGAGGTTGTTTCCGCAGGTAAGTGCCTTATAGACAGCTCATGTAACAGTTCGTCCTTATGTAGGTACTCAACTGGACAACCAACTGTAATGAAATCCATGTTGTATGATTATACAAGTTTCACAACAAAAAAAACTTAAATTCTAAAGCTAAACAATAGTCTTTAGTAGTATGATAATATACAGTATATAACTAAGTACAGTTAATACACTTAAATCAGGTAGGCTAAACTTTAATGGAGGTACCTAAACAAAAAAAATATTTTCTCCGAGACAACGGAGACAAAATGGAAAGAATTCCAAACAATATTAGGTAGGCTAGACCTAAATAGGTGCCTTGAGAATATATTTAAGGTAAGTTTATGAGCTTCCTTTATGAAAAAGTAAGTTACAAAAAATAATTTAAGTTACCCACTAAAGAAAAAAAAAAATAATATTCAATTTTATTTCATCTGAAATCTCCAGGCCAAACGTTAGGTACGACACTTTAATGGGTTTTTCCCGGCTAGGGATAATTTGAAACAGTCGGCTAGAATTTGAGAAGTTAACAGGGAGCGGGTTTTATTAAGACCGTGCCTGGAGTACTGTGTGCAAAACTTATATATGAGGCGCCATGCACACAGTAGCAAACGATTTCAGATGGAATAAAAATGTCCACACATTAAATGTTCACATCCATTTATTCAATTGTCACATATTTAATGCAGTTTACATAACCAAGAATGTTAATTTAGATTCAGCATATAAGTTAAATTTCTACCCTTAAATGAGCCTACAAAATGGGTTAGTATTACCCGGTTAATCAGTCTGAGCTGTCCATGCGGTATCCAATCATCAACGGGCGGTCTGGTCACACGTGTCACATCCCCTGGATGATGGTATTTGTAAGGCAATGGGCAGCTTCCACACCCCGGGTACACATGCAATAGTCCTGGCTGGAGTCCACGTGTCTAGGTCCTCGTGGTTCGAAGCATCTTTAGGTTGCTGAGATTGTGGCTTTTAGGTCATCGCGGAGTGAACATTTAAAATACAAATAAAAGGCCCTAAGCTAGGCTTAACCTAAAGAACCCTGAAACAAAACAAACTTTGTCAAGCGCACGAAATATCAAAGCAGAATACGAGTTTCCTCGCCTGAAGTTTCAACTTACCATGTGGTTATCATGGGTTCAAATTTTATGCCCATTCTGTAGATGGGAGTTGTGGCATGTTATGATGCTCTGCCGGAGCGAAGTGCAACCAAAAAAAAACTTATTTGTTGCAGAAAATTCCCTCACATCCTTCCTGATCTGAGGCTTATCGTGGAAAAGAAAGATGATTTTTCGTGCGGTGACACAACTATTCGCATACCGAATACCTCGAGACATAAGTCATCGGTATGCGGGATCGAATCAATCAATTTAATGAAAAAATACCATTACAAACTAAATGTTAATTGTAGAATTAACATTTTTCCACAAGGAGCGAAACGAATATATTCACTTTATTTTTAGGGATGAATTCCCTGAAAGAAACTATCAAAACTGAAAATTATATACTAATCGATCAGCTATCGATACCAATTAATACGATCTACAGATTCCGAACTAACAAACATGTCATCCCTATTACATCACAGATGCAAAAACCATTGTTCCTTTCATATAACGCTGGCGAAAGTCAAGACTACTCTGTATTATACAGCCTAAACAATTGATAAATTTATTATTTTCATATTTGTATTGAATAATTGGTTGGCTGTATTAATTTTGTGATCAATTTAATGTTAAACAAAAGATTATAAGTCAAAGAAATGAAACTTATTCATAACTAAACAATCATGGACATGCGTTGCGATTCTGTAACTATTTATGTGAAGGAAAGTTTAAAGTTCCGATTTCTGAACGCAATTTAAAGTGACATTGGGGTTGACATTTGAGGTTATCAACCCTTCTGTTTATTATTGTTTACCAATGATTTGATTTTAAACTCAAATTAGCTCATTGATACAAAAACAAGTGTTACAAAATAATAAAACAACACATGCTTATTAACTTATTTAATACACATTTTTTGTTGTTGTTGCAGGTACCTGACTACTGGGTCAAGAATGTCTAATTTGCATTTAAGTTATCGATTGGGGCAATCGACAATTAAATACATCATTGAAGCAGTATGTTCATTAATATGGGAAATTTTGAAAAACGAATGTCTGCCTGAACCTGATCCAAATTTTTGGGATAAAATAGCGCTTGGCTTTGAAAGGGATGCCAATTTTCCCAATTGCGTAGGTGCCCTTGACGGAAAGCATACCAGAATCAGGTGCCCAAACGGAAGTGGATCCGTATTTTTCAACCATAAGCAATTTTATTCTATTATTTTACTTGCAATGTGTGATGCCAATCACTGTTTCACCTATGTAAATGTAGGGGCTTGTGGCAGCGAAGCTGACGCTAATGTGTTCAAGAAAAGTTCGTTATTTCATAGACTTGAACGAGATGATCTAAATTTGCCACCTCCAAAATTATTACCAGGTACATCTATCAACCCACAGCCACATGTCATTGTAGCAGACGCAGCCTTTGGCATTTCCAATACTATACTTCGCCCATACGTGCGTACAAATACACAAAAAAAAAATAATTACAGGTTAAGTCGTGCACGCCGATACATAGAATCGAGTTTTGGTATATTGACAAACAAATTTGCTATATTCCAAAGATCTATCAATGTATCAACATCATTTGCACAAATTTTAATCAAAGCGTGCTGCATTTTACACAATTTCATTAGAGTACGCGATGGTTATACGGAAGAAGACGCTATGATTGTAGCTGGATTTACAGATTACAATGCTCGCATTAGTACAAGATCGGGCAATACAATAAGAGATAATTTCGCAAATTACTTTGTTTCGAATGAAGGATCTGTACCTTGGCAAAATAGTTACATTTATTAGATAACACAGATGTTTCAATAAACATTACTTACCGATTTGTTTTTTTTCTTCACCTGAACTATCTCCGAAATTCGGACAAACAGCTTGGCAAACATCTATCCATGCCTTTAATTTTGCGTCTTTATTTTTATATAAATTGTCGCGGAGATTCCAAAGGCATGGTTTAAGACGTACTTCTTGTATAACCCTCTCGGTTTGCACATTTGACGCAGCCATGGTGACAAAGACTGTACTTTACGTCCGCTCCGCGCGACTGTCCGTTGGGCACTGAACAAATACATTGGGACCAAGTACCGTCCGCCCGCGGGCATCCGCGGCGCGGAGGAGCAGCGCGGAGCGATTTCGACCGAGCGCGGATAGCTCTCCGCGACGCGGACAGCTCCGCGTCGCACTGAACGCACTGTAAAGGTTTCATACATTTTACCGTCCGTCGCGGACGTCCGCGTAGGTCATCCGCGTCGCACTGAATAGGCCCTATGGCTTGGCAAAGATTCACACAAATCCATTATGACTCTGGCCCCTAAATTCTCTTCAGTTCCAGTATCAACTTTACCAGTATAAAATTGAAATTCATATAAATACCCTGTACAAGAATCTGCTCTTGCCCAACACTTGTACCCACGTTTTATAGGTTTTTTGGGCATATACTGCTTCATGTGACTACGACCTTTGAACCTGATCATACTCTCGTCAATGGAATTAAATTGTGAAACTTGTACATTGTCTTGGAAAACTTGGTTTAGTATTGTAATGGCAGGTCTAATTTTACCCAATTTATCATAATCTGGTGAATTTCGTGGAGCTTCTGTTGAAATATTTGATATATGGAGATTTTGTGTAATTTTTTTAAATCTTTTTAAGGGCATTACTTTGCAAATAACAGGATTTCTGAAAAACTCATCAGTTGACCAATAATTATTTATATCTGCTAATGGATTTATGCTCATTAGTATAATCACTCCAAAGTACGCTTTTATTTCTTCTTTTGTAACTTCTGTCCAAGCTTTTGAATGTGTGTGTCTTGCATAAATATTTGTATTTTCAACAATAATATTCAGTAACTCATCAGGAAAAAAGTCAAGAAAATAATCAAGTGGTTGACTTCTGTTAGTGTAACGTTTATTTACAAGCATTTTCTTCTCAAAAATAGGCCAAGTAATATTATCAGTTGCAAAAGACCAATCTCTTGATTTATTTTGTAATTGAAAGAATTTATCCCTAGAGAAAGAAGATGTTGGTTCTGCATTAGAGCTTCCATCAGGCTTTGCCAATACTGATACTGGGGAAGAATGGTCTGCTTGGACATCAGCTAGAGCAACAAGTGAGGTTGTTTCAGCACGATTTTGATCATGTAATATAGGAACTTCTGAAATCACATGAGTAGGGCCTGCATGGACTTCAGCAGTTGCATCTTGTGAAGTTGAAGCTACTTGAGGAAGAATTGGTACAGAAATCTGTTGAACTGGTGAATTCAAAAGAGTTTCATCTTGGATAAGAGACAAACCTGATTCTCCCACCAATAAAGAATGTAATTCTTCGTCTGAAATACCTTGAATCTCATCCAAACGCTTGTCTAAATTGAAATTGTAACTACTGGTGGCAAAAGAGTCAACTGCTTCATCATCAAGGTCTTCTTCTTCCGACGAAGAAAATAGCTGTGACAGCTGCTTTTCAATTTCAGAATCGCCAAGTGGTTTCTGAAACGTAAAACAGTGCTTATGAGACAAATAGAATTCTTCCATGCTTTCTACGGAAACAGTTTTCCCACATAGATTATTACATTAGAAACCCAAACGGGCAACAAGCAAATATTTCCCACACACTTTGAATCAAACAAACCACGTAGTTTTTTGTTATTTTGAAAAATAAAACACATAAATAACTGAATAAACATTACATCTATGGAAAATAACCAAAAATGAACACTTACCGGATTTTTTTCGACATATTAAGTATTTTACTAAAAAAATTGCACAAAAATACAAAAACCATTTGTTGATTATTGTGACAGTGAC
The DNA here is from genome assembly GCA_902850365.2 of Chilo suppressalis. Classification (NCBI taxonomy): domain Eukaryota; kingdom Metazoa; phylum Arthropoda; class Insecta; order Lepidoptera; family Crambidae; genus Chilo; species Chilo suppressalis. Next base: position 17,365,865 of record OU963915.1, read on the forward strand.
ATTGACATCTCTTTTTTGTTTTTTTTTCGTTCGGAAACACGATCACAGGCCTATAAATCATAGATAATATATTCAACTACGAAATGACAGTGACAGTTCATGGGAAAATATGTCCAATTGACCATTTAAAATGTGAAATGCAATGTGGGAATAATGTTCCTGTTGCCTTATTAAGGGATAAAGGCAAAGACGTTGAGTGGTGTGGTCGAGTAGATTTTGCAAATCCACTTCAGCTATCGTTTCTGAGACGTGAATATCTTTAGGATAGCATCTATTTTTCTCTTTTTGCAGCAGCGAATAACTCTGGTATATATCTTGTCAATTTCTGATTACATTATATTGTTTACGGGTTAGGTCGGCCTCCACATATTTCGCTTTTGTAACAGTTAGCTTGTTGCTTTTTGTACATTTCTCTACGGAACTAATAATTTTTCGAAATTTGATGGCTCTTGACGGAGTCACTGAATCCTGTTTACTGAGTTTAGACATATCGTTGTTGCCTGCGGCTCTTTCGCACATAACTGCAGCATACGAGTAAGTCAACTCATCATGAGCAATTTCTGACCCCAAGTTCTCTGATTTGCGCCTCTTGCTTCTTTCGCTACATTCCTGGAATTTCTTGGAAGGACGGCCTGGTTTATGGTGCCGCCAAGCAGGTACAGAGATTGAGTCCTTCAGCCATTGTTCATTAATTTTCCGGGACGAGGGGGACGCTGGTCCGGTGCCCTGCATGGGCCGCAAAGAAGGTGGCGGAACAGGGGAAGCTCAAAGTGGGCTGGAACCTCGCAAGGGTGACGGTCCTGAGCCGGCGCGTGCATTGCTTCAAATGCATGGGGAAGGGGCACGCGGCTGCGCGATGCCCGGCAGAGGTGGACCGGAGCACCTTGTGCTTCCGGTGTGGGAAGGAGGGGCACAGGGCGGCGCTGTGTACTGCCACACCCCGATGCGCGGTCTGCGCGGGGAGCGGCCGGCCGTCCGGCCATGTAATGGGGAGTAGGAGGTGCGGCCCTCCTGTCACATGGGGCAAAAAAGCCCCAGACAAAACGGTCGGTGAGTCGTCGGCGCCGGGACAGGCGCCCCCAGAGGACGAGATGTCCGAGTAGTCCAGGCTGCTCGGACTCCATACCGACTTCTGCCGCCCGCGGCTTCCACATCTTCTCCGAGGAGAAGAGTCGGGAATCCGCGAGCGGCCGGGAGGGGGGGGTGACTGCCCCTGCCACGACGGCGAGGGGAGAGGGACGGGGAGAACTACGCTCCCCCTCTCACTCCCCCGGGAGCCAGTGGCTAGGCGTGGGGGGCGTCGAGACACATTGCACGGTTCCTGAGACGTGTGGTGCCCCTGATACTCCGGGGAACCGCACGCCGGGGGGGTCCGGCAACGAACAATCACTGGCGAGGCCGCGGTGCGTTGCGTATCCCGTAGCTAACCCGCACTCCTGGCACGCAATGGGGGGATTCAGGTCCCCGGATTGCGCGTCAGGTGACCAGTGCAGGAGTATTGCCTGGTTTTTAGTGGCCCTGTAAGGGCGTAGGTAGGGCCCTGTTCATTTCGGCGAGTCCTAGGGCTGGTTGAAGTGGACGGGGAGGAGTCCCACATACCTTCTTCTCGCTCCCCCAGTGGTTGAAGGATGCTTAAGGCATTTTCCAGACACAACTAAAAAAAAAAAAGGTACAGAGATTGAGTCCTTCAGCCATTGTTCATTAATTTTCCGGGAACGGCATTCTTTGTAGCTTGCTGAGGTCCACTTCAGTTTGTAGTGATTTTTAAAAGACTTTAAATCATTGCGGAGTACGTTTATTTTATCATCGGGGCATTTCGTCATTTCGATTAGGTTTTGCTCGAGAAAATCCAGTTTTTTATCTAAATTTTTGAAACCACACTGTTTTATTATGTTAAACGTATCCTCTCTTGCTATATTCATCGAAGACACAACACAAGAACCTGCTGACATACTACTGTTATTTCCACAGAAATCTAAATATTTGTTTTTAGAAACTCAACATTTTGGCGCCAAAAGTTCACTATATATTTTGACGTGATGTATGCGAACTGAAATGAGTATTAAATCTTTTAAGTGACAATCTTGGGAAATTCTGAAGTTCCTGATATTGCCCATCCAGTCGCTGAAACGACATTCTTTGACGATTCATATTTTGTTTCAGAACGTAGTCTGCTAATAAATTCGGTCTTTGTATGTTTTGATTTATACTTTGGATGAACTGATTTGTGTATGGGTTGTCCTCGTACGGCTCCTGATAACAATAAATTAAAGCACCTGCAACTTTTAAATCGCTTAATCTGTGTTCCTGGGGCATGGCGCGATTAAAAACTCTGTGACGAAATATTTTAAAATCCCTTTTAAAGCGGCCGTTTATGGTTTCCACAGGCCACCTGCATATTGTTACTAGTCTTGATTTATTAGCGTCTTCTGTTGAGAGCTGTGCTTCATTTTGTCTCTTGGTTGGAGGCATAACAGAATTATATCCGTGCGATTCCATGTCAGGCATCGCGTCCCGGAAGCCCCGATCATTTACTTAAATAAACATTAAATAAACTTTTATACAGCCGGCTCTCCGATTATTAGGAATGAGTGCTGTGTCTGTGATACAGGTATTTTTATAACCTAGTACAGGCACAGATCCTCTGTGTATGTATTATAGAATGTTTATCCTAAACTATACTGTATATTGTGTTGTACGATTCTTGTAAAACTGGCTTATGAAATAAATAAATATTATTAATATTATAAAGAATCTACTATAAGTTTTTATTAAATAATTTATGACATCATCTTTGTGAAGCTCGCATGTTATAAAAACAAAATTTACATCAAAATCATTGTTTTTAATAGTTTGCCTATATGTATTCTTTTCAAAAATTTGTTTTAATATAGTATAATTTATATCTTGTAAATTAGAAACGCAGTACAAGAGAGGTTGACTGGGGCTGCAAAGCCATTTTTATTCGCATACTTGCTATATTTTATGTATTCAATATCACCTTTTTGAGATGCCAAGTCAGTTTTGCACAGGCTACAACTCTTGAAAACCTTTTGTTTTGCGTTTTTTCAAATAGCCAGCTACATATTGTGATGCGCCAATTTGTTGGGATCATCTTTTTCTTCGAAAGGTGTTTTACTGATATCTGGTATATTATCCAATTCACAATTCTCTTTTCCTTTGCAGCCACTTTCAGTGATGAGGATATCATTTAGCATATTGTAACAACCGTCTTTCTCACATTTAGTGAGAGCATGTTACGAGTACAAGACTGTGATCCGAAAAGCTGTTAATTAGTGCATTTCTTATGCCATTCCAGTCCTAGGGGATGCCATTTGTTGCTAATGTTTTAGCAGCAGGCCCTGTTATTTTATTTAAAATTCCATTAATTAAAGCGTAATTATTTAGTTCATTTCCCGGAGCTGGATTAACATATGTTAAAATCAGTTGGTCGCAAATGTTCAAAAATCTAATTAAAATGTTCGAATTTCCATCAAACTCAAGAACTAGCCTTAAAGATTTCCAAATCCTTTCTGTCATATCGTTTGAATAAGCTACAGATTGTTGTTCGGTCGCCATTTCTTCTTCTATGCTTTCTAATGTAGATAACTCGATTTCGCGATGAAACCTTAATTCTCTAGAATTAGGACGAATACTGCGCCGCAGATTCGGCCCTATATCCCTATTTTTCTTTGGAAAAAAAATCTTGTAAACTTTGTAAACTATTAAAAGAAAACTTAATTAATTTACTTATTACGTCCTACGGGAGCCAGGAAAGGGGCCGCTGTCAACCAAGAGGAATATCTAGAAATCTTTCTAACTATTAAAACTAATTTAATTTACTTATTACGTCCTACGGGAGACAGAAAAGGGGCCGCTGGCCAATCCACTAGGAATCAATAGGAATGAACAACCAAAAAACCAATAGGAATACGTAACTTACATAATATAACTCACAGGAGCAGGATGCTTAGCTTAGTGTGGTGATGGGCCATCGATTTTTGGATTAGCGCCGTTTTTCGAAGTTGATTCTTCTTTCCCGTCTGACGACTGCTTCGCGTAGATTCGTAGAGATAGTTGACACGCCGACGACACGACTATCAGGCGGATCGAAGTATGATGCTCGCACTGACTCGACTATCCTACCGACTGCGCCAATTACGGAATTGAGCCGTCAGGTAGGGTTTTTTAAAAACTAAACTTTAAATTATAACTTTATTTACTTAAATGTTTTACAAAATTACTTATACTAATTGATCCCGATGATCAGGTCTTACAAACTATACGTCAAGATGCTTCCACGATTGAAGCTCAAGCAACTCCCAAAACCGTCCGAAGGTTTTGCATGAACTAAATCTGTCTAATAATCACTTTTCAACACGATTGCTTAATCGAGCCACCTGCACTTGGGAAACACATAATGTACGCGTGACGTATGAGTGACGTAGACGAGTCTTGTACTCGTAACAAGCATGAACACTAGAGAGGCTATTTACCAATAAAGTTGTAAATACTGATTCAAAATGTTCTGAAGAAGGATGATTGTTTTGATAGCCGTGGCTTCTAAGGGACCCAAAGAAATTTCCTATTGGGACCTGATGTAGTTGTCGCATCCAAAGAGAATTAACGCCGTATTTTACACTTACTTTTGTTAAAATAATTGTATGCCCTATACTGTCCATACCCAGTGTTTAAGGGTTTGTACATAGGTTCAACTTTTAGTGTTTTCGTATAAATAAATTGCATTGATTTAATAATATTTTTGGGTGCATTCCATACTTATTAGTGCAGAGACGTTTGCGTCGCTCCTCCTAGAAGTGGTTTCCTAAACTTCATCCTTTTCCCGTTACTACCATTAACGGAGTCGAAGACTTTGTCGAAAAATATTATTGCGTCTGCAGTATTTTTAGATTCCGGTTGGACAATACCTTTTTCTGTAATTGAAAAATTGATTATTAAAAAAAGTTAAGTTTAAGAATTATATGTGAGGTAATTACATGTCAATTAAATTATTACCAAAATAATATATTCTGACATTAGTCAAACAAAAAATCAAACCAAGGCATTACAATGCAGAACTTCACTATATAAAAGTTTCTTTGTGTTCTTCTCCTTTCCTCAATAGTAGGGGAGCCCGGGATGCTAAAGTCGCAGTTTCTAGAGCGTCATGTTGCAGTTGCATGAAAAAAGTTAATGTGATATTTTCCATTTTAGTGGGGGGAAGAGCAAGTAAAAATTTTCAAAAATGTAAAATAAAACAGTCACCTGGAATTACTCGAGCGCGCGTCAGATATTAATAGAGAATACTCGCTTTGTGTTTCTGATAACTGATGAATATTAATCTGACGATTAGATAGTGGGGGATGGCTGATAAAAGTGGTGTTTTTTTTAAAAAAAATAAGTTATTCGACCTTGTAAGACATTGAAAGGGAATTTTTAGTGAACTCAAAACAGTTCGATTTAAATTACTGACGATTTTGACGTGATCTACATTCAAGGTAGATATTTGAAAATGTTAAAAAAAATGTTAACTGAAAATACTCGACCGCGTCAGATTTTTCTACTAGGGGTTCAACTCGATGTCAGAGTCACTCTAAATGATAATCAGACAATCATGTAAAGGGGTATAGGTCATAGGTAATCTGACAATTCAAAACATGTTTGATGTAACAGATTTGGAATAAAATATTTTTTTTTGGTTCCTTCTGTTTATTACTGTGTAAGAAAAGTAAGAAAAAAAATATACATACACATATTATTAAGTCAATCGTTAATATAAAAGTTAATAAAAATATTATTAAAGAAAAAATATCATCACTGGATTCGTCTTCGAGGTTGGTTTTCATTTCTTCAACTTCCTCGTCATTTCGTGTATGTGAAAGCAAGAATGATTATGATACTTCGCATTTTTTTCATTTATTACATTATATTATAGTGAAACTAGTTTTTACGGGTTAATGCACGAAACTTTATTTATTGACGTTTCGTAGCCTTTACGGGCTACGCCGTCAGAATCAAACTTCAATAAATAAATAAAGTTTCGTGCATTAACCCGTAAAAACTAGTTTTATTTAATGAGTGATGTGCGTGAAAACTTAAGAAACAAATTATATTATAGTATTAAATAGGAAACGTACCTGAATTCGACGTAACTTCAAAAATGTCAGGTGTTATTACGATATCTTCGTATGCTTCAGGAAGTTGGTTTCCAACAAACCAAGTCAATAATAATAAAATAATAATAATATTCATACTGGATATGAGACTTATTTCATAAAATTCACGAAAATACTTGAAAACACAACAAACAAACCAAAGCGTCGTCCACCCCCGAAGACGAGCACGTTGTTGCGATCCGCTGAGATGGCATCATCATCAGCGTCAGACGCTAGCGTGGGAACTGTGCGAGAGAGTGAGAGATTGGGAAAGAGTGAGAAGGAACGAGAGGCGCCGAGTGGGGAATACACTGCTCTCAGCATCTGTACGCTCATGCTTTGTCGATTGTTTTAGCTACATCGCCCCATGAAAACCGTCAGATTATATGTTTTTCATAATCCAGATAGAATTTCCTTCAAAATAACAAAAAAAAAATCGCGCTCGAGTATTTTGAGGTGACGTTTTTTTTTTTACAACTTTGTTATTCACCATTTCCTTATGTCACGCTTAAATTGTTAGATTGTTGGAATATATACCTTTTTGGATGTACTTAACTTACCTGTTTTTAATCTGACGCACTCGAGTTTTTCTGAGGATCGATTCTTTTTTACTAATCTCACGGACTGTCCTAAACGCACCCCACTACATTAAGGGTTTATATTTGGTAGGGGTACATTACAGAGTGTAAGGTATCTCCCCATATAATTTTCTGATGCGCTCGAGTAACTCGCCAAATCCCCGCTTGGGCTCTCCCCTACTACAATAAAGTAGCTCAAGTTTCTTGAATCAAATAAATAAATAAATAAATAAATAAATATTTCCAACACTCACACCAATTAGCCTAGCCCCAAAGTAAGCACTGTAAGGCTTGTGTTATGGGATGCTAGGGTAACGGATAGAATACATATACTGTACATATATAAGTATATTTATATAGAAAATACATATTAAACATCCATGACTAGAGTGCAAAATGCTCGTATTCATCACACAAACATCTGCCCCCACCGGGATTTGAACCCGGGACCTCTCGAGTCGGCGACACCATGAAACCCGGCGTACAAACCACTCGGCCACCGAGGTCGTTTAATGCAGTATACTTAGCTTGAAATGTCTTCCGCATGATAGAGTTTCTAAATGATTGTAAGCTGCTTTATCTTTTTGTTCCATGTATTTCATGATGACTTCAAATTTTGGGCATCCTATTGACTCCAGATTGATGTAGTTGTTGATGTTTAAATTCTTCAGCCTTGTTTTCTCAAAATTTCCACCCTTGTATGCTATAACCATTTTTTTATTTTCTGCTTCATTAGCAATTCTTAACAATAATTTATCCAGGTTCGATGGATCTTCATCATCTTGTTAATCTCGATATAACATTCCATGGACATACTGCAAGAAGAATGATGCAGTTTTTTTATCTTCATGTGGTAGTTCATTAAATTCACTAATTTTATAAAATCTTCAATTCACTTCACTTGTAATAGTGTTAATAAATCCCATTTCTTTGCAAACTAATTTTTTGTTAACCATAAATCCTTCCATATCAATTATGTAAAGATTTTTTTTTCCATCTTTAATTATTCAAGACTATACACGACTGAGAATATCTTTCGTTATGACTCTTCAAACCACGTCTATGATTCTGAGTGTATTTATCTATCAAATAAACTATATATCTTTTAAATTTATCCAACTATTGTGTTCATTGCTAAACCCCAACCACTTTACATATGCTTGATTTCCACGTTTTTTTAGAACTTTTTCAACCAAGTAAACATCAGGATATCGGACTCCAGTTAATTCATCTTCATAAAAACCGCCCTCTATTGGTTGGTTTTGGTAATCAGTTAATTTATAAGTAACTGGATGAGTATTTCCAACTTTGCTGATGGTAAAAATTTCAGTGGTCCAATTTAGAGTGTAACCTTTCTCAAATACATGTTTATATTTACTAATTCGAACTTTATCGCCAATTTTAAACTTATTCTTCTTCTTTTTTATTCTTACGACTTTCAGTTCTGTCACGGTGACATTAAATTTACAGAACAGTGTTCACTGGGAAGCCATGTAATCAGATAGTGTTGAAGGGTAGTTGTTATTTAGCATATGTCTGATGACATTTTTCAAAGTGACTGTATAGTTTTCAAGAAGTGATATCATTGGAATGTATTAACGATAAAATCGAGTGATGTTTGAGGGTAGTATTGGCTTGTATATAAAATAAAATGTATAAAAGCTTTTCTACTATATTTAATTCACAAGTTGCCGAGTAAACATGGGAATTTAGTTTAAATTGTGAACAAATGGATAATAATTGATGATTAATTATTTGATCAAAGAAAAAGTAACCGAAAAAAAGTGAATGACGAATAAATTAATAAAGAGTGTGTGAAAATGGATGATTATTACAAAAATCTGATTAAATTCATGGGAGAAGCTTATGTGCTTCTTTCATCATTGAATGGACCAAGTAAAGATGAAGCGGTGAACAAGTGGTTAGAGATTGGAGAAAGGAATATTGCTACATTAAGAAGGCAATTACGAAACAATATGACAGTTGGTGAAAAAATGAGAATACAATCAACCATCTTAATTTTGAATTCATTAACTGAAAAATTCATTTCTCAACAAAACTATATACGAGGGGTTGATCTCCAACATGATGTAGAAAGACCAAGTCCATCAGTGGTTTGGAGAGAGGAAGAAAATGTATTTGAACTTCGGATTTCTACTGGATCAATTGTTAATTTAAAACACGTGAATTTAAGGGATTTTCTTAATGATGCAAAAGTCATTCTTTGTGAAAAATTTAAACAAATATGTAGTAAGTATAAGTTATGTTCGACTCTCATTCGATATCTACATTAGTAGAGCAGCAACGACGAGAGTGAACATTTTATTCAATATGATTTCTTCGGATGAGGACAGCAATGGTCAGCAACCAAGGTGAATTCGTCCAAGAATGGATTATTTTGCTATTTTAAGCAATAAACGCTTTTTTCGGCTAACTAAAACTAAAATTTTTACTAAATAACCCCAAAAGAGGTAAAGGGAAATAAGAAGTCAAGTCGTAAATCGGTTATGAAACACAAGCCTCGATATAAATTACCTCCATCCGTGAAAGGAGCTCTGAAGAAAGCCGAGAAAAAGAAGCGACCGCAAAACCAGAAAATAACAGAGGATGAGCCTCTCTTTAAATTATCTCCATCATTCAGAACTTTTCTAAAAAAACAAAAATAGACCACGTGACTAAACACAAGTATTTAGTTTTAGGATTTTAATAAAATTTGTAAATACAAGAAATTTTAATGATACAGTTGTTCTGATAGAGATGTAAACAATTGAAACTGTGCTTGATAGAGTTGTAACCGACAAAGTTTGTTATTTCTCTTAATTATCACTAGAAGCTAAGGTTTTAACTTTCCACATCGCATGCAATGGTTTTTGAATGTGGTACAAGTTTCATGCAACCACATTTGACACATCTTACTTTGAATCCAATCTGATTTCAATTTAGTAAAATTGTAATTCTCAAAATTTTTTGAGCAATAATCATCCACTGAAACTTTTTTATTCGTATTTCCTATTTCTAAGTTAGCGTTTTTCACTTTTAATATCTTTTTATTGTCTCGTAGTCCTGTAGTAACTTTTCCTTTAAGTGTTTTCGAATTGACTTCTTCATTTTCACTTTCAGAACTATATATTTTTTTTTCTTCCTTGAAGTTCTTCCTTTGATCAGTTCAACGAAATCTGTGTTATCAGATACCCGTTTGACAGCGAACATCCTCCGTTTCCGTTTCACTACTGGTAATATCGCCATATTTTTATTGCACTTCGTTTCGCTGATTTGGTGCAAGACTTCGATCAGACTCAGATTCCTGTAAACGTTCAGGTAAGGGAAGCTCTCCATAAACACCTAGTACTTGATCATTAAGAGATTTAGATTCTCGTTCTTGTGTAAGCTCTCCCAATGCAATATCTGATATAGCAAATTCAGCGTCAGACAGAGCATTTGGATTGACTGGGTAGATTCCACTGGCGCGAAATCCACTTACTGCATTAGCAGGAACAGTTGCTCGAATCCAGGCCTTGACTATCAGCTGTCCTGAGTTGTACCGGTTTATTTTTTTAAGTGTGACAGCCATGAAATTGTCTCAGCATAAATATATATGTTAAACGGTCTGAATACTGATACATCTAATGGTAGCAGAGCAGTACTATGTATAGAGTATATAAAGGAGAATGCTCATGAATGTAGCGACCACGGTACAATGGTTGCATCAATACCAAACCAATGTTAAATGATCGTTTAATATTCAAATTAGTATGATGAATTAGTATTTTGAAAATAAAAACAGGGGTTTTGATGTAATTGTAAAAAATGTGACATAACCTCAAATCCTTAATAACCTCTATTTAAAGTTAGGTTTACAGCTGTTTGGAGTACTTTTTCATTCTGTCGCGTTATTTTTGATCAACTTAAGTCTTTCACACATTTTTCCAAACTACTGCATAGATTTTCACGACAACACAGAATTCAGTGAAGGCAGATTTACAGTACGTAGGTATAGGTAAATAATAACATCAGTATAGGACACTTATTATATATCAAATATAGTAATTGTACACATATTACATTTGATTATAACTATATTTTTCAAATCACACATCATCTTCATTGAAAAAATCATCTAAATAAGGCGCCGGAGCAGTAACATCATTGTAGCGACCCCTACTTAAAAACCACACTACAGTCATTATGTGGGCACAACAGCCCACGGTTCGTTTACCAACAAGACAGCTGCAATAATGTCCTTTTATAGCATCTAATGTTTCTGCCAAAGCAGCATCTCTACTTATAAGTAAATATGTGTAATACGTACGACTGCTTACGTGCCTGGATTTAATCCTACCTCTTAATAAATAATTATTTACACCAAAAACAAGGGGAATGTCATCTTCGATTTCATTATTGACCTCAACCAAATATGTTCCAGATTGACGAACATGTTCCCCAAAGTAAGACCTAGCCTGTTTTAGTTGGTAAGTACCCAGAGCAAGGCGTTTAAGGTCAGATATGGTAAGTCGTGGAAATGTAGCTAAATGAGGATGTTCGCTGTGAATTGCTTGAAAATTCACCCTCCTTCTATTAAGATGTTCTCTTTCTACATATATTGCCAAGTGATTTTCGAGTAAAAGCCTATTTTTAGCGATTGCAACATATTCTAAAGCCTCCGGTGGGTCATCTGTGGTAATGTGAAACTTGTTTAATAAAGCACAAGCAATCCTGAAATCATCTTTAAGGTGCATAGCAGCTCTGTTATTAAATAGACACCGAAATAGTCTGTAATCTCTTTTCACCCGGCCATTGACTACCTCTACAACCCAGCGACACATGGTTACAAAACGAGACCGATTTGCCTGCTGGGTTGTTAATTGGTGTTCATTTTCAAGTAGACTGGCATATATGTGACAAAACCATGCTCTCGGAGTTCATTTATCACGTCTCGAAATCCTCTATCAAGGATAATAATATTACCTCTTCTGAAAAACGATGCAAAACCAGACTCCTCATTGTTTAAGTTTAAACTAGTGATTCTAGCATCATTAGTAGTGGCCCTTTAAGGTCCTAGACATTCCACAATATGACCATCGCAACATACCATCAAGAATGGTTTTATTAAGTTATCCATTTTTTGTAGACTGTATGTCTCCTTTTGGTATAAATAGTTAGAACTGCTTTGGACAAAAACATAAGTGGCGTCACAAATAACTATTGTAGGTTTGACACTTGCTGGTAAATCAGGATTACTAAAAAGCCCTTCAGGGATAATCCTATTTCGGGAAGCAACATCTTGTGTAGTCATATGGTTAAATCCTAAGTGGAACAGTACAAAATCATAAACTAAACAATTTCTAGCTTTTCTCATCCAACGTTCTAATGTAGCTCTAGGTTTATTGAAAAGAGTGGTCAATCTTTCGTTGCTATCAGCAGTTCTTAATTTAACTAAATAAAAACACAAGGCTATAGAAGCGTTTGGCACATGATCTGCTAGATTTGGTATACAGTTGAGCAAATTATTAAACTGATCAGAGTTCATACCAAGCCAATAATGACATAAATGAGGAGGCATGGTTAAAACATTAGAAAAATCTATTTTGTAATTGACTGCTCGCTGCATCATAATCATTATATTATCAAACTGTGTGCCAGTAAAATCTCTCAATTGAGATGTTAATTCATTCCATGAACCATAATTCAAATGATGACGACAGACGCGTCCAGATGGTATGTACAATTTATTATTATACAATAATAGATCCTTGATGGTAGATGGTATAAGTAGACGTTCAGGCTCTAAAAAATTCACAAATACACAGTGACCAGGAGTGTTAGCAACACGACTATATAAAGATGATACAACTTTTGTAGTTACTTGTTGAACTGCTTCTGGTCTTGGTGGTGGCAGAGGAGGTGGCACAGGTATACAAGGATTGCTACTTAATGTAGAATCTCCAAGAATAGGGCGATTTGAGCCATGTTGTTGTTGCCTTTGTACTTGTCGAGTTGCTGCTCTCCAACATGCAGCACATACACGTTCCATTCTCGAGATCTAAAGAAGATAAAATTAATGAGAAATGAGTTTATCTTAACCAGAATGACTATAGATAGATACTTCAATAAAAAAGTAATAAATATTTACCAAGTGGAGTGGCACCAAACGATTCAAAACATGCCTCTCCTCACGATCTTGATTGACAGGATATGTTATTGGTGCCCGCAAGATTGAATTTCCACAAGGAAAACAGACTCTTCCATGTCCAAAAGCAGGCAATGGTAAAATATTCTCATCATTCATTACATTTGCTCGATTTTGAAGTATTTCCAAACACTCAGTACAAATTATGCTTTCTGATGATAGCTGCAATTAAAAAAATAATTAGGTATGCAAACTACTTTCTTTCTAATGAATTAATATATAACTTATGTTTACTGTTTGTAATCCGCAAAAGTCAACTCAAGACTTCACTCATATTGGAGGCGCCTAAACCCCCATAACTTGGGTTGCGGGAAAATAATAATTTTGCGTGCTCAATACTTATATGGAGAGGCTAACCCTAGGCGTAGGTTAATAGTGGACTGTATCTGGGGGGCGGTAATACACAATCATATATTATTAAAAATACAAAATAAACTGCGCCTTGCAAATGCCTTATCTATTTAAGGACGAAGAAAATGGTTGAAGACTTGGAGACAAAGGAAAGGAACATGCGCACTTACCTCAGCACACCATCCGTTTGGTCGCAAGTCATCCTTCAAGCACTTATATCGAAAATAAATCGTTTGCCGGCACAGATTTTGTATTTATATAAATTGCACAATGTAAAATGTTCACTAAAAGTATGATCGCACAGTAATTTTTGGATACTATATCACAACATGTGTGTCTTCCATTACAACGTTCACAAGAGAGAGGCGGAAAAAGTATAATGTCCGATGCACTCCGCGGTGTCGTCGAAAAGCAGGACGGCCATAGCTAAAAGTGCACATGTATGAAAAGGATGGGAGACAGATTGGATTAAGGCAATTGCAAGTGCATAAACTACCCTATAATGAAATAATTAAAAGCCCGCAAAAATACGAAATCCAACACATATGAATTTAGAAGTTTTATGACTGTATCTCGATGTGATTAGGTGCGCAGTATGATTTGATTGGTTTAAGACTAAATGTAGGTGGTAATTAATTTGAAAAATTCCTTTTTGTTATTATATATTTTAAAATAACAGTTTGGTAGGTCTCAAGTAAGCTCTTGCGAGTTATTTATTAAAAATATCAGTATTAAAAGATGTCTACAAATCAATGTAGGAATTTCTGTATACTCTCATCATTTATTAGCTTTCTAGTGATAACACAATCTAAAAAACAAAATTAAATCTAAATGTTACAATGACTACTACAAACATCTTAGTTTTGGATTTGTAATTAAGTACGAGTATGTTATGTATTAAAAATACACAGAAAAAATAGTTTTGTCATAAGATTGTAAATATATTTCATACAGTTAGTTGCACATGACATTTGTCAAACAATATTAGCTCACCTGAGTAGGAGTTATCCATGACTGTAATATATTGAGCATCGAATTCGATGCTTCTTCCAAGGGATGCCTCCTTAGCGATACGCGACTACGAATGATTTTACCTTTCGATTAATTCGTAACTACTAATTTGGCTATTCGAAAGGCAAATTAGTAGTATACTAATGTAATAATTCGAATAATGACTACTAGTTAGTAATACTAATGTCAAATTTACAAGAGCGCAACGAATAAGCTTAGGTTATTCATTCGTTCGTTCATCATTTGCCTTAGTTCAGTTAGTTTCCGTACGTTCGTACTTGGCGCCTGCTACGATAGTCTTGTATCTGTTATTAATTATTATTTTTGCAGTGAAAACTGTATTTACCAGCGAATTTGTTTATTATTACTTGATTTATATATATTTTTAATACAAAGAGTTCATATATCGACCTAATAATTAAAAAACGATTGAAAGTAGTATCCTATTGACTCTGCTCATCTCTTTCACTCGTCGATTTCGCCCGACCAAGCCCGAGTCGACCCAGTTTGTTCTCTTCGTCACGTCCGTCAGTCGAGAGTCGGTTAATCGCCGCCCGATACCTACGACTCCAGTCGAATGATATGAAGCGCAGTCGACTTGGTCATATGATTCGTGGAGTCGAATAATTAGTATTAGTATTATTGGAAGTCGCGCATCACTATGCCTCCTTAAGTTTCTCGCTATCAAAATAGAACAATCAATACACCGGTTTAGCCGGTGTAATCTTCTTATCGTCATCGATTCCTCATTCAATTTCATTTTCAATGTTCTTATGCTTAAGTAGAGAACACTACAAACACTACACATGCGGTAAATAAACGTCCTGTCGTAAATGCACTATTTTTTCCCCCGAAAACGTCCTGTCGTAACAATTCTGGAAAAAATTTCGTTTGATACGTAATAATTATCACTTCACATTTTATGTGGAGAGAAAACTCGATCAACACAAAAATAGGAGTAAAGTAACAAAAACCACAAACAAACAACCACAGACCAATAAGAGAACAAGTCAAACAACAAATCAATTGACAGTTCCCCCTCTCGTTTGCATTTGTAGGATTGGGTGATGATCTGAAATTAAATATTCAAATAAACGATTAAACGGATTTTTTTTATTTTTATTTTGTATATAATCGATTTTACGTAATGAATCAACTAAATCAGATACAAATAAATCAAAATTCAACTGATTATATATACAGCATAGAAATAAAAAAATAACTAGTTACTACTTAGTTAATAGCCGCGTACTCACCTAGCGCACGGGCTCGCGCGGCAGCCTCAGTAGTTCTGTTCAATTTACATGAGGCTGCCTCGCGAGGCAGGCTGAGCCATCATAAAGTCCGCGAGTATCGATATGGACAGTCGTGTATTTTCAGCTGCAGCTATTTTCCTAGCTGCTTATTGTTTAAAGAAACGAAAACAGTCACGTATCAAGAAAAAACCTAGACGCTTCTGGATTAGAAAAATTTATGAGCGTCGCCACCAATATGGAAATAGATTACTTGGAGATTTAATGTATGAGACTGTACATAATTTTACACGAATGTCCGTACAAGAGTTCGAAAATTTGTGCTCATTGTTGTCTGATAAAATAAAAAAGTGCGATACAAAGTATAGAGAGGCAATCACTGTGAATGAACGAGTTTTAATAACTTTAAGATTTTTAGCAACCGGAGATTCTTACAGCAGCTTGCAATATTTATTTCGAGTATCGAAGCAGAGTATCTCAAGAATAGTTCCAGAAGTTTGTGACGCTATTATTGAAGCCTTAAGAGATTATGTAAAGGTAAATAAAATAAAAATTTTAATTTAAAAATCAATTGTGTATTTTAATTACAATTCAGTGATAGTTTCGAATCCATCATTAGCATTAGGTGATGGTGTAATGGCATGAGAAGACGTAGCGGTATGTGATGCTGATGATGAAGTACCAGATGAGTCCATTGTAGAGGAATTACTGTGCTGCTGTGTATAGTATCCTGTATTAATTTGTTGTTGTGTGTATTTCCCTATATCTGCTTCAAAAATTATATTATTGATAGCGTTCTTAACACACGCTAATGTGTGCGGATCATATTTTCTTAGCTCATTGGCTATGTGTCTTCCAAATGAAAAATATGGATCGGTAATGTCGGTCGAAGACTTTTGCAAGCATTCCAGGGCTTCTGCAAGCATGATATCTGCCGAATCTTTCTGTGGCTGCGTTTTCTTGGGATTTTGTCGTTTTTTTTTACGAGCAGGTTCTGATGGTGAAGGCATGCTAGTTTCCGAGGCTAGGTCTTTTTGTTGTTGTGGTGGCGCTTCCTCGATGCTAGCCTCCGGCAATTGCGACTGGATCGGAGCATTTTCAGTCTCTGTATGTCTCTCTGCGTCAGAAGTTTGTGAAGATTCCGGTATCGCCTCCTGAAAACATTATTTTAATTAATAGATCAATTTGTGGTGCAGTGTTAATGTCTATATAATGCGGCAGGACCCTACGTTTAATCCGATTGGAACCTAAAGTTCCGTAAACGTCCGTAGTATTTTATACCTTCCGAATTGTGTAGGTAAAAAAACACGGTCAAGTGCAAGTCGGACCTGCACACGAAGGCTTCCATATTATTCGAGCAAAAATAATAAGGTTCTGTCATTCATACTACTCAAGCATATATCTACAAATAATGACAACCCTAAAAAAGTACCTTAGTAGCGAAATCTTTAATATTTTTCTAGCAGGATTCTCCATTGCTTGAACGTCTTCGGACTAAAAATATTTGGCCCCTAATATATCACTAAAAGGCCAAATACGGAGTGGTGTATAGTACCTAATACAACCACTCATTGGGGCCAAAGACTTTTAGTCTGAATACTTTCAAACAGCGGAGGGTCCTGTCATGCTGAGTACTCTATATTTTTTTTTTACAGATTCCATCTACAGAAGAAGAGTGGCTTGCTATATCAAAAGAATTTGAAAATAAATGGAATTTTCCCCACGCTATTGGAGCGATGGATGGAAAACATGTTATGTTGCAGGCACCGATTCACAGTGGGACTGATTATGATAATTACAAACAATTTCCAAGCATCGTGCTTTTTGGATTAGTTGATGCTAGCTACAATTTTTTGTATGTAAATATTGGTAGCAAAGGGCGAATCTCTGATGGTGGTGTTTTTAAAAACACTACGTTGTATAAAAAGCTAGAAAAGAAAGAATTGAACGTGCCTAAAGAGAAGATATTGGAAATACCATATGTAACAAAAGTTCCTTATTTTATTTTATCCGATAAAGCCTTTGCACTCAACGAATATACCATGAAACCTTTTGAGGGTAACCCAGAAAATGGTTCTAAAGAAAGAATATTTAATTATCGTCTTAGCCGAGCTCGACGTGTCGTTGAGAATGCATTTGGTATATTAAGTGCCATATTTCGCGTTTTTAGACAACCTATCTTACTAGAGCCAAATAAAGCAACAAAGGTCGTCTTAGCAGCTATATATTTGTACAACTACATCCGGAAAAATACTTCAACTAATCATATTGCACCGGAGTTGTTTGACAGAGAACTTGATGGTGTACTGATTCCTGGTCAATGGAGAAATGAAATAAATGAAGAAACATTCGCACCAATTGCAGCGATTCCAAGGCGTAGTTCTAATAACGCAAAAGAAATACGGTTGCACTTGGCAGAACATTTTATAACTAATGGTTCTATACCATTTCAAAATCATTATGCATAGATAAAAATTCTTACATTCGGCATCGTTTACTGAGTGTCACCAGTTTCATTTTTATCTTTTAGAAAATCGAAATAAGGATATCCAAACCACTTTGAATTATAAACATCTGCAGCGCCTGAAAAAGAACAAAAATAAATTTTAATTTTCCATAATTTAAAATAATTTAAAAACGTATTTTTGTATCTTCAATTTAGTTGGTAGTAGTAATAAGTAATTGTTTTATCAAATAATTTGTAAGTAAGTATAATTCATATTTTTAAGTTTTTAAGTATAAAAATGCATACCTGAACCTGTTATGCGGCTTTTTTTCTCCCTGCTTTTCTCTCGACGGTAAGAACCACACAAGGACTCCATTTTTTTTTTCAGTTCCTTGACAGGCATATTAATTTGAGTAGATATTTGAGATATATTGCCGCCAACTGTCTTCCCGCTGATTTTTATTTAAATATTTTGGATCTTTGGGGTCCCAAAGCGCTTTGTACGTGCTGTACAGTTGAATTAAACGAATGGACTCCTCCTGACTGCCCATGATATCAATATTATAGATAGAGACAAACACGGCAAGAGACACAACTTGAAGTAGCTTCGCGCGCGAGCCAAAACACAACCGTTCCCACCTAACGCACAGCGCTCACTGAGGCACCTTTGAGCGCGTCAAGTTTACCGACAACATCTGGCTCGGGGCCGAGCCGCGCTCAGCCGAGCAAACGCGCGCCCGAGGCGGCCCGAGGCACGTCCACACCAGCCGAGGCATTTGGCTCGCGAGGCTGCCGCGCGAGCCCGTGCGCTAGGTGGGTACGCGGCTAATGATGAAATCGACAGTTTGGTGAGCGGTTTCCATAAGAAAACGAATAAAGATTTCAGCTGAATTAACCTTCTATAACATGATTAATTAAGATTCAAAAGTAGATCTTTAATACCCCGTTTACAAGTTCCGTCTTACCTAAGAGCATGCCTGCACAGATCAGCTAGCCTCTCGTCATTGGCGTCCGTCCCACTCTAACTTACGTACTTTTATTGATGTAGAGCTGGACACGGCACAGTCCAATATACAATCATTATATTTTGCGTTCAAGAATAAGGCCCTTAGTCTACGCAGGCAAGACAGAGTGTGCAGGTGGGTAAGCACGTGCCTTTTTTTGTTAGACTACATGCTCCAACACAACAAACAACTTCTTACAACTCGACATTTTATCAATTTCGTCTCTATGCTTAACACGTTACATCCAGTAAGAAGTCACTTGGCTTAACTCGACACTATCTTTTTCACGTCTCTTGCTGTATCAAGACACTTTTCCTGATCGTCCAAAACAAGCACAAAAGGAAAATATAAAATGGTGTATATTCTCAATTCTCATTGCAGTCCGGTACTTGCTCATTGGACCAATTGGGAAAGTGACGAAATACAGCAAGAGACATGATAGGAAAGTGTCGAGTTAAGCCAAGCGACGAGTTTCTGAATGTGACGTATTAAGTATAGAGACGAAATAGATTAAATGACGAGTTGTCATGTCATCGCAACCTTTAAGACACTGACTAAAGACGTAAAGTTTTTATTTTATTTATGTTTAAAATTGTTTTATTTATTCATCTTGTCCACCCAAGCGGCGGCTGTTTGGCCGTTGCCCTTAGCCTGTTCTTTAATAGAGACAAAAAAAGGCATAGACTCTTAATAAAAATGACATTCAAATCAAACCATAGATAAAGGTAAATATACCTCAATATCTGATTCATCATCTGAAACAAATTATTATCATAAAAATTCAATTTATTTTTTCACTGAACGAATTTTGCAGTACTTGAATATTTTACCTTCAGCTCAAGATTCTTCGTTTTCATTTTGTTGTATGACATCGTTGACTGTTAAAGGTACTTGAGGGCCCTCAAACCATTTAAATCCATACATTGAACCTTGCTCTACTCAGCCGCAATTTGTGGGCTCCAGATCCATTGGAACGCGGAGGTATGCATTTCTTTGAATTGCAATGTATCTCGCCCTTTTAAATTGCTGACGTAGTTCTGATTGGCAAGGAAGTAAACTTGTAGCATCGAAATTTTTCACATTTTTTTTTATTAAATGGTTCGTGACATCGCTTATTTTGTAATTTCTTAAAAATATTTCGAGTGTAGTACTATTGACTAATTGAAGTTGTTTTTTTGCAGTGATTCCGTACAAGTGGCTCGTATATATTTCTAAATCTTGAAAAACTTCATCTGTGTTGCACGTTGTATCTCCGAGATTTAAAAAAGCCTTCGTGTACTATTGTGGCTGTGTCATGATTTTTAATGGACGTTGTTTCCCTTTTCTAAAAAAAGCAGGGTTGTTGTAATCAAAACCTGTAGTTCCGATTATTCTACGCAATCCTTGTTGTAGTGAATTTGGTCTAAGTACGAAATTTGCGATCTTATCACAAGTCTCGACGACAGGTATGTTAGCAAGTTTTGAAGTGACGTTCTCATCAATTAACCCAATAAATCTATTCGACAGTGGTAATATGAATCGTTTCCCAGCATTCCTGAGGTCTCTGAAAGTTTTACGTTGTTTTCCTCGTTCTGCTTCGTCAATCAATAATGGTTCATATACATTAGATGTGTCGAATAAAACCGCCGACGAACCGTTCCAATCATAAGCGTCGTGGACGATCTCGGTAACACCAGCAGATAAAATTGACTCATCAGCGTTAAGTTCTATAACTTCCATCTTACCAAGAACCCTCGCTTATGTTCTCTCTCGTTAACTGTTTCAGAAACACCATCAAGTTCCAGAACCGGCGCATCAGATACCTTAACATCACTTACACCATGTTGATTGAACCCCTCTAATGCTTCGAAAGTTGAGTTCAAAACGTCATGCGGTTTAATGTTATAACACTCAGGGTTGTCAAAAGCTAACTCATCAATTTTCTTATTAAATCCTTCAATATCAGCGTTCTTCTCAAATTTGACAGTAAAATCAGTTAGTAAGCAATAACAATTGTTCGAGATGATAATATCATCATCTCTATGAAATCAATTATTACAATTTAAACCCTGCAATTTCACACTAGAATTGAATGTTGTGTTAATTGATGCATCAATATTAATATTATTGTTATCGATATCTATTATTACATCAGTGTTTATTTTCTTAAATAATGGTGTGTAATGATTTCCCCGCAATTGGAGATATACAGTAGGTCCCTCATCAGGGCAGTAAATGCGAGGTACGTAACCCAACACATCCGAATATAAAACCACACGAACTTTGTAAGTGTATGTGAACAATTGCACCTCGGGTTCTCCACCCCATTCATTGTTCGCAGTAAGTACTTTGATGATATCTGGCAAGATCGCTGCAGGCATTCGCGCAATTTGGTCACTGGTCAGCAGTTTACGCTTGATATCCTGAACTGAAACACTCAAACCACCGATGGCAGTTCCTTCATCCAACTGCTCGAGAGGCAAATAATCGGAAACGATCTTAGACTCCTTGAGTGCCAAATTTTCGACGTTATCTTTACTAACACCCACGTCAATATTATCCTCACGAACAGAAGTAGAGGTCGAAGTGGGAACACTGCCCAAAGGTTCATCAGTGATTTTTCTTATTAAATCCTTCAATATCAGCGTTCTTCTCAAATTTGACAGTATAATCAGTAGTAACAAGGACCCATTAATCGGATTAAAAGATTAACCGGTAAGACCAAAACCCTGTATATTGATTAATCCTTATGCAGTAAACTGTTTATTGTAATATGGATTAATCCTAGGAATATTGCTGATTAAATTGTGTGAAAGAGACTGTAGATGTAGACTAGTGTAGAGTACTTTCCATCTACGAGCTCCACCATTCCGTGGCGTTGTAATTCAGAATTTCACCTCGATGGGATAGCGCGTGCGCGTAAATTAATATTTGTGTGGAGCGTCTTGCGGATGCAGAAAAGTTGGTCTGTTTTGTAATAGTACCTGTGGAACGTGCAGTGGAGATAACTGCCAAAATAGCCCTCCAATTCAGCCAGAAGATGTTGAATGTGACAGCGACTCCGACATTGAGTCATGAATAATAATATTATATTTTAATAATAATAGTACAATTTTATATAATTAGTAAATATTTTATTCAATAAATAGCAATTTTTTACTCTAAATTAAATTATTTTTAAATATGTAATATATATATATATATATGGGTTGAAAATGATTTAAATATGAGGTAATTATGTTAGAAAATACTTTACAATTTCATCACTTACTTATTAGACATGTTTTCTAGCCATTAAATGGCTCAATGTCAATTTTTCCATTAAGGGGTTGTTTACACCCCTCAGATCATTTTCACTTTTGAAGTTAAGGGTAAGATGAGCCTAATTCCAAAATATCATGCAAATCGATTCACAGTAAAAAAATTCGGAGGTAAGGCCGTATTTTTCGCTTCAATGACTGCACTATTTATATTATTATGAAAGCTTAGGCTGTTGCGCAGTTTTTCAAGTTAGTCAGAAGCTAAGGAAAATCTTTATTTAACTTATTTTTAAAGTTGAAATTTCCATTCTGTCCTGCTTTTTCCCAATTTTTTTACTATCGCTAAAAAAATGTATCTTGTATTAAAGTAAGGAAGGAGATTATTTTAGTGACTAAACTACAACCTATAAAATAACTTTAATGTTTACTTCAAGTTGAATAACATAAATTGCTTATACTTTGATTTTTTTGTATAACAAAAATGTGAAATCAATTGATACAGATGTTTTATTTTTAATTGTACTTTAAATCCACTACAGTAAAAACAATATGATCATAACTTACTTTCTTTCAATCCTTCTTAAAACTGCTACCAGTTCATTTAAAAGTGTAAGCGCCTGCTGTAAAGAGGCGCTGTTTGCGGCTTCTGATTGAGCCCGCGTCTCAGAAGCCGACACAATCCGTTCCCTAGCTTCCCCAGCTGTCATACGCTTTTGGCGCAGTTGCCGTGTCCTTTGTTGTATGGTAACACTGCTTCCAGCAGCAGTGCCAGGTCGTGGAGGTACATTAGCTGGAGAAACAGGAGGTACTGGTGTGGATAGTGCCACTGCCGGTGATGGTGACTCAATTTCTGGCTCTGTATTCAGGGCTTCTTGTATTAGGACAGGGTCTCCAACTAAACATGATGACTGATACTGGTTATTCTAAAACAATAACAGGATCATTATGGTTTTATAAGTTACAAAATATTTGGATGGATTAATAAATGAATTTCATATATTGTTTAATAGACATAGATTCTCATTATTTTTATTGAAGTATTTTGCCAACTACACTATAATTAAAATAATTTCTACTTACACTAAAAACAACTAAAACTAAATAAACCAAAGTTCTGTTTACTGATAAATAATGCTGTATGACATTAAGTTCGCCATAAAACATTGTTTATCAGTAAACAAATATTTGTATCAAATTATTCTTTTATTTAGGATGCCTGGCGAAGATTCCAGAGTCGAGTAAAAAGATCTCGTCGTGTGGCAATACCAATTTGCAGCTCTTGATTTTGGTGGTTGCACAGTTCTGCTAGGTGTTCTACGGATGGTTGCATGAATGCTTCCTGTCGCACCTCATCCTCGGAAAGTTCTGGTATAACTAAGTTGGTTGCAATATTGTGTAAAATTACACATGCATTGGTAATGAAGCCAGCCATTTGCGGTTGGTAGTGCAATGTTCTATGCACTAACAAGCATCGAAAACGAGCTTTCAGGACACTGATAGTCCTTTCTATTACATTTCTTGTTTGGACATGGCGTTCTGTATAGTATGCTTCTGGTGAATTAGGCACTACATTTAAAATTGGTGCATCTTGGTTTTTCTGAGTGGATACCCAGAATCAACTGTAATAAAAAAAAAAATTATGAAAAGTAGTTGTTTCATTGGAATTAGAGACTTTTAAAAGTATAATTCTTGTGTTATTATTATGTACATTGCAAATATTATCATGAAATATGGTATGGCGTGTAAATAGCCATCCACTGGAATGCGGGTTTATATGTATATATGTATGCGGCGGGCGAATTCTTACGTACGAGCTGGTTGAACACAAAGAAACATCAACTATGCAGTAAGTGGAAATTGAATAGGCGCAATGCCACCAACGACTCACCTGTATGTCTCTTTGCCTCCTTATCGGGCTTGCAAGCGTGGGCACAGCCGAAGCAGCTCTTTCTTTCTTCCTCTGGGTGCGGTTGAAATCTTCTACACGATTTCCGAGATAGTTACGCGCTGCGTGTCAATATGATATATGCGTACGACCGATCTGCACCGAATCCGAAACAGCAGAGCGCGGCCGTTGGAAATGACGAGCCAGCGACCGTTATTGAGTTTGAGTACCCGCGCATAACAATATTCGCTGTACCCACATATCTGCCATCTGGACAGGTTCGCAGATCGAACACCAGGTGGCGTTAGCGAGCATATTGCAAATCCAAAAGCCAAATGCGAACATTGTTGATGTAAAAAAAAACTGACACATAATAAAACGCCCAACCAATCTTTATTGTTGATAACTATTTTAATTTTTTATGTATACTTCTTCAGTTAAATGCATATACAGTTATAACTTTTAGGATCTAGTAATTCATTCAACTTGTTTAATATAAAATGAATTTAATGCATATTACAATTTAATGTTAATTTATTAATTTTACATGTTACTTTTGTAAAATAATCTCTTTACCGGCATTCTTACATAATTTTTGTGATGAACACATAATGATACAGTGATTCTTAACTAATAACTATAAAGCTACTGTTGTACTTAAATTATTTAAATGTATTTTTAATGGATGATTGCTCCAAATAAATGAGTCATGATTTGACCCAGGGTCACTGGCATCAACAGTTATTATGTCCATGTCAGCATTGCATATCTAAAAAAGTTTAAAGATTAGAATAAAGTTTTTAGAATAAAATAAAAAACATGCAATTTTAAAATTGTGTAAAAATATATTTCATAGTTTTTTCTTCTTGTACCTTTGTGTAATAAAAAATATTTTTCCCCATGCCAAATTGTTTCAATTTATTCATAAAGAATAATTTTACTTACTAGTTGTACATTAAAAGAATGATAGTTTTTTCTACAGTAAGGCGTCGGGCACACTGCACGCGGTCTAGCGGTCAGAGTTCCGAGTTCTGCGTTCCGCGTTCATACTTGCGCACACTGCGAGCGGTCTAGTTTGGATTTCAGTAGGTAAACTTCGCCACTGGTGAGGTGACACGACACACACTCTGTTAAAAATGTCACTCTATCTCGATAGTAGTTCATCTTCGGAAGATAATATTCTGTTACTGTGGAGCCTTGCAAGTTCAAAGAAAAGAAGAAAGTACTGGGTGCATCCTATTAATGAATTGAGAGAACGCGATGGAGAATTCTTTACTTTATTTCCCAAACTGCTTCAGGATGAAGAAAGATTTTACATGTACTTCCGAATGTCAATTCAGTGTTTTAATGAATTGTATGATATGTTAAATAATTACATACAAAAAGCGGATACTAACTTTAGAAGGGCTATAAGTGCAAAAGAGAGATTGGTAATATTTTTAAGGTAAGTTTTATTAAATTGTGTGCTAATTTGTGTAAGTAATTACAAATTAAATTCTGTACTATCATTAGTGTAGTCCCCAGTTACCAAAATTGATTGCGATACAGCCTCGTAGTAGTCGCGAGCTCTATCATCAGGTCTTGTCAATGTTTGGATGCTTGGATTATGATCCGATGATACTGATGGGTTACTCTGAACGGCCATATTTTCAGTGTTATAGTTTTCATTTTGCAGCTCATATCGAGTAAATAGACCTGCTATATCCATTTTCAATAAAGCTTGGCTCCTTCTTGGTAATCTTTTGAAATTTTGTGCGTAGCTCAAGAAAAATAAATCTACTTCATCGTAGCTTTTTTTATTTACTTGAGACTCTTTTTTTTTAATATAATCAAGCACCGCTTGTGTTTCTGGACTAATTATCTGTCTTCTCAGTTGTAGTCTCTCACTCCGAATAGGTCCATGAGAACTGGATGCACGGCTACTTTCAGAATTTTGAGATTCAGAATCACGGCTGTTCTCAGTATCTTCAAAGATGGCATTTTGGAAACTAGGGGTACGGTTACGTTCAACCTCATCAAGGGATATGTCTTCTGAAGGATTACTGACCGAATCAGAATTCTGCGTTGTATTTGGACTTAATAAGTTTATATTTGAGGCAGGTGTCCTTTGATATGAAACATCATCTAAAAACCTCATTAACTCAGCCCAGGGCCAATTTCTATATTTTTTGTAGGATTGACCTGTTGACGTTTGTTTTGTTTTTTTAAACTTGTTATAGTTATCCTTAAGCGTCTTCCACTTTGAAAATAAAATCGTCTTTGTTTCAGATTTATTGCAACAGGGGATAATTACAAAACAATAGCATATTCGCATAGAATTGGGTATTCAACTGTCGCTAAAATTATAAAGGAAGTAAGTCAAGCTGTCTGGTCTGTACTGCAACCAATTTGTATGCCTTTACCTACCGAGACAACGTGGAAAGAATGTGAACAAGAATTTCGTGTTAGATGGGGTTTTCCTAACTGTATAGGAGCCATCGATGGGAAGCATGTTTATATAAAATGCCCTAAGAACAGTGGTTCACTACATTTCTGCTACAAAGAAAGATTCACTATTGTATTGCTTGCTGTTGTCGACCCATATTATAAATTCACAATGATCGATGTGGGTAGTTACGGAAAGGACAGTGACAGTACAATTTTTCAGAAGTCATCATTTTATCAAAGACTTATCAATAATCAGCTGAATATACCCGAACCGAAACCCTTGCCAGAAAAGGAACGTCCAATACCCCATGTTTTCCTTGGCGATGGTGGTTTTAAATTAGAAAAAATTTTAATGCGCCCATTTTCAACTGTCATCGCAGCACGTGACCAGAGAAAACGTAAATATAACAAGAGACTTAGCAGTGCTAGAAGAATTGTGGAAAGTACGTTTGGGATTTTAGCCCATAAATGGAGGTTGTTCTTGTCTGTAATTGAGTTAGATGTAAATACAACAGCTGATATTGTTAAAGCAGCGTGTTGTTTACATAACTACTTAATTATCAATAAGCAAGATAATGTTGTACGTGATAACGACGAAATCATGAATGCATGTCAAAATGTTCGCGCTTTGGGCTCGTTAAGCTTAAACCGCGATAGAACAAACTTATCGGCATATGCAGTGCGTGAGGAGTTTATATCGTACTTTAATTCTTTATAATTTAAATATTTAGAATGAGACATTGTTGACGAGATACATTGCATATAACATGCTTCTTCATATGTAGATAGGATCATCTCACACGGACGACAACCTCGCGACAACGAAAAGACAAGTAGTAACAAGTACAATTTGTATTGAATAGAACGTGACCACATTATGTCGCTGCGTTGTCGTGTGTTTGTGATCCGCCTGAATTGTCCCTATAAATAAACAATAGTGAAATAAGCAACAGTTAACAAATAAAATACACTTTAAAATCAAATTTGTTTACTTACTATTTTCTCTACCCATTTCTTGGGCAATTTCCGTCCAAGCATTTGCCTTTTTTTGACGATTTTTATAGCCCTCGTCACTCAAATCATAAAGGAAAGGTTTCCCTCTCACCAACTCTATAAAATGTTCGATATCGTCGGACATCGTGTTTGAATTTGTTTTCGACAAAAGTAGAACTCTGCCAGAACGTGCGTTCACTTTGAACGTCGCGGTCCGACTGTTTTTGTGTATGACGAATTCTAAGTCACCACGTAGGTTACAGAGAACGCGGAACGCAGAACTCGGAACTCTGACCGCTAGACCGCGTGCAGTGTGCCCGACGCCTAATATCTATCTTCATGCTCATTTGGCCGTACTATGGCTACATGAGTCCCATTGATACAGCCTATTACACCTTGGAATCCATATTTGTTATAAAATCTGAAACAAAAGCAATGAAAAATCCATAACCAGCTACGTAATCTATTTATAAAGTTTAAGATAGTGAAATAATGCAGAATACCTACCTTAATTTATTTGCGTCACGTTGTGCAACAGTTTCAGGGAACTTTATATCATCATCATCATCAACAGCTTATCTTAGTCCACTGGACATAGGCCTCGCCAAATGCACGCCATGCATGGTGCCATTCCAACTCCCCCAAGAAGCTCAGCAGTCTCTTGGTGTCTCCGCAGGTCTCTAGTAGCGTCTGCGGGCTTCCCAGGTATGTCATCCGTTGTCTGGTCACGCCGCTGCACTGCAGCAGGACGTGAGTGCTCGTCTCCTCTTCCTCCAAGCAGGCTCTGCACAGAGGACTGTCCGAGACACCTATTTTAAACAGATGTTTATTAAAGTGTCCGTGTCCTGTGAGAATGCTCACTATTTGTTTCAAAGCATGTCTTGGTAGCTTGCAAAACTTACTTGCTAGCCGTGGGTCTACCTTAGGTATGGCCTCCCTGCAGTCTGCAAGTCCAGCCCAGTATTCGTTGTGTTGTCGCAGGTACCGTTCCCTAGTCCAGATTCGCAGCAGCCGGTATGGGATCGGAGTTACAATACTTGATAAAACCTAATTTTCTACAAGCTGTTTCTGATAATAGAGGTCCATGAAAAATATCAACTACAGAAAATCTTAGTCTAAATTTTATTTTTCTTTCGGACACAATAAATATCAATTCTCCTATAACATTAAGTGGTTGACTACCAATCGCTCTAAGTTTAGATTTTACTGGTAACAAAGATAAAGATTCACTTTCTAATATTTTTTTACAATTCTCTATGCCTATAAGACAACCTTGTGCCCCTGTATCATGTTGAAATAAGTGTGATTTTAAAGAACCATTTACCTTCACCAGCAGCTCTCGCATTACATTTCCAGAACTACTTCTTATCACTTTCTGAATTACTAATTCTTCTTCAGATTCACTGTTTTCTGAGTCACTAGGTACCTCAACTTTTCTCACCTGCTTTTTCTTCGGATGCTTAGAACTTTTCTTTTAACAAACCTTACTATTATGATTCCATCCATTGCATATAGTGCATTTCTTTACATAAGCTGGACAGTATTTCTTGTTAATAACATGACAGTTACCACAGAAATTGCATAATGCTTGTGTTTTTGTTTCCACCTTACTTATTTCTGGCGTACTAAAATTTTTTTCAAGAGTCTTTAATTGGTCCCAAGCAGCTTCTGAAGTCCTGCACATATTGACTGTGGTTTCTAAATTTAGGTTATCTAATTTTAGTAAATCTTTTTTTATATCAGAACTTTTCATTCCTACAACAATTCGGTCCCTCAACATTTCTTCCTCCAAATTACTATACTGACAATTTTTTACTAATTTTTGCAAGTCTAGAAAAAAAATGAATCAAATTTATGTATAATATATCCTCTTCTTGTTTTGTTGAGTTGAAAAAAGAACGTGGATAAATGATATTGTTTTTACCGTTAATCTTGGACTATAGTTTTAAAAATATTTTCTCCTCACATATATTTTTTAAATTTATTATAAATATTTCGTGGTAGCTACCGGCCCTATTGCGTTAAGTAACACACTTGCAATCTGTGGGTGTCTTTCCTTACTCCAATATAGCATTCTGGTGGCCGCCTTGTAATTTTGTCAACCATTTTTTAATATTGTGAGTGCCTCATTTAGGTCGTTACATTGAAGAGCACTAGGCGCTGGAAATGGGATATGTACCCCGCTTTTCTCATTGCGTTGTTGTTCAACTTTCATTAGCCGCATTTGTATGGCCTCCAATACCTCATTATGGCGACGCAGTAAGTCGGCAATCGCTTTTGTAGATTCTTCTGTCATTCTGACACCATGTTATGTTCTTACAAATAAATAACTGAACTGATATTAATTAATGCAATAATACTTTATTCGTTACACAAAACATGGTTTTACAATCTCATGTGCACAGTCTGCAGTCATGACAGTTTTACATCACGGGAAAACCGTTATGCCATGATGACAGTAGTTAGCCGTTCCGAACCACGCACTAAACCCATAACATGTTGTGTTTGATCTATTTTTCCTATTGACTGGTTCCAAGGCAGTGAACTTGCTCTCCAGGAAGGTCATCAATTCATCAAAGGAAGGCAGTTTGCGTGGTTCCTTTCTCGAATCCATATAAGAAGCATAAGTATCGCGATCCATTTTTTCAGTGGGGATATGCACCAGGATCGGATTCCATGTAGATGTGTCTACGCCCAGATTGTGGATAGGGTAAATCGTTTCTAAGCTTATATCGTGTAAATGTTTCAATTCATATGACGTCACCTTCATTATAGGTGGTTGTTCCATAAAATTTGGATTTGTTTAGTAAATAAAAGTTGTAGATCGTTATAACGAGAAAGTATCGTAGTTGTCAGCTGATATGTAAAGGTGTGTCCAAACACGGCGTGCAAGGTGCGCGGCAGCTACGCGCGGCATTCGGGGGACACAAATTTGCCGCGCGACTAGTTTAGACCTTCTGCGCGGCAGTGCTGCGCGGCATGTCCGAGACACGCCGCGCTCTTTATTTCGTATTCAAACCACAATGAAAGCGGCTGCGTGTGTTGTGGCTCTGCTTATTATTCGTAAATTACGTAGAAGAAGGAATAGAACAAAGTGTATTAAAAAAAGGCAGTGTTGGATGCGACCACTTTTTCAACAGAGGACAAAGAATCTGGAAGTGATCTATTACGAAATCAACTACCGAACGCCACAGTTTTTAAGATTATGTCTGGAAGAATTCGAACACATACATACATTGGTAGAACCATTAATAAAAAAAATGGATACTCACTGGCGCACTGCAATAACGTCGAAGGAGAGACTCGCAATAACGTTACGATATTTGGCTACAGGAGACTCCTATTCCAGCTTACAATACACATTTCACGTATCTAAGCAAACAATATCAACAATAATTCCAGAAGTGTGTGATGCCATAGTGAGAGCTCTTAAGGACATGGTACAGGTAAATATGAACTTATTACTTAAATTATTTTTATTATTTAGCGTAATATTTTAAAATACAGATTGTTCATAATTAAATAATAATTAAAAAACAACACAATCATCATTCATCAATCACAATTGCTCTCAACTAAGCCACAATATTAATTTACATCGGTGTCCAAATCGTGAATCAATTGTGTAAGGCCAGTATCCATGTTACTAGAAGATGATGAGTCAAGATCGGTAAACTGTGAAGTGAAATATCCTCGTCTGTTTTCAGCGTTACATTCTTGTGTTGATAATTGATTGAGCCGTTCCATATCAGCTTCGTATAGTATAGTATTTATTGAATGTTTAACTCGCGTAAACATAGTGGCATCATATTTTCTTAGTTCAGCTGCTACGTGCATGCCAAAAGCAACGTAAGGATCATTATTATTACTGTCATTTTGTTTTCGTATTACTTCTAACGCTTCTTCTATCATTTGATTTTCAGCATCATACTCTGCCTCTTGGCGTGTCCTCTTGTTCACTGGCTTTTCTTTTTTTGACGACTTCTTAGTATTTGTATCTTGGCCTCGAGTGCCTTGTTCCGAAGTTCCTGGTTCCGAAGTGCCTTGTTCTGAAATGCCTTGTTCCGGAATAGCTTGTTCAGTATTACCCGGCTCTGAGGGTGAGCCACAATCCTGAAGCAAAAATAGCAAAATAATTAAAATATTATTTTTTTCAGCTACCAGTATCAGAGCAAGATTGGAAGGCAGTAAGTAACGACTTCGAGGAAAAATGGAATTTTCCACACACCATTGGGGCGTTAGATGGAAAACACATAACAATTCAAGCTCCTTTTCGTAGCGGCACTGAATATTTTAATTATAAAAAGTTCTTTAGCATCGTGCTATTAGCATTAGTAGACTCAAACTACAATTTTATGTATGTTAACGTAGGAAGCCAAGGTCGAATTTCAGACGGAGGAGTTTATAAACATTCCGAATTGTATCGAAAGCTAGAAAATAATCAACTTAATGTACCAGCACCACAAATTTTACAAATACCCTACATAACTAACGTACCATATGTAATATTAGGAGATCAAGCTTTTGCATTAAGCACACATTTGATGACACCATTTGCGGGAATTCATCCAAAAGGATCAAAAGAAAGGATTTTCAACTATAGACTATCAAGAGCACGCCGAGTAGTAGAAAATGCTTTTGGAATCTTGTCGGCAAAATTTAGAGTTTTCAGAAGTACAATGATTTTAAGCCCAAAATCAGCCAAAATCATAGTTCTAGCTACTGTTCACTTGCATAACTTTCTTCGCAGAGATTCTTTATTAAAACAATCGAATAATTCAGCCAATGAAGCATCTACCTTTACTCCAAATCAATTTATTAACACTCCTTCTGATATTCGTATTTTTTTGTCAAGATATTTTATGACAAATGGATCAATTGATTGGCAAGAAAGATATTAATTAATTATATAACGTTTGGTAAAAAATGGCCAAAATCATCCTAATGTAATTAATAAACCCTTAGCATTATCTGATTTCATAGATTTTGTAGAATGCGGGCTGTATGTATCACTAGTAATTCAGCCCGTGGGCTTCAGGTAATGATATATATTTATATATATAGCCTATAGCTTTCCTCAATAAATGGGCTATCTAACACTGAAAGAATTTTTCAAATCGAACCAGTAGTTACTGGGATTAGCGCGTTTAAGCAAACAAACAAACTTTTCAGCTTTATAATATTAATATAGATACATCAAAACTAATTTTTAAAAGCGGAAAGATTTGTTTCTTTGTTACCTACAATTTAACTCAAAAACTACTCAACCGGTTTCGAAAATTTTTTCACCATTAGATACAAAGCTACATCTTCACCGAGTAACATTAGTTTATAATTTATTAAGAAACAACCAGACCACGTGGGCGAAGCCGTTGGCGGAAAGCTGTAATCTAATAAAAATATTAAAGTAATAGGTAATTACCACTGCATCAATAGGGTTATTCCTGTCATGTAAAAAACTGAATGCTTCATAAGCAAACCATTTAGATTTATAGGCCTTGTTTCTACCTGCAACAGAAAAAAGAACATTATTAAAATAACTGATACATAAGCTGATCTTGTGTCTTATTTACTCGCACTACTGTTTGTTGAGATATTTTAATGATTATGATGTCAAATGAAAGGTCTAGTAAAACTATTATTATTACCTACTTATATTTATATTATTAATATTATTAACTATTATTACCTACTATTATAAAATGTAATAAGATTAAACTTACCACAACCAGTGATATTGCTTGTTTTTTCTCTATTTCTCTCCCTTCTATAAGAACTCAAAAGACTTTTCATTTTCAATTTTTAATCTGCTTTTGGTTGAACGAAATTTTTCGCAATTTCTTCCCATAGATCTTCTCTCACGTTATTATTGTGATATTCTTTACGTCTAGTATCCCATAATGGACTATGGGAGGCATTTATTTCAATAAGACGAATTGCTGTTTCGTTATCCATTTTTTCAAGATACGTCCGTCCACACACAATCACTGGCGAACCAACACTAACACCGTTCGCGGCGATCGGCGTGCGCGGCGATCGGCGTGCGCGGCGGGTAGCGCGCAGCTGCCGCGCATTGTTTGGACACACCATTACGATACTGCACCAGACGCTCCGCTTCTCCTCGAAGCTTTCCCTTTAAATGTTGCATTTTCTGGACTTTACTCAGCATGTTGTTGTTGTGTATAGCTTGAGAATACAAGTCTATCACTGGATCACTGCGTATGTGTCGTATAAAAACAAAAACAGCAATTTGAGATTTTTCTAATTAGTGGTAATCAAAAAAAACTTGTAAATTTTTAAGTGCATCGATATATTTTTATAACACACGATCTAATTTGATAAATTAAAGATTTAAATTTTAATTAAATAATATATTGAGTAGTTTGCAATAAAATGGGTTCTGATGGGTCCACAGCAATGGAGCTGGTTTTCTTCGTTGCAGATTTCGATTCTAGATAGGGTATCTGCATTAGTATTGTGTTTCCCTATACCGGTTGGATTTTCTACTTCAACAAAACCGCGGTTATTAACTACGCTCGTAAAACATTTGTGGATAATGCAATTGCAAAGGCTCTGTTCGTGAACTAAAACTTCGCCATCAGATGAATTTATTGGAATTATTACTAATGTTGTTGAATTTGTAGGTATGTGGTGATTACCAGGTGATGAAGTTAAGATCGGAGATAGTAATTGAAACAAGGTTGAACAGAGAGTGTTTTTATTAGTATAATGTAAATTAAAAGTAAACTATAATTGCGTAATATAACATGCCAACTTAATATATTGTGACCTCTATAATTTGTCTGTTTGCGGAATTTTATTATTAATATACTCTCATTTATTTCATTTCACAAGTTAGGTTTTTTATAAAATAGATATAAAAGTAAAATACAACAACGTAAATACAAAAATAAATATAGTATAAAAAACCTAACCTAGAAGGCCACCAGCAGCGGAGCGAGGCACAAGCTACCGGTGATTAGGGCCGCAGAGAAAGAAACCGCCTGACGGAGCGCGCCGTTTCCAGGAGTACTGCCTTTTGCATCTGCCCCTTGACCCAACCATCTAGCGAGAGGCTCTTTAGATGTTGATCGAGACTCTTCGCTATGAGACCGTTTACGCTAACGACTATAGGGACAATGATCGTCGAATCCACATCCCACAAAGCGGTTACCTCGTGGGCCAAGTCCAGGTACTTGCTGAGCTTGTCCTTCTCGGCCTTCACGAGGTTCTCGTCATGCGGGATGGTGATATCGATGAGCACTGCCTGGCGTTTCAATCGATCTGTCAATACGATATCAGGCCTATTGGCAATAATAGTCCTGTCCGTAATGACAGGTCGATCCCAATAGAGCGTTGCATGACCATTTTCAAGAACTGGCGCCGGTGTGTACTTATAGTACGGCACCTCGGATTCTACAAGGTTGTATTGAACAGCAAGTTGCTGGTGAATAATTCTGGCTACGAGATTATGTCTGTGCAAATACTCACCGTTAGCCAGATGAGAACAACCGGAGACGATATGTCTGAGGGATTCACCAGGCCGACGACATGCTCGACAAATGTCTGCCGTTCCGTCCCTCAGGATATATCTCCGATAGTTGTTCGTCATCATGTTAATATTATTATTGCATCATTACATATTATACACCTACAGTATTCCCCCCTTTATTAGAAATAAAAACAACAAAAAAAAAACACATAGCATGTTAGCCGAAAACTGTTTGCTTCGGCAGCCTCGCTGAAGAGACTCCGCAATTTCCTCCCTACTGCCACCAAAATTTCCCTAGCACAGTCTCTGCTGCTTCCTATTCTTGATTACGCTGACGCCTGCTATCTTGATCTCACGGAAGACCAGCTTAATAAGCTTGAGCGACTTCAAAATTTCTGTATTCGTTTCATATTTAGCTTACGCAAATATGATCATGTGTCACAATTTCGATCACAGCTCAAGTGGCTACCAATTCGACTTCGCCGGAATACTCACATCCTCACACTTCTCTACAATATATTGTTCAATCCTTTGTCCCCGCGCTATCTCAAGGAATGCTTCAATTACCTTCATTGCTCAAACGCGTTATCTCTTAGGTCATCAGAAAATTTAACCCTAAAAATTCCTACTCATGACACAACCTTCTATGGTCGTTCTTTTGCCGTCCAAGCTGTTCGCCTGTGGAATTCTCTTCCAGTAACCATAAGACGAGCACAATCTATTTATATTTTCAAAAATCTTGTTTTCAACCATTATTTGTCGATGTAACTGCATTTTTATTTTTATTTTTAATATTTTTTTTTCTGACTGGACTAAACTTATATATGTGTAGTCTATGTATGTATGTGTCATATATTTGTATTATATGTATATATCTTATAGTTATATTATGTGTATATATTATGTATGTATGGTATGTACATATATTTAAAATATATAGTTATATACATTTTTATATCCCTTGTTTTTATTTTTTTTATAACACCACCGATTCCAGTTTCTTTCAATCCTCTCCATCCAAAGGTTGTCTGGAAGAAATCGCTTTTAGCGATAAGACCGCCCATTGAATCACTATGTTTAAACATAATGTATTTACCCCATTTATGTACTATACTGTGGTGTTTTCAATAAAGAATTGTGTATTGTATTGTATAATAAACAAGAAAATAAATCATACATTGTAAATTCAAAGCCAAACCCTTTATGTATCTTGTATATAAAACTGTATGTCAAATACCTTAAAATATATAATATTAATATTATGCTAACTTTCACTTGCACTGACACTGCACTGTTCACTTTGAACCTATTCACTTCTCGGGATGAATGCAGGGTTGACTTGTGCCTGCTGCTGCGGCGTAGAGGCGGCGCATCTCATCGACACGGTAGGCACGAGCGTCGTTTGACGGTTATTCTCCATAATCTTATCAGCTATGGCGGCTAAGTTATCTAGGTTTTGGTCCTGACTCACAGTCAGCACGGCGCGTACGTGAGCTGGTAACCGAGATGTCCATAAATTGTGTAAAGTTGAATCCGTTACTTGTGTTTTCTGAGCCAACTGTCTCATGCGTCGCAGTAGATGTGAGGGTCTCTGGTCGCCGAGCTCCATCTCGCTGACGAGCTTCTGGAATTGACGTTCTTCGGATTCTTCATATACAGCAAGTAATCTGTCTTTGAGAATTTTATATCTGTTTTCAGCTGGAGGCGCGAGTAAAATATCGCTGACCTGTTGGATGGAGTCGCGTCCCAGTTTGGATATGACAATGTTGAATTTCGACTCATCTCCCTGTTTTTGTGGTACCATGATGGTCTCAAATTGTGCGAACCACAGTCTTGGCATTTCTGTCCAAAAGTCCGCGATTTTGCTTGATATTGTAATTGCAGCTAGCTCCTTGTCAACTGAAGTCGTACTTGATGCAAGGTTTGTATTGGTTTTGGGCGCGTGACTGCTGGGCACTCCTAAGCACTGATAAGGCTGCTCTCCAATGGGGTTCATCTTCACATTTTGAATGTAATTACGTACGAATTTTACGCGGGGTCACCAATGTGGTGATTACCAGGTGATGAAGTTAAGATCGGAGATGGTAATTGAAACAAGGTTGAACAGAGAGTGTTTTTATTAGTATAATGTAAATTAAAAGTAAACTATAATTGCGTAATATAACATGTCAACTTAATATATCGTGACCTCTATAATTTGTCTGTTTGCGGAATTTTATTATTAATATTATTATTGCATCATTACATATTATACACCTACAGGTATAATATCCTCATACAAATTCGCATTACGTAACTCACGTAATACAGTGCAACCTCAATATAACGAATCGGAGGGGAACAAGTAAATATTCGTTATATCGAGTAATTCGTTGAACTGAGGTTCGTTATGTTAAGGTAAGGATGGTCTAAAATTCGTTATAAAGAGGTAAAAAAATAGTTTTATTCACCTCAACATTACGTACGCATCTTGTTATAGCGAACAACTTCTACTAATAAATGATAACTCTTTTTTATCAAATTACTGTATGTGTTTTCTATTTAAAAACAATTAGGCAAGTAACAAAATTTTTTTGTAGGTACATATCTTTGTGGGTGCAAACATTATGTAGTTAATTTCAAAGATTCGCACAACAAAACTCACGAATTAAGGGTAAAGAATCAAAAATGTGGTTATACATATGTAGTAGCTTAATCTCAATTTTGTTCATTTTGATTAGGAAAAAAGTCATAAATAGTTGTCTGTTTACCACCGGTAAGAGTTATTACATCCAAAGCGCAATCCAATTTCGTGATGGATTTGACTATATCGTCACTCAAACCTCCCTTTTTGAGAAACACAGATTTTATTATATTTAAAGCATTGTAAGCATCTTTTATTGTGAAGTTATGCTCATCAATTTCGCCCCCTTCTTCCTCGTCTTCATCCACTTCTGCATTAGTAACCGGCAACACAGATGTGACGATGTCAGCATCAGTTAGTTCTCCACAAACGGCTAAATCATTATCAAAGGTAACGAAGTCTTCGAACTCTAGTCTCTTGAAGGTGCGATTCTTCTTGAACTCTTTGCCAGGACCTAGCAAGTTCTGCGAGTGATAAATCGTCCTCCTCATCTTCGCATGTTACTTTAAACCCACTTTTCTTGAAGCAGTTTGCAATGGTCTTTTCAGTGACTAGATTCCAAGCTTTGGCGATCATCCACATGGCTTGTAAAACGTCAATTGTAGTGGGCGTTTGGCGTTCAAGATCAGCAAGAAACCGTCTGACAATTTCCTTCCTATAATGCATTTTGAAGCTTTGGATGATGCCTTGGTCCAGTGGTTGAAGTTTTGAAGTGGTATTTGGAGGCAAGTATTTTATTTTTATATTTTTCAGCTTAGGAATTTCTCCGTGTGCAGTACAATTATCGATGAACATTATAATTTTCTTGTTTTTTTTCTTCATCTCTTTATCTAGACTTTGAAGCCAATTGGAAAAAGCATTACTGGTCATCCAAGCCTTATGGTTAGATGTGTAATCTGTTGGCAGATTATTGACATTTTTAAAACATCGCGGTTTTTTATATTTTCCGATGATGAGTGGCTTAAGTTTGTAGGTCCCAGTACAATTTGTTCCCAGCAGTACTGTCAAGCGAAGTTTACTGTTTTTTCCGCCATTACATTCATCGCCTTTGAATGATAAGGTTTTGTCAGGTAAACATTTATAGAATAGTCCAGTTTCATCGGCGTTAAAGATGTCTTCGGGATCGTATCCGGCGGTCAGCTCTGCCAGTTTGTCTTTCCAATCATCACATACTGTTTCATTAGCACTACCACTTTCACCGCATATTTTTCGAAAAACAATCTCGTCTCGTTTTTTGAAATTTTGAAGCCACCCATTACTAGCGCGGAACTGTTCATGTCCCAATTCTACTGCAAACTGCTGAGCCTTTTCCTGAAGAATAGGGCCTCCGATTGTGATTTTTTTGTCTCGGCACTGTTTTAACCACTTCAACACACATTCCTCTACGTCTTTGAACTCGCAGGATTTTAATCTTCTACTATTTACAGGCAAACCACTTTCTTCTGAAAACTTATCTTTAAATTTTAAAATTGTCGCCAATGTACTTGCGGGAATCCCGAACTTATCAGCTATGGCTAATTTTTTCGTCATAGGATTTTTGTCCACATAATTAATTATGTTTTGCTTTTCTGCGACCGATAAGGAACACCTTTTACGTTTCTGAGCCATTTTAACTTAAATCTTTGACAATTGTGACGAGAATAAGTGTTAACATTACTTTCCATCAAACAACAATGATTGATTTACGAACAAAAGCGTGTCGAAGATTGATTTACAAACAAAAGCGTGTCGAAACATGTCGCAACATGAATCACATACATATTATGAGATTAAAAGTCATACATTGGTGACACTGCAACTTTATATAGAGGTTTTGGGTTGACAAAATTCGTTAAATAGAGGTATTTATACTTTTTCTCGATGGTTGAAAATTCGTTATAAAGAGGTTGTTCGCAAAAAATGTTCGCAATGTAGAGGTATATTTTATATTGACTCTTATGGACAATTCAAGGGGATTACGAAAAATTTGTTAAATCGAGGAAGTCGTTATATCGAGGTACGGTATATTGAGGTTGCACTGTAAAAGAAATAAAGGGTTAGAAGATGAAATAGTTTTTAAAGTCATATTTTTTAAATCAATATTCGACTGCCATTATTTAATAAATCCATAAATAGTCCAATAAGTCCGTCGAAATGATCATGGAATTTGTAAATGAATAACTTTATTCCGCCTGGCTGATTAAATTCCGAGAAACACGGTAGCACAGAATAATATACTTTCTCGCGGTAGCGTTATCGAATGACTATTCCTACTCGTAGCCTGTACGTTCGTAACTTCAAATGGTTTATAGGTAGGTTCTAAATGAGAAAAGTATCTCTGAACGGCGTCTGGACTAATAAAAGATTGGTTAGCACCAGTGTCAATAAGGAAATTAAGTGGGGTTTTTTTGTGCGAATATGCGGTATATTGAATTCTATCCTAACCTTTTTTTGATGTTGAAGGTTTGGGAGAATCCTCATTTGTCTTGTCTGTTGTGACGAGTCATCTAATTGTTCATTAGGTTACTCATTGTCGTAGCACTGGTCATTGGGAATTTCGTAGCACGTCGTCTGTTCATGGTACGCGTCGTAATCTTTTCCGTAGTCATAGTAGTTGTCGTAGTCGTAGTAGTGATAATATTCGCTGTTATCATAAGGCCAACAATCATTTACGTTCACGTCCCGAGTTTTAAAATAATTAGTTGGGGGAGGATTCCCAGGCTTACGCCAATCATGTCCTGTGACTTACACCGCTCATGGGTTTCGGGGTATAACTATTAGAATTTTTATTTCTGTAAGGCAAACGGAACATATTACTATCAGCATTATAGTTTTGCGGCGGCGCTCTAAACATTTGTTGCGTGCGCGTCAGCATTCGATTAGCGTTATTAAACTGCGGAACATTAAGGCGCTTGCGGTTGCACACTAGGACGCTACGGAGTGGGGTGTTTGCTGCGCAAATTGAGGTAAAACAAATGGTAAGGGTAATAGCATAATAGGGTTAGTAAATGACATTGTCGGTGGTTTGGTAGAAGCTGATGGGGTTGATTTCTATGCGAACCCTCATTCCTTTGCACGAGGTACACGATATTCAGTTCGTCCTCGACATATTCCAGGGCTTTTTCTATACAACCCGGACGCATACAACGGATACGAGAGCCGACCAGCTCCTTGAGACCTCTTACAAATGCTTGTAAGGTCAACTTTTTATATAGATTGCGTTTCGCTTCTATAGTTGTGAGAATATGCTCGTGCAAACTAATATAGGTCATTAAGGTACTAAATAGAGTTTGACATCTATCAAAGAACTTCTGTGGGGAACTATTACCTTGTGTTTGAAATGATAAATCATTATAGAGGGCTGTTTCATCCCTCTGATCTGAGAAATTATTAATTAAAACAGTTCTAATGCCAAGCCAATTCGCAGGTATGCCATTTGAATTTATAGTTCTGGCTGCATTCCCGGTAATTTTATTTAGAATACCATTTAATAGCGAAAGATTATTTAATACGGCAATAGGGCTGTCTTCTAAAACTGTAAAGTCTCTACTAGCTGGTCACAGAGTCTAATGAATCGGGTCAAAACGTTGGGGTTTCCGTCAAAGTCGGCAACCATGCGTAAGGCCTTGAAAATTACGTCGGGATCATAACGTGGTACAGCAAATTCTAAACGATTTTCTATACTATTAAAATTATCTACACTATCTTCTAAGTTATTTAAGGACTCTATTGTATCTACAGTAAATCTACGTAAATCTAATACTCGCTGGCGAGACTGCTGCGATACAGACTCTCTGGCATTTTTCCTTGGGTGGAAAATTTTAAAATTAATATTAAACTAATAAAAACGGGACTAATATAAAGCAACACAAAGACGATTCTTTTAGTGTACTTACAGTCATATTTCAGCCCTTTCTTGTGTATCGATAGTTTGATACTCTTCCAGCTGCTCCTTCAGGTTCTGATATTCGATACGCGACTTACGAGTAGAAGCCACTCGGGCGGCTCGTGTGAACGGAAATATTCCAATCTTGAAGCGCGAAACCGACCGCGAATATCCTACCGACTGCGCCAGATAAATATGCAGCAGCCGTAAGAGTTAAAAAAGAACCAAAATGATTTCTAATACTATTTATTATTAAAATTACAATTCTAATTCTTAAACTAGTTACCCGATCGAAGTGTGAAACGAAGTGACGAGTCCACGGGCAGCATGAGGCATCGAATAGGCGCGGGGGGCTCGGCGGTGTACGTGTGATTCTCACGTTTTGTGCAGTGTCGGCGTTCTTCGTAATCTGGCAATCCGTAACTAGTTCCAATATCGACGCAGCTATAACCATAAGGAATAAATTTAAGGATTATTTTTCATCAAGTGGTGCTTTAGATTGGCAAGATCAAGTGACCTCGCGAGTTTCTTAAGTTATATTTAATTAAAATTGTCCGCTTCTTCTTGACTATATCCTAAAGTTCAGATACTCAAAAGAATTTTTAAAGTAATGCATTTAAACTCATGTTATTCTTATTCTGACTTTGAATCTAACACGTCGCAGAAAGAGTTGGCCCTTAGTTAAAAATTAGTTTGAGTATCCGGGTAGGTGTAAAACAATAAAACCTTAGTACTTACCACTTATTCCGAGACATTTGCTAATTTCCTCCCATACATTGTCTTTCATTATCCGATCGCTGTATGATGGCTTAGTTACGAGTATGTCAAATAAACACTTATATTTTGACACGAGTATTATTATTTTTTCATTAGTCATCTTTTCGTACAAGTACACACAACTGTTCCGTTCAAATGATGGTATCGAAATGGCGGACGGCGCGGCGCGCACGCATACGTATCCGATCGGCTACGCGAGCGAGAAACAGCGCGCAATCGGAGCCGATCTGCTGCGCGAGGGAGAAAGAGTACGCAATCGGAGCTCGGCTCCTCTTATTATTTCACACGAAGCTAGGGTTCGAAGTATCGGCCTCGGGTATCGATACCGAGTACTCGTGTGGTATCGAGGGACATGGTATCGATACCCTAAAAGTATCGGTCATAAAGTATCGATACTACTCAGTATCGAGTATTTGCGAGTATTTTACACCGTTTATGAACTCGAAGTTTTACCATGCCACGGGAAATAATTGTAATAAAATATTTGTTAGGGAGAGTTGTAAAAAAATTAAAAGATTTATTGGCAATATAGAAAAACGAATTTATTGAAAAATATAATTAAAACCATTCCACTTATGGGCGTCCAGCTAAAAATAATAACTCGTTTAAGCGCTTAGGCTTTAAACGATTGCGCGTTTGGGCCATTATAGCCCCTGCTTTTGAAAACAGCCTTTCGGCTGGAACAGAAGTGGCAGAAACCACAGCCTGCCGCCTAAATTCCCTGTAAAGACCTGGAAAGACTTCCTTCATGTCCTCCCACGTCTCTATGGGGTTGGACTTTAATGGCGTCACAGGAGTTTTAAGATAATGTGTTAGCTCGTCTGCACTGTGTCCTGGTTTCTTTCGGCTGTTATGCGCTAATTCTTTGTGTTCGCGCCAAAAATTTAACGCGTTAACTTCGGGAATACTCTCAGCATCAGCATCCGATTCTGAAGATGCGGTTTGAGGGTTTGTCGTGGTGGCTCTACGTAAAATGCTCATAGCACTAGCACATGCCTCTGCGTTTCTAAAATGCAAATTTTTAAACCGTGGGTCGAGCAACATGCTGGTGGCGACAAGTGGCATGTGCTCGACCTCACAGAAGCGCTTTTGCACTTGCCCCAGCAGCAATTCCTTTGCCTTGAGGAAGACGGGAGACGTGTATTCCACCATATCATTTATCTGCCTGATAAGGCAGTTTATTAAAGGAATAACCTTTGAAAGTGTCACATATTGCTCGCCAGATAGCTCGCGAGTTATATATTCCAAAGGTTGCAGCAACATTACTAATTCTTTTAGGCCTGTCATATCTGTTGCTGTGAGCATTGGAGGAGCATTAGAATCCTTTAAAAGAATAGAAGATAAAGTTGGAGCTAACTCCAGAAACCTCTCGCACATGTAGTAGCACGAATTCCAACGTGTACTTACGTCGAGTATTAATTTTTTAGATTGCGTTTTTTTTAATATG
Organism: Chilo suppressalis; assembly: GCA_902850365.2. Lineage (NCBI taxonomy): Eukaryota > Metazoa > Arthropoda > Insecta > Lepidoptera > Crambidae > Chilo > Chilo suppressalis. Next base: position 17,409,598 of record OU963915.1, read on the forward strand.
TCAGTTGCGACAACACTTCGTTTAAAATATTTTACTATATTTCTAATCTTTTGCACAAAAGAAGCTCTTTCACCATCTGACAGCACTTTCTCCGCTATAAGGTTAATTGTGTGTGCAAAGCAAGGTAGGTGCTTCTTACCGCTATTATCAAACAATTTCTTGACGCCGGCAACCATATTTGATCCATTATCTGTAAGAATCGCTACTATGTTGTTCTTATCAACGTTCCACTCTTCGAAAACTTGAAACAGCATATTTGCAATGTATTCAAGATGTATGACGTTCTTGCAACTCTATGGTAGCAATGTATGACGACTTAAGTACCAACCCCTCCAAGAAGTGCAAAGTTATTCCCAGAAAACTTGTCATATTCATTAATTCTGTCCATATATCACAAGTGGCACAAAAATTATTCTGAAGTCTTAGTCTGTCCTTTAAGCCATTTTTCATAGCGTTATATTTTTCAGAGACAAGATATTTAATGTGAGTGTCAGATGGTACTTTATAATTTGGTGCTAGAGATTTCATTAATTTTAAAAAGCCCCTGTTTTTCACAGTGTGGAAGGGTTTAAGATCTGCGCAAATAAAATATAAGATAGCATTGGTTATTTCAGCATGCCGAGGCCCTCCCTCTTTGTATGGAGCCCGTAATTCAAACATGCGTGAAATAGGGTTCAAAATCATATTTTTCTGATAATTTGTAGTATCGAGCTCTTTTTGAGTGTCATTAGTAATGGCGGAGTTCCGCCATGTCCTCTCTCATCCTCGAGATCTCGTTCTGGATCTCGAGGAGCACGGCGTCCCCTTTTCCCTCTGAGGCGTCCGTCGTCGATGTCGCGGGTGGTGGTGAGAATGCTGCACTAGCCTGTCTGCTGGAGCTGTCCAGCTTCAGGTAGTGCAGCTCCGTGGCCAGTGCTGCATTTGGGCTGATATGGCCTTCAGCTCAGGGAGGAGGCTGTCCGGTGTCTGGGATGGTGGGGCTGGGTGGGGGTGTGCAAGGGTGTCCGGGGCTCTGGACTGGGGCTTCCCGCGGTCCTGGACTTCGAGATGGATGGCCTTCACTGTGGTGATCAGGCCATCCATCTCGAAATTCAGCCACGTCTGGACCCCGTCCACTGCCTTTCGAGTCCCGGACCACGCCTCCTTCGGCTCTTCCAGGCGCGCCTCGTGCCTTTCGCGGAGCTCGCGTATCTCCCTGTTGTGGCTACGCTCTATCCGAACTAGCTCCCTCGCCGCCCGAGTCCGTTCCACCTCCAGGTTGTGTCTGTGGCGGTTTCTGGAATCGGCCAACGAGAGAACCAGCTCGAACAGAGCTTGGAGGCTGTCGACGGCGGTGTTGCGGATCTCTTTCTTGAGATTCCGCGCGCTTTCGACAGCCTCCTTGCCCGTCAGGAGGCACTCGCGAGCCCGCTCAGTTGCGAGGTCCTTGCACACCCCCACATGGCGACCAATCTATGGAAGGATGCTGGCCCTTCGTTCCGAGTCGAGTATGCCAACATCAGTCCACTCGGAGTTCGCTGTGCTCCACTCCTCCCACTTTTCGACGTCCCCTTCTTCCTCCTTCTGGGACGTCGTGGACCACACGATTGAATAGTGGTCCGTTTTGGGGTTTGCGGTGGGGGACAGCGACTCCTTCGGATCGGCCGCCTCGGGGCTCTCCTTCTCCGCAGGGGCGTCTGCTGTAGGGAGTGTGTTCGTGTCTGTGTTTTTGTCGTGTTCTGTGTGTTGTTCTTCTGTTTCCCCCATGTTCGGGGCTCCGTCGGTTGGTGGGGAAGAGGACATTCTGGGTGGGGGGGTTGCAATTGGTGTTTGAGTGGGCAGGGTGGCGTCCAGGATGGACACATCAGCCAGCGGCCTGAGGTCGTCCATGTTCGACTGCCTCGCCGCCGATTGTGCGTTCCTTATGGACGCCCCCCTGCGTAGTCCTCCAGAATGGTATTTAATTTTTATCTCTTCGTGTTTTATAGTTTTCCCCAGTTCCGAGGGGCCCCGAACATAAGGTCTGTTTTTTAGGATGTTTAATATCAGGGGTGTTCTCTTCTTTAATTTATGTATTCCCTGTAGTTGAGGCTTTGTGGGTTTGGTCTGTATATGGGTTATTGTGCAGTGTTGTTGTGAAGTTTTTTGTGGTTGTGTCGCTTGTGTTGAGTGTTCCGGTGATGTGTCTGTATGTGTGTGTGTGTCTGTTTAGAAGTGCCAGGTTGTGGTGTGTAATGCTTTTGCGGCGTCTCCACAGGGGTTGTGGTGGTGTTAGGGGACATGCTTTTGTGGCGCCTTGGTGGTACTGGCGGGGTCCCCGGCAAGTCTTCCAGCTTTGTGGAAGACGCCGCAATGTTGTGTTCCATTTGTGTGTCGGGAGTGGCCTAAAATTCAGGTTTTTGCGACATTTTTGATGATTTAGGTTTATCTGCTAAAAAAGTTTGTGATGTAGAAAGAGATGTTTGTAGTGCTAATGAGTTGTTGTGATTGAAGGGTAGTACTGTTTAGAAAAAGAATTTTGAGAAAAAATTAAAAATCCGAAAAGTTCTATAAAATAGTGTGAAAATCCAAGATGGCGGCTCCACTTCTTGTCCAATCCGGTCCGCTCCCGCTCCGCCCGAGAGGCCCCCCCAAGACCTATCCAAAGAGCCCTCGCTCGATTCCGTGCGTTCGATACTTGGGGAGTTATCCCTAAGGTAGTTAACAGGGTCTGGTGGTAGTTCAAGGGTATAACCCTTGTAACTCCTGAAGTATCAACTGCCTTGAATCGGGGTTTCGCACCTGTCGGTGGATGTTGGTCCGGCCCGTGTGTTCCCGGGTAGAATGGGAAAAATTTCCCGGGGTAGAGGTAGGGTATTTCTACCCTGCCAAGATGGTAAAGGGGGCCGGGGGACGACTGTACGCGAAAACGCGGGGTCCCTAGCTCCAATAGTTCGGGTGTGGCAGCTCTCCAAAGTTTTCCAAGATGGCGGACGGAACTTTGGAAAGCTGTCCCGCCGGTGTTACTGGCGCTAGACACCCACTGTTTGGGGTTTTCTGGATCGGCCCAACGAGCCCTGTCGCGCAAAACGGGAAAAAACCGGGTGGAAATGTCTACCCCCGAAAGTGGAGTTTCACCTCCCGACGGCCTGGGTAAGTGCAATGTGGTCTCAAAACCCGAAAAATGGAGTTTCTACGACCAGTAGTTCGGGAGCTATGGGCCAAACACTAAAAACAAAATGGCCGACCAAGATGGCGGCCAAAGTTTTAAAAATTTATATCTCCCGAAGTACTGGTCGTAGCGAGACGGGGTTTTCTTCTATGTACCAGGCTGGTCTTTGTCTACCCTGTGATCTACCCTAATTTAAATTCTGAGGGTAGATGTTCCCCTGGTGAATAGGGAAGATGCAATATTTTTATTTTTGTTTTCATTTTAAAGAATTCCATGTAGAATAAACCACAGATATATTAAAAAATTAAAACATTGTGATTTATCGGAAAAAATGCGGTTTTAAATTGACAATTTAAATTTTCGCGCGAAAACGAACCTATGGTTGCGATGACGTCACTCCTGTCTGTCACTGGTCGTAATTGTTCGTTGCTGGGTTTAAGTTTTCATACTTTTGCATATTTTTTCGACTTTCGAAATATTTTTTTGAAAAATTTAAAATGGACTATCCATCAACATCATGTGATCATAACAATACCACTAATATTCCGAAAAAAAGCCGTGTTGACTCATGTTTTGTGCCAATCTACTTCAACAAAGTTCCCAAATAAATTGTTTTGGACTGGAACTTCTGACCCAAAACTGAAAAAAAAGTGGTTTCAAGCTGCGAAGAGAAATGACAATTATTCTCCAAAGACCATTATTCGATGCTGAGAAGATCACTTTGACGTAAGTTGGCGAATATACTTGTTATATGCTTAATTAATCTGCTTGTACGTAAAAACGCATTAGTGACATACCTAATACTTACAAAACCTGTCTATAACATATTTTTAATTTTACAGTTGGAGAATGACGTCGAAAATTAGATAAAGTTTAAAATGTGTGGCACACTTTGCGTTTCATTTAAAATAACTGTAACACGATAACCTTCTTTACGTAGTTTATGCTCCGGAGAACTCGACCTTTTACTGTACATAATTTTCCATCTCTTTTATTTGGACATAGCCGATTGCATTATCGCCGTAAGATTTGTAGAAGCCGCTGAATAAAATACGAATAAACTACGATTTTTACATACCGTAGTAATATAGTCCCTTTCATTTCTACACTTAAAAACTCTGCACTTTGGACAAAAAAAGTTATAACCATGTCAACGCTAACTCTTGGTAAATTCCTGGAGTCTGCTTTGATAAACGCAACTTCCATTTTTATTAAATGTAAAAAAACTCAATAAATATTCCCATAAAATAATATTTACTTTAACAACCATAACCTCAAAGAAGTTGTCATTACAGGAGTGACGTCACTAAACGCTGATTGGTGTTTTAAAATACGTTCCGTTTCAAGTATTTTTAATTCGTAATAATTGTTAAAAAACAACATTATGTAAAATAAAAACGTTGCAGTGGCATTTCTTTTATATTTTTTTAACATTTTAATCATAAAATTTTCATAAATATTATATATGCATCTTCCCTATTGGGGTATGGGGGCCTAAGGGCAGTGACAAATGAGCCCCAACAAAGAAAACCGCACAGCTGTAGGATGAGAATTTAACAAGACAAATTTTAGACAGAGACAAAACATGGAGTAACTAATCCATGTGTAGTCTTCGTTTATTAATAAGGGGGTAATGACTTATTTTCATTATTACAGGTTTAAGAATAAAACATAAAAAAAATAAGGCACTTTTAAAATTTTACCTTATATAAACAAAATGGCCGCCGGAAGGTAAACTTGCGTTTTAAAGGCTAGCGCCTTCTAATTTGGGTTTATATATGGTGATTTAAAGGGTTTAAAACGTATAATGGAAAGAAAAAACTTAAAAACTAATATTCTACCCCGTAGAGGAGCAGAATATGTAAAAATACCTTAATAACTATAAAAATATTAAAACTAAAAAATAAATTGACGTGGGGACTGAGAGATTATGGTGGTCTACTCTCGGTGACAAGAGTAGACCACCATGCATCCCTGCGGTAGAGGATCCCGGAGATAGTCGAGGGGGAAAGTTCTACCTCAAACTTTGGGCCAGGATACCTCCCGATGCACCGGGTTTTGAGAGGAGCTTTTTTGGAGGTATGTAGATCTCTGTAGCTTCTACCCTCGCAGCTTGTAAAAAGGTGCACCTCCCTTAGCAAAAAAGGGAGATATCCTACCCCAAAAGTTTCTATATGGTTAAAAAGGACTTATCTCCGTGGTCTTGTGGCCGATTTCCGGTTGCGAAGTGTTGCCGAACTCGCCGCGAGGTCCTCCGTCTTTCTTCACCTTCAGAAGTTCCCGGATCTGTCCAGGAGTGGGACCACGTGGTTTGAGGTTACTCTCTTTTCAGAGAATAACACCGCAGTCCCTCTCGCTGTGCTCCTGGTTGAACTCCCAAAGGATCGGTCGCGCTCTTGCGCGTCAATCGACGCGACCTCGCACCAGACAAAACTCCTTGTGATATGGGAATCACAGGCGAAAAACAGTTAATTTTCACACTTAGACCACGTGCACTAAACACAATTCGGTGGATATCTTTGTAACCGCTGCACCGATTTCACTGGGACCTTCACCGTCGGATAGATCTCTTTCTTCCGCACGTCACGATATATTGCACTTGGCTGTAGCCATTGGATTAACCACTTTATGAATTTTTAAAAGAAGAGCGGATTCTTTTTGTGTGCGTTCTCTAAGGTGTTTTGAGAGATACTGAGGTTAGGTTAATATTGACGAAATGTTATGTCCTTTCCGAGGTCGATGTCTTTTCAGGGTGTACATGAAGTCAAAGCCTGCTAAATACGGCATCAAAATATTATGTCTATGTGATGCTAAGACTCACTATTTATATAATGCCTTTATATATACAGGCAAGCAGCAGGAACGCATCAGAGGTCAACTTTCTCTTGGTCATACCCACACAATTCGTACTACAGTAGGCTTCCCCGGTTTTTGGATCAAACAGGAACATAACAGCAAATAATTGGTTTTCATCGGTAGAGTTAGTTGATGCATTACTCGAAAAAAATTTGACCTACGTCGGGACTCTAAGAAAAAACAAACGTGAAATCCCCGCTGAATTCCAACTGCATAAGCACAGGGAACTAGAATCTTCAGTTTTTGGATTTACAGCTAAAATAACATTATCTTCTTTTGTGCCAAAAAAAAAATCAAAGCGTTATAATGATTTCTTCAATGCATCATGACAAAAGCGTAAATGAACGCACAAAAAACCCGGAGATAATTGAGTTTTATAATATAAGGTGGAGTGGATGCTTTAGATCAAAAATGCGCTAATTACTCAGTAGCTCGCAGAACACGACGTTGGCCAATTGTAATATTTGCTGGTATTCTAAATATTGCTTGTGTAAACGGCTTTATATTGTGGAAAGGTTCAAATGCTGGCAAAAAGATGAAGCGAAAGGACTATATAAAATCTGTTGGTATAGAACTCATCAAAGATCACATCTTGGATAGAAAAACCGAGTATTCTAAGTTCCCAAGGGATTTGCGTGCTATTATTGATAATTTCTTAGCAGCTAACACGGTGCCTTTACCATCGACATCTAATGTCGCGGCTCCAAGCCAAAACGTCTTAAAAAGAGGACGCTGTCACTTATGTGACAGAAAGAAAGATGGTAAATTTGCTACGAAATGCAATAATTGTTCACAATTTATTTGCAAAGTTCATAGTAGCACAAAAACACTATGTGATAATTGTCAAGACTGAATAAAGTTTCGTGACTGTGTTCGCGAGTCCTAAATTCAAGCGAGCTTGGTCCATGTTGATTTTTGTGAAATTTTAATTAGAGACTATAAAGTATTTTTTTTTAAGTTCCTTTAACATAGATTAAGTTAAACATTATTAGTTTGTATTATAACTTGCCAAAAAGAAATTTTCATATTTTTGTTTGTAACGTAAAAAAAATAACAAAAACTTGTTACTATTATGATATCTTTTATTGTATCTAAGTAAGAAGATTTATATAATTAAAAACAAATTGGTAACATTAAACAAGCCTATTATTTATCATTTAAAAGCATTTATTTAAGTAAACAGTTAAAACTTGCTTGCTAGAAGCAATCATTCTAGGGGGGCTGCGCGGCCCCCACGTTACCAGTTATGTATGTCAAATTTACGATACCAGTTAAGGGTTAATAAAAACTGTACAAATTTTCTCACCAGCACGGATCTGTCTTGACAGAATCGAGTGCCAGTATTTGTACAATTATACTTTACATTAAAAGTTAATCTACTATGCAAATTAAATTTATTTCATTTAATGCAAAGAATAATTCATAATTTGTAAGGATTACAAAAACAACCAGTACATAGGCACTCAAAGTTATTTGGATAGCAAATTATTTTTAAACTCAAGTAATTGGTTTGCATTAGATATCCTAAAGTAAACCTTCGGATAGCGATGGCACTGCCGACTCCAAGAATTCGTTTCTAGATTTGCTGCTACTGGAACTTATAACATGATGTGAACATTTCTTGCGTTTACGCAACTTCTTTTCGATTTTTCTCAACTTCCGTTTAATATAACCGTCACTATCATCATCATTACGACCTCTCTTCGGCATTATGAATATTTTTTCAATAAAATAAAAAAAATGGAGGGCAGCACTTACGGACAGAAGAGAAAGTTGTGTCGACTAGCAGAGCTCTAAAACGCGAATGAGGTTTGAAGTAATGCCCGCTAGGTCATGAACTTTCTGTTGCCACTTTTATAAAAATGAAATATCTGCACATTTTTGTGAAAAATCTTATTTTATTATTTTTTAATTTTAAATATATTTTAAACTTTAGTGTCCGATTAGCAGGTCGCTAAGCGAAACTACACATTGTTCTCTAATCTCGAGGATGAAGAACAAAGTATAATTTCATTTTTATTTTTAGTTTGTTTAGTCATACGAGTAGACATGTTAGTTTGTATTGTAGTGTGAAAACTATTACCTGGACGTTCTTGAGTTTGGTTTTGACCTCTATAACTATTTCTCATGTTGTTTCCACGTCGGCTTGTCATGTAACGACCTCTGAAATTTGTATTTCCTCTGCCTCGACCATGATGAATATTGTCACTATTAAACCAACAATTTATTTTATTATGTCCATGTTTTCCACATATAACATATGAATGAAATGTAGTATTTGTCTTGAAATTGTCTATATTGGCTTTATACTTATTTGATTTTTCATTATGAAATTCACTTAAATTGCTTCTTTTACACTCTATATTTTTCATTTTTATTTTAGTTTAAGGTATTCTACAGTTCTGTCTTTTTCGGGCAAAATATCAATTTAATCTCCAATATGACTAAAACTTGGTGGTAATGCTTTTAACATGTAATTTATTTTTTCTGGTTCAGACACAATGGAGCCAGCTTGTTTCAACTCGTTAATCCCTTTTTCAAATTCGTCGAAAAAACTATTTGTAGCAGGAAAGTTTTTCCATGCTTATATGGCTTCTACATACAATTTGCAATGATGTCGATTTATTTACGTACATCTCATCAAACTTTTTTATGATTTCGTATGCTGAATTTATGTGACTAATGTATTCTAATTGTTTGTTCGTAATGGCGGAATAAATGTAGTTTGTATCTTGAATATCTAATTCGTCCCAGTTCTTATAACATCTTTTTGTTGTTTTTCACGTAACACAAAACACAACCTCTTAACATTTTTTATATTGAAGAAATTTTAATAATCTTATCATCCAGTTATTATATTCGGTTCCGTCAAAGATAGGAATTATAATATCATTTTGTTTTACGTACGCCATTTTTAGTGAGCTTCTTAATTTTTCTTTTTTGTATTTATATATCGTCGACACTGTTTGCACTTGAATTTATCATTTCTTTAAACCAACGGGCTGCTACCATGTTAATTATGAATTACTGGCAATAAAACTGGATTTGTTTTATTCATTTGTTTTTATTATAATGTAAAGCTACAAACGTAAAGCTAAGTAATGTCACCGGAAGAAACAAGTAGTACAGTGTTGCCATAGAAATAAAATATATAAAAGTATACCATACTTAACAAGATACCTACTACAAGAACCTCATGATTAAGTGCTAGGGCGCACTACGGTTATTTCCCGCAAGCGGTAAACCGCAAAACCGCGAAACCTCCCGAAGCACACATACTACGATTGAAAACTGCGAAACTAGACACGATTTCTCACAGTTTGAGGATGGATTTCAGGAGAGCTGTATGTATTGTTGCTCTAATACTAAGAAACAGAAAAAGAAAACGTCGTCACAAATTTCGTAAATATTGGGTCCATCCATTAACTAGCAGAAGATTTAAGAAAGGTTTCTTTCATAAGAAGTATCAAGATTTAAGAAAATATAATGAGAAATTTTTCAACTACTATCGGATGTCAGTAGCCAGCTTGGATAAAATTTTACAATGTATACGTCCATACATTACTCATATGGATACGACATTTCGCAAAGGAGCGGTTGTCTGCTGTAACTTTGAGGTAAGTAAGAAAACCAGATAAGAATATCGAAATTATGGAATTTTATTATTAAACAAATATATATTTATTGTTCCTGAAATTGTGACAGATAGTTAGCAGCTGAAGGTTCATGTTTATTAAGGTCTATATATTGCAACAGTTCTGGATGATCAAGTTCTCGAATAGAATTCATGGGTGATTGCGATGTTGATGGAGTAGAAGTATTAAGCGGTAAATAGATCATTTGTTTTGCAGGCCCCGTAACAAACTGTCCTCTATTTTGTTGCCCAGTCGCTATTATTTGTTCACGAATGATCTGTGGCTTCTTAGTTATTGAAGACGTAGCAGGCGCTGGTGTTGAAACTGGTGACTGTTCTGGCATAGTTGGAGATGGAGAATGTGTATAATACGATTGCGGAGACGGCGTTGGTGTTGGTGTGAATGACATACGAGGTCCATATACTTGCCCATGAATTTGTTGTTCGAATGGATAGAAAGATTTGGCTTTTTGCAAAATGTTCATAATTTCTATCTTAGCAAAATGATTTTGATCATCATTCAATTTTCGTAACATTGGTACAATCATTTGAGTCGTAGTCAAAAAATTTAACAGTTTTTGTTCATAATCATCATTGTTACTTTGGCTTTTGGCCACCTTTTTATGAGATGGAGTTCGAATATTAGTACTCATTGAAGTGAAGGCCTTTCAGTTGTATGAGTATCAGAATAATCTTCTAATGTAAATTTGATGTTGTTGCTAGTCTCCCTTTTTTGTAATGATGGGACCAAAAATAACAAGGAGTCAAAATGATCGTATTTTTTCTTTACTATAGCACCTTGACCAGATTTACTGCGATGAATTGTTAATTCTTGGACTAGCCTTTCTGGATTATTGAAGCCTTTAGTACGATGCAAATAAAACCAAGTGTGTGATTACACTTGTCCACTATGCGATTATAATGAGCTCGAAAAGTAAGCTTTTCATCAAAAAAGACACCAAATTCCCTGGCAACATTTCTTCGCTCGAGAGTATGTCCATGCAATATATAGTCATAAAGAAGTTTGTGCTTTTTATTAGTAAAAGACACGACAAAACATTTGTCAACATTTAATAGCATGTCAGTGCTAGTGCACCACTGGTCGAGGATGTTCATATTTTTTCTGAAGAACCTCCGCATTATTTTGGTTTTTTATTGTCATAAACATCTTGAGATCATCCGCATAGAGCAAACGTTAAGCGTTCTGTAAGATCGTTTATGAAAACGTCAAAAAAGGGGCCCGAGGTGCGTTCCCTGGGGCACACCAGACGTGACAACGAGTGGTGCGATAAAGGATACACGTTCCTCACCAAATCCATCAATAAATTCTACGGAAATAATATAGGCCATCAGTTTATGAACGAAAAATATGCTAATATAAATTAACAAACAGTCGTGTACCTTAGCGAAAATTGTTGAATTTATCTTATCTTCTCCCAGGCAATTTTTGCCTCTTCTTTTTTTTTGTTTGCCATTTGTATTTCCATTAAGCAATCCAATTTCCTACGCAAAAATTACACGAAAAACCTCTGCACAAAGCAAGCAATATTGACAAACAAATGTTATGTGACGTTGTTTTTTTTTGCCGTAGATAACAGTGGTTTGCTGTTTTCATCTATGGATTCATCAGAACGACAACATAACAGCGCTAAAGTGTCTTATAACGAGATCATACCTAAAGAGGGTTTATTGAACGTTTATGAATAAAGAATTTTATAAAAGTAAAAAAAGTTTACTAGAAAAAATTTCACGCGGACCAGGCAGCAGACGGGACTCGAACCCGCACGCACTCTACGCTATCCGGGTGAATGCACTGAACATTATAATAAAAAAATGAAATTAAATGCAAATCAAGAAAAGAAACAAACAAATGAAAACAAGTTAAGGTACACATAACCTAACAATTTTAAACATAACTAATCAACTATTACGCAAACAATAGATAATTATCACCTAACATTAACATGCAATATTAATTAAATTTAAGTACTCATAGGGTTACCCCATTTAAGATCAAACGTTTTCTCGAACGTGATCATAGAGTACAGTATCCAACACTCTATCAGGGTCTTAGCTCCACAAAGTAAATTGTGTAAAAATTTCAAGCTATTAAAGCAAGATTGTTTCGCATCGTCCAATGGTGCGTATTTACGTGTGGCTGTGTTCTCAGAATGTTCCATAGAACGTTCACCTATATCACACGCATTTAATTTACGAGTTATGTGTATAGAAACACATCTGTTGTTCACATTAATGTACTCACCATCCGCCGGGAAACGGGTCTTTGGGTTTATATCATAACTTTTAAAACTCATGAACAATGTTCTGATCTCATTCCTGCCGGAAACAGTAGTGAATCTGATCCTGTGGGCAACAGCGACTGCTCTGATAATCTCGGATACCGAAACAAACTGATGCCCTATCAATGACTGATGTTTGCTGATGAACACAAACATTCATGTCGAAAGCACTGTGAGGTCTTGCTGCCAAAGAAGCACCCACTTAGGCCGACAGATCCTCAATGGTCCTACTAAATTACTCCATTCGGTTGTTAATTGCTTCGATAGCGGCCTGATGTTGAGCGACACTGTCAGCGTTGGCTCCGTCCATTTAAGCTTTCAAAGAGCCGTTCTCAAGACGTAAAGCGTCTACTAAATTGGTCAAATCTAGTATTTTCCTTTCTGCGATTCTTAATTCAGTCGATAATTTAATGGAACGTTTGACTTCTATTCCAAGTTTCGCTGTCGCAGTGGCCAGAGTACTATCAGTCGATGAAGAAGAAGACTGCTTAGTTATTCTACTAATAGATGGCGACGCTATCGGATCTGGTGCGCTCTCGACCTCGACAATTTTAACAGGCGTCGAAGCTCTCCTAGTTGGTGGTTTTCGGGTCCTTTCCTCCGGTGACTGACTAGTTGATCTCGGTGCTCTACTTCCACTTCTACCGCGTCGTGGAGTTTTAGACGGTTTCCTACCTCGTGTCTTTGAACCTGCTCTAGTACTACGTGACACACCTTCCGCTTCCGATGGGTCACGAGGCTCTTGCGGCTCAATTTTGACTACTTACTTGAAAAGCTATCATTATAGCTTCCACGTATCGCTCGTAATGATTAAATTTATTCTCGGGACTGATATTATTACTGTTATTCAAAAGTGATAACACTAATAAATCATCAACGTGGGAAATAATTCCCACTTTTTCACATGAAATGATTATATTGATCGATAATTCTCTATCAAACTTATCGTAGATATCAATGTTTATACACTCGATACAATAAGATTCCCTTTCCATGCTACTATGAAATTATGTTACCGAGGCCCTGACGGCCGTGTCGAATTTTCTCTAGCCTTAGGCTGCAAGGCAGCGCCATCTCTTGGCATTGTAGGTAACCCACAATGTCAAATGATTTTCTTTAGATTTAAACATCTAGGCTATCCAGGTGAATGTACTGAACATTATAATAAAAAAAAATATAAAATGCAAATCAGGAAAAGAAAGAAACAAATTAAAACAAGTTAAGGTACACATAACCTAACAATTTTAAACATAACTAATCAACTAAAACGCAAACAATAGATAATTATCATCTAACATTAACATGCAATATTAATTAAATTTAAGTACTCTAGGGTTACCCCATTTAAGATCAAACGTTTTTTCGAACGTGATCATAGAGTACATATCCAACTCTATCAGGGTCTTTAGCTCCACAAACTAAATTGTGTAAAGATTTCAAGCTGTTAAAGCAAGATTGTTTCGCATCGTCCAATGGTGGGTATTTACGTGTGGCTGTGTTCTCAGAATGTTCCATAGAACGTTCACCTATATCACAGGCATTTAATATACGAGTTATGTGTACAGAAACACATCTAGCAGTTCAATGCTTAAAAAAAAACATTAATTTTATAAAAGGTTTATTAGTTCTAATGAGCATTTTAACTAATTAGTGTTGTAAATCTATTTTAGAGGATTTTTTATTCCATAGGCAAAACACTTATACTTAGCAATGATCTATTATAAAATTTGCGATCAGCTGTTTTTAACTATACGGCTCTGACCTTGCCTACATTGCCAGGGTACACGTTTACTACACGTGCCATGGGCCACACGAAAGGTGAATGGAAAGGAGAATCAGGTTCTATGGTACTACTAGCGCACCGATTATTATATTAAGCGTAGTCTTAGACCACTTATTCCTATTTTGCAATGTATTTAAGTAGTATTTATACCAGGCATTCATCATACATTAGCCTGCCAGTTTTGGTTTTTAAAATATCTACTTCAGGGTACATTGTTAGTTAAAGCTGTTCCTATCAAGAAATAACTGGAGTAAGGTATTGCCGTAGTCATTAATGTAAATCTTGAGAAAGAGGCAAAATAGGTTGCGAATTGAATATAGCCTGAATTTGACATAATAGGGTGTTTAACTGTTAATATGTTAATACAGTATTTAAAACTATTCTTTTTAGAAATAGAAGTTCTATGCTTTTCACAGATGCTTCTGCAAGCCTTGCGAAAAATGGCGCATAATTCGCCGTAGAGTGCAATTTAATTACTTCTTTTGCAGCATAGGCTTGCACATGCATCTGGTGATCAGGCGAATTATTTAGTTTATGCACATCAGCTACCTGGTTCTTTGCCCCACGAAAGCAACCGCTGTTATCACAAAATATGTCGCTGGGCAAGCCTCGTCTGCTTATAAATCGCTTGTGGGAAAATATTTCTATTGTAAAATCGATTAAATTTAACACAATATACATACATAACTTTCAGATAGATAATACGTTTATTATATTTTACAACATACATAAACACTTTAAAGTTTTTACGCCAAGACTATTTTTTTATAAGAATAAATAGATTTTCAGGCTTTACGATTGGAGAGTCTATATATAGAGTTAGCTAGGTTAGGGGTGCCTAATGTGAATGTTAAATTAAAGGTGTTATGGTTAATCACTGACTGTTTATTCAATTCACCAAGATTGATTTAAATTACTCTGACTCCAAAATATAATGTTTATTTTCTAACTGAAATGCGTACTATTTGACTTAAGAATGAACCTGACGGGATCGGTGGTTATGTGCGACTCGCTCGCGTCACCGCGGACCGCGCGTCGACGCATATATTAAGTCAGCATTCTTGGAATCTAGTCTAATCTAGGTGTGATTAAAATTGTAAAATTTTTAAACATATTCAATAAAAAAAATATTACTTTGTTTTCACTTCCTAAGCTACACTTGGAACCGGAAGTCTCGGTGTTTCTCGATCTGAACCGATTTTACTAAACGCGTATGTACTACCTTCAATTATATTTCTAAAATGTGTTATACCTAAATAAACTGCCAAGAGTTCTCTATCGTACGTACTATATTTCTTTTGAGTATTAGTAAGACCCTTTGAAAAATAACCTAATGGCTTCCAATCGTTAGCAACCTTTTGTTGTAATACAGCGCCTACCCCTGTATTCGAAGCGTCACACATTAAGGCTAACTGATTTTGTGGTTCTGGATATGATAACATGCTTGCGTTACCTAAACTTGTTTTACATTGTTTAAATGCCTCTAACGATTCTGTATTCCATTCTGTCTTTGTTTTATCCCTTTTCTTAGCTTTATGTAAATATTTATTCAGTAGACTTTGACTATCTGCTACATGATCTAAGAGACTTCTATAAAAGTTTATCATTCCTAGGAATCAGCGTAGCTGCTTATAGTGTGCAGAGGTGTTGATGTTAATACGTATTAGAATCGGTGGTGTGATTACTCACGATAACAATTGTCCAGATTAACTTACGTACAGTGTTTATAATCCAACACACAATTACACACACATATTAAAGTACAGAAGGAAGTACACAAGAAGAATAAATAGTTCGGAAAGTAAGCAAAGCACAAAAAACAGCACAGATAAATACGGCTATAATATTGCAATAACATTATTAAGCAAAAGCACTTAACGAGCTAGCGAAAGCTTAACAAATAGTAACGAGTGACATAGGCTTCGCGCGGTGTATCAATCTCGACTGGTATGCGTGACTGCGCTGTGCGCTCGCGCTGCTTGTATAGGGAAATCGGTACGGCGGCTTTTGAATTGTACGTTTCCATTTCACGACGGCGAGTGGGCCATACCTTATCATCCGGCAAATGTTCGGATGATGTAAATATTATAATATGTAGATAAATATAATTTTGTATAAAGATAATTTTAGTGAATATTAAATTGTGTATAATTATTATAAAATATGTTCATTTCTGCTGTTAGGTCTCATATGTGCCTAATAATGTCTGGATGTACCTCTGCTTGTGCACTGCTCACTGATGCAATCTCTCCAACCCTCAGATTCTCCAAAATCTTGTCCGCTATGGCTGCTAAATCTTCCAACCTTGTTTGTGTCTCCACTCACTGCTAGATCTGCTCTTACATTCGGTGGCAAACGATTTATCCATATTTTTTTAATGGGTCGCCTGATATGCCAACGTTTTTTGCTAGTTCTGTCATTCTTCTAAGCAACTGTGAGTGTTTCTGCGTGCCTAAATCCATTTCGCTCACTAGTTTCTGGTATTGCGATTCTGCACTCTCCTCATACACGACTATAAGTCTTCTTTTCAAAACGTTATACTTCTCTGTAGCCGGTGGTGGTTGGATCAGGTCGCTCACCTGCCTGAGCGCCTCTTTATTTAATTTTGCAACTGCCATCTCGAAGTTAACGTTGTCTCCCTGTTTTTGTGGTGCCATTATCGACTCAAAATGCGTGAACCAGATTTTTGGCATCTCCGTCCAGAACTCGGGGATACGTGACTGTACCGTCACCATGGCTATCTCTTGTCCACTAGTCGATGGTGCGGACTCCTGTTTCGCAACGATCGGCTCATCCGGTCTGCAAACGGCAGCTTCATACATTTTTACGCAAAATTTATATCTTCAAAACTTTAATTCACTACCCTAAGCTCAAAGTTCGCCACGTTTTCGTTCGTGTGTCTGTCCGCCGTCAGGTTTGTGAGTCGCACACCGAAAAAGCGCGGGCGTCACCACTTTAGGCTTTACGTCTGGAGAGACCACATGAGTTCGCTAGGTTAGGGGTGCCTAATGTGAATGTTAAATAAAAGGTGTTATGGTTAATCACTGACTGTTTATTCACTTCACCAAGATTGATCTAAATTACTCTGACTCCAACATATAATGTCTATTTTCTAACTGAAATGCGTACTATTACAATGACTTAAGAATGAACCTGATGGGATCGGTGGTTAAGCCGCAATTATATTTAGCCCACGCCGCGTGTCGCCACGCTGCCTGACGCAACGGCGGGTTATTACATTTGCGTGTCGTGTCGCCGCGCGGCCTCACGAAAATTCGTCTCAGTCAGTACAGTGGTGGCCTTTGGAGTAGACGTCTACAATGTTTTCTTCAGACTCGGATACAGATTTTGAAGAAAATTTAGCATACCTGCTCATGTTAAGCCTACTCAAAAAGGAAAGAAAGAAAAGGAGATATTGGGTACATCCAATAAATACTTCAAGAGGAAGCCGAAGTGAATATCATTTGTTGGTGCAGGAACTAAAAAGCGATGAAATTAAATTTCAACAGTACTTCAGGATGACAAAACAACAATTCAATTACATACATTCTTTAATTGAACAAGATATTAAAAAGATTCATACCAGATTTCGCCGACCCATTGGAACAAAAGAAAGGCTAGCAGTATGTTTGAGGTAATTTTTATTTTGTATTAAAAATTAACAATTTTAACAAGTACAAAACTATTATATTAATCATTCAAAGACGGTGCTCAATTAAAAGTTACACCGCTGTAATAAGTGGACAAGTTTTCTTCTCCGGTTGAATTTGAATTTTGAGCCTCAGGATCGAGTATGGACTGGGATTCAGGTGAAAAATCATTTATTTCTGTAGGTGAATTATGATAGTAGTAAGCACTGGATGGCTCTGGAAGAGGCTGGTTACTTGGCGGAACTACCGTTTGAGAAACTATTCTAAGCGGTGTCTTTATTACACGTTCCATTTCAATGTTACGAATTTCAGCCTGAGAAATAGCCATATGTAGATCTAATTTTATTTTTGTTTGGTCTAGTTTTGGTAGTGCTTTGACTGCTTTGCTCATACTTAAGAAAAACATGTCTGTTTCATCCAAGTCCAGCTTTGACTGTAGTTTTTGTTGCCTCTGATTATGCTGTGTCTTCATCATATTGTAAATGTCTGCTAAATCAGGTTTTCTCTTCGAAGATGAGCTCCTTTGAGAATATGAACTTAAGCTGCTTTGTTGTGACTCACTCCTGAAATCAGGCGGACTTTCAGGAACTTCAGGACTTTCTGCAGGCAATTCCGATGTGATGGTCTCTGCAGATGTCGACGGAGATGATGGCGGTATCAAATTAGTCTTAGTGTTTCTCATTTCCATGTATGGACGTAAAAACCCCATTTGATCTTCGTATTTCCATGGAGTCCCTTGCGTTGCCGCTTGCCCAGATTTAGTTTTTCGTCGTTTTAGTGCACTACAGTATGCGTTGCGTAATTTAGCCCAATTATCTTTGCATTTTTCAACTGAAACAAAAATCGTTACTTTAAGAGCTGATAGTGTTAGTATATTAAACATCTATTTCCCACGGAACATAGTTCGAAATATGGAATTAAAATTTAGTTGTTCATAGTGCCTTAGTACAAGATCATTTCAGCGATCTATGATCCTTTGAAAGTTGTTCATCATATTTCTTAACACTATCACCCCTTAAAATATTGGTAGACATTTTGTTAACATGTATTATTATATTAACTTTAATATTAGTTATTTGACTTTATATTATTTCTTTTTACTATATTTCTTTTCTAATTATAATTTTTTTTGTTCACAGGTTTTTGGCCACTGGTAACTCCTTTCGTTCAGTGGCATTCAGTTATCGTATGGGTTTTACCACAGTGAGAAATATAGTCAAGGAAGTATGCGAAGCTATTTGGAAAAATCTAGCACCCATTGTAATGCCACAACCTTCAGAAGAGAGATGGAAAGAGATTGCAAAAGATTTCCAAACATATTGGCACTTTCCTAATTGTCTTGGCGCATTGGATGGCAAGCATGTAAACATAATATGCCCAATAAATGCTGGATCAACCTATTACAACTATAAAAAAGATCATTCAATCGTATTGCTTGCTTTAGTTGATGCTCAATATAAATTTGTTATGATAGATGTAGGGGCGTATGGCCGTAACAGTGATGGTGGTGTATACGAAAATTCTGTGATGGGGAAAATGTTCGAACGGAACCAACTGAATGTTCCACAGAATACACCAATACATCAAAATTCTGAACCTATGCCGTATACTATTGTGGCTGATGCAGCATTTCCTTTAAAAACGTATCTTTTAAAACCCTACAGTAAAGCAAAGATTGTAAACAATGATTCTAATAAAGTATTTAATTACCGTTTATCACGTGCTCGAAGAACTGTAGAAAATGCTTTCGGAATTTTAAGAGCAAGGTTTCGCGTTTTTCAAGGGCCTCTGCAAGTACAACCGGATATGGCAGACATAATCGTACAAGCTGCATGTGCCCTTCATAACTATTTGCGTATCGAAAATTCACAAGAAATTGGAGAAAATTACCCAAATTCTAATGAAAGTCAAAGTTCTCAAGACGGTCTCTCTAATATTGAAATTGTTGGAAGAAATCACTGTCAAGACGCTATTGCTGTTAGAGAAAAATTTAAAGAGTACTTTGTTTCTCCAGAAGGACAAGTACCGTGGCAAATGGATATGATCAGACAAGGCAGAATAGACTAGAGTCTCTCTCATATAATTCATCATATCATAATCATCATCATAATAGCCCGGAACAGTCCACTGCAGGACTAAGGGCCTCCTCCACATAAATGGAGGGGTTTGCCATAATCTCCACGCTTGGAGATCGGTTTGTTACCACTGGTGGTACTAGTGGGAAAAGTCATTCTCTTTAGTACCAGGTCATATAATTACTTATCTTAAAATCCTTAAATCCCAAGTTACTCTAAACACCTATGTACTTTTAAATTTCCGAAAAAAATACTTAAGTATCAACAATTATCATATCGTCGTTACCCGCGAATAATCGTCATTAAAAAAATATAATAGTCATTTCACACAATCAACAATATAGGTAGGTACTAAGTATAAATAAAAATTACTACATACATACATATATACAAAGCATCACTTTTGCACGATATTCACGGGGAACATCGATATCCATTATTAATAATATACCTACTTACTACTACATCTAGATGTAAAAAAATATAAACAATACAATTACATACCTGGTAGTTTTATTTTTAGAGATATTTCCTCCCACGCCGAATTTCTTTTTAATTGGTCTTTATAATCTTTGTGCTTTTGATTGTACAATATTTCATAGTTTCTCACGACTTCAATTAATTCGTCTGACATTTTTAATACACGTCCACTGTTCTACGTCGCCACTCGGCTGTCTGCGCGTGCCCACGCGTTATTACACTAGACCCGACTGCGCTGACGCGTCACAAACCCCACCACCGACCCCGCGCCGATCGAAATCGCTCGGTCTGCGTGGCGTCAGCAGGCTCTGCGACACGCGGGACGGGACTAATGTAATCAATCCAGTACTAAATGTATGTAACCGATAGCTTACCCACGCGTTGCGACACGCGGCGTGGGCTAAATATAATTGCGGCTTTATGTGCGACTGGCTCGCGTCACCGCGGACCGCGCGTCGACGCTTATATCAAGTCAGCATTCTCGGAATCCAGTCACCACAGATTGTTCGTATTTCAAATTAAATTCAAGGCATTTGATTTTTCTTTATTCTTTACACTATTTTTTCAATTAAAACAGAATCTACATAGGTAAGCTACGAATGTTATCATTTTATCTAGATTTGAGTGCCGCTCTAATGGTAGCCATACACACTACGAGAAATCGTTACGATTAGACTGTACAGTCCGAACGGTACCGATAAATCGTAGCGTGTATGTTATAAAACTGCACAGTTTCCTATACGTACGCCACGTACGATAAACTGTTCCGTTCGACCTGTACAGTCTGATCGTAACGATTTATCGTAGTGTGTATGGCTACCATAATATGAATTTAAATATATTATCATCAAAGGTGGTACTTCAAACTATTTTACCTTGGGTATCTTTTAATTTAGGTAAATTGTCAAGCAAGCAATAGGCTTTCATTGTTGAAATCGTACTTACTTTGTAAGAATAATGGACCTATTTGCTTCTTAGGTTTTCACGCACATAATGGACCTGCCCACCAGAGGGAGCATTTTGGTAACTCTTGAAGTGCAATACCTCTGCTAATTAATTCGTCATGGTTGATTTTGATCATACATAAAATCAGCGCCAATAATTATTACCACCTGTTTTTTACCGAATTACACTAAATCTATTCGCTACATATTCCTGTAGTTTAGCCAATTCATTTTAACCCTCATAGAGTAATTTTTGAATCTGTGGATAAATACACATTGTTAATTTTAATGTTTTTATGTAGGGTTACATATATTCTTTCCATCAAAATAGCAAGAAGCAAGGATGCATTTAGCTTTAGCCGGTGTAAGGTTAATGGTTTCGCGCGCGGGTTTATTCACGAATTCGAGCAGAGGATGTGTAATTTAACGTAACCTTAATTGTTGACCACATGAACGTATATACAGCAACCGCAACCAGCAACCAGTACTAGCGGTAGATCGCCAACAAGATGGACTGTCTAAATTAAAGTCATAACCAATGATCCTCTACACGTGTGCACAAGGTAAACTGCCGTGAGGGAGGTGTCATTTTCCGTTTCTATAATGGTGGTCATCCATTCTTTTAAAGGCTCCTTGTAGCTATGTACTGAGTCGACCGTCCGCGAATTAAAGTTCCATCTCGTTTGCGGAGCAGCTGGAATCTTCTTTGATATAATAGCTTTCAAATGTCTGTACGCTTCGGTGATCGTGATAAAAACTTTGGAAAAGCTTGAAGGTTAGCAAAAAGATTCTGTACGGTTTTGCTTTTTTCTATTATTAAATTTAGTTCGTGGGCGTAACAATGAACGAATGAAGCATTTGGCTAGACGGTTTTTACTTTAGCCTTGTAGTGGGCAGTAGCAGGTTATTTGCGAAACGAAACGATAACAGTTTTAGAATACCAGTAGCAGTTTCTGAAACTATTTATTCTGAGTAGCAGCTTTTCTAATATCATTTGAACAAAATTCGTTACTCAGTACCGTAAACGCGATTACGGTTTTATGGTTTTAAACTTATTATTAGTTTTATGGTGTGATTTTGAAACTATCTTTGAAGGCTTATGGGCTGAACAACATTATCGATGAACTTCCCTTCATATTTTGTCCAGGCTTAGGACTGGCTGCAAATTATTGTATATGAAAAAAATATTGTTTATTTAGTTGTATTGATGAATGTTAAATTAAAAACATAATAATTCGCCGGCATATTTAAAAGTTCATTGATCGTATATACATATTTTTTTTATGTACAGATTTATAATAAAGATTTATTTATGTTTACAGCTATTTGAATTAGGCTAGGGTTCGAATTCACATTTAGAAAAGTCAGTTGGGTGACTTTATATGATGTTAGTCGTGTACGGCGGACGCTAATAATAATTCCTGTCTTGCTAAAAATCCGTTCACATGGAACAGGTGTTGCCATTATATTTCCGTACTGTCTTTATAAATTAGCCAAGTTTGGATAGGTGTGCCTGTGGTTCCGCCACAACTCTAGAGGACAATTTAACCTACCATCTTCATTA
Organism: Chilo suppressalis; assembly: GCA_902850365.2. Taxonomy (NCBI): domain Eukaryota; kingdom Metazoa; phylum Arthropoda; class Insecta; order Lepidoptera; family Crambidae; genus Chilo; species Chilo suppressalis. Next base: position 17,432,014 of record OU963915.1, read on the forward strand.
AACACCGGTAATGTGTCGTCGTTAGGGTACGTATCTATTTCCTTGATGGCCCTGGAAGAGGACTTACCAACTGGCTGTTGAACGCCTGCAATATCTTTAAGGATCGCCCAACGCGAAAACTGATCCACAGGTTGCGACGATGGACCCGGTGAAACGTGTTGAGGCTGCAGTTCCTGTCTTCGTGTCGCTTTTTCTATGAAATTGGCAAGCAAATCTTGAACCCGCCTTCTTGCCGCTACGGCGTCATTTTTATCGGTACACTGACATCTTGTACCCTCGGGTCCAAGAAAGTGCATGTTGAAAATGTCGCACTTTTTTCCACATTCGCGAATCGGATTTCGAATTGACTTGTTAACTTCTTCGAAGGGTTTTAATATTTTCAAAAGATCGGCGAACAATTGCCACTCTTCGTTGGAGATAATGGGTACTCCGTCCGTAGAACCGCCATAGTGGCCCGTAGGTGCTGCTCTAGCTCCATACATCTAGCAAACATATAAAAGGCAGAGTTCCACCTCGTGGAAACTGCTTGTATTAATCGTTTGGGAACAGCATTAGGATTGCCCCGCGTTCGTCTTAAAGTGGCGGTTTTTTTTTTTATTTGGCTAAATTCTCTTCTACTATTTTTAAGCTGTTGTTTGAATATGCATTGTCAGTAACGACAAAATTAACTTTTGTCGTTATTCCAAATTCATTTGTTATTGCTAATAACGCTTCCTGAATATTAATACCTGTGTGGTGGCCCGCAAAGTTTGAGCATTTTATCAAAATACATTTTAATTCAAACGCCTCTGTGATGTAATGCGCGGATAGATATGCTTCGTTCGCGCGAGAAGCTACAAGTGTGCGGTTAAGCATATCTTTAAAAAACTACAATCTTTAAGCTCCTGTGTGATAGTTTCTTTGGCAGTTAGCCCAAGACAAAAAATAAACCACGCTCGCTATATGCGCACAGCTTCCAATGGTGCGGCGATCGTAGATGCAGGAGCAGTAGTATCCTTCTATGCTCTGTCTACCGTGTTCAGTAGGGTTCACCAATATGTATGTGTAATACTGTTTGCTCCTCGTATGTCTCGATTGAATATTTCCTTTAGTTAATATTGTAATGAAGGTGATCCGGGGTTGATGAATGAAAGATCAAACTCCTAGTTACGATTTGGACTAGCCAAGAGATAATCCTTAAGTTAATACTATTTTCAGTATTGGTCCGGTAAGTGCCTGTTACAGGATGCAAACGGACACAACACTTCAATATATCAAATTATGTCACCATAAAAGAAAAATATTTAATACTTATACTATCGCCAACGACAAAGTATAGCGTGATTCAGATGGGTACAGCGCCATCTATCGATACTTAGAGTAAGCAATGTGTTTGTCCGCAATAGTTTATTATTAATATTGTTATAATATTTTATTGTTAATCAATTCTTGGTGTCGATGTAGTTCTACAATATAGAGACCGTTTGGTCGAATATGCTCATGGTAGTATGATCTAGCAATCCTCAAATGATATGCCCCCAACGTAAATAAGATCAAATCTTCATAAATGAGTTGAGGGAAATCGTCAAAAGCTGCATTATTGGCATCCATTGGCACGAAAGCTACTCTTTGCCTGTTTAGGTTGTGCTCCCGTACATATTCTGCCAGTTCATTCTCTCTGTTGATATTTTCGTTGATAATATTTATGAATTGTTCGGCATATCGGCTGTCCTCGTAAAAGCGTAGAGTTGCGTTAATAATTGCCGCTGCAATTCTGAAGTCAGTCATCATGTTTGGCAAAGACACATTAAAATTTAAGTGCCGGAATATTTTAAAGTCTTTTTAAAATCGACCATTTATCGTCTCAACTACCCATCGTACCATTGTGATAAGTCTCGACTTATTCGCATCTGTTGTCGTCAACTGTCTTCAACACTCGAGTCACACACACTATCGAGTCCCTAAACCCACGGACTAGTATGAATACATCGTTCGGTCTAAGAAATCCATGCCATTCCGAGGTTTGGTCTTCCATCAGACTGCGCATAAATGTGGCATCCGCAGTTGTTGCTGCAAACGGTTCAACGACATCTAAAATATAACCATCTGTGCAAACAACCAAAAAGGGCTTCACTAGATTTCGGAACTTATGTAGGCTGTATGTTATCATTTGAAACAGAAAATTGGAGCTTTTTTGTACATACAAATATGTACCGTCAAGAACCAAAATGGCTGGGTCGTGGTCGGCTCCGAATATATGAGTTGCGATAAAAAGATTGCGAGCTACCACGTCGTCTCTGGTCACATGATTTAATCCTAGATAATGTGGCACAAAATCATTTGTTAAACATTCTCTTGCTATTTTTAACTTTCTTTCTAACGTCCTTCTTGACATGTTGAATTTGGTAGCCAAACGTTCATCCGGTACACCAGTTCTTATTTTAGTTAAATAAATTCCTAACACTGTGGCAGGAATATAACTTCTGTCACGGATAGACGGTGTTAGTTGCAAAATGCTGTTGAACTGATTTTTAGTTACTCCTGTCCAAAAGTGCAGTTCATTATCCTCAATTCCGTTAATATTTTCGAAATCCAATTGATGGTTTTGTCCCAACCCTCACTTATATAAATTGATTATATCAAGCACATGAGCACTATTAAATTGCATTATCGGCTGGGCATACACTTCTTCCTAATAATTTCTTACCAAGTGCGGATGACAAACTCTAGCAAGAGGGGGTATATAAAAATTGTCATTATGCAATAGGTGGAATTTTACATACGATGGTAATACATGAGCAGCGATATTTCTGCAGTTATGAAATATGCTTCGTCTAGCTGTATTTGTAACACGTGAATATCCTTGTAGGACAATAAACCCAGAATTCACCTGCATGCCCGGGTCTTGCATTTCTTCATCATCATGTCCTTCTTGTTGGGGTGGCTGATTTTGTATTTGAAGGGGTGGCTCTTGGTTGCGTTGATTATGCAGAGTACGATCCAATCTCACCCAGCAAGCATGGCATAAAAATCGTGTGCCATCAAAAGAAATCTGAAACAAGTTAAAAATAAGTGCCAGACAGTAACCAAATGATTCTGTCTGGCACTGCCCTGCGCCTGCCACACCGAGACGACAGTTATTAGGTCTCGTATAGCCAGTTATTACACTAGCTACACTGCCCTTTTCCCGAAACAGGAGTACATACACACATCTTTTTCATGGTAATCTGGCACTACACAAAGCTATATCACTACTATCTATTTTGCAACAACAACAGTCAATCATTCAACTATTTGCCTTAACAGAGTATCTACATTTCAGTTCGATACCTAGACGTGTAAACTTGTTTCAAAACAAAACCTCACGTGGTATTAATTTTTGTAATAATAACTCTGCGTGATCTCGATATCTTTCGAGAAATAGTCCTGTGAGATTGTGTTTCCTGCGACGTAGCACAGATTGGTCACATGAAACACAACTATTTTGTTTTTCCATTTTAACGAAATCCAATCCAAAAGCAAACAAAACCAGTAAACATGCCTAATCGATAATAACAATATAAACTCGAGAGAAGAACGCACTGATCGCAACGTCACAAGACGAAGGACTGCGATGTGAGTCAGCGCGAGCGCAAAATCTTTTACCAAACTAGTTCTACCTAGATAACGTGCGAGAGAGACAACATTAACATGTTGTCTCTTTCGCATACTCACTGCAAGCCAAAACCGTTGTAGGTGCAAACGGAATGCCGTAATAATAATAATTACGTAATTAATAACCGAATTAAAGTAATATTTTGGACAAAAATATTGATTACTCTTTAATCAGTTATAATTTAACTCCGGCGCGGTTTTAAAAAAAATATGTACAGAAAATGAAGAATGGACTACAACTTAACATTTTAAATATAGTTTGGTTGTTGTATGAAATATTTTACTGACCGGGTTGGATTCGCCCGGTGACCTTTAATTTGTAATATTATTTTTTATATTTAAAAAATAAATATTAATATGGTAATTTAAAAATAAAGATGAAGTAATATTTTGTATTTTTTATTGAATTGGTGGTACGGCGCACAAGTGCATTTAAGGTACAGCCGCCACTGCTTACAAATGATACACTCTACCCAATCTTTTATTTGTATCTGTGTAAGCTTCACCACATACCAGACTATACAACTCTTCTGATTCAGATTCTGAATCTGAACATATAATCATTTTTTTAGCTCAGTCTACTCCGATTTTATTTTTTGTTGATTTACCTTTACCTTTCATGGAATGACCAAGCGATCCGTCATAATATGTATGCCACTGATATTTTTGGAAAAGTCGTTGATATATTTCAAAGAATGAATTTACGTTAGTCTTATTGAAAGACGTCGCTTCTGGTGTCCTTCAAGATAAATGTGGATTTCTGCGCATAAAATTTTGGAACCAGTCAGTACCAGCCATGTGATTTTGATGCAAGAAAGGAGGATTTTTTTTAGCATTAAGCTGCACACCGCATTGGTAAGCTGGTTTTCCTTAATTCTATAGGAAGTAGTCCAAAATATATTTCGGCGCGCTTGTGTAGGTAAGAAGCCATCTTACCTTTTTCTTCTACACTAAATACTTGTCTAGGCCTAACATAACCAACTCTTGAACTTTAATTATTCTTCTTTTTCTTTATGTATCTACAAAGAGAGACGTGATATAATCTAAAAGTCTGATTAGCTTTCCGAATACAGCATTTTTTATTTCTAAATCTTCAGCTGCAGCTTACTCGTACCCTTCTTGGCTTTGTGTTGCCCGCTTTGACTTTCTTTTATACACCCTCATTCTAGAAGAAAGGAAAAAATAAGTAGGTGTGTACATCATTACTTGGGGCATGTTGTAACACGTTACTACTGGTCCCGGGATTTTGATACAACTAACCCCATGGTGTGATTTTATACATTTATAAAGATAACTATTTTTAACAATTTAGCAACCTTAAAAATAGATACACATTATCAGAGATAGATAATTGAATGTTAATAAGATATTATCATCTAATTTCATTACTTTCTATGATAACGCAAACGAAAAATTCCTTCTTCGTCAAAACCATACTTCTGTGGAACGAACTCCCTCTAGATATCAGAATGTCCACCAACAAAATCAGCTTCAAAACCAAGCTACGAAGCTTTTTACAAGAACAAGCAGTCTAGCCTAAACGTTAGTCGTCATTATTATGTATTTATTTAGTATATATGTTTATGTGTGTATGTATGTGTGAATATATATGTATGTTTATTTATATGTAAGTACTTATTTATGTATGTGTAATTATGTATATGACTACTTCGTATTTATATCTGTTCGTCTTTTTTTTCCATCTAATTTGTGCACCCTACCACTATTTATCCACAACACCCTATGGTTGACTGGTAGAGAATGCCTATGGCATTAAGTCCGCCTTTGTACACTTGTGCATTAAGTATAAATAAAAAAAATAAAAAATATATAAAAAAATTTGCCACAGCACAATTTTATATTACCTGGCAAAAATGAAGCGCGTGCACACTTCCGCTCACTGGGCCGGCCGGCGGGCGGGCATAGAACACTTTATATACTAGTAATAGATATATCAGTTAACCTGAGCAAATAGCGCCATCTAGCGGTTCATGACATAATCACAAGTCATGTACTACTGAACCGGTACCGGCAGCTTTGGATGTGAATATTAATATGAAGAAAGGAATTACCATACTGTGTTAAAGCTATATTATTAGATAATTTATCTACTATTCGTTTATACAGATTTTTCTGATAATTGTGTATAAATGGAGCTTTAACACAGTTGCTTTGAATAAATAAAAAACAGTTTCATAAATCAATTATTTTTATTTCCTTTTTTTAAATATTCGCATGCCATTCTTTTAACATCATATCAAATTATAAATATGTGTGTTGCCAACAACATATGGCGGCCCAGGAAAGCAAAGCTACATATTTATAACATTGATAAACATAATTGTATAAATATGTAACATGTTTATACAATTATTATGTCAATAATAGTTAATGAAATACTAAAATTAAAAACTTATAGTAAGTTCTTAAAGCTATGCAAATAAAGAAACTAAAAAGTTTTTTTGTAACTTTAACATTTTTAATCAGTTTTATTTAAGTTTACACAGATGCAACCTGTTTATGTTTTTAAATTATTGTTTGTAGTAAATCTAAATAAAATATTACTAGAAAAAATCCCACGTGGACCAGGCAGCAGACCGGACTCGAACCTGCACCCTTCGCTATCCAGGTGAATGCACTGGCCATTACGCTACCACGGCCCTTTTGACCGTGTCGAATTCTTTCTAGCCTTTCTTAAGCTGCAATGCAATTCCGCTTGGTATTGATAAGTTTTTTTTTAATCCGCAAGACGTCGCTAAATCGTTTCGCTGACGCTCTCAAGTCCGCGCCGCATAACTTGGGGTTTTCCAGAGGACACCGATCGTCTGAATGCAAATATTATTTTTTTTCGGAAAAAAGAACAACCAATCATAATCAACGTATTTATTCAAAAAATCACAAAAATCTATTTTTTTGTGTTTATAAAAAAAATCTGAAACTGTTACGTTTACTAACAATTACATTTTTTATTATTTATTTCATATAAAAAATAACAATTACATAGCTAAAAAGCACGCATATAAATCGCAAGGATTTGTCCAGTGTGCTTAGTCCAAATACGATTCATTATCATATTAACATTAAGGTGGTTAGTTGTTACCTTCAATTATTTTTACAAGTATCATTACAACTGTTGAGCAAGAGGTGAATAGCAAAGCGACGTGAGAGGCAGGGATCGTGCCGCAAACACTTGGACCGGTTCCTTCTTACATATCTAGGTGTTGCTCAAAAAATATGATTTTAATTTATAACATACTTTACTACCTATGTTCAAAATCAAAACATAATTCGCACCTTTAAAGTAAAACCGTTACTAAACGAAAATGGGTTGGATTTAGAAACAAGTCGCCTTAATTTGAGGCTACTGGATGTGTAATGGGTTAAAGTAATATCATTTTTGACTCCCTAAAGTAACTTTGGTTGCCGGAGTTGCGTATAAATATTTTAAAACTATTTTGAAAAATTCGTAAAATATAATTGTAAATGAGTGGAACGGAACGTTGTCTTTTAAGCAAAATATTAACAAACGCGTGAAACGAAACGCAAATCGCCATTTTGAATGTAGCTTTTGACAGATACGTTGTGCGTCATTGATTCCGTTGCTTTCGATATTTCGTAAATGTGCTCATTCTACCGAGCAGTCTTTCTCGTGTCTCTTTCACTACCTACTGGACATTGGCGAAATTTCTGTGCAAAACGGAGAACGCCACAGAAAGAAGAAAAAAAAATGTGCTCATAATTTGTGATATTTTAACGATTTGGCTACGTTTTTGACAACTACGAAGCGAGCGTACCGGCAGCGGCCGGCGAACTTTTTTTATGAAAGTTAATACGTATTTCCGGCGACCGGGGGGGATTCAATTCCAATTCAATTCATGGTATAACACAATTATTGATCTGTCTAAGGTTCTTCGCCACTGGATCCTTTCAGCAGGTGCTGGGGGATTTAGTTAATATCCATAAATCAACAATATGTTGAATAGTGCAAAAAGTGACACGCAAGTTGGCTTTGAGCCCAGTATACATTAAACTATCAGATAGGCAAGAACTGAGAATAGTCGCGGAAAGATTTTACGAGATTGCTGGTTTTCCACGGGTAGCAGGAGCTCTTGATTGCACCCATATTAAAATAATTAGCCGAGGAGGACCATTAAGCCGCAATTATATTTAGCCCACGCCGCGTGTCGCCACGCTGCCTGACGCAACGGCGGGTTATTACATTTGCGTGTCGTGTCGCCGCGCGGCCTCACGAAAATTCGTCTCAGTCAGTACAGTGGTGGCCTTTGGAGTAGACGTCTACAATGTTTTCTTCAGACTCGGATACAGATTTTGAAGAAAATTTAGCATACCTGCTCATGTTAAGCCTACTCAAAAAGGAAAGAAAGAAAAGGAGATATTGGGTACATCCAATAAATACTTCAAGAGGAAGCCGAAGTGAATATCATTTGTTGGTGCAGGAACTAAAAAGCGATGAAATTAAATTTCAACAGTACTTCAGGATGACAAAACAACAATTCAATTACATACATTCTTTAATTGAACAAGATATTAAAAAGATTCATACCAGATTTCGCCGACCCATTGGAACAAAAGAAAGGCTAGCAGTATGTTTGAGGTAATTTTTATTTTGTATTAAAAATTAACAATTTTAACAAGTACAAAACTATTATATTAATCATTCAAAGACGGTGCTCAATTAAAAGTTACACCGCTGTAATAAGTGGACAAGTTTTCTTCTCCGGTTGAATTTGAATTTTGAGCCTCAGGATCGAGTATGGACTGGGATTCAGGTGAAAAATCATTTATTTCTGTAGGTGAATTATGATAGTAGTAAGCACTGGATGGCTCTGGAAGAGGCTGGTTACTTGGCGGAACTACCGTTTGAGAAACTATTCTAAGCGGTGTCTTTATTACACGTTCCATTTCAATGTTACGAATTTCAGCCTGAGAAATAGCCATATGTAGATCTAATTTTATTTTTGTTTGGTCTAGTTTTGGTAGTGCTTTGACTGCTTTGCTCATACTTAAGAAAAACATGTCTGTTTCATCCAAGTCCAGCTTTGACTGTAGTTTTTGTTGCCTCTGATTATGCTGTGTCTTCATCATATTGTAAATGTCTGCTAAATCAGGTTTTCTCTTCGAAGATGAGCTCCTTTGAGAATATGAACTTAAGCTGCTTTGTTGTGACTCACTCCTGAAATCAGGCGGACTTTCAGGAACTTCAGGACTTTCTGCAGGCAATTCCGATGTGATGGTCTCTGCAGATGTCGACGGAGATGATGGCGGTATCAAATTAGTCTTAGTGTTTCTCATTTCCATGTATGGACGTAAAAACCCCATTTGATCTTCGTATTTCCATGGAGTCCCTTGCGTTGCCGCTTGCCCAGATTTAGTTTTTCGTCGTTTTAGTGCACTACAGTATGCGTTGCGTAATTTAGCCCAATTATCTTTGCATTTTTCAACTGAAACAAAAATCGTTACTTTAAGAGCTGATAGTGTTAGTATATTAAACATCTATTTCCCACGGAACATAGTTCGAAATATGGAATTAAAATTTAGTTGTTCATAGTGCCTTAGTACAAGATCATTTCAGCGATCTATGATCCTTTGAAAGTTGTTCATCATATTTCTTAACACTATCACCCCTTAAAATATTGGTAGACATTTTGTTAACATGTATTATTATATTAACTTTAATATTAGTTATTTGACTTTATATTATTTCTTTTTACTATATTTCTTTTCTAATTATAATTTTTTTTGTTCACAGGTTTTTGGCCACTGGTAACTCCTTTCGTTCAGTGGCATTCAGTTATCGTATGGGTTTTACCACAGTGAGAAATATAGTCAAGGAAGTATGCGAAGCTATTTGGAAAAATCTAGCACCCATTGTAATGCCACAACCTTCAGAAGAGAGATGGAAAGAGATTGCAAAAGATTTCCAAACATATTGGCACTTTCCTAATTGTCTTGGCGCATTGGATGGCAAGCATGTAAACATAATATGCCCAATAAATGCTGGATCAACCTATTACAACTATAAAAAAGATCATTCAATCGTATTGCTTGCTTTAGTTGATGCTCAATATAAATTTGTTATGATAGATGTAGGGGCGTATGGCCGTAACAGTGATGGTGGTGTATACGAAAATTCTGTGATGGGGAAAATGTTCGAACGGAACCAACTGAATGTTCCACAGAATACACCAATACATCAAAATTCTGAACCTATGCCGTATACTATTGTGGCTGATGCAGCATTTCCTTTAAAAACGTATCTTTTAAAACCCTACAGTAAAGCAAAGATTGTAAACAATGATTCTAATAAAGTATTTAATTACCGTTTATCACGTGCTCGAAGAACTGTAGAAAATGCTTTCGGAATTTTAAGAGCAAGGTTTCGCGTTTTTCAAGGGCCTCTGCAAGTACAACCGGATATGGCAGACATAATCGTACAAGCTGCATGTGCCCTTCATAACTATTTGCGTATCGAAAATTCACAAGAAATTGGAGAAAATTACCCAAATTCTAATGAAAGTCAAAGTTCTCAAGACGGTCTCTCTAATATTGAAATTGTTGGAAGAAATCACTGTCAAGACGCTATTGCTGTTAGAGAAAAATTTAAAGAGTACTTTGTTTCTCCAGAAGGACAAGTACCGTGGCAAATGGATATGATCAGACAAGGCAGAATAGACTAGAGTCTCTCTCATATAATTCATCATATCATAATCATCATCATAATAGCCCGGAACAGTCCACTGCAGGACTAAGGGCCTCCTCCACATAAATGGAGGGGTTTGCCATAATCTCCACGCTTGGAGATCGGTTTGTTACCACTGGTGGTACTAGTGGGAAAAGTCATTCTCTTTAGTACCAGGTCATATAATTACTTATCTTAAAATCCTTAAATCCCAAGTTACTCTAAACACCTATGTACTTTTAAATTTCCGAAAAAAATACTTAAGTATCAACAATTATCATATCGTCGTTACCCGCGAATAATCGTCATTAAAAAAATATAATAGTCATTTCACACAATCAACAATATAGGTAGGTACTAAGTATAAATAAAAATTACTACATACATACATATATACAAAGCATCACTTTTGCACGATATTCACGGGGAACATCGATATCCATTATTAATAATATACCTACTTACTACTACATCTAGATGTAAAAAAATATAAACAATACAATTACATACCTGGTAGTTTTATTTTTAGAGATATTTCCTCCCACGCCGAATTTCTTTTTAATTGGTCTTTATAATCTTTGTGCTTTTGATTGTACAATATTTCATAGTTTCTCACGACTTCAATTAATTCGTCTGACATTTTTAATACACGTCCACTGTTCTACGTCGCCACTCGGCTGTCTGCGCGTGCCCACGCGTTATTACACTAGACCCGACTGCGCTGACGCGTCACAAACCCCACCACCGACCCCGCGCCGATCGAAATCGCTCGGTCTGCGTGGCGTCAGCAGGCTCTGCGACACGCGGGACGGGACTAATGTAATCAATCCAGTACTAAATGTATGTAACCGATAGCTTACCCACGCGTTGCGACACGCGGCGTGGGCTAAATATAATTGCGGCTTTAGCCGAACTCTGTCGTTACAGGAAAGGATATTTTTCAATTAATGTTCAAGCTGTGTGCGATGCCTCTCTAAAATTAAGAGATTTGATTGTTAGATGGCCTGGATCAGTACATGATGCAACAATATTCAACAATTCACATTTATGTGCAGATTTTGAAAGAGGGAAATATAGCCTATATCATTTATTAGGAGACAGTGGATATTTTCACAAGAATTATTTGCTCACCCCTTTTTTAAACTCTCAAAGTAATGCAGAGGAAGCATATAATAAAAGCTACATTTCTACAAGAAGCACAGTGGAGAGATTTGGTGTACTGAAACGTCGTTGCCCATGTTTAGAAAAAGGAATAACTTTAAATGAAACTTCTACAGTTCTACAGACGATTGTGGCATGCGTGGTGTTACACAACATTTGTATTGAGCTCAATGAAGTTGATCCTGCAAATGATATGCAGTTATCGATAGATAATAATCATCCTGTGATTCTAAGTTCATCCACATACAGTGCTGTTCGCAGTACACTAGTGCAAAATGTATTTAGTTAATTAATTGTGTGTAAAATCAGTAAATAAATTGATGGAGTATACAAAACATTTTATTATTTCTTTTAGTTATTTTTAATTATAAGTATACGAAAACCACAACAGTATTATAAGTTAAAGTAGTGCACGTTTACCATACTAAGAAAATGGACCTCACTGGAATGAGTGTCGCTGGCCATACAGAATGTCATTCATAGGTGAAGAAGTATTTCCATCAAATAAAAGTCTTCTAAAGGTTTTATATTTTAATAATTGAAACAAAGAAATGTATAACATACTCCTTAGTTATTGTTTGTACTAAGTTCCTTCTTGAAATCTGCATTCGAAGTTCATGCTCTTTTTTCTTATGTAAAATGTCTAGCATGAGATTTTTCGTCATAGATTCAGCATTTTGAAATTTTTTCTTAAAATATAATTTCTTTAATTGATCTGAAGAAGATGCTTTTATTAATTTTCTTTTGGTCACTGAAACAAAAGTAGCAGTATTAATTAATTGAATTATGTCTATGTAACTTGGTAAGTAATAAACAAATAAAACTTGCCATTTACCTACCATTTTTATGATGTATTATTTTGTAATGTGATGGTTTCTTCATACTACCAGACCCTATGGGTAATTCTAGAACAGAAAAACAAATTAGGTTTGGATTATAATACAAATAATTTATTTTTCAAGTTTCTAAACAGTCAAATAATATTGAATTCAAATAATTTGATTACCGTTTCTCTTAACATCATTCTTAGGACATTCAGTTGCAGCTTTTTTTGGGGTTGTTATTATTTGTCCAGGACCTAAAAATTGATATTGTAATGTAACAGAAAAGATATATATATATTCTATACACTAGATAGATTAATTACTTACATGTGCTCGTAGTTTTTTCTCCAAGTATGTCTTGCACAGGTAAACAAGGCGCATTCAAGGTACTCGTAGATGCTTGTATTATATTATTATTTTCAATGATATTGTTTTGGTCCATACAAGTTATATCCACTATATCTGAAATAAATGTTTCTATGTAAGTCACTGCAATCAAAGTACTTTTATCTACTTATCTTGGAATTATTATACAAACCATTAAAAAAACCTGCAGCACTATCATATGGATTGCATAATGGTTCTGTTTGTTCCTGAATTATTGAAAGAACTTTTGCATCAGCTTTGTAGTTTTTGGTTTCCAAAAGCCACCACCTGTTTTTTTCATTTCTATCTAAATAAAAAATCCCCATATTAGTATAATCAAGGTGCGGGTTCGAGTCCCGTCTGCTGCCTGGTCCGCGTGGAATTTTTTCTAGTTATATTTTCTTTAGATTTAAACATCAAGCAGTTACATGCTTTAAAAATAATAAAAATTATAAGATTAATAGTTATTTTTTCCTAACTTCTTTTTACACATGATCTCAAAGGATTAATTCATAATACCTTGTCTTCTTTTACATTGAGTAATGCTTGTGTCAAGTCCTACTCAGTCACAACTTCCATTTCTGTAGCCTGAATGTATGCTGTTTTCTGTAGAAATAATTGAATAATAATATTATTTCTTCACAATACATACAACGGAAAACTATGATCTTACTTAATTAAGAGATAACTTTACATTTTTTTCACCAATTTCTTTGCGAGATTTTTGTTTCATATTATCATATAATGCTTTCAGCTGCCCAACGTCCCTGGGACCACTACCATTGCTATTATATTTTGCTGTAATAGTGCTCCAAGCATCCCTTTTCTTCTGAGTGAAGATACCACCTGTCCTTTTCCTTTCCACAATATCCTTATATCTAAAAAGAAATGTTTAATTAGCAAAGTAACACCTAAATATCTTTTATGTAAGTACTTATTAAGTATTAAGTTGCAATTTTATACAAAAACCTCAAACATATCTTATTGTGCCCGACATACGTGGTCTTTTTTGAGCCAGGAACCCGATCAGATTGTGATGAAAGTTTGGTAGGCGTCTCTAAACACCCTACCAAACTTTCATCACAATCTGATCAATATCTTCGGAAAGAATAAGCAAACAAACATTGAGTTTGTATTTAAATTATTTTACATATGAAGACATCAATATGAGCTCTCTCTTAAATAGTAAACCACAGGTACTTACTGCATGATGAGGTCTAGCAGTAATGACTTTTCCTCTTGGGTATAGTTTGCTCCACGTTTTCTTGATTGTTTTTGTGACATTTTGATATAAATAATTCTTAAATTTTATATTTTATCTTTTATTTTATCAAAACAAAAATAAACACATAAAGAGGCCGCGAAATGTTAGTCACAGATAGAGTACAAGTAATGACAGGTAAAACATGACGTCCTGCGTTTAATTTTCATTTGTTTATCAGATTTTTTTTAATATACCCTGAACGAAACGCAACCATTCGCTCTTTAAAATCCAAGTGTTGGTAGCAGTGTTTAATGTCGCCATTATTTGTTCTTTAGTTAAAGGACCTTTAAAAGGAGCTGTTGTTGTTTTGTGCAACGTCTTTAAATTTAATGAAGTCATTAGTACTAATGACTAATTAACTAATGAGTTTCTTAAGGAATGCTTTCTGCAGCTGATTGTCAGTCTTATTTATTTTGTATTATATTATTATAGTAACACTTTACCATTAATAATTTGTTCATTAAGGTATATTACTATGAAATTACAGTGCAACTGATATTACTAAACAGAAAACTATTGAAATTTCATAAACACAATAATATTATTCAACATTTAAATTAAAAATCATAATGTTGGCATTTGCTGTGGTGTTATAATATTACCAAATAAAAAAAATCTTTTTTGCAATTTTGAGTTTATTTATTTGAGCCTAACTACCGTAAACTACCACCGGTTCCAAAATTGGGAGACCTGTCTGAGAAGACCCGGCAAAACAAACTCAGAGAGGCTTTCTATCTCCTTCTTATGTTAAATCATGCAAACAAAAAGAACTAATAGTATCTGTTGGTCTTGCAGTGTGTGCTCCGGGTTGGAATTTCATCTGTTGTTTAATGGGTTCCCAAGCTGGTAGTATATACCAACCATCTTCCCTATTGAAATTTGGACATTTTTAATCTAAATAGCCTCGCGTATCATTCTAGGAAAGAATCGTTGCTCAGTTGCAAGGATCTGTGGTTTATCAAATCTAATGTATTGGTTTGGTCCCCCTAATGCATGTTCACACACTGACCTGTTTCGGATTCAGTATTTTTTACCGTACCGTACCGTATGCCTCTGTTAGATTTTTTATATCAACAAAATCTGAATAGCACATTTCGGTAACATTGTAAGGATTGCCTTTCTTTCGGGCAGTTCTGATGGTCACATACTGATCTGGTGTGTACACAGGACCAGAACGTAAGCACTTTTAACGGCTTTTTCTATCACAGAGTGAACGGAATCATTTCCATTTTGTGTGTGCCCACTAATTAAATATTTGTGCGTAATAGACTTAATTTTAAGTACACATACATACATATACGTACTTAGAAAACATAAATTTATTCTTTTGCTGACCACAGCAATTATCAGAATAAAATGTGATTCGTAAATTATTGTCATTTATTTCTGATGCCCTCTTTGTCAAATACCTCCAAACACGTTACTATTTCGGTAGCTCCTCTTAATGCCTCGATCTCGCTCTAGACAAAACAATCACAATAGTCTTTCGCTAATTCACTTATAGTAAAATTACAAACATTGAGCTTACACTTGTAATAAAGTGCCTGGAGGTTGAACCATTGTTTTATCATTTGACTTTTCCTGGCGACATAATTCTTTTTCAAGCTAGTTTTGGTCGTATCTGTTCTGTAATTCTATTGTTTTATTAACAGCGTTTTCAAAGCTAATGCATAGTTCGCACTGGTCTTTTTTAGGTGTGTGAAAGCCAATGTTGTAATCTCCATCAAACACTTTTCTATATGTATGAGTTTTAGCGGCTTCAACACAATCACTCAAGCATTCTGTTTGGTAGTCGGTATAAAGATCTGTAAGGTTTTTACCCCCATCAATAAATTCACGAGTCGTTTGTTGTCTTAGGTAACGAGATTCAATTCTTGGGGTTGAGTCTATGTCGTTTTTTATTCCTTTAATTATATCTGAGCTTACTTTGTATTGTTTTCCATGTTTACCCATTTATTCTTCTTCAATCGTTCCCGCTTGGTTCTCTTTTGCTATTACAGTTGCAATAGGTCGTTATTAATTGTCAACGTGTTCTTGAAGAATGTTTTACAGATACGATGCTTAAAATTGTTAATCTCGAATGAAAATGAATGTTTAGGTCCTCTATTGCTAGGGTCATCCTCACAATTAAATGTTTCATTGTGAAATTTTATTATTCTAGTTATTATTAAAGATTTATATGTGCAGCTGAAGCTGCGGCAGTCTGGGTCATTGTTCCTAAAATTATAGGCTCGCACTTGCCCAAAAAAAAAATTTCAATGGGGTCAGAATTAAAATATCTCGGACGCATTATCTTAATATTTTCTTTTATAAAAAGCTGCCACAGCCTCTGATAACTTTTTAAGGTAGTTATAAAATTCGCTAATGAGGGCACTGACTTTTCTGTTCCTGTATTATCGACATATTTCATATTTAGTAATTTATTTATAGATTGATTCCAGAATACATGATGCGGTGAATTATTTGTGACCGCCGTTCGTAAACATTTCACTTTTAAATAGTTTTAGTAGTTTAAACGGGTTAATACACTGCCCTTTTGATTTTTCCTTAACATGGAGGCTCCGTTTACGCTATCAAAAAATTGGTCAAAGAATAAGACGGGTCTTTACGGTGTTGTCCAGGGTCTCACTGACGGCTTTACCATCGGCATAGTGCGCTGAAATAATATTTTAAACATCCTATAAAAATAACGTCTTTTTACAAATATTTATAACTTATAGTAACAAGCCGCCCCAGCTACGTACGATTTCAATGTATACTATACTATAATGTTTCTCTTTGATCATTCTTCTTTATTGCTAAAAACCGCATGGAATCCGATGCCTAGATTAAAAGTTCTAGGGGTACATATAGAAAGATCAATTTTGTACTATACTATGTATCTATAGATTGTTTTATGACTCCTGTTGTACCATGCCATATTATGGCCATTACTTTGTCTTTTAGTGAAATAACATTAAATTTATTTAATTTATTAATTTCTATCTAAGATGAGCATGACACACCTTTTACTTCATTCCAACACAACTAAATGTTTGTTCAGTATTATAAAATATACTTACAAAATTTGCAGTGGTCGATAATGCAGCAGACATGGCACTGCTTAATACTTTTACGCAATTCTCTACCTTTAACAAAATACAAATTTCAATAAAATGTTGACAAGACAAAATAAGTAAGACCACCAACCAGATATTATGTAAGACATATGATACGGTCAGCATTAGATGATTGTACTTTTGATGCTGACTGTACTAGCTTTGCAAAATTATTTTAATGTATTAATGAAGGAGAACCCACCTTCATTTTCTTTATCGTTTCTGGAATAACATGTTCGTCATTCAGTTTATGTAATTGCCTGTAAGCCTGACCTCCGTATGACTACAGTCTGTTTTGTACACATCAACAATATCACTCCATTTGGAAGTTCTCCCATCCATTAATATATTTTTAGTTAAAAAAATATTCCGCAACCCCATTATTAATCAAATGACAAGGGTCATAAATAATATTTAAATTCACCCCTCTGATTTTCACAGTGCCATCTGGAAAATAAATTCTATTAAATACAATCTTATATAGAAAATTCTCGTGTCACAATGTTAGTTACCATACTCCTCCGAAACGGCTTGACTGTTTTTTTATGAAATTTTATATGCATATTCAGTATGTCTGAGAATCGGCTACTATCTATTTTTATACCCCTAAGTGATTAATCAAATGACAAGGGTCATAAATAATATTTAAATTCACCCCTCTGATTTTCACAGTGCCATCTGGAAAATAAATTCTATTAAATACAATCATATATAGAAAATTCTCGTGTTACAATGTTAGTTACCATACTCCTCCGAAACGGCTTGACCGATTTTTTATGATATTTTATATGCATATTCAGTATGTATGAGAATCGGCTACTATCTATTTTTATACCCCTAAGTGATAAGGGTTATCCACCCCCAACATTCATTTTTTATTTTCTGGACAGTTTTTTGATTTATAATGTGCATACAACCCTAAATTTTCACTCTTCTGCCACTATTTTTATGGCGGTACGAAGTTCGCTAGGTCAACTAGTTTATTTATATAATGTTAATAAACTTTTTGGCTGACATATTGCAATACACAACGTTTTGTAATAGGTAGAGGTGACAATAATTCCACTCTGCTTAAATATAAAAATAACCCGAATCTACCTATAAGCGGAGATGGTTTTTTTGATTATACATTTTACACAGACTGCCGACCCATTTAGTAATAAGGCGTGTTATGACATATATACTACGAACAGAAGGCGTATACGCTAACTTTTTTGACATTTGAGAGTGATAAGCACAGAATTATTTACTTATCCATTGCTGTTTTTACAGGAAAAGGGTCACAATAGCGTTAAAGTGAAGTAGTATTGTAGCAATAAATAGTTCAGTTCAAATTCAATTATCAGTTTCAAGTGTTAAAAAAATGCCTACAGATGTAAGAACAGCATTGAAAGAAATTAAAGCTGTCTGATGAAATAGAACTAACCTGGTTCTTGATTAGCATGGATTTGGTCACGTTTTGTTTCCTCAGTCAGACTTTTTAAAGCCGACTGGAAAGCCGACCCTTGGTTGCAAACAAAGCAACTGGCTTTAGCCCACAATCCACAACCGCAGATATTATATTGTTAATAATATACTACTGTGTCCAAAAAATAAGGTGACATTGTATTTATTTTGAAAATTCTTTGTATATTATTCCAAATCAATTTTAATCCCCTTCAAAGTATTCCCCGCCCGATGCAATGCACTTATGCCAACGGATTTTCCAATCTTCGAACACTGGTTGTAGTCGCTTTCCGGGATGACCTTCAGTTCCGTCTTCACTGCGGCTTGAATATTCTCAATTCGGAGCGGTCTTTTGAGCTTGTTGAACAGCCAGAAGTCGTACGGCACCAGATCAGGTGAATATGGTGGTTGCGGAACGATATGAGTTGAGTTTTTGGCGAAATGATCACGAATTACGAGTGGGGTATGGGATGGTGCATTATCGTGGTGTAAAAATTGTCTTTCCACAATTCCGGCCTTTTTACGCGGATAGCGTTATTACGCAAACGACGCATAACGTTCAAATAATATTCCTTGTTGACTGTTTGGCCGGTTGGAAGGAATTTATAATGCACAAGACCACGATAATCGAAGAAAACAGTCATCATGACCTTGATGTTTGAGCGACTTTGGCGCGGTTTTTTTGGTCTCGGCTCTCCTTTGCCACGATATTCGCTCGATTGATCGGTTGTTTCGGGATCGTAAGCATAGACCCAAGTCTCATCGCCAGTTATAATGCGTTTCATGACATCCTGGTAGTCGGAAAGCATTGTTTCACACACTTCAAGGCAACGGCTTTTTTTAAAAAAAAAAAAAAGTTTTTGGTACCAGTCGTGATTAGACGCGCTTGAGGCCCAAAACATCCTTTAAAATGGTATAGACTGAGCCTTTCGATATGCCAACTTCATCAGCAAAGTCTCTTATCGTTAATCGACGGTTTTAACACCAAATCTTTGATTTGTTGGACGTGAGCTTCGTCGGTTGAGGTTGATGGTCGCCCAGGACGCTCTTCGTCTTCGACACGTTCACGGTCGGCTTAGAAATCACTATACCACTTGTAAAAAATTTTTTAGACAGCCTCATCACCAAAGGTTTTCTGCATCATTCTCAACGTACCCACAGCAGAAAATACATTCCGCAAACAAAATTTGCTCAATAAATTTGACATAGATGTCACTGACAGTACTACCAACCTAAAAAAAAATCTCCAAATCCTTCGACGCGCGCAGTTTAAATTCAAATGTCACCTTATTTTTTGGACACAGTATTATATCAGTTCTACGCCAGAGGTGGCGCCTTCACAGAAATAATAACACATTGGCTGTTGCCATTTATAAACAGCACCTCTAAGTAGGAAAACCAAGGCATGGTCTGCAAATTTCCTTTTCCTTTCAATAAGTTCAACATAACCGACAATAGAATCTCTCTTTTTGTCATAATTTAATGTAGGCACTAAGAAAATTTCATCAAAAACCAGCGAGCACTATTTATTTTTATCATTCCAGCCTGTCACCTATAAATAAGATTCATAGTAATTATTTTCAAACATCTAAAGATATATCTAGCAATAGGATAAAATTTAATATCTATTGTTTGGACACATTATTATTTCAGTCTACGCCTGAAGTGGCGCCTACACAGAAATAATAACATATTGGCTGTTGCCATTTATAAACAGCACCTCTAAGTAGGAAAACCAAGGCATGGTCTGCAAATTTCCTTTTCCTTTCAATAAGTTCAACATAAACGACAATAGAATCCCTCTTTTTGTCATAATTTAATGTAGGCACTAAAAAAATTTCATCAAAAACCAGCAGCGAGCAGTATTTCTTTTTATCATTCCAGCTTGTAACCTATAAATAAGATTCATAGTAATTATTTTCAAACATCTAAAGATATATCTAGCAATAGGATAAAATTTAATAACTATTGTTTAATTTTAATTTATTTTCAATTTTTAGGCTATTTTTTCGAGGTAATTGCTCAATTGGTGGGCTAAATATTTAGTTATAAAATCAATTTGTTTTTATTTTCATAGCGAAAAGCAAACTTTACTTAATATATAGGCTTACCTCTCTATTCAATGACTCAAATACTTGAGAAGAGATTCCAGTTTGGATGTTGAGTTTCATCACCATTTTATTTAAAGTTGATTTTGAAGGCAGAATGAATAATCTCCTCAGAAATCTATTTCTTTTAGGGCCTTTAGGGCTTTGTTTCCTCATTGACAAGGCTATTATTTTTTCTTGCAAAGAAAAACGATACGCTTTTTTCTTTTCGGTGCAAAGGTTCATTTGCATTTCTATAATCTTCTTTACATATGGATTCATATTATTAGTTAATCTTTTGAAAGCCTTCTCCTTACTAAATTTTAATGCTCTTGTTGCTCTCTTTAACATCACTTTTTGTTGTTTAGCCTTTCTATACTCCTTATAAATAGCTTGAGCAGTAGGAGTCAAATCTTTAACATTTCTGACAAAACATTTCTTCAAACCTAAAAAAGAAATATTTTCTGACTAGTTTAATTACAACAACAGAGCAGTAAGAAATAACCATTAAAGAAATTGTATATCACAGTCTTAATAAAAAATGGAGATGGATCCCTGCAAGGAATGGATAAGAAGAAAAAAATAAAAGGAGAAATAAAGAGATTCGTCTTAAGCATCAATGTTTATTTTGACGCATAGATGGGTTCAACATTAAGAATATTTAAACACATAAAAGAATGTGAAAAATCTATGTAAGTTTTGTTAGATTTATAATTAGAATTTGGTGCAGGGAGAGGAGTTTCATTCCAGTGAGGTCCACTCTTTTAATTAAAGGGGCAGTAGGAAAAAAACTACTTTTGTTGCTTTTTCAATATTCATATTAGGTTATTACCTCAGTTCTTAATAAGTGCTTTACTTTGGCAGCTGGTCCTGGATGATGGTCCAGGAATATTGAAACTAGAATCAGTAGTATCTGAAATAGATAATTATATCGGTTTATAGGAATTGATATTGTAATCAATCACTTGGCTACACGAAGTATATTGCAAAAGCGGAGGCAATATTGCATTACTAACGTCTAACAGGCTGTAAGACAAAAAAAAATGGAATTTACTAGGTTTTTAAATTTAGATGGCTAAACCAAGAATCTGGAGGTGATGGCTGGTTGGTGGTTGCCGAAATTGGTGCCTCAACTTGCAATTAAAGTGGCTTATATAACTGGCGTCGGGAAGTTGGTCACATCTCCAGGGTGGCCGGGATAACTTTTAGGGAACATCGTGCTCTCAAGGCCAGTTTTGACTAGGGTTACAATAAGGTCTTTTTGTCTTCATCTATTTATTTAACTGGATGTACATACCACTTAGATCCATTGTCAGTGTTGTACATAATGCAGGCTAAACGCTTTCATGCTACAACTAATAGGAACTAAGGGTTTTTTTTGAGAAAAAGTAAGTAACTAAGTTGTGTGTCGTCCATAAGCGGTTAAATCGGAAATAATTGACTTACGGGTTAGTTTATTTGATGTATTAGTAAGTAATGTAGGATGCTCATAGTATCATACTATGATTTAAGATGGAACCATATATAAAAATAAATATAATGGATATTCCCAATATTACAAATGCATAACTACTTAAAACCTCTAGTACCTCTATTGTCATACCACCAAAAGTTATGATCCCATCTTAGCAATTTATTGTAATTTATATTAATGGTTTTGAAATGGCCAGCAACTTTATATTAGTTTTTTATTGTGTATAGTAGCAAAATATATGTTTTCATTTGGAATATGAGCTATAGCCGTCACCATATTCGAATTCTGTCAGTGAGCTCTAATTAAAATAAACTCACTTATTTTAATTTAAACATAGCAAAAAAAATCCTGAAACAAGATTTTATTATTTCAATTGTCAACAGTTACTTCGTATAATAATATTTTCTTGTTTTAAAGTAATTATGAATTAGTATATGTAGTATTTTTTGTTCTTACTAGCATGATACATGTTACATCGTATAAATACAATGGAAAATCGGAACTCATATAACTACGGGTAATTTTCTCTAATTTGTAAATAACAAATGCAAGCTGCTTATAGTGTTATATTATAATTTTAGATAGAAACACCTGTAAAAATAATAATAATGGATATTCCTATCACAAAAGCAAAAGTACTTCATACCTCTAGGATCTCAGCTGTCGTACCACCAGAAGTGATGATTTGATCTTCGCAAATTATTGTAAATTAAACCAAAAATAAACATCAAAATAAAAAACTTTTCTTAATATTGAGCTCCTTTGTATTGGGTTTTCATTGTGATAGTATATGTTATAGTATCATAAGATTATTATAAGTTATTTTATTACTTATTATTGTTTTAGAATGGTAAAGAAAAGCATCTTGAATCTGAGTCACAGCTGTCAACATATTCCGATTCTCTCCGTAAACAGGTGCGTTGACTTTAATTTTAACTTAGCAACAAAGTTAAAAACACTGAAACAAGAGTTTATAAGCAAAATTTTTCATCGTTAAAAGTTACTTCCTAATCATTATGAATTAGTAGAGTGAGTTTTTATATTTTCAGCTTTAAACTCCAAGAAAAAGAAAATTAAGAGAACGGTTAAGTATCAAAAATGTAAAAGTTCGCAAGTTACGAGATAATAACCGATACTTGGAGAAAAAGGTCGAAAGTTTACAAAATCTTTTAGATGACTTGGAAAAAAACTCATTAATAAACAAGGAGGACAAGCTAGTTGTGAGCAGGATTGGTGTTACTGAAAAAGTATGACTTATACGAAATATGAAAAAATGTAATAATGAGAAACTACCTAGAACTAAATATTCTTCAGAGCTGAGATCTTTTGTCTCACTCTACATTTTTATTCCCCAAAGTCCTATAGGTACGTACGTAAAGAAATTGGAACCTGTTTGCCCCATCCAAGGACTTTATCTAAATGGTACAGCAACATCGACGGACAGCCTGGATTTACAAAGGAGATTTTGTATGCTCTGAAGCTAAGAGCTGAAAAGGAAGTTGATAAGATTTATTGTGCTCTTATTTTTGATGAGATGAAAATTAAGTCTTATCCAGAATGGGAACCTCGAGCCAAAAAATATTACGGTTAGGTCAACCATGGTTTTGAGCATACTGATAATTCAGACGTAGCTTAATCTACAAGACAAAGAATTATTTTTTTTAATGCAAACCGACTTCGAGCTTATCACATATATTTTAAGACAAAAATTGTGAATGTCAAACTAGTAAGTTAGTTATTTAGCACAAGCGTAGCAGATTCCCTAATATTTAGTAATTCTATTTTGAAAATTCAGAATTTCGCAATGTTGAAGCTACAGCTGATTTTATAAAGCTTATTAATGATTTGTTTGACATTCTAGACTCACGAACAAAAAGCAATGGTTTTAAAAGGGCTCTTGACGAATAAAACTTCCAGGCAGCTTTCAAGCGATTACAAGAAGCTCGACAGGTGCTTTTGCATTTATATGCAGATGTAGAGAGCAGAGGTAGATCAGCCGTTCGAAAGAACTTATTGCCTAATATGCATGGAAAGTACACAAGGTTTATTTCAAGACTTGGTACTGAATAGTAAACTGAAATATCTTCCAATGCACAAAATTAGTCAAGACCACATCGAAATATTTTTTTCTATCATCCGCTCACACGGCGGTTATAATGATAATCCCACAGCACGCCAGTTTGAAGCCACATATAAAAAATTAGTCATACATACAGAACTTTATATAACATCTCGAGGCACAAATTGTATCCCGTTAGAAATAAATTTCATTCTTAATTGTACATCCGTTATTGATAAAATTAATAATAGTATTATAATAGGTGACGAAAAAGACCAAATTCAATCGACAACAACAACCATCAGAGAAAGTGAAAATGAAGTCTTGGAAAATATTGTAGTCAAATTTTCATTTCCCCATTTGGAGAAAAAGTTATTGAATATGTTGCTGGATTCTCGGATTTTTCTGTGTTCAAAGCCAAAAAGAAAGCCTAGGTTATCAACAACCAGAGGGTACCTTACATTTGCTTCAAAATCGGAAATAGATTTGTGTAGAATATGCGAAAAAGAAATCCGAAAAAATTAGAATTGTGACAAACAACTTTGTTCAAAAATAACCACACAATACATTGTGTCAAATTCAATGAAGCATTTAGTGGGAAAAGATTTTTTTCTGATATCGAATATCATGCGTATGAAAACGACTTAGTGAATCATAATTTAGAATTGGCGAAAGCAATAATGGAAAAATATACTCATGTTCGTTTAACTTATTTATCTAAAAAGATCCACAGAAATGCATTCATCATTTATACAGTAAATTAATCCACTTTAAAAATCAATAATAACATAAATATTGAATAGACTGCTGAATTATTAGGACTGAGCAGACAGAACACATGTGCTATTGTAAAAACCTTAACTGGATATTCCAAACTCAACGGGCACAAATTTCATATGGAATAAGTAACACTGATGTTAGCAGATACTGCAAGCAAGAGCGTGAAATACCAATACCTTTCTATGTGTCTACGGACCTCTAATCCATGAACGTAGCATTTAATTTTATAGCAAATAGCGGGAAAACGATATAATACATACAAAATAATGTTACATAATACAAAAAAGGCACCGACCAAGAGTCTGTAGTCTTTATAGAAAAAAACGTAGTATTCATTTGGGACGACATGAAATGCGCTTAGAGGAAATCAAATCGCTTAAACCTAGAAATATTTTGAGCTCTTTGGAAGCTGTCTGAATCTCTTGGCAAATAGAGATACTTAAACTTGGTGGCGATTCAGAATAAATCTTTGGATCGTAGATCATTAGATTTTTGATACATGACTGATACAAGATTTTTTTTCCACTTAAATGTTCGCCTCAACAAAAAATCCTCATACAATCATTAGATACTGACGTGTTATATATTTGTCTCGGAAACATACATAAATTCAATGAGCAAGAAGTATGGATCACAACCAAAACCAATAACGAAATAAATTACGGAAATTGTACACAACTCGCAGAAAAGCTAGGTTCATCAGTCTGTCGAGCTCTACCGGGCTTCCATGCTTTTACAGGTTGTCATTATACAGCAGCTTTTGTTCGTAAAGGAAAAATAAAAGCCTACAACCTCCTTTTAAAAATATGTCCAATAACGAGTGGTAGGGAAAACAATGTTTGGACGATTCAAAAGTGTTGTACTATACATCCAATTTGAATAAAAATATATTGGTTTCTGATTTCTGATTTCTCTGATAAGTTTGTCGACATCGCTGATAAGATTTGACAATATTTTTAAGCATTTAGTGAGGACTCAGCCAAAAACATAATTTTCTTTGACGGTATCAGTTCCGTTTACTTTGTTACTAAAAAAAATATAATCAAAGGGAATTTCCTCATTTTTTTGGGGAGAAATATCATAATCTTTATGTTTTATTTATTTCTTTGTGAGGAAAAAGTCTTAACTTTGGAGAAACTTGTTGCCATCTTCTTCGCAATTAGCTCCCCTTGAGTGAGGAGTGCTATAATTGTTTAATAATAGACCTTTAAAAGCTCCTTCAATACTAAAAGTATTAGGGGCGAAATTTCTCGCCCCATAACTTCTTATATTTCCGAAAAGTTCTCGGCTGGGTCCTGATTTAAATTTCGCGTCAAAAGTGAATCATAGCCATTTGAGATACTACTTTCCAAATTCCTCAATCCATCCTACATCCTTCAATAGTTTTAATTAAGTTTGTTACCCATGGCACTGTTTTTTTTCTTAGTAGAATATTATTTCCTACTACTTTTTTCTCTATAAATTTAAAACTTTTCAAAATTAATTTCGTTTCTTGCCAAAACTGGTGGTGTGAGAAGTATCTTTTTTCTGCACCTTTACATTTTTTCCCGTTTGGTACATTAAAGCAGGTAATATTTAATTTGTCAAATAAATTGTCCATTATTATTGTGAAATCGATAATTTGTCGGCATTCTTGTGGCAAATCTCCCCTCGCTGTCAAATTGTGTAGCCAACTTTACACGCATTTTATTAAATTTTTCAGCATTGATATGCTTTTCGGTAATTTTGTCCAAAAGTCTTAATTCTCCGTAACTTTGATCGGCACGATAAACCATTTCAAAATCATCATCATCAACAGCCCATCCCAGTCCACTGCTGGACATAGGCCTCTCCAAATTGTCATTTCAAAATATTCTTATCTTTTTATCTTCGCAAATTATTCCGGATACCTTTGATAAGGTGGGGAGCATTAAAAATTGGTATAATGTCCTGTCCATTGAGGTGGAAGAAGTCGTAGCAACAGTCTTTTTCCTTGCCGCAAATAATTTTCTTTTGTATCATTGGCTAACTCAGTTATAGCGCTTATATTTACAGTGCTTTGATCACAAACCGTATTAATAATTATTAAACCAGCTGTCTGAGCATGTTTTATCACATCTTTGATTATATTTTTCAGCTGTGTTTTTTGAAGTGAATTGGTAAAATAATATGCTTTGGCTGTTTATAATTTGATTTCAGGATTTTATGGTCAAAGCCATAAACACCAATGCGTGGTCTGCAAATTTTACACCGCCATCCAAGGTTGTAAAGCCTTCTAAGGAATCTTTTTGGCTGTTATAAAAAACTTGTGTTGATAAAGACATCTCGTCAAATATCAAAGTTAGTTAATCGATTACCCTTTTCATTTACCATTATAGATTATTTTATCTTTTTAAAAATAATGGATTTATGACTGTTCCCAATTTATTTTGCACAATAATCGCTTCATTGATTTTATGGACCGAAGCGTAAAATATTGGCGTGAAAGCCGTTCGCCTTTCGGACTTCTCTTATACAATGATAATGATAAAATTTTCTGTTCCAATGTAAACCTGCGTTTTCATTTTTCTTTGATTGCATTTGCATCTCTATAAACAGTTGTGCTGGCTTTTTCATATTATTTAATATTTGATTAAAAACTGTGTTCATTGACATTTTCTCAGCGTTTCCCAACTTGGTCTTAAAACTCTTGCCTGTTCGACGCAAGCGCGATATTTCAGCACGCACGCTTTAGTACGCAAAGTCTTTAAAAGTGAACAATTAGACTCTAGCCTCCTGCATGCATGTACTTGAAGTCTTGATATGTTACCGTGGTCTGTTTGGGTGATAACTGAATAATTGTGTTCCTTGCTTATAAAACTTGCCAACCAACTGCAGTCGCTAGGCATACCTGCAAAATTATTAAGAAATATCAGTACAATAATGAGAGAGCTAAGGCATAGCAGCCAAAAGAGTGTCTGTCGTGGGAAGTACAGTGAAACCTGGTTAATTGGGATCTTAAGGGACCAAGACATATTATTGAGGGTATCCAATAATCCAGTTTTCCAATTAAGCAGGTTTTCAAATTATAGTTGTCTCATTTACAGAGGCTGTGGCTTACAGATGTCGAAATGTGCCGTTATCCCATTTTTAGAGGTGGACATGTTAATAAAAATGCGTATTTTGGTGTTATGAATTTACTAATTGTGGTTTTGCTAACAGAAAACCAAGCTTTTCTTGCAAATCTCATGGCCTGGAGGATGTTGATTTCTGGACTTTTATCCTCTTCTATGGATTTAAGGACATACTGAACAACTTCCTTCCTGTAGTAAACCTTAAAGTTATTGATGATACCCTGATCCCCATGGGCTGCAAGTTACTTGTGGTATTGGCGGGTAAGTACAATAATGTTACATAGTCTAATTTGGGCATATTGTTGTGAGCTGTGCAGTTGTCGACAAACATAATGATTTTTCTTTTTTGGGTCCTCATATCGGCGTTAATTTTTTTTAACCAATCTGCAAATAATTCAGAAGTCATCCAGGCCTTTTTATATTTAACAGGCTGTTTTGATAATTAACAAGCAACGTTTTAATACCCTTCTAGATAAGCATCTAGGTCTCTTAGATTTTCCAATTAATAGAAGTGGCAGTTTTTCAGTTCCAGACATATTTGCACTTACAAGTACATTGACCCGATCTTTACTCAATTTACCACCATGGCAAGGCTGACCTTTGAACGTAAAAGTTTTATTCGGTACACACTTGTAGAATTAGCCCGCTTCACCGGCGTTGAATACGTCGTCGGTGGAATAATCGTGTAATAAAGCTGGAAGGTTTTTAATGCACTCATTACATTGTCCATAGAATTGCTCTCTCCACAAACATTTTTGAATGCGATATCGTTTCTTTTCTTAAATCCCTCCAACCACCCATTACTGCCAGAAAAATTATCAATATGGAGCTTACTTGCAAATTCTTGAGCTTTCTCTTTAATCATTGGCCCGCTTATTGGAATGTTATTAGCCATGTACAAAGATACTTTTCAACTTCAGGATACTCTGCTGCTCGTATTCGTTTGAGTTTTCCTTTTCCATCAATACACTGCGACCGAATTTTGCCGTTGTTTTTAATAATTCTACACAGGGTTGACTTTGGTATGTTATTCTCCCTACACAGTTCATCACGGGACTTTCCACAATCATAATCTGATAGAAGTTATAATTTTTCAGATATTGATAACGTTCTATATTTACGTTCGGACATTTTGTACACTTTTATTCCCTTGTTTTTAGGTCTAAACCTGAGATAGTACTGGCAAACAAAGCATGCGCGAAAGACGACGCGAAATGTATGTAAACAAACATGTCAAAACGTGTTAAAACCTGATTAATTAGTCTCACTTGTAAATCCTCCATTTTCTTGTTCGCATTTTTATTTTATACTTTCCAATGAATGAGTCCATAAGGTCTACACCAGGTGACTACATAAAAATGTGACATTGCATGTTTTTCCCCTGTACCCTTCTTTATTTAAAATGTTTTCATCAATGTAATTTTTAATTAAAAGTCCTAGTGACCTAACTTGTCTGAGAATATAATTAATTGTTTTATTTTTATTCAGGTTTGAGTTTTCAAAAAGCGCTGGCTTGAAAGGAGAGTTATTATATGTTGTACCAATTTTTTGTAAATAGACTGATGAATGACCAGAAATTTAGGAAACTTGGTTATTATTTATATTTACATAATGGCAATGATGATTGATTTGAAGCGATAATAATTTCTTTTATCCAGCTCCCTGTCAAAAAACAGTGAATACATTTTCATCATATTGGATGGCTATCCTTTTCTATTATTTTATTTAAAGCACAATAATCGATACACAATCGATCTTCGCCTCCCTTTTTCTTACTAGTAAAATTGGACTTGCAAATGGAGAGTCACTTACACGAATAATCTGTTTGTCAAGTAAATCTTTAACTAAAATGTTCACTTTCCGTCTTTCAATGGGAGCTAACCTATATAGCATATAATTAACCACGTCGTCCTTGCATAACCTTAAATTTAATTCACCAGTTTTAACATGACCAATGTAACTGAAGTAGGCAAAATATTAGGATATTTTTTGTATATTTTAATAATATATCTATCTTGTAAATTAGTCTCCAAATGTTGTATACCAGCTTGAAGCTCATCAAACGCATCGTGTGGAAAATCATAAGCTAGGTTTACAGTCGTAACGAGAGGGGAAACTTCCTTCCATGCCAATCTACAACTTTCAGAGTCTACTTTTATTTGAATATCTGGGTGATTAACTACATACCTACCAATAAGAACATCATAAGGAAAATCTTTCTCACGGGCTACATGTAAATCAAGTTCTATACAAACGGCTTCAAATTTAACTAGCGCTGAAATAGTGGCAAATGTTTGTATTTTTCCGTTACCTAAACCGTTAATGTACATGAAACAAGGTGTATATTTACAATTCAGTCGTTTGGCAATAGAGTCCCATTTAATGCTACATCTTGCTCCAATATCTATGATAGAATCAATTGATATATTACGAATGGTAACTTTTTTTTTTTTTTTTTTTTTAAAGCACCCGCCATCGCAGGGTGTTAGTTGCTTTTCTGCAGATTCGAGGTCCGCACCTTTGTTAGTGTGAGTATATTTTATTTGTTTAAGTATTCGCTCCATGTTACAGAAAAATCCTTAAAAGCTAAACAAAAGGTTCCTTAATACTATAAGATCATGCTTGTTAATTTGTTTCCAGCATCCCTTGGTCGACGGCTACAATTAATTGCCACCGTCGCCCAAGGCGCCGGAACTTGGTAGTTTCTTACATGCATATATTAACATTGATTCTAATTTTATTCTATTTATTTATTTATTGTGCTTTGCAGTGCTAACTGAAGTTGCTAGCACTGCAAGCGATTTCTGTAGGGCAGTGTGTCGTGCTTGACAGGGCTAGCTATACTGCTAGCACTACAAGCCGACACACCTCCCACAAAATTACTTTAAGCAGTTTACCATTTTAATATTAATAAATTTCTTAAAAGCTAAAACAGGTTCCTTAATTCTATAAGATTATTCTTATTTAATTTGTTTCCAGCAACCCTTGGTCGACGGCTACAAACAATTGCCCCCGTCGCCCAAGGCGCTGAACTTGGTAGTTTCTTACATGCATATATTAACATTGATTTCAATTTTATTCAATTATTTATTTATTGTGCTTTGCAGTGCTAACAGAAGTTGCTAGCACTGCAAGCGATTTCTGTAGGGCAGTGTGTCTTGCTTGGCAGGGCTAGCTTAGTGTTAGCACTGCAAGCCGACACACCTCCCACAAAATTACTTAAACAGTTTTATAATTTTAACATCAATATTAATAAAATTCTTAAACACTAACAGGTTCCTTAATACTATTAGATTATGCTTGTTTCATTTGCTTACATGCGCATATCAATTTACTTTAAGCAGTTTTATAATTTTTACTGACCTATTTGTTCAAGTGGTTTTCTTTAATCCTAGTTATCATGCAATGTAAAATATTAAAATCGTGATCATCCAATAAAATAAAAATAAAACAATAAAATAAGGTAAAGCAAAAATAAAATCAAGAAGAAGTACAAAAATACAAAATACAATCAAAGGAGAAAAAGTGTAAAAATTTATAAAAAGTGTAAATATGATAAGAAGTTTGTGTCGTAGTCCGAGGTTTGGTCAATTCCGAGATTTTAGTGGTATTTATTTGAAGATTGCTTGGACAAAAAGCAGTGGGTTCTCTCTATATGCGGGTGGTCTGCATGAGATCGTCCCGTACTTTGTCGTCCCCGCTCTTCATTGCCATCTTGATGTTGTAATTTTTAATTCTATCGTTCGTGGCTCTTTCTACACCGATAATGAGGCGAGCGATTGTGTCGCCTTCCACATTATCGGTATAGTATACACATGATCTTGTCTGTCTTGTAATAGCCACGACGGCGTGGGGAACGCTCCTTGTGAGGTGTGTACTTTGCTGCTTTGGACACACCACAACCACGTCCCGGCACGTTAACCCTTGCGCCTCGTGGATGGTCAGGGTTCGAGATCCCGAACAAGTACCATAGCCTCGGCCGACTAGCTTATCTTTTTCGGCCTGAGTATGCGCCAGGTACAAGGTGTTGGGATTGTTCGGAATCTCGACCCCCGAGTATCCCTTCCGCGAAAGGGAACGTACCAGTCCGGAGGACGAGTATATGCCATCATAGATTTCTCTAAGGGCATACGCTACGTCCTGCGGGTTGCGGTGCGTACAAAGCAGCAGTGTTGGTGTGGTGTTGAGTGTGTTGCGTGGTGAGTTGTGACGTAAGGGGAACACGTTGTTCCTGTCGATATGTGGCAGCTGGTTTTCATCGCCTACTAAGAGAATCTCTTCAGCGCGCGTCAGAGCGATCGCCATCACTACCGACCCGAAGTGGCACATCAAGGCCTCATCCACCAAAAGGCGTTTATATGAGGCCTCTTCGTCCATTCCGTTTGCCAGCAGTGATGCCATCGTTCTCGCGCGCTTCCTCGCGCTAGATGGTCCGATACGCGGCGCGAGTCTCTCTCTCAGGTCGGCGACTGCCTCCTTGGTGTTGGTTACTACCAGGTCCGTTTCAGGCTTGAACTGCTTCAGAATCCAGGAGGTCTTCCCGCACCCTGGAACCCCATTTATCCACCGGATCCGTGGCCGTCCCCAGTCCACCGCCACGCTGCCGGAGTCCAGGGCCCCGGTGATGGCTTCGGCCCTCGCCAGGATCCTGTTCTCCAGCAGTATCCTAGTGGATCTGGCGACGCCGACCACCGATCCGGCGGATGGGGCGCCAAAGGCCACCCGGTCCCCCACCGTAGGATCACGCTCCACAAAACCAACGCCTTCGCAGTAAGCCGCCATGTACGACCCCGACATTTCTCCGTGTATAACACGTCCATTGTCGTTGTCGTACAGTGCGGCCTCCGCGTCCTTCAGCTCAGCTCGCAGCCACTCCAAGTTGCCTCTCCTGTACGTTAAGAGGATGGATTTACATACATCCTCATTAACTTTCAGAGAGGCCCTTGTCATGGCTACGAACTCAGCGAGCGCGTTGATCATGTGGCCCGATTGATCCGAGGCAGGCACGTATTCTGGGGCAGTCACTAGTCCTTTATCGGCCAGGGTCCGCGCTGGTCTTGTTTGCGCGGTACCCGATGTAGACGGTCCAGGTGTGAAGGAGGTTTGCCCGATCGACGTTCCCCTTGTGTGGTGTGATGTAACTGTGTGTTTGTGTTTGTGTTGTTTGTATTCAGAGGGGGGGGGGGGGGGGGGGGGGCCCGAGACACGCACTTTAGGACAGCGTTAATAAGGGGGTGATGACGTTTCCCTACACTTTCCTTCGATTTCGCCGTCGCACGCCCGGCCAGAACCAGCGCATGTTCATTGTCCATCCGTTCCTGGAGTTTCTCGGAGCCACTGATCCTTGGGCTCCGGGCAACCCCCACCGGGACAGGTGCCAGGGACAGGTCAGTTTCCACTCCTATCTCCGGGCTACGGGGTATGAGGTGACTTAAGTCCTGGCCTCTATCCTCGTAGACCACTATCTCGTGGTATTTCGAGGCGGCCAGGACTCCAAGGTAGTCACTCACCTCCCCCTTCACGTAGCCCACCACCATGGCGTCGACACTGACCTTCCCCGGGGGGGGAGTGTCTGCCGGTTCTCCTGTTCCCATCGCCGTCAGCACCTTACACGCCCGACTAAACCCGGTGTCAGCGCTGTCGTTTGCGATGTCGAATAGTGCGACGATCTTATTCATCTTTCGCACTATCCGACACCGCTCACCGTACACTTCCACCAGGGGTAGTGCGTCGTATACCTTACGACGCATGGCGATTTTTAAGGAGCTGCCGTTCATCAAAGAACCGAGACCCGGCGAGATGTAGATGTTGGTTTTGGCCCCGGCGTTGCAGAAACTTATGCCCACTCTTTCGGAATTATTATCCATAAAGGAGTGGGCCCCTCGTATCCGTATCCCCGGCTTCCCCCTCTCACTGCATGGCAGAATTTTAAAGTCATGTATTGCTCTTGGTTTTGTGCATTGGGATGTTTGTTGAGTTATGGCTGTTGTTGTATAACTGTTCGGTAGTTCCCTATTCCTTTTTGTAGCCACTTCGGCAACCGTCTGGATATATCCTAGTAGATGCTGTCTGGTGGTCTTTGCTCCTAGCAGTTCCCCCAAGGTTTCCCTTTCGACTTTGGCCCCCGTGATACACTCCAAGTTGAAGCGTGCCAGGGCAAAACGAGGGCATTCAAGTAGAAGATGCCAAACCGACTCATTCAGGTTCGGGTCACATTCGCACCCCGGTTCCTCCCTCAGCCTGAACCGGTGCAAATATTCCCCGAACCCACCGTGTCCCGTTAAAATCTGAGTGTGGTGATAAGATAGATTTTCCTCCCGGACTATCTTGTAGGCGTTTTTGACATCCGGGAAGAAGGTTTTTGTCACCATGCCTTTTATTTCAAACACAACTTATAAAAGGTACTTGGAGAAGAAAAAATGTACAAATTCCATTGAAAATTGATGGGAAACTACAAACCCTACATTGCGCGTGGTCCGACATGCACTTGGCCAATTTTATATCAAATGAATCACTCTTCTTCAACTCGGGAGTGACAAACACTCTTCTAAATCAAAGTTTTCTTCTGTACTTTCAAGTGAATCTGGGATGGCTGCAGGTTTCAATAATTTTATTGCTGCTGCTGGTAAAGGCATTCTGTGTCGTTTTCTTCGTCTTTCGTTTAGCCGAGCACTTGATATAATAGGATCAGACGATTCCAAAGCCCTGAGAAACAGATCTGTCATTGTTTTTATCCTATCCATTTTTTGCTATGGTGTTCGCGATCACTTCTCCAATATTTGTTTCTTGATTCGGAAGCCTGCTCTGACAGCATTCCGCTGGGCAGTGTTGTTGATTTAATTATTTCAGCGCCATTTACTAATATTTTATGTAATGTCACTATCATTGGATGCCACGGATAGCTGGCGACATATCTGTAAGCAACTTGCTTGCAAAAATCGCCAAAAATTTGATCGTCTATAGGTAAGTCACTGGACAAGACAGTTAAAATAATGTGTAAGTCATCCAGCAACCACTTTTCGATATCCAAAATATCTGCAAATATGTGACGGTTTTTGTCAGACAAGGCTATTCGCGCAGTGTTCCCGTCATTTGTTGTGCTAGAATTAGGACGTCTACCAGTAGCCCTAATTTCTCCCTCACTTGTTTTTGGATATCGATACGTTATTTGGCAAACAAGCCAACTCCATATGAGTAAATTTTTCAGGAGAGACTTAAAACTTCATATTATTTTTTGTAGACTAGTTATGAAAAAATCTAAAATCCCGTTGGTGTATAATATCGTTAGCTATTATATTTGATAATGTTCAAGGCCTTATTGATTTTCATTACAATTATACAGCGATATTTGGAGTTATCTGATTCATATTTCCTGTTAAAATATACGATCTGGGAGTTAGCGGGTTTTCTCAAAGGAATAATTTTAAATTAAATGATTGGTTTATTATTATTCAAATGTTTTATTTAGAAACAGAAACACAAAAAATTCAAAATACAGATAAACAACATCATAACTTTATTTAGTCTTCATGAGGAAGGTTGTCATAGTAATTTTGGTAGTCTCTGGGCATTGAGTTCTTAAGTTGCTGTAAATCGGAGTATTTCTTTTTAGTTATTTTCCTGCGTTCGGTGTAGAGTTCAGGTATATTTTCAAATGGAGTTTTATTTATTCTAACATTCTTACGCTGGTTAAGCAATGTAAATGTAGGTAATAGTTACCCAATTATAATTAACTGTTTACAATTTTATACCTTTGGATCTCCCTTCAACTTTCCTGGTCTAATAGAATTGTAGAAATTGATATGTTATATAATGTCTGTGTTATTCTTTTCCTACAGTAATGTGAAGGCATTTTCGGTAACTCTTGTAAAAAGTCGTGCAACGTTTTATTTTCTTGTTCAAATGTCTTTCTGGTAGTAGATTCTTCTAAGCGTTCATCAGTATTTTTGCCTGTAACTTCTAACTTCCAACCCCAAACATATGATTTTCCAATACAAAAAGTATTTAAAAATAATGTTTTACAAACTCTAATCATGTCTTCTCCCTTTTTTAGGTAGTAAATAAAACTGTTATCTTTTTGATTTCTTAGGGTCTGTTCTACCTCTTGGTCTGTTTGCATGTATAACTTTTACTAAGCTATCAACATAAACTCGTTTTTCTTTCCAAGTCATATCCCAAAACTTAATCTCACAAACCCATTCATCTTTCTTTACTTGACAACGTTTCTTTCTTTTCACTAATGGTTCCTCAGTTTCCGAATCAGAATCACTGTAATCGACTAACTTTTTCATCAATTCAGTTGAAGCAGGTGAGACTGCAGGGATAGCTTCATGGAGTATTGGTTGTTCATGATCACATGAATTCTGTCACTGCCATTTCTTTATCAACAGAAATGACCAAAACATTATTCAATAATTGATCATTACTGCTAAATAGGCCCTCATTGGTTGGTTCAAAAGTATTACAGTCAGCTGCATTATTCAGTGGTGTAGTAGGGCGAGAAGACAGTAAACTTGGACTATGGTTTTCTGTTTCGAGCTCAATTAAGTTTTCAATGATAACTAGTTCATTGTCAACTATTTCCATATTATTATTGTAACATATTTGGTCATCTAATAAGTTAAATTATTTAGGGCTAGTGTCATTCACACCAGGCTGATTATTTTTAAGACAATCTATGTAGCTATTATCAAAAAACGCAACAGAATTAGAAGCTACGCTATCGTGCCCAACCAAGTCATCGTAAGGTTTTGGATATTGGCTATTAATAAACAAAGCAGAGTCTGGGTTAGTGGGTTCATCAAGCTCATGCTGTTGGTTTTCAATACTTATTCGCAATATTTTTTTAGCACGTGACCTTGACATCTGTATGACAAAAAAAATAAAACCCATTACCATAAGCCCCTCAATGCACTAGTTCATAAAATAAAAGTCTATAGTAAGTTATACAGTGTAACCACTAAAGATTGTGCATAAATAAGCGACAAAAAATATGAAAAAATAAAAGCTCACAACATATTTCACTACTTATATTGAATTTCTGTTCATGTCCATTCATGTTATAAACAACATTACAATTTTTGTGATATATTCATGATTGTAACTGTACATTATAAAAGTTATTAAATTAATTAAAGTATGTACTGTCAAACAAAATATTAACACGGCTAAATCCCAACACTGCAATGAAAATGTAAAAAGCAAATCGGCTAAATCCATGAAGATATTAAAAGTTAAAATTACTGTATTATTAATTGATATTTGGATAAAAACTAAAATAATAAACATACCTTGTATTCAAGTTGCTATATTTTTCGACACCGTATTACTTTTTATCGATTATTATCAGAAATTCTTAAGCGTACACGGCTGAGGCGCCATACAATATGGCCGCCTTTGTGGAGTTAGCTGTCAAACTTATAGCGATTTATGCAGAATATTCAAATAATATTGGACTTGCCTCTTTTGCAAATCACGCTTAGTGACCGTTACAATACAAATCACACATAAAAATAATTTTGATATAAAGTGGAGTTGACTGGTTTGCCAATTAAGGTATCGATTTGTTTTTTCCTAGCATCCACGAGTCGACTTTGTTCAGAGTTGCTAGGTATTCGCCACATCTCCACCACTTTCTTATAGGCAAGGTGCAACAGAAATTCTAATAAGTTAATAAAGGAACTACTTTTTGGTGACTTACAGCTTGTATTAGCGGTAGCTGCTGCAGCAGCACTTGAAAGGTGTCCGCTGATTAGTGTTAGCCAATTTTTATGTTTTTCTGCGAAATATTTCATAACGTATTTTGCACACTTTGTATTTAATGTTGTTCTTGAACAAAAATGTTGAGAGAACGGGTGCAAAGTCTTCTTTACTTGTAGAAAATTTCGTAGCTATTCCCAAAATAGTCAAAAACTGTATCAACTCGGTCTGTCAGAAATATATTTTTTGGTTTATATGCAAACATTTTAAAAACGTCCAGACGAGTTAGTGTTTTCAAGGTTTCATCTCCTTGCGCATTTGCGGCCACTCTCGGAGGATGAAGAGAGCCGGATGTAGCGCTATCCACAGCTTCAAGTGCCACTCGCTGACCAGCATGAAGATTGGCGCCCTCATACCCCCCTTCGATTAAGTCCTCTGGTCGGGGCCCAGAAGGAATCCCTCAGCAGAGCGGGTCAGGTTTTGCTGAGGCAAAGTAGCATCATGGGTCTTGAACGGCTCCATGATGCCTCACCCCCGTCCCTCAATGTTATATGTATTGACATGGGGTATTAACAAAAAGTCTGACGAGAGTGGACCCCTTCCCATGTCACCATGTAACGCATAACTAGAATAAAATCACATATTTAAAAGTACATTCATTTAACAAAATTAATTTTAATTTCAGAAATAAATAAATAATTTATTGAAATATAAACCCCGACTGCGATTTAAAAACAATTTACACGGGCGAAGCCGCGGGTAACAGCTAGCATTTATATTATATTACATACCCTACCCTATATTAAAAAAAACGGATATTTGTGAATAGTGTCAACCCTAATGAAAAAAAAACCGGATATTTACAAAACAGGCTGTATCATATAGACTCCACGCAATTTGGACGTGATTTTTTGTAGTAGGTAGAAGGATTAAGGACCTTCATTTTTATTTGGGTAACTTTTCCAAATACGGTGTACTATCTGAAACATAAAATAAAAACGAAAGACTGAAAAAAAATCACCTGTTCTAAGGCAGGTCGCTAATAGCTCTTAAAAATGAAGCTTGTAAAGTGCTTTCTAATCACATGTCGCTGAATTCCATTGTCTATTTCACTTAAATTTTCCCATCATTACATATTCGCGTAGTAAATAACGCAAAGGGATTTCCTGGTGACACGTTTTTTTTTTCATATAGATTGTGAACAACTACTTTTGCACTTTAAAATTCCAGATTGAATTTATTAATTGAGGTAGTGACGATGAATTAAAGTAATTAGAAAAAATAATTTTAAATTATTTTTTTCTGTAGAATTAATTGCTGAGTTTCTCGAGAGTTAATACTGCTCTCGATTTCATACATCGGCTTTTGCTCTATAAAAATAAGAGAAATTGAATATTAATGACAAAATCAAAACAAAAAGGACAATTATAAACAATGAAACTGGAAAATCTAATGCTCGAAATACTAGTGTTTTATGTCAGTTTTAGCAGTAAAGCCTCCTTAAGTAAGCCAATATTTTTTCTTTGGGATGGTAGTCCCCAAAAATAACAAAGTTATTTTTTCTTTTTTCTTCGGATACATTTATTGCAGCCGTTGCCGCAGTATTTTCCTAGGCATGGATTAGGCTTCAGTGATCTTGCACTTACAATACTTCCATCTTTTTTACGCAATTAATTAATAACGCAAAGGAATTTCCTGGTGACACGATTTTTTTTCATATAGATTTTGAACAACTACTTTTGCACTTTAAAATTCCAGATTGAATTTAATAATTGAGGTAGTGACGAAGAATTAAAGTCTGTAGAATTAATTGCTGAGTTTCTCGAGGGTTAATACTGCTCTCGATTTCTTACATCGGTTTTACTCTATAAAAATAAGAGAAATTGAATATTAATGACAAAATCAAAACGAAAAGGACCATTATAAACAATGAAAGTGGAAAATCTAATGCTCGAAATACTAGTGTTTTATGTCAGTTTTAGCAGTGAAGCCTCCTAGCCAATATTTTTTCTTTGGGATGGTAGTCCCCAAAAATAACAAAGTTGTTTTTTCTTTTTTCTTCGGATACATTTATTGCAGCCGTTGCCGCAGTTTTTTCCTAGGCATGGATTAGGCTTCAGTGATCTTGCACTTACAATACTTCCGTCTTTTTCACATACTCTTTTCCTTTTTCTCGCAAGTTTTTTGCTTCTTTGCGTTTATTCTTTTTTTTCTTTTTCAATCCTGCTTTACTTACTTTACCGTCTTCTGATTTTACTTTTTCTTTCTTTTTTTGAGATTCATTGCTTTCATTTGATGAAGATTCATCCCCAGTTTCTTTCCAAGAAGAGGAATCCCATACGAAGTCCTCTTCGTCAGATAGAAAATAGACATAACTTTTATTAAGTTTGCTTCTCTTGTTATTTTTCTTTTTGTTGTTCTTTGCTTCTATCTCATATTCATTTGCTTCAAAGGAATTTCTTCAGCAACTCCATCTCACTCTCAGCAATTACTTCCGTTAATGTAGAAATAACTTCAGGTTTTTTTCCTTGTAATTTTTAGATATCAGTTCGTCATCATCGTTTTCTTTTTGTGGAAATATATCACTCGAGTTTTCCTTATTCCATACCTCTCCTGTATTTTCAGTCTAACAAAAATAAGAAATGCTTTTTTCACGCGGATGAAGTCGTAGGTAAAAGCTAGTATTACGTAGTAGTGGATATTATAAGCCTTGAAGCTGACATTCATGATGCGATTTTACAAATTGAGGTATCAACGTCGCCACATCGGTCACTTCGTCAAGAATCGTGGACGTGCAACGTGTCTGCAGATGCAGCGTCATTATAAGTTAGGCTACCTAGGATCCAACTTCCTACCTACACCGGAAATTATAAAGAGCGGCCTACTTTCAAGATTTATTTGTCAGCCTAGTACATGAAAACTCATCACTTTCTAACGTGAAAAATTTTAACTATTTGAAGACCAGCATAGCGGGTGAAGCAGAGGCGCTCTTGCGTCATGTTCGCGTTACAGATGCTAATTATGTTGACGCATGGAACATCTTAAAGCAACATTATGGTAACAAGCGTATTATAAATAAGGGTGGTGTGCATTCTGTTAATTAAAGTTGTTGAACTATTGAAATCAGTTAAGATTTCCTAAATTTTAGCAACCATTTGGGAAAAATCTTTTTGTTATTTATATTGCGAGAAAGAAAAACTAAAAATAGATATATAATTAAATTAATAAAATATTTAATATAAAAAAACTGTTCCTTACTTTAAAAAACTAAAAATACTTATGGATCTGTCTTCACCCAGATTCACTTTCACCCAAAAAAACATAAGAACAGAAGCTGCTCTCGCCCCAGTCATATGATCAAAATAAGAGATTGGATTAAAAAAATAAATAAAACGAATGTAACCGCCATTGGCCTCTATGAGCTCTAAAAGACGAGACCTCATTGAAGCAATTGTCAAATTTTAGTACTCGTATTTAAATTTATAATTAATTATTTTAATTGTGTTTGT
The DNA here is from genome assembly GCA_902850365.2 of Chilo suppressalis. Lineage (NCBI taxonomy): Eukaryota > Metazoa > Arthropoda > Insecta > Lepidoptera > Crambidae > Chilo > Chilo suppressalis. The sequence continues at coordinate 17,473,206 of OU963915.1, forward strand.
TCGTGTTAAAGTTACAATAAACAGTGAGATAATATTGTGTTAGTTATGTAAAATTGAAATCACGAAGTTTCAATACAAGGATTTTGAATAAACAACACATCAAGTTCTCATCAAACTGTCAACGGATAGTTGAAGAAATATCGGATCTGCTAAGCAATATTAGCACCAAATATTCTGGAATGGCTATTGCTTAAACCTGGGGAGTATTGTTTTCATTATTTCATAAATATATAACAGTTCAAAAATTTCAATAAGTATTATAATATGTAGGTAATTCTAAAACAATCTCATCCAAAGTTTAACAGTTTTGTTTTTATTCTATTCTATTTAATTCTATAAGCTATCACGAACATTTCATCAATTGTTTACCAAAATACATGATAATAAACAAATATTCAATATTTGATTTGGCAAAGATTGAATAATTAACTTAAATTTGACATCACTTACTTCTGTCACATTAAGCTGGATACAAAGTTAAAATAAGTCTATTAAATTGAATCTGTTCTGTCTACCAACTTTGTTTGAGCTGTGAAAGTATACATAGTTGCTTTTTAAAGTATTTAATATACTATTTATTAATATTCATAGCATTAACTTTTCCCATAGTTACAGTCCCTCTTCATAAAAAAAGAATCTGCTTTCACAAATTATATTATATATAAAAGAATTGCCCTTGTCTCTAAAGTATATTAAAAGAAACTTATACTGGTATAATTATTTCAGATTTTTATACAAATAACAAAAATGATGACCCGCAAAGCTACGGCTCAAAACACTGAAATTAAATTAAGGCAAACCCTGGAAGAACTGAAGTTAACAAAGGAAACTTGCAGTCAGCTCCTTCGTGAACGTGATGAGAGTGAAACTGAAATCAAGAAAATCATTGATAAGAATACCCAGCTCAAAAATGAGCTTTCCCAACTACACTCTCAACATGTAGAAGTTGTTTTACAACGGGACGAACTGAATAGTACTATCAGTACTTATGACCAGCAATTTGACACTTTTGAGAGGGCGCTACAGCGTATTACGGACCTTGAAAGAGAGCTCTGTGTAGCAAACAAGCAAATAGCTCAGTATACAGAAGCTCAGCAACTTCAAGAAACTGCACACACGCAAAGCCTATTTGAAGAACTAATGGCATCTCCCGGAGGACCCTTAAACTTACCTTTTAACATGAACTTAAATTTAGAGCCTGTAGCTAGTACTAAGGTTTCACATAATAGTATAACAAGTGTAAAAAAATTAAAAAAATATATCAAAATCAGTAAATTCATAAAAAAAAAAACTGAGAAACTTGTCAAAAAAAACAATTGTTTTTATAAAAATATAGCTCTTAGAAAGGAAAAACTTAACCTGATGGATTCCATTGACATATATAATACAAAATTACATGAAAGTAGGCAGATGTATGACCGGGATACAAAGAAATTACTATTAGAAATTCAAAACTTACATGATTCGTTAGATTCAATGAAACATAAATATGCTAGTGCACAAAGTCAAATAACTGAGCACATAAAATCTGCAACAGAATTAGTTGAACTGTGCAATTTCAACGCAGAACGTTATGACTCCTTGATTAAAAGTCAATTGATTGGTTCTTCAAATCAATCATCATTGACATTATCATTAGAAGGAAATGTAAATACAGATAATAATCAAGTTTCCCAAATTTCTGGTCATTCATCGGTCTATATACAAACAATTGGTACAACATATAATAACTCTCCTTTCAAGCCAGCGCTTTCTGAAAACTTGAATAAAAATAAAACAATGATATTCTCAGACAAGTTAGGTCAGGGGCTAGGACTATTAATTAAAAATTCCAGTGATGAAAACATTATAAATATATGTACTCCTGGAAAATCATTTCATGAAATTGTAAATAACTTGACCCACCATAATGTGGATAGTTATACTAACTTACTGTTTTTGTGTGGTGACAGTTCCAGATTATCAATACGGGACATTACAAAAAGTGTTGAGCACTTATTGAAAATTCAATCTGAATCTAATTGTAAAATAATAATTAGCGCTTTCCCATATGCACATAACTTATCTAGGGAACAGAATAAGCGCATTTTTAATTTAAATTAAAGTCTTTATAATTTAATTAATAGTCATAGTGACGTATTTTTATATTTCGATATAAATAAATATATTAGATATTTTAAGTTGACTACAGATACTATGTATCTCGCAAAGAAATATAGGACCCAGATAGCTAATTTGTTAGCTTTTAATATACAAAATACGGTTATACATGGTATAATTAACTGTATTCGACAAAATAGTGTTAGTATTTCTAGTAAAAGAAATATTAATTCTATTAATAACTTAACCAGCCCAGTTTTAAACTGAGCTTAAAGACAAAAGCCAAACCTAATAAAAGAGTTATTAATATTATTCATCAAAATATACAAGGTTTGGCTGGCAAAGACCTAGAATTAGAATTGTATTCAAAAAGTGAGGACATACACATTATATGTTTAACAGAACACTGGCTCAAGCTTTGTGAAATGTCGTATCACATAAACAACTTTCAATTGTTGAGTGCTTATGTTCGTAGGACAGCCATACATGGCGGCTCATTGATTTTTGTTAACAAAAATATTAAATGTAAGGATAGAAAGGATATAGCTGGCCTTTCAATTGAACGTAGCATTGAGCTATCTTGTGTGGAATTAAATGAGATGATAATAGTATGCGTATACAGACCCCCTCTAGGTAACTTTAAAATTTTTGAATCTGTGATGGAGGATGTACTGAAAAAGTTAAAGTCGAAAAATAAGTTTTTGGTTGTTTGCGGTGACTTTAATATTAATATTCTTGAACAAAATTCAATGTCAGTACGTATAATATCATTATTCAAATGTTTTAATTTGACCCATCAATTTTTTGAGCCTACTAGGGTGACATCACATTCAGCAACTTGTTTGGATAACGTATTTACAGATAGTACTCCTGATAATAAATCCATTTTTAATAGTATTACATCTGACCATTATGGCTTAAAAATACAATATAAAATAGATGTAACAAATGAATCTAAAGTGATTGAATTGAGACCAGTAACAGAAAACCGGTTAGAAATTTTTCAAAAAAACATTGACTATAGTATTTCTCATATCCCATGGACACATGATGATCCTGATATTCTTTTTGGGGATCTTTTTAATCTAATAAGAAATGAATTTGATAAGGCTTTTCCCTTAAAAACTTCGAAACTTACTCCGAAGTTACAGTTCTGTGACTGGGCTACGACTGGTATCTATAAAAGTAGAAACAAACTTTATGAATTGTATCATCTAAGAAAATATAATCATTCACAAGGTTTTATTGATTACGTTAAATGTTATTCTAAAACCTTTAAAAAGGTATGTGCAACAGCCAAATCTAATTTTATTAAAAATAAAATATGTAAATCGAATAATAAAATCAAAACAACGTGGAATGTTATAAATCGTGAAACAGGCAAAGAAAGGTCACGTGACGATATTGTTGAACTTAAGTCGAATAACATTTTAATAAAATCTAAACAACATATCGCTAATATTTTTGATGAATACTTCGTTAATATTCCTTTGGTGGCTACATCTAATTTGAGTTCTTCATCGGTGGCTGCCAAGACTTTGCTCGAGAAATATGTACCTAGGTGTGATAAAGTGTTTCAGTTCAGACATATTAATTTTATTGGTGTTATTAAGTGTTTTAAATCTCTTAAACAAAAAAATACAAGTGATTTATGGGGTATTTCTACTAAAGTTATTAAAAGTATAATACCCGTTATTGCTCCTTATCTAGTTGATATATTTAATAACTGTATTGATCAAGGAGTATTTCCGGATTTAATGAAATAGAAATACAGTAAAGTTATACCTCTTTTTAAATCAGGAAATAGAAATGACCCTGGAAACTATAGGCCTATATCAATATTACCGGTTCTTAGTAAAATATTTGAAAGAATTATTCTGGAACAATTGATGCCTCATTTCAACCTTAATAAACTTTTGCATAGGAAACAATTTGGTTTTACTAGAGGTAGATCTACTACTGATGCGGGTGTTGCACTTGTAAGGAGTATATTTAAGGCTTGGGAGAGGTCGCAGAATGTCCTTGGAGTGTTCTGCGACTTATCCAAAGCTTTTGATTGCGTTGATCATCACACGCTGTTATTGAAATTGAGTCATTATGGAGTCAAAGGTACTGCATATACATTGATACAGTCGTACCTCAGTTCCAGAATACAAACTGTAGAGGTAAATGGTGTTAGATCATCTGGATCTCATGTGGAAATGGGCGTTCCCCAGGGTTCAATTTTAGGTCCCTTCCTGTTTCTAATATATGTAAATGATTTGCCATTTTTTGTGGAAAATTTGTGTGAGATTGTATTATTTGCTGATGACACATCTTTATTATTTAACGTTGACAGGCGCAAAAACAACTATGACGATATAAATAATGCTCTCTCGCAAGTTCTGCAATGGTTTAATGTCAATAATCTAAAGCTAAATGCTAATAAAACCAAGTGTATTCAATTTTCCTTACCTAATGTAAAAGTTGAGCATATTGGAATTAAATTAAATAATGAAAAATTAGATTTAGTAGACTCGACTACATTCTTGGGTATAACGATAGACTCAAAACTGCAATGGAGTCATCACATTACGCTTTTGGCTGGTAAACTTAGTTCAGCAGCTTATGCCATAAGAAAGATAAGACAACTTACTGATATAGATACTGCCAGGACTGTATATTTTAGTTACTTTCATAGTATCTTATCATACGGCATTTTACTCTGGGGAACAGCAGCTGATATTGAAAGTATTTTCGTAACAAGCCGTGAGCAAATATCAGTTCCCCGCATTTCCTCCCAAATTAATTTGCAGTGGCTTTGAAGGGCTTGTTTGGTTCTTTTATTTTGATGCGACCATCTTTGAATCATAAGGCCTCAAAGATTTTCTATCGGGTTTAGGTCCGGAGATCCTGAGGGCCACGGTATCACCATTACGTCAGTGTGAAACCGAAACCAGGCTCTTACGATCCTCGCATTATGAGTCGAACAGTTATCTTGAATAAAATTAAATTGTGACAATTCGTTCTCCGGGTAAACATTACGGACTGTCGGTAGCATTACATTTTCAAGTACTTCTATATAATTTACAGCCGTCGCTCGAGGAGGTAGAGAGCACAATTCTCCTACACCAGCCGCACTCATCCAACCCCAAATATTTACGGAAATTCGACCTGATTCTCTATTTGGGATTACATGATCATCTCTATACCGTGTTATATCGTCAAAGGTGTAGGCATCCATGCTGACTTGATTCAAATGTATTTTCATGTATTTTCAAGTATTTTCAATGTATTTTCAACTAGTGCACATATACCTATAAATCAGTCTGATCAAAATGTTACTATGCCTGTTACTCATTCTAATGATGATCCTGATACTGAAATTACTTTAAATAATACAGAATCGTTTACGCCAATATCTCAATGTGTTAATGATAGAACTAGTGCATACGAGGGGAGGTCAATAAGTTCGCGGAATGGAGGGGTTGGTGGGGGTAGGTTTACTCATCCAGGTAGGCACTAGTTGAGCGCCTCATTAAGAGTATATATACCAAGTTTGAACCTAATCGGGTCATTAACTTTTGAATTGTCGAACTGCAAACAACTGAATCGGGAAGAAGTCAGCTAGTATGGAGAAAATTGAATACCGCGCCGTTATTAAGTTCCTTACCAAGCAAGGAAAATCCGCTCAGATTATTTTTCAAGAGCTGTTGGCGGTTTACGCGGACTCTGCCCTTGGTAAAACCATGATTTACAAGTGGCATGGTCTTTTCAAACAAGGAAGAGAGTCCATTGAAGACGACCCCCGCTCCGAACGGCCAATTGAGGCCACCACACCGGAAATCGTCAAAAAGGTGAAAAACTTGTATTGGAAGATGCCCGGTTGAAGAAGAAGCAGCTTGCAGCAATGATTGGAGTATGCGAAACAAGTATTTTGAATACTCTACATCATCATCTTGGGATGACTAAGGTCAGTGCAAGATGGGTTCCGAGAATGCTTACGCCACTTCAAAAACGCGAGCGTGTCGAGTATTCTCGCCAGTTTTTGGAGCTCTGTGGAGAGAGAAAGGACGAAGTTATGGCCCGAATCGTTACTGGTGATGAAACCTGGGTTCACCACTATGAACCCGAGTCAAAGCAAGAGTCGATGCAGTGGCACAAAAATGGCACACCTCCTCCAAAGAAGTTCAAAGTGACACAATCGGCTGGCAAGATCATGGCGACTGTCTTTTGGGATACAGAAGGTATTTTACTGATCGATTATAAAGAACGTGGTGTGCCTATAACGGGACAGTACGACGCTTCTTTACTAGAAAGATTTAAAGAAGCCATCAAGGAAAAAAGAAGAGGAAAGCTGTCAAAAGGTGTGCTCCTTCTGCACGACAATGCACCCGTTTACACGTGCCATGTTGCGATGGCTGCCATTCACCAAAGCGGCTTCGAAGAATTGAACCACCCACCCTACAGTCCAGACTTGACACCCTGTGACTATTATTTATTTCTAAAAATGAAGAAAGAGCTGCGTGGAAAAAAATTTGACAACGATGAAGAAGTGAAGTCCGCAATTTCGGCCTATTTTGACACCAAAGACAAATCATTTTTTTTTCGATGGTATAAACAAGTTATTTGAGAGATCTGAAAAATGTATTAGGGTTAAGGGAGAATATATTGAAAAGGAAAAATAGTTTGGTGTTTAATTTCAACCTCCTTCCCTCTTATTCCGCGAACTTTTTGACCTCCCCTCGTATATACCTAAAAATCAGTCTGATCAAAATGTTACTATACCTGTTACTCATTCTAATGCAAATTTGTCTTATTAAATTAGCCATTATCCAATACTCTGCTAAAATATTCCCCATTAAGATAATTGTTTAATATGCTTGGATTATTTTCAATCAACTTCAATGTAGTGCCCATCAAAAACTCCTGAACTCTTTTTATCTTTAGACTTAAAACAAAAGTATGGTAGTTGTCCTTTTCTTGACCAACTATAAATGCATCTCTTAACTGATTAATATCAGCGATACTAGCATATTTGTTTTCCCCAAAATCTCTTACTTTATTATATTCTGCATCAATTACACAATATGTGACACTACCCAAACTAGTACATCTTGTTTTTCCTTTGAATAGTACATAGGCGCCTTCACTTTCTTCGCACAGTAAATCACTCCCATGTTTAAAACAAGCCATTTTAACATTTTTCCTTACCTCTGATGGTATAGAAGGGATGAACAGCACAAAATTTGGAAATGTATAATGTTGATTTGGTTCTTTAGACATTAGATCTAATTTAGCCTCGTCTATTACAATTGTTTTAACTCCATGTAAATTATAGTGTATAGGGAATTCCCCTTCAACAATTTCAAATTCCCAGTCCATTGTACATGTTGCTGCTCACAATTGTGTCCATTGTATACCTTGATACTCAAAAGCCCTTGATTTAACCCAAGTAGTTGTTGTGAATTGATTTTAAAACATAATATAGTTTCTTAATCTGTAATGGGTTTTGACAGCCCTTCCGGTAAAGAGAATGTTACTTACTTCCGGCGAGAGGTCTTAAGCTACTAAGGTTCAATGTGTTTAATGTTAGAAGTTTCTTTAAAATAAACATCATTACTAGCCTTACTGTGTTATTATTGAAAATAAAACATGGTGACAGCGGTAAAAAACAAATTTTGTATATGAGTACTGAAAAGTGGATTGAGTATCAGAAATTAACCTGGATGGAAAAATTTGGTGTACCTAGTCATCAAAAATGGAAAGAAAATATGCTAGCTCATTAGTGTTACTGGATTCAGGTGATATGAACATCGACTGGCTAAAATTTAAAAGGCAGCTGCTGAGTTATTTAGATGCGTATGCCCCTCACAAGTGATGACAAGCAAAAGATTGGATTATTGCTTCATCATGGCGGAGATGTATGCCAAGACATATACGAAAGTTTGGAAGAAAAGGATAAAAATGAAGATTTTTTAAAAATTTTGAAAATATTTGAAGATCAATTTGTACCAGTAAGAAACATTACATACGAGAGATATGTATTATTTACAAGAAAACAATTGGACAATGAATCATATGAAAATTATTTGACTGCTTTAAGAAATTTGGGAAAAACTTGTGAATTGGGTGAACTACATGATGAGTTGATTAAAGATTTCTTTATATGTGGCATAAAAGATGTGAAATTGAGAAAACAATTATTAAGTTCTACAGGTTTAACTATAACAAAGGCTCTGGAAATATGTAGAACGCATGCTGTGATTGATGCACAAGTGTCAACTATGGAAAAGTACGGTGAACAAATTAAAATAAAAGAAGAACCTCCAGAAATAGACCAACTTACAAAACAAAAAGGATTAAAAAATTATCAGCAAAAAGTTAAATGTCAATATTGTGGTTTCAGTCATGTATATGGTCGTTGTCCTGCCTTTGGTAAGTTATGTGCAATCTTTAAGAAGAGAAATCACTTTGCGTAAATCAAAACGAAATGTAAATGAATTGAATAATGATGATATTACCAATAGCGATGAGGAATTACAGGTAAAGGGCCTTAATATACATTCATTAGCTAAAACAATATCTAATACCTGGTATACAGCTGTATTGACAATTAATAGACATAAAATAATATTAAAAGTAGACACTGGTGCTCAATGTTATGTTCTCAGTCTATCTCAAATATTGCAAATAGGCTATAATTTGACAGATATTGAAAAAACTGACATCAATATCACATCCTTTACTAATCAGATAGTGCCAGTAGTAGGAAAACTAACACTTAATTGTATATTTCTAAATCAATCATATAAATTAGAATTTTATATTGTCAACCAGAATTGTTCAAATATTTTAGGATTATATGCTTCAAAACAATTGGGTCTTATAACCAGGATTGAACAAATTAATGTTATTCCAATAGAATATGAGCACCTATTTGATGGACAAATTGGATGTATACCAGAAAAGGTAAAGTTAGAAATAGATCATAATGTAAAACCTGTTATTTCATCTGCTCGTAGATTACCCTACGCTCTGCTGCCAAAAATTAAAATGGAATTGGACTCCATGGTTAAAAAGGGTATTATTGAACCAGTAACGGAACTAACTGATTGGGTGAGTCAAATGGTTGTTGTTCTTAAAAAAGATGTAACCTTGAGGATTTGTTTGGATCCTAGGCCGTTAAATAAGGCTTTAAAGCGTGCGTATTATCCTTTCCCTACAGTGGATGAGATATCCGCTAAGTTATATGGTGCAAAGTGGTTTTGTAAACTAGATGCACAGTCTGGTTTTTGGGACTTGCCTCTTGATCATGCCAGTTCTAGGTTATGTACTTTTCAAACTGTTTGGGGCCGTTATTGTTTTCTTAGACTACCATTTGGTATAAGTAACATATTTCAATGATACAAAGAAGTTAAAGAATATGAAGAATAATATGTTTTATTTTCAATAATAACACAGTAAGGCTAGTATTTGGTGGGGAACGGGGGTCTTCGGTACTCCTTTGGTTAAATATAAAAATCGTTTATTTATCGTTTACACTGCTTTATTCGTATAAGTTACAAAATTAAATAAAATATTTAAAATGCGTGCCGTTTCGTATGGTAGTCGAGAGATGTGTGTGACGTTTTAGTTTCTCCACTCGGTTCTTCGCGTTCGTCCGCAGATGTCTCACTAGATGGCGCTAGTGGTCGGTAACAGCTAGTAATGATGTTTATTTTAAAGAAACTTCTAACATTAAACACATTGAACACCTTAGCTTAAGACCTCTCGCCGGAAGTAAGTAACATTCTCTTTACCGGAAGGGCTGTCAAAACCCATTACAGGTTAAGAAACTATATTATGTTTTAAAATCAATTCGAAACAGGTCAAGTTGATAGGAATTGACGAAGATATTTATTAAGCAGTTAATTAAAAACACACGGAAAATATATCGCTTTTTCTGACGAAAATAACAGAAATTACTAAAATGTATTTGACTAAGTGTCAAATGCCAGATTTCTTTATAAAAAGAATTTGGTTGACTATCAGCAGATCATCGAACTCCCATTTCTCGGAAACACTGTCCAGGTCGATGCTTGCAATAGTGCGTTGAAATGCTTTTAGGTTACTCTGCTGTTTCCGAAGCATTTCTTCAGTTTTTCTAGTGGTACCTCGTGTTGTAGGCCAACCAAAGTCGGAGGTTACAATAAAGGTGTTCTTGGTTTCTCATAGGTCGATTGGTAATTATGAATGTATGATCGGATTGTGTCGTACCTCTCCCTTACCCTATCGTATTTATTATTTACGAATGCGATTCTATACCAAACTCTGACAACTTACCGTGATTATTGACAAAATCATGCTCTAAAATAGGCCACGCGACGTTGAAGATAATCTGGTGTCTTCCTCTTCTCGCCATCCTTTTTAAATAGTTGGTCATAACATGCTCAATAGCATTGGAAATTTGGCATTGGTTGGTGTAGATGTCTTCTACCTTGGTCGTAGTTGCTAAATAAATTGGTCAGATCTTACTTGTAAGACTACTGTTGGTGTTGCGACTGCGTGCAAATTCACAAGCTATGTTGGTAACCTAGTGAGTCGAGGGCCTCGCTGCTCCTAGGCTGAGTGTGCTTTCCTGATAGTACTGAATGCGCAGTGGAAACTAGCTGTAATTTCTCCAGTGGCGTGGTACAAAATAACTATTTCCGAATTGTTGTCCGGAAGAACGACACATATGCAATGAGTTCACGAAAACTGACGTAACACAGTCCACGAAACTGACACGTGCAGCTAATCCCTCATTTCGGAAGACTCGAACGAAGGACCAATGTTCGGGCTGCCCCGATAAATGATGTGAATTGATATTGGTAAAAATGGTATATTTGAGAAAAATACTAAAAATAAACTATTTGCTAATTGACAATGGCAGCTTGTTGATTGCGAACTAACTTATATAATATTTTTGTGCAATAATGTAAGATGAGGTCAAGTTACAGGTGCTGATGCAGGAAAAATGCATTGTACGAAGCTAGCTCGTACACTGTTTTCGAAACTCATCGTTATGATATTGCTGTCTTTGTCTTGTAAATTTCAGTATTTGATACGATGTTATTAAATAAGTAAAATAAGCCCAAGATCGATCTGAGTGGCGTGCATTTGGAGAGGCCTATGTCCAGCAGTGGACTATGATAGGCTGTTGATGATGATGATGATGAAATAAGTAAAAAATATTCCAATGGAACAGTGTTGCCACTCATAAAACTTTATTTTTTCCGAAATGACAGCTTGCTGTTTTTGTTTCTATACGACTCGACTATTAATTGAAGTGTCTTCATTTTTAAAAGTTGAATTATTATTACGATTATTACTATTTCCACAAACATAGCCTTTGTTGACCATAACCTTCATCTTCGTCATTTATTGAAAGAGAACAACCATCAAATATGTGTATACTTTTTTGCATTAGATGCATTTATGTGCACCAGTTAGGAAGTTTCCATCTTTGCAAGCAATCCACAGCGATTTGACGCTGCTTTTTAAGTACGAGATTCTCCTTTACCCCTCCAGTTTTCTAATTCTTTTAATGCAGTATTTTTTTACCTGATTAGTGTTTGCACATGTTGAAAAAATATTTTGCTTTCGACTTTTTTCAGAGCAGCTTGACTTATGAACAAGATTCATACATATAGAACAAGTCTTGAAACGAAATGAAATCTTTACAAACATTACAAACCATGTCGTCTTTTTGCAAACCTCTTTTTTTATTTGCATCTTAATCAGAGTTAGCGATCAGTATTCTTCCTTCTAAATACTCCAGAGATTCGTCGACGTATTCATCAACTCTAATTGCATACTTGTGTTTTTTTCATTCTCAGTTTAACTTTATTGATTTCTACGCAGGCACTTGAAGCCGGATTTCGTCAGCGCAGTGTCTGTTGCTTTTTCGCACATGTTGTGAGTTCCTTTTGCAATACGGAATATATAATATTCGATAGCATTCAGATTAAAGCAACATATTTTGGATTGTAAGAAATGCCCACAAGATATTAAAACTGAATTTAACCCCGGAGATGTCGAGTCAATACAGCAATTGATGTAACACAGTCCACGAAACCGACACGTGCAGCTGATCCCTCCTTTCGGAAGACTCGAAGGACCAATGTTCGGGCTGCCCGATAAATGATAAGAATTGATATTGGTAAAAATGATATATTTGAGAAAAATACTAAAAATAAACTATTTGCTAATTGACAATGGTAGCTTGTTGATTGCGAACTAACTTATATAATATTTTTGTGAAATAATGTAAGATGAGGTCAAGTTAAAAGTGCTGATGCAGGAAAAATGCATTGTACGAAGCTAGCTCGTGCACTGCTTTCGAAACTCATCGTTATGATATTGCTGTTTTTGTCTTATAAATTTCAGTATTTGATACGATATTATTAAATAAGTAAAAAATATTCTAATGGAACAGTGTTGCCACTCATAAAACTTTATTTTTTCCGAAATGACAGATTGCTGTTTTTGTTTCAATACGACTCGACTATTAATTGAAGTGTCTTCATTTTCAAAAGTTGAATTATTGTTACGATTATTACTATTTCCACAATCATAGCCTTTGTTGACCATAACCTTCATCTTCGTCATTTATTCAAAGAGAACAACCATCAAATATGTGTATACTTTTTTGAATTTGATTCATTTATGTGCACCAGTTGGAAAGTTGCCATCTTTGCAAGCAATGCACTGCTTATTTTGTCTTGCAATCTTACTGCCAGCGATTTGACGCTGCTTTTTATTACGAGATTCTCCTGTACCCCTCCAGTTTTCTAATTCTTTTAATGCAGTATTTTTTTACATGATTAGTGTTTGCACATATTGAAAAAATATTTTGCTTTCGACTTTTTTCAGAGCAGCTAGACTTATGAACAAGATTCATACATATAGAACAAGTACTCGTATCTTGAAACGAAATGAAATCTTTACGGACATTACAAACCATGTCGTCTTTTTGCAAACCACTTTTTTTATTTGCATCTTAATCAGAGTTAGCGATCAGCATTCTTCCTTCTAAATATTCCAGTGATTCGTCGACGTATTCATCAACTCTAATTGCATACTTATGTTTTTTCATTCTCAGTTTAACTTTATTGATTTCTACGCAGGCACTTAAAGTTGGATTTCGTCAGCGCAGTGTCTCTGTTGCTTTTTTGCGTGTCTTAACCTGTCTGTTGCTTTTTTGCGTGTCTTAACCTGTAATTTATTATAAATCGATCGGGGTTTTTAAAATGCCGTGTCCTGCAAGCTCCGCGTGGGAATACTTTTTGCCATAACGTGATAGTGGCGGTAAGAAACATGTTGTGAGTTCCTTTTGCAATACGAAATATAAACATTCAATGGCATTCAGATTAAAGCAACATATTTTGAATTGTAAGAAGTGCCCACAAGATATTAAAACTGAATTTCAACCCGGAGATGTCGAGTCAATACAGCAATTGACTTCAGTCGAAACTATATCGATACCAGAAATATCACAGACAGTAGCACAGGAAAGCAATGACATGCAACAGTCGTTTCATTCCTCTTCTTCGAATGCGAATCATGATCATATAGATATTGCTGTTGCCAGAGCTATGTATGCTAGTGAAGTACAATTATCTCTGCTTGAATCGGAATACTGGAAGCACGTATTTCATCTTTTTGACTCAACTTATCAGGTGTCGACAAGATATGCCTTGAGTAATAAGCTTTTGGATGCTGACTACTCAAGAAAAAACAAGATATTTCTGTAAAAATACATAATTCAATGGCTCTCGCTCTAATCGTTGATGGCTGGTCAAATATTAATGGTAAAGGTGTGATTATAAAGTCATTATAAAGTCAGTAGTTTAGTGCAACTTACGCAGAAACAAATAGAGAAACTGGTGAATTTATGGCTGACCAAATCAGTAACATCATAAATGAAATCGGCCCTGACAAATTTATAATCGTAGTTACTGATAATGCCAGGAACATGAAAGCCGCTTGGAGCATTATGAAAAGAAAATTTCATCATATCTCCTGCGTTGGCTGTGTGAGTCATACATTAAATTTAATATATAAAGACATTATGAATAAAATTGGTATGTTCAAAGCTATATTATATAAAGTTCACGAAGTGATTAAATACGTTAAGCAAAACCACGTGGCACTGGCAATGTTTGAAATATGCGAGGCAGCGAAGTGTGGAAATAATGCTTGATTCCTAAAATTATATTCAAAGACTCAATGGAGTGAAGCCTATATTACTATAGAATCTTATAAGAAAAATGGGGAAGCATTTACACAAATGGCTATATCACATGAGGTCGTGGTCGCACGAGGAATTAAAAATTAAATATTTGATACCGAAATATGGCTTAAGATCTTAGATTAAAACAAAAACTGAAGATACGGTACGCTCATACTAGGCATTAAATAAAATATGATCCGACTCAACTACATAAGCAACTCTCACACACGCACACGTCTGTATATAAACATTCAATCGATCGAGCGAGACAGCACTGTACGCTTCAACGCAGCGCGAGCGAAACGGTGAATCCGCTTCCGAGTCCGTACGGCTGAGCTGTATTGTTGGCCTTTTCTTGATAAACCATGATTTTTTAGAAAAAATGATTTTTACAGTTTTACGAATGAAAAGTGTTGCCGAGGCATTTGTTATTTGATTTTGAACTATTTGTGTTCTTTATAAAAGCATCGAAGGCATTGTTTTATCTTTATAACATAGAATATACGCAATATTGTTATATTGAGTGCACATGCAGCGTGTTGGAATGTCCAATAGGGAAGTTGCAAATATAATATTTACGAAAAGGACATGGCTAAGAAACTGCCCTTAACGTGTATAAATATTTCGCACTAGCCAGTAACTTTAAAATATTTTTTATTAATTATTACTTGTTTATTATTCTCATACAACTTTCGTGAAATAATCAAATCTTTAAAAGTATAAAAATTGACTTCATGTCTGTTTAAAAAGTAAAATGTTCCGTTTTACAAAATAAATAAAATAATAATAATAATAAAATAAAATAAAATATTTTAACAATTAGTACAAAAATAATAACTTAAAAGTACAATTTTAGCTTAGGTATAACAAAAGAAATGAACAATAAATGTACAGAAAAAATATTTGAGTAAGTATATCGAAATAAACAATATTATTTCGAAACTCCTTCAAAATATGACATATTTGCCCCTAATTTTTATCAAAACCAATCACTGAGGCCTAAAATAATAGATTTTATTATTCTAATGAGGCTTGAGACAAGGCTGTATGATAATTAATCCTTTAATTTTTGCAAATGAACAAAATAAAACTTCACGGATTTCCTGTCAGGCCGACGATAACAAACTATTTGTATTTATTTTTGCTTTAAAAACACTTTTTGTGAAGAGTTAGTCAGAGAAATGGGAAGAAAGATTCTAAGAAAATGCGAAATTGATGACTGTGTAAATAATTGGCAACATCTTTTATCAACTGTAGTAAGGAAATGACATAGTAGGAGTTCTCATAATTTTCAAGACTGTGACTTTATCAAAAGTTCCTGAACCTTTTTTCATAGAAATTATAAAGGCTCAGCTTTCCATTAGTTGTGGTTGAGTAGCGAGCTAAAATTTTTGTCACGGAAAGTATTAATTTAGAAACACACCCACGAAATCTTTCTATACGGAAACGAAAAGAACTCGAGAAAAAAAATATTGAAAATTAATATTTTTGTAGGTTAAAGTAAATTTTGACAGCAATTTTTGATCAGTGCTACCATTTTTTCATGCAGAAATAATGTTTTTCGTTGTCTGTGGTAAAAAATATGTTAATTATGTTGGTACTATTGTCAAAATGACAGATGTCTCGCTATTTTGTGTTTGTTTTGACATCTGTCAGTCAGTCTTTGTGTTCGTCGCAGTTGAGAGCGTTTTCGTACTCCTGTTGATATTTGCATCGTCTGACTACCGAGGCATCCTCAAAGCCCTCGTCCTCGAGTTCTGCTGTCCCTTCGCCTGAAGAGTCGAGTGTAGTGCGAGTTTTGGACTCTAATGAGCCGCTTGTGTCGAACTCCTCTCAGTGCATTTGTGTGAGCAAGTGTTGAACTCTAATGAGCCACTTGTGCGCCCTGTCGGTGAAAT
Organism: Chilo suppressalis; assembly: GCA_902850365.2. Lineage (NCBI taxonomy): Eukaryota > Metazoa > Arthropoda > Insecta > Lepidoptera > Crambidae > Chilo > Chilo suppressalis. The sequence continues at coordinate 17,489,439 of OU963915.1, forward strand.
GGAACCCATTGCTGGGTGCTCCTCGTCAGTACCTCGTGTGCAGAGCGATGAGCCCATTGCTGGGTGTTCTACCACCGCTGATATTGCTCCAGATGGATTGTCCGAGTTCTCAGGTAAAAATTATATATGCTATTATTTACTTGGTAAATAAAAAATAGTATAGGCTCAACACTGAGAAGAAAAGGTAAATGTGGCTTTACAACAACCTTTAATTCAGAACTGACTTGGTCAACCCCGACACGCCGTGGTCTTGTTCTGTCCTACCCCTTGTGTTTTTTAAAGCCCGGAGGCACGGAGGGAGATCAGCCCCCGCCTGCTATGACAAAGCCGCAAGGATGCTTGTGACTTTGTCACGCAAAGGCGGAGGGGCTGCTATTCCCGCAGCGCCGGAGATAAGGCAGAAGTACTGGTTTTTACTTCCCTAGTCCTTGCATCCCACAAAATAACCATAAATTCTGAAATTATCTGATTTTCTTTAAAACTACACTGTAATATTAATCTATTTTTGCTCTATCTTATTAATTATTATATTTGTATTCATTTCAGATGAGGTTTCAGCTCAATCTGGATCTTCTGGAAGGCGAATACACTTATACTCAGAAGAAGTTCGTTTACAGTGGAACTTGCGGAAAGTTCATCAAACATTTGCTACGCCTGATGATTGTATTCGGTTTGCGGAGGAGAATGAACTTATGCCTCGAGAGAAAATGTGTGCTCATCACAGGAGTCCAATGAAATTGGTGCGAATTTCCCAAAATGTTGGAACATTTAGGTGTTATAAATCTAACTGTCGCAGTAAATCTTAAAGCCAGGCTCTAGGAGCCTGGTTTGAACAAGCACGGTTACCCATAACAACGACGTTTGAGCTAATGTATTTATTTGCACACAATGCAACGTATGAAGACGTGCGACGTGAGACTGTGAATTTTGAAAAAAATATAGTCTTATCATTCAGGACAATAGCTGATTGGTTCAGTTATTGTCGAGAAGCAATTGTTGTCTATGAACTGGAAAAACAAGAAGAAAGACCAATGATCGGTGGCCCTGGCAAAATCGTCCAAATTGACGAATCAAAGTTTAGAAAACGTAAATGTAACAGAGGACGTCATATTGAGGGCCTCTGGGCCATTGGTATGGTGGAGGATGGGAGTGACGATTTAAGGATTGAACTTTGTCCCGATAATGAGCGGTCAGCGGAGATATTAATACCCATTATCAAAAAACATGTTCGGGAGGGCTCCATTATCCATACAGATTTCTGGAAAGCATACAATTGCTTTCCCGAACATGGGCATGGGTGGTCGGGGGGCTGAAGGGGGGTTACACCTCCCTCTGAGATTTCAAGAATTTTTAAGTTAGGTTAATAATAATTACGAATTAAAAATGACTTGAAACAAAACGTATTTTAAAACTCCAATCAGCGTTTAGTGACGTCACTCCTCTTATGACATCTTATTTGAGGTTATGGTTGTAAAAGTGAATATTATTTTATGGGAATATTAATTGCATTTTTTTAATAAAAATAAAAGTTGGGTTTATCAAAGCAGACTCTAGGAATTTACCAAGAGTTAGTGTTGACATGGTTGTAACTTTTTTTGTCCAAAGTGAGGAGTATTCAAGTGTAGAGTATTCAAGTGTAGAGTATTCAAGTGTAGAAATGAAAGGGACTAACTTACTACGGTATGTATAAATCATAGTTGATAAACTTTGTATTTTATTCAGCGGCTTCTACACATACCAGCTATTATTTCACCTCAACAAGAGAATCTTACGGCGATAACGCAATCGGCTATGTCCAAATTAAAAGAGATGGAGAATTATGTACAGTAAAAAGTCGAGTTACTCCGGAGCATAAAGTACGTAAAGAAGGTTATCGTGTTACAGTTATTTTAAATGAAACGCAAAGCTTGGTTCAGTCCTGCCAATGTGTAGAGTGTGCCACATACACACATCAAAAGTGTCTAGGGATCAACATATATTTTTGCAATAACTTTTCTCCTGATTGATATTAATTAAAATTTTCTTTAAGGATTCATCAAATAAAGTGTTTTCGTTTGTCACAGTAACGATAAACCAAGTCACCTTTGCATTAATAAAGAAATTTGCCATTTTCCTAATAAAGGGATTTTTGACATTTGAACCACTAACACAAAAGTTCGAAAAAAAGACTGAAATAACAGTTTTCTCTAAAATTTTATTGGGTAACTTAAACAATTAATAATCCGTATTTCTACCGCGAACACTAACAACACAAGAATATCGGTTTGGCATACTCAAAATGAGTTCATCCAAATCACGCTGTGGAATGGCCGCCCATGTTCGTTGCAACAACAAAAAAAGGTCTTCTTGCGACTGGATACCCTCCATATTCGGCAGAGCTCTTCTCAGTAGCATATCCCATGCATGCTCAATCGGGTTCAAGTCTGGCGACTGAGCAGGCCAGGGCAGGACATTGATGTTAGCTGCGGCGAGAGTCTGTCTTACAACTCTTGCGGTGTGCGGTCGTGCATTATCATGCATTAACTGAAATAAGGGACCGATTTGCACTTGTAGAGGAACGATGACGTCTGATACAATCGTCTCAGCATAAATTTGAGCGTTGAGGTTGCCTCTGATCCAAATCAACTCAGTTCTTCCGCCGATCCAAATACCCGCCCATACCATGATGGTTCCACCACTATAAGGATGGACTTCCTGGCAGGATTTTAATCGCTGTTGGCGTCCAGGGGTTCTCCAGTGTCGTATACGTCTTGTATCTAGGGATTGCAATGCTGGATCCGCAATCCAGCAATCCAGCTGGATCCAGCGCCTTTTTTTGCCTGCTGGATCCAGCACCCGGTGCTGGATCCAGCAATGCGGATCCGCATTTTCAAATAATGGCGCGAAACTGCGCAACCGACCGCCGGCGTTGCGTTGCCGCTCCGTTCGTGGTAGGAGCGACGTTGCCGTTCATTCGCATTCATTTGTGACTGTTGTGGCCTTGGTTGTGGCACGTGCTACCCCCCTCTCTACGCCGCACTGCCCACCCTTGACCCGTGCTGAACTGTTCTAGCGCGCTCAGTCGTGAGTTGACTTTTGCTATGTAATAAAGTGACTTCACGCTAAATGTCTTCTTCGCTCAGTTAAGTTCTATGTCGTCTGCGTGTTTTGTAAGTAATTCAAACTTTAATTTAAATTTTACGCCCATAAACATAATAAATGTAATCAGTGATCGTGTTCACGGCCTGGGTGGGAGTCGTGGGACTGTGAAAATCAAAACATAAATGAGAGTCAAGGCGTTTTTGTTTAATTCAGTATTAAATAAAGAGGTGAATTAGTGTACTTATAATAAAAGTCAGCTAATTTACTACATTTTCTATCTATTTTCTGATTACTTTTGCTTTCCCGCCGGCACGTCTCGGTCGGATTTTCAGTAAAATTAACTTGGACTCACCGTCTACACTACTCCCCATACCTACATCGAATTACTGAACTGGTTACAGCTTGGTCATCCTAACCTAAATCGAACGGCTAATAGAATATTCATTAAGTGAGCATTATGTTACAGTTTTATGACTTAGTGTTAATGTAATACTGCTGGACAACTTTCTACTATGATTACTTACTACTAAATGGGTATTTAATTGATTTTTTACACTTTTCAGATTTCAAGCCTAATTTCCAGAGTTCGCCAACATTTTTAATACAGACCTACATAAAACAATACATTAACTTCAGGATTCGAACTCGTAAACAAATAATAGTATTGATAAATAATAATGTCTCTTTCGAAGCCAAGTCTGCAAAACGAATGCGGTGAAAGTGATGATGAAAAAAAATTATTATGGGACTACTTCGAAAAAAATAATGATGGTCGAAGTGCCAAATGCTCTTTATGTTCAAAAACTCTGCTGATTAGTAACCGTTCATCAACAGGCTTAAAGGGCCATCTACAAAAGATACATTGCGTCAACGTTACTTCTGCATCGAGTTCAAAAGCAAACAGTAGATCATCAGTTTGTAACAAAAATACAGTAGTTCCCACAGCAACCACGTCTAAAAATGACGACGACCAGGAGGTTATTATTGTGCCGAAAAAGAAGGCTAAGAAAACTATTGATGCCTATTTTGTAAAAGAAAATTCGATGGAAGCTATGGTTACCAGGATGGTGTGCAGGGATGGTCTTACGCTGAGTTCATTTTGTTCATCTTCCGATTTGAGACGTTTATTTTCCAAAAGTGGATTCCAATTACCGAATTCTCCCAACACTATAAGGTCGATAATTACCGACTTTGCCAACGCTGTTGAAGCAGATTTAATAATAGAATTCGCAAATTTAAAAAAACAAGGACAAAGATTTTCGTTGAGCTTTGATGAGTGGACTTCCCAAAAAAATCACAGATATATAAATCTCAACGTGCACCATAAAGAGACTCATTTCAATCTTGGCCTGATCAGAATACACGGATCCTGTACTGCTGAACACTGCATTACATTAGTGTCACAAAGGTTGAAAAAATTTGGTTTAAACTTGGAAACCGATATCATTGGTATCACTACTGATGGCGCGAGCGTGATGGTAAAAGTTGGTAGACTCTTACCTTGTTATCAGCAACTCTGCTTCGCGCATGGGATCCAGTTAGCTGTGGTAGATGTTCTCTACAAAAAAAAAACTCAACCAGAAGAAATAAAACACACAGAAATAGACGAAGATGACGCTGACGAATATGAAGACGAAGAAACGGAAGCCAATGAACGTTTAGAAGTAGTGATTCAATCAACACCGGCTGATGTAATTCCTCGATACAACGAACTTCTCAAAAAAGTGCGAAAAGTTGTTAAGACTTTCAGAAAATCACCGACCAAGGATGACATGTTTTTGCAAAAATATGTAAAGGAAGAGAAGGGCAAAGAATTGAGTCTGATTCTAGACTGCCAAACTAGGTGGAGTAGTCTGTTTGTAATGCTGGAACGGTTCTACAATTTGAAAAATTGCATCGATAAAGTGCTAATAGATGCCGGCTCCGACACCAAAATCTCCGCTGACGAGTGGTCACAAATCAACGAATTAATTGCCTGTCTTCAACCAGTTAAACTGGCCGTAGAAGTTCTATGTAGAAGAGAGTCAAGTTTGGCAACTGCTGATACGAACCTAAAATTTGTGTTAGACAAACTCAAAGGCCAAGACACTGCCTTGAGTGCTGAGCTTTCCGAGGCACTCCGAAAAAGAATTGGAGAACGGCGGCTTAACGAAATCACAGGGTTGCTGATTTACTTACAGAAGCCAAAGAAGTATGAACAAGAAGTTAGAAAGCCCGATGATACTTTCACGATGCCTAAGAAGAATGTGTTGCGTCAGGAGATGAAAAATATGCTGAATCGTGTAAATGAAGTAGCGGAATCGGCAGCCGAAGTGGAAGAAGAAGTAATGGAAATAGATAACGTGGACGAAAATCTTACATTAGAACAACAACTAGCTTTAGAACTGAAGCGTGAAAAAGAAAGTTTTATAAAACCGAAAACAAATGTGAAGGACTATGACAAAAATTTAAAAAAAGAGATGAGCTTATTCGAGACTGAGGGTGTCAGAGGTGAGAATCTATCCCTCATTTATGATTTCCTCATGACCCTGAAACCAACCAGCGTAGAGGCAGAAAGGGCCTTTTCCGCAGCCGGATATATATGCAGCAAATTAAGAAGTAGATTAACAGACAAAACTATAAATACCATTTGCTTTCTGAGAGCCTTTTTCCATAAAACCCAGAAAAAGTAAAAGCTACCTATGAGGTAGATTTTATATGTCAATATTCTTATTTAGTTACCTAGTAGAGTCAACTCAAGTCACGACAAAGGCAAAGGATAACATTTTAAGTGTTTAAGGAGAAACGACAAATGATAATGTTTTAATTATAAGTTCTATTTTCAGCATAATGACTTCTAATTTTAAGTTTTTAAATTCTAAAGAGTTTTTAATTCTAATTTTATTTCAGTTATTTTTTTGTAGGTCGACTGGTCTAGGATTTTTTTATTTTGAACTGAAACTACCTAATTAGTTAGCCTGGCCAGGGTATTATGTCAAGTCAAGGTCAAGATTCAAGTACCTAAGATTTATATGATTATTCATAATTGTGATAATTAGCTAAATAGTAACTATTATATTGCCTACCTAAACTCCTTACTGACATTTCGAATTAAATAGCTTAATATCTAAGTTATCTTGCGAGTTGCGAGTTCAGCTCAGACTGAATATTCTATTTTTATAATTTATGATTATAATGTTAATTTAGTCCTAACCAGCCATGTAGAGTCTAAGGAAACTGGTAAGACTGACACATGTGCCATTGATTAGTGATAATAGTGATTGATTATCCGTCCTTTCTGTTACCTATTACAACAATAAATAACATTTTGATAATTCTAATAAAACGAAGTGTGTTAATTATCTTAATATTAAATATTAAACCGAACCAAAAAGTTAAGTCTATTACATAAATGTGTAAAAAGCCTTTTTTGATTGGTCTTAACCCGAAACAATGAAAAAAAACGATTTTTTTCAAGCAAAACCGAATCCAGCTGGATCCAGCGCGAATCCAGCTGGATTTGTGCCAGTCCAGCAAAAATCCAGCTGGACCAAAAATGCTGCTGGATTGCAATCCCTACTTGTATCCGGTCTCATACCAAAACGAGACTCATCAGAAAAGCACACGAAACGCCATTGTTCTTCTGCCCAATTTCTGTGTTCAAGAGCCCATTGATATCGAATCCTACGATTGTGCATTGCTATAGGTGGTACCCGTAGCGGTCTTCGGGAATGAAGGTTCACTTCATGCAAGCGGTTTCTGACTGTTTGGTCGCTAATTAAGTTCCCTGAAGAGTGATGAAGCCTCACGGCTAACATCATGGCGGTTATTGTTGGAGCTCTTCGAGTTAAGATTTGAATGTATCGGTCTTGTCTCCGTGTGGTGCAGCGATACCGTCCTCCATGGCGCTCAGCCACGGTACCAGTGCTTCGGTATCGTGTCCAAAGTCGACTGATAACACTCTGACTTGTATTCAGAGCTAAAGCCACAGTACGTTGCCAGGAACCAGCTTCTATCATTCCCACGGCTCTGAGCATTTCTTCCCTGCTTAAATGACGTCGCCGCTCCATAATAACGTTGGTTTTAATCAGTAGTAGGGAAACAGTAGCACTAATAATGTCTTCAATGCGTTGTATGTTTTTATAGGGAAAATATTGACAGCTGATTTTCATCTTTTACTCGAATTTGATTCACAGTTCCTGATTCAAATTATGAAATGCACCAAAAAGGATCCATATAAATTTATAAAATCATAAATTTATTACAAAGCCACATCTCAATCTCAAGAAATCCGCATAAAAATGCTTGATCCCTAGACACTTTTGATGTGTGTATTTTAAACTTTATCCTATTTTCGACGTCATTCTCCAACTGTAATATTAAAAATATGTTATAGACAGGTTTTGTAAGTATTAGGTAGGTTACTAACGCGTTTTTACGTACAAGGAGATTAATTAAGCGTAATTATAACAAGTATATTCGCCGACTTACGTCAAAGTGATCTTCACAGCATCGAATTATGGTCTTTGGAGAATAATTGTCATTCCTCTTCGTAGCTTGAAACCAATTTTTTCTCAGTTTTGGGTCAGAAGGTCCAGTCAATTTATTAAACTTTGTTGAAGTAGATGGACACATTGACACAAAACATGAGTCAACACGTTTTAATGGTATTAGTAGTATTGTTATTGATCACCTGATGTTGATGGATAGTCCATTTTAAATTTTTACTAAAAATATCTCGAAAGTCGAAAAAATATGCAAAAGTATGAAAGCCAGCGACGAACAAGTACGACCAGTGACAGACAGGAGTGACGTCATCGGAACCATAGGTCCGTTTTCGCGCCAAAATTGAAACTGTCAATTTTTTCCGATAAATCACAATATATTATTTTTTTAATATATCTGTGGTTTTTTCTACATGGAATTCTTTAAAATGAAAACGAAAACAAAAATATTGCATCTTCCCTATTGTGACTAACAATTTAAGCGGATCACTTTTGAGCCGCGAGTACCGTATCTTCCCTTTTTGTTTTAATCTAAGCTTAAGATTGATCAGATTTTGAGCATATTGCAACCGCTTGCGATGGCCGTCTTTTCTTCAGAGAGTGACAAAACATTGCTAACAATGTTTTTTTCATTTAATTTTTAATTATTAAATTAAATTTTTCAAAATAAAAAATAAATGTGGTGTAATGTTCACTTATAATGTTTTTTTTTAGATTTAAATGACAAGAATCTCATTACACAGCATATTGACAGTCGAAAAGAATGTTGTATGCAACCAATACATATCGCCTCTACTTGTTACACCGAAGTTGTTTATAAGGCATCTGAATATATACAGCCATATTGTGTGACAAGTGGTTAAGATGACGTAAGTTTTATCCAGAACGGCAGAATTTAAAACTAAAGTGAACTTTTTTGGTGAATCAAAGCAATGAGTGGAGTCCCGCGAAAAAACTAGAGCCGAGAGTATGCCCAAGCTATGAATCTCGACTCGAAGAGAGAACTTCAAATACATATATCTTTTAGCCGGATTAGCAAGTTGAAGTGGCCGTACCGTTGGGGTAGACGAGTTCTGGAGTGGAGACCGCGTCTAGGCAAACGTAGTGTAGGACGTCCTCAGGCACGATGGAGTGACGATTTGCGCAAGGTGGCTGGCAGGAGCTGGATGCGAGTAGCCCAAGATCGATCTGAATGGCGTGCAATTGGAGAGGCCTATGTGCAGCAGTGGACTAGGATAGGCTGTTGATGATGATGATGATATCTTTTAACATACCGCACCACTCCTTATTCAACCACTGGGGTTCCTCCTGGAGATATTTTCAGAGGACGATAAATAAAAACTAAGATACCAGAAATAAGAACAGAATTTCGTCTATGTGATGAGCAAATGGGAGATAATGACAGATACAAAAAGGATTCATAAAAGCAATATGCAGATAAAAGAAGGCATGCTCAAGAATTGAATTTACAGCCTGGTGATTAAATACTGATACGTCAAAAGAAGGAAAACAAATTGAGTACACCGTTTTTACCTAATCAACACTGTGGAAAGCTGGTAACTCAGTCGCCGTCCAATCCCCTGAAGGAAAAATAGTAAAAAGAAACTCTTCGCACTTCAAGCCTGCAAAGAAGAGAGATCCAGACAGACTCAGGAAAACTCATGAAGAAGGAAATAGTATGCATAGGAAGAAGATTGTAGAAGAAGAAGCAGAAAAAAGTGGGACATTAGATTTGACAGACAAAGAAAATCATGACTTGACAAACACTATGAATAAACCTCAGAGAGAGCGACGTTTACCTCCTAAGTATAATGACTTTCTTCAGGGTCTTATTATTGATACTCTAAAATAAAAAAAACTAGCCGTAGGTCTTAGGTGCATTAACTACAATCTTTAAGTTTGTACTTAATGATACCAAGGATAGATAAAACAAATATTTGTAATAATATTGATTAATATATACAAATACATATTTAATTTAAGAAATCTAAGTTTATTATGACTGTCTTTGTTGTAATATGATAGCAGGATACAATGTTATAAAACATTATTTCAGTAAAATATGTGATTTGTTTGCTCTCTGTTTGTTGCTATAAATTTAATTCAGTTGTCTATTATTTTGAACTACGTATATTTTTATTTTAATGAAAGGGAGGGATTGAAGAGTTATGAAACGGAACGTGTCTGAATATGACAGCTGTCATATAAGTAGCTTTTAGCGCTCTTTTACTTGTCATCTAGGAGTAAAGAATAAAGCAAGTGTTTTATTAAATTCGTGTTTAATTTAGTGCACAGAACAATATACTCTCTACGAGAGAAAAATGGCAACTCCCTAATAAAAAAAAGCAAACACAGCATTATTCATGTATACGCTAGCGCCACTGCGGCCTGTCAGTAAAAACAATGCGAGCGGGAAAATTCGAATTGGTTTCAGAGAAAATTTTATTGAATGATCCTGGAAAAAATACTGAATGCACAGCAAAAAATACAATTGCCATTCTTAAGTTGGCAATTATTGTAGTTTTTGCTGTGCATTCTGTATTTTTTCGAGGACCATTTAAATGTTACTAAAAATGTATGAAATTTGAAATTTAAGGAAAGTGTAGTTTCCAATTTCTCCATCTTATTAAGGACTTCTCATCACGCTTTAAATTTCATTTCCTTTCATTACCACAGGGTAATCAAAAACAAATAGAACAAATTATGCAGGGTAATCATTTATTTCTAAGGATTGCTAATTTTCTTTCCAAGGCCTTCTTTTTCTCCTCTTCATCTATTTCTCTATTTTTGGTTATTGTAAATCTTTTAATAAATATGTAAAATGTACTAGATTTTACGTGATTTTTATTTTTTTCTAAATGAATTTGTCAATCATTCAAAAATGAAATATCTACAATGTCTAGTGCAGCCAAGATATTATTTTTAATATTTTCTGTCCAAGTATTATCTTTTAAATATTGGTATATAAGAGTGGCCATTGTTTCCACACATTCAATAAAAGCTTTACTTGTATAATTTAATGCGTTATTTGAGCCATATTCTTTAAAGTTCGTAAATATGTGTATGGTTTCTATATTTTCAGTCAAAAATACTTTTTTGCAATCTTGGCAATCATTATGCCGGAGTTTTTTATATATAAAACCACACACATATGCACAAGCTTGACCCTCTGGTGTCGCTTCTTCTACTGCTTCGACTGCATCAGCTAATAATGCTTCGACATCATTAAAATTGGAAGTACTGTGTATTTCCTTGTCTTCGTTATGCATATCAGTTAAAAAACTTGACATGTTGTCTGTCAGCATTGCGCTGTCATCCTCACAATTTTTTCTTTGCCCTGAGTGTCGCAAATTCGATAAAATGGCCGTTTTAACCCCTGCTACAAATTGTTGTATTGTGGGATTACTGTTAGACCCACAGTTATATCTGATGCAGCCGAAACAGTTTTCCAAGGGATCTTGGTTAAGACGACGCGTAGAAAGGCTTTTAATCCTGATGGCCTGCAAATTTTTCCAAAGCCTTTCTATAGCATTCATAGTGTGGATCCAACCATCTTGCGATGCAAGCTTGGACTTACTGCCTAGATATTTCATTTCTAAAATAAATTTTCGCATGTTTCCAAAAAATGCTATGTGTGGACTACGTGATGTCATGTTTGTAGAAAATTTTTTGCCTCCTCGCAAGTTAGGACTGTCTGCGTTTACTGCATCAAACAGTTCATCAAACTTCTGTGTGAAGGTTGCCGTTGTTTGGGCATCTGGTGGAAGTTCATCTGAAGAAGAACAGAAAAATAAATGATTTGGTGATTGTCTAAGCCCTTTGATAATTTTGTAATATGAAAATTCTATTTTCTTGATTAGTCTTAGTCTTAGAATTATTAATGTTAAACACAAGTAGTCTCATAAAATAATTCTTATTAGATATGATACTACGTTGTATGGCATGCAACCTAACCTTACAATATGAATAATTTACGTCAATAAATAAATAAATTTAGTACATTAACCCATATAACTAGTTTTATTTAATGAGTAATGGGCGTGAAAACCTAAGAAACAAATATGAATAATTTAATTGTAATAAATATCGCAAAATAAACTTACTTGATGCAATTTTGGTCAATAAGCCACCTGTGACGGAGTGGCTAAGTACTTGTGCAGCAAGCTTGACTCGCATTTGTTGTTTCACATTTGGTTTCAAATGATGATCCGGAAGAGCGGGAGCAAAAACAAAATTTAAATTATTTTTGTCTAAATTATAAAGGCCGATCCACATTCGCACGCGAGCCACGGCGCGAATAGCAGCGCGAAGCGCGGCGCGAATCGCGGGGAGATTGCCAACAGTCTACACTCGCAGTTTCGCGCCGGGCTTCACAGTATAGTTCGCGCTCTTGACGAGTATACACGTCAAATTTTGAAGTTTATTTGTAAGTAGTAGGTATGGACAGTGAAACCACTACAGCAGGTGCTTTACTACTTTGCGCTTTGGCAATTTATAGTTATGCCTTAAAGAAAAAACGAATAATTCAAAAGAAGCACAGAAAACGGAGATAGTGGATTACCACCATTCACCGAAACAGAACCAGGTGAGTACCATACCAACTTACTTTGTGATCAGGGGGATATATACTTATTTATTATGTACGTAGTACCTATAACAAGATGGGTGAAACCGATATATTTTACTTTTAACTATGTGTTGACGCAAAATCAACATGTTGTAATCAATATAAATAAATTGTAATTTCAAATTTCCCGCCACCTATTATTATTGTCACACTTTGCTAATCTGTAGTTTCAAAAGAGACCTCTGATTGGTTGTTATAATTAGAAGGACTCTTAAAATTATTATGGCGATATAATTTGCTCGTGTTGGTACATTTGTCATTTTGAGTACAATTAATAGTTCATTAAATCAGTTTTAACGTTCAGAAAATCGTTTCATTGAGGAAAGCCACCAACTAAGTTGAAAGGAAGGTAAATAATCAACGATCACCCATAAAATTCACAAATCGCTGCGGTTGCCATCGACGCTTCGAACCCGCCGTCGGCGCCGAGCTACAAAACATCATCATTTCTGGTGGCCCATGAGGGGAACAGCGCTCAAGATTGAGTGAAAATCAAGACAGCACGAATATCACGGCTACTACGGATTCATAACAACGACCGGCGTGTGAAAGCTTCAAGGTCACGCGATCGACACAGCACGGCAAGTTATGTATAATTCATATACAGTCAGTGAACACTAAAATCAGTGCGTCAAAAGGTCAATTTCGGTGTGTAAAAGTGTACTAGTGCATTCAATAAATCAAACATCAATCAGTGGTGTTCGTCAAAATATTCGGTCGGTATTTGCAAGAAATACGGCGGCCATATTTTCGTCACATCATTCGGCGGGAAGCTGAGCACCGTTCAAAACCAACACCACAGCCGGTGTTCGGTTCGTTCCGGAGGTGCGCCAGAGTAGCTGCATTCACTACGGACAAGTGTTCATGGACTTCATTCATTTACAGACATCAAGAACGGAACGCAATCAATGACGTTTGACACATCAATCAAGCAAACTACACGTCAATGTCAGTAAGCGAAAACTGACTGTCAGGTACGATCAATTGTTCATATCGATCACGATCGTAATCAATAAGTTTAATTAAATAGTTAATTATTACAATCATTTAATTGAGTTTCAAAGGGTTTTCAATGTCAATAATAAATAAAGTCATAGTGTTGTAAGGCTCATATAAATAAACAACAAATCATTTAGTGTTCATAGGAATTTCAATAGGTAGTTATTTAATCAATAACAACTGTTAATTACATCAATTATTACGTGTTTTAGTTTAATTTGAATACGTACACGAATTCAATATGTCGTTACGTCAGGTACAAACGCAATTTAAGGCGAAATATAGGATGCTATTGGATTTTGCAGCCACGGTTGACAATACTACCGGTTCTATGGCGGCGGCCGTAGCTAAGAAACACTTCACTCAGTATTATGACCAGTTTGTCACAGCCTATGAGAAACTTCTTGGGTTCACCTCTAGTGAGGTAACAGAGGAGGAAATGGCACTGTATCAACAGCAGTTCAGTGACATCAACAAACTGCTTATCAAGCTGGATCAAGCTTCAGAGAGTGGAGGGTCCACATCTGACACCAAGGTACCTCATACACAGGTAATGGCTAAGTTACCACTCATTGAACTTCCAAAATTTTCAGGAAACATAATGGAATGGATTCCTTTTCATGACCTGTTTCAATCATTAGTTCACGGTAGGGACATATCAGATGCAGAAAAGCATTACTACCTCAGAGCATCATTAGTGGGTGATGCATTGTCAATCATCAGGCAACTACCTATGGATGGTGATAATTACTTGGTAGCATTAAAGTTGCTTCAGGACAGATATCAAAATCATAGATTGTTAGTGGATACATATATCAATATTATTATTCATTTACCGGTGATTCAGTCCACCACGTCACTAAGATCAGAATTTTATGACCCGCTTCATGAGTCTATCCAAGCATTGGAAAAGCTCAAGGTACCAGTCAAGGAGTGGTCCTATTTCATATTGTTCATGGTTTTGCAGAAGCTTCCTGTACGCATGAGGTCAATGTTTGAGGAGCGGTATGGGAAGGATGCCCAGACGCTGCCTACAGTATTTCAGCTTCTGGAGCTGTTGGATGAGCAGTGCCGCGTTCACTCCACAGTCACTCCACCAGCAGAGCGGACCCCAATCAAGAGCACACGTCAATCACCACCTCTCCGGGGGGGACGTTCACCTCCCACCCAGAGATCATCAGGTTTATCACCACGAGGGGTGATGTCACATCAACCATCAACTTCATCACATCAGGTAATATCATCTTCATGTTCATTTTGTGGGAATCAGACACATACGTTGTACAAGTGTGCAGACTTCTTAAGAATGCCTCCAGGAGCCAGAAAGTCATGGGCCAAAAGGACAGGCCACTGTTATAAGTGTTTGAGGAAACACTATGCAAGTGAATGCACTCACAGGAATTGGTGTCTTCACTGCAAATCACCAGAGCATAATTCGCTTATCTGTAACGCTGGTTCAGGTTCACGAGCTCAAGAATCACGGTCACCGCCTGCCATGCGTCATCACCACACTGGTGCGTCATCACCATCACGTCAGTCAAGGCAGTCAATATCACCACCTCCCTCACCGTTTCAACCCATCCGTCAAGAATCAAGTGGAAGTCAGAATGATTGCCCAAGCAATATTGATCATCAGATTAGGCCATGTGAGGTAACACCAGTGCAGTCAGTACCAGCATATCAACGACGCCCACGAGTAGGTGAGCGGGCACATCAGGCCAATGTTCAATTTCACAACCTACGCTTCGGATCTAGGTTGAGCCCCACGTCAAAACAATGAGATGAGGCTCCTGTTGATGCAGCTCAGGGTTCATCATTGCCAGTCACCATCTGTCCCACTGCAACGGTGATGGTTAAGTCAGGTGACGGTCAATATTTCAAGGTCAGGTCATTACTGGATACAGGGGCCAGTATGTCCGTTATCAAACAATCATTAGTCGATAGGTTACATCTGCATCAGCAGTCTATTAGGAATAGTATTTATGGGGTAGGTAAACAAAAGGTTAGGACTCAGGTACCTATTGTCAGTACTACAGCAGTAGTCATGTACTCAGTCACTGGAAATCTCCCTCCATATGATATTCATGTAAGGGATCAATTAAGGTCATCAAACATTATCTTAGCCGATAGTAACTTCAGTAAGGCACATGATGTGGATATAATCATGGGTACAGATATTCTCAATTATGTTCTTGATGGTTCCAAGATATCAACTAACATTCCAGGCTTGTCAGCTTATGGATCGTGTTTTGGGCATGTCATCATGGGTGCCATGGCGTCAGGTCAGCAGCCATCTTCTGGTGCCTCAGGTCAACCAACGGAAACTTCAGTAGAAGACTATGGGCTTCATGCAACAAGGCTTGAAGACGTCCTTGAGAGGTTTTGGAAGTTAGAAGAACCTCCCTCCAAACCAGCAGTTCACCCGGATCATTTGGAATGTGAAAGGTTGTACAAGTCAACTACTCAACGCATGCCGGATGGCAAATACATGGTAAGGTTACCACTATTATCAACCAGACCTTCACTAGGTGACTCAAGGGCATTAGCTATTCAACGGTTTAAGTCATTAGAGAGGAAGATGGATAGAAATCCACTATTCGCACAGAAATATAGAGAATTCATGGAGGAATATGAATCTCTGGGTCATATGTCTAAATCAGAATTTAAGTTTGATTCTGAACACTTCATTATCCCACATCACGGTATTTTCAAGAAAGGTACGGACAAGATTAGAGTGGTCTTTGATGGTAGTGGCAAATCATCCACTGGTACCTCAATCAATCAATGCCTTCATACGGGTCAACCTCTCCAAACGGATATTACTAAAATATTATTAAATTTCAGACGGCATCAAATAGTATTCACCACTGACATCAAGATGATGTTTAGGATGACATGGATCCATCCAGATGACAGGAAGTATCAGCTCATACTTTGGAGAAAGGATCCTTCAGAGGATATTCAGGTATATGAGTTAAATACTAACACTTATGGACTTAGGTCAAGCCCATTCATCTCAATTCGAACGCTACTGCAATTGGCAGATGACTGGGAGGCTACTCATCTCAATTCACCTGCGGCAGCCATCCTCAGGCGAGATGTCTTCGTAGACGATATTTTAACGGGTACAGATTCACTCTTGGATGCCCAGCAACTAAAATCAGAACTCATTACTCTTATGAAAAGTGCAGGCTATGAGCTAAGGAAATGGTCATCCAATTGCACTGAATTATTGCAGGACTTGCCACAAGAGCACTGTGAGCAGCCTCATCAATTTGATACTGAAGATAAAGGGTTCATAAAGGTCCTAGGAATTCAATGGGACCCAGTGTCAGATTCTATGTCATACAAGGTCACGGTACCAACAGGTCACCCACTCACGAAACGTAGTGTGCTTAGCACTATTGCACGGTTATTTGATCCATGTGGTTATTGTACGCCAATTATATTTAAGTTCAAATTATTCCTTCAATCACTATTTTCAGATGGATTAAAATGGGATGAACCCATAACTCAATATCAAGATTCTCAATGGAACGAACTCATCCATGATTTAAATAATTTATCAAATTTATCCATCCCCAGATGTGTATCACTGCCCAACGCGGTATCATACTCCCTCCACGGCTTCGGGGACGCTTCAGAACTTGGACTTTCAGCATGCATCTATCTAAGGACGGTAGATTCATCAGGGAACGTAATGGTACGTCTAGTCATTGCTAAATCACGTGTAGCTCCCAAGAAGACTACACAAACTATTCCCAAGCTCGAGCTCAGTGCTGCTCATCTAGTTTTCAAACTACTGAATCATGTAGCGGATTCATATGATGATTCTATTCAATTGCACAGTATCAACGCATGGTCGGACAGCACCATTGTGTTATCATGGTTAAATACAGCACCTCACATGCTTCAAACCTTTGAATGCAATAGGGTTCAAGCGATTCAAACTTCCAAACGATTAATGACCTGGCGTCATATAAGATCAGAGTTAAATCCAGCAGATGTAGGGTCAAGGGGCATGTCAGCCAAGGACCTACTTGGATGTCAATTATGGTGGTCACCCCCCTGGTTACAAAGAGACGAGTCTCAGTGGCCACAGTTACCAGTCACTATGCCTCATAATTTACCTGGATTCAAGAAATTGATCAATACAGTCACTCCAGTTGAGTCATGGGAGGACACATTACTATCACGGGTCAGTTCATACACCAAGTTAATAAATGTTACTTCATATGTACTCAGGTTTTGCAAGAATATCAGATTACCTAGGGAGAAAAGGAATCATGAACCTACACTTTCAATAGAGGAAGCGCGCGACGCCACAAAACACTGGATTAAGAAAATCCAATTGGATGCATTCAAGGACGAAATCGTACTTATCAAAAAGGGCAAGTTGGTTTGTAAATCATTGCAAAAGCTCAGTGTGTTTATTGATGATGAGCACTTCATTCGAGTTGGGGGACGACTACGAAAATCTGCGCTTCCGTATGGTGCAAAACATCCATACCTCATACCCAAGGATCATAAATGGGGTCAATTATTAATTGAGTATTATCACAAGTCATATTGTCACGCAGCAACAAACGCGCTCATCGCGTTACTCAGAAGGGAGTACTGGATTACTTCAGTCAGACGTCAAGTGTCCAAGGTCATACGACAATGTTTATCATGTTTCAGGTTCAGGGCTTCAGTTCATCCACCATTTATGGCCGATCTACCTGCTGATAGAGTCACAGCAGCTCGCCCATTTTCAGGCGTAGGGACGGATTTTGCAGGTCCCTTCTTAGTCAAAAGCAGTTTGCTACGGAATGCCAAATCAGTCAAGGCTTACCTATGTGTTTTTGTATGTTTAGCTACCAAGGCAGTTCACCTTGAAGTGGTATCAGCATTGACTACCGACGCTTTCGTCGCATCATTCACCAGGTTTGTCAGTCGACGAGGCCTGCCTTCACTCGTCAGATCGGATAGAGGTACAAATTTCATTGGGTCAAATTCATATTTAAAGGAGATCAATCGGTTTTTGGTCGATAATGAGATTATTCTGAAGGAAGAGTTCAAGCAACAGAATATTCGCTGGGAGTTCAATCCTCCTGCTTCACCTCACATGGGCGGCTTATTTGAAGCTGCAGTCAAAAGTACAAAAAACCTACTCAGGAGAGAGGTTGGGGAAACTATTTTCACTTTTGAAGAGTTGTCCACTCTATTTTCAAAGATCGAATCGATTCTTAACTCACGCCCTCTAGTTCCGATGTCGGACGACCCGTGCGATCTTGAGGTACTCACACCTGGCCATTTTCTAATTGGCCAGCCCCTAGTTGCCTTACCAGAACCTCACTGGAAGGATACGAAAATGTCGCGATTGTCACATTTTCAAGTTATTCAAAAAATGTATCAGTCAATTTGGTCACGATGGCATATTGAATACCTCAATACTTTTCAAGCACGTAATAAGTGGTATAATCATGTTAGCAACATAGAATTAAATGATTTAGTTCTTATCATAGATGAAAACTCACCCCCTTTACATTGGAGGAGAGGTAGAGTCATTGAATTGTTCAAAGGTTCAGATATGATTGTTAGGTCAGTTAAGCTTAAAACTCAATCTGGCGATCTCATTCGACCAGTAGTCAAATTATGTAAATTACCTATGGAATGTAATTTAAGTTAGTCATAGTCTTATTATGTAAGATAGTTTATCAGATGATACAGTTATTGTTATTAATAGTGTTAAGATCACTTTCATAATACTTAATGTATTTAAGTTGTAATAATACTTCAAGTGTTCAGTTCAGTTTCTTCCCTGGTGGTGGCAGGAATGTTGACGCAAAATCAACATGTTGTAATCAATATAAATAAATTGTAATTTCAAATTTCCCGCCACCTATTATTATTGTCACACTTTGCTAATCTGTAGTTTCAAAAGAGACCTCTGATTGGTTGTTATAATTAGAAGGACTCTTAAAATTATTATGGCGATATAATTTGCTCGTGTTGGTACATTTGTCATTTTGAGTACAATTAATAGTTCATTAAATCAGTTTTAACGTTCAGAAAATCGTTTCATTGAGGAAAGCCACCAACTAAGTTGAAAGGAAGGTAAATAATCAACGATCACCCATAAAATTCACAAATCGCTGCGGTTGCCATCGACGCTTCGAACCCGCCGTCGGCGCCGAGCTACAAAACATCATCACTATGTAAAATTAAACTTTTAATAGCTTTGTCTTTTGTTACAGTGCAACTATGGACAAGCTTTTAAATGAACTAATTGCAGAACCATCAGATGAATTCAAAAAGTTTTCCCGGATGTCATTAAATGATTTTGAAAATTTGCTTAATCGAATTTCAAGACAAATTTCAAAGCAAGACACCCAATTACGAAAAGCTATTCCTGCCCGGATACGTCTTGCTATAACACTGAGATACTTAGCAACAGGAGATAACTATGGAAGCCTTCATTTTTTGTTCAAAGTTTCACCACAAATAATATCAGAAATTATACCAGAAGTTTGTCATGCCCTATATAAATCAAACACATTTAATATGCATAGATAGAACAAAATCTTAAATCTAGAATAGAATTTTGCAATATCAACCAAATACTTCACACACTTGTCTTCAGGACTTTTATTTTAAAGCAATAAAAACCAAATTCGGTGATATCAGTAATTAACTTAAGTCAAAAGCTGTCTGAACTATATCTATATTTTGATTAGATGTATTAACATCTTGGTTCTCTGATATATGAAGGACAGGATAATCTGGTGAAGAAACAAGCTGGTGGGATCGAAAGATGATATTAGAAGCTGGGGCTGATATTACTTGTCTGTTTTGGTAATGAGCATTTTGATTCGCCTGTCCATATTGCAATGGAGGCTCTGAATGCGTAGACGATGGGCCCGGTCTTATGGTTTGGTAATGAGTATTTTGATTCACTCGTCCATACTGCAATAGAGGCTCTGAATGCGTAGATGATGATGTGCCCGGTCTTGGTTCAAATTGAGGTGGCGTTGGAGACATCACAGGGTCATCATATTGGTATCGTAAATACATGCCGTCAATGTCGTGCATCAACTGCAATTTGTTCTTTTCAGATAATTTTCGCAACTTATTCGCTAATAATTTTCCGTATAAATCGCAATCATCCTCTTGCTGGACAGGCTGTGATGGATTCCTTTTTAGCGTGGATTTAAAGGTGGCAAGAGCGTCTTTAACGATGTTTCCTGCTTCAACCAGTTCCGTAGAGGTTTTGTGTCGGCGGATTGTCTGGTCGCTGTCTTTTTGGTTTTTCTTAGACTGACTTCGATTTTCATTGTTGTCAACATTCTCTTCAGTTGCTTCGAGATTTGCTTCTGTAGGCTGTTTCTCCCCAGTTTCCTAAAAAAACACACATACATTTAGGTACCTAGATACATTACTGTTTTTTATGAAGGTTCTATATATGTTATCTTTTTTGCAGATGCCATCTTGTCCAGACGAATGGCTGAGTATTGCAAGAGGATTTGAAAGGAAGTTTCCTCGAGCGATTGGTTCTATTGACGGCAAACATATTGTTCTCGACTGTCCATTTGATTCTGGTTCGGCATACTATAATTATAAAAGAACCTACAGTATAGTATTACTGGCATTAGTTGACAGTCAATACAATTTCATATTTGCTGACATTGGTTGCCAGGGCAGGATAAGTGACGGAGGAGTTTTTACAGATAGTATTTTATGGAACAAGATCTGTACAATCAGCTTAAATTTACCACCACCGCAACCTTTACCAGGTTCAAATATTGATGTGCCATATGTTTTTTTGGGGGATGGAGCCTTTGCACTGTCAGAACATTTAATGAATATGTTGTGCTGACCAGGATAGGGCATCCTGGTCAGCACAACATAGGATCAGCAGAACGTAAATTCAACACAAGATTATCTTCGGGTCGAGTGGTGGTAGAAAATACTTTTGGTATATTGGCGGCCAGATTTAGAGTGTTTAGAAAACCAATTCCGTTACAACCAGAAAAGGCTAGCCTTATAACATATACTTGTATACTACTACATAACTTCTTAAGACGAAGTTCTACTTCTTCACAAATCTATACCCCACCCGGATCTATTGACTTGTACGATGACGATGGAGTACTTATACAACCTGGATCATGGAGGACAAATCAAGATAATAACTCCGCTTTTCGTAACTTGCGGACAGTACCTCGGCGACCAGCAAATAACGCCGTAGAAATAGAAAGGAATTCACAAAATATTTGAGTAATATTTAAGTACCTAGCTGTTATAATTTGGACCACAGATTTATCGGTTGACGTTTGCTATCAAGTTGACACGACTGTCTTGATTTGCCGCGCTTTTCCCGTACGGCATTGCTTGCATTACACTAACTTTTGTAAAATGGTTTTATGCTTAATAACCATATGTGAATTGAAAATATCCAGTGGTTTACTTTAAATACATACCTGATTTTACATTAGCTAATAAAAATAAAATTACCTACTTACCGTATTCATATTTTTTTTACAAGTCAGGGTATCTCCCAAAAAAGCATTCATTGCTTCGTAAGCAAACCAAGTAGGCTCATATATCTCATCGGCACCAGCTCCCGATTGAACAGACTTCTTAACTTTCCCCTTGTAGCTCCTATAACTTGACATGAGAGAATCCTTTTTCTTTTTCAATTCATCTACTGGTATTTCCATCACAGTACTTATCCGCATCCAAGCATCATGCTGTTTCAATTTATTTTTATAGTTTTTCAATTTAACATCCCATAATACCGGCTCAGCACGAAAACATTCAATAAGTGACAGTTCTAGTTCGTTATTCCACACGACACTCATTTTGCGTCCGATATTCAAATCCGAAAACACAACCGTCCGTGGCAATAGCTACTGAGCTACTAACCCGCGAATGTGGAGTCTTGTCGTGTTCACGCGCACTTCGCGCCTGCGAGCCCTTTGTCGCGGGACAAAATACCGACAATTTTCGGGGAACGAGCCGCGAAGCCGCGAAGAATATGCGAATCGAATCCACACTCATGCTTCGCGGATGCTTCGCGCCTTCGCGCGCGATTCGCGCGCGAGTGCGGATGCGCCTTAAAAATACTCAATGTGACTCCATTTTGCAATTCCTGAAATTAAAAGAAAACTTATGTTTACTATAATTAATTTATGTTTAAGTAGAATTTATATTTGAGCTTTGTTATTGTTCGACTAGATCAATAAGTAATTTATTTATAAATAACTAAGACCTGATTTTATGGTTTCAACAAATATTGTTATTTTTTTTACCTCTGACAGGTTTGTCATTAATCTGAATATCAGTGGTGCACTCCACATCATGTTTCATAAACATATTTCGAGTACACTTTAAAAGGTGTGGAGGATCCAATACTGCAACTACACACATCAAAAGTGTCTAGGGATCAAGCATTTTTATGCGGATTTCTTGAGATTGAGATGTGGCTTTGTAATAAATTTATGATTTTATAAATTTATATGGATCCTTTTTGGTGCATTTCATAATTTGAATCAGGAACTGTGAATCAAATTCGAGTAAAAGATGAAAATCAGCTGTCAATATTTTCCCTATAAAAACATACAACGCATTGAAGACATTATTAGTGCTACTGTTTCCCTACTACTGATTAAAACCAACGTTATTATGGAGCGGCGACGTCATTTAAGCAGGGAAGAAATGCTCAGAGCCGTGGGAATGATAGAAGCTGGTTCCCGGAAACGTACTGTGGCTTTAGCTCTGAATACAAGTCAGAGTGTTATCAGTCGACTTTGGACACGATACCGAAGCACTGGTACCGTGGCTGAGCGCCATGGAGGACGGTATCGCTGCACCACACGGAGACAAGACCGATACATTCAAATCTTAACTCGAAGAGCTCCAACAATAACCGCCATGATGTTAGCCGTGAGGCTTCATCACTCTTCAGGGAACTTAATTAGCGACCAAACAGTCAGAAACCGCTTGCATGAAGTGAACCTTCATTCCCGAAGACCGCTACGGGTACCACCTATAGCAATGCACAATCGTAGGATTCGATATCAATGGGCTCTTGAACACAGAAATTGGGCAGAAGAACAATGGCGTTTCGTGTGCTTTTCTGATGAGTCTCGTTTTGGTATGAGACCGGATACAAGACGTATACGACACTGGAGAACCCCTGGACGCCAACAGCGATTAAAATCCTGCCAGGAAGTCCATCCTTATAGTGGTGGAACCATCATGGTATGGGCGGGTATTTGGATCGGCGGAAGAACTGAGTTGATTTGGATCAGAGGCAACCTCAACGCTCAAATTTATGCTGAGACGATTGTATCAGACGTCATCGTTCCTCTACAAGTGCAAATCGGTCCCTTATTTCAGTTAATGCATGATAATGCACGACCGCACACCGCAAGAGTTGTAAGACAGACTCTCGCCGCAGCTAACATCAATGTCCTGCCCTGGCCTGCTCAGTCGCCAGACTTGAACCCGATTGAGCATGCATGGGATATGCTACAGAGAAGAGCTCTGCCGAATATGGAGGGTATCCAGTCGCAAGAAGACCTTTTTTTGTTGTTGCAACGAACATGGGCGGCCATTCCACAGCGTGATTTGGATGAACTCATTTTGAGTATGCCAAACCGATGTTCTTGTGTTGTTAGTGTTCGCGGTAGAAATACGGATTATTAATTGTTTAAGTTACCCAATAAAATTTTAGAGAAAACTGTTATTTCAGTCTTTTTTTCGAACTTTTGTGTTAGTGGTTCAAATGTCAAAAATCCCTTTATTAGGAAAATGGCAAATTTCTTTATTGATTAATGCAAAGGTGACTTGGTTTATCGTTACTGTGACAAACGAAAACACTTTATTTGATGAATCCTTAAAGAAAATTTTAATTAATATCAATCAGGAGAAAAGTTATTGCAAAAATATATGTTGATCCCTAGACACTTTTGATGTGTGTACTTCCCGTTCACAGAGCACAAAATATGGGTCTCTGGTGGTTGCACCTAATGTCTTCAATACTTTGATATTTACTGTGGATAGGTCATATACAGTAGCGACCATATTCAAGCCAGCATTAAAACATTCTGTGAGAACCTAAAAGGAATAAAATAACAGTTACCGCACTGATAATAAAACATTTTTATCAACAAGGGTTCCTTGTTATTATTCCTAGACCTACATAACACTATCTTTTTGTTGGTTTGTGCTACTTTGAAAGAGCTGTATTATGAACCATGAGTAGCAAGTCAATACTTTGTATTAAGTGTGCCTTGGGATTATGTGCTAGTTCCAAACTGTCAATGTGTGTCTGACTCACAACTAACTATTTCATAATATCCAAAGGTTTTTTTTTCTAAAAAGGTTCATCTTGTTTTGTGTATCAGGTAGGAATCAAACCTTTCACTGTTTGGGTGAATGTACTCTCAATTAAACTACTGAAACCCAACTAGACATAAAAAAATCTAGTAGTTAATAACTTCAATAATAAAAACCAAACCTTATTACTTTACAGTTAGTCAAACTTTGTAAATGTTTTACCAGTTTTATTATTACGGTCATCCGGTCGGCGTTTATTGTGCTTGAAAAATAAAAAGCATTTGGTTGTTTCCATTTTTTTCTTATGCCAGCTAACATGAAAACTAAGGCCTTAGTGGCAATTTGGTTACTTCGTCCATGATGGCCATTAGAGTTAGGGTATGGTCCAACCGGGATTCGCCACATTTATATTAAAACATGGTCTGGCATAGAAGTGGATGTTGCAAAAGTAATTTCCGCAGACTGAGTCGGAACCAATTGGAGTTTGTTGTCGATTTTGGATTTACACATTATGCGTCTTACGCAGATATTTTGTTTGGAGTTAGAAATTGGGACGGTATTAATAACTCGAGTAAATTCTGTACTCGTTGCGGGGATAGTGGCCTTTAAATTTTGCTCCCTAAGAAATGTGAAGTTATCTAAGAATGCGTTTGCGAAATTCGGCCGGTCGAACACTACACCAACTTTTTTTATTTTTTTAAATACTTTGTACCCTTGATAAATCTTGTAAAACAACTACTAAGATACATGATGTTTATTTATTTATTTTGTACACACACAATAAAATATTACACAAAAGAGAAACAAGAGACATGTATAAGGGCACTGCTTATTTCATAATGAAATTTCTTCCAGCAGGCCCGCTTCTTGAGCCTGGTGGAGTTTCCTTGGAACTATCAATGACGACGATAAACTCACTGCCATTTGGACTGTCTTCCGGGTATCTTCTATTATAGTCATTTACCATGTACGTTTTGTATTTGTCGGCCTCATCGTCGACGTCTGGCGATATGTATTCGGAATCGCTGGTGTCTGATTCTACTAGCGTAGGTGTGCCAGTAGCGTCTGCTTTTTTCCTCTTCTTCGGCATTTTGGATGGAGTCAAAAGAGATATTTAACTATATATACAAACTTGCAATATAATACAAATTTAATCCTATTTATCAGGAAAATTCTACAATTTCGTCAAATAATAAAAAGGGCGCCCGATATCTACAAGTGCTCCCGCGCTTTTCACACACATCAGAATTATAAACTATGGAGTTTTTTTGGGACCATAGAGAGGGAAAACCACAAAGAAAACGAGCTGTCAAACTCCTGCGCTGCGTTCACACACATCAAACTAACTATGCGTTCACCATTATCACAGTTTCCTCACCCACTGGGAAAATAAATTCTTATATACATAAGTACCTACTAATACAAAGTTTCAAACAAATGAAATTACAATCCAAGTTGACAGAGACCACTTAACACCATAAGTCTCCAAATACCTATATCTAATTTTAAAGCATTAAACATTCTGTTTTGCTTTAATTCTTAAAAGCTAATGTAACATTTCAAAGGTAGTAAAGCTGATTCTACTAATCTCTGTAATTATTAAAATTTCAGAAATTAAGACGGACAACAGATTTCCTTATTCTTTTGCTTCTGCGTAGGGAAGGTTTGGGAACATCTTATGACTCTGAAGGTGCCTGTATAGTAATGTCCCCACTAACTGGTGCAACATTATCAGATTGCAGAAGTTTCTCAGATTGGGAATTATTTGCATCAGTTATATCAGTTGCATCATTTGGTTCAGAAGTCAGAAGTCTTTATTTGCATTAAATATGGTGTACATAAGATGTTACATTTGTGTTTGATGTTATTTTACACATTCACTATAAATAAAGTATCGCATATTTTACTGTCACACAGCATGCAATACAGAAAACATATACAATAAAACAATTCAAATAACCTCAAAAAATTCAAAATCATGTCCTTTATAATCTACATCATATTATTAATTAAAAAAAAAACATTCAAACAATATATTACATATCCATATCAAATCCAAATGTTCATTTCTTATACTTAATAGTCAATGTTTATAAATTTGAAAATCGCGTAAAGTACCTAAGATAATTACAAATTATAATGTTTTTGTGCTAAAAATTCTCCCACTGAATAAAAGCATTTGTCCTGTAGCCATTTTCGTAACCGAGACTTAAATAATCTTAGTGGAAACATTTTATGTCCTCTGGTATGTTATTAAATATTTTCACAGACATAATATACGTACTGTTTTTGTAAATATTAGTTCTGGCAATAGGTAATTTCAACTTATTAGGAAATCTTGTCATGAAATTACATACAGTTTTTTTAATTGTAAAGAGATTCATATTAGTTTTCCCAAAAACGCAAATATCAAAAATATATAAGCACGCCACAGTTAATATTCCAAGTTCTATAAATATAGGTATACAGGAGGACCAGGGACTAGCATCAATAATGACTCTACCTACCACACTGTTTTTGTGCTATAAAAACTCTTTGTACTCTGACTAAATTGCCCCATACTAAAATGCCGTACCTAATATTAGAAGCCACATACTCATAATAAGCCTTTAAAGCAGTTTGTCTATTAGTAACTTTCGACAGTCGCCATAGTACATATGAAAATTTATTTAGCTTACTGCATAAGTTATCGATGTAGGGTTTCCAAGAACATTCATCGTCAATTTCAATGCCCAAAAAAGTAGCACAGTCAACCTCTTTTAGTATCTTGTCGTTACATAAAATTGATAACTTGCATTTAGTACCCCCTTTGTTTATAAACTGAATATATTTTGTTTTGTCCTTATTTACTATTGAATTGTTTTGATTTATCCAATTCATTATGTCATAGCATAGACTGTATTATTTATTACATTATTAAATGAGTCATGCGATTTATTACTTATTATTACACATATGTCATCTGCATACATTATACATGGGAAATCAGTAAATTTTGTAAGATCATTCGAAAAGAGTAAATAGAAAAGAGGACCCAGGATACTCCTGTGTTATTATATACCAAATTAGAACAAGCTGATTCTACGAATGAATCAGAATTTAAATACTGAGATGTGACATATTGTGCTCTATTTTTTAAATAACTTCTGATCCAATCAAGGCAAACACCACGTATACCATATGCTTCACATTTCCTTAAAGTCAAAAAGGATTGCAACTGTCTCAACCTTCTTATCGACATTCTTCACAACTTCGTTTACCAGCTTGTACGTTGCTAAAGTAGTAGATTTTCCTTTTTGGAAGCCGTATTGATTGGCGTCAATTATATTAAATTTTCCTATAAATTTCATTATTCTTGTATGCATGAATTTTTCAAAAACTTTTGACAGAACCGATATTAAGGCTATGGGCCGGTAATTCGCTGGATTATCCTTATCTCCTTTTTTGTATATAGGCTTAATGTTAGTGATTTTTAAATTGTCAGGAAAGATACCCTGTTTAAAAGATACGTTTATGATGTGTGCAAGAGTTGGTGCTATAATTTGTCTACATTGTTTGATTATTTTAGTAGACAAACTATCAAAACCAACTGAATTAGTATTTTTAGGTTGTTTATTATTTTTATAATTTCCTCCGGATCAGTTGGAAATAAATACAAACTAGAGTCATTTTGTTTTATATAATTATCATATCTTATGTTAGCCAAGTCAATGCCACATGAATTTATAAAATATTTATTTAGAATTTCGCATATGTCCTTTGGGCTTTTGTAGATTATACCATCAAATGTGATAAATAAGCCATTTATTTGTTGGAATGAGTTATTAGTCGAAACAATGTTGTCTTTAATAATTTTCGATGAAGTTCCACATATGTTATCTGCACTATATTAATAAATGCTATGTTAGAAATTCCTTAGCAGTTTCAATACAGTTTTTAAAAAGTTTATTGTATTTTTTATATTCTAGTTTGTCATTATCCCTTTTTGATTTATAAAATATGAGCCTTAATTTACTTTTAGTCTTGCTTGCAATTCTTATACCCCTAGTTAACCATGCAAGCTTTTTGTTTGTGTTAATGTTTTGTTTTGTCTAATAATATGGGAAACATAAATCAAAGAGTAAAACCAAATATTCATGAAATTGATTAAATGCTTCTTGTATCAGTTATCTGGTGAATGTTATGCCAGGGCAATTGCTTTAGACAACATTCATATTTTCTTATAAATTTTTTTTGTGTGGCACATATTTTTCTGGAAGTGGAGTGACAATGATGTAATTTTTTTTAATACGCTTTTGGTGTATCTCTACTTGTAACCGACTTCTTCGGACTTGATTTTGTTTTGTGTCTGTTCAAAGACAATCGTTTTTAGAGTGTAAACTCCGGTCGTGCGTCGGAGCTGACACACACATTTTTTTTTTTTATTAATTTATATCAATATATCATATTTTTCAATTCATCATTAGTAATTGATTCAGAAACTGGATGTATAAATATTTACGTCAAAAATGTTGTTGAACAATATTAATCAAGTTTTTTCTACAAAAATAGAATTTAGCTGATTTAATAAAACTGTATGTCTACATACTTTATCTGTGTATTTCACAATTTTGTATGCTGAAACAGAAAGGAAATGTAATTTTCTCTATTAACAAATGTTGTAAAAGAATCGTTTTTTTTTATATCCATGGCATAGAAATGGTCTTTTTGGGAATTATTTTCAGGTACCAATTAACTTTACAATGTTTACACCTCAGATTAAAGAACAAAAGCTGATGGAGCGCATGGTACAAGCAATGCATGCCACCAAAGCAAATACGAGATGTTGAAAGTGTAGAAAGGAATGTGGTATCATTTCTCACTGGAGTATAATAAACAGATACTGAAGATGCTTAATTTTTTACCTCTGATTGCTCCAAGTTATAAGAGAAAAAAAAATGTCTTGGGAATGATTTTTTTTTCAGATTTTAATGTGATTTATAGGGACTATACTTAATCCTTCAGTGCATGTGTGAATCCGATCAATTTAGTTATTTAAAAAGAACACTGGGCAGAATCATCAAAATTGCTTATGATTTTATTTGCCCATATAAGAAGACATTGGGTACATTTAAACAAAACTTGAGGATATTAAATCAGACCTTTATTTAACACAAACTATCAATAAGAGATCAATTTGAGATCACAGAACTTAAAATAAAATAACTTTTATCAGTTTTCCAATTTTAATCAGCGAATTACTTAGGTAAGTACCCACAGCTTTGACCTACGTAATCTACTATATTTTTTTTATCGTTCAACAGTTTCGTCAGATGTTTGTTTACAAATGTCATTATGTTTCTTTTTTATATAATTATAGTTACATTTAAATAGTCGTCATTTAATTTTCGGTTCAGCAATTAAACCATACTTTTGACTTATTGTTATTCTCATTGTTACTAAATGCAGATTATTCATATGAAAGAAAATGGGTGCGTGTACTTATGTAGGCGCGTGAGAAGTTATCCTTCTTTGTCATCGTTTAAAATTAGTTTTTAATTGCATGCAAATAATTAATTACAATAAATTAATAAAAAGTCTGGAAAAGGACGAAGTCAATAAAGTTCAGTTTTAATTTAAAAAAAATAAATAAATAATCAAAATATTCAATTAAAATCGCTACTGAATATAATTTATTAGAACATATGTGATTTGCACTTGTATGAAACTCAAACACGTATTCCGAATATACAAACTAGAAACATGTGGATAAATATTATAACTGTTACTTTATTACAAAAAATAAAGATGTGGTTTTTGGTTCTACTACACCAATGGTCAAGAGATGGCGCTGTAGTCACCTGAATCGCGCTTTGGTTCCATTGTTCCAGATTAATAAATACTTTTGATAGGCCTTCACAATGCAGTCGTTAGCACCCACTAAATAGAGATTCTATTTCTATTTTGTTGGTAGATTTTCTTAATGTGCGGTAAACACAATCAAATCTTCTACACTACGACAGTCTAGCAAATTAGTCTTTAGGCCAAACTCTTCAGTGATGAAATGAGCCGCTACAGCAATGTAGGTAGTAAGGCAAACAAATACGTCGCACTCTGGACCAAATGTGATTTTAAGCTCCTCTTTTGTCTTGTTATACAAAGCCGGAATCATTGAGTTAGACACAGTTTTTCTGCTCGGCAGTTGATAGCCAGGAATCTAGCTGGCGAATTTCTTAAACGCCCGTTCTTCTACTAACGTAAATGGTTGATAACTATCAACAAACAAATCTAACAAATCATTACACAAACGTATAGTGAATGTGTAGGTATATTTTTTAATGGAATTGATAATGTGAAATAAATATCTTAACCTAATAAAATCAAAGAGTGTAAAAAGATACAAATTAAGTAGGTTATTTAAATAAAAGGACAGATATTAACTACAGAGAGTTCATACATAAAAAAACAATAAAAATATCAAATAATAAAATCTTATAAACCATAACATTATATAACCCTACCTAATCGAACTACTGTAAACTAAGAAACAGTGACTAACAGAAATTATTAACTAAGTATAACCTATTATATATTTAAAATATTAAAAATCAAAAGTTTATAATACGATTCATTGAACAGTTGAAAAATTAACAAAGGTAAAGACTCAAAGAAGAGACGGTTTCACTGGGGAGGTAGACAATTAGCATTTAAAACAAAGAAAATAATAATATGGGGAACCTGCACATTGAAGTATGAGAATACTAAAACTAATAAAGTAGGGTTCTAAGACTTGCTCAAATATTATATTTGGCAATTGCAGTCAGGTGGAGATATAGGCTCGTAGATGGGCCGCGTAGTTTCGGTTACGTTCTAACGTTCACTCAAATCTTTTGACATTAAATCTTCTATGTCGTCGAAAATATCCCCGACATTTATATTCTGAGAATCAGTCATCTGAACGTTGTTCAGTTGACAATCTGGCGATTGTGATGATCTACTTTCACGCTTCTCTAGTTTTTCTTTTATGCGCCGATTCTGATACCACACCTTAATAACTTTTTCACTGATTTGCAGGTTGTTGCTCAGCAATCGTCGCTCTTGTGGTGAGACGTAAGGTCTTTTACGGAATTGTTCTTCCAACACTGCAATTTGTGAAGTAGTGAACGCCGTCCTTTTTCGTTTTCGTTTGATCAAGGGTTTGTATTCGCCGTCAGCACCATATACAACTAGAAAAAAAAACAGAAAATAAATTAGGGTTAATTGAGATATAATCACACAAACATCACCGATCAATTGTTTGTTGGTTACCACTAGATGAAGTCGCCGCTGTTGCTATGGCAGATGTTAACATCGACGTAGCTGCGGAAGTCGTATTTAACACCCGCGAAGTAGTCGCTGTCGATGTTTGCGCTGATGTCGAGGCTACTGCTGTAGTCACTCGTGTTTCATGCTGTCCAGCAGTAATTCTTGAATAGGCATCCAGGTGTCTTTTTTTTAAATGTGCTTTTAAGTTACCGGTAGTTCCTTTGTAACTGTAGGTATCGCCGCAAACTCGACATTTGGCCTTTTTGTCGGCAACATTTTCTTTATCAAAATAGTCCCAGAGGATACTTGAATTAATACGTGACATCGTAATTAAATGTTCCTTAAATTTTTGGCCGAAAAGCCACAAACACCACACACAGAATTTACTATTTATTTACACTTACTACCTAACTTAAGTACCTACTATATACACTTACTATATTTAATTATTATTGAACGAAAATAAAACGAAAACGAAACTAAACATAAAAAAACCGGAAGATAAATAATACACCAACAATACAAAATAAAACGCTAATACAATTTAATTGAACGTGTTTGCAAATTCGAATCTACGAAATGATAAAAATTCAAATCCGCACCAAATTTCTTTTGCTAGGGTTCAAGGACAGAGGTCAAAGAGAGTAGAAATTAAATTGTGTCAAAGCTCACCATTATTCCCTAAGAAATAAGGTTAACGATTTAATCAACAAAAATATTAACAAAAGTGTATAAACTACTGTCAATGGCTCAAGAGCGTACGGTCTACAACTTCAAAGAGAAGCACCTCGAGAGAAGGCTAGGATGACATTTTCATACCCAGGGAAGAAAACTGTATCATGCAAAGATGTTGGAGCTTTGGTATCCAATCATGTCGCATTCAGTATATCCATTGTGCTGAGCTCCAATCATGTCGCATTCAGTATAACCATTGTGCTGTACCATCCGACGAACACGCTCGGCAGCATGTTCACAATGACGTGCGTTTTTCCTATCAATAGTCCTTGCATCCATAGCAGATCGCCAGAGAATGATGCTTGAATCCCATAAGCCACCAGAAAGAGAACGGAGAGTTACGCCGATTGCGAAGCTTGATAGCAGGAGCGAGCGCAAAGAAGCATAAGTATTCGTCATTGTGTGTTGATAACGTCAAGCCATGGCCTGACCAATCACTGCGGCCAGTGCCACACGTCTTAGTAGTTCCGCAGAGTCATGTGCTATGGAGGATAGCTTAGTGAACATTTTCAACTGAACGGTGACTTTCTGAAGCCACGATTATTATGATAATCCTCCGCCAGCCAGCACGTTCCACGAACAGTCTGACATCTTGAACTGCGGAGAACGTTCAGTGGTCTCGCACGATCTACGGCAGCAGTCAAATCTTTTCAACGGCTGTGGCTACAACGTGCATGATCCGTCTGTACTGCTCTACGTAGCGAACGACATAGGTGACTTGATGGAAAGACGGCAAGTTTGTAGAAAAAGTTTTTGTACTGCTGACTCTAGTAGGCGCTGCAACATGTGTGGCTTGTTTCACAGTACTGACGCATGTCGAGTGGCGCTGCTCACTTGCCACAAACAATGGTGATGTTCTTATCGGGCGCCAACAGCAAAGTGCCTACACATGAAGCAGGAAAGAAAAATAAAAAAAAAACACATTATTAACAATATGTTTTATATCAATATACAAACTAGCGGCATACATTAACATAAGCTTTATACATGTGGCATAATAATAATAATAAATTAAGGCTACTGAAAACATGCAGCTGCGGCGAAAAGACATAAGATCACGCTATGAGAGCATTCCGTAGAGTACGGTCTCGTTATGCTGCATTTCGACCCTCTGAGCGTCAACAGATTCTTCCGCAGAAAGTACGTAGCGCCAAGCGCGTTGATCGTTGGAATTATGCCGGTGTTCTTGCAGTACCACCATGTGAATCTCGAAAACGTTCAACCAGCTTGCAACGATATATATGCGAACAGTAATGATGATAGTGTCCATACGGGCACGCATCCGTTAGAGGCTTTTCAGAGGTTCCCAAACCTCGGCCGTTCTCGTTAGTCGAGTGACACGCGCAGGCAGCGAATCGACCTCCCGAGCACTCATTCAAATGTGTGTGCATTTTGACGAAATCCGTTATCTCTGAAATCCCTGCAAATTTTTTCATGTTCGGAAACACGAGCCCGCCAAGAATAGGTATCAAAGAATCCACGTTCATCAGTATGCGATGGGATTTTGGTCTCGTGGGGTCGAAGTTGTACTCCATCATCAGTGGCCTCCCTCTGATGAACATGGTTTCGATCCGGTAAGTAGAGAGCTCCCACAATTTATTCCGAATGGGATCGCTCATGTCGTTATTCGGATAAAGAGACATAATGAATCTATTGTAGTCTTGGAAGCGCATGAAGTCAGCCACGTAGAGGACCATCTTTAAAGAAAAAGCCCTTGGATGTGATTTTGAGTCTGATACTGCTGATGCAGCCGTTTTTCTGGAGATGCGGCGGCGTTTTGATGCCACGTCGTTTCCTTTCGAATGCATTGTAATTAGAAGAGAATGCGGACTTTATAACAATGCAACGTTCGAAAACGTTCTACGTTTCCAGACGTTCATAGGATACTAGGCAATCGAGACTGTCAGTTGCGATATTTATAGTCACGAAACCTCAGTTTCTCAAATTATATCCGTCTGTTACATTGTTGCAAGATGCACCGCCTAGCCACCGGTTCTCGAAGTTTGATCCGTATAAATATTTCCACATTGAGAGACTCGCATGCATCAAAAAGACTCTCGGGTTTTGACCATAGGAAGAAAACATAAGTCTCACTACTGCGGAGTATTTTTTTTTAAACCACCATTTGACGTCGCGATACAATAATATCCCATAGTCGCGGGTAACGCTAGCCCCCACTTTGAGAATCATTGGAAATTCCCGATGATAACGTCGCAAGTCACGCGTGATAACTTGTCTGTATAACCAATATAATACATTTACAGTCAGATTAAGCCGAATGCACCACGTCATATACTTTCGATAACCCGTCTAGATCGATAACGTGCGACTTCAATTCGTCCTATGTTTCATAACTACTGTAAATATAAATATGTTTCGAGTTTGACCGCTAAGTGACATACTGATAACGGCCGGGCGTAGTGACTGTGTTTACACTGCATATTCCACGCTGTTTTTGCTTAACGCGTGGCCGCGATATCTGTTAGCGGTGACTTTGTCTGCACGCTACAAAGCTGGGATCTATTATCGTGGACATGTAGCTACCTTTACAATCCTACACATTAAGCTGATAAAAGTTTATTTCAATCCTTTTGCAACATTTTTTATGTAAGAGGAACTAAGTGCAAACTCAGAGTAACATTGGAAGACTCATACGCCTTGGTGTTTATTCTCTAGTACTCTTCGAACTTGTTCTACACGTTTTCTATTATTATATAGTGATAAAGGGACACAGGAAGGAAATGAAAATAAACATATTTGCTGTATAATTTTATACTCAAGTGTTCAAACCAGCAAGCCGAGTCGTAAATTACTACTAAATTACAAGTATGACCTATTGACATGCATTTAATCACTGCTTGTACTTCTGACCCGCCGCTTATCGTCCGTCCGCTAAAATGTAATTGCATTACTTAAAAAAGACAAGTAACTTTCCATGTCGTTCTTGTGAGGAGAGTTATTTCCTTCTTAGGCGGCGAGCACAGGCCGCAAAAAAAACTTCAACCAATGACCAACGTGTTGAGAGCAATAATGATGAAAGTGCCCAAACTTGCATTTATCAACTCGGGGCTTTGCGAAGGCTCCAGCCTCGTGGGGGTTGGAATTTTTCAGGTGACATGAACAAGAAGAGTGTCGATAGTCCGAACACCTGTTTAGATGAACGTGCATTCTGACAGAGTTTTCTATCTGTGATACGCTGGTAAACATATTCACCGCTGGCCACGTAATCCTACCGAATATCGGTAATAGAGTTTCAACATTGATAAGGATGATACAGTCTTGATTTTTCCTAAATGGATTGTAGTTAAATTCAATGCTCAAATGTTTTCCGTTGATGAACGGTATTTCAGCAATGTGAGTAGATAATTCCCACAATCTCGATCGGATAATGTCATCACATTCGTCGTCGTTGGGCCAAACGGTCCTGACCAAACTCCGAAAGTCTTCAAAACGCAGGAACTCACTCAAGCAAAGGCAGAGAATAACCTCCTTTCGTAATAATTTTCTCTGGACGTCAGCTCCGGCGACCGCGGTAAAGCTCGTGACACTTTGCGTTTCCGGGAATTCATTGCGATGATACGAGTCGGTAAACCTTGGCTCCTACTAAAACGGCAAAACGGCGCGTGATCGTAGCCGCGTCCTACACGTTAGACGTTCAAAGCAACAACTGAGAATAGATATGATTGTGCGATTGAGCTAAAATGAATATGGTATAATATCGTCGCCATATATGGTATCGTCGTTGTGTTATCACTTAATAAATAGGGAATTGCTCGAGTGGCGCAACATGTTTTGTATTATTCAGATATGTTTCACCTGGGATTTATATTCCTAGTCATGGGTGCTCGACGTGCTTTTTGACTTTTTGCAAAGAGTCAACATGATGAAATACAAAAACGTGGTGACACTAAAATCATACGATTTTTTTTAACATTCAGCATCGAAACTAACGTGCGGACGTCTCTGGACGTGTGGATGACCAGTATGGGCGTCACATGCATATGGCTTCTACGCCGTGTTGCCCATATCGCTATGCATGGGCCATCACTCCATAAACTTCATTCTGTATTACTCTTGAACCGAAGAGGACTAGACAGACCAGCAACAAGTATGTTCCTAAGAACCTTTGCATTTCTACAAAACTGTGTAGCTTCGCTGAGGTCGTGGGATTGTCACTGCTGGAGTAACAAACCCGCCACATGTATTACGTGAGGAAAAGTAAGTTTTAAGTGCCTGCATGTGAACATGAGCAGGCAGGCTTTTCGAAGATGGATCAACGCTATGTAAACTGATTAGGTGATACGGGCGACGCAGGGCGCACTTTGAATCATTCGGTCGTTCTTATCTTCGAAAAAATCAAACTTTACGGCTAACACTCGAAAGACATCGCATTATATACCTTTTTCCTCTGAGTACAAAAATGTCTCCATCACCTAGCTTCGATGCTCCATTTCGAAGTTATGGCCCGTACGCTCATGTGACACTGATTGTATTTTATTACGATGAAAATAAAGTGAAAAATTGCAGTATGCGTTGCATCGTAACTATTGCTGTTTCACTCTCATCTCATCATACGCTCTCCCTCTACTCCCACTTGGCGTTGGTCGCGCTCATATTCCATTGTGATACGGTTCAATATCCTTTAAACAGTCTATATACGATACAGTACTGTCAACGCGTATCGCATTCCCAATGCAATATAATGTTTTGCCAAAATATATAGTTTCAGAACGCATTGATATCGGATTTGACGATATTGATGCAATATACGTTTCAATATCTATATACGATTTGTATCGCCCTCTCCTACTATGCTTCAGGAAGGACATTAACAGAGATCAGTGGCAATACGAGTTGGTGTGTCACCATGCGCTATCCGTAACCTGTGGGAACGCTGCCAAGAGACTGGTAGTGTTGCTAGGAGAGCGGGAATAGGAAGAACTCGAGTTACCACCGACTAGGAAGACCGTTATATGCGATTGACTGTACGTCGAGAGCGTAAAATAATCGCTCGTACCTTACAAAATCGTTTACGCCAATCTACTGGCACACGAATAAGTGATCAAATCATTCGGAATAGACTTCATGAGCATGGCCAACGATCCAGAATGTGAGTAATCCGGCTCAAGTTGACAAGTGCACATCGTGCAGCACGGTTAAGATTTGCTCGCGAACACTTAAATGGGACCATGGACAACTGGAGGACAGTACTGTTTACAGACGAATCTAAAGTGAAGCATTTAAAACAAAGAAAATAATAATATGGGGAACCCCTGCACATTGAAATATGAGAATACTAAAACTAATAAAGTAGGGTTCTAAGACTTGCTCAAATATTATATTTGGCAATTGCAGTCAGGTGGAGATATAGGCTCGTAGATGGGCCGCGTAGTTTCGGTTACGTTCTAACGTTCACTCAAATCTTTTGACAATTAATCTTCTATGTCGTCGAAAATATCCCCGACATTTATATTCTGAGAATCAGCCATCTGAACGTTGTTCAGTTGACAATCTGGCGATTGTGATGATCTACTTTCACGCTTCTCTAGTTTTTCTTTTATGCGCCGATTCTGATACCACACTTTAATAACTTTTTCATTGATTTGCAGGTTGTTGCTCAGCAATCGTCGCTCTTGTGGTGAGACGTAAGGTCTTTTACGGAATTGTTCTTCCAACACTGCAATTTGTGAAGTAGTGAACGCCGTCCATTTTGGTTTTCGTTTGATCAAGGGTTTGTATTCGCCGTCAGCACCATATACAACTAGAAAAAAAAAACCGGCCAAGTGCGAGTCGGACTCGCGCACCGAGGGTTCCGTACAAACCTGCAAGGTTTACAAAGTTCGTTCATTACGACAATCGAGTCATAACTATGGTATTTTTATTGCAAAATGAAATTCATAACATTACAATGGGGAAAGATGGAGGAGCATAAATTTAAGACAAAGATCTCTTTATCGTTTAAGTAATCCTTTATTTTATATTAACACATATCATTTATCTATAATATAACTGAAACACTTATACTAGCCTTGCAGCAGACTTGCGAAAGTTCTTTTATTAAAGTTATTTATTTACTAAGTTTTTTAGTCACTATTTAGAAATCTGGTTCAAAAATATTAATTAAGTATTAAATTTGAACCAGACCTGTAAATGGTGACTGAAAAAGTTATGAATAGTACCACATTGAACATTGAAGTTCGAAAAAACGTTATCAATAGTTGTACAACTTCGTGTAGTGCTACTGTTTATTAACGGAAACATGTTTATGGATGAAAAATATGTGGAAATTCCATTTTGGGGATTCATTCTAAAATCTATATTGAAGTCTCCCACAACAATCAGACGAGAAGATGAAGTGTACATATTGAGGTTGCTGCCGAATATTGTTGTATTTATACATTCTATTGCAACATTAACACTTTAAGCAGTTAGGACGCATTTAGATTATACAGCTACATTCACCAAAACATCGGGATTGAATGACGATGAGTGAGGTCGTCTTTGCCGTTGAAAAATGTTGCCCTCCCCATACATAGTATAATAACTCGCGGTCATTGCTGTAACTACAATTATGTTTACAATCACAATTTTTTTGGTGGTATAACTACTTAAAATTTTAAGCTTTTCGGAATTTTTCTGTTACCTGTGCTGTAAGCTATTGCTTCTTACCAAATTTCGAGATTCTATGTCAACGGGAAGTGGTCTTTAGGTTTTAATTCCCTTGCGTGTAGTTGCGAGTTTCAAAATATGCGGTATCAATGGTTGTACTTTTGCGTTTTGCGTTTTTGCGTTGACTTAGATTTTTTTTTTTCACGGGTTAAAGGCAATTAGATCTAAGTATTTGATATGAATTTCAACTTGATAGCTCTACGCGTTCATGAGGAAAAAAGTAATAAGTTTATATTTATTAAAAAATATATATTTTGTAATGTAACTAAAAATTTAAGGTTTTCGGAATTTTTCCTTTATGTGTGCTTTAAAACGTTGCTTCATGCCAAATTTCAAGATTCTAGGTCGACTGGAAGTACCCTTTAGGTTTTGATTCCCTTGCGAGTACTTGCGAGTTTCAAAATATGCAGCTTAAATTGTTGTTTCTTTTGATTGCGTTGACATAGAAGTTTGATTTTGTTACAGCTTATAGGTATTATAGACCTGAGTATTTGGTATGAATTTCAATTTAATACCTCTACGCGTTTATGAGGAAATGGGTAGTAAGGTTAAAATTATTAAAAAAATATATATATTATGTGATGTAACTAAAAATTTATGGTTTTCGTAATTTTTCCTTTATCTATGCTATAAGACGTTGCTTGGTACCAAATTTCAAGATTCTGAGTTCACGGGAAGCACCCTGTAGGTTTTGATTCCCTTGCAAGTGTCGAAAATTTGCGGCATAAACGGCTGTATCTTTTGATTGCGTTGGCTTAGAAGTTTGATTTTTTCACAGCTTCAAGGGA
This sequence comes from Chilo suppressalis, assembly GCA_902850365.2. Taxonomy (NCBI): domain Eukaryota; kingdom Metazoa; phylum Arthropoda; class Insecta; order Lepidoptera; family Crambidae; genus Chilo; species Chilo suppressalis. The sequence continues at coordinate 17,529,431 of OU963915.1, forward strand.
CAGTAGACCTGAGTAATTGATATAAATTTCAGCTTCATACCTCCACGCGTTCCTGAGAAAAAGGGTCTTGACAGACGGACGGACGGACAGACGGACAACAAAGTGATCCTATAAGGGTTCCGTTTTTCCTTTTGAGGTACGGAACCCTAAAAACAGAAGAAAAATAAGAGTTAATTGAGATATAATCACACAAACATCACCGATCAATTGTTTGTTGGTTACCTCTAGATGAAGTCGCCGCTGTTGCTATGGCAGATGTTAACATCGACGTAGCTGCGGCCGTCGTATTTAACACCCGCGAAGTAGTCGCTGTCGATGTTTGCGCTGATGTCGAGGCTACTGCTGTAGTCACTCGTGTTTCATGCTGTCCAGCAGTAATTCTTGAATAGGCATCCAGGTGTCTTTTTTTTAAATGTGCTTTTAAGTTACCGGTAGTTCCTTTGTAACTGTAGGTATCGCCGCAAACTCGACATTTGGCCTTTTTGTCGGCAACATTTTCTTTATCAAAATAGTCCCAAAGGATACTTGAATTAATACGTGACATCGTAATTAAATGTTCCTTAAATTTTTGGCCGAAAAGCAACAAACACCACACACAGAATTTACTGTTTATTTACACTTACTACCTAACTTAAGTACCTACTATATACACTTACTATATTTAATTATTATTGAACGAAAATAAAACGAAAACGAAACCAAACATAAAAAACCGGAAGATAAATAATACAGCAACAATACAAAATAAAACGCTAATGCAATTTAATTGAACGTGTTTGCACATTCGAATCTACGAAATGATAAAAATTCTAATCCGCACCAAATTTCTTTTGCTAGGGTTCAAGGACAGAGGTCAAAGAGAGTAGAAATGAAATTGTGTTAAAGCTCACCATTATTCCCTAAGAAATAAGGTTAACGATTTAATCAACAAAAATATTAACAAAAGTGTATAAACTATTTTATTACGATGAAAATAAAGTGAAAAATTGCAGTATGCGTTGCATCGTAACTATTGCTGTTTCACTCTCATCTCATCATACGCTCTCCCTCTACTCCCACTTGGCGTTGGTCGCACTCATATTCCATTGTGATACGGTTCAATATCCTTTAAACAGTCTATATACGATACAGTACTGTCAACGCGTATCGCATTCCCAATGCAATATAATGTTTTGCCAAAATATATAGTTTCAGAACGCATTGATATCGGATTTGACGATATTGATGCAATATACGTTTCAATATCTATATACGATTTGTATCGCCCTCTCCTACTATGCTTCAGGAAGGACATTAACAGAGATCAGTGGCAATACGAGTTGGTGTGTCACCATGCGCTATCCGTAACCTGTGGGAACGCTGCCAAGAGACTGGTAGTATTGCTAGGAGAGCGGGAATAGGAAGAACTCGAGTTACCACCGACTAGGAAAACCGTTATATACGATTGACTGTACGTCGAGAGCGTAAAATAATCGCTCGTACCTTACAAAATCGTTTACGCCAATCTACTGGCACACGAATAAGTGATCAAATCATTCGGAATAGACTTCATGAGGATGGCCAACGATCCAGAATGTGAGTAATCCGGCTCAAGTTGACAAGGGCACATCGTGCAGCACGATTAAGATTTGCTCGCGAACACTTAAATGGGACCATGGACAACTGGAGGACAGTACTGTTTACAGACGAATCTAAAGTGAAGTTTTTAGTGACGATCGTCAAGTCCGCGGGTGGAGAAAAGAAGTGGAACGTTTTTCAGAAGCCTGCATTCACGGAACAGATCGTTTCGGGGTCCAAGTGTAATGGTGTGGGGTGGAATTAGTTTAATGGGCAAAACCGAACTGGTATTTTTGGAAGAAGGCACCGTAACTGCTGCCAGTTACATCGAGCGTGTAATCCAATCTCATGTCATCCCATTTAGGCAAAGAATCGATGAAAACATCGTCTGTATGCAAGATAATGCCCGCGCGCATACGGCTCGTATCACTCAGAGAGCACTTTCAGAAGCCAATATTACTGTATTACCGTGGCCAGCCATGAGTTCCGACCTCAATCCTATCGAATATTTATGGGATCATATAAAAAGAAACTTTTAGTCTTTCAGTCATGTGAATAGCCGACAAGATCTCATAAACGCCCTTAAAGTGTGTTGGGAGCGAATACCGACTGAAAACGTCATCCATTTAATCGAAAGCGTTCCAGATAGACTAAGACAGTGCATACGGGCTAGAGGAGGTTCTACTCACTACTAAAAGAGACAATTTTCATAAATGTGTGTGAAAATATTGATAATATTCAAATTTTACTTTCTTAGTTCATTTGTCTTAATTTTAAATAAAACTATTATTTTAAATAAAACTTTATTTATTTATTGACGTTTCGCAGCCTTTTCAGGCTGCTTCGTCAGAATGCAAAACGTCAATAAATAAATAAAGTTTCGTGCATTAACCCATTAGAACTAGTTTTATTTAATGAGTGATGTGCGTGAAAACCTAAGAAACAAATAGTGTCTTAATGTTCTTTAAAAGTGTTGTTACTGTGTAATTCACATAAAACTTTTAATTTTCGCAGTTGTTTATGTTTACACAATTTACAAACGCCAATTTTAAACACCTCAATTACAAAAATATACTTAAGTTAAAGGAAAAATAAAATATAGCTCAAAAACGAGGTAAGCCCTATTTTGTTTTGAGTAGTTTATAAATCTAGAAATTCAATTACAATAAGACCAATAGTGACAAGTGTGGTTAGGCATTTTATGTACATTTTCATAGTGCATGAAATCTGAAGCTTTTTGTAAGATTTTAATTATAATTCTCTATTTGAAAAGCTGGAAAGCTATGTGTGAAATTGTTATTTTGGTTCAAAAATTCCCATTCGGTACTATATAAATGTGACTTACAGACACACACTTGCTGGAGCAACGAAACAATATCGAATTCGAATAGTTTGACAATCGATCGGAGCACAGAACAAGCCAATACTATCGGATGAGTGAAATACTATCGATAGTATTGTAGTTCGTTACTAACAAAAGGCCTATACAGATATGAGCGATATCGCTGTCGCGCTCGGTAGCAATACCGAATCGGTACGCGATATCGCGACATGCGCGGTAATCGCTGTCGCGCTCGGTAAATGGTTCTACTTTTGTGCCGTCCGTTAGTTAACACGAATACACTTAGTGTGTGCCCGCTGTATTTTTTTTATGATGGATAGTGATGAAGAGGAAATACGTAAAAAGTTTGTAAAGTACTTTAGCGCTATCGCTTACATTAGCTTATTTTAATCAAAAGTAGATTGTAGTTATTAAAGATATGCAAAAACTTACCACTAATGTTTAATGTTCCTGCAATCTCATCCCATATTTAATTTTTCAAAAATATGTTTTTGTAATCTGCATGAGTCATATCAAATAGCACTGGATAAGATTTTACCAAATCAACAACTTTTTCTATTTCAATTGATTTCGGCATGATCTCGAACTCGTCCATGCAAAAACAAATAGCAATACGTGCACGTGAGATGCGCCTCGCAGAGAGTGAAGGAAGGACTGGCTGGATGCGCTGCGTATGCGGGGAGGAGGCGGGTATTTGCCACGCACCGTCCGGCGTCGCGTCGCGCTGTTAGGCGATATCGCGTACCGAGGACATCAGCGTTATCGCGTACCGATTCGGTATCGCTACCGAACGCGACAGCGTTATCGCTTATATCTGAACAGGCCTAAACTATCATTAGTATCGATATTGTCGATTTTATTTACAACCATACTATCTATAGTTTAACAATTTACAATAGTATTGTTTACAATTTTCAGGTATTATAGTCAATCAAAATCAACTATTAGGATGTAGGAATAAATAATATCAAATAGTTTTACCTTGCGTAATAATAATAACCTTGCATTATATTTATAATATTATTTAACATTACCTTCCAATTATTATTTCGTAACATACGTGTTGCTTTTATTACTCGGTTGCACTTTTTGTCTGAAATTGGCAACATAGTTTATTTCTCGTGCTTAGTTTGTGTTATGTGTAATCTGACTCTGTCAACACTTTAATAAAGTAAGACTGTTCTGTTATCGTATTCCACTTTTAATAAACTTCTAACTGTTGTACAATAATCGTCTGTCTGCCATCTTGCTTGTGAACAAGCCCTACTTATAGCATCAGCTATGTGCATTTGTGAGCTTGGAATATGAGTCATGGGAATATCATCATAGATGCTAAATTTTAGTTTAATTCTTTGCAGGCGTAAAGATGGTATGCTACAAATCTCTTTTTTCATAATCGAAATTAATGGAAGATGGTCCGTTTGAATTTTAATTTTTCTGCCATAAATTTACGAATGACATTTCTTCCAGGCAAACAAAACAGCTAAAAACTCTTTTTCTATCTGACCATGATTTATTTCAGTTGTTGTTAGAGATTTAGAGGCATAACATATAGGTCTATTACTTTGTAATAAAACACAACCAATTCCAGTTTTATTAGCATCTGACTGAATTGTTTTCTTCTCATCTGAATTAAATGTATTGAGCACTGGCTTATTTGTGATTATCATTTTTATTTTTTCAAAGCAATCAGTATGAACTTTTTGCCACTCAAAAATAGAATCTTTTTTTAACAGGTCCCTCAATGGAGAAGTAGTATCTGAAGATTGGGAATAAATAATCGCAAATAATTCACCAGTCCAAGAAGTCTTTGTAGGTCATGTTTATTTTTAGGTTGATCATATTCCAATATAGCTTTAATCGAATCAAGGTCTGGAGCAACAGTACCTTCTTTAAATATATGTCCAAGATAACTTACTTCGGTTAACATGTACTGAAATTTATTTATATTATTTATATAGCTAGACCAAACGGTAATCTATAAAATTTATATGTCCCAAAGACCGTAGAAAATGTGCATAACTTAGAACTACTTTCTGTAAGAACAATGTGCCAAAATGAATCTTTTAAATGTAACACTGAGAAAAATTTAGCATGCTTTAGTTTTGCAGATAAGTCTAATAAAATAGGAATTGACAGTAATCTTTGACAATAGCCTCGTTCAGGTCTTTAGTATCTAGGCATAGACGAATGGATCCATCTGTTTTCTCAACAACAACTAAACTGTTGACCCATTCAGAAGGTTCCTCAACTTTGGAAATTATGTCTAATTTAGTCAACTTTTGTAATTCCTGCTGCGTATGGTGGTTTACTCTTAAAGGTAGTTTTGAAGTAGGAATCGATTCCTGTTTAATTTTTATGCAATAAGACTTTTCAATCTTACCTATTCCACAGAACAGATCAGCATTACATTAAATAAAATAACATTAGTTTGCAATAGTTAGAGATTCCACATGCTTTACTAGGTTTAACTTTACACATGTATCACGAGATATTATCGGAACTGAGTGTTCATTACCAGCTACACAAAACATCTCACAACACTTCATATTATTTACTTGGATATTTAATAAAATTGTGCCCTCAACTGCAACTGCTGCAATGTTAGAATATTGCAGCAGTTTCTTGAGCTGTAGTGGTCTTGAAGAACATTGTTGTATTTTATTATACAATGGAGTTGGAAGAACATTAACGTCTGCACCATGATCTAATTTAAATTGTATGTCTAGTCCTTCAACATTAATATCTTGATACCATGCCACTGAATTCACAAATAAGGTTGAGGTGACTGTTCCACAAAAATATTCTACTTCAGTTCCTGCTTTCACTTCATTTACTTGCACTTTATCTAGTGAACGACACATTTAAGCAAAATGATTCTTTTTTTGCATTTTAAACAGGTTTTATTGAAAGCTGGGCAATTGCCATACCTGTGATTATAACCACAATTTGAACATACTTCATGTTTAGTTTGTTCCCTATTTGGAATTTTTCTTTGACCTTGTGATTTATTTAATGAATGAACGACAGTTTTTTGAATATCTTGAATTTGCCTCATAGTTAATTCAGACACTCTCAAGGTAACTCAATAGTATCTTCAAGCGATGGATCACCTTTTTTATGAGTTTTCTTTGACATTCGTTGTCAATTGTGCCAAGAATTAGCTTGGCGCGAATCATGGAATCTTTACAAGATTTACAAAAAATGCAATTATTTGCAAGCAACTTTACATCTGTAACAAAGTTGTCCAGCTGCTGGCCATCCTTCTGATTTCTGTTATAGAATATGTACCGAGAATGGAGAATATTATATTTTGGAATACAGTATTCTTCAAATAAATTTAATAGGGATTCCAAAGTTTTGTCCTTTATTTCAAATGTATTATAAAGATCTAAGGCATCTTCCCCAATATTATTTAAAAGCACTGCGATTTTACGTGCCTCTGGAACTTCTTCTAAGCCACATGCTTGTATGTATAAAACGAATTGCTATTTAAATCATTTCCAATTCTCACCCAAATTCCCAGTTAGAAGTAGTTTCCCCGGTACATTAGATGCAGTCGCCATTTTTAGTTATATTTAAGTTCTAGCTGCGCCATGTTTTATGTGTAATCTGATTAAGAAACACTTTAATAAAGTAAGATTGTTTTGCTATCGTATTCCACTTTTAATAAACTTCTAACTGTTTTGCAATTATCGTCTGTCCGCCATCTTGCTTGTGCCATAGAGTATAACGTAAATGGTTGATAACTATCAACAAACAAATCTAACAAATCATTACACAAACGTATAGTGAATGTGTAGGTATATTTTTAAATGGAATTGATAATGTGAAATAAATATCTTAACCTAATAAAATCAAAGAGTGTAAAAAGATACAAATTAAGGAGGTTATTTAAATAAAAGGACAGATATTAACTACAGAGAGTTCATACATAAAAAAACAATAAAAATATCAAATAATAAAATCTTATAAACCATAACATTATATAACCCTACCTAATCGAACTACTGTAAACTAAGAAACAGTGACTAACAGAAATTATTAACTAAGTATAACCTATTATATTTTTAAAATATTAAAAATCAAAAGTTTATAATACAATTCATTGAATAGTTGAAAAAATTAACAAAGGTAAAGACTCAAAGAAGAGACGGTTTCACTGGGGAGGTAGACAATTAGCATTTAAAACAAAGAAAATAATAATATGGGGAACCTGCACATTGAAATATGAGAATACTAAAACTAATAAAGTAGGGTTCTAAGACTTGCTCAAATATTATATTTGGCAATTGCAGTCAGGTGTTGATATAGGCTCGTAGATGGGCCGCGTAGTTTCGGTTACGTTCTAACGTTCACTCAAATCTTTTGACATTAAATCTTCTATGTCGTCGAAAATATCCCCGACATTTATATTCTGAGAATCAGTCATCTGAACGTTGTTCAGTTGACAATCTGGCGATTGTGATGATCTACTTTCACGCTTCTCTCGTTTTCCTTTTATGCGCCGATTCTGATACCACACTTTAATAACTTTTTCACTGATTTGCAGGTTGTTGCTCAGCAATCGTCGCTCTTGTGGTGAGACGTAAGGTCTTTTACGGAATTGTTCTTCCAACACTGCAATTTGTGAAGTAGTGAACGCCGTCCTTTTTCGTTTTCTTTTGATCAAGGGTTTGTATTCGCCGTCAGCACCATATACAACTAGAAAAAAAAACAGAAAATAAATTAGGGTTAATTGAGATATAATCACACAAACATCACCGATCAATTGTTTGTTGGTTACCTCTAGATGAAGTCGCCGCTGTTGCTATGGCAGATGTTAACATCGACGTAGCTGCGGCCGTCGTATTTAACACCCGCGAAGTAGTCGCTGTCGATGTTTGCGCTGATGTCGAGGCTACTGCTGTAGTCACTCGTGTTTCATGCTGTCCAGCAGTAATTCTTGAATAGGCATCCAGGTGTCTTTTTTTTAAATGAGCTTTTAAGTTACCAGTAGTTCCTTTGTAACTGTAGGTATCGCCGCAAACTCGACATTTGGCCTTTTTGTCGGCAACATTTTCTTTATCAAAATAGTCCCACAGGATACTTGAATTAATACGTGACATCGTAATTAAATGTTCCTTAAATTTTTGGCCGAAAAGCCACAAACACCACACACAGAATTTACTATTTATTTACACTTACTACCTAACTTAAGTACCTACTATATACACTTACTATATTTAATTATTATTGAACGAAAATAAAACGAAAACGAAACTAAACATAAAAAAACCGGAAGATAAATAATACACCAACAATACAAAATAAAACGCTAATGCAATTTAATTGAACGTGTTTGCACATTCGAATCTACGAAATGATAAAAATTCAAATCCGCACCAAATTTCTTTTGCTAGGGTTCAAGGACAGAGGTCAAAGAGAGTAGAAATTAAATTGTGTCAAAGCTCACCATTATTCCCTAAGAAATAAGGTTAACGATTTAATCAACAAAAATATTAACAAAAGTGTATAAACTACTGTCAATGGCTCAAGCGTACGGTCTAAAACTTCAAAGAGAAGCACCTCGAGAGAAGGCTAGGATGACATTTTCATACCCAGGGAATAAAACTGTATCATGCAAAGATGTTGGAGCTTTGGTATCCAATCATGTCGCATTCAGTATAACCATTGTGCTGTACCATCCGACGAACACGCTCGGCAGCATGTTCACAATGACGTGCGTTTTTCCTATCAATAGTCCTTGCATCCATAGCAGATCGCCAGAGAATGATGCTTGAATCCCATAAGCCACCAGAAAGAGAACGGAGAGTTACGCCGATTGCGAAGCTTGATAGCAGGAGCGAGCGCAAAGGACCATAAGTATTCGTCATTGTGTGTTGATAACGTCAAGCCATGGCCTGACCAATCACTGCGGCCAGTGCCACACGTCTTAGTAGTTCCGCAGAGTCATGTGCTATGGAGGATAGCTTAGTGAACATTTTCAACTGAACGGTGACTTTCTCAAGCCACGATTATTATGATAATCCTCCGCCAGCCAGCACGTTCCACGAACAGTCTGACATCTTGAACTGCGGAGAACGTTCAGTGGTCTCGCACGATCTACGGCAGCAGTCAAATCTTTTCAACGGCTGTGGCTACAACGTGCATGATCCGTCTGTACTGCTCTACGTAGCGAACGACATAGGTGACTTGATGGAAAGACGGCAAGTTTGTAGAAAAAGTTTTTGTACTGCTGACTCTAGTAGGCGCTGCAACATGTGTGGCTTGTTTCACAGTACTGACGCATGTCGAGTGGCGCTGCTCACTTGCCACAAACAATGGTGATGTTCTTATCGGGCGCCAACAGCAAAGTGCCTACACATGAAGCAGGAAAGAAAAATAAAAAAAAAACACATTATTAACAATATGTTTTATATCAATATACAAACTAGCGGCATACATTAACATAAGCTTTATACATGTGGCATAATTATTATAATAAATTAAGGCTACTGAAAACATGCAGCTGCGGCGAAAAGACATAAGATCACGCTATGAGAGCATTCCGTAGAGTACGGACTCGTTACGCTGCATTTCGACCCTCTGAGCGTCAACAGATTCTTCCGCAGAAAGTACGTAGCGCCAAGCGCGTTGATCGTTGGAATTATGCCGGTGTTCTTGCAGTACCACCATGTGAATCTCGAAAACGTTCAACCAGCTTGCAACGATATGCGAACAGTAATGATGATAGTGTCCATACGGGCACGCATCTGTTAGAGGCTTTTCAGAGGTTCCCAAACCTCGGCCGTTCTCGTTAGTCGAGTGACACGCGCAGGCAGCGAATCGACCTCCCGACCACTCATTCAAATGTGTGTGCATTTTGACGAAATCCGTTATCTCTGAAATCCCTGCAAATTTTTTCATGTTCGGAAACACGAGCCCGCCAAGAATAGGTATCAAAGAATCCACGTTCATCAGTATGCGATGGGATTTTGGTCTCGTGGGGTCGAAGTTGTACTCCATCATCAGTGGCCTCCCTCTGATGAACATGGTTTCGATCCGGTAAGTAGAGAGCTCCCACAATTTATTCCGAATGGGATCGCTCATGTCGTTATTCGGATAAAGAGACATAATGAATCTATTGTAGTCTTGGAAGCGCATGAAGTCAGCCACGTAGAGGACCATCTTTAAAGAAAAAGCCCTTGGATGTGATTTTGAGTCTGATACTGCTGATGCCGCCGTTTTTCTGGAGATGCGGCGGCGTTTTGATGCCACGTCGTTTCCTTTCGAATGCATTGTAATTAGAAGAGAATGCGGACTTTATAACAATGCAACGTTCGAAAACGTTCTACGTTTCCAGACGTTCATAGGATACTAGGCAATCGAGACTGTCAGTTGCGATATTTATAGTCACGAAGCCTCAGTTTCTCAAATTATATCCGTCTGTTACATTGTTGCAAGATGCACCGCCTAGCCACCGGTTCTCAAAGTTTGATCCGTATAAATATTTCCACATTGAGAGACTCGCATGCATCAAAAAGACTCTCGGGTTTTGAACATAGGAAGAAAACATAAGTCTCACTACTGCGGAGTATTTTTTTTAAACCACCATTTGACGTCGCGATACAATAATATCCCATAGTCGCGGGTAACGCTAGCCCCCACTTTGAGAATCATTGGAAATTCCCGATGATAACGTCGCAAGTCACGCGTGATAACTTGTCTGTATAACCAATATAATACATTTACAGTCAGATTAAGCCGAATGCACCACGTCATATACTTTCGATAACCCGTCTAGATCGATAACGTGCGACTTCAATTCGTCCTATGTTTCATAACTACTGTAAATACACACATCAAAAGTGTCTAGGGATCAACATATATTTTTGCAATAACTTTTCTCCTGATTGATATTAATTAAAATTTTCTTTAAGGATTCATCAAATAAAGTGTTTTCGTTTGTCACAGTAACGATAAACCAAGTCACCTTTGCATTAATAAAGAAATTTGCCATTTTCCTAATAAAGGGATTTTTGACATTTGAACCACTAACACAAAAGTTCGAAAAAAAGACTGAAATAACAGTTTTCTCTAAAATTTTATTGGGTAACTTAAACAATTAATAATCCGTATTTCTACCGCGAACACTAACAACACAAGAACATCGGTTTGGCATACTCAAAATGAGTTCATCCAAATCACGCTGTGGAATGGCCGCCCATGTTCGTTGCAACAACAAAAAAAGGTCTTCTTGCGACTGGATACCCTCCATATTCGGCAGAGCTCTTCTCTGTAGCATATCCCATGCATGCTCAATCGGGTTCAAGTCTGGCGACTGAGCAGGCCAGGGCAGGACATTGATGTTAGCTGCGGCGAGAGTCTGTCTTACAACTCTTGCGGTGTGCGGTCGTGCATTATCATGCATTAACTGAAATAAGGGACCGATTTGCACTTGTAGAGGAACGATGACGTCTGATACAATCGTCTCAGCATAAATTTGAGCGTTGAGGTTGCCTCTGATCCAAATCAACTCAGTTCTTCCGCCGATCCAAATACCCGCCCATACCATGATGGTTCCACCACTATAAGGATGGACTTCCTGGCAGGATTTTAATCGCTGTTGGCGTCCAGGGGTTCTCCAGTGTCGTATACGTCTTGTATCCGGTCTCATACCAAAACGAGACTCATCAGAAAAGCACACGAAACGCCATTGTTCTTCTGCCCAATTTCTGTGTTCAAGAGCCCATTGATATCGAATCCTACGATTGTGCATTGCTATAGGTGGTACCCGTAGCGGTCTTCGGGAATGAAGGTTCACTTCATGCAAGCGGTTTCTGACTGTTTGGTCGCTAATTAAGTTCCCTGAAGAGTGATGAAGCCTCACGGCTAACATCATGGCGGTTATTGTTGGAGCTCTTCGAGTTAAGATTTGAATGTATCGGTCTTGTCTCCGTGTGGTGCAGCGATACCGTCCTCCATGGCGCTCAGCCACGGTACCAGTGCTTCGGTATCGTGTCCAAAGTCGACTGATAACACTCTGACTTGTATTCAGAGCTAAAGCCACAGTACGTTGCCGGGAACCAGCTTCTATCATTCCCACGGCTCTGAGCATTTCTTCCCTGCTTAAATGACGTCGCCGCTCCATAATAACGTTGGTTTTAATCAGTAGTAGGGAAACAGTAGCACTAATAATGTCTTCAATGCGTTGTATGTTTTTATAGGGAAAATATTGACAGCTGATTTTCATCTTTTACTCGAATTTGATTCACAGTTCCTGATTCAAATTATGAAATGCACCAAAAAGGATCCATATAAATTTATAAAATCATAAATTTATTACAAAGCCACATCTCAATCTCAAGAAATCCGCATAAAAATGCTTGATCCCTAGACACTTTTGATGTGTGTATAAATATGTTTCGAGTTTGATCGCTAAGTGACATACTGATAACGGCCGGGCGTAGTGACTGTGTTTACACTGCATATTCCACGCTGTTTTTGCTTAACGCGTGGCCGCGATATCTGTTAGCGGTGACTTTGTCTGCACGCTACAAAGCTGGGATCTATTATCGTGGACATGTAGCTACCTTTACAATCCTACACATTAAGCTGATAAAAGTTTATTTCAATCCTTTTGCAACATTTTTTATGTAAGAGGAACTAAGTGCAAACTCAGAGTAACATTGGAAGACTCATACGCCTTGGTGTTTATTCTCTAGTACTCTTCGAACTTGTTCTACACGTTTTCTATTATTATATAGTGATAAAGGGACACAGGAAGAAAATGAAAATAAACATATTTGCTGTATAATTTTATACTCAAGTGTTCAAACCAGCAAGCCGAGTCGTAAATTACTACTAAATTACAAGTATGACCTATTGACATGCATTTAATCACTGCTTGTACTTCTGACCCGCCGCTTATCGTCCGTCCGCTAAAATGTAATTGCATTACTTAAAAAAGACAAGTAACTTTCCATGTCGTTCTTGTGAGGAGAGTTATTTCCTTCTTAGGCGGCGAGCACAGGCCGCAAAAAAAACTTCAACCAATGACCAACGTGTTGAGAGCAATAATGATGAAAGTGCCCAAACTTGCATTTATCAACTCGGGGCTTTGCGAAGGCTCCAGCCTCGTGGGGGTTGGAATTTTTCAGGTGACATTAACAAGAAGAGTGTCGATAGTCCGAACACCTGTTTAGATGAACGTGCATTCTGACAAAGTTTTCTATCTGTGATACGCTGGTAAACATATTCACCGCTGGCCACGTAATCCTACCGAATATCGGTAATAGAGTTTCAACATTGATAAGGATGATACAGTCTTGATTTTTCCTAAATGGATTGTAGTTAAATTCAATGCTCAAATGTTTTCCGTTGATGAACGGTATTTCAGCAATGTGAGTAGATAATTCCCAGAATCTCGATCGGATAATGTCATCACATTCGTCGTCGTTGGGCCAAACGGTCCTGACCAAACTCCGAAAGTCTTCAAAACGCAGGAACTCACTCAAGCAAAGGCAGAGAATAACCTCCTTTCGTAATAATTTTCTCTGGACGTCAGCTCCGGCGACCGCGGTAAAGCTCGTGACACTTTGCGTTTCCGGGAATTCATTGCGATGATACGAGTCGGTAAACCTTGGCTCCTACTAAAACGGCAAAACGGCGCGTGATCGTAGCCGCGTCCTACACGTTAGACGTTCAAAGCAACAACTGAGAATAGATATGATTGTGCGATTGAGCTAAAATGAATATGGTATAATATCGTCGCCATATATGGTATCGTCGTTGTGTTATCACTTAATAAATAGGGAATTGCTCGAGTGGCGCAACATGTTTTGTATTATTCAGATATGTTTCACCTGGGATTTATATTCCTAGTCATGGGTGCTCGACGTGCTTTTTGACTTTTTGCAAAGAGTCAACATGATGAAATACAAAAACGTGGTGACACTAAAATCATACGATTTTTTTTAACATTCAGCATCGAAACTAACGTGCGGACGTCTCTGGACGTGTGGATGACCAGTATGGGCGTCACATGCATATGGCTTCTATGCCGTGTTGCCCATATCGCTATGCATGGGCCATCACTCCATAAACTTCATTCTGTATTACTCTTGAACCGAAGAGGACTAGACAAACCAGCAACAAGTATGTTCCTAAGAACCTTTGCATTTCTACAAAACTGTGTAGCTTCGCTGAGGTCGTGGGATTATCACTGCTGGAGTAACAAACCCGCCACATGTATTACGTGAGGAAAAGTAAGTTTTAAGTGCCTGCATGTGAACATGAGCAGGCAGGCTTTTCGAAGATGGATCAACGCTATGTAAACTGATTAGGTGATACGGGCGACGCAGGGCGCACTTTGAATCATTCGGTCGTTCTTATCTTCGAAAAAATCAACCTTTACGGCTAACACTCGAAAGACATCGCATTATATACCTTTTTCCTCTGAGTACAAAAATGTCTCCATCACCTAGCTTCGATGCTCCATTTCGAAGTTATGGCCCGTACGCTCACGTGACACTGATTGTATTTTATTACGATGAAAATAAAGTGAAAAATTGCAGTATGCGTTGCATCGTAACTATTGCTGTTTCACTCTCATCTCATCATACGCTCTCCCTCTACTCCCACTTGGCGTTGGTCGCGCTCATATTCCATTGTGATACGGTTCAATATCCTTTAAACAGTCTATATACGATACAGTACTGTCAACGCGTATCGCATTCCCAATGCAATATAATGTTTTGCCAAAATATATAGTTTCAGAACGCATTGATATCGGATTTGACGATATTGATGCAATATACGTTTCAATATCTATATACGATTTGTATCGCCCTCTCCTACTATGCTTCAGGAAGGACATTAACAGAGATCAGTGGCAATACGAGTTGGTGTGTCACCATGCGCTATCCGTAACCTGTGGGAACGCTGCCAAGAGACTGGTAGTGTTGCTAGGAGAGCGGGAATAGGAAGAACTCGAGTTACCACCGACTAGGAAAACCGTTATATACGATTGACTGTACGTCGAGAGCGTAAAATAATCGCTCGTACCTTACAAAATCGTTTACGCCAATCTACTGGCACACGAATAAGTGATCAAATCATTCGGAATAGACTTCATGAGGATGGCCAACGATCCAGAATGTGAGTAATCCGGCTTAAGTTGACAAGGGCACACCGTGCAGCACGGTTAAGATTTGCTCGCGAACACTTAAATGGGACCATGGACAACTGGAGGACAGTACTGTTTACAGACGAATCTAAAGTGAAGTTTTTAGTGACGATCGTCAAGTCCGCGGGTGGAGAAACGAAGTGGAACGTTTTTCAGAAGCCTGCATTCACGGAACAGATCGTTTCGGGGGTCCAAGTGTAATGGTGTGGGGTGGAATTAGTTTAATGGGCAAAACCGAACTGGTATTTTTGGAAGAAGGCACCGTAACTGCTGCCAGTTACATCGAGCGTGTAATCCAATCTCATGTCATCCCATTTAGGCAAAGAATCGATGAAAACATCGTCTGTATGCAAGATAATGCCCGCGCGCATACGGCTCGTATCACTCAGAGAGCACTTTCAGAAGCCAATATTACTGTATTACCGTGGCCAGCCATGAGTTCCGACCTCAATCCTATCGAATATTTATGGGATCATATAAAAAGAAACTTTTAGTCTTTCAGTCATGTGAATAGCCGACAAGATCTCATAAACGCCCTTAAAGTGTGTTGGGAGCGAATACCGACTGAAAACGTTATCCATTTAATCGAAAGCGTTCCAGATAGACTAAGACAGTGCATACGGGCTAGAGGAGGTTCTACTCACTACTAAAAGAGACAATTTTCATAAATGTGTGTGAAAATATTGATAATATTCAAATTTTACTTTCTTAGTTCATTTGTCTTAATTTTAAATAAAACTATTATTTTAAATAAAACTTTATTTATTTATTGACGTTTCGCAGCCTTTTCAGGCTGCTTCGTCAGAATGCAAAACGTCAATAAATAAATAAAGTTTCGTGCATTAACCCATTAGAACTAGTTTTATTTAATGAGTGATGTGCGTGAAAACCTAAGAAACAAATAGTGTCTTAATGTTCTTTAAAAGTGTTGTTACTGTGTAATTCACATAAAACTTTTAATTTTCGCAGTTGTTTATGTTTACACAATTTACAAACGCCAATTTTAAACACCTCAATTACAAAAATATACTTAAGT
The DNA here is from genome assembly GCA_902850365.2 of Chilo suppressalis. Lineage (NCBI taxonomy): Eukaryota > Metazoa > Arthropoda > Insecta > Lepidoptera > Crambidae > Chilo > Chilo suppressalis. Next base: position 17,545,535 of record OU963915.1, read on the forward strand.
TAAAGGAAAAATAAAATATAGCTCAAAAACGAGGTAAGCCCTATTTTGTTTTGAGTAGTTTATAAATCTAGAAATTCAATTACAATAAGACCAATAGTGACAAGTGTGGTTAGGCATTTTATGTACATTTTCATAGTGCATGAAATCTGAAGCTTTTTGTAAGATTTTAATTATAATTCTCTATTTGAAGAGCTGGAAAGCTATGTGTGAAATTGTTATTTTGGTTCAAAAATTCCCATTCGGTACTATATAAATGTGACTTACAGACACACACTTGCTGTAGCAACGAAACAATATCGAATTCGAATAGTTTGACAATCGATCGGAGCACAGAACAAGCCAATACTACCGGATGAGTGAAATACTATCGATAGTATTGTAGTTCGTTACTAACAAAAGGCCTATACAGATATGAGCGATATCGCTGTCGCGCTCGGTAGCAATACCGAATCGGTACGCGATATCGCGACATGCGCGGTAATCGCTGTCGCGCTCGGTAAATGGTTCTACTTTTGTGCCGTCCGTTAGTTAACACGAATACACTTAGTGTGTGCCCGCTGTATTTTTTTTATGATGGATAGTGATGAAGAGGAAATACGTAAAAAGTTTGTAAAGTACTTTAGCGCTATCGCTTACATTAGCTTATTTTAATCAAAAGTAGATTGTAGTTATTAAAGATATGCAAAAACTTACCACTAATGTTTAATGTTCCTGCAATCTCATCCCATATTTAATTTTTCAAAAATATGTTTTTGTAATCTGCATGAGTCATATCAAATAGCACTGGATAAGATTTTACCAAATCAACAACTTTTTCTATTTCAATTGATTTCGGCATGATCTCGAACTCGTCCATGCAAAAACAAATAGCAATACGTGCACGTGAGATGCGCCTCGCAGAGAGTGAAGGAAGGACTGGCTGGATGCGCTGCGTATGCGGGGAGGAGGCGGGTATTTGCCACGCACCGTCCGGCGTCGCGTCGCGCTGTTAGGCGATATCGCGTACCGAGGACATCAGCGTTATCGCGTACCGATTCGGTATCGCTACCGAACGCGACAGCGTTATCGCTTATATCTGAACAGGCCTAAACTATCATTAGTATCGATATTGTCGATTTTATTTACAACCATACTATCTATAGTTTAACAATTTACAATAGTATTGTTTACAATTTTCAGGTATTATAGTCAATCAAAATCAACTATTAGGATGTAGGAATAAATAATATCAAATAGTTTTACCTTGCGTAATAATAATAACCTTGCATTATATTTATAATATTATTTAACATTACCTTCTAATTATTATTTCGTAACATACGTGTTGCTTTTATTACTCGGTTGCACTTTTTGTCTGAAATTGGCAACATAGTTTATTTCTCGTGCTTAGTTTGTGTTATGTGTAATCTGACTCTGTCAACACTTTAATAAAGTAAGACTGTTCTGTTATCGTATTCCACTTTTAATAAACTTCTAACTGTTGTACAATAATCGTCTGTCTGCCATCTTGCTTGTGAACAAGCCCTACTTATAGCATCAGCTATGTGCATTTGTGAGCTTGGAATATGAGTCATGGGAATATCATCATAGATGCTTAATTTTAGTTTAATTCTTTGCAGGCGTAAAGATGGTATGCTACAAATCTCTTTTTTCATAATCGAAATTAATGGAAGATGGTCCGTTTGAATTTTAATTTTTCTGCCATAAATTTACGAATGACATTTCTTCCAGGCAAACAAAACAGCTAAAAACTCTTTTTCTATCTGACCATGATTTATTTCAGTTGTTGTTAGAGATTTAGAGGCATAACATATAGGTCTATTACTTTGTAATAAAACACAACCAATTCCAGTTTTATTAGCATCTGACTGAATTGTTTTCTTCTCATCTGAATTAAATGTATTGAGCACTGGCTTATTTGTGATTATCATTTTTATTTTTTCAAAGCAATCAGTATGAACTTTTTGCCACTCAAAAATAGAATCTTTTTTTAACAGGTCCCTCAATGGAGAAGTAGTATCTGAAGATTGGGAATAAATAATCGCAAATAATTCACCAGTCCAAGAAGTCTTTGTAGGTCATGTTTATTTTTAGGTTGATCATATTCCAATATAGCTTTAATCGAATCAAGGTCTGGAGCAACAGTACCTTCTTTAAATATATGTCCAAGTTAACTTACTTCGGTTAACATGTACTGAAATTTATTTATATTATTTATATAGCTAGACCAAACGGTAATCTATAAAATTTATATGTCCCAAAGACCGTAGAAAATGTGCATAACTTAGAACTACTTTCTGTAAGAACAATGTGCCAAAATGAATCTTTTAAATGTAACACTGAGAAAAATTTAGCATGCTTTAGTTTTGCAGATAAGTCTAATAAAATAGGAATTGACAGTAATCTTTGACAATAGCCTCGTTCAGGTCTTTAGTATCTAGGCATAGACGAATGGATCCATCTGTTTTCTCAACAACAACTAAACTGTTGACCCATTCAGAAGGTTCCTCAACTTTGGAAATTATGTCTAATTTAGTCAACTTTTGTAATTCCTGCTGCGTATGGTGGTTTACTCTTAAAGGTAGTTTTGAAGTAGGAATCGATTCCTGTTTAATTTTTATGCAATAAGACTTTTCAATCTTACCTATTCCACAGAACAGATCAGCATTACATTAAATAAAATAACATTAGTTTGCAATAGTTACAGATTCCACATGCTTTACTAGGTTTAACTTTACACATGTATCACGAGATATTATCGGAACTGAGTGTTCATTACCAGCTACACAAAACATCTCACAACACTTCATATTATTTACTTGGATATTTAATAAAATTGTGCCCTCAACTGCAACTGCTGCAATGTTAGAATATTGCAGCAGTTTCTTGAGCTGTAGTGGTCTTGAAGAACATTGTTGTATTTTATTATACAATGGAGTTGGAAGAACATTAACGTCTGCACCATGATCTAATTTAAATTGTATGTCTAGTCCTTCAACATTAATATCTTGATACCATGCCACTGAATTCACAAATAAGGTTGAGGTGACTGTTCCACAAAAATATTCTACTTCAGTTCCTGCTTTCACTTCATTTACTTGCACTTTATCTAGTGAACGACACATTTAAGCAAAATGATTCTTTTTTTTGCATTTTAAACAGGTTTTATTGAAAGCTGGGCAATTGCCATACCTGTGATTATAACCACAATTTGAACATACTTCATGTTTAGTTTGTTCCCTATTTGGAATTTTTCTTTGACCTTGTGATTTATTTAATGAATGAACGTCAGTTTTTTGAATATCTTGAATTTGCCTCATAGTTAATTCAGACACTCTCAAGGTAACTCAATAGTATCTTCAAGCGATGGATCACCTTTTTTATGAGTTTTCTTTGACATTCGTTGTCAATTGTGCCAAGAATTAGCTTGGCGCGAATCATGGAATCTTTACAAGATTTACAAAAAATGCAATTATTTGCAAGCAACTTTACATCTGTAACAAAGTTGTCCAGCTGCTGGCCATCCTTCTGATTTCTGTTATAGAATATGTACCGAGAATGGAGAATATTATATTTTGGAATACAGTATTCTTCAAATAAATTTAAAAGGGATTCCAAAGTTTTGTCCTTTATTTCAAATGTATTATAAAGATCTAAGGCATCTTCCCCAATGATATTTAAAAGCACTGCGATTTTACGTGCCTCTGGAACTTCTTCTAAGCCACATGCTTGTATGTATAAAACGAATTGCTGTTTAAATCATTTCCAATTCTCACCCAAATTCCCAGTTAGAAGTAGTTTCCCCGGTACATTAGATGCAGTCGCCATTTTTAGTTATATTTAAGTTCTAGCTGCGCCATGTTTTATGTGTAATCTGATTAAGAAACACTTTAATAAAGTAAGATTGTTTTGCTATCGTATTCCACTTTTAATAAACTTCTAACTGTTTTGCAATTATCGTCTGTCCGCCATCTTGCTTGTGCCATAGAGTATAACGTAAATGGTTGATAACTATCAACAAACAAATCTAACAAATCATTACACAAACGTATAGTGAATGTGTAGGTATATTTTTAAATGGAATTGATAATGTGAAATAAATATCTTAACCTAATAAAATCAAAGAGTGTAAAAAGATACAAATTAAGTAGGTTATTTAAATAAAAGGACAGATATTAACTACAGAGAGGTCATACATAAAAAAACAATAAAAATATCAAATAATAAAATCTTATAAACCATAACATTATATAACCCTACCTAATCGAACTGCTGTAAACTAAGAAACAGTGACTAACAGAAATTATTAACTAAGTATAACCTATTATATTTTTAAAATATTAAAAATCAAAAGTTTATAATACAATTCATTGAACAGTTGAAAAATTAACAAAGGTAAAGACTCAAAGAAGAGACGGTTTCACTGGGGAGGTAGACAATTAGCATTTAAAACAAAGAAAATAATAATATGGGGAACCTGCACATTGAAATATGAGAATACTAAAACTAATAAAGTAGGGTTCTAAGACTTGCTCAAATATTATATTTGGCAATTGCAGTCAGGTGGAGATATAGGCTCGTAGATGGGCCGCGTAGTTTCGGTTACGTTCTAACGTTCACTCAAATCTTTTGACATTAAATCTTCTATGTCGTCGAAAATATCCCCGACATTTATATTCTGAGAATCAGTCATCTGAACGTTGTTCAGTTGACAATCTGGCGATTGTGATGATCTACTTTCACGCTTCTCTAGTTTTTCTTTTATGCGCCGATTCTGATACCACACTTTAATAACTTTTTCACTGATTTGCAGGTTGTTGCTCAGCAATCGTCGCTCTTGTGGTGAGACGTAAGGTCTTTTACGGAATTGTTCTTCCAACACTGCAATTTGTGAAGTAGTGAACGCCGTCCTTTTTCGTTTTCGTTTGATCAAGGGTTTGTATTCGCCGTCAGCACCATATACAACTAGAAAAAAAAACAGAAAATAAATTAGGGTTAATTGAGATATAATCACACAAACATCACCGATCAATTGTTTGTTGGTTACCTCTAGATGAAGTCGCCGCTGTTGCTATGGCAGATGTTAACATCGACGTAGCTGCGACCGTCGTATTTAACACCCGCGAAGTAGTCGCTGTCGATGTTTGCGCTGATGTCGAGGCTACTGCTGTAGTCACTCGTGTTTCATGCTGTCCAGCAGTAATTCTTGAATAGGCATCCAGGTGTCTTTTTTTTAAATGTGCTTTTAAGTTACCGGTAGTTCCTTTGTAACTGTAGGTATCGCCGCAAACTCGACATTTGGCCTTTTTGTCGGCAACATTTTCTTTATCAAAATAGTCCCAAAGGATACTTGAATTAATACGTGACATCGTAATTAAATGTTCCTTAAATTTTTGGCCGAAAAGCCACAAACACCACACACAGAATTTACTATTTATTTACACTTACTACCTAACTTAAGTACCTACTATATACACTTACTATATTTAATTATTATTGAACGAAAATAAAACGAAAACGAAACTAAACATAAAAAAACCGGAAGATAAATAATACACCAACAATACAAAATAAAACGCTAATACAATTTAATTGAACGTGTTTGCACATTCGAATCTACGAAATGATAAAAATTCAAATCCGCACCAAATTTCTTTTGCTAGGGTTCAAGGACAGAGGTCAAAGAGAGTAGAAATTAAATTGTGTCAAAGCTCACCATTATTCCCTAAGAAATAAGGTTAACGATTTAATCAACAAAAATATTAACAAAAGTGTATAAACTACTGTCAATGGCTCAAGAGCGTACGGTCTACAACTTCAAAGAGAAGCACCTCGAGAGAAGGCTAGGATGACATTTTCATACCCAGGGAAGAAAACTGTATCATGCAAAGATGTTGGAGCTTTGGTATCCAATCATGTCGCATTCAGTATATCCATTGTGCTGAGCTCCAATCATGTCGCATTCAGTATAACCATTGTGCTGTACCATCCGACGAACACGCTCGGCAGCATGTTCACAATGACGTGCGTTTTTCCTATCAATAGTCCTTGCATCCATAGCAGATCGCCAGAGAATGATGCTTGAATCCCATAAGCCACCAGAAAGAGAACGGAGAGTTACGCCGATTGCGAAGCTTGATAGCAGGAGCGAGCGCAAAGAAGCATAAGTATTCGTCATTGTGTGTTGATAACGTCAAGCCATGGCCTGACCAATCACTGCGGCCAGTGCCACACGTCTTAGTAGTTCCGCAGAGTCATGTGCTATGGAGGATAGCTTAGTGAACATTTTCAACTGAACGGTGACTTTCTGAAGCCACGATTATTATGATAATCCTCCGCCAGCCAGCACGTTCCACGAACAGTCTGACATCTTGAACTGCGGAGAACGTTCAGTGGTCTCGCACGATCTACGGCAGCAGTCAAATCTTTTCAACGGCTGTGGCTACAACGTGCATGATCCGTCTGTACTGCTGTACGTAGCGAACGACATAGGTGACTTGATGGAAAGACGGCAAGTTTGTAGAAAAAGTTTTTGTACTGCTGACTCTAGTAGGCGCTGCAACATGTGTGGCTTGTTTCACAGTACTGACGCATGTCGAGTGGCGCTGCTCACTTGCCACAAACAATGGTGATGTTCTTATCGGGCGCCAACAGCAAAGTGCCTACACATGAAGCAGGAAAGAAAAATAAAAAAAAAACACATTATTAACAATATGTTTTATATCAATATACAAACTAGCGGCATACATTAACATAAGCTTTATACATTGGCATAATAATAATAAAAAATTAAGGCTACTGAAAACATGCAGCTGCGGCGAAAAGACATAAGATCACGCTATGAGAGCATTCCGTAGAGTACGGTCTCGTTACGCTGCATTTCGACCCTCTGAGCGTCAACAGATTCTTCCGCAGAAAGTACGTAGCGCCAAGCGCGTTGATCGTTGGAATTATGCCGGTGTTCTTGCAGTACCACCATGTGAATCTCGAAAACGTTCAACCAGCTTGCAACGATATATATGCGAACAGTAATGATGATAGTGTCCATACGGGCACGCATCCGTTAGAGGCTTTTCAGAGGTTCCCAAACCTCGGCCGTTCTCGTTAGTCGAGTGACACGCACAGGCAGCGAATCGACCTCCCGAGCACTCATTCAAATGTGTGTGCATTTTGACGAAATCCGTTATCTCTGAAATCCCTGCAAATTTTTTCATGTTCGGAAACACGAGCCCGCCAAGAATAGGTATCAAAGAATCCACGTTCATCAGTATGCGATGGGATTTTGGTCTCGTGGGGTCGAAGTTGTACTCCATCATCAGTGGCCTCCCTCTGATGAACATGGTTTCGATCCGGTAAGTAGAGAGCTCCCACAATTTATTCCGAATGGGATCGCTCATGTCCTTATTCGGATAAAGAGACATAATGAATCTATTGTAGTCTTGGAAGCGCATGAAGTCAGCCACGTAGAGGACCATCTTTAAAGAAAAAGCCCTTGGATGTGATTTTGAGTCTGATACTGCTGATGCAGCCGTTTTTCTGGAGATGCGGCGGCGTTTTGACGCCACGTCGTTTCCTTTCGAATACATTGTAATTAGAAGAGAATGCGGACTTTATAACAATGCAACGTTCGAAAACGTTCTACGTTTCCAGACGTTCATAGGATACTAGGCAATCGAGACTGTCAGTTGCGATATTTATAGTCACGAAACCTCAGTTTCTCAAATTATATCCGTCTGTTACATTGTTGCAAGATGCACCGCCTAGCCACCGGTTCTCAAAGTTTGATCCGTATAAATATTTCCACATTGAGAGACTCGCATGCATCAAAAAGACTCTCGGGTTTTGACCATAGGAAGAAAACATAAGTCTCACTACTGCGGAGTATTTTTTTTTAAACCACCATTTGACGTCGCGATACAATAATATCCCATAGTCGCGGGTAACGCTAGCCCCCACTTTGAGAATCATTGGAAATTCCCGATGATAACGTCGCAAGTCACGCGTGATAACTTGTCTGTATAACCAATATAATACATTTACAGTCAGATTAAGCCGAATGCACCACGTCATATACTTTCGATAACCCGTCTAGATCGATAACGTGCGACTTCAATTCGTCTTATGTTTCATAACTACTGTAAATATAAATATGTTTCGAGTTTGACCGCAAAGTGACATACTGATAACGGCCGGGCGTAGTGACTGTGTTTACACTGCATATTCCACGCTGTTTTTGCTTAACGCGTGGCCGCGATATCTGTTAGCGGTGACTTTGTCTGCACGCTACAAAGCTGGGATCTATTATCGTGGACATGTAGCTACCTTTACAATCCTACACATTAAGCTGATAAAAGTTTATTTCAATCCTTTTGCAACATTTTTTATGTAAGAGGAACTAAGTGCAAACTCAGAGTAACATTGGAAGACTCATACGCCTTGGTGTTTATTCTCTAGTACTCTTCGAACTTGTTCTACACGTTTTCTATTATTATATAGTGATAAAGGGACACAGGAAGGAAATGAAAATAAACATATTTGCTGTATAATTTTACACTCAAGTGTTCAAACCAGCAAGCCGAGTCGTAAATTACTACTAAATTACAAGTATGACCTATTGACATGCATTTAATCACTGCTTGTACTTCTGACCCGCCGCTTATCGTCCGTCCGCTAAAATGTAATTGCATTACTTAAAAAAGACAAGTAACTTTCCATGTCGTTCTTGTGAGGAGAGTTATTTCCTTCTTTGGCGGCGAGCACAGGCCGCAAAAAAAACTTCAACCAATGACCAACGTGTTGAGAGCAATAATGATGAAAGTGCCCAAACTTGCATTTATCAACTCGGGGCTTTGCGAAGGCTCCAGCCTCGTGGGGGTTGGAATTTTTCAGGTGACATTAACAAGAAGAGTGTCGATAGTCCGAACACCTGTTTAGATGAACGTGCATTCTGACAAAGTTTTCTATCTGTGATACGCTGGTAAACATATTCACCGCTGGCCACGTAATCCTACCGAATATCGGTAATAGAGTTTCAACATTGATAAGGATGATACAGTCTTGATTTTTCCTAAATGGATTGTAGTTAAATTCAATGCTCAAATGTTTTCCGTTGATGAACGGTATTTCAGCAATGTGAGTAGATAATTCCCACAATCTCGATCGGATAATGTCATCACATTCGTCGTCGTTGGGCCAAACGGTCCTGACCAAACTCCGAAAGTCTTCAAAACGCAGGAACTCACTCAAGCAAAGGCAGAGAATAACCTCCTTTCGTAATAATTTTCTCTGGACGTCAGCTCCGGCGACCGCGGTAAAGCTCGTGACACTTTGCGTTTCCGGGAATTCATTGCGATGATACGAGTCGGTAAACCTTGGCTCCTACTAAAACGGCAAAACGGCGCGTGATCGTAGCCGCGTCCTACACGTTAGACGTTCAAAGCAACAACTGAGAATAGATATGATTGTGCGATTGAGCTAAAATGAATATGGTATAATATCGTCGCCATATATGGTATCGTCGTTGTGTTATCACTTAATAAATAGGGAATTGCTCGAGTGGCGCAACATGTTTTGTATTATTCAGATATGTTTCACCTGGGATTTATATTCTTAGTCATGGGTGCTCGACGTGCTTTTTGACTTTTTGCAAAGAGTCAACATGATGAAATACAAAAACGTGGTGACACTAAAATCATACGATTTTTTTTAACATTCAGCATCGAAACTAACGTGCGGACGTCTCTGGACGTGTGGATGACCAGTATGGGCGTCACATGCATATGGCTTCTACGCCGTGTTGCCCATATCGCTATGCATAGGCCATCACTCCATAAACTTCATTCTGTATTACTCTTGAACCGAAGAGGACTAGACAAACCAGCAACAAGTATGTTCCTAAGAACCTTTGCATTTCTACAAAACTGTGTAGCTTCGCTGAGGTCGTGGGATTGTCACTGCTGGAGTAACAAACCCGCCACATGTATTACGTGAGGAAAAGTAAGTTTTAAGTGCCTGCATGTGAACATGAGCAGGCAGGCTTTTCGAAGATGGATCAACGCTATGTAAACTGATTAGGTGATACGGGCGACGCAGGGCGCACTTTGAATCATTCGGTCGTTCTTATCTTCGAAAAAATCAAACTTTACGGCTAACACTCGAAAGACATCGCATTATATACCTTTTTCCTCTGAGTACAAAAATGTCTCCATCACCTAGCTTCGATGCTCCATTTCGAAGTTATGGCCCGTACGCTCATGTGACACTGATTGTATTTTATTACGATGAAAATAAAGTGAAAAATTGCAGTATGCGTTGCATCGTAACTATTGCTGTTTCACTCTCATCTCATCATACGCTCTCCCTCTACTCCCACTTGGCGTTGGTCGCGCTCATATTCCATTGTGATACGGTTCAATACCCTTTAAACAGTCTATATACGATACAGTACTGTCAACGCGTATCGCATTCCCAATGCAATATAATGTTTTGCCAAAATATATAGTTTCAGAACGCATTGATATCGGATTTGACGATATTGATGCAATATACGTTTCAATATCTATATACGATTTGTATCGCCCTCTCCTACTATGCTTCAGGAAGGACATTAACAGAGATCAGTGGCAATACGAGTTGGTGTGTCACCATGCGCTATCCGTAACCTGTGGGAACGCTGCCAAGAGACTGGTAGTGTTGCTAGGAGAGCGGGAATAGGAAGAACTCGAGTTACCACCGACTAGGAAGACCGTTATATGCGATAGACTGTACGTCGAGAGCGTAAAATAATCGCTCGTACCTTACAAAATCGTTTACGCCAATCTACTGGCACACGAATAAGTGATCAAATCATTCGGAATAGACTTCATGAGGATGGCCAACGATCCAGAATGTGAGTAATCCGGCTCAAGTTGACAAGGGCACATCGTGCAGCACGGTTAAGATTTGCTCGCGAACACTTAAATGGGACCATGGACAACTGGAGGACAGTACTGTTTACAGACGAATCTAAAGTGAAGCATTTAAAACAAAGAAAATAATAATATGGGGAACCCCTGCACATTGAAATATGAGAATACTAAAACTAATAAAGTAGGGTTCTAAGACTTGCTCAAATATTATATTTGGCAATTGCAGTCAGGTGGAGATATAGGCTCGTAGATGGGCCGCGTAGTTTCGGTTACGTTCTAACGTTCACTCAAATCTTTTGACATTAAATCTTCTATGTCGTCGAAAATATCCCCGACATTTATAATCTGAGAATCAGTCATCTGAACGTTGTTCAGTTGACAATCTGGCGATTGTGATGATCTACTTTCACGCTTCTCTCGTTTTTCTTTTATGCGCCGATTCTGATACCACACTTTAATAACTTTTTCACTGATTTGCAGGTTGTTGCTCAGCAATCGTCGCTCTTGTAGTGAGACGTAAGGTCTTTTACGGAATTGTTCTTCCAACACTGCAATTTGTGAAGTAGTGAACGCCGTCCTTATTCGTTTTCGTTTGATCAAGGGTTTGTATTCGCCGTCAGCACCATATACAACTAGAAAAAAAAAACAGAAAATAAATTAGGGTTAATTGAGATATAATCACACAAACATCACCGATCAATTGTTTGTTGGTTACCTCTAGATGAAGTCGCCGCTGTTGCTATGGCAGATGTTAACATCGACGTAGCTGCGGCCGTCGTATTTAACACCCGCGAAGTAGTCGCTGTCGATGTTTGCGCTGATGTCGAGGCTACTGCTGTAGTCACTCGTGTTTCATGCTGTCCAGCAGTAATTCTTGAATAGGCATCCAGGTGTCTTTTTTTTAAATGTGCTTTTAAGTTACCGGTAGTTCCTTTGTAACTGTAGGTATCGCCGCAAACTCTACATTTGGCCTTTTTGTCGGCAACATTTTCTTTATCAAAATAGTCCCAAAGGATACTTGAATTAATACGTGACATCGTAATTAAATGTTCCTTAAATTTTTGGCCGAAAAGCCACAAACACCACACACAGAATTTACTATTTATTTACACTTACTACCTAACTTAAGTACCTACTTTATACACGTACTATATTTAATTATTATTGAACGAAAATAAAACGAAAACGAAACTAAACATAAAAAAACCGGAAGATGAATAATACACCAACAATACAAAATAAAACGCTAATGCAATTTAATTGAACGTGTTTGAAAGAAAGAAAGAAAGAAAAATAAATTTATTTGAGACAACACATACACAATAAACAGAACAAAACATACATATTTTTTTTTTGTCTCAAATCGGTCCCAACTCAGCATGTGTTGATGTTGCCATCAACGCTGGTCTTCCGTTGGAACCGGTTTAGTGACGACACGAAACAATAACATTAACAAGTAATAAAATAAACATAACAAAATAAAAACAAAAAACAACAACAATGTGATTTCAGGGGGGCGCCACTATCGCCATGTCAAAATTGGTTGCACCCGGAGCGCAGGTTCCGAACGCGACCCCGACTGACATTGCCATTCAGAGACAATCTTACTAATCTGTGTATTACTGATTATTAATTTGTCTTTTTTCTTTTTAATGTAATCTAATATTTAGACAATTTACAAAAACAAAAATATTTTTTAGTACCAGACGAACGGCAAGACAATTCACATTTACATACAAGAAATATCTTCTGATTAAATACCTATAAAATAAACAAATTTCGGATACACATGTAAGTTGAACATCTCCTCACAATCTTTAAATTGCACTAGTATCATGTAAGAGTGTTTCCTCAGATTCGATGTTTGCACATTCGAATCTACGAAATGATAAAAATTCAAATCCGCACCAAATTTCTTTTGCTAGGGTTCAAGGACAGAGGTCAAAGAGAGTAGAAATTAAATGGTGTCAAAGCTCACCATTATTCCCTAAGAAATAAGGTTAACGATTTAATCAACAAAAATATTAACAAAAGTGTATAAACTATTTTATTACGATGAAAATAAAGTGAAAAATTACAGTATGCGTTGCATCGGAACTATTGCTGTTTCACTCTCATCTCATCATACGCTCTCCCTCTACTCCCACTTGGCGTTGGTCGCGCTCATATTCCATTGTGATACGGTTCAATATCCTTTAAACAGTCTATATACGATACAGTACTGTCAACGCGTATCGCATTCCCAATGCAATATAATGTTTTGCCAAAATATATAGTTTCAGAACGCATTGATATCGGATTTGACGATATTGATGCAATATACGTTTCAATATCTATATACGATTTGTATCGCCCTCTCCTACTATGCTTCAGGAAGGACATTAACAGAGATCAGTGGCAATACGAGTTGGTGTGTCACCATGCGCTATCCGTAACCTGTGGGAACGCTGCCAAGAGACTGGTAGTGTTGCTAGGAGAGCGGGAATAGGAAGAACTCGAGTTACCACCGACTAGGAAGACCGTTATATACGATTGACTGTACGTCGAGAGCGTAAAATAATCGCTCGTACCTTACAAAATCGTTTACGCCAATCTACTGGCACACGAATAAGTGATCAAATCATTCGGAATAGACTTCATGAGGATGGCCAACGATCCAGAATGTGAGTAGTCCGGCTCAAGTTGACAAGGGCACATCGTGCAGCACGATTAAGATTTGCTCGCGAACACTTAAATGGGACCATGGACAACTGGAGGACAGTACTGTTTACAGACGAATCTAAAGTGAAGTTTTTAGTGACGATCGTCAAGTCCGCGGGTGGAGAAAAGAAGTGGAACGTTTTTCAGAAGCCTGCATTCACGGAACAGATCGTTTCGGGGTCCAAGTGTAATGGTGTGGGGTGGAATTAGTTTAATGGGCAAAACCGAACTGGTATTTTTGGAAGAAGGCACCGTAACTGCTGCCAGTTACATCGAGCGTGTAATCCAATCTCATGTCATCCCATTTAGGCAAAGAATCGATGAAAACATCGTCTGTATGCAAGATAATGCCCGCGCGCATACGGCTCGTATCACTCAGAGAGCACTTTCAGAAGCCAATATTACTGTATTACCGTGGCCAGCCATGAGTTCCGACCTCAATCCTATCGAATATTTATGGGATCATATAAAAAGAAACTTTTATTCTTTCAGTCATGTGAATAGCCGACAAGATCTCATAAACGCCCTTAAAGTCTGTTGGGAGCAAATACCGACTGAAAACGTTATCCATTTAATCGAAAGCATTCCAGATAGACTAAGACAGTGCATAGGGGCTAGAGGAGGTTCTACTCACTACTAAAAGAGACAATTTTCATAAATGTGTGTGAAAATATTGATAATATTCAAATTTTACTTTCTTAGTTCATTTGTCTTAATTTTAAATAAAACTATTATTTTAAATAAAACTTTATTTATTTATTGACGTTTCGCAGCCTTTTCAGGCTGCTTCGTCAGAATGCAAAACGTCAATAAATAAATAAAGTTTCGTGCATTAACCCATTAGAACTAGTTTTATTTAATGAGTGATGTGCGTGAAAACCTAAGAAACAAATAGTGTCTTAATGTTCTTTAAAAGTGTTGTTACTGTGTAATTCACATAAAACTTTTAATTTTCGCAGTTGTTTATGTTTACACAAATTAGAAACGCCAATTTTAAACACCTCAATTACAAAAATATACTTAAGTTAAAGGAAAAATAAAATATAGCTCAAAAACGAGGTAAGCCCTATTTTGTTTTGAGTAGTTTATAAATCTAGAAATTCAATTACAATAAGACCAATAGTGACAAGTGTGGTTAGGCATTTTATGTACATTTTCATAGTGCATGAAATCTGAAGCTTTTTGTAAGATTTTAATTATAATTCTCTATTTGAAGAGCTGGAAAGCTATTTGTGAAATTGTTATTTTGGTTCAAAAATTCCCATTCGGTACTATATAAATGTGATGTTTAACTTTGCAAACCAATAAATTTCAAAAATAAATGTCTTGTTTCATACCTGATCTAATGTTTTCATATGGTAATAATAGTTATTTATTATACAAGAGTGGAAAGTTCCTTTTTAACCGCGTGCTCGATTTGGATGACCGAGCAAGCGAAGGATTCTAAAGTTGAATCACGAGCGCAGCGAGTGATTCTAAATTAGAATCCTGAGCGTCAGCGAGGGAAACAAACGAGCACAAGGTGAAAAATCTTTCCACTCGAGTGCAATACGTAACTTTTCATCCCACCTCAGCGAGGAAATGACAAAATGAAAAAGAAAACAATTTATAATGACAAAATATTTTTATTTCAATTAAAACACATTAAGATAATCTATAAATTGAAGAAAATAATAAGAAGTAGAAAATAATTAAGAAATATTAAATGTAACGTTGCTACAGTTACTTATGTTAAGTTTAATATTTTTGTTAGGTAATGTTATGTTGGTGTTTGTGAATTGTGCGCTGTTTTGTGGTAAACTACTCGTATCAGTAATTTTAAATAGTTGTGCCGATTCATTGGATTCTATTGGCGTAAATGTTGGCGAGAGAGGGCTATTGTTTCCAATCTTATGGGGGCTCATTTTAGATGTAGAAGGGCGAGACCAAGAATCTGACAGAGGTTCTTTCAGCGTTATGGCCTCCACGATACTATTACAAATTTTTGATTTACTTTGGATTGAATCCTCTATGTATCCCTCTACAACCGAATTAGACTTCCAGCCTCCATGGCGCTTAAGCGATAGAAGATCAGCCCCTGATTCGGCCAAAAGTGTGGCTGAGGTTCTTCTAAAACAGTGACCGGTGTATAACGGGGGTTCTAAAAGTCCGAGAAAAGTTGCTATTTCTCGTGGAATACTGCCAATTTTATTCTGACCCATAGGTTGTCGGATACACTTTCCGTTGCGATATTGTAGAAAAAATCGTTCAATTGGGGTGTTAGAAGGACGTAAAGCTTGATATTTCTGAACAATGTTTACATATTCCTTGCGAATAACGAAGTTGCGGTCTTTTTTTGTCTTGGTATTTAGTACATTAATTAATAGCAATTCATCAGAATTATGAGAATATTTTGATACGTTATTGACATTAAGTAGTGTAAGTTCATTTGTTCGACATGCTCCGGTTATACCAATAATAAGAACAACCTGTAACAAAAGAAGTATTTATAATCGTAAATAAATTAATCAAATTAAAAATATTGTAAGTACTATGTACAATTTTATCAACAACAAAAAATTACACGTATTGACTTACTTTTGCCGCTAAATATACGGAATCAGGTGCTTCATTAATAAACTTTGCAATTTCAGATGCTGTGAAAACCTTCGATTTTTTTGGTTTATAACCAGATGAGGCTCTTTTTAAAAATGCCACTAATTTATGATAGGTGTCGATATGAACGTCTTTCTTCATCTTAATTGTTAATTTTAGCATTGAATACGTACTCCATAGCGTGCTTGCTTTCTTGGTCTCAGATAATTCTATAAAATATGCCAGCAAAACGTTTTCGGAGAAAGTTTTTGCTCCTTTAGCTAGTCGCCACATGTTAAATATATCGTACTGTTTCAAATACTTCTCTCGTGATTGCTGAGGGAGAAGGCTCATTTGCGCATTATTAACTGTTTCAGTTAACTCAGTTGGCGTTAGATAAACTTCATCGTCGCTAATGTCACTCATTTTAGTTGATTTTTTTGTACAGTTTTTAGGTTATGTTAATTATATTAAGCAATAAAACGTGAAAAACTAGAATGGCGCGAAGCACGCAAATAAAACAAAGAAACCAAGAAGGTTCCAAATTTAAATTTTTTCACAATTTAAAAAGTTCTAATCATAAATTTGGCACCATAGAGGTTACATTAAATAGGTTTAATGACGTTTTGAATTTACAATTATATTGAGTACTCATTATATGTGATGTTCTAAATTCAAATCTACTTTGCCGCTCAAGCGAATAAAATAGAATTTTCCAGCCAGATTTCGAAGCGCAAAATTACACTTTCCGAGGTGGTGGGATGAAAAAATGTTTTTTATCATCGTATTACCTGATTTTACTGATAAGAGATCGTTAAATTATAAAAAGTATCTTGTATTTACACACATCAAAAGTGTCTAGGGATCAACATATATTTTTGCAATAACTTTTCTCCTGATTGATATTAATTAAAATTTTCTTTAAGGATTCATCAAATAAAGTGTTTTCGTTTGTCACAGTAACGATAAACCAAGTCACCTTTGCATTAATAAAGAAATTTGCCATTTTCCTAATAAAGGGATTTTTGACATTTGAACCACTAACACAAAAGTTCGAAAAAAAGACTGAAATAACAGTTTTCTCTAAAATTTTATTGGGTAACTTAAACAATTAATAATCCGTATTTCTACCGCGAACACTAACAACACAAGAACATCGGTTTGGCATACTCAAAATGAGTTCATCCAAATCACGCTGTGGAATGGCCGCCCATGTTCGTTGCAACAACAAAAAAGGTCTTCTTGCGACTGGATACCCTCCATATTCGGCAGAGCTCTTCTCTGTAGCATATCCCATGCATGCTCAATCGGGTTCAAGTCTGGCGTCTGAGCAGGCCAGGGCAGGACATTGATGTTAGCTGCGGCGAGAGTCTGTCTTACAACTCTTGCGGTGTGCGGTCGTGCATTATCATGCATTAACTGAAATAAGGGACCGATTTGCACTTGTAGAGGAACGATGACGTCTGATACAATCGTCTCAGCATAAATTTGAGCGTTGAGGTTGCCTCTGATCCAAATCAACTCAGTTCTTCCGCCGATCCAAATACCCGCCCATACCATGATGGTTCCACCACTATAAGGATGGACTTCCTGGCAGGATTTTAATCGCTGTTGGCGTCCAGGGGTTCTCCAGTGTCGTATACGTCTTGTATCCGGTCTCATACCAAAACGAGACTCATCAGAAAAGCACACGAAACGCCATTGTTCTTCTGCCCAATTTCTGTGTTCAAGAGCCCATTGATATCGAATCCTACGATTGTGCATTGCTATAGGTGGTACCCGTAGCGGTCTTCGGGAATGAAGGTTCACTTCATGCAAGCGGTTTCTGACTGTTTGGTCGCTAATTAAGTTCCCTGAAGAGTGATGAAGCCTCACGGCTAACATCATGGCGGTTATTGTTGGAGCTCTTCGAGTTAAGATTTGAATGTATCGGTCTTGTCTCCGTGTGGTGCAGCGATACCGTCCTCCATGGCGCTCAGCCACGGTACCAGTGCTTCGGTATCGTGTCCAAAGTCGACTGATAACACTCTGACTTGTATTCAGAGCTAAAGCCACAGTACGTTGCCGGGAACCAGCTTCTATCATTCCCACGGCTCTGAGCATTTCTTCCCTGCTTAAATGACGTCGCCGCTCCATAATAACGTTGGTTTTAATCAGTAGTAGGGAAACAGTAGCACTAATAATGTCTTCAATGCGTTGTATGTTTTTATAGGGAAAATATTGACAGCTGATTTTCATCTTTTACTCGAATTTGATTCACAGTTCCTGATTCAAATTATGAAATGCACCAAAAAGGATCCATATAAATTTATAAAATCATAAATTTATTACAAAGCCACATCTCAATCTCAAGAAATCCGCATAAAAATGCTTGATCCCTAGACACTTTTGATGTGTGTAATATAATAGATTTATATTACATTTTAAACAAAAACTTGAAAAAAGATCGATCTTTTTGGCCTCGATTTTTTTGTGGATCGATTCATTAGGTCACGATTCGAATCGATTTCAAAATCGATCTTTTTCGGAAAAAATCGCCATCCCTACTCTCAACCCAGAGATCGTGGGTTCGAGTCGAGTCCCTCGCGGACCAACAATTATTATGTTGTTGTTTCGAGGTGGCTAGGGCAGTAGAAGCCGATCACCTCGTGTCCGAAAAGTAAGATGATCCATGTTGTCGGATGGGCTTGTAAATAGTGGGTCCTGCGCCTCGCCTTTCTCCGGTCCTGTCGATAAGTTATCCCATCGGATTATAGACAGGTGATGGAAGATAAAGTGCGCCTGTGTATTGCGCAGACACTTGTGTACTATAATATCTCTTGCGTATCATTGAGATTTGCCGCTCTGTCGTCGAACTCGACCAAGAGGCCTCATTATTATAGCTTCAATCATTTTCTTTCAGTTTTATTGCCGTAGGGGGCCATCCATAAATTACGTCACACTTTAAGGGGTAGGGAGAGGGTCGACGAAATGTGACATCGTGTGACAAGGGGTGGGAGGGGTCCTAAATTTCGTGACGTCACATTTCAAAATATATTAAAATCTAAGTGTTGAAACTATTACTTTACAAAAGTATTAACAACCCAAACGAGAACAAAGTGGTGCTATGCCAGTTATAAATAATTTAAAGGACTGGGATCAATGTCCATGGACTCAAGATTATTACGTTTGTATCTTTAATTTAATTATAATGCTATTAATATTTTATGTTTTGTTAATTTCTTTAATTAACATAGTCAATCACTTTTTGTTCGGTAATTTCTTTAATAAATATAATTAATCGTTTTTTTTTGTTTTGTTAATTGTTTGATTTGAAAACTGATTACAGAACCGCTGTTTTCATTCAATGATTTCTAAATGTAAATTTGCAAAATATGTGACGTCACACTAGGGAGGGGGGGAGTCTTACAAATGTGACTAGCTGTGACAAGGACGGGGGGAGGGGCAAAAAAGACATGAAATTCGTGTGACGTAATTTATGGATGACCCCTAGGTTCCTACCTAGTACAGTGAGATTGCTCCTACTTACTATTACGAGTAAAATTAATAATTTGTCTAAGTGATTTGCATATGCATTTTTAAATTAATTATCTATTTACTGGTGTTGTTTATGAAGACTGCATTTTTTTTCAGTATACATGTATGTTTTTCTTTCAGTTGATGAAGTTGTTCAAGAATGGGAACACCAGACCTAAGCAGAGAAGAAAAGTAAAAAGAAAAAAAATTGCTGAAAAAAATGGACAAACTAAAATAAAAAACGATGATTTAAAAGGAAATAATTAATTTGATTATTTAATTTGATAAGGAATTCAAGGCCAAGGATAGGGAAGAAGAAACACTAAAAAGAAGGAAGGAAAAGGACTCTCGATAAAAGATATGACACCTCGTCATAAAGAAATAGCTAGGGAAAGACATGAAATGTACTCCCGGACGATACAGAGAAAAAAATAAGTTAAATAAGAAAAAATCACTTGAAGAGGAAATTATCAGTATGACAACAGTGTTCAAGATGAAAATGAGATTAACCCCCTTGCCATACATCCATACTCAAGTCAACGCGTTTTTGAGGTAAAAAATGTCAAAAGCTATTTTGAGTATTACAGGACAACCTTCTACTTCACAAGTAAACTATGATCTATCCGTACAGCAAGATTCCAGAGCAGCGCGAGTACGTTCTAAAAAAATTTTTGTTTTGGCAAATTCTAATAGGAATTCAGTTTCAAAATCAAACAGCGTCGCTCAAACAGACTGCTTAATACAGCGATCTGCTATTCCGACAACATGCAGGATGAAAATATGGAGCTCCTCGTCACGAGTTTGAAGAAAAATTCCATTATTGCAGAAAAAAATGCAAAAGATGTCTTGTCCTCAGTATGTTGCGATGCTTATGATATTCGGTGCATGACTAGAACCTGTAACGTCTGCAAAAATAGAAATATTGTCTACAAGGTCTAATTTGATAAGTCAAAAACGATTACATATCGTAAATGGACAGTAGAAAAAACGGAATATGTGAAGGATGGTCAAATAAAACTGACTTCTAAAAACAGTAAAGTCAACTTATTTTTAATAAAAATTCGAAAAGCCCTTACCGTTTTACATAACCCATTGTTCCAACATTATGGCACAAAATGCTTATATAAGAAATCTGAAAGAAAATCTTTCTGAATGCGAAGCTTTAGTTCATACAGATTTTAGCGAAAATTACCTTACAAATTACGGTAGCGAGATCCAAACTGTACACTTTGGAGATAGTCGGCAGCAATTACTCTTCACACAGTGGTGATTTACTTCAAGGTATGGTAATCTCATTTCAACTTCTTTTTGTACCATAAGTGCCAGTGTACGTCACGATGCAGCGTGCCTCTAGTTCCAGTCTAAAATTATATACAAGAAAATGCCCCAAATATCATCACTTTACATGTTTTAACAGACTCACCAAGCGCACAGTACCGAAACCGTGAAATATTTTACATAATATCAAAATTACATTGGTACTACACTGCGTTGACATGCATCATGGAACTATAGTGAGTCTGGACATGGAAAAAGTTCACCTGATGGAGCCTACTCCATCCCTAAGGTCCCTAAGGCAGTTCTGAAAAGAACTGCAGACATGTTAGTTTCCCAAGGCAAAGATATTCCAGATTTGGAGTCGCTTATGACTCATTTGAAGAATAATATTCAAGGAGTTGTAATCCAAGAAGTCCATGAATCCGGCATATATGAGATTTCCAAGCTTCAGAGGCACGATGACAGTACATCAAGTGGTGTGGCATGCAAGTAAAAGAAATGCGTTGTCCCTAAGGAAATTAAGTTGTGCTCTAGATAACTGTGCAACTTTATCTGTCATATGTGCCCATGGACAACACATTGGAACATATTATGTCGAAAAAGAAATAAACTTGCATGATGTTCCAGATGGGGATGCATTTATTCCTCCTGAAGACACTTTTTGGACAGAGGTTCCTACTACTGTCGTTGAATTCAACGATATTCAACGCAGCATTAATTGACGGATTGTAGGTATAAACAATAAAAAATATGCTTACTGGCTGATTTTCACATCCATAAGTAAGTGAGTAAGTAACTTCAACTTACTACTTCCTTGCTTACTTAATCGAGAAGTAGACAGCAACGTCCAAACGGTGAATTTCGCTTATCAGTAAGTAAGTAAGTTTGAAGTTAGTACTTTGTCAGAACCTTGCGACGATGAACATGAGGCACGTCCTGCCAACAATGGATTGTGATGAAATGCGCCAGCACTTACGTGATTTATTGAAACAAATATTAAATGTGGTTATAGAAGAAATCCAAAATGAAATAAATATTGAATACCGAAATCCTTTACGAACTTGGGAACGAAAATGGATTAGCAGAAGGAATGTTCAATGGTGCAAGCTATCAGTTGTTCAAAGAATTGTCTGTAGAAAATCCACGGGAACTGAAGGACTCATTAAGAATATCCGAAGCTGCATTTGAATATCTTCTAAGTAAAGTAGGCCCCATGATTCAAAGAGAAGACACTTTTATGAGATCTGCACTGCCGGCAAAAGTAAAATTGTAAGTTGTGTTTTATATGTTGGCAACTGGAATCAGTCATCGTCCTCTGACTCATATATTTAGGTTATCCAAGTCAAGCATTTCCAATATGTTGCCGGAAGTTTGTGACGCTATATATGAAGCTTTGAAGCAGTTTATAAGGGTAAGAGAATAATAAGCATTTATTGTTTTTGAAGAGTGTCTTGGTAGTTATTCTATCAATGGAAACAAGCTTTACTTACAATCATAAGTTTATTGCCTTTAATACTCCGTCACAATTCATAGCACATATAAATAACTCTTGAAGCTATTTTTACGTTCAGTTTTCTTGCAAATGTTTACATAATATATTTATTAGCTGAAAACGATGTGTAGACCATAGCCGTTACTAAAGAGCAAAGCAAAGAGTAAAGCATGACATCTCGTGTCTATCTGCTCGCGCATACCGAGAGGAACAGGTTGAACAGCTCGACATAACACAGACAAAGCGACATAAGTATAAAATATCTATTTCTAATATTAACAATATTGGGCTTAATAGTTTTACTAATAATATTGATTGTTTTACAGATGCTGCTGCATCAGCACAGTTTTTGTCCAATGTAGAACATCTCTAAATATGAAATAGCTAGGCATTTTATAATAATCAGTAAGTCAATAGATATAGATCTCACCAAGTTGAAGACAAATATTGTTTTACACTTAACTATGTTTATTTTCGAAACAATAAAAAGTTAAATCGACTTCCAAAAAATAGAACTGTACTCAAATTTGGGCAAAAGGCTGCCATTTTTGTACAGCTTACTTGGTGAGATCGATACTAAGTTAAGAATTAAGAATAAAATCAGATCTTGTTCAGATAACTAGATATTTTATGGTAAATTAGAAACATAAATCACATATCAGATTCAAGAAAATAAACTTTGAACATCTTTACTGGATAGAATTGATGGCCGCCTGTAATAAATCATAATATGAATTATTTTCATGTTGTGGGATAGTGTTTGTGAATGGTGTTGTTTGATCAATTTGCATGCCTTGTTGAGAAGGCGGCCGGTCCAAAAAATATAACTGGTTCCTATCTTACGACAAGTCGCTACTTACTTACTTACTTGCCGTCCGGCGTCCACACGTAGTTTTTACTTACTTACTTACTTATGGATGTGTAAATCAGCCTTAGAGTTTGTGGAGCGGTCTACTGACGTATTACTGACAGTGCCGTTTTATCCATTAGGCATTATAGGCAACTGCCTAGGGGCCCTGCCACGTTCAGGGGCCCCTGTGCTACAGGGAAAAGAATAGGCAATGTTTCGTAAACAGTAAAAAATTAATTTGAAAATTTGCTCTGTACATTACATCGACGCTATTTTAGTACATTTCGGAACGCATTCCTTATTAGATATTATTATTATGATTATTATGATAGTTTAAAATATAATTGCAAGCAATTTTATCGCGGTAATTTAATTAAAAACGCTCAAAACTCTTTGTTGTGAATGCACACTTACTATACTGGTACCTACCAAGTATGTATATTCTATGGCCAAGCTACTTTCATAAGGTTGGCAGTACTGGTTCGTTGGCATGACCGGGGAATTCCCCGAGTCGTTAAATACGTATTGTATGATGTGTCATAGACATTATTTTCGAACCATTTTCAATTAAATCGTTCAATTTTTACTTCGTGCAATTCGTTTGCAAGTTTCACGGCTGTGAATAAAAAGAGAGTTTTACAATTTGTGTTTTAAAAATTACGAATTTAAGGATAAGTGTTGGATATTTATTTATAAAGACTGCAGAAGTGCTTCAGGCTTTGTGAAAATCGGTGAAACGACGGGTTAAAAACAGTGTAGTGGAAACTAAAGTTTCATTAACTGAAGTTAAAATTACTTTACGTAAGTTTTATTATTTTTTACATATTTTATTACCTGATACAGGATTTGACAAATGTGAAGTGTCGTTTTATTATTCAATTGGATATTTTAATTAATTTCTATGTTATTAAATATTTTTACTTTGGGTGTTTATTAATATTAAGCAGGAAACTATTATTATTATTATATTGTTTGAGCTGCTAAGGTGAAATTTTCTTTACTGTTTTAAAACAAAAGATTATTCCTTTCAGGAACAAAATGTCGGAGGTACCCGTAAAGAAAAAGCATGAAAGTGGTTCCGAAAAACGTAAAAAGCGGCAAGAGCAACAAAATAAACTTAATGAACAATTAAAGAAGACACAAAACCTTTTCGAACTCGGATTTAGTCGCGAATTAAAGGAACATCAACCTCATGACACTCCAAGTACGTCTTCTACCAGCCACAAGATGGAAGTAGACCCAGTAGAGGTTCCTTGCGAGCCTTTTGAACAGATTGGCCAGGATCAAGAAACACCTACGTTAGTCAGTGCAGAGGAAGGTGAGGCCGAGACAGGGGTCATACATCAAAACGTAGTTCATCTAGGGGTGGAATACCAGAATGACATTGGCTTATGGCAAAATATTACCAACGAAATGCAAGATTTTTGGTGTACTAGAGACCCTAACGAATGTCAACACTTTGATTGTAATTTTTCTGCTTCGGCCCGACAGTACGACGACAGTAAAAGATTTTTTTCTCAGTCTATGTTTTTTCGGAAACACATCAGTGGTGGTAAAATCAAACGGGAGTGGCTCATGTATTCTCCGTCTACTGGAAAAGTATACTGTTTTCCATGTATCCTTTTTGGTGAAGCACAAAACCGATCACAATTTCAAACTGGATTTTCTGATTGGAAAAATGCGTTGCACCGAATCCAATCGCATGAGAATAATGCAACTCACCGAGTATGTGTACAGACACTCATAAGTAGACGACGCATTCACGGACGAATCGACACTTCTTTAGAGATTACATTTAATAAAGAAAAAGAATATTGGAAAAAAGTTTTAGAAAGAATAGTCTCTGTGATAAAATTTTTATCATCCCGTGGATTAGCATTTCGTGGTGACAATGAAATTCTCGGTTCTCAACATAATGGCAATTATTTGGGAATTTTAGAGTTAATCGCAGAGAACGATCCTTTTCTTAGTTCGCATTTAGCAAAATATGGTAATGAAGGCAAAGGAAAACAATCGTATTTATCTGCAACGATTTGTGAGGAACTTATTGAAATATTGGGAAATAAGGTTTTAAAATATATTGTTAATGAAATTATTGAAGCCAAATACTTCTCAATAAGTGTCGATTCGACACCTGATATATCACACACTGATCAGTTGACTGTAGTGCTGAGATATGTTACGTCGAATGGAGAAGTGGCTGAACGTTTTCTTAAATTTCTTCTCATACAGAACCACAAAGGGGAAGAACTAGCCACCGAAATATTAAATTTTTTAAGCCAATATAATATTGATGTAAGAAATTTGAGAGGTCAGTCTTATGATAATGCGTCGAATATGTCTGGTCGTTACAATGGTCTCCAGGCGCATATAAAGAAAATAAATCACCTCGCACACTACGTTCCCTGTGCAGCGCACTCACTGAATTTGGTTGGAGTACGTGCAGCGGAAAGCTGCGTTGGAGCAATCTCATTCTTCGGATTTGTACAGGCAATATACAACTTTTTTTCGGCATCAACTCATCGCTGGGCAATTATGCTCGAAAATCTTGAAAAACGTGATGAACGTAAGCATAATTCGTCATTGGTTCTGAAAAGTGTATCCGATACAAGATGGTGTGCAAGGGCCGATGCTACTAAGGCTTTGGCAACTGGTTACAACAGTTTTCAGAAAGCTTTGCAGTCTATTGCTAGCGATGAGACTCAGACATCACAAGCGATTCACGAAGCTAAATGTCTATTGAATGACTTAAGAAAAAAAGAAAATGCTGTAATGGCCGTATTCTGGGCTGCCATACTAGATCGGATCAATGGTGTCAGCATATCTTTACAAAAGAAAACAATTGAACTACGAACAGCAGTCGATCTTTTAAAATCGCTTTTAGATTTTTTAATTTCACAGAGAGATTTATTTGACGACTACAGACTAAGGCAAATGAGAAAACTGATACTCAATACAGTGATGAGAATCAGCGTGAGCGAAAAAGGAAAAGGCATCACGATGACGGATCAGCAGAAGAAGTTGTGCTCAAAGGAAAAGAGAAGTTAAAAGTTGATACATATTTGCCAGTACTAGACATGTTATTTACAGAACTGTCGCGGCGCCTAGAAGCTTACCGGGAAATAAATGATCTGTTTGGGTTTCTAACAGATTTCTCGACAAAATCGGACGCTGAAATTAGACAGGCTTGTACAAAATTTAAGGATCATTATTTCGAGGACATTGAGCCTGAGTTTATAGACGAAATGGTGCAGTATAAATACTTCATCTTACAATTAGATGACGCCGGACAAAAAAATATGCCAGCCGAGGAGTCTTACAAACTGATTATTGGTAACATGGCACAGTCAACATTCCCGAATGTAATGACAGCTTTGCAAATATATAGAAGTCTAATGATTACAAATGCCACTGGTGAACGAAACTTTTCCAAATTGAAATTAATTAAAAACTGTCTTCGTTCAACGATGTCTCAAAACCGTTTAAATTCATTGGCTATAATGGCAATTGAAAATGACGTGTTGGAGAAGATTACCTTTCAGGATATCTTGAACGATTTTGTATCAAAAAAAGTTAGAAGAGTTAATATTTAAGCTATGTATGTTTTTTATAAATGCATAAATAAACATTCTGTTCATTTGATTCAACATTTTTATTGAATAATATGATGATATACCCAGGTTAGTAAAAAACGGTGTAATTTTGAATTTTGTTGTGTTAACGTAAAAATTAGAAGAGGGTAGGGGGCCCTGGATGAGCATTGCCTAGGGGCCCCGACAGGCATAACCCGGCCCTGATTACTGAAAGTACTTTAATCAGCTCTAGACTGCGTTTCTTGCGTTGCAAAAGATCGACGCCACAATTGATGCATCGCATATGTTGCTCATTCACACTCGAGGGAATAACATTCGGAGGAAAGTCCAAGTTGATGCCTAGGTTGTCATTCATCCAACGACAGAAGCAGGCTCGGTGTCCATTATAAAAGCAAGCCGGTTCTACAGAAAAAGAGAGTCGAAAGTAGCGTTCACAGTATACGAAGCACTGGCTACAATCTTCGAACATTTTTTTTCGTCGTTCGACTCTATGGCTTACATGTAGATTTTGACAGTTCTTCACCCCTCTGTCGCACTCCCCACCCCCTTTGATACCGCACACTGTAATGACAAGTGAGTATAGTGTCACTCACTCACGGATCAGTTAAGGTGTCGATCGAGTGAAGTTTTGCGTTGATTAATTTCCGTAGCTTATCCTCTCAATATCTTAACTGTAACAATTTTCTAAAACCCAGAACCAGAACAATGTTTAATACATGCAGTGTTATGGATTGTGAGAGTAGACGAAGGGACGATGCATTTTATAAAATACCCAAATCTGAGACAGGACTCCTTTGGTTAAAGTGCTTAAAATTGAAACATTTACAAAATTTCAATTCTGTACAACTTGATAAGTGCTTTGTGTGTGCCAAACACTTTGAAAAGCGGTGCTTTACAAGTTCACAACTAAGATCTCGGTTGCATCAAAGTGCCATCCCAACATTGTTCACGGAGAATGAGATTAATAATGCAGTTCCTGATGAAACCGGTACGTATGTTCTTTGTTTGTAGGTTATAAAAACCTGTTGGAAGTAGTTATGAACGTGGTCAGCTAACTAGAGTAGCTTTCGGGTGGTTAGGTTATGTGTATTGTGAAAAAAAAAATCTCTTACTTCCCCAGATGCCAGTATGAAAACAAATTTATCCTGTTTTCTTAAAAGTGTGACTTGTTATAGGGAATGTGAGCTATGTGGCTGCAGAACTTATCGATCATGACTATTCAAGAAAAAGGAAGCATCAAGATTATTCTTACTGTAAAGTTGAAATTGTGAAGAAACAGAAGCAGTCACAAACTGGTAAGTGAACATAATATTAAACCATAATGCTGTTATAATGTATCTATTTAGCATTGTCACATGCTATATATTACACATTAAAAGATGCATAAGTATATTAATTGAACAATGTCTGTTAAGTAAATAAAAATGTCTACGAGTTTATGATAACATGAGATACTATTTCTTGATTACGCTATCAGGGTCTTGATCACATAAAATGTTTAAAAAAAATGCACTCTCTCCCTCCCTCTCACTACACCATCCAACCCACATTCTCATCTGAACTAAGCTAGGTAGATCATATTTGTTTCTTAGGTTTTCACGCACATCACTCATTAAATAAAACTAGTTTTAACGGGTTAATGCACAAAACTTTATTTATTTATTGATGTCTCGCAGCCTTTTCAGGTCTGCATCGTCAGAATACAGTATTTTGACGATGCAGACCTGAAAAGGCTGAAACTGACCTGAAAAACTAGTTTTATTTAGGTAGATCATAGTAAACTTTCACCTATCTTGTATTAAGTTGCAGCATCACATGTTTTATTCTAAACTTTTAATTTCAGTATTTGTGCCTACTGCTAGTACTTCCATGTACGAACCACAATCTTGTGAGAATCTATCAACCACAGGTATTTAAAAATAATGTTGAAATTTCCTCAAAATTTATCTCGCATCAAAGAAATTACTTTAATTTATCTCAATTTTTTCTCAATTTCAGTATCCATGCCCTGTCCAACTACTTTCACGCACAAAGTACAATATTATGAAAATCAACCAACTTCAGGTACCATAGGTGAGAAATAATCTTAAGTCCACATTCATTTTCTTATACATTATTTAATTATTTTGTATAATTTTTGTCTTTATACCCTTTATACATATCTGGTTCTAATGTTATCCATATGAAAAAAAAAATCTTTAAAAGATAATTTATTGCTTAAAATGTTTCACAGATTTGTTAAATTGTTTTACAGAAGCAAAAACACCCAAACGAAAGTATATTGTTCATAAAGCAAAAAATCTATCACCAAAATGTGCAAAGCTCTACAAGGAGTTCACCAGGGCTCGTAGACAATTAAATTTCAGCCGCAGAGCTAGACAAGCAATGAAATTTTCAAAAAAAGAATCTTTTGAAAAATTAACTCAGAACATGAATCCTGTTACCAAGAAACTTATGTGGTTGCAAGTAAGGCAGTACACTAAGTCTTCAAGAGGCCGTCGCTTTATCCAGGAGGAAAAATTAATAGCACTGGCGATAATGAAGCAAAGCCCGAAGTGCTACAAATTTTTGCAAAAGATTTTCATTTTGCCCTCAAAACACACTATTAATAAAATGATCTCCAACTTAAAAGTCGAACCAGGGCTAAATCCTCAAATATTTGAAGCTGTGAAGAAAGAGGTAAGTAACAAGAAGTAAAGATTTGACAAAAAATTTGCATGAATTATTTGTACATAATATTGATAGCAACAAAAATTTTGCTTCCAGGTTGCGACTTGGGAAGAGAAAAGAAAATTTTGCTCTATACTGTTTAATGAGGTGGCTTTAGACTCGGGGGTCAATTATAATAGACACAAGGATGTCATTAATGGCTTTGTCCATTTAAATGAAAGAATTAATGAATTTGCAGATCATGCCCTGGTCTTTATGTTGAGAGGTGCTGTACACAAATGGCAGCAACCTATCACATTTTTCTTTTGTAAAGGAGCAACTTCATCATACCAACTGAAGAAAATTATAAAAGATTTAGTGACAGCAGTGTCAAATGCAGGGCTAATACCATTAGCTCTCATATGTGACCAGGGCACATCTTTCGTTGCCTCTCTGAAAAGCCTGCAAGAGGAAACAAAGAGAGAGCAAAGCATTTGTAATGAAATAACTGGTAAGTAGCATCCAATGAATGAAAATTCATATTTCGTAAAATTAGAAATAAATTATCATAATCATGCATACAGAATTTGTTTACAATTTTTTTTCAGATGATACCATTAAAATTAATGGTCATTCATTAAGTATCATATATGATCCACCTCATTTAATCAAGGGGATCAGAAATAATTTCATAACAAAAGATATAAAATATAAAAATTGTTTATCTAAATGGAGTGACATAGTTGATGTATATATTACAGATTGCAATTATGCTCAAATTAGATTACTGCACAAATTGAACGACGAGCATGTGATTCCAGAAAAAATTAAAAAGATGAAGATATGTATATATTAATTATAACAGCAAGTCAATAAATAAGTAAAGAAAAACCACTCTTTGACTTAGACCATTAAACCACTGGACTAAGTACGCGCCTAATTTTACTCAGTGCAAAGTCTGTCACTTTTTGAGGGGGACGAGGTAAACCACTACAGTGAGTTTATTTCAAACTCACACAGCCTTAGTTATTTGTATTATTACAATCGCCTACAAATATATTTTTTCATCTATGTACACTAATGACAATCACAAGTAATCGTAACTAGGGAAAGGTTAGTATCGATATTTTATTTTTCTTTAAATAACAATATCGATAGTTTTTCTTGTTCTGAAAGATTATTTTATACAAAAATATGACAACGGGAAAAATAAGTCCGGGTCTTTTAATACTCTCACTGGCACAATTACCCACTCACTTATAATTTTTGCTAAACTTAAAAAATCGCATTCGTGGGAGAAAATCTTAAATGTCATTTGTTTTATGTATATATATTCATTTCTTTTTATCTGTCATACAGTCGGTAGCATGTTTTAACAAAGCATGTTCATGTAGTAATCTGATTAATGTGACAAATTTATAGAAATGAAAACTGTTGTTTTTCTTTTCACTTCATTAGATTATAAACTTTTGAATGCTTCACAGTTTACAATGTTAATGGTAACATTTATGTTTCAGGTTAAAAACTGTGTCAGAGTTTTAAGTAAAACAGTGGCAGCAACTTTAGCCTACACTGCTCAGTTTTGTAAGTATTTTTGACCAAATTTATTTTTGTCTGTTTTCTCTACTCATGGTAATATTAATTTAATCCATTTTTTTTTATATATTTCTTGTTTTATATATATGTTTTTTTTTTTATTTTAGCTCACTACGCTGATGGAAGAGAGGTCAGCTCAACTTTGAAAAACACTGCAGATACAGTTTCCTTTTTCAATGACCTCTTTGACTCAGTAAACTGCGCAAGTCTTTACAATAATAAAGCTAAAGGCAAATTACTACGACGTGCAGTGACAACAACATCACAACATCATTGCTTCTGGAAGCAAGCCATCACAAAACTAAAAAATATCAGATTTGTTGATAAAAATGGAAAAGAAATATCTGTGCCTTCATTGAAAAATTGGCTAACTACACTTGAAAGTTTTCAAGATTGTGGATTTTTTTTCAACTTAAGGGATTAAATATTATGCGCCCCCGTTACTTTAATTCCGATCCCATTGAAATTTTTTTCGGTCAAGTGCGGGCGTATAATTTTAGAAATAACGATCCAAATTGCCACACCGTCACCAATACATTTAGGTCGCTATTAGTAACAAGGTTTATTAAATTTCATTCCGAATCTTTTAATTGTGAAGAGGATTCAGGTGAACAGTTATTAAATTTACAAAGTCTGTTTGAACCAATAAAAGAAGATACAGGCTCTTCGTGCACAACTAGTGCAAATAATCCTGTACTCCACGATGAGTCTTCTTGTGTTGGTTCAGATCGGCATGAAACTAATATATCACCTGAGTCCTCTAATAGGGTTTTATTATCCGCACTACAAGGACGTCTCAACGTCCACTCACGTGCTTATACGACAGGGTGGGTCATAAGAAAAATATTAAATAAAATAGAATGCATTGATTGTAAAAACGACCTAGCATCAAAAGAATCTAATGTAGATAAACATTCGTTAAACAATTGGATTTCCATAAGAGAATATAAAAGTATCAAAACAAAGAAATTGACCTACCCATCAGAGCAAGCAGTGAGGTTATTTGGTTTAATAAATGATTAAACAAACATATACTTGGAAGATCAGCCTCAAAACTATAATTTAATAAAAACGCTGAAATCAAACATTCGCTCCAAGTTTATGTTTGATTTTCTTAAGTGCGCTGTTCACAAGCATGCGGTACTAGATCTCTTTTTAGAATTTACTTTAATATTATCTATCCATAATTGGTGTAGCATTATGAATAAAATCTTAAAAGGCACAGATGTACATCGCCTACAAAATAAAACGTTGCCTGTTATGCAATTAAAAGCCTTGAATAAATATAAAACAAAATTGAAAAATAAAAAAATTAACAAATAGTGCAATCTTTTATTTCCAAAATACCTTCAAATATTAAAGCATTGAAAAGCGGGTCCCAATATCCTACAGGAAACAATGTGGCTAAAAAGACGCTTATCCAAGTATCTATAAAAAGTACGTTTCGAAAAAAAAATCAAAATAGAAATATAACTTTTTACACAAAATCATCGTAGAATCAAACACAATTAATATCTTTAAGCGATGATGACCGACAACAACAAACAAACCAGACAAATAACAAAACTTGTAGCAAAATAATTGTACAACATTCTGAGCAAAACCTAAACATAAACAACAAACAACTTACCGAAACTTGGCATCATACTACATGATAAAAGATTTAGAGCAAAAGTGTGTTTTTAAACTAAGAGAACAGACGTTGCCGTTCGCGGCTTCTATCGGTAAGTAATCACGCTAGTGGAGTCCGTGGGACTCCAGCGAGATATCAATGTTATAGTTTTAGTCTATGTACGATATTTTTAACTGTGATTTTTTTTTACTTTCAGTTGATATAATGGCGTCTCGTAGTTGTATAAACGTCCTTGATGAAGATGCTTGACTTCATATATAGACGACTTCATATATTTGCCATAGTTGTACTAAGCCTGTGTGCCTCAGCTGTACAAAAAAGTATGCAATAACTGTGTCATCAACAGTGACTAAGGTCTTGCACGTTTTTTCTTTCTTGTTCAAACCATGTTCTTTTTTACTTTTTATAAGAATTGTTTATATTTTTGTTATATTTCTTTGAAGATTACTGTATAATATTGATTTGTTTTTGAAATGTTGTCAAAATCAATATTAGAAGATAGGTCTCATAATTTTGTTACAAAAAGTGCGATTATCTAAAATTTCCTTAATAAAAGACTGTAATTGAATGATTTTAAGTAAAAAGTTAAGAAAACTAGTTTTATTTAAAAAGTTAAGATAATGTAAAACCAAATACATAAAAAGCAAATTTAACTAGGATTTCATTTAAAAAAATTGTTTATTTCCTATTATATTTACGATTTAAAACCCGGGAGTCCTGGGGACTCCACCGCGTAAAATGTGTATATATGAAGTCACCGGGTAAACCAAGGGTTAAAAGAGGTATATTTTATATTTTCAATAAAGAAACCGTTAAACCAATAAACAAAACGAACAAAAACTAAACGATAATGTGACCTCAACGACATTAAAAAAGGACACTTTTTTTGCGATCCAGTCAAACAATATATCCCAAAATAAATAATTATTAGTATTATATCTCTCGCACAGTGTTTATAATAAATTTATACAAAGGAACATAACGAGGCTGATAGCATTACTGAGAAGAGAATGAATATTGCACGACACAAATTAATTTGAACCGTAAACGGTGATGAGCTCATTCATTAGCACAAGGCGCTGAATGCTAAAGGATGGACAGAAGAATAAAATGTTTGCTATTGTCTGCTCATCGTTAGAGTTACACATGTTGCTACTAACAATTTTTAACCGAGAAAGATGAAAGTTGAGACGAAAGTGACCAAAACGAAGGCAATTAATGTATGAGTAAAACTTTCTGTAAATATAAGTGGAGCTACAACAGAGCCATGGGGAAACCGTACCATAATTCTTTATTTTCAACATTCTAAGCTTTAAAAGTGGAATATAATCCCTATATGGCAACAACACACTTGACTCTATTTCTTCTACTGAGTTAGAAATATTACAAATTAATTTAACCAAAAAGTCTGCATTTTCATTTCCATGAACTCCTATATGGGATGGTACTCAGATGAAAACTATATTGATTTTATATTTGCTGACAATTTCAAACCAGAGCTCTTCGATGTTATTTATAATGTAGTTTGTAGAAGCTTTAAAAGTGGCAATTTTCCATCGTCAATAGGTTGCGGTTCTGGCGACAGATTGGTGCAATGGTATTATGTAGCACCTGGTTTTGTATCCTTGTGTACCCCTCAACAGCCAAGTCACAAAACATTAACTATAATAAGAAAGAAATCGCAGTAAGGAACCATAGACTTGGCACGACTTTTTATAGATTTCATTACTTTTTAGATATAACCTATAAACCTAAACTAACATCAATATTTCTCCTAAGCATTACTTTAGCACCCTCTTTAATGATTATAGTTTCTTCCAGTCCAGCAGTCATCGACGCATCATCTTCATATTTTTGTAAACACGCTCGGGCTTTCGTTATCATACATTTTGAACAATCCAAAGAATCTTTAACAACTAACTTTATCTCGAGGTGCGGAATCGCTTTTAACATAGCATTATTTAACTGCATACACATATTTCTAGTCGGTAGTAAACGAACAGTATCTTCTGGTAAGTCCCTTAAACATTGTGCTATTTCCATTAACCTTCCTTCATTGGTATCAATCGGGTAGACAATATATCTCTGTCTGATTGAATTGTCACTCCTATTCTGATTCTTTTTAATATTTCTACAAACGTAGAATCGTCCAGCTGTCTCATATTCAACGGAAGTTCATCGTAACTAAAAAGTTCAGCCCATATGTTTGGAATACTTAAGGAGCCTATAAGTTTATTAATTTCTGAAGGGGTTAGTTTTTCAAATGGCGACTTTTCTCTAACGGGTGGATCTGCAAAAGATCCCCAAGCACTAAAATATGTTTTTTTCCAAACCAACCATCTTCTACATCAGAAGCATCAACACTTCGCATAAACGAAGATTTATGTAAGCTAAAGTTACATTAGATATCATAGACACTTCATCTATAATAAATAACGTGACAGTTTTTAAGTCTGTCCTCAAAAACTCGAAGTACTTAGTCTGAAAGCGGTTTGTATTTAGGAGTTTGTTTATGCTCTTCGGGCAGTTGTAGTACACTGTGAACAGTTAATCCATTTACGTTAAATGTTGCAATTCCAGCCGGGGCAGTAATAGCTACATTTTTATGCAGGTTGTTTTTAATCCATATTTTTAAGGTTTTTATTAAATAGCTCTTGCCGGTGCCACTAACAAAATGTCGCAATATTTCTTTTTGGTTCGAATTTTTATTAGTGATTGTATCAAATACTTTTTTTTGGTCAGACCAAGTTCTTCGACATTTTTTACGATATTATCTTGCGAAATCGAACACAAATAAACTCAACGACCTTTAGTACATGGACGACAAATCAGAAATACAAATAATAAGCGAAATCAACGAAATGCAAATAATCCCTCCTAATCCCTAGCAAACGTTATCAAGGGCAACAGAAGAATGTCGTAAACGACTGTAACGGCCGTAGTAATATTGAGTTTCCACCACAGCAGATCCTCATGTAAACTACTTGGAATTATCATGAACCTGTCGTAACTATTCCCATTTCGTAACAAAGCCATGTATTTTGCTCTTTCTAGAGACTTGGTATACAACCATGAGTATGGAATTGCCGGGCAGGCTGAGATAAGGGTGCCTAAATATTTAGCAAATTCGCGTATACGTATATTTTTTCGGTTTACCAAATGGTCGATCATTACGTCTAACATATGGGTAATTTTGTGTCTTTTTTTATTCGGTAGCTCAAAGGTCATTGAGCCAGAGTTAAAATTATAACCTAAAAAAATACATGATTTGTTAGGTAGTAAGACACTCTTGTCGTAATTTATAACAAAGCCTAAATCTGTTAGGGACTTAACAGTTTCATTTATATTTTTCAAACAATCCTCGTATGAATTTCGCAGACATAAAAAGTCGTCCAAGTACCTAACTGATATAAAACCTTTCGATCGTAAATGTGAAACTATGGGTTGAATTAACTTTGTAACTATATGTGGTGCTGAACAAATGCCATATGGTAAAGCAGTGAATTCGTACAATTCCTTGTAATAAAATCGAAAAAAAATCCTATCTTGTGAATGTACTGGTACTAAGAAATATGCCTCCTTGAGGTAAATTTTTCCCATAAAACAATTAGGGGACATGAGGCGCACTGCGGTCCTAATGTATTCCATCTTAAAATGGTTGCCTTGTACAAATTTATTTAGTCTTTTAAGGTTTAAGATGAATCTCATAGATCCATCGCTTTTGGGAGTTAAAAATATATCTGAAACAAATTGATCTCTAGAAGGCATACATCTTTTTATGGCTTTAATTTCGAGTAAATGTTTTATTTCTATATCAATTACTTTGATATTTGATGAGGTTTGGTTTTGAATGGTATACAATAAGCTTGGATAGTGTCTAAAACAAATTTATCACTTGTAATGGATCTCCATGCATTTAAATAATGACGTAAATGTCCAGCATGACTCACCTGTGAGGTTACGTAGTTCGACGAGGTGGCGGTGGGCGTCGGGCTGCGTACGGGGGTGCGTGCTGCGGGCTGGCGAAGCGGCGCGACGTGCGGGGGTGGCCGCCGAGCTGGTGGCGGAGCCGGGGGCTGGAATACTCGGCGTCGACTCGCGTATTGTGCTTGGTACCCGCTGGCGCGACTTGCTGGTTGTTGGTTGCTCCTCAGCAATCGTGGTCGTGCTGGCGGTCCTTTCCAGTTTAAACCGCTGGTAGAAGGAGCTTGAATAAGTTGACCAGTCTTTTTAATACCCCTTGAGCTCTTTACGAGATCGCCGAGTTTATCGCCAAACAGGAACTCGTCCCTCTTTCGGTCTTTGAATGAGTCAACTAGTGACTTTTCTATCAAGCCAAGTATTAAAGACTTCCTTGTACCAGTCTCTAAATTGTGAGAATCTGACATAAGTTTCAGCGCATCATTCAATACACGTAGAACTTCGGGAATATCCGGGGTTTTCTTTAATAATAGTGACATGGCTCTGGTGAAGGCCACCAAGGCTCGGCTATGTTGCCCTCT
Source organism: Chilo suppressalis (assembly GCA_902850365.2). Lineage (NCBI taxonomy): Eukaryota > Metazoa > Arthropoda > Insecta > Lepidoptera > Crambidae > Chilo > Chilo suppressalis. The sequence continues at coordinate 17,582,825 of OU963915.1, forward strand.
GTTTTGAGCTAAGTCTTTTGTCTCTATTGCGAGAAGACTCATTCAGCATAGTGCTAATTTCGGGTTCAATGTAGGCAGGTGCTTTAAGTAAGGGTATATTTTGGGAAAATGGTACTTTTTCGACAGTTCATCCTTGAGATCCTTCTTTAGGCCGTTAGTTATGATGAATTGGACTCTTTTAGCAATGTCACTCTGAACATCTTCACCCCACTCAACTTCGTCAGTTTCAAGGTCACCAACAACCTTTAACATTTCAGTGTCTATATCGAGGTCGACGTCGGCAACGCCGCTTAATATTTCTGCGTCAATATCGGTCTAAGGCACTAAAATCTCCGATAATTCGGGTTCTTAAACCGGATCGATCATATTCCCCCTTTCGGAGCATACAGGGTAGTTTAGTCAGTAGTGAGCTTCCAGTATCGAGGTGATTTGTAAGCGTTAAAAAAAAGGAAGCGTTATGAAACTTATTTAGCGGACGAAATTATAGTATTGTTATTTAAAGAGCGTGAAAAGTATGTAAAATATCTAGTGCCTACCTCCTTTTTCAGGGCCACCTTACACGATTGCTTAACCTTAGCCAGGGATCATTCCGGATTGTCGGAGAGATTTACCTTCTGTAGATCTACTAAAAAGTCCTCTTCGGATATATCCGACCTTAAGAATCTAAGCGCGATCCTCAACAGACGAATTTTGGGATCCGCTGCTTTGAGTAATGGTGGTGCAGCTGCCTTGAGTTTCTGCGCAGCCTCCAAATTAGCGATCCGAACCACGACGCCTGACTTGCCAACCATCCGTACACTTTGGATCCGAATGCTTTCGGATCCTGGCTTAATGGCGTTCTGCAGTGTGTGTTTGGTGTCCTCCGATGACTTCAGGGACTCATCAGCCGGGTAGAAAATGACCGCCGGACCTTGGGGTTGGACAGGGATGGGGGCCTTATCACGTGGGAGTTTCAGCATGTTCGCATACGAGGGAACCAGCGGCAACGAGGGTTGCGGTGCGCTAACACACGCCGACTGTTTTAGGATCTCGATTTCCTTAGCGGCAACCTGTAGCTTAGCAGCATTGGACTGGTGCTCTGCATCTGCAAGGCGCAGCTCTAGGGCAGCGACGGCGGCGAGTATGTCCTGCGAGTGCGAGGCTACGGTACGTTTGTCGGTCATGTTCAGTTTATTGGCCGCGTTGGTAATGGAGTCAATGCCTTTCAGCGCCTTGTGCACCATGTCCAGCAACTGAAATTTATCGAGGGAGGCAAGGCCCCCCTGGACGGAGGGATCGGGAGTCGGATCTGGTGTTCTTGGGGCGGGTGGGTTGTTATCACTGGCGGCCCTAGGTTGGGATGTTAATATACCGCCTATGGGGAGAACAGCCTGGCGACTTCTTTCAACTATGGGGAATGAGAACGCTGGGTGTGGGGCGGAAGACCGGGAGTAATGAAACCACCATCACTAGGAGGGGACCTGGCCAAGGAGTGCCTGGGAGTAAAACCCGTAGCAGTCGACATCTCCTCTAAAATTCTGAGCTCCTCCTCCTTCTGAGCCATCTCTGCTTCCAAATACGCTTTGACCTCAGCGGCCTCATCCTCCTCCATGGTTCAGTGAACAAAAACGTTCACGTCCCTACTTATAAAACACAACAAAAACGGATCCTACCCGTCACCACTGACAGTGACACCGCCAGAGACAGCTGTGAGTGTCAGGAGACAATGACAGCTGCCAGTCCCAGGAGCAACCGTGGTATCACCACCCGCTACGGAATACCTAGTATAATAACACAACAAATATTCCAAAACACAGACTAAATATAAATATTAACTAGACATCCGAAATGGAACGTAATTTCGGGCCAATCAATGGGCGCACACGTCAAGTTCGAGTGACAGCTTGGCTGTCAAACTCGACTGACAGCGTCAAAAAACACGTGGCGTCGAAACCACGTTGCGACAAACTTAACCTACAAACTAACCTAATATAAAACACGTGGTGCCGAAAACACTGAAATACGTTAAAAATTTCAGCAAAAAGTACTATATTTGTTTCTTAGGTTTTCACGCACATCACTCATTAAATAAAACTAGTTTTTACGGGTTAATGCACGAAACTTTATTTATTTATTGACGTTTCAAAAAGTACTGTTCACGACTCACCGGATCGAGATAGGTGTGTCCTGACTAGAGATGTAAAAATACCGTATAATACCAAACGATCTGTATTACCGGTATTTTACAATAACATACGGTATTTTTCGTATTTTATATTATATCACTACAAATACCATTTATTTATCTTTTTACACGTATCATTGGTTATAAAATTCATAGAAACGAATTCGTAGCTTGATTAATGTAATAAAAACTCAAAACAATTCGAACTTGCTATTTTCCTACTTTATTTTTTAAAAGTACTCAGATTAATTTGTATCTTTTCTTTCATTATGATACTTACTTACCTACGTTTAATTTGCGGCCCGAATCGCATGACAGCGTGAGAATGGGAGTCGCTTCGCGACGTTGTCACTTCGTGCATCATCGCGACACGAGCGATACTGTTCTCCCTTTCTCTCTACCTAGAATCATCGCATGCGCCGGCAACACCTACTTTGTATGTTCTCACCTTGCAGGCAGATAGAATAAGATAGTTGCGTTTGGAATATTGCTGCGTGTAGTCATTCTTTGTGTTTTTTAAAATGCCTCGACGAACATCATATGTGTGGCAGTATTATCAATTGTTAAGTGACGAAAATAATAAAAAACGCGTAGTTTGCATTTATTGCAATACAGAATACAAAAATGCCTTAGCTACGAGACTAAAGTTGCACTTATCAACTTGTTTAAAGTGCCCAGCAGAGGTGAAAAATAAGTTTTACACCGAAAAAACATCGAGCAAACTACCACTACCAAGACCATCACTTTCGAGGACGGATGAATATGTGCCTACAGTTGAGTCACCGTTACCAAGCACAACATCATCATGTGAAATAAATGTTTCGACGTGTATTTCTGTTAACAGGAATGACTCGGAACCGTATAATATACCGAAATATTCATGCTGCATTGGCCCGCACTGTATACGCGTCAGGTGTTGCTTTATCGATATTTGAATCACACTTTTTTTTTCTCCACAGACTCTTGGTCCGGGCCTTTGGCAGTTTGGTCTGTTTTAAAATTGATTGTTATATTGCTCCGCTTTTTTGCGCTCGCTCTTTTGCGCTCGCTCTTTTGCGCTATATTCTTTTAAAAATGATAAAAAATTACAAATGTTACCTTAACAACTTCACTGTCCAATCAGTCACATGTGACTCATTGGACACTTTTGGAATAAGTTCAGGAGTCAGGGGTGACTCATTTTTCGATACTTTTTGGCAAGATTTTTCGTCATGAGCGTAGCTCAATAGACTTATAAAATTACGTGAACGTATAGCAAAAACCCTAAACTTTTATGTACAAAAATTTGCTTTCGCAAAAGGTTTTTATTTCTTTTGTTATGAACAAATAAAAACATGAGTAATTATGGATAATTAGTATGAAATAAAAACAATATAATAATCATAGAAAACGTTTTATTGGGTTTTTTATATAAACTGAAAAATTAAATTATGATGAAAGAAACATTGTCATTAATTAATCACAATGTTTTTCATTGTAACAATCCAAACAAAATGCTTTTTTACAAGCTTTACACTCAGTGTGCACTTGTTTGGCTTTTCGAGCCAACTGATTTGAAAGTTTTAGTTTTGAATAGCAACCAGTGCATCTTTTTCGGACTAATTTATTGGTTATAGCATTACGCGGTATTTCCTGAAGACTATGACTAGACGAAATTGAAGATCTTGAAGGCAGAGAGAGCGAAGGTCTTGGAGGCACGTTAGGTTCTGTAGTTGTTGCTGCTGGTCCCAGAAAATATCTTACTAATTGTTCTTGAACTTGCAAGACTGATAATTTAGGGTTTTCTGTCGCTAATTCATTGTATATGCATCTGGCATTTATAACAGCAACTTGAAACAGTAGATCTATGGCAATTTTTTTGTACCAGGTTAGGCTTTTGCGTAATGGCGAATGAAATGATGCAAGTTGGTCTGAAATGTCTATTCCTTTTTTAGCCTCATTATAATCTATTATAACGTCAGGTTTAGTGACGTCGCCTCTCTTTGTAGACACCTTTGACATACTATCTCCATGACAAGTCGAAATCATAAGTACGTCGCGCTTATCGCGCCATTTCAGAACAGTATACAGATTGTCTTTTTGCATGGCTATTTGCTCTCCTCTTTTTAGGTTTTTCTTAACCACTTCCACTGGAAGATTTCTTTTGTTCTTGCGTAAAGTTCCGCAGAGGTCCGTTTTTCGTTCCTTTAGATATGTTGCCAGAGGAAGGCTGGTATAATAATTATCGGCGACAACAAGACGACCGTCATTCAGGAGCGGTTCAACTAATTGAATCACAGTTGAACCAGGTTTATCAAGTCCTTCTAATTGCTCCGATACCCCGGAATAAATCTGATAAGACCATGTATAGCTACTTACAGTACAAGCTTTGTAGATCTTCATACCATACCGATCGGTCTTGGCGGGATTGTACGTTCTAATAATTAATCTTCCGTGAAACTTTACCATGGACTCATCAACTACTATAACATCGTTAGGTAAATACAGGCTGCGAAAATTGTCTACAATCCTGTGTATTAGAGGATCAATCTTATGGGTTCGTTGTTCTCCAATAACGCCTATCTCAACTTCAGTGAAATGCCAGCATCTAAGAATTGTACTAAATCTATTATATGTCATATTTATTCTATGCATTAGTGGATTATAGTAAAGTATATCCAATTTCCAGTAATGTTCAATCGAGGGCTTGGGATTTAGTCCCATATATATTATTACGCCAAAAAAAAATTTCATCTCCTCTCTGTTTACATCTTTCCACCTTGTCATCCTGCTAAATTGTGAAGTGCGTATTTGTTTCAGTAAATCTGCATAATTATTAGTATGAATCACCATCTCGTCAATCAAGTCATCGGGGACAAAATATTCATAAATTTTGATCAAAGAAACTTGTCCATCGTCTGTAATGGCATCCATATTTTGCACCCCATAATTTCCTGTAAATGTTTCCCTACCTATCGGCAAAACATCCGATTTCCATTCTGAATGAGGAACGTCAGATAAAGATGAACCTCCTGGAGTCGGCGATGGTGATGGTACTGCGCTAGAAGTACTTGCTATGAAGTCCGCAATTACCTCAGTATCCTCGCTCTCTTCATTGTCTTCATTGGGTTGATATTCATCATCACTGCCACAGCTGAAGGGGTCTTCGTCGGAATTTGAAGCTTCCAAATACCGCTCAATTTCTTCCTTTGTATACGTTTTTTTAGACATTTTTAATGATTATATAAAATTTTATGAAATTATAACCTCAATTAGTTATGTCAAAATCTTAAGCAAATGTTTTGTTTTTTTTTTTATTATTATTTTAGTACCGTCCTGTAATCGAAATAAACATTTGTCATTGTTTCTACTGTCTATGGCTATGCGCACATATGACTCATTGAACTTACGAGAAAAAAAACATCACCCCACGCCCATGAGTCGTATATGAGCAAATAAAAAAAAAATAAAAAAAAATGAAAACAGTTTTTTTTTCCACAAATATATTTTTTAATGATTAAGTTACTATTATTTAGCCTAACCGAAGAAAAAAAAACATGGACGTGGAGAAGTCGGAAATTGTATTGTATGGGGACAGTGAAGTTGTTAAGGCTACTATTCTTACTTATCTAGGTGCATTTGGTACTTTGAATGGGAGGATGGTTCAACCTGTCCCATCCCATCCCGCAATAGGCGTTGCTGGGTTGGGGCAGGTTGAGAGGTGGGGGAGGTGAGTGGGTGGGGGGAGGATGGTTGGTAGGGTCTTTCCTGGAGTTAACACTGACGCGCCTCCAGGTTTGGAAGGTGGTGGGTGGAGAGGGAGGGTGGGTTTGGGTGTTAGGGTTGGCTCCGGAGTTAACGCTTGCGCGCCTCCAGGAGCGTTTTAATAATATACAACAGTTTTTATTTGGTTTGACAGGTGCTTATTCTAATACAATTTTTTTTAAATTAAATGGTGCATGCTCTACAGGTTTAACTCTATTATTATTTGTGTTTCTATTTGCTAATTTACATTTTTACTTATTTCTATCATGCTCATCCATTTATGTTATATATATATAGTTGTAGTGCCTAAGGTTTCGCTCCGTCGGTGGTCCATGGCAATAATAGCCTAGTGGTTACTATTGCCTGGACCATCGACGGAACTTTTGGTCTTCCGCCAGACCCAGTGCATTGTTGATGCTAGTTGTAGCTAGCACCGCAAGCAAGGGTACTGGCGGGTTCTTAATCTAGTTTGAACAATTGATTTAAGCAACAGTAAAGCATTTAAAACTAACATTGTAAACAATTTGGCACAAAAGCATTTGTTTTGATTAAAAATAAACAGAAAATTTTCATCAAAAGTTGATAAAGGAATATTTATGGGCTATTCAGAACAATCAAAAGCATATAGAATTTGGATACCATAAATAACAAGGTCATTATAAGCAGAGATGTAAGAGTTATTAATGAAATGTATTACAATGAAAATTCGGATAATAACAGAATATCAAACATTAATAATCAAATCGATAGGGCACAAGTATTTCCTTTTCAGGGTGTTTCTTTTCAGGATGCTAACAATAACAATGATGAAAATTTGGTTGAATTTACTGAAGAGTGTGAAAAAGAATATGAAAACTTACCTGTTACTGAAGAAAACAATGATTTGGTAGAAAATGAATCAGTAAACATGCAAAACTTAGCTGAAGAGACGGACACCAGAACTGATGAGGATGATGATCAACAAGAACCTGTAAGGAAAAGTGTGAGGCAAAAGAAACCACCACAATAGACTTATGACTATGATATGTCAAATCTGTGCAAAGACATAATACCTGACGAATCGTGGAAACCAGCAATTATGTCTGAGATTATAGCACATTTAAAGAATAATACTTGGGATATAGTAAACAAACAAGAAAATTTTAATGTCATTACATGTAAAATGGTACTAAAAGATAAATCAGAAAATAATACAACTAGAAAGAAAGCAAGGTTAGTTGCGAGGGGATTTGATCAATTACCTGGTATCGACTACGTAGAAACATTTTCACCTGTGGTTAAGTTGAGTTCTATAAGAAGCATAATGGCTAAAGCTACAGCTACTACAGCAGTTGTACACAACAAAATTTAAAAATCAGGCAAATGGATGTGACTACAGCATTCCTTAATGGAAATATCAATGAAGAACTTTACATGGAAAAGCCAATTAACTTTGAAAAATATTTATGTGATATCATGCTACAAGAAGAAGATGAGACTTTAGTATTGAAAGCGAGGCAAATGCTCGAAAAGATAAAACATTCAGAAGGTGAAACAGTATGTAAACTGAACAAAACCATTTATGGCCTCATCAAGCAAGCAGGCAGGCAGTGGTTTACAAAATTAGATTTAAAATTAAAAGAAATGAATTTTAAGCCTACTTCAGCAGACCCTTGTATCTACACATGCAAGATAGGAAGAGAAGAAGCTATAATATGTATTTACGTTGACGATATATTATTAATACATAGAGATTTAAAAGTAATAGATAATATAAAACAAGAATTAACTAAAAGCTTTGAAATGAGAGATATTGGTGGATTGAAACAATGTTTATGGATAGAATTTTCATGCAAAAAGGATAGTATATCTATGAATCAAAAGAAATGCATAAATGAAGTACTTAAAAAATATAAAATGGAGGATGCTAAGCTTATTTCAACACCTATGATAACATCATTAAAATTAAATAAGAATGAAGAAATGGAGAACTTACCTTATAAAAATCTTATTGGAGCATTAATCTACTTATCAGTTGCCACCAGACCTGACATCAGCTACGCTGTAAGCTATCTCAGCCAATTTAATAACTGCTTTGGAAAGGATCACTGGATTGCAGCAAAAAGGGTGCTTCGATACTTAAAGGGCACAATAGACTTAGAGCTTACTTTCTCTAAGAAAGAAAACTCTAGATTGGAAGGATTTTCAGATGCAGATTGGGCATCTTGTACACTAGATAGAAAATCTTATAGCGGACTTTGTTTCATACAGAACGGTAGCTGCATCAGCTGGGCAGCAAAGAAGCAAAATGCAGTGGCCTTATCAACTGCGGAAGCCGAATATGCAGCTATAACTGAGTATGCTAAGGAAGCTATACACCTTTTAAAATTACAGACAGAGACGGGTAACAAACAAGAAAAGATAACTATATTTACAGATAATCAGGCAGCACAAAAACTGACTACCAACCCGATTGTAACCTCAAAATCCAAGCATATAGACATTAAATTACACTACATAAGAGAGGTTGTCCAAAAGGGAGTTGTGGAAATTAAATATATCCCCACTGAACAGATGATAGCTGACATCTTTACAAAATCTCTACCGAAACTTAAATTTGAATTCCTTCGTGAAAAACTTGGTATTGTCTAATGTTGAATAAGGATATACATAAGGTATTTCATGAGGAGGAGTGTTGTAATATAAGGCAGTATGGCACTACATACCTTTGTCTAACTTTACAACAAACAATTATCTGTTTCCTGTCTGTCATACTTTTTGATTAAATTAAAAATTGCGAACGCACATTATAAAATGTTAAATAGTTAAAGTTAATTAATAAAACTACAGTATTGTGATTCAAGCCTTTTTATTGCCTCGCCCCAAAGAATATAACCACAACAAACTCATTGCCAAACAGAAAAATGTCAAAATGTTCAACTCCCCAAACCAGAGCTAACGCCTCCTTTTCCGTTTGGCTGTATCGCCGTTCACAATCAGTGAGAGTTCGATTTCCATACGCAATTATCCGAGGCCCATTGGCATCAATTTGTACCAGTATAGCCCCTAATCCGACTGGACTTGCGTCTGCTATCACCTGAGTTTTATCTCGGACATTATAGTACCCCAATGATTGAATCTTATTCAGCATGTGCTTCAAATTATTGAAAGAATCTTCTTGTTCTTTTAACCAAAATGGTTCAATGTTGGCATTTTTACCTAATTTCTTCCTGAGCAATTCTTTTAAGGGCTCTGATACCGTAGCCAAATTTGGAATCCATTTATTTATATAATTAAGAAGATCCAAGAAACTTTGGAGCTCTTCTATGGTTCTAGGCTTGCGAAACTCCTTTATGCTCTTAACGTATTTTTCCAGTGGTGTTACACCCTTAGGTTCGAGATGGTGTCCGAGAAAATCCACACCCTGAGTTTTGAATATACATTTGCTCTCATTAAGTAAGACATTATTGTCTTTTAATGTTTGTAAAACTTTCTTAAGCCGGTCATCGTGTTCTGTCTCATTATCACCATACACTAGAATATCATCAATGAAGTTTATAACTCCATCGCATTGAATTAACATCCTCTCCATGATATTCTGAAACAACTCCGGTGCACATGTGATACCAAACATTAACCGTTTGTAACGATACAATCCGTTTGGAGCTATGAAAGTGGTTATATGTCTGGAATCTGGATGGATTTCCACCTGACGAAAGGCATTTTTGATATCTAGTTTGGTAAAAAACTTCGCCTTGCTTATCTTAGGGAGCAGCTTATCCATAGTCGGAAGTGGGTGGTTCTCTCTCAGAATTGCATTATTTGCACGTCTCATATCCACACATAATCTGAATTCTCCGTTCTTTTAGAATCGGGACAATGGGTGAAACCCACCTGGATGTACCTTGCACTTCTTCTATTATATCGTTGACTAAACGTTCCTTAATTTTGTCGTCGACCTTCTTTTCTAGAGGGATTGGCACTCTTCGGCATGGCTGACAAACAGGTCTTACGGAGTCGTCAATTGGGATCTCTACAAAAACGTCTTTAAATTTTGGGAATGGTAAAGTCGGGTTTTCCATGTAATTGATGCCAATACCTACTTTCAAAATCCCCAACTTCAGTTCTGTTGTTTTCCCCAATAGATCCTTTGTTCCTCAACTTATGACGTAGAAAGTAGTAGACTCCTTTCGACCATTTGCTATAATTTCGGTTTCGAATGAACCTTCTATTTTTAAAGGAGATTGGTTACCATAGGAAAGAAGAACCTTGTTAGGCTCTTTAATTTGATTTTTTAACCGTACGCGACCGCTCTTCAATCTCTTCCATGTTTCATCCGTTATAAGGTTGGGTTTACATCCTGAGTCAATAAGCATATCAATGCCTACTCCACCCACGATGCAAGTAATAGTAGAGTCATTATCTATTTGAAAAACAATCCACGGCTTCATCGTCAACCATGTCTACATTGGTTCCGTTCTTAGCTCTCTTCTTGTTTCCTGTGCTTATATCGGAATTTCCAGAGAATTTTCTCTTTTGTACATTTGTTCCAAAACCCCGAGATCTACAATGCGCTGAAAAGTGACCTATCTTTTTGCAAGAGTGGCAGGTTTTGTTTTTTGCTGGACACACGTCGGTGGATTTATGGAATTTACTTCCACATCTCGTACAGCGTAAAATGTTCTATGGCCGGGATCTCGTTTCAGTCGAAGAACTCTGACCTCTTCTGTAATTTGCTTTATTTATAATTTGATTTACTTCCTGATTCTTCTCTCCTTGTCCCCCATTTCCGTATACATTCATCTGGTGACTCACTAACTCTAAGGTGTTAGCTTCAACCATTATTCCGTTCAGAGTAGCTTTGTCCCCCATCGTCAAAATCTTCTTGCGTAGCTCCATTGACGTGCATTTTTCAGTAATCTGATCAATTATGGAATCATCCGGTTTTTCAAATCCACATTTATCTGCTTGATTGCGCAGTCGAACTAGAAAGTTCTCCATCTTTTCCCCAGTGTCCTGTTTCAGTTGTCTAAACACGTGTCTCTCGTAAACCTTGCTTTGCTTCAGTAGAAAATAAGCGTCCAACTTTTCCAAATCGACTTTGAAAACGTCTTGGACCTGCGTATCACCCGATAATGCCTCAGTTGAAATAGTAGCATCAACATTAGCCCCAGGCAAATTATAAAATATTTCCTGAAGTCCTGGACCTCCAAAATGCAAAAGCGTAGCTCTTCTCTTCACCGGGCTTTCAATTCCGGTGGCTTCGAGATAAATCAGCAACGACCTTTTCCAACGCTCCCAACGAACACCAACAGAGGAAGTATCTCCTTCGAGATCCAATCTATCCGGTCCAGGCATATTACTTGCCATGATAAACGTTTATCTTCTGGTTTTAACCCAGATTAGCCTACTGTCATATATTTAGGACAGTACAAATAAAAAAAAATATCAGAATACCCTCTTTATCTAAGATTATTTAGTCTTATGATTTGCAGTAAGAAACGTGTCAGCTTTATTAGAAAAAATAAAAAGACAGTTATTTTAACAGTTTTTACCTTATAAGTGTGTAATAAAAGTGCGTTGCAGACATGGCAAATGACAGGTATGTATAAAAAGTTATATTTTACTCGTGAGTTGTTTTTTTCTGTGTTAATATCTAGTTGATAACCTTAACTTTTGTACTAAATAAATATTCTAGCAAAATAATATAAATAAATTACGTATAACTTGTTACAAATACTAGCGTACTATATATGGGACAGTAGGATAATATACATGATTTTAGTACAATAATACAACTTTTTCTTTACAGACCGTTAGCTGCGCATGAAATTTTAGATGCTTTAGAAAATGTTTCTGATAATGAAGAAGATTATAGAGAACGACTGATATGTATTCTACCTCCTCCTGTTGATCCTGCCTGTCTCACTGACGAAGATTCGGGTGAAGAAGATAATGTAACTTTGAATAATTTGCCACGAAACATTCTGCTTCAACCGGCTGAAGTAATGATTCAAGGGCAGATTATGGTGAGTGATACAGAAGAAGAACCTTCTGATTCTACAGGTCGAACTAAACGTAGGCGTACCTACGCATGGAGAAAACGGGACTTGGCAAAAAATCCCGTGAATTGGCCAGATGTTCAAGGCGCTTGCCAAGATAGCGCCCAATTGAGTGGTTTGAAAACTTCTTAGATGAAGATGTTATTTCGTTGTTGGTGTCAGAGAGCAATAAATATGCTGTCAAAAAGAATTTGCCTGGAGACATAACCACTGAAGATATGAAATGTTTCATCGGCATATTGTTGGTTAGTGGTTATTCATGGCTCCCCCGTAGAAGAATGTATTGGGAAAACTCCCCTGATACAAAGAATGAATTGATCAGCTCGGCTATGACTAGGGATAGATTTGACTTTATTTTTCGCCACCTTCATGTCAATGATAATCTGGATTTGCAAGACAAATACACAAAAGTACGCCCCCTAGTTACACTTCTAAATAAAAAGTTCTTAGAGTTTTCTCCTCTTGAAGAGCATTACAGTGTAGATGAGGCCATGATCCCCTACTATGGTAGACATGGCTGCAAACAGCACATAAAAAGTAAACCTATTAGGTACGGGTTCAAAGCTTGGGTTGGTGCTACACGGTTAGGGTATGTTTTATGGATGGAACCATACCAAGGTGCTACAACTATGTGCAATCCAATATATAAAGAATTGGGGCTGGGTGCAAGCGTTGTTCTCACTTTTTGCGATGTGCTGATTTCACGTGGCTTCGACCTTCCTTACCACGTAGTTTTTGATATTTTTTTTACTGGGACGCCCTTGCTGGAAGAGATAACAAAGAAAGGCCTTCGTTGCACTGGGACAGTTCGAGAAAACAGGACATCTAGTTGTCCTCTGATTACATCGAAGTTACTGAAAAATAAGGAACGTGGTGCTGTCGATTACAGAACGACACATGACAACACGTTCATTATTGCTAAATGGCATGACAATAATATATTCAGTATTGCTTCTAATGCTGTAGGAATAAATCCTAAACAATCTGCCAAACGCTTCTCACAAAGTGAAAAGAGAAACATTGTCATAGAAGAACCACATATGGTGTCCATCTATAACAAATATATGGGAGGAGTGGATCGGTCTGATGAAAATATTTCACATTACCGAATTGGTATACGAGGTAAGAAATGGTACATGCCGTTGCTCACACACATGATTGATCTTGCCGAACATAATGCATGGCAGTTATATAAAATAAATCATGGAAAACTGGATCATCTTGGCTTTCGCAGAAGGGTAGCAATTGCTTTGATTGAATCAAACAGAAAAAATGCCAAAAGAGGGCCTAGCCGACCCTCCCATCATGAACATGCTGATAGTCGTAAAGACCAAATGAATCATCTGGTTATTCCTCAATCGAAGCAAACACACTGTCGTCAATGTCACAAAAAATGTTTGACACGTTGCAAGAAATGTGATGTTGGAGTGTGTGTCAAGTGTTTTGAAACATATCATTCATGAATAGTGTTAATCTAGTAAATTACATATAACAATGGGTAATATAATCAATAGTTATCTAATAAACTACACTTTTTGATTACATTCTGTTTTGTCATAAATGGTGTTTTATTTCCTCTTATTATCCTACTGTCCTACATATAGGACGGCTGTTTCCCTGAAAGCCTTACACTTAATTTTTTTTTCATAATTTTTTTTATGTTGCATAAGATCTAATAAACTAAATAATGTAACTTTTTTCAAAATTTTCAGAAAATTTTAGTTTCAGGCTTATCTGGGTTAATTGTGGGGCCTGAAACGAATAGAAAATTCCCCCTTTGATGGAAACCTTATACACAACTTACTAATTAGATTGTAACACCAACCATAACTAAGCAGCACTTCACACAACCTACCAATTTAATGGCAGCACATTATTTTTTTTTTACAATACACACCAAGCCCCAAAACAAGCACCGTAAGGCCTGTGTTATGGGATACCAGGGTAATTGCATAGAATACATATATGTGTATTTATACCGAAACACACATCAAACATCCATGACCGGAGCACAAATTTTCGCATTCATCACACAAACATCCGCCCCCACCGGGACTCGAACCCGGGACCTCTCGAGTCGGCGACACCACGGAACCCGGCGCACAAACCACCCGGCCACGGAGGTCGTCATTTTACTTACTACGGTTACTTTAACACACACATTATAAGTATTTAAATATGTATGACAGTTTTATGCATGTGAAAGTAACATTAATATCAATGTCATGGCTAATATCTTGATCTAACCATGGATTTATTAGATACCCAGATAAGTACATACGATAACGGATAATGGGCCAGCGGCTACCTATTACAAGTTACAACACAATAATATAAATAAATTAAATTAAATAAATATTTCCGACACTGACACCAATTAGCCTAGCCCCAAAGTAAGCACTATAAGGCTTGTGTTATGGGATGCTAGGGTAACGGATAGAATACATATACTGTACATATATAAGTATATTTATATAAATACATATTAAACATCCATGACTGGAGTACAAATGCTCGTATTCATCACACAAACATCTGCCCCCACCGGGATTCGAACCCGGGACCTCTCGAGTCTGCGACAGCCATGAAACCCGGCGTACAAACCTCTCGGCCACGGAGGTCGTCAATACAGATTATTAAAAACAATATTTATATATATTATTACTCATATTTCTATTAAGGTTATTACTACTGTCCTAGTTTACTATGTTGCATGTAGTTATGAGCATGTAGGAACACATAACATAAACATTTCACATGATAGGGCTCATAAAACAATGGCTTATAAAGTGGCTCCGCTCACCCTGCAGGGAACACTGGCGCGAGTCCATGCACAAATGTTTATAGCCTTAAGTATACCCTATGGTATACTAAAGAAAACAAAAAAATAAAGATAATGTTATAATTATATTGTACGGACTGATATTATAAAAATGGCTTAATCTAAATTTTAAGTATTCCAAAAGCTTATCAGATAAATACAGTAGTTCTTAAGTTCTAGCTAATCACTTACTTCTCAGTGAACAAATCATTAAAATATCATAAAAATAGTTGTATAAATACTAAACATTCATAACAAATTATAATGTACTCTGCAGTGGTCTGTCAATTAAGAGACCACAAAAATAGACTTTTCCAAATTCTAAACATTGACAAGGATTTACCAGGTGGATATTAGGAGTTCTATGGCTCGTTTGATCGATATTGGTGATGCTAGAATATTATGTTAATTCTTGTTCTCAATGGGACAACCACTTAGAGGTGGAAATGGGTAGTCCGGAGTCCAACCTCGCGGTGCTTTTGCACTGTTCACCCAGGGTTAGTTAGGGAAATACCTTGATTACTATAGGTTAAGGAATCTATCTGTCCTCAGTCACGGCCGGGTTACATCGACTGGAGCGCGGCTTGCAACCTTTATTGTATAGGATGATGCGTGAGTTTTTCAGGTGTTGTAAAATGAGTGCAACAAAGTTCACAATACTCACGGTTTATTGTTTACACAATATTATCCTAATAAATATGCAAACACTATTAATGCAAGATGGAAGGTGCACAATGAGTATAATAGAAAGATTGTCCAGCGCAGTGACTATTAGTTCAACGTTAAACAAGCTGATGTCGAGATCGTTAGGTATAGTGAGAGAACAAGCGACAAGCATACAAAGCAGAGGCTAAGATCTGACTGCCGCGGCTACGCAGGAACAAGTGGTGCGGAGGCCCCGCCCACTGAGACCGGTTACGTTCAAGCGGCCGCGGCCTGCGTCCGCGCAGAAGAGTGTCTATGCGCAAGCAAAATATGTTTGTCCGCTTGTCGACCAAAATATACAGTTTACATTTATCGTTTACAATATTATATATTAACATATTTAAACATGATATTTTTATATTACAATATAATTATACAGTTTATTAGACATTACAATATATATTTTAAATTAACATAAATTATATAAAAAACAAATATTTTAATTTTACAAAATATAAATTATATTATGTAGGCACACTACAATTGTAATAATCTCACGCGTCCCTCCTGGTCCGTGTATAGAGAGAGAATCTCCTTGTTATATGCTTATTCTTTCTCCTGTAGTTCATTGAACATTGAAAAAAATATTATTTTCCTTAGACTTTTAAAAAAAGTTCCGCTTAGTACCGCTTTCTGTCCTAAATATTTACGATTGTACGTATGTTGAGTATTAGTATTGTGTAATCTAGGAACTCAAACAAACCCATTGTGACTTTAGACACTTTTTTTCGCAGGTAGTCGGAGTGTACCAAGCCGCGTGGATTTAAACATAAATAAAATGGATCTAGTTTCAGTGTTAAAAAGTGAAAACTTTTATAAACAATAATCGTCTAAAGGCTAGCGTCCACTAGGGGGATCGGGCCGCATCGCAACGCAAAAATACGCCTGGCTATGTTTTGTATGAAATATCGTTTATTAGCGACGGATCAAGCGCGGCGGGCGGCAACGCATTGGCGGATCGCTTCGCAGGTGTATTTCTGTCGGCGGTGCGCTGCGACCCGCCCCGATCCGTCTAGTCGACGCAGGCAGGCGGATGTGAGCGCACGTGCCATGCTAATAAAAATAAACGAAAATGATCGAAGAACTGCTTATTTCTTTAGTGCAAAATATAGAGAACTGTATGATCTAGGAGACCCTACATATCATGATGAGCAGCAGCGCATGAATATATGGCAAGAAATAGCACAGATTTTGAATGAAACACGTAAGTACCTATTCATTTAAATTATAGGTTTTCGACCCGTATGTATGTAATATTTCCAGAAATGCCCAGTTTTTGGATATGTTAGTCTATCTATATCAGCTTCTATTATAGACCTGTGCCAAATTTCAAAAGTGTATGTATGTTTGTCCACGTCTCCAAAAGTGTAAGTCCGATTCAAATATTTCTTTTTTTGTTGTACTAGGTATTGTTCAACTTAGGGAATGGTGCAAACTTCATCAAAATCGGTTTAAAAGTTTTTGAGATAGGGAATGTTAATGTGTATTATTATTAGACAGGTGCAATATTTGTTCTCACATATCTCCGATACTTACTAGTCCGATTTAAGTAATTCTTTTTTTTTGTTAAACTAGGTATTATTCAACTGAGTGAAAACTGTAAGTTTCATCAAAATCGGTTTATTAATTATCATACAGAGAGTTAAGTGTACTTACTACGTCTTTCACATGAAAAAATGGTGAAATAAAAATGTTTAAATAAAAAAACATAAACAGACTTCACTGGAGTCGGAGCACCTCAAAGCACCTCCAAGCGAAGACTTCATTGAAGTCGGTTTATGTTTTAATTCAAACATTTTTTAAATATTATAAGTATATCAAACTTTACGCAATAATAAGTAACTTATTATTAATTTATAATTATATTTATTCTTCTTGCGCTTGCGTATTTGGGTCTCGGTCTATGTGGCGATATCCTCTGTTCACAACTGTCATTTGCCATGGACATGAGCCTGCACGAGATACGAAATAACTTTTGAATTTGTTGCGAATTGCGAGAGCGACTTGAGATGAATTACCTCCAACAATTGGTAAATTTACTAGTCCCTCGTTCACAGTTTCTCTTAGATCATCTTGTGACCAATACGATGGGCTATTTGACAAAAAGTTATGTAAGCAGCATGTTGCCGCTACAACAATGTTGACATGTTCAGGAGTCATAGATAACCGCCTTTCATAAATTCTAATATACCAAAAGCATTTTCGCTGGATCGGTGGACCCTACTTAGTCGGTAGTTGAAAATTTTTTTTCTTCGTCCGTTAATTGATTTCCAGGATACGGTCTTCCGGATACGGAAGACCGACACTACAAGAGTAGTGTATGCATTTTGACATTTCTCTATTTGACAGGCTATATATCACTATCTTGTTCGCACCACGTTAGTAATACGAGAGCTGTGAGCGAGAGTAGACGTGTCGGTTGTCTGTCTATTTTTGTGGTCTCTTAATTGACAGACCACTGCAGAGTACATTATAATTTGTTATAATGCGTCGCGTCGAAATTTTCCTAGCCTTAAGCTGCAAGGCAGCGCCATCTCCTCGCATTGTAGGCAACCCACAATGTCAAATGAATACTTTTTCAAGTATTAAACATTTGAAAGAAGAAATAGCAATTATAGTTATGATTTTATTTATTTTTTAAGCATTTAACTGCTAGATGTTTAAATCTAAAGAAAAGTTTACTAGAAAAAAAATCCACGCGGACCAGGCAGCGGACGGGACTCGAACCCGCATCCTTCTCTATCCGGTTGAATGCACTGACCATTATGCTACCACGGCCCTATTAGCCGCGTCGAAATTTTCCTAGCCTTAAGCTGCAAGGCAGCGCCATCTCCTCGCATTGTAGGCAACCCACAATGCGTACCAATAACTATAATTGCAATTTCTTCTTTCAAATGTTTAATACTTGAAAAAGTATTCATTTGACATTGTGGGTTACCTACAATGCGAGAAGATGGCGCTGCCTTGCAGCTTAAGGCTAGGAAAATTTCGACGCGGCTAATACGGCCGTGGTAGCATAATGGTCAGTGCATTCGCCTAGATAGCGAAGGATGCGGGTTCGAGTCTCGTCCGCTGCCTGGTCCGCGTGGATTTTTTTCTAGTAAACTTTTCTTTAGATTTAAACATCTAGCAGTTAAATGCTTAAAAAATAAATAAAATCATAAGTAAT
This sequence comes from Chilo suppressalis, assembly GCA_902850365.2. Taxonomy (NCBI): domain Eukaryota; kingdom Metazoa; phylum Arthropoda; class Insecta; order Lepidoptera; family Crambidae; genus Chilo; species Chilo suppressalis. The sequence goes on from OU963915.1 coordinate 17,601,469, forward strand.
TTGTTTGTTTACACTTAACAATTTTAAGACAATTTACTTATTATGCGTATATCCCCACCTATCAGGCGGTCTTACAGTCCTACCATATCGAGTAACACGTACATTTCTATCAATGTTATTGTTTACATTCTCATCATGCAAGATTATATCATCATACTCAAAATTGTAGTAAGGGTTTTAAGTGTTTAGATTACCTATTCGAGAAGTAGATTCTTTCTGTTCATACTTATTTATTAAACTTTTATGACTATAGATATCTATGGTATACTAACCAATAATAGTTCATTTAATTATAATTTGCTGTGAAAAAGTACTAAATCTAAAAAAATAGTGATAACATTGCCTAATAGCATATAAAACATTTTAGGTATTTATCACCATCATCATGCTGACCCGCAAAGCTGTTGCACAAAACACAGAGATGAAGTTGAGGCAGGTCCTGCTGGAGCTAAAGGAATCGAAGAATACATGTGATCAGCTTCTACGGGAACGTGAAGATAGCGAAAGGGAAATCAAAGCTGTTGTTAGTCGAAACTCACAGCTGAAGATTGAACTAGCCGAACTGCATTCACAACATGTAGATGTCATTCAGGAAAGAGACCAACTGAAAAGCACACTTAGTACCTTTGACCAGCAATGCAACACATATGAGAGGGCCCTGGACCGCATCACCGAGCTGGAACGTGAACTCATAGATGCCAACCACCATATTAGTCAACTCGTTCAGCAGCAACAACAGCAAGAAACGGAACATACACTCAGTCTTTTTGAAGAACTGATGGAATCTTCAGAAATACAATCAGCAAGACGGTCACTATCCAGTAGCAATAGTAATAACATACCTAGACCTCTAAATTTAGGCAGTAGGAAATTAAAGAAATATATAAAAATTCATAAATATATTAAGAAAACTGATAGATTAATTAAGAAAAATAATAGCTTTTGCAAAAATATTGCCTTAAGGAAGGAACGCATGAATCTTTTGGATTCCATAGAAATTTATAGTAATAAGTTAATTGAAAACAGGGAGTTGTATGACCGGGATACTAAAGAATTGCAATCTAAAATCATACAATTGCATGAAACAATGGCAGAGGCAGATTGATGAGCACATCAAATCTGCATCAGAGTTGGTGGAGTTATGTAACTATAATGCTGAGCGCAATGACTCATTAATAAATAACCAAATGTTAAATATAGTTAATGGCCCAGTGGACATCTCAAATGAAGAGCTTAGAAAAGACAAAGAAATTGTAATCACACAGAATTCCTGTCATTCATCAGCCCATACAGAAAAAATACAAACCACTTATAGCGAAAAATTGTTTGAACCAGCGCTTTCACAGAACCTTAATTCACCAAAGACTGTCATGCTTTCTGACAAATTAGGTCAGGGACTTTCATCTATTATGAGTAATAAATATAATAATAAATTTTACAATTTACGCTTTCCTGGGCAATCATTTAAAGAAATTATAAATAATGTTACAATGCATAAAGTAGATAGTTTTACCAATTTAATCATTTTATGTCGTGACAGCTCTGACATTAGAAAAAGGGACATATTGAATAGTTTTAATGTATTATTAAAGTTACAAGGAGAAACTAACTGCAAATTATTAATCAGCGCTTTCCCTTATGCCAATAACTTGACGTGGGATGAAAATAAGCGCATTTTTGATTTAAATACATATTTGTATAATTTGATTAATCGTCATAGTGAAGTCATTTTGTTTTTTGACATTAACCTTTTAAGTGCTGCTGTCGGACCAGTCCGACAAAAAAAATTCTCCCTCAACGCCGGCTGCCGGACCAGTACGACAAGACTAGTTGTACTAGTTTAGACCTTATAATTGAAACAAATAATATCAGAATGGTTTTTGTGTCGTATGTCAAATGAATGAGAAAGAACCAACCTATTCATTCAAAGATTTACAGTCTACAAGAACAATACTCATTCATGTGACCACCATTTAAAAATATTCGCGCTCTTCCTCTCCTGTGCTGTTGACGTACGAGTACTTTTCAGTGTGTTTTGTTTGTGAAATCCTACAAAGAAGTTATAAAATGGGTAAGTTATCAATTCTTTATACATTTTTTTTATATTTAAAAAAAACCGTGCACTAATCCATGCTTTAGTTTTTGAATAATTCGAAGACAAACAAAAAAAACCAATAACTTTTCCTAATATCCATTTTTCATGATTTTTTTTCTATTTTATTACTTTATTATTTTATCCTAGTTTTAATTCAAACTTACAGCAAATTTACGAAAGAAGTTAGATTTTACAAAATATTTGTACTTAGAAAGATACTTTCACAATAAAATTCAAATATTGTAGGCAAACCGCAAAACATTCGCAAGACGCACGCACACATGCAAAACATGACGTTTATGTGTGTGCGTGAATTGCTCCGGCTATTGAACAAGGGTGTTCTTTTTATCTACTGTTTTGAAGGAAATGTTGTTCTGATTTGAAGATAATTATTTATTGAGAATTTATGTTCAACTATGAACGTACTTAGGTACCTATATTTTTTAGCATATGTTAGGTGATAGGATAGGATTAGATTTGTCCAGTAGTGATGCTGTCGCATCGATAGGTACATGTAATCGATTATAAATACAGTCGAACCTGGGTAAGCGAGAATCCAAGGGACCCAAATGTTATTCTAGCTTATTAGAGGTTTCTCACTAAAGCAGTTTGTCACCTACGAAGGTTTGAGTGTAGTTACTCTAGAGATTAACAAAAGTCGAGAAACATGGTACAAAACAAAATACATACATAATAAGTACACATTTTGTTTTTAGATACATATTTTATTTATTCGAAGAAATCAGTTAATTTTTTCTGTGTGTCGTTCTTACAATTATGAATCTGTTTTTCAATTTTATAAAGTTTATCAAAAATAGAAGAATCAATTTTATAAATTCTTTTTTTATATATAAAAGGTAGATTCTGGCAAGTTAAAATTACTCATAATTGCGTTTCTTGGCTTGTTTTACAATTTTAAGTTTATCATTCAACAAAATCACTTTAACTTTTCGTTTTAACATTTTGAGGGAACAACGTCAAACGCAGGTAGGGACAAGCGCACATGTGCGCTGCAGCCATTGTCGTTTTCGATGGAATTACAAACAATTCCATATAAAACAATGACGCTTTGGCTTTCTTTGTTAACAAAAAAAGGATATGGTTTGGCTTGAACTTTGAGTTGCGAGTTTTGAGATGTGTATTGAAATATTATTGTAAATAGTCTCGATGGCGCAAGTGTTAGTTAGCGCGTTCGGCTGCGATCGTTAAAGTTAAACAACTTTCGCAGTGGTCGGTCATTGGATGGGTGACCAAAAATTTACTATCTTGAGCCCCTCCGTGCTTCAGAAGGCACGTTAAGCCGTTGGTCCCGGCTGCATCTGCAGTCATAAGCACCCACCAATCCGCACTGGGCCCGCGTGGTGGGTCGTGGCCCAATCTCCCTATTCCATCTATGTGGAAGGCCTGTGCCCCAGCAGTGGGGACATTACTAGGCTGATTATGATGATAATTGATTTTTCCAGTAATGATGCTGTAGTAGGTATCGATATATGCAATCGATTATAAATATCGATAATTTTGAATTTATCGGTAGAAATTATTATTTGTAGCAACATTTTTTACGCAGCAATTGATGAATAAATATTTTATCAATAGAGTTTTTAAAGTATCGATATCCTATTATTGGAAATAAATGAATACAGTTTTATTTGGTCTAGGTAAAAGTTTTACGTTAATTGGTTTTACATGTCGTTAATTTGGTTATAGAAATTTCACCGAGTTCCCGCCCGCAATCACCAGAAGATGTCCAGAGCCCAAACTTGGTGCCTGGGTTCCAGGTTTCATCTACCCCGGGGGGCAACATAAATCTGCAGCCGGACGCTGTGCTGCTGCAGCGGTGTTCAAGAGGACTAGTCCCTTGGAGACCAACCCGTAGTCCGGTGATGGCATCCCCCACTTCGGGCCCTTCTTCTTCTTCGTCTCCGTCCTTGAAACGCCGTCGTAGTCAGCGATCGCTTAAGTTTGGGCGATCAAGACGACCGCTGACTACGGCGGAAATTGAAGCGGTCATCGCAGACTCCGGCAGCGACATTGAAGAAAGTGAAGGCGAAGATGACGCTACGAGTGAATTTATGGCGGATGTCGGAGAAGCCGTGGAAGGCGACGAGACGAGTTTGTCCTTCAACGTGGAGAGCATGAGGCAAGTCGTAAGCGATTTGCGTTCTGAAATTATTCAGGTGGAAGAGGCAGAGGAAGAGGTCCAAGGGAATTGGGGTGGTGGTGACGGCGACTCATCTCAGTTTTCATGGTCAGAGGACTTTTCGTCGTTCTCTGGGCAGAAAACTGAGTTTAGGGGATCTCCTGGCCCTACCCAAATTTCCCTGGACCCCGTAGATATTTTCGAATATTTTTGGGGGGGAGACATAATTAGCACGATAGTGGAAGAAACTACTTATAGAAGAAAGATATTATCAACAGTGTCGATATCTTTTTTGGAACAACACTGGAGTCGGAAAACAAATACCAATATTTAAAAAACTTTCGATAGTATCAATTTCAATCATTTTTTTTTGTCGTATGAAAATTCGTAATGTAATTACAACGCATTACGACAAATATTGCAAAACTATTGTTAAAACTATTAACTTTCTACACAGAAAGTATCTATTTGTCAGTAATATCGATAATTTTGATTTCTTCAATAAGTATTATGTAAAATAGTTTTGATATGAAGAATAAATTAGCTCACGATTATATTAGTATCGATATCGGTGAGTGTCACAACATTAGTTTACCAAAGACGTAAGCAATATAAACGAAATTATTTCTTAGATACTGAATATAACTATGAGAAGACTTCTTTTTCATTTTGTAAATTAGATATTATTTATAAGTAGGTTAAGTTAATTTGTATTCAAATTTTATACATTAGGTAGTTTTTAAGTTGTTGTTTTTAATTTCTATAAGTTGAAATATATAATTATGTTTATTGTTATTCAGATAAGTACATACATACCTAACACTAGAAGAAAATTTAATATAATAAGTTCGTAAACATTAATTATGAATAAATTATTATTATGTAAATTTCAGTTTTATTTTTAAACTTCACTAATCTTACTTTGGAACCCGCTGTATACGCTCTTGTACGTACACAGCGGAAGGTCGACTTTAGACGTAAAACTTGAGTAATAAGTAGCCACTTAGAGAATTTTTATTTATTGATTTTGGTTGATAAGACATAATGAAACGCATATCAATAGAATGCTCATTTATAGAAGTTTTTTTAACTGTAAATAAAAAAGCATTGTATGGTAATTTTAGAAAAAACTGTGCACAAAACAATGCTCATGACTTTTTGCGTGAGTTTGATGTCTGATCTTGAAAACTTGGTAATTACTGTTATATTATTTGCTAATACGATACAGTTTGGTCGTGATATTCAATATATGTAAATTACTGATATTTCAAACGAAAATTTGCTAAGTTATACCTTATAATAATGACACAGGACAATTTCGAAAAACCGGGATCAACCCGCGCGAATTGCTTCCGTGGCGAAATTTTAGCGTTTTTTCAAACTCCAAAAAGTTGTAGTTTTATATTTACAATATTTATAAAAATTACCAATTTGTTTAGGGAATTTTATGTTTAATCTAATAAAAATATGTTTTTTAGTGAAAATGACATTTGGTAGCTAATATATTCCATCTTTTCTACAAAGTAGTTAATTTTTCAATTCTTTTAAGATCAAGCTCATATTTCTGCTTCAAATATAAACAAAACGTGTTTATTTTGTGTTAATCAGCTAGTTTATTTCATTATCTTTCTGATAATATAAGCATTGCCGAGCTTTGTTAAGTCTAAGTCGTAAAAAATACGATAAGATCGAGTAGAGTGTCAAATGGCGCGCTCAAATTTTAAGTGCGCCGGCCTCTACGGTATCGTATGCGCGAGGCCGCGCGGGCCCTCATAGGTTAATAAATTTATTAGTAATTTTAAGCTGACTATGTATCTTTCAAAGAAATCTCGGACACAATTAGCTAATTTGTTAGCTTTTAATTTACAAATTGTAATTACTTCTTTTAAAACTGACGTTAGTACTTGTACTAATTCAAATCTATTGATAAATTGTAATTCTACAAAAAACTCCGTAGATTTAAACTTAAGCGTATGACAAAAAGCTAAGCCTAATTGTGTCAATACTATTCACCAAAATATCCAGGGCTTGGCTGGCAAAGACTTAGAGTTAGAATTATTAGCAAAAGGTCATGAAACTCATATCATGTGCTTAACTGAACACTGGCTGCAACAACATGAAATGTAATTTTATTTAAACAATTTTCAACTATCCAGTACATTTGTACGCAGGACAGCTATTCATGGAGGGTCTTTAATTTTTGTAAAACATCATGTAAAATGTAAGGAAAGAAAGGACATTGTAAGCCTTTCAGTGGAACGCCATGTTGAGCTGTCGTGTGTAGAGTTAGTAAATTTTTATATAGTATGTGTATACCGCCCACCCTCAGGAAACTTTGGTACATTTGAATCAGTCATGGACGACTCTCTCAATAAATTAAAAAATAAATCTGTAATAGTATGTGGTGATTTTAATGTCAATTTACTTGAAAATAGCTCTTTGAGTCTTCGGTTAATTACTTTGTTTAAATGTTTTAATTTAAATTTCCAGTTTACTGAACCAACCAGAGTAACATCTCACTCAGCCACTTGTTTAGACAACTTTTTTTCTGAATTGGATGCAATTGAAAAGTCAGTATTTAGTGATATTACTTCCGATCATCTCGGTTTAAAGACAACATATAGTTTCAATGTCAGTACTGAGCCGAACATAATAGAGTGTAGACCTATAACAAATGAGCGCGTTAATAATTTTAAAAATAACATTAGCGATAAACTTCCTTTAATGCCTTGGATGCATGATGATCCGGATATTTTGTACAAAAATCTTTTTGATTTAATAAATAATGAATTTCAAAATACGTTCAGATTGAAAACCATTAAATGACCACAGAATTTGCAGTTCTGTGACTGGGCGACTAGTGGTATATAAATATAAGAGTAGAACAAGGCTGTATGAGCTTTATAGAATCAAAGAATATAACCAGAATCCTGAGTTTATTAACTATGTTAGAAAATATTCCAAATTGTTTAAAAGCATATGTAATACTGCAAAGTCCAATTTTATTAGGGATACAATTAAAAAATCTAGTAATAGAATAAAGACCACTTGGGATATCATTAAGCGCGAAAGTGGCAAGTGTAAGCCTCGTGAAAATAGCATGGTTCTTAAAATCAATAATAATCTCGTAAAATCGAAACATGAAGTCGCAGATATTTTCGATAATTTTTTTATGAACATACCAGTACAAATTACTTCCAACTTAGACTCATCGTCAGATACTGCTAAAGCTCTGTTACAAAAATATGTACCACCGTGTGGTTTCTTATTCAATTTTAAGCACGTAAGCTCTTTTAAAATAATAAAAGTTTTCCATTCATTGAAAATGAAAAATTCAACTGATTTATGGGATTATATCTGTCAAAGTCATAAAAAATATTATACATTCTATAGCCCCTTACCTTGCCGATATTTTTAATTCATGTATAGATCAAAGAGTATTCCCTGATCTTATGAAATTCAGTAAAATTATACCTTTATTTAAGTCTGGAAGTTGTAAAGATCCTAGCAACTATAGGCCAATATCTATATTACCAGCATTAAGTAAAATCTTTGAAAAAATAATGTTAGAACAATTGTTAACTCATTTTAACATTAATAAACTATTACACAGAGCGCAGTACGGTTTCACTAAAAACCGTTCCACGACTGATGCAGGTGCCACTATGCTAAAATATATATTTGATGCTTGGGAAAAGTTGCAGAATGCCTCACCGGAAAAATCATCGAAAACAATTCATCGAATAACAATTCTTCGAACACAATTCATCGAACAAATAATTCGTCGAACAACAATTCTTCGAACGGTAATTCCCCGAAAAACAAAAAAGTAAACCATTCTGATCCAGACAACCCATTTATTGCCCCAGACGGCACTCACACGCAGAGGATCGAGTCCCAGTGGAGGGCTGTCAAAAGATATTTCAGAAAAGATAATTATAACCATCCGCACGATTTTGCAGATTCGATTGTAGAATATTTGTGGCGCAGAAACATAATTAAATATAAAAAAGACGCGTTTTTAGAAACAATTAATGCCATAAAACATGTATACAAAATAAATTAATGTGTAGAATTTCATGCTTTTTATATTTCATATTATTAGTGACAGAACCGAAGTGGGGCGGGGGGGCGCAGCCCCCGCAAGGGGGGCTCGGGGGGCGAAGCCCCCCGCAATGAATAAAGTCTAAAGAGTTCATTAGGTTAGGTTAGGTTAGTATGATGACCAAAAACGCGCGAGCCGAGCGAGCGGAGCGAGCGTGCCGCGGCAGCGGCCGGCGAAGCGCCAGAAACGACACTTTTGTACGTGCAACGTTTTTTTTTTCATACTTTTTCCCCTTTCCCCACCTCGTTTTAGCCTCCCTCCTGCTAAATTTTCATTTTTTTTTTTGGAATTACCGTTCGAAGAATTGTTTTTCGACGAATTGTTTTTTCGATGAATTGTGTTCGAAGAATTGTAATTCGATGAATTGTTTTCGATCAATTTTCCGCAAATCGCAGAATGCTCTTGGGATATTCTGCGATTTATCTAAAGCCCTTGATTGCGTTAATCATCAAACTTTGTTATGTAAATTAAACCATTACGGCATAAAAGATACCGCAAAAAAATTTGTGCAATCATATTTAACAGAAAGGACACAGACAGTTGATATTAACGGTACAAAATCAGCCGGATCTCATGTGAAAATAGGCGTTCCCCAGGGTTCAATTTTAGGTCCATTTCTTTTTTCAATTTACATTAGTGATTTACCTTTCTTTGTAGAAAGACTTTTTGACATTGTTTTGTTTGCAGATGACACCTCACTAATTTTTAACATTGACAGGTGTAAAACTAATTATGACGATGTAAACAATGCACTGTCTAAGGTACTCCACTGGTTCTCTAGTAATAATCTTAAACTTAATGCGAAAAAAACTAAATGTGTGAAATTTACTTTACAGAATGTAAAGCATGCTGAAATGGGGGATATAATTCTAAATGGTGAAAAACTAATTTTAGTAGATATTACCGTTTTCTTAGGCGTAACACCAGATCACAAACTTCAATAGAACCCTCACATTAAAACACTATAGGGGAAACTTAGTTCTGCTGCTTATGCAATTTATAAAATAAGACGGCCTACAGATGTCGACACTGCTAGGACAATATACTTTAGCTACTTTCACAGCATCATGTCATATGGCATTCTATTGTGGGGCACGGCCGCTGACATTGAAACAGTTTTTATTCTTCAAAAACGAGCTATAAGAGCTATTTACCGTTAGGATCTCGAACTTAGGGATGCATTTAAAGAAATAGGTATAATGACCGTTGCCTCTCAATACATTTACAATTGTAAATTGTTTGTGCGTCAAAACATAAATTTATATACGAGGCGCGATGATGTACATAATTTCAATACCAGAAATAAAGATAAACTCAAATTGCCACCGTTGAGACTCCAAAAGGTTCTTGGTTCATTTGTGGGTCAAGGTGTATGTTACTATAATAAAATACCAAAAGAAATAATAAATTTACCTTTTAATAAGTTTAAAGTGCGTATAAAAACTTGTCTCCTTAAGAAAGGTTACTATACAGTTAAAGATTTTATATAAATGATAAGGCACCTTGGGCTTAATATAATAGACTAATGCCCGGTTCCTATATTTTACGAATCGTCATTGTGTAAAAATTACTATCCGTTTTTCTACAACCGACTACGAGTCGTAAATACCGTTCCACAATTTACTTTCTATACCTGCAGTCAACGAGCGTCCGTCGGTCGTTCAAATACCGAGCCCTCTTCACTCACAGATGTGCGTTTCGTTATATGCAAAATTAAAAATTAAAATAATTCAAAATTCAACATTAAATAAATAAGATTTACAAACGAATTGATTGTATAGTTTTATAAACTTCTTATGAAGTTTATTGAACTATACGAATACAGATATCTACGTGATATTTTTTTCGTTTCTTTACCAAACACAATACGATGTATACAAATAACAAGAAAGAAACTTTATGCGCTCAGTCCAGTCAGCGTCATTTCGTTTGACAATTAGACATTAGATGGATGTCTAATGTCATTGTCAACATATTAATTGAAAATAAATCTAAACTCTCCTATAATTCTAGGCTAATTACCTCTGCTATTATAAAGACCGTTTTTATAGTAAAAAAAAAACAGCTACGAGCACCTATTCTAGTGTTGGACGTCTTTTGAAATGGATATTACGACGGTTTGTACAAATAATAATTATTATCTTTGGGTGATCTATTTCTACAAACTTAAAATATTGCAAGGCCTTTGGTCAGAGAGTCGCCTTAGGGCTCTCCCCTTCTTGCTTTAGAAAGACTTCATTTAGGTATATTTGTTACAGAAAACGAAGAAGGCTATGAGTAAGGACGAGGTTGCCCTGCTTGTAGATCTCATACAAAGCAACCCAATTATCACAACCAAGGAGACCAACGCTGCCACAAACAAATTTAAAGAAGAATGTTGGGCATCATTGACCAATACTTTTAATTCAAAAAGTGGGCAAACACCGCGTCTACGAGAGCAGCTAAAATTAAAATGGGACAATTTGAAAAAAACAGCTCGTAAGAGAGCTGCGAACATTAGAATGAATAATTTGAAGGTAATGTTTTCATTACTATCAATTAATAGCTGAGCCCGCGTGGATCTCATTCCCATGGGAATGTCGGCATAAAAGTATCCGATAAACCAACAAATTATATACTTACTTTATTTATTGTAGACTGGTGGTGGCAAACCAGATTTCATTCCAAAGGATGAAATCTTGGACAAAGTTACAGGTGTTTTGGGATCCACGTGCAGTGGATTTGATGTTCCATTTGGTGGTGATGGAGTAGGTGGTGATGGCAGTGAAATAATAGAAATGGAATTTCACAATGTTAGTGAAATAGAAATTAATTCGGAAGATGCCAGAGTGAATATCTCCGATGACACACTTTTGACACACACACCAAGTACAAGTATAATTCCTTCCCATTCCTATTCCTTACTTATTTGCTTCTATGTAATATATTTTTTAACATGTACCTAATACACATGTAATTGTTTCTTTTTCTTTCAGTGAAAAAGAGGAAAATAGACTTTGGTCCTCAGGCAGGGGCTTTGGCTGCTGGGGGCTTAGAACAAGGATCTAAATATATATATGGAATGACCTCAATGTCTAAGTCTCTGCAAAGCAAAGGTAAAATCACTTGTTATTAAATTTTATGTTAAAGAGCGTTTTCACATGAGGGTCTTCCATAGACTTCAAATTTCATAATATATAATATAGATAATTGGTGTGAGTATCGGAAATATTTATTTATATATTTTTTATATTATAAGGAAATTTAATGTGAGTTTTTTTATTTCAGCCAAAAAGATATAAGGTAAGGGAACATACCCAAACTACGTGACCGATTTAGGGGGGGGAGGGGGGTCTTCAAAGTACCACTCATGGTCACCGGGGGGAGGGGGGGGGGTTTGGTTTCTTGTCACGTAGTCAATAATTTTTTTTTAAGAACGCCACGTTTTTATTACCCCATCAATAAAACTTGTCCAGTATCGCGACATCACTATAAAATTTTCGAGAATCGCTGACGGCGGCCGACGCGCACGCCTGCCGACTGCCGGCCGCCATGTCAGTTTGACCCAAGCGATCGCAGAGTGTGGACGTCGCTTGTCGGCAGTTCGGTATTTTTTTAGGTACCTATAATGTCGTTGTATGATCGACTATTCAGTGCATTTACAAAATGTCACAAGGATTCCTTGTCGATGCAAGCAATCCAAAAAAAAACAAACGAATTTTGGGTGCCATTAAGGGATCAATACAAAAAAAATCCGAAGGAGTTGGAGCGTCTCGCACTATTAAAAATTGAAGAGCTTTGTCAAATTGCGACTAAGAAAAGCGCACGACGCCTCAATTTCTTTGTAAAGGTTAGTGTTCTGAATTTTTTGTTGCACGGATTCTTCATACTTTTGCAAACATTTTTTTCATGATTTCAAATGCGGAACTAGCTTGTATAGTTCCGGCCTATACTGACATAAAATATTTTTTTTTTACATTCTCTTTTTCGGTATGACTGGTATGAGAATACAGTAGAATTCACTTATAACGACGTCGCTTATAGCGACTAACCGCTTATAGCTTATACGACGCGCAATGTTTTGTTTCAACTTTGACAAATGCCTCGGCCACATCACTTCCCCCGCGCGCTTCACCTTTCAACTCTCCCTATTGGCGCGCGTAAATCACAGTTTGTGTTTACTTTTACCATACGAAAATCAACCTTTCGCATTTATAAGGCGCGAAACACACAGAAAGGGCAAAAGGCGAAGGCGCAAGACAGGCGCAGCGCAGTTACGACGCCGCCGCTTCAATTCGTTTCATACAAAATGTACGTAGGCGACATTTTTGAATTATAGGTACACAAACGGCGCAGCGCAGCCATGACGATTTTATAACCTAAAAAACAAACTTAACCATACGTTATGCGTTTTGTGGTATAACTTTAATCGCATCCGTACCTTGCCTGTCCCGCGCCTTCACTGTATCTTCACCTGTATGCCGTTTCTGTGTGTTTCGCGCCTAAACATAGGTACTGCATATACCTATAACCTTTTTTATTTATCTAAATAGTAAAATCAATATGTTACATATGTACGTTCGTACGTACATGACTAGGTATGTATGTACTTAAGAAATACTCCTACCGTTTTGTGCGTCGTCCGGTGTACGACATAATATCGCCGGTCCCTTGAATGTCGTTATATATCCGGATTCTACTGTAGCATATATTATTTTCATTATTTTCATGTGCTTTAGTCTCGGTAAAATATTAGCAAACTAATCAATTTATTATTTCTGCTGGCGCATGTGTGAACTTGGTGATGTGTGTTTCTTTTTTGTATTTGGTTAAATGTAGCTACCTGCACGAAAAGCTTCAACCACGCAAGGTGATCTCAAATTGCTTCCCAAAATTGAAGATATTACCAGTGATGACAAGAGTGATGAGTCGATTTCTATTCCTCGGAAAGGTACACCACTAACTACTATTAACTCTATCTGTTCTACCGGTATATTTTTAACAAGCTTTCACTTAGTTTCACTTGTCCCGATATTTGTTTGTACTCAATTCTTGCTGAAATTAAATTTGATGCACTTCCTGGTGCCGGGTAAGCTGAATTTTTGCACGAATAGGTATATCGCGTGGCAATAATATGACGATGAAAGAGGCTATAGAAACTCCGTTATAAAATGACACAACCTCATCGTGTTTGAGCTCATTAGAACCCGCTCAACAGGCAGTTGGTGACTGTGTGAAAAGAAGGTACAGTCAGTAATAAAAGCTTGTACTAAAATGCATCTAATTTTTGTCAGAAACTTGTTTTAAAATTCTGTAGCTTAAATCGTCTTTACAATGTATATGGTGTAGTTAAATTAGGATTCTGTATTATACATATTGTACAACTTTTAACGAAGCCCTTTTTGACTTTTTAATTTTAAATGGGTAGTGTAATGTACTATGGTAGATTCACATAGTTATTTTTATTTCTAGCCTGCGATAATGAATCGTGTGTTGGTCAAGCATCTACTTCAATACCTTCTACATCTATAAAAGGTCCGACACCAAAACAAGACGTTTTGAAATCTGAAATTTCAGTTCTTGAAGCTGAATTAAATGCCTCCGTAAAAAAGCGAGATGCAGGGCTGGGCACAGATAGAATTGAGATGAAGATTAAAAAATTAAGACACGATACTGAAATAAAGAAAAAAGAGTTACATAACAAAATAGTCCGTGCAAATAACATGCGAAAATTTAGAGCAAAACAAAAATCTGAAATTTTGAGTCTGAAATCCGCTCATTCCAACGTACAATCTTCATCTATCAGGACTGAGCCAGGACGCCCTCCACTTGAAGAAAATCAGGCAGGGCTTCTTCAAGTAATTTGCGATATAGCAACACATGGAAGCTCAGCTGCTGATCGACGCCGATCAGAAGTATTGAGAACTTGTAAGACTCTTGATGAATTGCATGCACTTCTTGTTGAAGATGGATTTGTTATCTCACGAACCTCCACATACCGTAGGCTGATTCCAAAGTATTCTGGATCTTTAGAAGGCAAGCGCCATGTCACAACTGTGCCTGTAAGACTGTGTCGAGCCCAAACAGATAGACACCGAGATCACGCCGATCAATATTTCTGCAAGGCTACTGCCAACAGTCTCGAAGAGCTTGCATCTATACTTGGGCCTGAACAGGTAGTTTTTATCTCTCAAGATGATAAAGCCAAAGTACCCATAGGAAAAACAGCTGCAAAAGTACAAGCTCCTGTTTTAATGCATCTGAATTATAAAGTGCGCCTCGACGACCACGATTTTGCTGTTGGACAACGCCATCAACTGACTCCTTCGGTATATGCTGGGATCATAATCAAAGAAAACTGCATGGGTAGAAAAGAAGCTGTTACATATTCTGGCCCAACGTATATCGCAATACGCAGCGGAAAACATAGTAGTTCAACAGCAGCAACTCACGCCAATGATCTTATAAAACTACTAACATTGGATGAATTCAAAAATCTGGCTTTGGGGAAAGATGGAAAAGTCAAGCCTGTAATGATAATTTCAGTGGATGGAGGACCGGACGAAAATCCACGCTACAAAAAGGTGATATCTCATTGTATATCGCACTTTCAAAAGTACGATTTGGATGGGCTATTTGTATTTACCAACGCACCGGGTCGATCGGCTTATAACCGAGTAGAGCGAAGGATGGCACCATTGAGCCGTGAACTAGCCACGGTAGTCCTTCCATATGAGCACTACGGTTCCCATCTCGATTCTCAAGGGCGAACCATCGATGAAGAACTAGAAGTGAAAAATTTTCAGCATGCAGGTATATATTTTAATAAAATGATACGTTGTCTTCTCCACTGCTGTTATTAAAGTTGAATTTAAATAATATTTAATTTCGTATTGTTTTCAGGTGAAACGTTGGCTGAGATTTGGTCCCAGGTGGTAATTGACAACCACAACGTGATAGCGGAGTATGTGCCCCCTGGGGAAGTGCTTTCCGAAACTGCACAAGTATCCGACAAGTGGTATGGAAATCACGTTCGGGAAAGCCAGTATTTCCTACAAATTACAAAGTGCGCCGATAGTTCCTGCTGCGCTCCTCGCCGCAGTGCTCTACGAAATGTTCTGCACCAAGGGTTCTTGCCGGCACCTTTTCCGATGTCGCAAAATCCGTTTAAAATACCAAGCCCAGATGAAGTCGGATCGGAGACATTTCCGTCATTGCTTGTGCGGCAGTGCATCTCATTGCGCCCTGATGTGACACGGGGCAAAGAAATGCCGTATGACACCTACTGCCCAACAATAAAGAAAAATATTAACGATAGGACATGCACCATCTGTGGCTTATATTTTGCGTCGAAAGTGTCAATGACCAGTCACCGCAAAAATATTCATGGCGGAGCAACGGACGCGTCTCGCGTCCGACCTCTGCGGGTTCTCTCCAGACGACCACAAGAGATATTGTGTGTTATGGAGGAAGATGTGGAGTGGGTAGACGTCGAGACCGTCGATGATGAGGCAGTTGATATCAACATGGATATTACCCCGGTATTAACCATCGCCCCCATTATCCATAACGTTTCCCAGTGGATTGATAGTGGTAACGTCTTCATTGAAGATATTTGATTTAATAAATAGTTTCTTGTTTTTGCTGTATTCTGATTTTATTTCTTTCCCCGCAAATGTGATGAAAATCATTATGAAGAGAAACGGGATGGCAGACTCGAGCCAATGAACTTAACAAAATTACATTTGTAAGTACTCGATCGTAATTCTTTTTTAACGGCCCGTACATATACATTGTGCAATGTACTATTTTTTCTTGATATATTTTTTACTAAACACAATTACAACCGTATGCAATTATAGGTACGCATTCTCAAAGTACGCACTTTTAGGGGCCGTATAAGAAAATACAAACAAAAGCCATTATTTTGTAACTTTACGCAAAAAATATTGATAAAATATACTACGTGAAAACTAGGGGGGGGGGGGGGTCTGGGCATATACTACGCTTGGTCACCGAGGGGGGGGAGGGGGTCAAAAAACACGAAAAAAAGGGTCACGTAGTTTGGGTATGTTCCCTAACCAGGACGACGGCCGGCTCCAACGCAATTTGGCTATTGCCAAATATTATGACAGAAAAAGTGAAAAACTAGATTTAGAGATAGAAATACTTAAAATGGAGTTAGCTAATAAGAATAATAATTGTAATATTAATAACTAATTAGTATAGGTTGTTTTATTAAGTATTGTATTAGTGTTTAGTTGCTTGTGCCATATTAGGGTGATCCTTATAAAGTTATTGTAAAATAAAACAATGTTTAAAAACTGATCACTTAATTTATTTTCCATAAAATTTTCTTCAATTTTTGCTCCTAATCTTGATAATATGGTGGTTATCCATTAGTGTAAACTGAAAATAAATAGTTTTTACAGAACTTTGATGTAGTAATAGAAAATAACGTCACAGGTAATTGTCTCATGACAACGTCCCGTAGTAAATATATCATCATCCAATGATAACTAGTAAAAGTTATACTAACTTATTAAAATATTCTGCAATTAATATTTCTCTTTCCATAATATTATTAATTTCGTCAACATTATTAGTGGCTACAGGCACTGCCTCTGCATCAGGAATTTCCACCTCTGGTGGTATATCTGTTAAATTCTTTGATCGACAAATATTATGAAGTACGGCTGTAGCTATTATTACAGCATGAACTCTTAAGAGACTCAGACGTAAAGTCAAAGCCACAACAGGAAATCGCCGTTTCCAAACTCCGAAACACCTAAAACCAAATAATTACCTATATAAGTAGTACTTACTGCAGTTCAATAATTAAATTCTAAGTTATAAAAAGTGACATACAAATACAACACATATTATTCTGAATAAAATTGTTTAGCCATAAAGTAATTTGCAAAATAAATAGGTACCTTTCAATGCAATTCCTTGTACGGATATGTGCTTCATTATATAATATTTGACCCTGTGTTTGCGGGTTCAATAGTGGTGGTAAAAGGTAAGCCTTCAGAGGATATGCACTATCTCCCAGCAACCATCTGTTGCCAAATAATCCACTTTCACATTGAGCTGAAAAATAAAAAAAGGTTTTTTTTTAAGTTATTAAAATTAATATGTAAATAAGAACCTACAAATAATTAGTTACAAGTATTTACCACGCAATTCTGAACAGTTGAATATAGTGGCATCATGAGCTGAACCTGGCCAACGTGCCACCACATTCATAAAAATCAGATTGGCATTACATACTGCTTGCACATTCAGTGAAAAATAACCTTTTCGGTTTCTGAATTCTTCACCAATCTGAGAACCTGTGTAGAAAAAAAAGCTATTAATGATTAAAGTAATGAACTAACAAACATAAACCATATGGTGAGTAACTATTTAGGTACTTAATTTCAGGGAGACTTACATGGTGATTGTATTCTAATGTGTGTACCATCAAGTGCACCAAGAACTCGTGGGAACCTAGCTACTTTATAAAATTCTTGTTCTGTGTCAGTTTGCATGTAAATATATTTGCTATACAGTTTAACAATAGCATAACTGACATCACGGACAATGCGACAAGCTGATGTTTTCGATACACCCACAAAGTCTGCCACTGATAACAGCATTGTTCCTAAAGCATAGAATCTTAACGTCAACAATAGCTGATGTAGTGGAGATATGCCATGATTCCTGAAATAACAACAATAATTTATTTCACATATGATGAGATCTGACGATATGGCTATGTTTACTAAGGTTAGAGTTTAAGGGCGTACAGAAGCCTGCAAAATACTAACCTGCGTCCTGTTACTCTTAAGTGTGGATAAATTTCAAGAAGTAAATCTTCAACAGATCCTTTATCTAGTCGAAATCTCACTTGAAATTCGTACGAATCTAGAGTCGCTAAATAATCCACACGTTCTTTATACACTCTATCACGCCTACTATCTTCTTCTGTCTCACTGGAGTCCGATATAATATTTAGCACTTCCATATCTGAACTCGACATTTTAGTTTCAAATAGAGCGAAAACAGTGAAATTGAAACTTTAACTAACCGAAATCGGCAGATAACTGAATGACGTTACGAATAGTATTCTTGAAAGCCTACTGACGTTAAAAATAATTATTGGAACGCCATAAACTGTCATATCCGTACAATACGCTCTCCATCCGTCACTGGTAATCCTCCCATCCGTTAGTAGCAAGCCGTCGGTAACTTACCTGACGAGTCTTTTTTTATAGGAACGGTTTTAGCTTACGCCTCGTATATTATACTACTATTCGTAACTATAACGGATCGTTTCTCAAATATAGGAACCGGGCATAAGTCGTTTTACTTTACTAATTTGGTTGAAAATTGTTAGTTATACTTAACTTATTGTTAATTAATAATATTAATGTGATGAAATATGACATCAACACATGTTTTTAGTTTTTGATGTCATCTTTCAATTGACGACACTGTATGAAACAAAACAGGGAGAAAAAAATAGCCCTTGCTGAGTTTCTTGCCGGTTCTTCTCGGTACAAGGTCTCCCGCCGTAGATTTACGAACCGATGGCGTAGCGTTTGACTTTCACAAGAGCTTGTAACAGCCTAGACTGAATAAATGAGTTTGAGTTTATCCGTGAATGGCGTATCGTAGGTTCTGTGAGACAGAAACACAACAAACTCTGATTTATTTGCATTTTCAGGATTACCTTTGATATCCAGTTACTTTATAGATTTTGTATTTTTGAGAGGTCTCAGACTCGTCGTCCGAAGAACGACGACTATCATCCCCACCCCCGTCTTTTTTCCGCTTTTTCGTATTAGCCATTATTACCTCCTATATACTTATTATTAAATTTACACACTATTTACAGAAAACTATACAAAAAAAGAGAAAAGTAAAATTATTGCAAAAAAAGTTCTTCAAAGCGCGCCTTTCCTCTTAGAAGGTTCCCGACACAAAAAAAAACTTTTAAATCTTGGTTTGAAAAAAATAGGTAAAAAAACTTTTTAAGTTAAACGGTTTTATGTTAAACATACATTGCAATGTTTAAGATAAATGTACTAAAAACCAAAAAATAATAAAATAGATACAGTCGTGGGAATTATAAACATATGCATAGACTAGACTAAAATAAAACCGTGGGGCACGTCAATTGTCTACAAATTATCGACTTAATGTGCGATAGAAGAATAGTTTAATTCGTCGTTAGGCAGTTGGCCCGCAGACGGTGAGGAAATTAATTTTCTTGCTCATGGAAATTCCAATAGTTATACACTCCATGTAAATAAAAGAGATGTTTCAACTAGTTTATCGTTGGACATTCACACTGCTGGCTGGCGAGGAATCGTTTCACTGCTCGTAGTTTGTCTTTAATCGACAAAACATATGATAAAAGTACTACTCGCTCACCACTATGAAACCCTAAAACTCGCTTATAATCGAGCTTGCTAGCTTGTTTCCACATTCTAGCCCTACTTATCACACGTCCATCGTTGTCGGTTGAACAACTGCCTCATTATAGTGTAACATTACAAAACAAACATTTTAATCAACGATTGTAGACAATTGACGTGCCCCACGGTTTTATTTTAGTCTAATCCATGCATATGTTTATAATTCCCACGACTGTATCTATTTTATTATTTTTTGGTTTTTAGTACATTTATCTTAAACATAGCAATGAATGTTTAACATAAAACCGTTTAACTTAAAAAGTTTTTTTACCTATTTTAATTTTCTAGTTTTTAGTTTTTATTTCGCATTCTGTTTAATTCATTTAGTGCTTCATTATTGCAAGGTTTCTTGCCCGTTAGTTTATTGCAGTCCAACTCCTCTATACGTAGACCCTGCAAAGATCTTACTCTACTAAGAGCCACGTAGGCTTTGACCTTCTTCAAACAGTTTCGCACCTAAGTATACGACTGCGTGATCCACAGTGCTGCCCTGTATTTTATGTATTGTAGAAGTCCATGATAGTATTAAAGGCAACATTCGTCAACTCCGTCTCTTGCGAAATCAATTCGGACGGAAGGTACATCTGTTGCATACATCTGAGTTCGACGAAATTGAGGCCAAACGATTTCGTTGATGTAGCCTTTAGCGCCATTTACTAATCCCTTTGAAACGTCAATATTGGACCGTAGCATGACTTTTGCCCCCACAAATATTTCCAGTTCCGCTGGTAAACCCCCAGTTTTGTTGATATCAGCTGGTATTATAGTAGCTATATCCACATTGTCTGCATTTTGTGTGGCGTGTACTAGCTGATCCTGCGCTTTTATTTTGTAAATGCGAGCACAATTATTTCTGTACAAATTCAATACAGCAGAGTTGTGGTCGTTAACTTGTTGATTTGTGGGGTATACCCTTAACGCTTTGTCTATTGCAAACTCATCACTCGTGTCTTGAAGAAGTCTTCCCATTAAAATACTAAAATGTTGGGTTGTTAGCTCACCGACTCTCAAAGCATTCAAAATATCAATAAATATTCTTCAGGCGTTTCTGACGCTATCATCTGTGTGTATCGCTCACGTTGCTTTGTTAACCTGGCTTCATATTCTTCAGGCGTTTCTGACGCCGTCATTTGTGTATATCGCTGACGTTGCTTTTTTAACCTGGCCTCATATTGCTCAGGTGTTTTTGACGCTAATTGTTCCCGTCGTTTCTGTAATCGACTATTTCTATCACCTTCACTTTCTTTAGCTCGTTTTGCTTTATACTTTTCTTTCGCTTTTTGAAGCCTTCGTTTACGTTGTGTTGCAGTTTCTGTTTTATTTGTGTTTGTATTTTTTATATTTTTTTTTACCATTTATTTCCCACGAGTAATGGACATTTAAACGGTCGACCCCCCCAGAGGTCCAATAAAGGGGCAAGGCTATGTACAACAAGATGCGCCTGAGTCTTGAGGGGAAAACGCTAACGACATATCATTTTTATCCACCCTAATGCCATACAGTCCTCGGCGCGTTTTAACCTTTCACCTTAACTTGGGTGGTGTACCGCTAACGACGTATCATTTTTAGCCACCCTAACGCCACACAGTCCTCAACACGATACAAAATCTTGACTTGGGTGGTGGATTCAGGCTGGATTAATCAGATACCTAAATTACAGATTCAATTTCTAAATTTAAATCTTATTATTATACGCCATTTAGTGGATGCGCCCATCTTAAATATTGAGGTTGTATAGTGCACTGTATTCTTCCTGTCAAGCCCTTTTATTTGATACCCATATTGGTGGGATTGATAAAAAATTGTTATCAGCCATTTGGTAGCGGCGGCCATCTTAGATTTCAATAAATAGTATAGTAAATTGTATTCATATAGCATAATAAATTGTATTCTACTTGTTGAGACCTTACATTTGATACCCATATTGATGGGATTGATAAAACCTACGTTATCCGCCATTTTGTAGCGGCCGCCATCTTGGATTTCAATTTTTTATAGTATATTGTATTCTGCTTGTTGAGCCCTTTCATTTGATACCCATATTGATGGGATTAATAAAACATAAATTATCCGCCATTTTGTAGCGGCGGCCATCTTGAATTTATAATGATAATGAATAAACATAATTGTATTGTCACCAAAATCCAAAGTGTATACAAAATTTCAGATTAATCGGTTGACAGGAAGAGGGTGAAATTTGAATTACTAAATTTGACCCAAGAATAAAACAACCGGGGTGAGCTAAAAAAAACCGTTTAAAAACGAGCATGGATAAGGGTAGATTTACCAAACTTTTGTCTTTGATTTTTTTCTTCAAGTGAAGGCCAAGGCAACAATCAAACAGCCGCTGCCTAGGAAACGAGATGCATCCACGACACATATCTACACTCCCTACGCTCCCTAAGTGGAGGAAAAGAAAATACCTACCTAAATCAACGAGGGACTTTAATTTAAAATAAAATGCAGTTTTTTATATTACTTTGGAAAAGTGCCTGATGAAAAGTTAATTCAAAATTTAACACTGCAAATTGCACAGGGCCATCCATCACAATAATTTAAAGTAACTGATTAGTTTCTTTTTTTTTATAAGTTGAGCCGATTTTTAAGTCGAATGAAAAAAAGAAATTAATCTTTCAATGCTACCAACCCAACCCATGAAGTTTGACAGGTACGTTGACACAAAGCGGTTCGATATCATAGACAAAACAGCTGTCCTACGGGTGTCAGTAATATGAGTGTCAGTGTCACACCCTGCCCAAAACCAAACATTACAAATGTTATTGTGTAAAAGGTATTTTCTAAAGATTTACTAAATCCTGTATAATATATCCATTTTCTGTTATAATATCTAACAAGAACTGATTCTTTCACATACGTTTCTTTAAAATATTCTATATCATTTTCTGTTTTAGGGTCGTCCGCTGTTGTAATATTTTCATCATGTTCGTCATTTCCAAAGTTTTTGTTATCTATATCTGTGTCTGAGTTACCACCTTTCCTTAGTTGAATGGCTGTTTTCAATTGACTTTGACTTGTTTTTCTTGAAATAAATTGACCTGTACTTTCGTCTAATATAAATTCGTAAGGGTTTTCGTCATGCAAAGTATCTTTTTCATCGGTATCAGTATCAGTTCCTTCTGAAATATTTTGAATATCAGATTCTTTCAATATATTCTTGTTTAGTTTTCCTTTAAATTCTTGTATTTGCATAACCATAAGATAATTTGTCACTCATAGGTCCGGTGTCAGAATTTGTATTTTTCTCTGTAAATTCAGCTTCACTTACATTTTCCTCATCTTCTATATTAAATATATCTTAATCACTATGTGTGCTTACACTGCCTGATACTTCTGTATCACTTAAATATGTACATTTTTATCTCTTTGCTCGAACAGTACATACTGTTTTAGTCTTCCTATTTGCCTTTGAATTCCTCTTTGTCTTTTCATTTGAACATCCTGGTATTGCAACGTCTTTGTTGTTAGAGATCATGGTAGAATTACTATTTAAACTACCGTTTTTTATGGTCCATTTTTTGTATTTTTTTTAGCTTTCCTGATTTTTTGCAGCTTTTTTCTTGTCAAGTGTAACTTCTGAACTTTTTTTCTCTTCCAACAACGTGCGTGTATTAACTTTTGCGCCTCTAGTTACACGTTTCATTTTCACAGCTTTTTTCTGCGGATCATTGCGAAACACAAGAGATTATTTTAAAATTTGGAGCAGGCTTGGTTACGGGAGTAGAATTAAATTCATTTTTAGAAGAAATATTCGCAGAAACAGAATCATGATCAGTAGTCTCCTTTCTTTGTATTTCGAAGGTGATTTCTGGTCGAGGGATGAATACAGGGGAAGAAGTAATTTTAGGAAAGTAAACTAAATTCTCTCGACTGGACTGTAGAAAGGCGGCTTTTGAAGTTTCTTCAAGTACGGCTTCCGAAGCAGGTGTGACTTGCTGAGAATTCTCTTCAGATATTGTATTAATGTCGGCTCCTAAAGAAGATAAAGTTCCAGAAGTAGCAAAATCAGTCGCGGTAGAATCGGAAATAATTTCGAAGAGAGGAGTGGCGTAAACTAATCTCTGATTAATCGCATTTAAACATAACTGTTGAAGAGTTTCAGAGTCATGGTTTTGAAAATTGAATGAATTTTTTGCTTCAACATGCTCTAACCATCTTTTGTAAGCTGCCGGCTCATATTTATGAACTGGGATTACATTTGCATTATATGGAAATATACCAGCTTTTTTAAAGCCATTTTTTATAATTTCAGGTTTAGTTTTATGCCAAACATCTGCAAACGTTTCAGAAAACTCTCCTTTCTGCAATTTCACACCAATATTTTTACGTAGCCATCCACGAACTTTTTGTCCCAAATTGATTTTACTGACTTGAATACAGCTAAGTCGTCATCATCATCAACAGCCTATCCTAGTCCACTGCTGGACATAAGCCTCTCCAATTGCACGCCACTCAGATCGATTTTGGGCTACTCGCATCCAGCTCCTGCCAATCCGCATGTCATCTCAGGCACTGTGGGATCGACGATGTCAGGACTTGACGTAGCTTCACAAACGCTGCCCAACCTAGCTGAATTCTTCTATTCACCTCGTCCTTAAAGTTGTTAGGTCCTAAAAGTCAGCAGAGCAAAGTGAGCAGAAATCAATAAAACTATTTGGTGCTTGCAGGGCCTATTTAGTGCTAATTAAGTGCGGTATTCCAAAATTAATTGCGTTTCTTTTTTTTCTGCTAATGACTGCTCTGCCAGCTTAAGATAAAGCTGAAAAATCAGTTAAATTAAAAAAAACTATTTGGTGCTTGCAGGGCGCATTAAGTGCTAATTTAGTGCGGTATTTCAGAATTAATTGCAAAAATGTTTTTTCTAATAATGGCCGCTCTGCCAGCTTTTGATAAAGTTAACAGAGCAAAAGCAGAAAATCAGTCTTATTGAAAAAATACTATTTGGTGCGTGCAGGGCATATTTAGTGCTAATTAAGTGCGGTATTTTGAAATTAAAACATGCTTTGTTGCCCATTTTTTTAAAGATTAATAAAGATGGGCAACATGAAAAGGTTTCTTTTCTTCTAATTTCTTTGTTTTTCATGTCGTCATACTCAAACCAATCATTAATCCTTGGACAAATTGCAGTTAAATGGCCGACTTGATGAATTAAGCTTTCATGACTGTCCCCCGATCTCCGTTTTATTGGCCTGTAGGGTCTTCGAAAATTTACAATTCCTGCCCAATTGTAGGTGACTTCCTCATTTTTCAACACCAAATACAAATTATTAGGTACTTTCTGCAGTTTTACATTAATTAGGCTTCAGATCAGCATCCTCAACTTCGAAAAATATAAGTGGACCTGTAAAAACACATGTTATACAATATTTCTTATTCTGGAAAACATTATTAATGAATAAAAAAAATTAGACTGTATTTGGTTTCCAAAATTAGAAGAATCTCATGAATTTTAATAATTTTGTGCTAGTATAGTTATCATAGCTGACTACGACAATATACTGTGCACTTTATTTTTATAAAATCTCTCCCTCTCCTCCTCTCCTCTCCCTGTCATCAGGTACTCGGCGCATGAAGCGTCTCACCTGAATAACATTTTTCAAACTACCTATTAATAAAAAAAAAAATATTAGACAAATCTATAGGTACATATTTCAGCACACCAGTTATTTCGGTGTCTGATGCCGGAATTGTTGCGAAGAGACTTAGCTCTTCTAGAAGTTTTTTATTAGCAAGGAAAACATTTGCATTGTTTGGCAGATCAAAAGTTATTCCAATTTTATGTTTGTTAATGGGTCTCAGGTGTAAAACACCCGAGACGCAATGCTCTCTAATGGCATGGGAGAGCGCTAAACGATCCCTATCAGAAAACGGGGCGTAGAGTCAACATTAGCAAGAAACACTATAAATTCGGTTTTCTTCGAGTTTTCTGGATATCTACGAGAATACCCTGGAACCTTATAAACATCATATTTCTTTTCATTTTCCTCATACTCGGAATTAAGAAGAGGAGCATGTAGATGATATTTTTTCGCCTTACCCATCTTATAAACATGTATATACAATAAAAACTTATTTATGCACAAAAATTCAACTATTTAGTAAGATATATACACTAGACAAGTATTATTTTAAATAAATAAATTCAATTAATAAAAAGGACGCCTTTCTCCTTCGAGTTTCCCGAGCGCTTGGAATAGTTTTTTTTTAGAAGCGTCATAAATCAACGTTGACATTTATGATGTTGTCATATAAAAAAAATGAAATTAAATCGATTCAGGTATAATCGATTTTTTTATATTTGATATAAAGAATTTGCACTAAAACATAGTGCTTTGCAAGGTAAATCATTAATAATTTTTTAAAAGATTACTGATACCATGTCTTAGCTGAATATATTTTATTTTTATAATAGGTCATTCCTTATCGATATCTTATTAGCGATTAAAGATTTCTATTGCATATTTTCGCAATGAATAATTCAGTAAACGAAGCTACTGAGTACACGCCCTCTTTCTTAGTGTACGGTAGTGAGTTAGTGTTATGCGGATCGCACTATACGGACTCTGACTTAGGTGACGAAGTTTTGTTCTTACCACGCGAATTATACGCCGAAAACCGGGTTGTCTCTCTTCAGTATAATGATGTGCAGGCCTCATTGTGAAATGCACATGTGAAGAATACCACACACTATAATTTGCGCAGAAAACAAGCGGAATACAACGTAGGTGACGTAGTCTTTAAGAGTACATACATATTGAGCGATAAAGACAAATACTTCAGTAAAAAGTTGGCTCCTAAATACATTTAATGTCGTGTAATTGAAAAACGATCGCCACTTGTATATGTCCTAGGAGATATGTCCGGAAAAAACATAGGTGTTTGGCATATCAAGTACTACTTAGGGTGTCAGCATGAGTCAATAGCTTTATAATAACTACTTGTGGAACTAATATTTAAATCCCCCGCCTTTCCATTTGTTCAACCATAATATTGCATATACACTCTGTGGTTCTTTTTTTTTAAATATATTCTCTATGACTCTGTGGTACAACGAGTGTTATAATTTATTCGATTCCTTTATTCAATAATAAAGTTATCAGGTAAAGGGCCCAGTAGAGCCCAGTTGTAAAGAAAAGTGTTTGCAAAGTTAATTATAGGCATAATCTCTAATTACAAACAGTTTCGAGCCGACAGTGTACCGACATTGTAGCAATTTTCGCTCTCACCAACCAACCCAGGGGTTTTTGCATGAAACTAAAGACTAAATTTTTATACTCAGGGCGCCGAAATACTGATATTTGTGGGAGTTAAATAAAAATCTATAACCGGAGTGAACAAGATCTATATACGAGTATGTTGTCAATATTCAGAAGATATTTCAACATACATTGACACTCTTAATACTATTTATAGATATCTTTGTATATCTATATATATTAAGCTTTTACAAAATCAAGGATTAAGATTAAATGATGTACATATAACCAATAACATGTTTAAATGTTGATATCTTTAAGTTAACATACTATATAAACATTTGGTTTTATAAACTGACAAACAATGTGATATATACTAATTTAAATCCTTTGTTATGTTCTAAGATACTGAAATTTTGCTATTCGGAGAATGCACTGGTTAAGTATTAAGTAGGTACAGATTTTACTGAGCTTTTTCTTTAAGACCTTGGTACCATCAAGTAGACTCAAATGTCCTCACGAATGAATCAAGACGTGCTGTCATCACATGAACACGTTTTTTTTTTCTAGGATTCAATTTACAGGCTCATTTCATATAGCGCACTTCTTTATATATTTCCAAAGAAATTCCGAGCAGTTCTAATCAATTGATTATTGTATAGAAATTTTATTAGCTTCCTCAAAGGACCCGTTAATCCGGGGATAAATACTTATAAAAATTTAACAATGCACTGACTATAACTGCCTGTCACTGTGCAATTAACTAGATGTTCCAGGGTTCGATCAGCAAAAAGAGACCTAATTCGGCTGCGCACAGCTATTTATAGTGGCATATGGTCACGTGTTAACTGGCTCAGGATTTCGCTTCTATATCCTTATAAGGAACGCAAAATCACCTAGACCCGTTAAACAGACCACGCCTCTCGAAATTCATCTAGAACATTCATGTGATGTCACATCCACTCTTGTAAATTATTCGACAGAAATCATACACTAACTCCATCTATCATACTTCCCAAACACATCTATCAGTTTCTCTAAGCTTCGTATGCTTTCTTTAAGCAGCCAACAATATTCGATGATTTATGTGTATGAAGATAGATGGCGCAATTCAAAATAATAATAATATTAAAAGAAAATTATCTATAAAATTATTATGCTACAACATAACCTAAAAGCAGCGTGGCTGTTTTAACAAATCGTCAAGTTGTTAAGAATACCAATTATCATGGCTAGTAGCAATCCTCTGGCACTTATAGAAAAACTAACAGGCCGAGAAAACTACAGTACCTGTCGGTTTGCTGTTAAAACATACCTCCAACATGAAGGGCTTTGGGAATGTATTGAAAATCCCAACAACGAACCAATTGACCGAAAAAAGGACATAAAAGCAAAATCCAAAATCATTTTACTTGTCGACAGTATCAACTTCGTACATGTCCAAGAGGCAGAAACAACAAAAGAAGTGTGGAAAAACCTGTCCCGCGCTTTCGACGACTCAGGGCTTACACGCAGAGTTGACCTACTACGCGATATCTGTACAACTACACTCTCTAGTTGCCAAAATATAGACGAATACGTGAGCATGATAATGTCTACAGCGCACAAACTCCGAAATATAGGATTCGAAGTTGATGATGAGTGGCATGGAACACTTTTACTCTCTGGGTTACCTGAACATTATAAACCAATGATCCTCGCTATAAAAAGTTCAGGGATGAAAATAAGCGCAGACTCTGTTAAATCTAAATTGCTCCAAGAAATAAAATCTGAAAACAGTAACTCTGCTTTTACATCTGCTCATGGTTCTCAAACCAAGAATATGAAAAAGAAGTTCAACAAAGGTCCTAGATGTTTTCAGTGTAATAAATATGAACACAAAAGTCCAGAATGCAGGTCAAAACCGAAAGAAAAGGTTGCTAAATCAAATAGTTCATATGCTGCCGCATTTGTCACTCCGTTTGACAACAACAGCTCAGCATGGTATATTGATTCTGGGGCAACCATGCACATGACAAACATCAAAACCTTCTCCAAAATGAACACTCACCACCTATAGAGCAAATCAAAGTTGCTAATAACAAAACACTTACAGTGAGTAGCTCTGGTGATGTGACCTTGAATACATAGAATGGAGAAAATCAGTCAAACATAATTTTATTTACAAATGTCTTGTATGTACCAGAACTTGCAGTGAATTTAATATCTGTACATCAAATTACAGAAAATGGTGGTCAAGTTAAATTTGATTCTAAAAGCTGTGTTATACTGAACCAACAAAATGTTATTGTAGCAACAGCAACAAAAGTTAACAACATGAAATCAAATCAGAAATCAGAAATCAATATATCTTTATTCAAATTGGATGTATAGTACAACACTTTTGAATCGTCCAAACATTTTTTTTCCCTACCACTCGTTATTGGACATATTTTTTAGCTGCGGAGAAAAACGAGCGAAAAAAACTCCACAACATTAAAAGCATAATGTAACAACATTTACAAATCATTATGTTGTTACAACGTCAATACAATCATGATTTATTTAATATAGAAAACCTGTTGGAATGATTGGAACAGTTCAAACCCAAGCATTTTTGTCTGTAATGTCAGACACTTTGTAATAAGCTTTTTTAATAAGTGCTTTTTTTATACTATCTTTGAATTTAGTTATGCTTAACTCTTGGATATTGCTTGGGACTTTATTGTATAAGCGAACACAAAGACCTTTAAATGAATTATTGATTTTGTGAAGCCTAGTAGCAGGTAAAGTTAGTTTATTTTTGTTTCTTGTATTAAGTGTGTGAACATCACTGTTTTTAAGAAACAAATTAATATTTTTTCTTACAAGTAATAAATTTTCGTAAATGTATTGTGATGCGACCGTCATTGTACCAAATTCTTTAAACCTATCTCTTAAGGAATCCTTAACTTTAAGATTATAAATTGATCGAATAGCTCTCTTCTGCAGCACAAAAGTAGTTTGAATGTCGGCGGCGTTTCCCCACAATAAAATTCCGTACGATATTACACTATGGAAATAACTAAAGTATACTAATCTGGCCGTATCTACATCCGTTAACTGGCGTATCTTCATTACGGCATATGCTGCAGAACTAAGTCTATTTGACAATTTATCAATATGTGGGCCCCATTGAAGCTTAGAATCTAAAGTAATCCCTAAGAATACTGTGGTGTCTACAAAGCCCATATTCCTATCCTTTACATGCACACTGGTTTTTACCTGTTTTACATTAGGTAATACAAATTTAATACATTTCGTTTTTCCTTCATTTAGTAATAAATTATTAACATTAAACCAGTGGACTACCTTAGAGATACAACTGTTCACGTCGTCAATAACTGTTTCCTTACGTTTGAGTTTAAATAAAAGTGATGTATCATCCGCGAACAATACTATCTCATGCTTATCTCTAACGTAGTAAGGTAAGTCATTAATATAAATTAAAAATAAGAAAGGACCAAGGATTGAGCCCTGCGGAATACCCATTTTAACCGGCGAACCCGCAGACTTATTGCCGTTAATGTCAACCCTCTGAATCCTATCCATCAGGTATGACGCAATAAGATCCAGATCAGTATCTCTAAATCCATAGTGGTGGAGTTTCCTGAGTAATGTTTCATGAAAAACGCAATCTAAAGCCTTGGACAAGTCGCAAAACACACCTAGAGCGTCCTGCGAGTTCTCCCAGGCGTCAAAAATTTGTTGTATAAGTTCAACACCGGCATCGGTTGTTGAACGACCCCGTGTAAAACCAAATTGTTTACAGTGAAGTATATTATATTTATTAAAATGTGATTGCATTTGATCTAACATGATTTTTTCGAAAATTTTACTAAAGGTGGGTAGCACAGAAATTGGTCTAAAGTTTGTGGGGTCTGATGTACTTCCCGTTTTATGCAAAGGAGTTATTTTACTGTATTTCATGAGGTCAGGAAAAACACCACAGTCAACACAATCATTAAATATGCAAGCTAGAATAGGAGCTATTGTCTCAATTACCGATTTAGAAACAACAACGGAATTGCCCCACAGATCCGTGGTTTTCTTTTTATTTAATTGGTGAAACGTTTTAATTACATCTTTGAAGTCAACATGTTTAAAATGAAAATGACTAGTACAAGGTTTCACGTTTTCTCTTAAGATTGATTCGGCAGCAATGGGGGAAGAGTTCAAAGATTTAGTAGTTGAAACTGGAATATCAGTAAAGAAATTTTACGAAAGCTGTAGCAAACTTCAATATCTGAAGTAACCCTTTTATTATCAATATTTAAGTTATAATTATTATTGCGAGTTTTGGATTTTCCAGTTTCATCGTTTATAATATTCCATGTCGTTTTAATTTTGTCATTACTGTTCTTAATCTTTGAACTTAAGTAATTTGATTTTGCTAAGCGGCATACTTTTTTAAACAATTTAGAATAGTTACGAACATGCTCTTTAAATTTTTCACTAGTGTTACAGTTTCTTTCATTATAAAGTTCATAAAGTGTCCTTCTACTTTTATGAATTCCAGGCGTAGCCCACTTAGTAAAAGTTACCGCATCATTAACACAGATTTTTTTGGGTACAAAAACATTATTAAATTCAGTGCAGTATATATTAAAAAAATCATTATATAAATCATTTGGACTGTCTTTATATTTTAGATAACACATTTTTCTATCTAATTGAGTTTTAAAACGTTCCACACGATTAGCAGATTTTGGTACAACAGTGATGTGTTTTTTTGTCACCTGCTTGAGCTGATATGGAAATGTAATCAACTGGCCACAATGATCACTATCTAGTTTATTAATAATTTGTTTTTTCTGTGGTATGATATCTGTATATATATTATCAATACAAGTGGCCGAAGTGGCAGCTATTCTAGTAGGCTCAATGAATAAGTTTTTCAGATTGTATGATTGAAATATTTTTTTTATTTTAGTACTCGAACTAGATTTTTGTAATAAATCAAAATTGAAGTCACCACAGACAATCAACCGTTTGCCTGTAGTGTAAGTTTTCTTAAGAGCTTCATCCATGATCCATGTACCAGGTTAACATGAATACTGATTATGCATGCATGTCTGATGTCTTTTTTTTTCTTTTTTGAATACAATTACTCCATGGGCGTATGCCCATGCCATTATTTAGTTTGACTTTTTTTTAAGTTTTGTTATATACATTTGTTTGTGCATTCAGTGTGGCCTTTTCCATCCCCTTTTTAATGAATATTCTATTATATGTATACGCTTTTTTTTTATTTTTTTTTTCTTTTTTTTTTTCACTTATTATCTATTGTACATGCTTTGTGGAACGAAAGGATTTTCAGTTTATTCTATTTGTGTACCTTGTGTTATGTTTTTGCGGTCTCGGGCTCCTGCGTGAGTTCCCTCTCCTACTCATCGCACGCAAGGGCCCGAGTTTCGCTATCTTTTTGGTAATTATTTAAATTTATTTGTTTATATGGTACAACATTTACTGCTATGTTTTGCTAAATAACATGTAGGTACAGTTTTACTTAAGTCTACTTGTTTCCTTAATCTATGTTAGTACATGTTTGTGTTATTTCCTTATGGTAAAAATATGTCATGTCCGGTATGGGGAGGTCGGTCCAGATTTAGCTGTTTCAGACTTCAGTCAAATTTCTCATTATATTTACAGTGTCAAAGTCTCTCATACGTATCGCACTTTTGGTGTTATAACGGATTATTGTCTCCGTGGCCGCGCCTGTCGTTCGCTTTATGAAGCGGCTTACTGCGTCGTCGCTGTCGTCTGTGTAGTAGCAACAGCTGTGTGTATGTCGAGACACAGCTACCACGGCGTGCGGGATGCTGTCGTGCAGTTTCGTTCGAATCCCCTTGGTTCTTATGATGCAGGTGTTCTTGCATGTTTGTCCCTGGGCTTCGTGTATGGTAAGGATCTTGGATCCAGTCCCACTTCCATAGCCTTTGGCGCTCAAGGTTCCCTTCTCCTCTTGTGTATGTACTAGGTACAGTGTATCTGCGAGAAGGGGTGGGATATTTGCCCCGGTATATCCTGTTAGATGGAGCGACCAGATCCGGGGTCTGTCGGAATATATCCCGTCATACACAGAGCTCAGGGCAAACGCGACATCCAGGGGGTTTCTCCTGGTGCAGAGCAGCTCTCGCGTGATATTTGCCACAACATGCGGGGTCTCGTACCTCAGACGGAACAGGTTTTCTCTGTCAATGTAAGGCAGCTGATTTATGTCGCCCAGAAGTACGACCCTCTATGCTCCTGTTATGCGGGTGATGAGGACTAAGGAGCCAAGGTGGTTCATGAGAGCCTCGTCAACTATGAGACGGTTGTAGCTCTCTTTTGATCTATTTACCTGGAGGGATGCCATCGTCTTTACCTGTCTTGCAAAGTGGTTTCCCCACTTTGCCGATATCCTCCCTCTCAGGTCCCCGGCTGCCTCAGTCGTGGTCGTTATTATTAGGTCGCTCTTCGGGTCGAAGTTTTCAGACATGTCTGATGTTAAACAAGATGATATATTTTTATGGCACCAACGGATGGGTCATCTGAACTTTGCCACTCTGAAAGAATGTACTGAAGGATTAACATTATCTGATAAACAAATGAACAATGTAACTTGTATAAAATGTAAAGAGGGCAAGCAAACTAGATTGCCTTTCAAGAGTCAAGGATCACATTCCTCAAAGCCATTGGAACTGGTGCATTCTGACTTGTGTGGCCCCATGGAAACACAGTCATTAGGAGCAGAGATGTGAAAAATAGTTTAGTAAAAGTATTTAAATACAACATGCAAATGCATAGTTGCTAGCACTATTTCAAATAGAAATACAAAATAGTTTTGAATAAAAGTATTTAAATACAAAATGCAAAATACGTATTTTTAAAATAGGTTTTGAAAATAAAATACATTGTTAAGCATAACCACTTTTATTTATTGAACTGATTTTAAAACTAGTATTTGTTCAAAGATGTTCCGCCTATGGGGCCTCATAATCATTCCACCAAATGAAAATAGTCGTTCTACAGGGGCAGAACTCGGTAAGCAGGTATTATATTTAAGGAAGAGTTTTTTTACAGTAGGATACCTGTTCAAGGATTCTAAGGTATTGTCTTCATCTTTTAAATATTGTAGTGTTTCCAGATCTATTGTAGTTGTATTAACATTATCACTGGCTGCTGAAGAATCCGAGTCCTCAACAAACATATAATAAGATTCTGTCCTTTCCTTCTTTTTATAAGAGTCAGTATGTTGGGAACTCTTTTCGTCTTCTTGTTTTATCTTCTCACTTCTGACACAAATACTTCTTTGATGTATTCTCTGTTGGCTTTTGGCACCCATTTCATTTTGAAAAAGGGATAAGATACTGATGCTATTATGCCATCTTTTGCTTTTGGCTCTTCTAATTTATAAAATCTCTCAAAATGCCTATTAAGACTTTCTGTAATGACATCTATTAATACATCACAATATGTAAGGTTATCCATTTTCAAGCTGCTTAGAATTCTTTGCATTCTCATCAGTTCTGGTAAAAGACATCCATAGTAAGTATCTTTGTCCCCTTCTAAACTTCTGATGCCATCAGCAATAGGCTTTGAACAGCTTACATATTCAAGAAGAAATTGAATTTCAATTTCTTTAAAAATAGGCAACCCTAGTTTCTT
Organism: Chilo suppressalis; assembly: GCA_902850365.2. NCBI lineage: Eukaryota > Metazoa > Arthropoda > Insecta > Lepidoptera > Crambidae > Chilo > Chilo suppressalis. Next base: position 17,636,135 of record OU963915.1, read on the forward strand.
AAAAGTTTCATTTAGGGTACCCTTGACTGCCAATAGATCTTGAATGCAATTATAGTATGAATTCCATCTTGTTGGACATGGATAAGTAGGGGATTTTCCAGTTGATTCCAGATATATTTCACAGGCTTTAGGGGACCTCGAACATAGATTCCAAACTGCTCGACATTTTGCCATAGCTGTATCATACATTTTTTTGTATGAATTATTTTGGGATCTAGCCTTATCCATATCTTGTGAAGCTATTAAATGTAATGTGTGTGTGGCACACCTTTCATGATTAGGCAGTTGCAACTCATCGAATTCTTCAAATGACTCCGAAAATTGTCTTAGGGTTAACACATTATCATCATCATCATCTCCATCGTCAATATTATCATGCATTACATCAATATTTTGCATAAGAGTTCCTTTACTTATTCCTGTATCTGAATCTTGTCCATATATTCTAAAAGCTTTGACCATATTTGATCCATTGTCCGTAATAGTCTTTATTATTTTTGACAGTTTCAAATCAAATTCAGAATGAATCTCTGCAATCAGCTCAGCTACTTTATCATAACTATGTGTTCCCTTGAATCTTCTGCAAGCCAAAGTTACACTTTTCCGATTAAATTTATCACAATCAATCCAATGAGCAGTTACCCCTAGATAGCTTCTCTTAGATGATTACCATATATCAGCTGTGGTGCATATAAAATCAACCTTTCTCAATTGTTCTTTTGTATTTTCTATATATTCTGTGTATTGTTCTGCATTTTTTTTATTACATGTTTGCCTGCACATTATTTTCGATGGAACATTTAATTGCTGTGCACCTTCAATTAGAGCCTTAAAGGATTTATTTTCTACAATTGATATAGGTGACATGGTCTCCACTAAAAAATTCACAAGTAACTTGTCGAAATTAACTGACTTTGGTAAGATGGCTGGAAGAGTGGATTGTTTCAATGTTTTAGATGAACTGCATCCCTCACCAGTATCACCAACATTTTTCCTCTTCCTGTTATGTTGTATTTTGAGTTTCTCATACTCTTCTAATATATCAGCATGTCCTTTTCTCTGCAAAAGTATAATTAATAGTTTAAAGCATAGAATATCTGCGATTATATTATTTCATATTACATAAAATCCTATTTATTAGCTAATCAGTTTTGAAATCAAAATAATTTATTTAACAAAATAAAATACAATTAAAAATTTTAGCTTTACTTACTTTTAAATGGTTCAAAAAGTTGGATGTAGAATTCAAACTTCCTTTTAGTGTTTTCGAACACTTTTTGCAAGTTCCAGATATATTTACGTCACTTCCAGGATCATTTGTAATGTCTTTGAAGAAGTGTTTTAATATGAATGGAATGTTCTTGTCCCTGAAAAAATAAGAGGTTATACATCACTTACTTATGTACTGTACCTACAATATACATATAAAAATGAATCCCTTGGACACGGCATCATCACGCGTAAACGGCTGGCACAGACATACACAGGCTGACAGACAGACGAACAAAGTGATCCTAGGGTTCCGTTTTTAGTTTCTTTCGAGGTACGGTAAAAATTAAGAATGGTGCTTGATAAAATAAAGAAATTGAGTAAACTCAACGGCCACGTTAACTTTTTTTACGACAGGACAACGTCTGTCGTAAGAAGCTAGTGTATAATAAATAATAGCTTATCGTGCAGATTAAGGGTTAGTAAATAAATGTGTTATTTCAATAAACACGTAAAATCCATGAATTAAACAATAACATAGAATGATGCGATATTGTTATCAACTAACGTTGTTCGATATCGGTTAAATTATATTTTAGGTTAGGCTAGTAAAAATAACAATAATTAGGTACTTAACTAAACTACTTGATGCTTAGTTACAAATTATTTATAAAAGTGATGTATTACTTACATTTTAATTATTTATATCCAGCAAGCGAAGAAAACTGAGAAAAATCACAAACAAAACTAATAATCTATTGTTTTAAACTTTCATGGTCACTAACATTATAGTAATATAAGTTATTTACGGGATTGTTACCATGTACCTTGTTTTTAGCGAGTTTCCGATATTTCGGCACTGTTGCAAGCGCCATGATCACGGAGTAACTGAAGTAATTGCGGGTAGGCTGTTATTGGCAGACATATCGGTCTACCCTCCGACGAAGTCTTTTATTGCGTTCAATACCCGTACCACTGTTCACATTCTCACTATTCACTCGAAACTGTTCTCGACACACAACACTTACAGTATCGGATCGCGACACGACACTTTTTTGATTATTTGCGGTTTTACACATACGAACCACAGGATTCCAGACACTCGACAATTTAAACCCGTCCTCACGATTGAAATTTTTATGTTTTGTTATTTCAATCGCTTCCCTGACCAATCTTGGTATGACAGAACGCCACTACATACCAAGATTAGTCAGGGAAGCGAAATACCCGAAATGGGTATAAAATATAGCTAAAATAATTCATAATTTTCACACTTTAGAATATTACAGAAAAATAAGAACCTAAATACAATAAACTTGATAAATTTCTTAACATTTTTGGCATAAACATTTGATAAATAAAGTGTATTTAACAAAGAATTAAAATGTTTTTTTATGTAGGTAAAACGAAAGTAACAGTTGCAACGGCAATAGATTTTTGTTGATATACAGAGTAATGCACGGTACAGAGACAAAGTTGATTGAGAATACACTAAAAACACACAACTAAAAACAAAAAGCAGATTCCTGTGGAAGTCAGTCAGACACTTTTGGCTTGACCTTGGTGAGATCAATATCGGAGCGAATTGCAAATATTGCGCTGGTTTCATCACGGCGCACCAGGATGACTCCATGCTTAACCCATACAAAGCGTATCCATGTTTTTTTGCAGCTTCTCTGGTCTGACGAAACAAGTTTTTATTGTTCAGTGTGAGATGTTCATTCAAATAAACATTCTGGGGCTTTCCAGGCAACTTTAATGCTTCAGTGGTGAGACCTTTTTTCAGGCGGACTGCAGCTATAAAATTATCTCGGATAATCTGGCTACAGAATTTAACCACGATATTTTTCGGTTTCGGTAGGTGTAATTTAGGAACACGATGTATGGATAAAATATCACGATCACCCAAAGGCAGATTTAGAACACTCGCCATATTTTCAATTAATGAAACAAGATTTTCTCCCCGTTTTTCGGGTAAGTTGCTGATTTCCAAATTGCAACTTCTCGCTCTCTGTTCCATAGACTCTAGTTTACTCTCCAGCTCAATAATTTTCACCTCATTTTCCTTTGAAGACCACATTTTTTGTTCCAACTCAGAAATACGAGTGTTAATGACTTTGGTCTTATTTTCAAGGTCATATATATGTATATTTGTCGCTCAAAAATTGGATAGATGTTTTGACATTCTCAAATTCGAGAATAAAATCTAGGCATATTAGTAGACGACAATATTATGTCTACATTTTAGTTCAAAATAATTTACAAGGCAGAGAAGCCATTAAAGAATATTTCTGCAATTGCATTATGGGACGTCTCACTGTTGGATGTTGTGCACATGTCATGACATTAGTGTGGTTTCTTGGGTGGGCTAGACATCAAGATAATATTGTTCCTCCAGCAGCTTTTCTGGATGATGTTGTAGTAAGGGAAGACTTTGATTAAATATATTTTCATGTTATCAAAGTTATTTTATTTCTTGTCTTATGTCGGCCTACCTCTTCCTCTATACTTGTTTTAATACTTAATGGAAGGTATTGTAATTTTAGATTATTACCTACTTATATACTTGTCTACCAAAGATTTAAATAATACATAGTTAAATGTCTTAGATGTCTATAGATATAATTAGGTAAAGGTCAAGATTATCATTTATTCATTCGCTTGCAGAAACTAAGACATTAAGTACCTACTATTTCAATAAAATAATTGAAACTGAATTATTGATTAAATATAAAAAAAAATTGTTTAATTCCAAAGACAATATTATAAGGATGACACCTCAGCATGATACATGTTATGATATTAATCCTTTTTCTTCAATCCTCAGATCAAGCTTCAATCAAACAAAACAAATTAAAATTTTATTTAGTCATCCCCCACAAATATAGTAAAAGGCGCCCTCGGTATTAGTTTTGTGTATTGTGCGAAGCCCTAAGCTGCCGGTGGTAGCAAAAATTGTTACAGGTTGTCTTGATAAAATTTGCAAAGAGATCCCGAGATTTGAGATTTCTGAGAAAGAATTACATTTTCTATTGACAGGAACAAGATAATGTGGTATGGGTCTCAACATTGAGGGATGGTCGCCCAGAATCTGATGGCTGTAGAGAAGGAGAGATCTGCTGTTGAGGCAACCTCTTGGAACAACAAAGCTTGCGAAGTTGCACAGGCCTATGAATGACTGCACTTGCCTTAATGATGCACTCATCCGTGACAGAAGTTTTAGACTTTGCTGTCGAATTTTTAGCACCTTGTCGGAGGGTAGATATTTCCTGTTTTTCCAGGGATTCCACTGGATGCCCACAAACTCTATATATCGTTGCGGATCCACAACAGATTTTTGGAAATTTATTGTCTGGTCCAGTTCGCGGAAAAAAGATATTGCAAAAGTTACCTGTTGTTACAGTACCCTTAGATTCTGATGTGCGAAACAAAAATCGTGCAAATATACCAGGATCCTGATACCCCTGCTTCGGAGTACCTCCGCCACCCAATTCGTTATCGTTGCAAAAACTTTTGGCGCTGTTGATAACCCCAATGGGAGGCAGGTCATTTGCCACAGAGGGTGCCGCTCGTATGGCAGTATTACTCTGAGGAAGCGACGGTGTTCCGGTTTTAAAGAGACGTAAAAATAAGCATTGTGAAGGTCTAATTTTACTAACCAGTCGTTTGCTTGGAGAAAGTCGGGAACACTGAACATGTTGACTAATCGAAATTTGCTTATGTGGACAAAATTGTTTAAAGGTTTTAAATTAACACTGGCTGCATTGTGCTATTTGCTTTTGGTACTAGAAAAATATTCGACACAAAGCTTGGTGTTATAGGAGCTGGCTCCAGAACACCCTGGTGCTGCAGTTGTTTTACCTCCTTTATTATAGAAAAATTTTTACTCGTGTGAAACAGAGTCGATATTCGATGTGGATGCACTAACGGAGGTTTTTTTTTTATAAACGGTGTTCTGTATCTTGATATAATTTTTAGGACATGATTCGGGGCTTCCCACTTTTTCCAACGAGTTAGATAACGTACTAATCGACCCGCTTGAAATGACGGGTAGTCAATCATTACGTCTTTGGGAACGCTTATCTTGTTGTTTTTTATAATATTTGTCCTTATCCTATTTAACCTTCGGACCGTAAGGGCTCTGCTCTGCGCTTTTCCCTTGCGCAGGGGGTGCGAAGGTAGCAGTGCTGGCTGATGGTTCACTCGTAACTTGCACCCGGCTAGATGAAGAATCAAAAGGTTTACGCGTCCTTCCTAGCGAAGCTCTTTGCGCAAGAGCTTTCTTGGAAATAAGTGAAACAGGTGGCACATTAGTAGTGCAGACTACTAATGTGCCACCACTTTTATCATCGAAAAGATTTCCAAAGTTGGAGGGATCTTCCTTAAGCACATACTTATCCTTTACGTAGTGTAAGGGGCTATCGCGACGCTGTTGTATAATGTCAGCACGACGCCCACATACTATTTGCAATAGATCAAGGTTAGTTTTAGTATAATCGCCCGAAAATTTTTTGTTTATTTTAGACAAAACTAGCAAACCCGGCGAACTCCGTTTCGCCACCAGATGGCTTCTTTTTATGTAACATTTCCTTTGGTGATTAAAAGAAGTTTTTTTTTTATAATTTTTCCAGAATTTTCTTTGCTATAAACCCCACGGAGCCCGAGACCTTTCCAACGAATGCAAAACCGTGGAAATCGGTTCGTGCGTTCTGGAGTTATAGCGTCAGGAAGGAAAACCCGACTTATTTTTATATAGTAGATATCCTGAGCCGTAATTTGTTGGTGTGACTCCATCTAAGAAACTAAATTCAAAAAACCTTGTTGGAGATGTTCATTTTGAATAATCAAGCCATGTCAAAGAGCAGCTAGTGTCTTTTCTGTAGCCGCTAACGATTTATTACGCTCAAACCTTTTTAGCATGTCATTACTTTCTAATTCGATAAAACCTGAACTAGACAAATAGCATTTCTGGGCTACCGTAAAACGAACCTGGCACCAATCGTCAGTATCAAAATGTTGCAATTTCAATAACATTTCTGCGTGTGCATCAGAATTTTTTGCACCCGGTGATTTGAGGGTGATTTGAGTTTCTTGCTTAAAGTTCAAATTATTTATTTATTTATTTTGGTTAAATGAAATACCAACAGCTTATCTTAATATACTAGAAATGAGTAGTAGCGACAAAGAGCCAATTACAGGTCCTCACATCTAGACATAACGTAGATAATCCTGAATAACCTTTATGCATGTTCTACGATTTTCCGTAGTTTTCGAGTTATGACTGATTTATTTTTTTAAAACAAAGAAAAAAATAATGTATTATTTTTTTGCTTTTTCCTTCAATGATTTTATAAAATCTTATATTATTACGCGGGATTACTCTGTGTTTACATCTGAGGACAAAGGTGATAATTTTGTTTGTCTAATCATGTATCCAGCAAAGTGATAAAACAAAATGTGGCCTGCATCTATGCTATCGACATTACTGTACACAAATTCTACACTAATATAATAAAGAGGTAAGTTTGTTTTTATGTTTTTTTATTTATAGGAGGTAATCTCTGAAAGAACTGGTCCGATTGCAAAAAACACCGATAGATAGCTGCTTTATTCCTGAGTGACATAGGCTATATGAGTCGTATAGTATCAAAAACTAGTGTCTTATATGTAAGCAACTGTTAAAAATTAAAATAAGGAAAATCGTCTAGGCCTGTCGGTTTAGGTAGTTAACTAAACGTAAACAATCTTGGTATGTCTTTTTATTTCAAGAAAGTGGTATAAAAGACATACATAGATTATTTAAATTTAGTTTATTACCTAACTTTAATTTAGGTAAATACCTAATTGTAAACATTTTTAGATAAAATTTTTAGCCAACCTTTAGATTAAAAGACATGCCAGGATTGTTTACATTTAGTTAACTACCTAAACCGACGGAATGTTGACTCTAGGATTATCTGTCTCAAGGCACCAGCTGTACTATACTTTTGGGACATATAATATGTAGACACGTATAACATAGGCAGTTAGACATATCTAGATTGATATGTTACATTCGTATCAATTAAAATAATTTATTTTTTAATAAAATATTTTTCTATAATAATAATAATAAGTGTGAACTATAAAAGTATTTACTAGTGATTATTAAATTTACGGAAAAGGTATAGGAATACATATAATAAATAAATCAAAGACAATTTTAAGTACAAAAACTATATATTTCGGACTTCAAAGCGATACATTAATCTATAATGTTTAATTATGATTACTTAATTAAAAATAAAACCTTTAAGATTTGATAAAAACATTGTTTTTTTTTCTTTATGTACCTAATCATTACGGATATAAAAATACAATAAATGCTCATTTAAAAAAAAATATTCTGAATAATAACTTTGAGCTTTTACTTATTAAAAATATTATTACTACGTATGAATAGTAAATCTTCAATGACGTCGTCTTTCATGGAGTATCTGCAATTAGATACTACAAACTTAAGTGAAGAAAATCACCTCTCTACACTAACTTGTGTCATTGGTGCAGCTAATACGATGGTAGATAATTTGTACAAAAGAGGAAATTTATAACGTGACCTTTCCCAGTACATCAAGACACTTTCTGTAGACTGAAGAAGTGGCTCTTTTAAAAAGGCATCAAAAGATTCCTGTAAACTGTTCAGCACGTTACGGTCATTTCAATCTAAGTCTAACAAATCCATTAAATCATCGTGTCTATTTATATAACTTGCATTTAAGAAATCGTCTAGTTCAATCTGCGCTGCAGAATGGTCATTTGTTGTTGTACTATTGATGTTAATATTACTAATATTATTTTCTTTGTTTATCTGTTCCAGTTTAAAATCTGTTAAGTATTGTAGGATTAAGTTTTCTTTTGCTTTTTTTCTGTTGTACAGATGTCAACACTGAATTTACTCTTGGGTCTAAAATCATTCCATTAATAAAAACATGATTTTCAAATAGAAGTTTTTGCCTTTCTTTCATCGATTCAATTATGTTTTCGGACAGTCTGGTCTTTATTTTGGATAACTGGAATTGGCACATCATCCATGCCAGATAAAAATCTCTGACTGTCAGTTGTTCCTCCTGTAGTTTTTTTGTCAACTGTTTTGCAGGTGTCAAAGATTTCAGGATTTCTGTCAAAGTATTCCATGTCGAGTCAGGTAAATGAAGCCGGACATCAGTTGCACATATATCTCTCAGCGATAGCAAACTTTCTACCATGTCAGTTAGAGAATGCCATCGGGTAGAGCAGTCTAATTTAGGTACATTTTTGTTATGTTCTCTAATAATTCTCACAAACTGTGGTGTCCGCAAGCGTCGTACAACTTCTCTACAACTCGAAATCAGATTAAAAAAGGCTACATCATCACAAGCATCATGTAGCGCTAACTGAAGAGCATGTGCGGCACATCTTACTATGCCAATTTTATACTCAACATTTTCGCCAGTGATATGAGTAAACTGCGCTCTGAGTATATTTGTTAATTGTGCAGTATATGCTTCTTCAACGTCAAAATAAAAATCAGAATTTTCAAAGTCTGAATCAGAAACATTACATATATCTGCGTTTTCATCATCACATTGGCTGGAGCTGGGGCCGGCCTCTATAGTGTTCCTGTCAAGGGTAACACAATTGTCCATATCGTTAAGGAGCTTGGTCATTTTAATCATGTTAGCGCCATTGTCAGTTGTGATGCAATATTTTTTTTTATTAATTTCCGTGTCAATACGGAACCGCTGAAGGTTGTACATCAGTAGATCTTTGAGGTGCTCTGAAGTATGGCGCTGAAAGATTTCGATCACTCCTAAATTTCTTAATACAAGCTGTCCCTCCATTAAATATTGACAATTAATCCCCATAAAACTTCTCGTTGCAAGCGAAGCGATGTCTATTTTCAGCGAATATAATTTTATCTTGTAACGTAAATGCTAATTCATCTCTCATTTTTGTAGCCAGTAAGCGCACATTTTCTTTAATATTAATAGCGTTAATAGTGCTGGTATTTTTTCCGGGTATCATAGATAGCAAATTTTGGAAAGCTTTATCGTTAACCATTGAAAAGGGACGACCATGAATGGCTACCAAATTGGTGCATTCCTTAAGCACAGTGTCAGATACAGTAGTTGACTTAGTGGCCATATCGGGATCTTGACGACTATTATTAATTTCTAAGATTTCTTTATGTATATCTTTATGCACATGCTTTAAATGTTTTAGCAAATTTGCGCCATGCTGCGTCTGCAATAGAAAAAAAAATGCAAAGCAAACTGGCAATAATACAGAATTAAGAACACAGAGAAAACAGCATTTTTGGGGTTTTGGGTTTTTTTAAAGATACAGATTGAAACAGCACCAGCACCAGAAGTGACGGGAAATTCAAATAAAAACCAGCCAAGTGCGAAACGGTTTCATATGCAAGTTCCAAGCGAATCTCATTTTTGTTTCATCATTGGAATTCGTTTGTGCATCGATGTCAAAGAGACCTTGTATAAGTATTTCTAATAGGTTATCCTGTAATCTACACAAAAACAAAATAACTATTATTTGTATATTTTTTCAGAATTTTAGACTCAGTAGTTTCGAAGATAAGGGGGGGGGGGGGGGGGGTCATTCGGTACAAAATTGTGCCATAAACAACAATCATTCATTTCATAATAACTGACCGAAAACAGCAAAATGTTAGGTACTTTTTATTTGAATATCCCACAACGAATGGTTCGAATTATCTAAACACGAATTAAATATAGGATAGTAGGTACCACAACCAAAGAACAACAGGCTGTTCACCTGCACTAGCACTAGCATAATGCTACGCAGCCCAAATGCAAACTCCAAGCACAAATTAAAATTACGTTACGTTGAGCAAACAGAAAATAGTAGCGTATTCGCATGTAAACACGTAAAACACAGGCAAGTAGGTAGGTATGAAGTAAGTGCCAATTTGCCAAGCTGGTGAAATATACTATGCTTCAACTAAGAACAGGATGACATTGGCGACGTATTGTAACTTCATGCACGTTTTCTTATAATCTTCCTTTTATTTTCTTTCTTATATAAACAATAATCATATTAAAATAACACTAACAAGATAATAACGATAATAAACATTATTGAAAATTAATTTGCACAAAGTAGATATTTTTTGTTAAACGTAATTGTTATCACTATATTGCGCCAAGGTCATCTTATAGGTACTTAGTTGAAACGCATAAACACGTTAGTCGGGCCGCACACCAGGTATACATTTGTAACTCGATAATTGTAGCGCCACATTTGAAACGCGACACATTTAACGGCCCCATACATTTGTACGTGAGCACGCACACCGAGGAAACATTTGTGGCGGGCGCACTTTGTAGCGAGACGTTGTCCGCGCTACACGAATTCAACATCGAACACGTTCGTTTTTTGTGTCGCGTTGGTTTGCAAAAATGAAAGACAACATTGAATTTTACGTTGACTTTATTGCAGAGGTTGAAAAGAACCCTGTATTATACAATCACACGCTCAATGATTATAGTAACAGACGGATTACAGAAATTATTTGGACTAAGATTGGCGAAAAATTCAATGAAAAGAGTAAGTAGGTACCTACCTTTCTTTGTACTTTTAAAATCGTGCTACACTGTGTAATTATTTTGCCATGACACCAGCCCGTATGGTTTTAAGAAGTAATTACACAAATAATTTCGATTTTCTGTAGCATCGTTATTCGGTCTCCCTTGATTCATATGATTGGTAGTGGGGTTAGGTATATTTCCGTTTTCGGTTGGAGTTAAAATTATATTATCATTCTTTTTTATAAAGTTATGTAAAATACAAGCAGCTTTAACAATTTTTACTGCTTTCTCGACTGAACATGAAATTGGAGTTTCAAAAATTCGAAATTTAGACACTAGCATACCAAAGGTGCACTCGACAATCTTTCGTCCACGGGATAGTCGATAGTTAAATATTCGGCGATCATTGTTTAAAAATCTACTATTGTACGGTCGAATTATATTAGTGGACAGGGGAAATGCTTCGTCAGCTGCAAAGTAATAAGGAAATGACTGTCCAAATTCTTCTTCACCTGGCAAAGGCCGTGGCGTAGGTATATTTAAAGTATTATTATTTAATTCTCGGCCTAATGCGGAATTTTTAAATACTCCTGAATCATTATTCCTCCCATAATCACCCACATCGATACTCGTAAATAATCCGCATCCATCTGCACACGCCATAAGGTTAATAGAAAAATATTCTTTATAATTAAAGTATGAAGATCCAGAGGCTATAGGCTTCTTCATTCTAATATGTTTTCCGTCAATGGCTCCAATGCAATGTGGTAAATGCCATCTTTCGAGAAATCCTTTTGAAATATCTAGCCAATCATTTATTGTGGGTATTTTCATGTACATTGGCTGTAAAACTGTCCATATAACTTCACAAGTTTCATCGATAATTTTTCCAATAGTTGTTTCACCTCTTTTAAATACGTAAGACATTGCTTGAAATGAGGATCCAGTTGCCAAGTACCTGAAACAATTCGTGTAATTTGATTGATTAGTTTAATTGACAATACTGATTTTTGCAGGTGATGATTGTAAGTCCAAATGGAAATCCATACGTTCAGCCTACATACGATCTCTGAATACAAAATCTAAAAGTGGGTCCGCTGCTGGGTCGAAAAAGGAGTACTATTTAGCGCCATATTTGAAATTTCTAAACCCTTTTACAAAAAACCGACCACAAGAGGGTAATTTACCAGTACAAGAAGATTGGGATTCATGTTCAGAACGTTGTTCACGTTCTGAACATGAATCCCAATCTCATGAATCTCAATACCAGATTGAGGAAACTTCAAACAATGTTCCCGATTTCACATCTGCCGAGGAAGATTCACTGAGAAATGAAATGCCTGCAGCTGGTTCGTCTGTACCCAGTCCCCATTCTTCGAGCTTATCAATACAGACTCCTCAACCATCAAAATCTCAGAAGCACATGAACGAAGCAGACAGATGTACTATTGAATATTTTATACTAAAAAAACAAAGACTGGAAAATAATAAACAATCTGAGAAACAACCAAAAGATCCATGTGAAATGTTTCTTTTAAGTTTAGTTCCACACATGACATCCATGTCCCAGCAACAGCAATTAAGCTTTCAAAGAGGGGTACTGGACTTAATAGAAAACATTAAGTACAGGCAGCTCCCACGTCGATCATTGGATACGAGTTCGTCAAATTCAAATTTATCAACATTTTATACAAATTTTTCTCAAGTTCTAAATGATGACCGTCCGTTGCAAAGGGCATCCGAGATTCCTCAATCAGAAAACCAGTATGTGAGGCCTTCGCAAGCACCATATATAATTCTTCAATCAGAAAATGAATGTATTGAGTCCCCTGCACAACAATCAAACGAGACTTCTCAGTCTGAAAGTCAATATGTATTACATACCTTAAAGTGATGAGCAAACGCTCTTCAGCCGAAATACGCTCTCTGAAGTGGGTATTTTGTTTTGTTAAACTTAATTTAACTAAATTTAATAATAGCTTGTATGTGTTTTCAGACATTCGATAATATAACTGGAACTTTTCTTCATCGGATTGTAATTCTTGCGAAATTTTGAAATTCCCGTACATTGTGCAATCTTGATTAAACGGATGAACCCAATAATGTCTTTTTTTTCTCATTAATCGCCACATCAAGAAATCTTCGTCATCAGACGACGATGTCGACATTGCTTTGCGGTGCCACGCTACAACTGTGCTTCCGATGTGCGCATTTACAATACATTTGTAGCGCATACAATAATGTGTCGCGTTTCAAATGTGGCGCTACAATTATCGAGTTACAAATGTATGCCTGGTGTGCGGCCCGACTTACTTACACACTGTGTAGATACCGACTGAGCGAGACGCACGCAAACCAACTCTAAGGGCCAAAACAAAACACATGTAGGTATTTGTGTATGAGTGTATGTATGTGAAGGCACATACTGATCGGAAAGGCTGACTTAGCTAGAAATTATTATTTGCATCTTATAATTTGCTTAATTCGGGTTTTTTAACCACAGTGTAGCGGCGTTCGACCCTGGACGTGCCTGGACGTCGGAGTTTTTATGACATCGTAATGTGTGTAATGTGTTTTGGCCCTAAGATGTAGTTTAGGTAGGTATACTTAGTAGGTAGGTAGCCGACCGACGGCGACAGTGGGACCAATTGAAGTGGTTGACTGTGAAATAACATTATTTTATTACTTACAATAAGTTTGAAAATGAAGATTGAAATATAAAAATATCTCATTCTTCAAACGAAATCTTGTAGGTATCATCTTTATACCTAGTTGTTACAGTCGACCGCATGGTAATAACATTTTGACCTTGAACTGGTTTAGCGAGAGGAGTTTTATAAAAATAAGAGACCAACATATGTTGAACATGTATATGCTCTCTTGCATTAGCATTAAGTCCATGGTTTATGTTGTGTAGCCATAGACTACTTTTTATATAGATGTATTGTCTCTGCCCTAATCGTTCTCTTGGAAAAATGTCGTCATGTAGGGATTTTGCTGTTGCATTTAGATCGCTTGCTATCCATGTTAATATTGTTTAATTTGCATCGTATAGTGTTAAATATTACCGATTCATATTCCTTGCAAAGTGTAATATTTGTATTTGAGAATACAAGCGTATACTTTGAAAAGTGTCTGCGTTTCAATTGTCGCCGCCGTCACCACCTGCTCCAGAACGAATTGCTTTTATGCCTTTGTGGATTTTGACGTTGTCCTTCACCACTGCCAGCTCTCACTGTTTTTACAGGTTATGGGCCCAGTCCCAAACCTGGTGGGGAGCACGGACAAAACCAAGAAAGGTACAGCCACGTGTGCATTTCTGTTCTTCATAGTTGTGACGAATTTTACTCTATTGAGCGGCAGTTTTCAGTACATTATCATACCTGATGAACAATCAAATGCCACGGGATTTTTGAATGCAGGATTCCAACTTGAGAAATTGACTGGAGTGGCTAACTATCTGCAATGGAAGTTTTGTATGAAAAATATTTTAACACTTGAGGGAATTTGGTCATGTGTTACTACCAGTCCTGTTATTGATGAAAATAAGGATGCACGAGCATTGGCACGGATATGCTTGTCTGTTCAGCCATCTTGTTATCAGTATGTGCGTGGCACTGTTACAGCAAAAGCAGCTTGGGATACATTAGCAAGTGTTTTTGAAGATAAGGGCCTATACAGACGCGTCCTTTTATTACGGAAACTTCACAACATTGCTTACAACCAATTTACATGCATGACGGATTACATTGAGTCGGTGATGACTCTCTCACAGCAATTGCCTGATATTGGACGTACTATTGAGGACAATGAAATCGCTGAATTGCTACTCAGTGGTCTTCCAAGTCTGGAGACAGCAAACATTACAACATTGCTCACAAACGAGCTTGTACGAAGCCGTTTACTTCAAGAAGAGTTCCGCAAAACCAATAGTAGCAATGGACTGGATGTTGCCAATAAGGCTTTTGTTTCAAAGGAGAAAAAGAGGATTATTTGCCATTATTGCAAGAAATCTGGACATATGCAATCAAAGTGTTACAAGCGCATGAAGGATGAGAGGAGGAAGTAAAATGCCACCACTTTTGTTGCCTCCGCCTACCTTGCAAAACTTGAAGACTGGTATGTGGACTCTGGATGCTCAACACATATGTGTAATGACAGAAGTAAATTTATGAACTTTAAACAGTGCTTAAATAGAAGTGTAGCTGTAGCAAATAATCAATGCTTGGGTTATGGCGATATTAAGTTAGAAACGAATGATAATATGGTAAGAATTATTAAAAATGTTTTATATGTGAGGTACATTTGACGTTGTCCTTCACCACTGCCAGCTCTCACTGCTTTTACAAGATATAGGTAGTCCATAAGATTGTTATAATCGCCATGCAGTCGACCATATAGAAAATCAGCACTGAGTTACATAAGTACAGATAATAATTAAGTATTTTAAAACTTACCTTTAATTTTATTCTACACTCTGGCACTAAACAAGTTGAGGTGTTGTCATCATTTATTTCAAAATATCTATAGACGACATTTCTTTTCTTACGCCCCATGTTGAACTTTTTGTAATCGTTACTCAAAACACAAAAACTAAATCAATTGTAGTAGCTAATCTAAATTGAAGTAATAATTCGCGAGAGTGTTCTGTAAGCGCGTGATAGTTGAGAAGACGACAAACGAAATGGCAACAGCGCGTCAGAGGGGCGCGCGCCGCCGCCGCTACCCGTCGCCGTGCCGCGCCCGCGCGTCCTTGGAGAAAACGGCAACGTCGCATAAAATAACCAAAATATACCGTTTACTTGTTACCACTATTTTCATAATAACATTAAAAATACCGTTAATTTTTAACGCAATTTTTAACGTTCTTATAATGATATGCTACTAAGTAACGCTACCAAATCATACCGATATGCAAGTATCTCTATGGATTATTTTTAATGTGAATTGACCTCCACTCCACGGCCACGAATCCCGGTCCTCGTGCGAGGAGGGTGCAGTGCGGCCTGTCACTCGCCCAATAAATGGCTACCGAGCCCTGGGGCCTGATCGCCTAACTCGCGTTGCTTTAAAAATGCTAAAGTTTATGACGTCACACTGTCATTTGGAAACGCCTATGAAAGCCATAACGCTTTCACATTTACTTTGCGGCCGATGACAGCCATTAACAATTTTGAATGACATCGTTCAATTTCTCGCTACTATTTTGACAGGAAATCGAAACGCCTAAAAAAAGTGAAAGCGATTTCAAGATGGCGGGTAAGCGTTAAAGCTGTCAGATAAGCAGACACCTATAGACTCACTGTTTTCATCTCATGCTTTCATACGATATTTATAATTCAATTTATTTTGCTTTATAAAATTAAAATATAGCTACTTTTGTCTTTTGTTAACCTAAGATTGTGTACTCTTGTAGTTTTTTTTCTGTTTTAGTGAGAAATGGCTCGAATATTTCTGTTGGTGGTAGCTGAGGAGGAGAGCCAGAAGACAATGCTGACCTTGCGAAGAAGACAGTTGCGGGAGGACAGCATGCCTATGTTGCTGCCGGAGCGAACGTTTGTCCAAACGTTCCGCCTGAGTAAGGATAATTTCCTTACTCTTTGCGACGACTTGATGCCGTTTTTGCATCCGACGCACAGAACGACCTAAAGACTATGAAGAAGCATATTTTAACAGGAAAATGTACCTCTCCCTGTGCTTAATGTGCTTGCGGTAAGTAATAATTACATTAAAACCGCTTCCTAAATCTCTTCCAAATGCTTACATGATTACAGAATCACATATTATTTCTATATTTTTGAATAAATAAATAATAATAAAATATTTTTAAATGTGGTCTATTGAATTATAATAAAACCTTTTAACAATCAAATACTCTACATTTATTTATAAAACAGTAAATATATGAAGCAAGTTATTTTTTAATCAATTGTCTCTTAACAAATTTTGTGTTAAATGAATTATATTATATTAGAATCACTTCATACCAACAAAATTTAGTTTAATAAAATAACACTTTACACAAAGGTAGGTACTATACCAAAAGCATTTATACCATAACTTTTCAAAAATAATTTCTTGGAATGTGATACTCATATGAAATAAAATAGTTGTTTAAACCTTAATATTATACTCTTGTTACAGATGTGTGATGCAGACTTACATATTTTGCATATGGATGCATCATTTGGTGGTGCAAGTCATGAGTCTCATGTTTGGAATTGTTGCCCTGTGAAAAATGGAATTGAAAGACTCCATGATATTGGACAGATCTACTGGTTCTTGGGTATGTGTATTAAAAATCATTTGTTATCATTTTATTTGAATATTTTCATACAAAATAAGTGTTTTTGTATGTTAGTATTTTTCAGTGTTAGTTTTACAATATTTATTTTACAGATGACTCTGGCTATGCCCGAAGGGCATGGATGATGACGCCAATCCTCCATGCTGACCCAGGGAGACCAGAGGATCACTACACAAATTCACATGTGCGGACTAGGAATGTCATAGAAAGATGCTTTGGCATCTTCAAGACCCAAATCAGAAAGCAGGGAAAATCTTAAATGCATGTGTTGTTTTACACAACCTTATTTGCGACTCATGTATCAAGATTGATGAGGATGTCATGCGTGTGATCATGTCCGCCAACCACAGCGTGACATAGTTGCCACAAGTGGAGACAGGCCTGTCCGTGGCATCTGTCCTGCAAGACAGTCAGTTACTCTGGAGTAGTCATAACCATAATTGACCATTTAAAACTGTTTACAGAAACTTGTGTGAAGAAGGATCTGTGAGCAGAGGCACCATACAAGATAAAATAGGTATCATAAGTTTAGTTTACAATTTATTGTATTTTATTTTTATTATACTAATTAATTATTAATTAGCACCTAAGTTTAATGTCTAAATTTAACATGTCATTTTTATATCTTCCTGTATGTATTGGTAGCTACATGATTTGATGTAAATGTTAAATGCTGATGAGTTTCTTGCGCCCATTCTTCTCACCAGCTAGAAGATGTCCTGTGTGGTAGTAGGAAAAAAATGTAGGATGATTAAAGAGCTCTCAATAACTTAATTTGAATAAAATATGATTTCATTTCAAATTTGTTTTATTTAAATACAACTTTTGAATATGTACTAACTTTAAATGAGAAACTAGTTATTATTAATACTCTAGTTTAATTTGATTTATATAACTGTAATTTTATAAGTTGTTGTTAAATATTCATAACAATAAAATTTATTTCTTATGTTAGTGTTCAAATATTCTAAATTTACTTTCTATTAGCAAGTTACTAATTGGGTACAAATTGAATTTATTCATTTGAGAAATAAAAGGGAAACCCCTTGGACAAAGCTGGCTTGGAGAGCAAAAACTGGAAAAAGTTTAAGGAGGCCTTTGTCAAAAGGCGCACAGAGTTAAAAGAGTATTAAAATGAAAACAATAATTTATTTTTATATAAACAATGTTAACTCTGAATATAGACTCTAAATAAATAAATGATTTCATTTCAAAACTGTTTCAAACTTTTTAGTAGGTACTAATCAACTTTAAAGAAATAATTTCATTTCCTGACTACCCTATTGTTGAGAAGCATGGTAGACCTTGTAACTGTGGTCACACCGCTATTCAGAAACCAGCCAGTATGTCTCCAAAGACCTACTAATTTAATAACACCTATTAGCTATTAACTCTTAATAGATTTTTATTCTACTTTTTTACTCAATGAACAACAGCTGTGAGACCATGACCTAGAAAAAGGTTGCAAGGTGATAAAGTTGAGGAGGGAGCTTACGATAATAATATTCAGTAAATAAAACATTCAGTAGTATTGCTGTTATATTTTAGTAAAAAGATTACCATAAACAACTTCAGATACAAATGCACATTATTTATTTCCATGAGTTACAGTCTTATAGAACCAACATAATACATGAGTAATATCTCTCAATGCTCGGAGCACGTCCCTCCGCAATTGCTGTTCCTCCAGTCGCCGCTCCTCAAATTTTCCCTATGCAGTTGACTGTCGCAAAGCCGGCAGTTTTCCAGCTCAAAAATCCAATACAGCTGAAACAAATTACCAGCGTTTTTTAAAAAGGGATTGTTTGTATTTTCCAGTTTTTGAAACTTATTAAGTGGTATGTTATTATTCTTTACAAATGAGTCTATGAGTCCTACCATGTTACATGAAATTAATCAATGGTAAAGATATAGACCTCCAAAGGTTTTTATAGGTAACACTTTACTCTTGGTACTTTCCATAGGATGGATGCTTAATTAAAACAGATAAGGCAACATAATTGAACTTACAATGTTATTAAGTAGGTGAATAAAATAACATTGATTGATCATAAGCCAGGCTCAGCCAAATAGAAAAAAAATAGTTAAGCTTTTAACAGCACCTTATGTATGGGGAGTTACCATTTTCAAATTAGTAATTGAATTCCATGCAATAGTACAAATACAGAACACATAACAAGATGCCTTATAAACTTTATACAAAATAATAGTAAAGTACCACTTACTTTAAATCACCACTCCTTTGTTGTTTTAGTAACATCATTAATTGCGTTTAGGAGGGACGCTAAACTCTTCCATAGGCCCATCGAAGCCTGTTTGGCCTGTGCGGGGCTCCAATTTGCATCCCTCTAGCCTGGAATGGGTGCTCTTCCATCCATATTAGTAAGGCCTCCAACTGTACGTTGGAGTTGTAGACTTAATATGGTGCCGGTTTCTAAAATGTTAAATAAGTACTAAATTATAATGACGAAAATGCGATTATCTTTGACAAAATTAACATGATCTTCGTGATAAAGTAAAGTTATTAAATTTCTTGAATTATTTTTGTTTACTCAAAAAGTACTTACTTAGTCAAGTTTCTTCGATGTGATACTTTCTTTCTAAAAGTTATCAGATTTCTAATTTCTATGCGACGTATACTCAATAGTTTCGAGTTTGTTATATGTATACTTGACATCAGCTTGTCCTTTTCATTCTTTATAAAGCATGATAAGGACAGACTGCGGTCAAATTAACAAACAGCAAACACGAATAGCCAAGTGAAGTGCTGACAGCTGTTATGGCATACGTTCAGAACATATGCTTCAGGTACGAACAATGTATATTTTGACATACATTTATGTATTTGTTTCTTAGGTTTGATAAATAAATAAAATCAGTGCATCTAACCCGTTGAAACTTGTTTTATTTAATACATTTTATGTCAAAATTGATAAATCAGGGTAAAAAAAATGCACCCAGAGCATAAGTTTAGAACGTAGGCAGATGTAACAGACATAGCGTTTTGTTTGTGCAATTTATGGTACCCAATTAAAATTTTCTTATGTCTTTGATTTAAGAATAATTTTGTAAGACTAATTATTAAATATTAATATTTATGCCACCCTATGATAATATACATTTGTAAATTAAATATTAATGTATTTCAGTCAACTATAAAATGAAAAGAATTTTGTAAAAAAATACATGAACATAACGCAATTGAATCGTTCACTCACGTAAGCATTTGATAACCATAAGCATTACGACACGTCGTGAATTTTAGGCGTTTCGATTTTATCGCAGACAGAGTTTGAAAAAGTTATGGCTGTCAACTTTCGTATTGCTCTCGCTTTGACTTAGGCGGTCAGGCAGCTGGTCGTCCCCGAACCACCTTGGGTGGTTGAAACCCCCCTGGTGTGGAAATTTGGGGATAGCTCCCTGGGTGAAAGCTCCCGACTGGAACCCCTCCAGCCATTCATTCCATCGGCACAGCCAAACCTTAGGATTGCGATTTTTTTTTATTTATTTGTTTATAGTCAGGCAGCGTAGGCCCATAGATATATACCTTATAGTCTGACATAAATACAGATATAGGTAATATGTACATTAAATGTAAGTAATTAAAAATAAAAATAATAATATCTATGTTAGTAGAAACCTAATTAACACGTATAGACAGCGACGTGTGACGCGGAGTGGTGTCAAGTAGCCGGCCTCGGAACCGCCGGAACACAACACCTTTCGGTCAAAAATCTTCTTTCATGAACGTCGCCAGATGTTCGGTTGGCACCCGCACCACTAAGGAATTAAAATTCACATTGTGACGGGACTCCAACCGTGCGACTCTGAGGGAGAATTTGGTCTTAATCCGCAGATACTCTACGATCTCCTCTTCCTTCGTAGAGTAATGCAGTCGGGCACGTACAGCGGCGTCGTCGGTATTGCAGGACTCAGCAGATGGTTCGGTCCGATCGACAGATTGCGGCGAATGGGCTTCCTCTTTTTCCTTTCCACTTTAATGAAACCCTCTTCGTCAGAAATCCGCTTTTGTGACGCTGCCGGAGTAGCACGTTGGATGCTGAGTTTGCTACTTTTCTCTGTTTGTTTTACTACGACGCTCGCAATTCGGAACCGCATCAACGGGTCGGCTGGCGGCTGCAGCTGCGTAAGCACGTTGCGGTGTAGACGTGCATGCGCGTGACGTCTCCGGTGTGACGGAGGGGCGGGCGGCGGCGGCGGGGCGCAAGACATGGCTCGCAGTGACGGCGGCCGGTGACGCACTCGCAGGCGCTGACTCAATGCTGCCGACGGATGCATTTTGCGCCCCACGACGTGTGTTCACGTTAGAGGCTTCGGGTGACCTACTTGCGCAGGCATTTTTGCTTAATAAGTCTACCTGAGCTCGCAACTCACCGATGTGCGAATAACAATTCGCGTCCTCCAACTTCCTCACTACATCGGCCAGACTAGCTTTCAGGAAGTTGATGTCCTTCAGCAGCCTGGTGACATCGACGTGGTCGAACGTGACCTGGGGCAGCTTGTGCAGCTCCTTCGCCACGAATGTAGGCTCGTCGTCCGGATCCGTCTCCTTTAGCAGGGTGATTATATCCTGCACACTCTTTTCTGTTCCATCCCTCCATCGAGATGGCATCTTGTCGGCCTTGCCGACACACCGGAACAGCAGCGCCTTGCCACTGCAAACCTCATCCTCCTTGAAGTTGGACTTACAGATCTGCAGGATGCTGACCTCGTCCATGGTGCTGTCACTCGGTCCGACGCTCATTGCGCCGGTCCCCAGGCCTGCTCAGTGCGGGTAACGGTATTTTGTGGCCACTCGAGGTGGTCCGCCGGGACCCCGCCATCCCACGCCCTGAAAAGACACTAACGCTGTACAAATGCGGCGCGCCATGACGCCCCCTAGCGGCATGCACGGCGGTGGTAAACCGTAGTGATCTATGTTATCGCTGCGGTCAACCCGGTCACAGAGCGGCAACGTGTATGCAGAAGCCACTGTTCAGCATGCGCGAAGGCGGGCAGACCGGCAGATCACATCGTTGCCAGTAAGAGTTGTCCACGACCTAAAAATAACAGGCCCATGACCCAGTATGCAACCGCTTCCACAAGTGTTGTGGAAGCGACGGCTGGAATCGATATGGAAGTGAATAATGGATAGAGGACGCCATTTTAAATTTTTGCAGGCGATACTGAATCACTGTGCTGGGGCGCAAGATCTTCTTTTACAGTTAATAGCGGAATGGTCGACGGATGTGGATGTGGCTGCTGAACCATATCTAATTCCATCTTCCTCGAAATGGTTCGGGGAAAGCCACGGGCTGGTAGTAGTTGTTTTCTCAGATACAGGACTTTCCTTCCGTCAGGAGCCAGGGATATGTCGCGGTGAGATGGGCAGGCATGTTTGTTATAGCAGTGTATTTTTCTTCGAGCAGGCTGTCTTTCTCTGTCAGAGCTGGAGGAACACATGGATCATCTTGGAACTGTTGTGGGCGATGTGGCCCCGTTACCGGTGTTAGTGATGGGGGACTTAAATGCCAAGTCCGCATTGTGGGGTTCTCCCTTTTGATTCTCTCTCGATTTTGGGATCCTGATATCAGACCCACGACGTCAACATGTCTAAAGTCCTTACCGAACAAAATGTTCAAGAAGTCAACCAAAGGTGGAGAAGAGGCCGAAAGCCTTTTCCAAATAAAACAAGAAAAGTTTACAACACCCAGCGAATGGAAGAGCACCGTCTTAAGACCGGTTTTAAAACATTAACTTCACATCAAGAAGAAATTAAGTCAGAAATATTCGCGTTCGTAACCAACGAACAGCTTGAAAAGCTGACGCACAATGTGAACAAGAAACCGCAAATGTTACCTGTAACATCACGTACAGTAGGTATTTCCACCGTCAATTTATTATACACTTCCCGCCAATATCGACAAAATATTGAAATGCCAGACATATATGCGATGTACCGTGTATTCTTAGCTGCATTTGAAGCTAAGATAGTTAAGTTACGAAAAGAATCAGGTCTAATGCTAAGAAATCCTGAAGCGATTTATGATCATAGATCAGTGCGAGCAAACTTCCTCGAAGATGCTGCGAGATTTACGGCTTTCCCCCTACAGTTAAAGATGATGTTAGATGCAATTGGGATTATTACCGATGCTATGGATGTTGGGACTTACCGGTGGTTGCTGATATGCGACGAGACACCGAAGGTAACCTGCACCCCAGACCGGAGACGACTTTGTTGTCTAACCTTCGCGAGACAGTTGTTGAGTTGGCAGATCCGGACACACCGACTGTTCTACGTCAACGTTTCCACGCGAATAACCCGATCCCTGGAGCAGTTTGGTCACAGCAGCATATCCTGCTTAATCCTGACGAAATCATCCCCGAAGATTACGACATAAACGAGTCGTTGAGTAGGGACATATTTGGGGTTCTCCCTTTACTGATGCAAGAGGTGAAATTGTAGGGGAATGGGCGGTGAACTCTGGAGTCTGCTTTCTGAATCGAGGCAATACATTTACGTGTGTTAGACAACAGGGTAGATCCATTGTGGACTTGGCGTTTGCTTCTCCGGCTATTATAGATAGGGTACGGGTATGGGAGGTCGTGGATAATGTGGAAACCTTGTCTAACGGAGGTATGTTTCGTGCAGTGTTCCACAGGGTTTTGTCCTAGGACTGTTCCTGTGGAACATCAGATACGACTGGGTGTTGCGGGGTGCACTATTGAGAGGGCTGCGGGTAATCTGCTACGCGGATGATACCTTAGTCACTGCCAGGGTACAAGACTTCCGCGAAGCAAAATTGCTGGCGATAGCAGCGGGGTGGCGCAGTTTGTCCAGCACATAGAGAGAATAGGACTAAAAGTCGCTCTTCATAAGACTGAAGCGCTGTACTTTTGTAGCCCACGAGTAAGGCCACCCAGTGAGGCCTTTCTGGAGATCGGCGGAGTCAGGGTGGAAATAAACCGTGACATAAAATACCTGGGGCTGGTCTTAGATTCAAGGTGGCGTTGTGATAAACATTTTAAACGGCTTTGCCCTAAGCTGATCGAAGCGGCTGGGGCTCTTTCTCGACTACTCCCTAATCTGGCGGGCCCG
This sequence comes from Chilo suppressalis, assembly GCA_902850365.2. Lineage (NCBI taxonomy): Eukaryota > Metazoa > Arthropoda > Insecta > Lepidoptera > Crambidae > Chilo > Chilo suppressalis. Next base: position 17,660,334 of record OU963915.1, read on the forward strand.
AAGGCCTGTGTTAGACGCCTCTACATCGGAGTAATTAGGGCGATAGCGCTTTATGGTGCACCTGTGTTGGCTGATGCTTTAAATGCTCAAAATAGAGCGCTTCTTCGCAGGCCACGGCAATTAATGTCGATAAGGTTGATACCGTACAGTGTCCTTTGAGGCGGCCTGTGTTTTAGCAGGGGCTCCGCCTTGGGACCTGGAGGCGGAGGCATTGTCAGATATGTACAGTCAAAGAACCCTGGTTTTAAGAGAGGGTGGTCGACCGGCGCCAGAAGAGGTAAGACGGTGGCGAGTAGACGCCGAAGAAGTAGTGATGGAAAAGTGGTTGGAACGGTTGGAGCATCCTTCAGCGGGGCATTAGACCATTGAGGCAGTTCGGCCGGTCCTCCGAGATTGGCTTGGCGGTAGGCGGGGGCTACTTAGCTTCCGCCTTACGCAGGTTCTCTCGTGGCATGGTTGCTTTGGGATATATTTGTATATGATTGCAGGTCGAGAGACATCGGCGGTGTGCCATGAGTGCAGGGCGCCAGAGGATACTGCGCAGTATACCCTGGCTGAATGTACAAATTGGGAGCAACAGCGAAGTCAGTTGCGTGCAGTTGTTGGGGCGGACCTGTCCCTGCCAGCTGTGGTCCGTGCTACGGTTGAGGGGCGGAGAGCGTGGGAGGCCATTTCTACCTTTTGCGAGTACGTGATGCGGCAAAAGGAAGAAGCGGAGCGACGAAGGGAAGAGGGACGCAGCTGCGGACTCTATTCGTAAGAAGCGCGTTGGAGGGAGGAGGCGATATGAACGCCAGATAGTATGTAAGGAGTGCCACAGTTAGTAGAGGACAACTGATGACGTTCATATGTCAAGTCAGGGTTGCCATCTCAATTTTAAAGGCTTGGAATACAGCGCCAAATTCAAAAAAAGGTATAGAAACGCAACTGTTTTACCGACGACGCGGCGGAACGAGCATTCAGCGCCTAGCGACGCCAACGGAGCTAGCGAACAACATCGCAGTGCTAGGCCAATCAAAGAAACAACCGAAGACTGCTTTATCGACGCTACGAACAGCTTTTCTACACAGCGCGCACGGCAGGTGTCGCCCCGGTATACCGGATTTCTTTTCTCGCTCGCTTGCTGCCGGCAAGCAGCCATCTTGCATCAACTAACGCGGACGCTAACGCTACGCAACGTAGAGTAAAATTCTAAATCTCAGTTATTATTAACAGTACAATTTTTAATATTTTTTTTTTTTAAATTATTAATAGGGCCGTAGTAGCATAATGGTCAGTGCATTCGCCCGGATAGCGAAGGATGCGGGTTCGAGTCCCGTCCGCTGCCTGGTCCGCGTGGATTTTTTTCTAGTAAACTTTTCTTTAGATTTAAACATCTAGCAGTTAAATGCTTAAAAAATAAATAAAATCATAACTATAATTGCTATTCCTTCTTTCAAATGTTTAATACTTGAAAAAGTATTAATTTGACATTGTGGGTTACCTACAATGCGAAGGGATGGCGCTGCCTTGCAGCTTAAGGCTAGGAAAATTTCGACGCGGCTAATAGGGCCGTGGTAGCATAATGGTCAGTGCATTCGCCCGGATAGCGAAGGATGCGGGTTCGAGTCCCGTCCGCGTGGATTTTTTTCTAGTAAACTTTTCTTTACATTTAAACATCTAGCAGTTAAATGCTTAAAAAAGAAATAAAATCATAAGTACAATTTTTTTTATCTTCAAAAACACAACAAACAAAATCTATACAACGTACATACAAGTGTAACAAAATGGATCTCGATATGCTTAAAACGCAAAGAAGCGCAATCAAAGGAAAATTAAAAAGGATTGTTAAAATCATCAGCGGAAATAACCCAGAAGTCAATACTATTCACGACCTGGAGGTCAGAAAAAGGGAAGTAGACTCTTTATCTATCAGGTTTGAGGAAATACAACTAAACATAGAAATGGCGGACTCCGATCCCAGTCGCGAGACAGTACATGATTCGGAAAGAGAAACTTTTGAAGACAGATACTATTCTACAAAATCGCAAAATAGAACAATTAACCAACAATCAAAGACGGCAATCAACAAATTTGTCTATAGATCAAAATTCTACTACCATTAAATTGCCACAACTTGAGTTACCGAGATTTGATGGAGACATGAAACAATGGTCTACATTCAAAAACATTTTTTATGCATCTGTGGATAGTGCACACCTACCAATCGTCAACAAAATGCAATATTTAAAGTCTGCGCTCGCTGGAGAAGCCGCCGGTCTTGTATCGTCGCTGTTGATTACCGAAGACAACTATACAAAAGCCTTGAATATTTTGTCAAAAAGGTATAAGAATAAAATTATTGTAGTTACCTATCTTCTAAAGGCCAAACTTAGCTTTAATTTAATTTCTAAATTTAACCTTAAAGATTTTTTGGTAACATTACAACAGAGCTTAGACTCACTAAGGTCTATAAAATTGTCTGTAAATAGCTGAGATGCTCTTCTTGTTTATTTAATCAGTCAAAAATTAGACAACTCTTTACGTGCCGCATGGGGGATAAATCGAAAGGAAAATACTATAGCATATATTAAAGAATTGTTAGAATTTCTAAACTTAAGGCGAACAGCTTTTGAATTTTTAAGAAAACGCTCAGTACTCCGTCATATGTTTATTCTCCACAACTGCCTCACCACCCGTTCAATCCAACAACACACTTAATATCTAGTACACTCGTTGAATTCACTTCGATCAACTACCCGTCTAGTTTTTGCGGCCGCCCTTTTGTGCAGCCTACCCCTCCTAACGACCGTGTTGCCAGTCTTGATTTTTAAATTTCTACACATAAAGTAATAATTTAGATTCTAAACTACATAACCAAATATTTTTTATAAATTACAGTAATTATAGTTCAATCTTTATGTTTGAAATAAACAATAAATATTTTAAATTAAATCTACTGACAATCAGCCTAATAACTCTTACATTCGCCCATCCTGACAAAGTGCATGTCCTCATGCACAATAGCCTTAAATCTAATAAGTATTTACATAAACCAAATCATTTCCGTAAATATTCTGATTTGTGACGAATCCATCAATTCTCGTCGTATAAAAGAAAACATGAACATAAAACATGAAAAATGTGACTAATTTACAAACCAATCCATTCTTGTAAATAGTCTAAACTAAATAATTCATATTAAGATTAGTAGAGAACATTTACCAGTCTGGCAACCAGTCCATACATTTTGGTCACCAAACTGAACAAAACTGCAAACCCATCCATTCTTACAGCCTTGTTGATTAGTAGAGAACATTTACCAGTCTGGCAACCAGTCCATCCATTTTGGTCACCAAACTGAACAAAACTGTAAACCCATCCATTCTTACAGCCTTGTTAATGCCCTGTACTACACATTTTAATGTAAACAATTACCAATATGTACCTTCATTAAAACTCATTTACTGAAAGGGTATCTAATCAAGAATTTGTTTTATACGATTTTATGTAAAATTACAAAATTATTTCCAATCTGCTAAAATAAGTAAGTATAAGTAATGATAGTACATTTCATAATTCGTTCATTTAACACAAATAAAGAACTGAATTTATTTTGCCATGAATAACTAATGTAGAACTATTAAATTTAACGTAATAAAAATATATTCTAAACATAATTCATAAATATCTACTTTAATTATTTTGTTTAACGAATATATTTCATTTATTATTATTAAAACTAACTATTCAATTATCTGTCTTTTCTAAGTCACTTACGTCGGTCTTATCACCGTCATCATCCTGAGATTCCTTTTTATTTGAAAAACAATTATCTGTATTATGACCTACCTTGAAACATCTCCCACATTTAATAAGCGGTTTAGGGCATTTCAAAAATGGGTGCCCCTTTTCCCTACAATTATAACAAAATATAGTGCTATTTTGCGGTAAGTTAGATTTGCCATCCATTCTATTCTCATTACTGTTCCTACTCAAAGTACCTCTATCGAATTTTGATCTATATTGTGGCCCATCCGATAATTGTGCTATTGTTTGTCCCTTATTGCTCATCAAGAAGTGTAACAACTGTTCCGGATGCTCACACCGTAGTGTTATAGCACTAGATTTTAGTGTCTTATCTGTCAAACCGTGTATGATACAATCGACCGCGCGCTTTCCGTCAATGTTGCATTGGTTCAATAGAGCCAACTTTTCATAAAAATATACTTCAATCGGTTCGTTGAGAAGGCTCTTTCGCTTCAGCATGTCCTCCAGAGTTTGGCCATAGTTTTGCTCGCACGGAAATGCATTTAATAATTTATTTTGCCATTCTGTCCAGTTATAAAGTATTGATGGTAAACTTTCATACCAAACCTTGGCCAGACCCTGTAGTTTCTGCATAGCGAAATGCACTGTTGTTTTATCGTCCCAGCCGTAGACGGTAGCGCACTCATTCACCTTATTTAGCCAGATATCCATTCGTTGTACTTTAGAGGAAGGATTGAAATCAGGCAAAATGTTTTTATGTACATTAGACGCATGTGATGGTAGTGCACTTGACGTCAACGGCTGTGATGGTAAATTTTTAAGAGAGTTAATGATATTAGCTACATCTTTGGAAGAAAATGATATACTAGGTGAACGTTTCCCAACTCGACGCCTCTGCCTTTCGGGATCATCATCGTGTCGCCTCGGGCTTCGGTCCCGTCTACGCGAGGATACTTCACGCACTGGAGTAACATCATGTAAGGGATTAGAACGATCATCTAACTCTCGTTGATCACTCACAGTTCGTTGTACTCGGCGGCGTTCCCTGTCAAAAGTGTATTGGAGATCGCGTGCTCGTTCTCGCTCTCGATCCACTTCACGTTGCATCTCCGACAGCCTATTAGTATTACGCGGGCTGTGATCCTCATTTAAGCTTCGGCGTTGCCCGGAGACACTTTCACGACGGATGCGGCTACGGCTTCGTCTGGCTTGATTGTGTGTTTGCCCGTCGTAATTAAGTAGGGATTTCCGCAGTTGTTCCATCTCGCGGTCTATATTCCGCTGCATCTCGCGCAATTTGCCAAAATCGCGGGGGTTGCACTGTTCATTTAAAGGACTTCGTCTAGGCCCACTATTTACGCTGTCACGACAGGTGCGGCTACGACTTTGTCTTATATTTTCTTTTGATTGCCGCTCCAGTGACCTCTCGCGTACAGGCGTCTGCAAGTGACGAGATTGCGATCTGTCCATGGCACCTGAAACTTGTAAACAAGGACAACTATGTATATATTCCAACGATTGCTCAATAAACAGATAAAACTGATATTTTTATTATTTTCGTTTTGTAAAGTATCTCGAAAACTATGACCTCTACGTAAAAAGAAGAAACATTTTGCCTCCCCGTAGACCCTGGTCTACATAGCTCGATATTTAATAATGACACCTAATATGACCTTGTCCTCTTCAGCTTATTTGTAACTAATAAAATGCACCACATAATAATAATATATTTCACAGCAATACAAACATTGATCTGATTCCGTGATAGGCAGATCAACCACCTGTGTTACGGATATCAGGATCCATAGTGGTATAACATATATAAATATACCTAATACATAGTAATATAACACATACTTATAATACATAGAAAACACCCAGACCAACACAACAGACACGATCATGCACACAAATGTTTGTACCGAGCGGGGGTCGAACCCGCAACCAGACCAGACAGACCTCTCGGACCAGAGGCAGCGCTCACTACCACTGAACCAAAAGGGTTGTCTATATACTTATAAATCTAAATTGTACTATTGTATTACTATAATGCTATTTCCTTTAATTATTTGTGTAGTATATCTATCTAGTATCTCAAGTCAAAGTAAAATATAACTGACATTCAAAAATTGTGCATGCCGGCTCAAGGTCATCATAACCTTGACCGTAAAATTTAGGCGAATGATTTTCCAATATATCAGTGATATATTTTACAACTTTAACTATCAACCGTTACACCTTTTCTTTTTTAAAGATAAAATTCAACAATTTAAGCAAATAATTTTCTTTGAAATCAATAGTGGTGTTTGCATTTGTACTATCACTAGCTAGTGAGGAATCCGAATCATAATAGAACATGTAGTAGGATTCTTTTTTTTCTTTCTTGTGTGATGATTGAGGTGTATTATTTACATTTAGATCTTTAAAGTCATTTTTAAGTTTTTTCACTTCTGCAAGGAACAATTCCTTTATATGTTCTCTATTTCATTTTGGCACCCATTTTAATTTAAAATAAGGATATGACACCGATGCCAAAATTGCATCTATAGCTTTAGGATCCTTCTAATCCTAAAAAAAATCCAAAACTCTTTTCTAAACTTTTTTTTATTGTCTTTATCAGTACTCCACAGTACATGGGATTGTCCATTTGTAATGAATGCAAGATTTTTTGTATTCCTATTAACTCAGGTAGCAGGCATCCATAAAAGTTTCTTTATCTCCCTCTAAGCTTTTGATACTTTCTGCTATGGGTTTTGTACAGTTGGTATTTCAATTAGAAACTGCAATTCAATTTCTTTAAAAACGGACAATCCTAGATTTTTAAGGTTTCATTTAAAGTTTCCTGAACTTTTAAAAGATCCATAATACTGTTATAATATGAATTCCATCACCCAGCCACACACTTCGAGCTTCCGATGTCGCACCTGACATCAACTCTCTGCTCCTATATCAAGTCGGTAGCCCTAGTGCACCACTATGGGCATGTATGTGCGGACTCCAAGGAGGGTGGGAAGCTGACTGGATGAATTTTACCAACACGAGCAATGGACACCAACAGGTTCATCGTTCCGCCAACACCCGATGAGAATCCAGAGGGTACTGCTACTCGCTCGCGGACCGAGAAATCGGAATGCCTGCTTGAGAAAAGCACCACTACACCTCAGATTGACGACGGCGACCGAGACCGCCCCGAAATCCTACGCGGCTGCAGTGGCCTTCTCGGCTCTAATCAGATGCGCCGTCACGTCGATGACCGGGTTTATCTCGAGGCCGACGGTGGAGCAAATTGAGGAGAAGCTCGAGGAAGCCTTTTTACAGGCAGCGATAAGCACGGAACGTCCGGCCTGTATGAGGGAGGGTCTAGCTTTTTGCGGGAAACCCCTCTACGCGGACTGCCTTCGCTTTACGTGCACCAACACCGCAACGTTTGGTTTGTTTCAACAGGTGGTACGAGATCTCCACGACTCGGAGCTGGGAGAGCTTGTTGTCCTCCGGGACGACGAGATCCCCAAGAGAGTCAGGTGTGGTTTTGTGCTGCCCAAGCTCTGGAAGCACGATCAGGCGTTGCTAAGCAAATGCCTACAGATCGGGAATCCGGAGCTGAAACCCGAACGTTGGCTGCTTAACGGCATCCAACAGCAGCCTACCATCGGAGCCACATTCGATGTGGTTTCGATCCCTGAGGACGTTGTGCCTGCGATCCTGGGACGCCGACTCAGTTTTAATAATTTCAATTGACGCCAGCGCACAGGGACTTGGTTTAAGAAATCCACTCATTTTGTACCTATAATGGTAGTCTTGTCTGGTTGTTTGTCATCTTTGTTATTACATTTGTGATAAAATATAACTTTTGTAGTTAAATTTTGATATATAAACATAGTTTTTGTTTGTAATATTAATACAATTTAAACTTCATGTTTTGGATGGTTCGTGATAATATTAACTTTTCATTTAACTATTTGTTTTGAAATTTATTTCATATTTGAAATGTTCTATATACGTCAGTAGTGATGCATCACATAATATTTACTACTTTTGTATGTTAATTTAGTATTTTGCACATGCAAATTTCTTGGAATTTACTTAATTCGTAAACAATTATTTGGTTTCTACCAATTTATGCATATTGCATATAACTTAAACTTTCATTACCTTGTAAACTATGATCATTGTGTTATTGTTTTTACATTTGAATATGCAATTTTACAAAGCTTTTTGCTATGTATAAAAATATTTAGGACTTTTTGTTCGAACGTTTTGATAATTTTTTAAATGTTTTGTTAACATTATTACAAATTTTTAAAAGTTTCTTAATGATAAATATAACTGTTCCACAACTTGTTTTGAGCTTTGTATATTAGTATAAACAATGTATATACTAATATATAATATATATGTATATACTAATATACATTGTTTAAATAAAACATAACAATAAAATTTGATAATACTAGAATGGTATTGTGTAGTTTTTAACTGCCGTACCTAAATTAAAATAAACCACGTTGGTATTAATTTAAAATAAATCACAATGCACTAATCTATTTCCAGGTGCTGTGTAAACTTAGCTTTTTAGCTACAGGATCATACCGAAGAATTGTGAGTGTGGGCTAGTATTTGACGCAACGAATGACAAGTCGTTGTATCAGGGAGGTTGTGAATGCCCTTAATCACAATTCAGATCAAAAGGTGGATAGTGTTTCCACAAACAACACATGAGACATCCCTAATGAAAGAGAAGTACGTTTTTTTTTATTTAAATAGTTGTTTCTTAGGTTTTCACGCACATCACTCATTAAATAAAACACGTTTCAACGGGTAAAATGTACTTATTTTATTTTTTATTGACGTTTCGCAGCTTTTCCAGGTCAGCGTCGTCAGACTAATGATTAATTAAACGTCAATAAACAAATAAAATAAGTACATCTTACCAGTGGAAACGTGTTTTATTTATTTAAATTGGTTAAATAATTAAAAACTTTCATAAAGCTTCCTTTTGTTGTAAAATTGTTACATACCTACCTTATTTACAAATTTCAAAGGAAACATAATTTGCCTGGAGTGATAGGGTGCATTGACGGTACCCATATTGCTATAACTAGACTAAGCGATATAGAAAAGGATATCTATCATTCCTTAAATGTGCAAATGGTAAGCAGATAGACAATTCTTATCATAATAATGAAAGAATGAAACTTGAATGAATGTGGTTACAAATTCCCTTTAATCTGTTTTTCATTTATAAATAAAATAATATTTGGCTTATTTTATAATGGGAAGAAAAATACGATATCAGGCAGAAAATTATCGATTGATTTTGACGACACAAGTCGTGAGGCGGTAAACAACCCATTTTGGGAACTTACCTGGCAAGAGAGGCGGAATTTCATTAAAAACAATGTATCTGTATTGAGCCCAAGAGGAACATCACTACTATCACGAAAAGTAACGCCAGAAAATGTTTTAGTATTGCTCGTGGACGCCTACTACGCCTACCTCGGGAAACTAGAGAAGCAGCCAGCGGTTGCTGCGGCAGCTGACTGCGCTCTATCTATTGAGTGCCGCTTATTTGTGACTGACAAGGTAACCAAAATTCAGTCAGAAGCTTGAATAAAAAAATAACCAGGTCATTTTACGACTGACGGTACTGTGATTTTCTGCAAGGTTTGTGAAAAGCGAATACCTTCATCAAAAAATACCAAATAGGTCAACATGTGACAACAACAACGTCAAACAATGAATTACACCTTGGATATATATTCAACAGTCTAAATAAACTGATGCAATCAGAAAAGTCTAACATACACGTAATTTAAGATAAAATTGTGTGTTATAAGTTAAAGGAAAGGAAGGTAGCATATATTAAGGAAAGACCATAAAAACATTGACTACAAAAATCCAAGGAAATTTATGCTAATCGATGAGTGGTACTTGGGGGCGAAAGTTGCATCAACGCTAGCAGTAGCTACAATTGATCCCGAAAGTGTGAAATACTGTAAGCTATGATGTTAGGTATTTTAACATTTACATACAATCCATTTATTATTGCCCTCTGAAAAACTTGGTTAAAATTAGGATTTAATTTAAAAAAAAATCGATCCTTTTGTTTAAGACTAGATAGAGCAGATAGCCACGGGGGTAAAGAATATATTAATATATATATATATATTTAATGTCAATAATAAAAAGTTCTGTTAAGATTTTATTATGCCAACTCGGAAAACTGTTTCAATAATTATTATTTAAGTAAAATATATTGTCTGTTTTCAGCAACCTTCTACACTACACCGATTGGCTTCTACAGCCACAGATGCAGACAGCCAACAGAACGTTGAATTAGTAAGGCATTGGTGCATATTCACTTCTCAGTTTTAGTTAGTGCTTGTTTAATTCATGTTGGTACAATAAAGCCTCTTATTGAATGATCGGTTCATTTTTATATTTTATTTTATAGCCAGGTAGGCAATGACTCTCCCCCACCTGATGTTAAGTGGAGATAAAGTCCAAACGTCCAAATATTCGTAAATATTCAATTCAACAATTGAAATCTACTGAATAAATAGCTACTAAATTGAAATGTTTTTCTTTTCCGATTGATAATAATTTAATATACTCAGGACTTTTACAATGAAAATTAAAACAGTTTTTTCTTAGAATCAAGCGCTTATGGAATTCGACGATTGCATTGGAAAATTAATAACCCGAAGAAGAAAAAATATTTTTTAACGTAACAATCCGCAGGCAGAAGGTTAAAATAGCAACAAAGAAGTGATTAAACAGCTGAAAGAAAATAATTTGGTTACTCATGAAACTGCATGCTTTTAGAACAGTGTGCCGGGACAAACTACTTTATTCTAAGAATAATTAGTAAAGTCAAAAGCTTACATGTAGAAAGGCAATAGGATATATATATTTACAAGATAAAGTAGTATTTACAGATTATAAAAATAGGGGTATGGTATGTGTGTCAAGTGTGGGGTGTGAAGTGGTAGTGGTGAAGTGGGCGTGGGTCGTCGGCGATCTTCAGGGGCGGCTTGAACGGTAGGTCGTGCTGCAGGCAGATGGACGGCGCTCCTGTTCAGCCGTCTCAATTCTCGGCCTGCCCTGGTGGTGGCTGGCGGCGCTGCTGGTAGGTTGGCCGGCGTATATCGGCCAGTGGCAGGAGTTGATGGAACGGCAGGAGTCGGTAGAAGGCCGGCTGAAGCAGTTGGAGGCTGGCCGAAGAAGCTGGAGTCCAGGCGACAGTCCCACCGATGAGGTTGCGAGTACGTGAAGATGACGAGAAGAGTAGTAGAGTTAGGTAGTTGTTTAGAGAGTCAATAGGTGCTAAAAAGCTTTGAGGTCTTTCTTGAGTCCCGGGGCAGCCGGCCCCGGGACAAGGCCTTTTATTAATATAGAGCTCGGTAGCGAGCTATCAAAAGTTGAGTAGGCATCTTTTGCCGTAGAAATGAATCAATCATCAGGGAGGCTCGGCCTTTTATAGGCAGTGCCGTAACTAGCCTTTTATGCACCCAGTGCGAGCTTTCAAAACTGCGCCCCTGAAAAATGCTCTAACCAGGCTCTGAAAATAAAATTGACAAATGTGCATACAAATAAATCTATCTATTTATTGTTAACCAAAGTATGTAAGTACCTACTTAGTATATTTCTTTAAGATAAAAATTGTTTATTCAAAAATAGTTGCTCAAATACAGAAATGAGTACTTACTTTAAGATTACTTAAAGATTTACTTTCCTCGCTTTTCTCATTGCGAAGTCCTTTATTACATTTTCATATGACAGGAGCCGTGCTATGTCGCGTTCAATCGACAAAATTGCTAGGCCAGACAATCTTTCTTGACCCATCGTCGAGCGCAGATACGTTTTTATTAATTTGAGCTTACTGAACGATCTCTCGCAAGAAGCTACAGTCACTGGCATCGTTAAAAATATCTTTAAAACGACTACTATATTGGGAAACATTTCCTTTAAATCCAGTTCCACTATAGCTTTGAGAAGACCCATACTTGACTGACATTCACAATTATCAAATAATGTAGTCGCTTCAACTTGACTCTTCAAAGTTTCTATTTCGGACCAAAATTCTGTCGCATTTATATCTGCAGAATATTTGATGCTCAAATCAGCTGCATATTTTTTTAGTTCTTCAACCGAATATGTAGTAATGTGTTTTAAGGTCAAAAAACCGAAAGAGTTATGTATGTCGCGTAGTTTTTCGAATCGCCATTTTAATTCAGAAATGATTGTATCTATTGCTTCATTTATCTGAATTTTGAAACTTTGTTGCTGAGTAATGTCGTAGCCGGAGTCTGAACTTTCAATTAAATCGTGTCTTTTTACTCGCTTTCGTCGCTTTTCAGGAAAATTGTCTTCAATGCCACATTGTTCACAAATCTTTTTTGCCTTTTCGAAAACAATGTCTATAGTCTCGCGAATATTTTGTATCTGGTTTGTTAATCCCTTTATTAATTCAGAAGCTTTGTCGATAGTCATAGTTTTAGACTGTAGAGCTACATTCACTTTGTCAACAGATTCCAAAATTTTATCCCAAATTTGGAGAGTACATATGAATTTATAATTAATTTGGTCCATTATGCTTTTAGCTGTAGAAATTGTTTCAGCATTGTAATCATTGGTAGTTTGAATCTTTAGCACACACCAGATTTGGGGTATTTGCGAGTTCAAAGCTTTGACAGCCCTAGCTTTAGAGGCCCATCTAGTGTCGGCGTGTTTTTTCAAAGAAATATTTAAGTATTTCATTAAAGTTTCCCATCTGACCGTTGAACTCGAAAAAAACACAAATATTTTCTGGATTAATCCAAAAAATGTGATCATGTCAGGTGTGACACTAGCAGCGTGTACGCCAGATAAATTCAAAGAATGCGCTGCACACGGCACATAATCAGCATTTTCATTAATTTGTTTTATTTTGGCTTGGACTCCGTTATATTTACCGGCCATATTACTACCATTGTCGTAGCCTTGGCCACGAAGATCTTGAATATTCAATCCATCAACTTCTAATTTCTCTAAAATCTCTTTCGACAATCCCTCGCCCGTTTTTTCATGAGACTGGATGAAATCTATGAACCGTTCTTCGATTGTAACTTTCTGCTCGGATACTTTTACGAATCTCAATATTAGTGACATCTGTTCTTTATGCGATACGTCTGGCGTACAATCAAAAAGTATGGAAAAGTATTTTGCCGCACGAACATCGTCTAAAATTTGTTTTTTGACCTCAGAGGCAAGAATATCTATAAGCTCGTTTTGAATATAAGGCGTAAAATATGAAATATTTCCTTTATGAAGCGATTCAATATGCGCTCTAAGTTCAGGGTCGAATTTTGAAATCATATCGACGGCACTTAAGAAAACTCCAGATCCTGATTCTCCAATACGCTCATGAGAGCCTCTGAGCGGTAAATTATTTTCCGCGCAAAACAAAAGTATGTTGGTACACACTTTTAAAATATGTCTCCACTTATTTGTTTCTTGATCAATAGCCTTTTGTAAGGATGCATCTATTGTGGTCTTACGTTTTATTTTCTGTTCAAGCATTTTCCACTTAATACAATTTTCTCTATGAAATGTAGAGTTTTCGTGCTCAGGAATACGTGGACTTAAATGACGCCAATCATTAAATCCTTTTTGTGCATCAGCCAGGGCCGGCATTATTTGCTTAGTCGAGGAAGAACCGAAAAGTATACATGGGAAACAAAATATTGCATCTCTTTTTTTACTGTAAATCAACCAAGACCTGGGTACCATCTCGCCATTGCTCATTTTTTTTGTAAACCAATGTATATTAAATTTTCGTCCTGCGTCTTCAATTGAAGAAATATTTTGACTTACTTTTCCTTGATCAGGACCTTTCTCGACAAGGAAACAACGAATGTGATCAGTTAATGGTAACCATGAAACAGGATCGTTTATGTCTAACTGGATCTTATCAGTAGCAGCTGCTTTTTCAATTTGAATTTCAGAACTTGGACTGGTGGTGATGGGTAAGGTCAAGTCTTGCTGGGATGGGTTGACTGGGTTGTCTTCTTTTTCTTTATATATTATCTTTAAATTGTTTCCAGATTTAGTTCCAGACATACCAGTGAGGGCCAAAACGTCATCATTGGACACATCTTCCTGACTGTTTTCTTGTTGTGTGACTGTCCACTTTCGTAAGGTATTTTCCATTTTTTTTGCTTCCATCTCTCTAACGCGTTTTCTCTTACGAAATTCAGAACCAGATGGACGTTTTTGTGACATGTTGTTTGTTATAGCGTGAGTCCTTAGCTTACGGTAACCGACAGGTAATATTTCTGAAAAAAGAATCGCGAATCACGCCTAGTCTGATAAGTATATAATACAGGGTGTAAGTGACACCCTAGTGAAAACTATAACCAAGGCTTTAGACCGTCATCCTTAACAACCTACAGCAAGAACCGACCTCTCATACAAAATATTCAAATTGGTCGCTGATTTTGTACGAGAAGTCAAATTTTTTTTTTTTATTTCCGACAAACGTTCTTGCTGTACGATATTTAGGATGATGGTCTGAAGCTATGGTTAAAGTTTTCGCAACGCTGTCACTTACATCCTGTATATGTAGTTCGGAAAACTTCGTGTTTCGGCTATCTTACTAGCCATTTTTTCGTTATTTTTTTTTATTGTTTATTATTGAGGGATTTTCAGACAGCAAATTAAAAAATAAAAACTATCGTTCAAGGATTGATCAAAAGGTGACATGTATGTCAAAAGCAAATATACGCTTTCTTTACGTAAAAGCCGAAAAAGTAATATTTTTATGTCGTTCAATCAATAAATCTTTATTTTTGACATACCACACGCATGGGGCACCATCTCTATAAGATCTTATATTCTCTTTTTTTAATTTTCTATCTGAAAATTCCTCATTAGTACTTGACTTCACTTTGCCTGATGGACCTTAAATCTTTAAATACAATTTTCTAACTTACCCAAACGAGTTTATCAACGAACAACAAATCAACAATAACCTTATTCACTCTCACACACAATTTTACTTTAAATTAATGTCATTTTATACGAATAATGACAATAGTTGACAAAACAATCAATAACTATAACCTCCGCTACGGTCGGCCAATTGAATGCGTATTAGCGATGTATCGGGGAATCCCCGAACATTGGGACGGCGGCGCGGCGCGGCATGATCGATGCGTTCAGATATTAATGAATATTGGATGCGTTCTTAAAAGGACAAGTTTACATAGTAACTATTTAGTAATTTTTAGTTTAGCTCTGTCATGTGTTTTACTTTTTGTTTTATTTTTATAAAAAAATAAAAATATTTTTATTGGAGATTTTTTTGTTGTGAGATATCATTGAAAATAACGGTTTATGTAGGTACTTTTGTTTATGTATGTCATATTGCCAGCAAGACTTAAGGTGGATATACATTTGTCTGATGTATCGTGACGTGACGACTGACGCGTCAGAACTGTATCGGTTCCATACATAAACCATCACAACACGTTAAGCAGTAGTGTGAACGTTACCATACTAAATGTATAAAACCGATAATCCACCTTTACATGTGTTGTTGTTTCAAGATCGCTTGAAAATGCGATTTAAATATAACTATAGATAGTACAGTAGGGCGCGTCTACACCATGTTCGCAATAAAACAAAATGTACCTACTAGCTACCATGCATGAGATAAAAGTAGATACTAGTCTGGTCATTTCTGCGCCCCTCCAGGGTCTGCGCCCTGTGCCTGGGCACTGCTGGCACCGCCTTAGTTACGGCACTGTTTATAGGTCGGGAACCATTTGAATTTAGACACGGTTCGAAGCGAACTAAAAAGAATCAAAGTAGGTGGTCTGTGGAGGTTGAATAGTCATAGACGTAGTTGGAGAGAGTATCCGTGTCATGGGTAGCCATGACAACGGATAAAAAACATTAAGTTGTCATAAATTTCAATAAAATAAATAAATTTAAAATAGATAAAATCGAAGCAAAATAAAGAAAACAAATAACAGAATAAAGAGAAATGCCGGTAAGTGTCTAGCACTCTGGAATAGTGATTTACAGTAAAGATGGAATTATTATACGTATTTACAAAATGATGAATAGTGTGTGATATTTTTGAAATTATGTGTTTCCTGGAATAAATAATAAAATATATGATGATGCCTGATGAATATCGATGATGTTATATGATAAAATGTGCGAAATAGAACCTATGATAGTCGAAACCATGGGACGAATATTAAGGTACGTTACAGTGCCTTAGCAAAGTCTGGTCTTTTTAATAAATTGTATTAACGGAAAGTGGAAATCACCTGACATTTTTTTTAATAACTAGCCTGAGCGGTGATCAAGACTGTACTTCTGCAAATATGTTTGCAAAAATGTAAATAAGTTGGTGTGAAATCATTAGTGTTACTTGTGATGGACCTGCTGCTAACTTCAGCATGTTTAACAGCCGCTGTATAACGTATGTAACCTAATGCAAGCCAATGGTCGCAAATACTTTGAAATCGATGATGATCATGTTTATTATTATTTCTCGAGCCATGTCATGGAGCTTAACTTATTCGAAACACCTTTGGAGAACTTAAATTGTTTAATGATATGTTTGGGCGGAAAACAGATCTCTGCTTATTAGGACAGCTATTAAAATTACAGGAACGCGAGGGTTTGTACATGGGTTCGTACCCATCATATAAGCTCATGTATATATTGCTAAGCAAAAGATGAAATTTCATTTGGCAACGTGAATCCTCAGTAGAACTGTAGCAGATGCGTTAGAATTTTGCAGCACGGAATTAAAAATGGATGGTTTTGAAGACTGTGATGGAACCACACAGTTCTTACCTCATAAACGACAAATAAATAAATCCTATTATATCCAATTTAATAAATCTAAACATAAAAAATAAAATTTTACATTAGACGTAGCAAAACTCAAAGAAGTAAAAAGTTTAAAATTCCTAGGTGTAAACATAGACAAAGATACAAAATGGAAAACCCATATAGATATGTTGTAAGGGTGACCCCCTACATAGTTATATTAGGATGAAGGAAGAAAACAACTGATCTTGTTGAATGCGTAATAAAAAAGCCAAGATGCTATAATATTAAAATTATGCTCAATTCAGAACATCACAATAAGAGTTACAACTAAGGCAGTATGTAAGCAAACTTCGATTAAATACGTCGTATTTCTCAACAGACAGAAGGTACCCATATGACAGAAGCTTTTTCTTAGCATTTTCGGAGTTACAAAGCATAGAGTAAATTATGCGATGAAAAGGTTTTACTAAGCGGGTGAAATGACGCATGAAACTCCTGGTGGGTTTCGTAAATCGCGAAAATATGATAAACAAAAGAGTCTGTGCACCAATTCATACATAGTTTAAAGTGCGTAAAGCAGAAAATCCTAATACGCGGAAATAAAATATTTGCCTACTGAGCTGAATGTAAAGAAATTGTACGACATGTAAGAACAAAAATGGGCTAAACATGAACTAAAATTAAAAAAAAAAAATACGCAAACCAGGCAGCAGACGGGACTCGAACCCGCATCCCACACTAACCGGGCATGCACTGACTATTATGCTACCGCGGCCTTGATGGCCTTGTCGAATTTTCTCTAGCCTTAGGTTGCACGGCAGCGCCATCTCTTCGCATTGTAGGTAACCCACAATGTCAAATGAATACCTTTACAACTATTAAACATTTGAAAGAAATAGCAATAAATAGGTTTTTTTTTTTAACATTTAACTGCTAAATGTATAAGCCTAAAGAAATTGTTACTAGAAAAAAATCCACGTGAACCAGGCAGCAATGCAACGTGTTGTGGTGTTACTGTCAAGCTCAACTATCAGGTTCTCGGTCACAGGTCACTCGTATATGCCCCCAGATCTCTGATATAGAAAGAAACTACCCTGCATCCTGACGAGGTTATAGCTGAAACTTCAACAATAATACGAATTGGGGGATGACTGTTCTGTTAACGATTGGCGAGAAACAGCTAGAGAGCTATTTGACTCCCACGACTTCGTTGAACGTTGCATTTAAAGAATGCAAGAGATTTATTTTGGTTCGTTCTAAAAAACCGGGAAACATACTTGTGGGAGGAGAACTTATCTACAAAAAAAGTACTAGAATTGCATTTAACATCTGCAAATGTCAGAAAACTATGTCAATGCTCAATGCAAGACCAATACAAAAAAAAAGTTGCATTGAATAAACAAAGTGAAGGACACCAAAAACAATACAATGGCGGATTTAATGCCGTAGGCATTCTCTACCAGTCCACCATAGGTCGTGAAGACTTTAGTGGTAGGGTGCACAACTAAGGTGGAGATCACATTTAAAGAAATATGAACAGTAGTAATAATAATAATATAACAATAATATAACAGTTATAATTTTTATTATTTTTAAAGCATGTAACTGCTTGATGTTTAAATCTAAAGAAAATATAACTAGAAAAAATTTCACGCGGACCAGGCAGCAGACGGGACTCGAACCCGCACCCTTCGCAATCCGGGCGAATGCACTGACCAATTATGCTACCGCGGCCCTCACGGACCGCGTCGAAATTCTTTCTAGCTATTCTTAAGCTGCAAGGCAGCGCCATCTCTTCGCATTATAGGTAAACCCACAATGTCAAATGAATACTTTTACAAGTATTAAACATTTGAAAGAAGAAATAGCAATTATAGTTATAATTTTTATTATTTTTAAAGCATGTAACTGCTTGATGTTTAAATCTAAAGAAAATATAACTAGAAAAAATTTCACGCGGACCAGGCAGCAGACGGGACTCGAACCCGCACCCTTCGCAATCCGGGCGAATGCACTGACCAATTATGCTACCGCGGCCCTCACGGACCGCGTCGAAATTCTTTCTAGCTATTCTTAAGCTGCAAGGCAGCGCCATCTCTTCGCATTATAGGTAAACCCACAATGTCAAATGAATACTTTTACAAGTATTAAACATTTGAAAGAAGAAATAGCAATTATAGTTATAATTTTTATTATTTTTAAAGCATGTAACTGCTTGATGTTTAAATCTAAAGAAAATATAACTAGAAAAAATTTCACGCGGACCAGGCAGCAGACGGGACTCGAACCCGCACCCTTCGCAATCCGGGCGAATGCACTGACCAATTATGCTACCGCGGCCCTCACGGACCGCGTCGAAATTCTTTCTAGCTATTCTTAAGCTGCAAGGCTGCCTGGTCCGCGTGAAATTTTTTCTAGTTATATTTTCTTTAGATTTAAACATCAAGCAGTTACATGCTTTAAAAATAATAAAAATTATAACTATAATTGCTATTTCTTCTTTCAAATGTTTAATACTTGTAAAAGTATTCATTTGACATTGTGGGTTTACCTATAATGCGAAGAGATGGCGCTGCCTTGCAGCTTAAGAATAGCTAGAAAGAATTTCGACGCGGTCCGTGAGGGCCGCGGTAGCATAATTGGTCAGTGCATTCGCCCGGATTGCGAAGGGTGCGGGTTCGAGTCCCGTCTGCTGCCTGGTCCGCGTGAAATTTTTTCTAGTTATATTTTCTTTAGATTTAAACATCAAGCAGTTACATGCTTTAAAAATAATAAAAATTATAACTATAATTGCTATTTCTTCTTTCAAATGTTTAATACTTGTAAAAGTATTCATTTGACATTGTGGGTTTACCTATAATGCGAAGAGATGGCGCTGCCTTGCAGCTTAAGAATAGCTAGAAAGAATTTCGACGCGGTCCGTGAGGGCCGCGGTAGCATAATTGGTCAGTGCATTCGCCCGGATTGCGAAGGGTGCGGGTTCGAGTCCCGTCTGCTGCCTGGTCCGCGTGAAATTTTTTCTAGTTATATTTTCTTTAGAATAATATAACAGGTCAATCAGAAAGTTTTGCAAAAAAAAGTTTTTATGTTTAAGACACTGGCCACTTGTAATTATTTTGAAAACTTCCAAAAAAAGTAAAAATACTACTGTTCGATTTTCAAATTTCCCTTCGCATTTATTCGAGAGCCAATTAATATTCTCTTGTCTCATTAAAAATGGATCTGCATCGAGAACATTTTCGTGCTATGATTTTTTACGATTTTTAATGTGGCTTCAAACCTCACCGAAGCTCAGAAGCAGGCCCGTGTGGATTGGTGCAGTGATATGATACAAAAATTTGATGCAGGCTCGTCATGGCGCGTTTACGATATTGTGACAGGTGACGAATCCTAGATTTATCAATACGATCCAGAAACAAGGCGCCAGTCGACAGTTTGGCAAAATGAACCAACGCCTACGAAAGTGCAGCGATCGAGGAGCGCAGGGAACATTTTAATAGCTAGTTTCTTCACTTTGACGGGGTACTTAATTTCAATTCCATTTCGAGACCGAAGCAGCATTAATGCCGAATGGTATAGCATTTTGTGCTGTGGCAATGGCGCCTTAGGGGTGCATAATAAATGTTAATCCCCATTTTCCTGGGTCAACACATGATGCTGCAGTTTGGAGAGCATCTAATGTTAACAAAAATTTGGAAAGAGCATATATCCAGAGAAATGAAAATGAGTGTCTTCTTGGTAAATGTATATTTACTAATAATATAAGGTAGGTAGAAGTTAAACCGTTGCTAAGTTTTTGTTGGTTCTTCTCAGAACAAAGTCTCCTGCCGTAGATTTAAATAACTAATGGCATAGCTTTTAGACATCCACGAATCCTTGCAGAGAGCTTAAACTGAATAAATAATTTTGATCATGATTACTGGAATAAATTTTAACTTGGGAAAAAGTGTTACAGATATTTTTTTCCAAAACTCATCGTAATTTCTTTCCCAGGTGACAAGGTCTACCCACTATTGCCCTGGTTGATGACTCCATTATCAGCACCAGCAACTGCTGCAGAGCAGCAATATAATAATTATCACACACAGGCAAGAAATATTATAGAAAAAACTTTTGGAAAATTGAAAAACAGGTTTAGATGCTTATCAAAGCACAGAAAACTATATTATAGCCCAGAAAAGTCAGCGAAAATAATTGAGTCTTGCTGTACTTTGTACAATTTATTTTTCGACACATACTCAGGTGAGATTTTAATATCTATTTAAATACTAAACATCTTTATCAAAACATTGATGGATTTTACATTAAAGAATTTATTTTGAATTATTCAGTATTACCTAGAATATAACAGTGATTGTTGACGCTTAAGGTATTGTACACCCTTGTGACTAAATATGTTTTTCAGCTGATGAAGATGATGATATAACAGATGAGGAGGAACACATTAATTCAGAAGATATTGCAGACCCAGACAATGGCAATGATTTTGTAACAGTAGCACGTGCTATACAAAATAAATTAATAAGAAGCCCTTTATTCTGTTTAGTTTTTATTAAATATTTAAATAAGTCTTAATGTCTTAATTAAATTCACATCCATCCCCTTGGCCATAATATAATGAAGCATTTAAAAGAGTAACTACTGACACAAAATATAAAATAATATTAAAAAATAATGTTTATCAAAGATTTCTGTATGCTGTCATTATAAATATGTAGCTATGTTAGTCTGAAGTTGCAGATGACATGCAATTAGGTAACATTTTTATTAAAAATATAATAGTTTTATCTTTCATATGAATCATCTGCACTTAGTAACAATGAGAATAACAGTAAGTCAAAAGTATGGTTCAATTGCTAAACCGAAAATTAAATGACGACTATTTAAATGTTACTATAATTATAAAAAAAGAAACAATTACTTTTGTAAACAAACATCTGACGAAACTGTTAACAAACAAACAAAAAATATTGCACACATTTTGTCAAGTTCCTGTTTCTTATAAGGCAGCACTGTAAATTATTAATATGATTTAAAAGGGAAGAAAAAGGACAAAGAGAATGCTGTAAAATTCACAAATAGTAAATAACCCACGTATATTAAGCTAGCAGACCATGGTCGCAACGCGCACATCTAACCTACTGGGTATTTAGTTGCTAATTAGTTGCTAATTAGTTACACTATTCCCGATTTAGTTGCTCAACACCTGTAAAAGATACATGCGATCTGCTAGCTTAAGTCTTAACCTAGCAGACCACAATACTGTATCTTCGGTTCTCGTAAAGATATCGAAGTTCTGCAAACGGCATATTTAGTTGCTAATTAGTTGCTAATTAGTTACACTATTCCCGATTTAGTTGCTCAACACCTGTAAAAGATACATGCGATCTGCTAGCTTAAGTCTTAACCTAGCAGACCACAGTATTGTATCTTCGGTTCTCGTAAAGATATCGAAGTTCTGTAAACGGCATATTTAGTTGCTAATTAGTTGCTAATTAGTTACACTATTCCCGATTTAGTTGCTCAACACCTGTAAAAGATACATGCGATCTGCTAGATTAAGTCTTAACCTAGCAGACCACAATACTGTATCTTCGGTTCTCGTAAAGATATCGAAGTTCTGCAAACGGCATATTTAGTTGCTAATTAGTTGCTGTAGGACAGCATTATTTGTATTATCCCCCCATCATCCCTTAATTGCCGCACCAGCACCCACACTACCCCCGAAATACGATAAAATTAAAAAGAGCTCATCAGAGAATATAAACTACGGCGTATTTCGTTGCTAATTAGTTGCTGCAAAATAGCGTTGTTTAAAAAATTTAATTATCAACCCTTAACTCCAGATCATCCCTGCAACCACCTCAGAATAGGACGATACCGGAAAATTCTCGTAGGTGGAAAATAGACGCGGGATATTTAGTTACTAATTAGTTGATCGTCAAAAACGCAGATAAGAGTATTCTACAATCATCCCCTAACCTCAGATACTACCCCTCTACTCACTAAAAAATAGTAGATGGTTCGAATTCACACGCGGATGTTTAAAACTGCTGGATATTTTGTTGCTAATTAGTTGCTCGCCAAAAACGCAGATAAGAGTATCCTACAATCATCCCCTAACCTCAGATACTACCCCTCTACTCACTAAAAAATAGTAAATGGTTCGAATTCACACGCAGATGTTTAATACTGCTGGATATTTTGTGGCTAATTAGTTGCTGCAAAATAGCGTTGTTTAAAAAATTTAATTATCAACCCTTAACTCCAGATCATCCCTGCAACCACCCCAGAATAGGACGATATCGGAAAATTCTCGTAGGTGGAAAATAGACGCGGCATATTTAGTTGCTAATTAGTTGCTCGCCAAAAACGCAGTTAAGAGTATTCTACAATCATCCCCTAACCTCAGATCCATCCCCTCTACTCACTTAAAAATAGTAGACAGTTCGAATTTGCACGCAGATGTTTAAAACTGCTGGATGTTTTGTTACTAATTAGTTGCTCGCCAAAAACGCAATTAAGAGTATTCTACAATCATCCCCTAACCTCAGATCCATCCCCTCTACTCACCTAAAAATAGTAGACAGTTCGAATTTGCACGCAGATGTTTAAAACTGCTGGATATTTTGTTACTAATTAGTTGCTCGCCAAAAACGCAATTAAGAGTATTCTACAAACATCCCCTAACCTCAGATGCAACCCCTCTACTCACTTAGAAACAGTAGATGGTTAAAATTCGCACGCAGATGTTTAAGACTGCTGGATGTTTTGTTGTTAATTAAATGCCGAAAAATAGCGTTGCTTATAATATTTGATTATCAACCCTTAACTCCAGATCATCCCTGCAACCACCCCAGAATAGGACGATTTCGGAAAATTCTCGTAGGTGGAAAATAGACGCGGGATATTTAGTTGCTCATTAGTTGCTAATTAGTTACACTATTCCCGATTTAGTTGCTCAACACCTGTAAAAGATACATGCGATCTGCT
The DNA here is from genome assembly GCA_902850365.2 of Chilo suppressalis. Lineage (NCBI taxonomy): Eukaryota > Metazoa > Arthropoda > Insecta > Lepidoptera > Crambidae > Chilo > Chilo suppressalis. The sequence goes on from OU963915.1 coordinate 17,683,911, forward strand.
AGATTAAGTCTTAACCTAGCAGACCACAATACTGTATCTTCGGTTCTCGTAAAGATATCGAAGTTCTGCAAACGGCATATTTAGTTGCTAATTAGTTGCTAATTAGTTACACTATTCCCGATTCAGTTGCTCAACACCTGTAAAAGATACATGCGATCTGCTAGATTAAGTCTTAACCTAGCAGACCACAATACTGTATCTTCGGTTCTCGTAAAGATATCGAAATTCTGCAAACGGCATATTTAGTTGCTAATTAGTTGCTAATTAGTTACACTATTCCCGATTTAGTTGCTCAACACCTGTAAAAGATACATGCGATCTGCTAGATTAAGTCTTAACCTAGCAGACCACAATACTGTATCTTCGGTTCTCGTAAAGATATCGAAGTTCTGCAAACGGCATATTTAGTTGCTAATTAGTTGCTGTAGGACAGCATTATTTGTATTATCCCCCCATCATCCCTTAATTGCCGCACCAGCACCCACACTACCCCCGAAATACGATAAAATTAAAAAGAGCTCATCAGAGAATATAAACTACGGCGTATTTCGTTGCTAATTAGTAGCTGCAAAATAGCGTTGTTTAAAAAATTTAATTATCAACCCTTAACTGCAGATCATCCCTGCAACCACCTCGGAATAGGACGATACCGGAAAATTCTCGTAGGTGGAAAATAGACGCGGGATATTTAGTTACTAATTAGTTGCTCGTCAAAAACGCAGATAAGAGTATTCTACAATCATCCCCTAACCTCAGATACTACCCCTCTACTCACTAAAAAATAGTAGATGGTTCGAATTCACACGCAGATGTTTAAAACTGCTGGATATTTTGTTGCTAATTAGTTGCTCGCCAAAAACGCAGATAAGAGTATACTACAATCATCCCCTAACCTCAGATACTACCCCTCTACTCACTAAAAAATAGTAGATGGTTCGAATTCACACGCAGATGTTTAATACTGCTGGATATTTTGTGGCTAATTAGTTGCTGCAAAATAGCGTTGCTTATAGTATTTAATTATCAACCCTTAACTCCAGATCACCCCTGCAACCACCCCAGAATAGGACGATATCGGAAAATTCTCGTAGGTGGAAAATAGACGCGGCATATTTAGTTGCTAATTAGTTGCTCGCCAAAAACGCAGTTAAGAGTATTCTACAATCATCCCCTAACCTCAGATCCATCCCCTCTACTCACTTAAAAATAGCAGACGGTTCGAACTTGCACGCAGATGTTTAAAACTGCTGGATATTCTGTTGCTAATTAGTTGCTCGCCAAAAACGCAGATAAGAGTATCCTACAATCATCCCCTAACCTCAGATACTACCCCTCTACTCACTAAAAAATAGTAGATGGTTCGAATTCAGACGCAGATGTTTAAAACTGCTGGATATTTTGTTGCTAATTAGTTGCTGCAAAATAGCGTTGCTTATAGTATTTAATTATCAACCCTCAACTCCAGATCATCCCTGCAACCACCCCAGAATAGGACGATATCGGAAAATTCTCGTAGGTGGAAAATAGACGCGGCATATTTAGTTGCTCATTAGTTGCTCGCCAAAAACGCAGTTAAGAGTATTCTACAATCATCCCCTAACCTCAGATCCTACCCCTCTACTCACTTAAAAATAGTAGACGGTTCGAATTTGCACGCAGGTGTTTAAAACTGCTGGATATTTTGTTGCTAATTAGTTACAGAAAAATAGCGTTGCTTATAATATTTGATTATCAACCCTTAACTCCAAATCATCCCAGCTGCCACCCTTATGGGTACAAAAAATGCGGGATATTTTTCTACAATCTAAAAAAAACGGCCAGAATACGCTCGTAGATGTATATTACTGCAGAATATCGTATTGCTAATTAGTTGCTCGCTAAGTTTACATTTAAAAATGTTCTACAATAATCTCTTTACCTCAGGATGCCTACTCTATTTCACCGAAAAATTAAATTCGATCGAAATTTCGCACGTTCTTTACTCTGTTCCTTTTTCATTTCAAACATTCGAAAATAGTTTGACGATTAAATTTTCCATACCTATTCTAATTCAAAAATTTTTCGAAGGAAAAGTTGAATTTGACAGATTTCTTTTCTGCGTTCGAAATCTTATCCTCAAATTGACGAAATGAAAAGTGTTACCTTTTCATTTTCGTTTTAATTAAGCCTAAAATAACTGCTAGAGTATTTTTAATCACGGCTGCTTAGCGTGAGGAAAATTTTTTGCATGTTAAATTAAAAAATAATCTTAATTTTTATTATTTTTTGTATTTCCAATACTTCAAAGTATTAAACGACAAATTTAGGTTGACATACAATCGATTGTATTAATTCTACAAATTTGTAAAAAAGAAAGTTCTTTCATGACTATGAAAAGCTGCTTATTCATGACTATGAAAGAACTTTCTTTTTTACTAATTTGTAGAATTAATACAATCGATTGTATTAATTCTACAAATTAGTAAAAACGAAAGTTCTTTCATAGTCATAAAAAATTTTGACATAAAGTAATATTGTTTCCAAGTACAAAACGCAATCTAAATAGTGGAGATAAAAAAGAACTCACAAACATTAGTTCACGAAAATTGTTGGTGATTCTGAACTTTATGTGCGTGTTCGAATAAGAAATAGTCACTGGCGCAATTTCGTTTAAAATTCGTTCGTCACCTTAGTTTAAAACAAAAAGGGTAGATACGGTACGCTCATACACTAGCATCAAATAAATATGATCCGACTCAACTACATAAGCAACTCTCACACACGCACACGTCTGTATAGAGAGAGATGTACTCGCATTGTGGCCTAAGCGTGATGGCGGTTATGGCAGTAGTTAGTCCCCACGCGCTGGTTATTCCCCGACTCCGAATCGTGTGGTTTAAATTACGGTCAGCAAATAAACAAAGGAAATAAAAATATTGAACTTCATTGAAAATGTAAATATTTTATAAGTAAAAAAGTAATCATCATAATCATCAACATCTAGCAGTTAAATGCTTAAAATAAAAATATAATAAACAGTAAATGTACTAAATAGATAATGTAAATCTTTACCGGATTATTGATTACTAGAAAAAAATGCCACTAACACAGCTTTTTGGTGTACCATTATCAATTCCAGGTTGTGTTTCTTCAAGCTGTATAACAAAAAAAAAATATATGAAATCAATGACTTACGTTAAAACAATTTCTTGGTCACATTGGCTAAGAACAGTTCATCAAAACCCGTAAATATACCTAAAACATATACCAAAAAAGAAAAAGCATTTCACTGCTAGATGTTGATGATTACTTTTTAACTTATAAAATATACATGTTCAAAGAAGGTAAATATTTTTATTTCCCTTGTTTATTTGGTGACCGTATTTTAAACCACACGATTCGGAGTCACGAGTCTACGAGAATTTTCCGATATCGTCCTATTCTGGGGTGGTTGCAGGGATGATCTGGAGTTAAGGGTTGATAATCAAATATTATAAGCAACGCTATTTTTCGGCATTTAATTAACAACAAAACATCCAGCAGTCTTAAACATCTGCGTGCGAATTTTAACCATCTACTGTTTCTAAGTGAGTAGAGGGGTTGCATCTGAGGTTAGGGGATGTTTGTAGAATACTCTTAATTGCGTTTTTGGCGAGCAACTAATTAGTAACAAAATATCCAGCAGTTTTAAACATCTGCGTGCAAATTCGAACTGTCTACTATTTTTAAGTGAGTAGAGGGGATGGATCTGAGGTTAGGGGATGATTGTAGAATACTCTTAACTGCGTTTTTGGCGAGCAACTAATTAGCAACTAAATATGCCGCGTCTATTTTCCACCTACGAGAATTTTCCGATATCGTCCTATTCTGGGGTGGTTGCAGGGATGATCTGGAGTTAAGGGTTGATAATTAAACACTATAAGCAACGCTATTTTGCAGCAACTAATTAGCAACATAATATCCAGCAGTTTTAAACATCTGCGTGTGAATTCGAACCATCTGCTATTTTTTAGTGAGTAGAGGGGTAGTATCTGAGGTTAGGGGATGTTTGTAGGATACTCTTATCTGTGTTTTTGGCGAGCAACTAATTAGCAACAGAACATTCAGCAGTTTTAAACATTTGCGTGCGAATTCCAACCATCTACTGTTTCTAAGTGAGTAGAGGGGTTGGATCTAAGGTTAGGGGATGATTGTAGAATACTCTTATCTGCATTTTTGACGAGCAACTAATTAGTAACTAAATATCCCGCGTCTATTTTCCACCTACGAGAATTTTCCGGTATCGTCCTATTCCGAGGTGGTTGCAGGGATGATCTGCAGTTAAGGGTTGATAATTAAACACTATAAGCAACGCTATTTTGCAGCAACTAATTAGCAACATAATATCCAGCAGTTTTAAACATCTGCGTGTGAATTCGAACCATCTGCTATTTTTTAGTGAGTAGAGGGGTAGTATCTGAGGTTAGGGGATGTTTGTAGGATACTCTTATCTGCGTTTTTGGCGAGCAACTAATTAGCAACAGAACATCCAGCAGTTTTAAACATTTGCGTGCGAATTCCAACCATCTACTGTTTCTAAGTGAGTAGAGGGGTTGGATCTAAGGTTAGGGGATGATTGTAGAATACTCTTATCTGCATTTTTGACGAGCAACTAATTAGTAACTAATTATCCCGCGTCTATTTTCCACCTACGAGAATTTTCCGGTATCGTCCTATTCCGAGGTGGTTGCAGGGATGATCTGCAGTTAAGGGTTGATAATTAAATTTTTTAAACAACGCTATTTTGCAGCAACTAATTAGCAACGAAATACGCCGTAGTTTATATTCTCTGATGAGCTCTTTTTAATTTTATCGTATTTCGGGGGTAGTGTGGGTGCTGGAGCGGCAATTAAGGGATGATGGGGGGATAATACAAATAATGCTGTCCTACAGCAACTAATTAGCAACTAAATATGCCGTTTGCAGAACTTCGATATCTTTACGAGAACCGAAGATACAGTATTGTGGTCTGCTAGGTTAAGACTTAATCTAGCAGATCGCATGTATCTTTTACAGGTGTTGAGCAACTAAATCGGGAATAGTGTAACTAATTAGCAACTAATTAGCAACTAAATATGCCGTTTGCAGAACTTCGATATCTTTACGAGAACCGAAGATACAGTATTGTGGTCTGCTAGGTTAAGACTTAATCTAGCAGATCGCATGTATCTTTTACAGGTGTTGAGCAACTAAATCGGGAATAGTGTAACTAATTAGCAACTAATTAGCAACTAAATATGCCGTTTGCAGAACTTCGATATATCTGTACGAGAACCGAAGATACAGTATTGTGGTCTGCTAGGTTAAGACTTAATCTAGCAGATCGCATGTATCTTTTACAGGTGTTGAGCAACTAAATCGGGAATAGTGTAACTAATTAGCAACTAATGAGCAACTAAATATGCCGCGTCTATTTTCCACCTACGAGAATTTTCCGAAATCGTCCTATTCTGGGGTGGTTGCAGGGATGATCTGGAGCTAAGGGTTGATAATCAAATATTTTAAGCAACGCTATTTTTCGGCATTTAATTAACAACAAAACATCCAGCAGTGTTAAACATCTGCGTGCGAATTTTAACCATCTACTGTTTCTAAGTGAGTAGAGAGGTTGCATCTGAGGTTAGGGGATGTTTGTAGAATACTCTTAATTGCGTTTTTGGCGAGCAACTAATTAGTAACAAAATATCCAGCAGTTTTAAACATCTGCGTGCAAATTCGAACTGTGTTACTATTTTTAGGTGAGTAGAGGGGATGGATCTGAGGTTAGGGGATGATTGTAGAATACTCTTAATTGCGTTTTTGGCGAGCAACTAATTAGTAACAAAACATCCAGCAGTTTTAAACATCTGCGTGCAAATTCGAACTGTCTACTATTTTTAAGTGAGTAGAGGGGATGGATCTGAGGTTAGGGGATGATTGTTGAATACTCTTAACTGCGTTTTTGGCGAGCAACTAATTAGTAACAAAATATCCAGCAGTTTGAAACATCTGCGTGCAAATTCGAACTGTCTACTATTTTTAAGTGAGTAGAGGGGATGGATCTGAGGTTAGGGGATGATTGTAGAATACTCATAACTGCGTTTTTGGCGAGCAACTAATTAGCAACTAAATATGCCGCGTCTATTTTCCACCTACGAGAATTTTCCGATATCGTCCTATTCTGGGGTGGTTGCAGGGATGATCTGGAGTTAAGGGTTGATAATTAAACACTATAAGCAACGCTATTTTGCAGCAACTAATTAGCAACATAATATCCAGCAGTTTTAAACATCGGCGTGTGAATTCGAACCATCTGCTATTTTTTAGTGAGTAGAGGGGTAGTATCTGAGGTTAGGGGATGTTTGTAGGATACTCTTATCTACGTTTTTGGCGAGCAACTAATTAGCAACAGAACATCCAGCAGTTTTAAACATTTGCGTGCGAATTCCAACCATCTACTGTTTCTAAGTGAGTAGAGGGGTTGGATCTAAGGTTAGGGGATGATTGTAGAATACTCTTATCTGCGTTTTTGACGAGCAACTAATTAGTAACTAAATATACCGCGTCTATTTTTCACCTACGAGAATTTTCCGGTATCGTCCTATTCCGAGGTGGTTGCAGGGATGATCTGCAGTTAAGGGTTGATAATTAAATTTTTTAAACAACGCTATTTTGCAGCAACTAATTAGCCACAAAATATCCAGCAGTATTAAACATCTGCGTGTGAATTCGAACCATTTACTATTTTTTAGTGAGTAGAGGGGTAGTATCTGAGGTTAGGGGATGATTGTAGGATACTCTTATCTGCGTTTTTGGCGAGCAACTAATTAGCAACAAAATATCCAGCAGTTTTAAACATCCGCGTGTGAATTCGAACCATCTACTATTTTTTAGTGAGTAGAGGGGTAGTATCTGAGGTTAGGGGATGATTGTAGAATACTCTTATCTGCGTTTTTGACGATCAACTAATTAGTAACTAAATATCCCGCGTCTATTTTCCACCTACGAGAATTTTCCGGTATCGTCCTATTCTGAGGTGGTTGCAGGGATGATCTGGAGTTAAGGGTTGATAATTAAATTTTTTAAACAACGCTATTTTGCAGCAACTAATTAGCAACGAAATACGCCGTAGTTTATATTCTCTGATGAGCTCTTTTTAATTTTATCGTATTTCGGGGGTAGTGTGGGTGCTGGTGCGGCAATTAAGGGATGATGGGGGGATAATACAAATAATGCTGTCCTACAGCAACTAATTAGCAACTAAATATGCCGTTTGCAGAACTTCGATATCTTTACGAGAACCGAAGATACAGTATTGTGGTCTGCTAGGTTAAGACTTAATCTAGCAGATCGCATGTATCTTTTACAGGTGTTGAGCAACTAAATCGGGAATAGTGTAACTAATTAGCAACTAATTAGCAACTAAATATGCCGTTTACAGAACTTCGATATCTTTACGAGAACCGAAGATACAGTTTTGTGGTCTGCTAGGTTAAGACTTAAGCTAGCAGATCGCATGTATCTTTTACAGGTGTTGAGCAACTAAATCGGGAATAGTGTAACTAATTAGCAACTAAATATGCCGTTTGCAGAACTTCGATATCTTTACGAGAACCGAAGATACAGTATTGTGGTCTGCTAGGTTAAGACTTAAGCTAGCAGATCGCATGTATCTTTTACAGGTGTTGAGCAACTAAATCGGGAATAGTGTAACTAATTAGCAACTAATTAGCAACTAAATACCCAGTAGGTTAGATGTGCGCGTTGCGACCATGGTCTGCTAGCTTAATATACGTAAATAACCCTTGCCATGTGAAATACCAGCATAAAAATTGCATGTATGTTTAGCTCAGCAATGGATATGACTGAAAAATGAAAGCTGTTATTTCAACGATTATCATTGTGTTATCTTTATAAAATTAATAAAGATTCAGTAAATAAAAAAATGACATTAATTTTAAATGCTGGAATAAACCAAAAAATAAACGCTAATCACAATAAAAGAAAATAAAAATCTACCAAAAACTTGTTTAAATTACACAACAAAAAGGTAGGTACATAGGTACTAAGATTTGGGGAAAAATACAGAACAAATAAAACTTGGTATAATTGAAGGAATTTTCTAGAAGAGATACTGATCTGACTGAGAGAGAGGTCTTCAGCTAACTAAATTATAATAGTATTTGATAGGTGTTAATTTTCTTATTGTAAGTCAGTATCTCTTCTGGACAAATCGGGTTGTTCAGGGTCTGAAACAACCACCACTTGCTGAGCATCAGCTAGTGCTGCAGAAATTTGCAAAGTGCTTTGCCGAACCTGGTTTGCCACAATATTAGATGCATTTCGAACAGCTGATGCTTAAGTTTCGGCAGCAGTGAGCATAACCTGCCTAAATGAGGCATTATTATTTTCCATGGCTCTTATTAATGTTTTAGATGCTCTGATATTGTTGCCCCGTGGTGCAGCAACAGTGATGGGTGGGCTCTCCTGTTCAAATAAATTGTACTTATAATACAAAACCAAATACTAAAAGGTATGTCAGGACATCATAAGTAAATGAATGAAAAAAACATATAATCATTAATGTTTAAAGTTTTAAGTCATTTTTTTTTAACTAAGTGATATGTTCGTATTCTGCCTGTGATGTTGATGGTTGTGGTTAAGGTGTAGAACTTGGTTCAGCAGTTTCAGTTTGAGAATCCTAAAATATCAACAAAAAATATAAGAAAAGGTACATTCAGTATCTTTTTTTAAGGGAGGTATATTATGGATCTCAAAAGTATTTTACAAACCAGCTGTGGAAACACCTGGGACGTAAAACCATAAATAGTAGCAGAGGATGCAGGACTTCAACTATCTTATCTTCTAATGAAGACTAAGTTTCAGCAGCTGTACCTCCACCTGTGGCAGTAATGTAGTCCCTTATTTTACGTGCTTTTGTTTTCACTTTGAGGCACCACATTGACCATATCCAAAAAACAAAAAAAATAACAGTAATTATTTCGACAGACCCAAGATTATCTCTTCAAAATTAAGACTAACATGTTGCTATCCTTTAACTGTTCTTCTACACCCAAGTAAGTTTAATTTTTCTGTGAGATTTTCCTAAAACTCTACCACCAGCAGTGACGCAGTGTTACCTTAAACAAAACAAATGGTTTAACTTGGCATTAGTTCACTTTACAATAATAAAATATAAAAACTAATACATATATAGCTTTAACAACAAGTTTAATAAAATCTGCACTTTGTATTATTTGAACCCTTGCTGCCTTATTCCAAATCCAAAACGCGGACTAAAGTAAGTCTTTGATTAAACATATTGTTGTTTTTTACTAGCAAACAAAAGTAGCGTAGGTTTAACTTTAGTCTAGGTTTTGTAATAAGGCGGTTGTAGTTATTATACAGCGATTATATTTTAGGTGGGGAAAAAATTTTTGTTTCAACACATTTATCTCTGGAATTACTAATCGTCTCGTGTTACTTTTTACATAGAAGATAATTACATAGTATAGCGACTGCATAGGCCAAAAACTTTTGTGAAATCCTCAATGGAAAAAAAAACTATGCAGTAAGCTTCTTAGCAATTACATATTTTTTACCTCTCCCTAACTCCATGTTGCTATGTAAAGTTTCCACTACCAACGCTTGTTGTCTTTTATTTTCCCATTTTCTTGAAGTGGGTTCCATACCTCATAAAATGTCGTACTTTTCAGAATACCAATTCTGAGAATGTGACATCAGAATTGGTCCCAGTATAATCTTTGTTTTGTTTTCAATGTAACTATATAAAGTTTATTTTATATTTCATTGATATTTGTAATTATTTGTAGCAAAGTGTAAATATTTCAATTCATACCCTCGTAACGCCCGCGGTCCCAAATAAAATACTAAAACAAACATAGTCCAATCCAAAGTAACAGGCTCAATAATTCATAAATACCTGTACTCCTGAACGCCCACGGTTCTTTTTTAACGATTAAATCATTTTTGCGATACCGTGGATTTAAATATGCCGCTCTCTCTGCTCTCTATTAAATCTCTTATCTATTAGACAAGTCCGTCTGTCTGTGGTGCTGTTTCAGCGGCCAAACCGTAAGAGATAGATAAAGAGAATATATAAGTTATAAGTTAAGAATAGTCTGATAAGACTACAAACCGGATTTGAGTAACGTAGCACTTCCGGTTTTCGACAAATCAGGTTTTGGTGAACATTTGGTTCACTGGTTTGCTAGTTAATGATATTTATTAACTAAAGTAATTGAAAGAAAATATAACTAGAAAAAAAGCGAATGAATTGACCAATTATGCTACCGCGGCCCTCACGGACTGCGTCGAAATTCTTCTAGCCCGAGTCCCGTCTGCTGCCTGGTCCGCGTGGAATTTTTTCTAGTTATATTTTCTTTGGATTTAAACATCAAGCAGTTGCATGCTTTAAAATAATAAAAATTATAAAGTAATTGATTCAAAAAAAGGACCTCGAGCGTTAACTATATATAAGAATAAGAATTGCTAAATGAGTCTGATATCGAATTGGATCCATATGATGCCGCTGGCGAGGACATCGACGACGCTGACTATGCTCCCGATGAAAATTTGCAACCAGTTGACAGAGAGGACTCTTTCTCGTCTAGTGACGATGAGCCGCTTCAGAAATATGGACGAACTTCTAGTTGGATTGCCAACAGAGCGCCGACGAAAGTTTGGGGCGGTGCACATGCCTGCAATAGCAGACGTACAGAACAAATGTCGTCGGCGAGGTTGCAAGAAGAAAAAAAGGAAAAAAAGAATGATATGTCTGAAATGTCAGTTACACCTGTGTGTTACTGAACAAAGAAATTGCTTTTTAAATTTTAACAATTACATTTTATTTTAATTAGCTATTTGTGATATCTCGTAGGGAAGACTGATTATGGAAAGAGATTAATTATCATTTTTATTTTACTAAGTAGTTTATCAAAGTCAGGATTTGTTTTTTTTTTGTTTATAATCTTATGTGAACATTATTTTTATTACGGGTTGCTATTTGATCTCTTGTACTGAAGACTGATTATAGAAAGAAAGATTGTTAGATTAATGTTGCTGAGTAGATTCTAATCAATTAATTAAAAAATTAAATCGCATTCTGCGTTGATACGTTGATGTGTGTAGTTGCGTTGAGTTATTGCTAGCGGAAATATTGTATCTACCCGAAATGGTGTTAAAAAAATGTTCGAAGTGCAAAAAGAACATCTCTAAGAAGATGCCCGGATTGGAATGTAGCATATGCGAGAAGATAGTTCATGCGGATGCTACGTGTACGAAACTATCCAATAAGCAGCTGAATACACTCCGTAACTCTCCTGGAATTGAATGGAGCTGCGAAGACTGTTTGAAAAATCTGTCTCGAAGGTCATCGTTCTTGATACCGGATGATGATGACGCTGATGAAGAATCTGATTCTGGATTCAACCCAAGCCACATCGACAAAGTGACATTGGATTGACAAAAACATTATAAAATTGTGCGGAAAACGTGACAAACTCTTTAGTGACTGGAAACGCAATCCACATGACCCAGCATTAAGACTAGAGTTTAATAAAATAAGGAATAAAGTACATAAAATTTTGGAAAAACAAAGAAATAAATTCTATATAAATCACATAAAAGAATACTTTTTAAACAATTTATAAAAATATATTTCCTTATTACTTATACAATGTACTTATCCAAGGCCAATATATTTTGTCTATTTTAAATGTGCATTCATACCATTTTCTTATTTTTTATTAATGTAATAACTCCGTTAGCAATTTAAATATTGTCGTGCAGGCGTACATCATCGCATAAATTCAAACCTCTGTGGTTTTAAGATGCGATTGATCACAACATTATAATTATATTTCTTTGAAACCGATAATAATAATAAAAAAAAAAGTTTAATTTACTACAAAAACTGGTTTTTGTGTGTTACTTACTTGAACGCAACACCCTTTTCAATATACAAAAAGATTATTATGTTTGCTTTTAACGCCCAAAGTACTTTTAAACGTATTAAATGAAAACACATGTGTATTGCATTTAATACCCAAAGTACTTTTTTTGCGAATTGAATTTTGATCCTATTTGTTGTTCAAAAATGGTCTTTAGGATCCTTATAAGCTGTCAAAGAAATCCCATCTATATTATACAGCCCTAAGCATCTAAATATATCTGGCAAAGTTTGGGTCCGAACGGCAATAAAAAAAAAGAATTTTAAAAAGGACCTTGGGTTGTTAGACGTAATTAGTATTAAAAGAAGTTGGGCGTTACGAGGATACGGACGTGCTCGTGGGTGTTCGTGCGGTGAGACCCGGCTACCAGAAAATGCACCTTCTCCTTCTGGATCTATACCAAACGAATGGTGCGAGCAAGATTTTCTTCCAAAATCACATCTATTGATAAAAAAAATATATGGTAGATTACGTAGCTAAAAGCTGTAGGTACCTACCTAAGTTATTCGCTGATTAAAATTGGAAGACTGATAAAAGTTATTTTATTTTAAGTTCTGTGATCTCAAATTGATCTCTAATTGACAGTTTGTGTTAAATAAAGGTTTGACTTAATATCCTCAAGCTTTGTTTAAATGTACCCAATGTCTTCTTATATGGGCAAATAAAATCATAAGCAATTTTGATGATTCTGCCCAATGTTCTTTTTAAAGAACTAAATTGATTGGATTCACACATGCACTGAAGGATTAAGTATAGTCCCTATAAATCACATTAAATCCGAAAAAAAAATTTTTTTTTTCTCTCTTATAACTTGGAGCAGTCAGAGGTAAAAAATGAAGCATCTTCAGTATCTGTTTATTATACTCCAGTGAGACATGATACCATATTCCCTTCTACACCTTCAACATCTCGTATTTGCTTTGGTGGCACGCATTGCTTGTACCATGCGCTCCATCTGCCTTTTGTTCTTTGATCTGAGGTGTAAACATTGTTAAGTTAATTGGTACCTGAAAATAATTCCCAAAAATACCATTTCTATGCCATGGATATAAATAAAAAACGATTCTTTTACAACATTTGTTAATAGAGAAAATTACATTTCCTTTCTGTTTCAGCATACAAAATTGTGAAATACACAGATAAAGTATGTAGACATACAGTTTTATTAAATCAGCTAAATTCAAATTTAGTAGAAAAAACTTTATTAATATTGTTCAACAACATTTTTCATCGTCTTTCACGTAAACATTTATACATCTAGTTTCTGAATCGATAACTTGTTATGAATTGAATGATATAAATTTATAAAAAAATATACAGTTTGTTTTTCAAAATGCGTATAAATCTTTACTTTAAAAGAAAAATGGAATCAACACTTGGCTCTTTACGAGGGAAACGCCAAAAACATCATAAAACTGTACTTTTTAGTAACTTATAAATAAAAATATTAAAATGATAAAAAAGGCTAGTCGACATCACAGGAGACCGAAGAGCTGGCAGCTTCCTCGGACAAAGAATTAGTCTTGCTTTTCAAAGGGGGAACGCTGCCAGTATCTTTGGAACCTTGCCTAAAAGGACTCCTTTTAATAAATTATTTTAAATATTAACTGTAAGGTGCACATTGTTAAACTTATGTTAATGTATCATTTTATGACGAAGTAGTCATTAAATTAAACAAAATATGTAAAGGTACAAATAAATGACATTGTATTCGAATTTGTGGCTTAAAATGATTGTGTATTTATAACCTAAGTCGTTTTATTTCTATCTACAAAATAAAAATCACATCTGAGAATGTTAGAAGAGGAATGTGATGAGTGTATGCGTGGAGTGACGTGACATAGGGGTGAATTATTTGCTGGGAGCTTATTACAATGAAAGGACATGACTAAGAACTTCCCTTAACGTGTATAAATATTTCGCACTAGCCAGTAACTTTAAAATATTTTTTTATTAATTATTACGTGTTTATTATTCTCATACAATTTTCGTGAAATAATCAAATATTTAAAAGTATAAAAATTGACTTCATGACTGTTTCAAAAGCAACATGATCCGTTTTACAAAATAAATGAACAATAAACGTACACAAAAAATATTTATGTAAGTATATCGAAATAAACAATATTATTTCTAAACTTCTTCAAACTATGTCATATTTTTCTCTAATTTTTATTATAACAAATCACGGAAGGCCTAAAATAATAGATTTTATTACTCTGAACAGGCTTGAGACAAGGCTGTATGATAATTAATCCTTTAATTTTTGCAAATGGACAAAATAAAAATAAACTTCACAGATTTCCTGTCTGCCGACGATAACAAATTATTTGTATTTATTTTTGCTGTAAAAAACTTTTTGTGAAGAGTTAATCAGAGAAATGCGAAGAAAGATTCTAGGAAAATGCGAAATTGATGACTCTGTAAATAATTGGCAACATCTTTTATCGACTGTAGTAAGGTAATGACACATAGTAGGAGTTCTCATAATTTTCAAGATTGTGACTTTACCAAAAGTTCCCGAGCCTTTTTTCATAGAAATTATAAATATTCAGCCATTTACCATTAAATATTGCTAGGGCAGTCGCTCATACAAAACTTTATCATGTCTTTTGGTAGGATCGTAGGTGACGAGAAATTGTATCTTATTCTGCAGTCATCACCCCACCCGGCAATTACTATACCTAAATTAATTGATGAATGTGAATTGCATACCTTCCATTAGAAAGAGAGGAGGGGGACTAAGGAGCGAGATAGAATTCCGTTATATTTGCTTTAAGTCGGTATGGAGGAGTTTGGCCTCCAGTTTTTACTATATCTTCATGGAAACCATGCTTTGGTTTGGAAGTATGTGTATGACCTTTCGATATATTTTTTTACTAAGGCTGTATGGTTATAAACTCCTTTGACCAGAGATAACTGTCTTCTAATACTTTTGAAATTTCTCTCATCTCTTGATCTTGTAAAAGCCAGACGTATTTTCCAAATTTTACACTTTAATTCACTAATTAATGACAATTTACATTGAACCATTAGGTAAAAACCCCTGGAAAATTATCCCGCCATTTTTTTTATTTTATTATTATCCAGGTTGTTCTATATTGTTCTATGCTTGTTCTACATTGTTCCAGAGATTTTATTGAAAAGACTCAAGTTGATTTGATTGAGTAATGAAGTTGAGTTGATTTTATTGAAAAGACAGTGAAGCTGTCTGGAAAATAAAACCTCTTATTGTACATTTGTTTTTTTCACTAGAAACAATAAATAAACCAACAATGATTTAGTTAGAACAATGACGATATTATCAGAATAACCGTGGGCTGTTTTGTTCAAATTGGATTTATTCATATATATATATAAATCAACGGCTGAACGGATTTATCTTATCTTGGTCTTGAAATGTTCGTGGAGGTCTAGGGAAGGTTTAAAATGTGGTCGAATAATTGCCGGGAAAACCCTAAAAACAGCAATAGTTATCAGACAAGAAAACATTTACAATATACCTACCTCGCCAAAGACTTGATCACTTCATAAAGGCAGATTCCACTAAATTTAATACTGTTATTCAACAGCTGGACTATCGCTTGGCAGGTACGTGATATTATTTTAAACCCATCAGTCTTCAGGAAATACGAAAAATCAACGAATTAATTATGATATTTGTAATCTCCAGTGACCAACATGCTCAGCAACTATTGCACAGAGAAGAACTAGGAGACCGTAAACCCTCACAACTTTTAAGGCACCTTCTGCTGCTTGCCGGAGATAATGTGCAGGATTATTGATGTGTAACATCTTTCCTCTCGCTTTCCTGCAATTTGTGGGAGTGATTTCGTGAAATGGGACGGAAATGTATAACAGGAAGTCGCGAAAGCGCGCGCTATTTGATTTGATTTTAGAAAATAATGTTCTAATGGGTTATTCCTTTTGTAGTAGGTTTTATTTCTTTTTTTACTAATATAAGGTGAGGTTTTAAATGTTACAGATCATACGCGACTACTGTAAGGCTCGCTCGTTTTTTTTATTTAGTTTGTGGTCAGGCCGCCTACCTACTCATATTAACGTATTTCTTGCCTCGCAAAAAAGCCTGGACCTAGACGAGGCAGCTGAAATGGCAAATAAAATATTTGAGGTGATGTCAAATAACACGCAACCAGTATTTCAAATTTAAATTCACATGGTCTTGATGACATGTTACAGAAAATGTGAAAAGAAAAGAATGAACGTTTAATGGCGCGATAACAAAATGGCGCCCAGCAGGAACTTGCAAAGCTGAGATTGGGCGGGTAACCACGTGGCCGCACATTGCAACTTGGTAATTGATTATAATTTAAGGAACCAATCAGGTCGGTTTTTCGCTATATTTAATAAAACTGTATTCTTTTTTGTATGAATTTTTTACGAAATAAATTTATAATTTTTAAATGATGTCGTTTGATTTAATTTTATAGCCTAAATCAAAACGGAATATACCAATACATAGGAGTAAAAACGATTTTTGAGATGGAAAATCTACCGGTTGGTATCAAAATGCGACGCCGCGCTTAGTATTTTGAAAATATAGTGAAGGTCATAGATGTCAACTTGGAAGCGGATCGACACCGACTCCGTTTTTCCGTCATACAGGCGTCCACCTATATTTGAGCCTGTTGCGCATTTGCAAGGAGCTAGACATTTATTAATTTATGCTTTTCCGCCAATTGCATCATGGAACATTCAGCGTCATAAAAATATGAGGTGACAAGGTGATCAAATATATGAGGAGCTTAGGAACAAAAAGTTTCATTTACAGTTTATAACTTTTTGAGTAAATTGAGAAAATAAATATTCAAGTTGTTCTCAGCAATTTTTATTATTTTTGGAGTTTACTCCTTAAGAATTGATTTGCATATATAAGGGGTAATAATTACATAATTTATCAACATTCCTAATGATATATTTATGCACATCTGAAATTGACTATTGTAAAAAGTTTAATGTAAAATATTTCGTCCATTAGTTATAATATTATATTTATATATGTATATTATTTTCATTAATTTGTTAATTTACCCTTTCATACAGTATCAATCTTTTTTAAGTTAAATAAACTCTTTTTGCGTCTGGTTAGACTATCGAACTTAAGGAGTAAACTCCAGTCGTGCGTCGGAGCTGACACACACAATTTTTTTATTAACCATTTATGTGTCAATTATGAAGGTTATCTTGCTGGTTTTGAAATTTGGGGAAAAAATACATATCAAATGACACCGTTTGATCCAATAGCATGTAAATGTCACTATTTGATTCAATATTTTTTTAAAATGTCACCTTTTGAAACCCACTGTCTAAAAAATGTTACCTTATGAAACATTCAGTATGAAAATAAAAATACGATTCACATAGAACATTTTTGTTTCTTATACATATAATTCTCCACACTGAGGTTCCTAGTTTGAACCGACTAAAGACTTTTGAAACATATGTTCTTAAAAATATTTCACTTTTGAAGTCTTAATATTCACTATGATTGAATAAAAAATTAGCTTTTTGTTCCGGAAGCAGCAGTTCACATCGATTTTTCTATGAAACTACTAACTTTTTGAACAAAATCTTGGGAGTTACAAATAGAATTTAACATTTTGAGCCGATTGAAATAAAAAAAAATCGAATAGAGCAAAATACGTAAATGACACTTTTTGTTCCTAACCTCCTCATATGTTAAGAGCAAAGTTTCAATTATATTTTTGTTGTAGGGACACAATATATTTTGTTGAGCTACGTAATTGTATTGCGTATATATATATGTGTGTGTCGGCAGCTACGCCTGCCACATTTGTATATTTTTACCTTAGTCGCAATAGAGCTCTTGAACCTTAAACGTGTTTTCTTATTTTCCCAATCCTTCTGAATACGGACATTATAGTAATACAATAAATATAAACCGTACAGTAGTGACCTCCTGTGTATTGGACGATATTTTTAACAGTATTATTTTTGGTGATTAAAGTGATTGAAGTGATTAATGGTAAAAAAAATATGAATGTTGGACCTGCACCTATTCTTTCCGCGCCTATTTTACCGGCTCAAACCCCGCCGCCCGCTCAGGGAGAGCAGGCGTCAACAGGAGCCCGCGCGGACGGCGAAGTAACTTTGGCAAGCATCATCATGTCGTCGAGAGTACCTGACTTCTGGGCAGATCAACCGCGATTCTGGTTTGTGCAATTTGAGGCCGTTATAGAGAATCAAAAACTCGGAGATGCGGCCAAGCAGAACCTTGTTGTTACAAAACTTAGCAAAAGTGCTATACAGCATTTCAGCGATCTACTGCTGTCACCGCCGCACGAGAGGAAATACAACGCTCTGAAAGAAAGACTCTTACAGGTATTTGAAGAATCAGAAACCCGGCAGTTTCATAAAACTGTTAGGAGAGCTGGAGCTAGGGAGTCAAAAACCGTCGCAGCTTCTCCGCCGCATGAGGGACCTGGCACGAAATAAAATACCCGACTCCACCCTTCAGATTATGTGGACTAGGCATTTGCCGTCAGCAGTACAAGCTGTTCTTGCTGTCACCGAGGTCAAGGACTTGGCGAGTTTGGCAACGGTGGCAGACAGGTCACGGAAGCGACTAGACTAACCGAAATTTCGCAGATAAGTAGCTCGACTTCTGGCAGCATCAGCGAGTTGGTGGGTATCGTGAACAAACTCCAAATCGAAGTAGCAGAACTACGGCGATCGAGGTCAGTTCATCGGAATGAAGGCTCAAGTGCAAGGGGCAGGTCGAAGCGATCTGGATCAAGTCAGCGCAACGGTAGCATGTCCCGCAAGAACCCGTAGTGGTTATGCTTCTATCATTACCGCCATGGTGTTAAAGCCTTAAAATGCGTCGATCCTTGTAATTGAAAGGGAGCGAAGCCGTCTGCTTCTTCGCAGGAAAACTAGATGCGATACAGCCTGGGGCGGAGGCAAGTATCGGGTAATAATCGCCTATGTGTTTATGTGTATGACAAAAATACCGGACGGAAATAAATTCGAACCTATGGTATGCGAACTCTTATCTTAAATTTCAATTTAAGGGGAGCATTTAGTTGGACTTTTATTATAGCAGATGTGAAACAGCCAATGATTGGGGCAGTTTTTTGAGCCACTATAAGCTGTTAGTTGATTTACACGCGCGGAAATTAAGAAATCAAGTTACCCATCTAAACGTTCTCGCTTCAGTTGTAGCACACAATAGTAACGGTGAGTCATCTATATGAACTATAGATCGTAATAATGTATGGCATTGGATGTTACATAATTACCCGGATTTGACTAAACCTGTTTCTTATAAGAAGAAGCATTCTGTATGACATCATATCGACACAACGGATTCCCCTGTCTATGCGAAGGCTAGGCCTCTACCTCTAGATAGGTATAAACGGGTCAAGGACGAATTTAAGCTTATGGTAACAGCTTTGCGAGGAAAGAGATGATGTCTTGGGCTTAACATTCGATTATATGCAAAATATATCTTTACCCTGCATACCAGTTCAAGAGACGTTCTACTACCGTCAGTTGTCATTGTACCCATTTTGCATTAAAAATTTAAAAACTAATGTAAGCACATTCTTTCTTTACCATGAAGGTAATGCTATGAAAGGACCAAACGAAACATGAACATTTTTACTGAAGTACATTGAAGAATAAGCCTCAAGTAAAATTAAAGAGCTGTACAGCTTCACAGATGGGTGCGGAGGCCAAAACGTTAATCATATCATGATCAGCTTATGTCAGGCGTTAGTAGATACTGAACCATTCTGTAAAATTGTCCACCGCTTTCCAGTCCAGTTCCAGGACATTCTTTTCTTTCAAATAACCGCTCCTTTGGTACGGTGAAAAAAGTTTTGAAACGAAGAGATAGGTATTATTTGCTTATAGAGGTGTGAGAGATGATATGCAACGCATATAATAAATTTACAGTATCTATCGCTCTATTGATATGAGAAAAAGGAAAATACAAAATGTAGCACTTCCATCGGTTAAAGCTTATGATAGGTTTGTGGTGCCATTAAAGGGAATAAAAAAGAAGACCTCAAGTGTACTTTACAATATATTCCAGCGGAGAAAAAGGGCTACTATGAAAATATAATTCAGAATTGGCCTAATTGTTAATAAAAATACAATTTTATGACTGCTGTGTTTATTTTCTACCCCAAAAATCACACACAATAGTAACCAAAGGGAATAAGTCAAGCAACTTCAAATGACCATATTTCATTAAAAAAAAAAAGAGAAATATACAGAACTTTTGCATAAAATAGTGTATAATTAAACATAGTGCTTTGGAATAACCACAGTTTAAGTGGATATCTTTTTAAAATCTGTTACTCTGAGGATTGTAACATCGCAGTTTAATTGTGTATAGAAGTAAGTACATCATATCATTATTATCAAGGGTTAGCATATGCAAAAAAATATTTTGTGATTATAATTCTTGTAGTACATATACTTATACATATAAATACATATATACACATATAATAACTAATAAAGCACTACCGTCCATTATATATTTGCATAGAAATTGTGCTTTATACAGTACTGTAACTGATTGAGTACAGCGGCTAAATCCATGTAACGAACATACGTCTTTTGTTTCAGGTTTTAGTAATAATAAGTTCCAAATGGTTTGACGTTTCTAGCAATTTCAGCGACTGAGAGGAAGCAATTTACGCTATTTTAGAGTAAAGTGACAGTGATTATGTGTACGACTTTGCTGTAATACCGCCAGGACCCAGCGTTGTCACAGATGAGGAAGAAGGTGTCGACGAAGACATGGTTTCTGCCTCCTTACCGGGAGATGTGCCTGGTAATATAGAAGTGTTTAGGTCTGTTGATAACACCATTCAAAGTGACAAAGGCGACCGTAGAGATGACGAACCACTGTCCAACAAAGTAAAGAGGAATCGTCGATATCAGGTGGATCTGCAACCAGTATGACATAAATATGCACCAAAATACTCTTCTACTACTGCAGACAAAACTGATGTTATAGATAGACGGAAATTAGTAAAAGAGTAGCTCGGAGTCTCATCCCTCGGAACAATTATTTGAAAAAAAATGTCGACGAAGAAGTTATAGGAACTACAATAACAAATACAATTTTATTTGCTAATCAAAATAATAGACACAAATTTCAATTAGATTTGGTACATTTGAAAAAGTTTATAGGCATATTGATTTTATCTGTTTCTCATATCATATCTATGCCAAGACAAAGATTCTGGGATAATAAAAAATAACCTTCATTTTGTCAACAACGATATTACCACAAGCAACAACATTAGCTAATATTCTTATGAATATATTTCTACAATAGACTGTAATGCATGGCAATATTTCAATTGATGAATCGATGGTTAAATATTTCGGCCATCATCCAGCTAAACAATTTATTAGAGGTAAGCCAGTACGGTTCGGCTATAATACTGGAGCAAATACTGCAATGCATAACAGGAGTAAAAGGAATAAAAGCGTTATGAGTTACAGTGAAAGCATGGATCAGCTTATCTTTCGACGTGCCATTGCAAGGTATTATTTACGACAGAAAACACAATATAAGGTTGGACCTTCTTCTTCTTCAGTTCCAGGATTGCACCAAGATGGTGAAGGACACTAATCTCAAAAGCTTGAAAATCCATTACGATGTGTAATATGTCATTCAAGAGTACATTGGCAATGCAAAAAATGTCTTAAAACATTATGTGTACAAAATCAATGCTTTGAAAAATTCACGTATAATACGCCGCTGTACTCAATTAAGTACACCCCCTCCAAAGGGGGCCTAGTTTTATATTATAAATAAATATTCATTACCCTCACTTTCATTGCCGTCGATTACCTTCAGCTATGAATTTGAAGGTAATGAGCCTAAAAGGAAGGTAATGAGTTTCAAGTGTAGGTATTTCTGTTATATTATTTTACATAAATAACGTAGATACTTACATTGACATACATGCATCAATAAATAGATTTTGATGGGTTCGATTTCCACGCGGAACAAATTTTCGTGTTATGAGCACGTGAGTTTATTCTGTGTCTGGGTATATTATATCTATTGAAGTATATATTTGTGTCGACGTACTGCTGACTTGTATCCATAATACCAGTGTTTATGCTACTTCAATTAAATCTTGAAGTCAGATCAATGATTGTGATATTGTCTGATATCATTATATCGCACCTCCGGTGCGACACTGTCACTTATGCAAAAAAAATTTTTTTTCAGGATGAGCGTTTAAAACTTTAACATCCCAAAACATACAATATTTAAAGATTTTTACGTTATGAAAAGCTTATACAGCTTAGCTATTCATCTAAAAAAAATTATCTTTAATTATTGTATGTTTTGGGATGTTAAAGTTTTAAACGCTTCTCCTGAAAAAATGTTTTTTTTTTCATAAGTGATATTATTACAGATTGCACTATTTTAATGTCAGAATTCATAATAGACCTTTTAAGATTAAAATATGGCTAAGACGAAAACTAACAAAAACTCGCGAAGAAAAAGCTGCACAAGCAAGACTACAAAAAAAAGAAAAAGTACGAGGACATTAAAAGCGATCCTGAAAAATATGCAATACAAAAGGAAAAAGACAGACAGAGATACCTGAAACGGAAAGAACAAAAGAAAATAAAGCTTATTGCTGAGATGACACCACGAGAAAAAAGAGCACAAAGAAAAAAATAGAATGAAAATAGTAAACGTTATTTAGAAAAAAAAAGAAAAAGGAAAGAGAAATACAACAAATGCTCATTGATAATTCACCTGCAACAAGTGATAGAGAAGAAACTGCAGATGCTGTACAAGATCCATTAGAAGGACCATCACACCAATTAGTAAAGGAGCCTAATATAAATTGCAAAAAATGTGAAATTAAGGATAAATTAATAAGAAGACTTCGTTATATTTACCGGAGAGATATGAGTAAACTTAAATAGGAGAAAGAAAAAGCTCTTAAACAAAGGAATGCAATGATACTTAAGTTGCGTAGGCAAATAAAGAAAAACAGAGAAAAAGTGCTATCAACAGAAAAAAAAGTGGGGTAACTTAATAAAATCAGTTAATGTAGATAAACGAGATGAACTAAAAAAGAAATGATTGTTTGGAGAAATCATATCAAACAATTTGAGAGGTGGATTTAAAGTTTTAAGCAAGAAAGAAAAACGAAAGTTTAGTGAAAAAATTATGAGGGACAAAGACCAGTTTAAGAAGCACAAGGTGTTAAATAAAGCGTTTAAATTTACAGTGCGAGATAAAAATAATAAAGATTAATACGATGAATCATTCATGGATTCAGACAAAAAAATTAAATTAGACGTAGAAGAATTTTTTGAAGACGACAGCAATACTAAAATCTCTCCTGATAAAAAAGAATTTATCACACGAAAAGGCATAAGAAAACAAAAACGTTATTTATCTGACACTTTGACTAATCTCCATAAAAAGTTTTTAAAAGTTCAAAACAGCAATATTGGATATTCTACGTTCTGTAAATATCGACCATTTTGGGTTCTCTATCCAAAAGACTCTAATGGTAATACATGTGCTTGTAAAATACACGTAAATTTTGATTTATTGGTCAAAAGTCTTAACAAAATAAGAATTACTAAAGAAACCAATGGAACAGCTGTATTGGAAAGTTTATGTTGTGATATAAACAATGAAGAATGCTTAAATCGAACCTGCGAGATATGTCGCAATAATAAGCAATAATAATTTTATTTATTTTTAATTAAATATGAAGAATTTAGTAATGAAGAAAAAATTAACTTTTACCGGTGGCGCGCAAAAAAAGAAAACTACAATGTAAAAGGAGAAGAGAAAACAAAAATAACTACCGTAAAAACTAAATTACAAGATTACCCGAAGAACATTTTTAACAAATTTAGAATTTTCACTGAATTCATACCTTAAACATTGTTCTAACATCGTTGCCCAATACAAGAACATTAAATCTATGAAAGCGACAATGACTACCAAAGAGGTTATGATCCACATAGATTTTTTTGAAAATTACTCAGTAAAATATAATGAGGAGATTCAAAGCTATCATTTCGGCGGCAGTCGATTGCAAATAACGTTGCATACTGCGGTTGCGTATTTAATTGATCCTGAAACAGGAATCATGAAGACATACAGTGTTTGCAGTATCAGTAAATGCAATAGACATGATGCAAGTGCGATATGGGCACATCTTATACCACTTCTTGCTTACGTAAGAGATATATCACCTATGATTGATACAATACATTTTGTATCTGACAGCCCTTCAAGCCAGTATAGGAATCGATATATTTTCTTCGTTATTAGTCAACTTAAAAATGATTTCCCAGATTTAAAGTTTGTAACCTGGAACTATCTAGAAGCCGGGCATGGCAAAGGAGCACCTGATGGAGTTGGTGCTGCCTTAAAAAGAACTGCAGATTAAGTTGTAAGGTTTGGTATTGATATTGGCACGATGGAAGATTTTTGGAAGCATATTCAAGTCAAGGTGAAGAATGTCAAACTTCTTTCTGTCTCAGAGCAAGATATTGAAGAGAGACGAATTCCCTCTTCAGTTCCAGGATTCCGTGGGACGATGTCTGTGCATCAAGTTCTGTGGTCATGCGATAGACATCAAATAACATTCCGAAAACTTAGTAGTTTCCTTTGCGAAAATGGTAAAATATGCAGCCATAAGTACCACCTCGGATTTATGAACTTACCTAGTAATTATGAAAATTTCGATGCAGAGTATCTAAAACATTTCATAAATGAAAATACAACACATGAAATTCTTCAAGAAATAACAAATCCTCCAACTTTTAATAATGAGGTCCTGTATAAGTCAACCACTGAAGCGCTACAAAATATGAAAACCACATCAAATAGTGCCAAAAATAAGAAAATCACTATACTCTCTGATGTGAAATTACATTGGACGAACACTTCATTTATTGGAAATAAAATGAAAAGAACCGAAAATAACAATTTTCAACTTGATTTCCAAAACTTTGTTTCTAGCAATGTAAGAGCGATCCCAGAAGAAGAAGAAATTAATACCGTCGGTAGCTCAGACAGCAATAGTATACAGGAAAAACATAAAACAATTAAGAAAAAATACTTTCAGCACTTGGATGACAGCAGCAGTGGAGAAGACATAAATAAGGACTTAAAAATTTTAAAGGAAAAATCACGCATTACATCATTTTTTGATGATTCTGATGAAAATATTTTTTAACCCTTAGTTTCTTAGATAATATACACGACTGATTAAATAACCAAACGAGGAGGCTGACTATTATAATTATTTAATGAATAATATAGTTTATATATACCTACGAGTATACGCAACTTGAAGAATGTTTTTGTTAATTTTTTTATTTTAAAATTTCACACTTTTATTTTGTTATAAATCGTAAACTTAAAATAGAACACGAAGTACTTGTTTTATTTTACTTTGAAGAGGTGATTCTTATGTTGATTTTTTCATTATAAGCTCTGATTATGAAAGTGCCATATTTTATTTCATTACAAACTACCTTTATTCATTGCCTTTGTCCATAATTTCACTACCAGTAATAAATTTTCATTACCTAATTCCTCACTTTCATTGCCGATTTTACAGTTTTCATTACCATCAGAAGGATATAATTTTGTCGATCAATATCTACTAAATTACTGTGTATAAACTTGTGTGAATTAAATAAAAAAAATATGCTCTTTATACCGAATCTAATGATAGTAAAAAAAAAAAAATTTTTTTTTCTCCCAAAACTCTCCGAATTGCACCAAATGAGAGAAATACCCTCCAAAGGCGAAAACCTAGAAACTTATAACCATTTAACGCCTATTTAGCTATTGGCCAATCCAAGAGGAGCTCGGTGGCGCAAGTGGTTACCGCGTTCGGCTGCGATCGTTGAAGTGAATCAACTTTCGCAGGTAACCAAAAAATTACTATCTCGAGCTCCTCCGTGCTTGGGAAGGCACGTTAAGCCGTTGGTCCCGAATGCATCTGCAGTCCTTAGCAATCCGCACTGGCCCAGCGTGGTGGATCATGGCCCACTCAACAGTCTGCCAAGAACTTTAAACAAAGATAATCACAGTTTATGCTACCAAATACTTGATACTGTATGTAATTATAATTTATTGACATGGGTCTTAAATAATTAATCAATTCCAAAGGTGGTTTTAAATTACCAAAAGTATCAAAATATTCGCAATAATCAGTTTGCTGAACATAGGCTACCCAATGTGTTCCAGGATTATCGAAACTTTTTTTTTTAATTTATTGGCAATGGAGACATTGTCCTTATGCCTAGCTTATTACTAAGAACATGCAACTTAAATTAGTTAATTATTTATATTTTAATTTTTTTCTACAGTGTTACTTATAAAATTAAATATAGGTTTATAAAATAAATGGTTCCCTAAAAGTTTATGCAATTCTGTCATTTCATCATTAGTTTCACAGATATTTTGCAGTTTCGATATTAAAATTAAACATTGTACGTTGAACTTTTAACATTTCATAATAATATGTTCCAAATCTCCTATTTCTCCTGGACAAAATGTGCAGTTTGCATTATCCGTAATCCGTAATCGTGTTAAATGGGCCGGTGTTCTACAATGTCCAAATCCTAATCTGTTTATTGTTGTGATAAAGTTTCTTGAATCTGCGACTTTGCTTTTATGATACCATGGTCTTAGCGGGGGGTGATCTGTACCCTTAGTATGAGTTTTTTTAATACGAAACGAACGATCGTCTTCGTCAATTCGATCAAACTTCACGTTTTCGAAATGTGTCGCAGTACGAGTATTGAATTTCACTCTTCGTTTTCACTGTATGGTTGACTTCAAAACATTAAAAGAAATTGTTATTTAATATTGTGCGTAGACAGAGAAGTGTTATTGTGTCTATTTTTAATTATAAATATATTATAGGACCTAAGATGATGCGAACAAGTCCATCGCAATTTGAGCAAATGGTGAATTTTATGGAGAGGTAGGTGTTTAATAATTATTTTTAATGAAGTAAAGACTATTTATGAGCGACGCTTTTAGTGTTGCTCATGGCTATAATTTCTAATCTTTTCATATTTAGATTATATTGACAAATGCCGACCTTTTAATATTTCACAGGAACGGCGATTTAAATAAACCTGCCGATGGACCAAACGGCAGGCTTAATTCCATCCAAAAATGAAATCAGTTAAGTGCTGTATTAAACTTGGACATAACTGGCAATACAAGAACTGTGGACAAATGGAAAAAAGTAAGTTACTTAATTAAATGATATTTTATTTTGCATATTTTGTTTTGGCAGCTTATGGCGTTACACTAACATTTCAATGACACTAAACATAAAACAAACATTGCTAACCTAGTACCTATTATAATTATTTAAAATATAATAGCAATAATGTTTAAGAAGCACATTATAATGTCATTCTTTATATTAACACCTTCTGTGCTACACTCAACACATTTATTTTATTTGCATCCCAAGGTGTGGAGTGACTTAAAAATTAACCAAAAAAAAGCTGCCAAAATTCAGCGTTCAGCTGTTGGGACGGGAGGAGGACCAGCATGTAAATTGGTCCTCACAGACCTGGAGCAGCGAGTTCTTAATATTATTGGGTCTCAGGCTGCTACAGGTCTCATGGTCGACGAAGTTGGAGACTTCGAGGTAATGCTTTGCTTAAGGCTAATGCTAAACTTACTAAACTTTAAATAAAATGCTAATATTGTGAAATGTATTTAAATAACTGTACATATTTTTTCAGCTGGTTGCCCCGTCCCAACAAGTTGCTTCACCTCAACCAAAAACACCACCTTTACTGATAGAGCCAGCCACACAAGGTATGTATTCATTATAAAAGACCCACTACCACTTGTACAAAATAAAAGAATTCTAATTTCATAATACGCTAAATAATTTGTTTTGTTTTAGATAGCAGACCTGAAACAAGTGGGCAGAGCACACCCTTTGCCGCAGTTGAGGAGCAGGTAGAGGATGCCATTTCCCCAACTACTCAGCATGCTCATGTTGGTGCGCAAAGCACGCCCACTGGGCGGTCTCGGCGCACTGTCCCATCACGCCGTCAGCTGACTCCGCGACGGAGGCGAGTCAGGCCCAGCCAGTCGCGATTGGAGACAGCGCTTAGCCAGATGACTGCTCAAAATGAGCAGTGGCAGGCTTTAATGAGAGAGTTGGTCACTGGGCATCTGCGTCAGCGTGATTTAGAGCTACAACTGCGAGAAGTGGACCTGCAGCAGCGTGCTCAGTGGCAAACTCTCTTTGAGAAATATTTGCAATATTTAGAAAAATAAAGGTTTTTCACTTTTATAAATCAATCCGTGTTTTGTTTATTTGAACTACATTTGAATAATATCCAATTTAATATACAGGCCCATAATACATGGATTCTCCCCTGATGTGAGTAACTTAGTGTATGAAAGTTTTCCATTCCTACAAAGTACAAACAAATGCTGAGGATGCTATTATATGCATTAACTAATTGATAATCCTATTTGCAGTACTGGTAAGGACAATCGTCAGATTTTTAAGCCCGATCCTTACTAAGATTGCTTATTTTTAGTGTAACTTCTAATCAACAATTGTTATTTATTGAAAAATCACAATGGTTACTTGCAACTAAACAAAATATGGTAAGTATGTAGTATGATTTGGATCTGTTGTCATCTGCGATAATAGGCTATTTGTTACTACTGTAGTTATATTTTCTGTTTCTAATTAGCTGGTGGTCTCCTAAATAATAAACAAATATTGAAATTGGCCACATATTGTAAAGTCAGCCAATAGTAAAAGACCTCAAAATTATTATAAATACAACTTGTAGCTCAACCAGTCTTGACCATGTTTATACGACACTACCTGCGGGTTGTGTTAATGTTTGTCCTGGTACTACAAATCTCAGTGATCATTTGGCAGTTTGTACCGTAATAAGCTGTGACCAATCTAAACCTAGCAAGACACAAAAAGCTAGAAATTTTACAGAATTAAACCGCGTAAATTTCATTGAATCATTACTAAGTATCGATTGGAATGATGTTGGGCTTCGTCATTCATCGATTGAAGAGTATGCTAAAGCAATCATTAATATTATTTGTAACCGTATTGACATTTGTTTTCCATATAAAATAGTAAGCAATAAATATTCCGCATCATGGATAACTGACAATATAAAAAACTTTAGGTTATTACTTTTTGACATTATAGAATTATGCAATAAATTTACTAAATGTGACTCAATGCAATTAATTTTAGATGATTTAAATAATAAATATGACAAATTAATTTATTCCAAAAGGAATGCCTTCTATTCGAAAATAATTATTAATAGTAAAAATAAATCTAAATCAATGTGGATTGTAAACTCTGAGAGAGGAAAATTAAATGATTGTAACACAGATTTCACGGAAGTTATTTTAAAAGAGAATGGAGATAAATTTTGCTCTAAACAGGACGCCGTTAACGCCATGAACACCAGGTTCGTCGAAGCCGCTGCCTCCTGTAAAGTACCACAAGCTGATTTGGGCAGGATCATGGCTTCTTTAATGGTAAATCAATCACGGGCGGACCGCTGCATAAGATTTACTCGGTTCAGCCATAACTTTTTTAATTGCCTTCTGCCTACCATGCTCCGGGCAGTCACGACTGACTGCGTAATGACTCCCAGAACACAATATACAAAAGGCTTCTTCTGGTAAGTCGCAACCATCTCCTGGGTGTTCACTGCCGCATTTACTACAGCGAGGTTTAGACCTGCACACAGTGACTATATGGCCAAATCTACAACAATTCCGGCACTGTATAGTGGGGTAGATGTATTGTTTTACAGTAAGGGCTGTGTATAGACAATATATCTTTTGTGGAAGAGTCTGTCCATCAAAGGTGAGTACGCATGTTTCTGTGAGTCTCCATTCTGGAACTGTATCTTTTACAACTTTTCTATTAATGCGCCTCACCTTTAGGCTGCTTTTCCACCAGAGATGTGCTATGCAGCTATGCTACGAAGATGTGAAATCAACGCTACGAAAATATGTGACCGTTTCCACCAATACTACGCTAGGTAGCTGTGCGAGGAAGATGCGCTACGAAGATGCGCCGCCGCAAAGTAGCTGTGCGAGAAAGATGCGCATCTCGAGCTATGCTATGTATCGATAGCAGGGAAACGAAGGGGGAGGCGGCGCGGTGAGGGGAGAGGCGCTCACGCGTCCTGCCGCGCCGTGCCGGCGACTCGTTTAGTTCATTTCGTAACGTTTAAGGAAGAAGGCGGCTTCTGAATTAAACAAAATGGACGAAAAGCTAATAGACGCGGTCAAAAAATACCCCTGCCTTTGGGATACTAAGTTAGACACGTACAAATGTAATGAAACAAGGGATGCAGCGTGGGAGATAATTGTGAAAGAAACTAATTTTAAAGACAGTAAGTATACACACTTTTATTTAAATACATATGTAGGTATTTCGGTAGTAGGTAGGTTGTTAACAACTATTTTAACGCAATATTTGAATATTTGTCATTCAGGAGGTATGTTAATTTCTTTGAGCGAGTCGAGATGAAATTCGAGTGTCTTGCCATGACACCCTTCCCTCGTTATTGAAGTAAGAGCAATATATATCTCTGACTTGATAACTTCCAAAATTTGATATGTCATTGTTGTAACTAAGATTAGTAAATATTGAGGTGTCACTTGTAGTAGAACCACTAAGGTAATCAATTTCTGTTTGAATTAAATAATTATGCAACACACACGATGCTTTTACGACTTTATCTACTGTTTCCACTTTGCACTCGAAATCTTTGCGATACACGTACCATTTCCGCGCTAGTACACCAAATGTTGCTTCGACTATGCGACGGGCCCTTGATAATCTGTAATTAAATATGCGCTTTTGTGGATCTAATTGGTCACGTGGGTATGGTCGCATAAGATTTTCCATCAAAGGGAAAGCTTCATCACCTATGAAAACAAAAGGTACTGGTTCTCCGCCTTCATATAATGGTTCGGGTTGAGGAATATTCAGTCTCTTTTCTCGCAGACGTCTTCCAAAACTACTGTCATTGAATATGCCTCCATCACTAAATCTGCCCATTGACCCTACGTCAACCATTATAATTTTTCTCTTAGCGTCAGCTAAACACATAAGGACAATGGAAAATCGATGTTTATAATTGAAAAAAGAGGATCCTGTATTTGCAGGACACGTGATGTAAACATGTTTTCCGTCAAGAGCCCCCAAACAATTCTTGAATTGCCATAGATCTTCAAATTCTTTTGCAATTCTTCTCCAATCATTTTCAGAAGGTTCTGGCATAACAAAAGGCTGCAATACATTCCATAGGGCCTCGCAAACTTCATCAACAATTTTCGACACGGTTGTTATTCCAATTCTGAAATTTTCTACCAATTTCGTAAATGAGAGACCCGTTGCTAAATACCTGAAAAAAGAGATATGATTTTGATAAATATGTAAATTCAATGTTTTTTTTTACTCTAATGTATTCGGTCTTTCATTAATTACCACCCGTATTCTTTTAGGTAAAACCGCGAAAAATCGGTGGAAACAGTTGCGAGACAGCCACCGCGAAGTATTTAAGAGGATAAAATCCAAAAAAAGTGGACAAGCTGCAACTAAAAAAAAAGAATGGAAGTATGAAAAACACATGGAGTTTCTTTTGCCTTATATGGCAAATAGAGATCGGACATCAAACTATGGCGACGAAACATCTACAACTGATGAGAGAAATAATGATGATTCTACGCAAAATTCAGTGCTATCAGATAAAAGCCTAGATCAAAACCAATTTGAAGAAGATCTTCTGTTGAACTCGGAACACGAAGAAACTGCCAATTTGATGGAATCGATACCACCACCTTCTAAGAAGAAAAGAAGTGACTTATCAGAATTACTGCAACTTCATCGAGAAAACCAAAAACAACACCAACAACAACGCATTGAATTAAAGGAAATGCTAAGTAGTGCAAAAGATGATTATGATGAAATAGACCACTTTTTCTTGTCGCTGGCGAAAACCACTAAGAAATTTCCGGGTTACTTACAAGCACGAGTAAAAAGAAGTTGTTTCAACGCAGTAGTAGAAGCCAAAGAATCGCATCTCTATAGTCAGCATACCTATGGTTATTACACAAACACTGGTGAATCAAGCTCACAACAAAATATTAGCAATTCTCAACAATTTGAGATGATACCGCCACAGACACTGCCTTTTTCAGAACCGCAAAGCATTCAAGAAAATACGAACATGATACCGCCACAGACACTGCCAGTTTCAGAACCGCAAAGCATTCAAGAAAATACGAACATGATACCGCCACAGACACTGCCAGTTTCAGAACCGCAAAGCATTCAAGAAAATACGAACATGATACCGCCACATACACTGCCAGTTTCAGAACCGCAAAGCATTCAAGAAAATACGAACAATTTAACAGAATCAGCACAGACAAAATCTTAACTAATTTTGAAATTTGAAACGTTGATTTCTCTCTATTTTCTTTAATATTTCTAAAGTATTTCTTAGTGTTAAGTAAATAATGAAAATTAGCTGTATTATTAATGACTGATTATTAAACTCTACTTACTTTAAACAAACCGCTAATCTTTCCTTAGAACTGATACATTTTCTGTAGTGAGTATCTTCCTTCTTGATATATGGTTCGATCAAATTATGTAATGATTCAAATGTACTTCTTGTCACTCTGTAAGAATTCTGGAACGTCTCATCGTCAGCTGTTTGGAACAGTGTAAAGAATTCTGAGTGTATTGAGTGATATTTAATATGATTTCGTAACCAGAATCTATGTTTTCTTCGTCGAAGTAAAAAGCTGACCAACAATTCATCTTCCTCCATGAGTTCTTCTTCGCACATTGCGAGATACAAAATAACTTTTTGCTTCCACGATGGCATGTCTACTTTCAGTGAAAAACGCGGGCATACTGTAGGTACTCTGCTCTGCACATAGCTACACCACTCGCGATGGTCCATAGCACGCATCCATAGCACGCATCCATAGCACGCATCCATAGCACGCATCCATAGCACGCATCCATAGCACGCATCCATAGCACGCATCCATAGCACGCATCCATAGCACGCATCCTTCCATACAAAAAACATATCTTAGTTGAATCCGTTTCCACCAGTGCTAAGCTATGTGCACCAATGAATATGATTGGTGGATATCAAACGCATCCATAGCATCGGAGCATAGCACATCTCTGGTGGAAAAGCAGCCTTAGGATTGGGCCACACCCAGTGGGGACTACTGTATAGTATACAAGAAGTATACAGTGTATACTTCTTGATTTCCTCCTCAGACATATCTGCAGGGACTCCTGATACTACACCCATACGGGTAACATTATAGGATGGGATGTTAGCCTGGAAACCATGGGAAGGTAAAATCGTGTAGGACAGGAACGCATTAGCGTCCTGGGGAGGCTTACCTGAATGATTATACGCTATTTCTGCAAATTGGCTAAGCGGATTGTCACTGCTCATGTCGAAAGAGTCATTGTGAGTGAGATGGGAAGCGTCCATTTTATCCGGAGGGTCCGGGGGCTTGCTTTTATCCATTGTAAATCGTTAGAAAACAAACACAGGACAATACAAACCTGATTTACACGCACTACAACATACACAGAAGCACAAATAAAAAACAGTGGTAAAAATTAATCGGCAGAATAACACAAAAAGTATTTAAATTCTATACACACGTGCTAACCAAAACACACTCTGTGACAGACTTTTCGTCACTGAAAGTTTCTAATCGAGTGACGATACGATCAAACGTCGGTCGTAGTATACTCTTGACGCGCTGTCAAAGTTGTAACTTGTACTGCCAAAATGCAAACGTCATACGAAAACTTTGGAAGTTTTTCTTTAGTTTTTGATAGTTAACGCTACAAAAAAACTGGTCCATAAATAAACGACAATTATTAATTATAATAATAAGAAAATGAGAGAAAATTAAAATATTTAATTATGCATCTATTTACTGGGGTATTAATATATTAATTATTCACTTGCTGGAAAGTCGGGAATTGTTTCGTTATGAGAAAGATTTCCATAGTAGGCATAAAACTCCGTAGGAACCCATTTCAAAAGAGTTAGATCATTGTACTTTGCTGATAGAGGTTTCACAGTGTCTCTCACTTGCGGTAAATTTTTAGGGATGTTAATCTTTCTGGTAGAGTTACGCGCCAAAGATCCATTGGCAAATTCTTCAGAAAAAATTTGTTTAACATACAGCACACCGGGTTCCATTTGTCTGAGTTGCAGGCACACAGCTTCCGATATTTTGAATTCTTTACCATCCTCAGTTTTTTTTTCATGCCACGAAAGGACCATTTTTTTGTAGAAACTTGTTAAGTCTTTAAAATCATTAATACCCATATTGTGCACCACAAAAGGTCTTTTCCCTCCACAAGTTTGAACGAATTGTGAACAATTGCGTGGAATTGATATTTCCATTGTTTTCATGGGCTTTCTTTTTCTTTTCTATTTGAGCATGAATTTGATCAACCTCCATATGAGTATGCCCGTTTATTCAACATAAATTTATGGTTGATTAATTTCAAGCTAGGGAATTTATTAAATAACAAAAATATGCCATTATTACCATAATGTTCCTATTCTGACCAGCACAGTTGTCAGAATAGAAGATCAATTCTTCAATTTGAGCAATTGCCTGGCTGTTTTCGTCTGCCCAGCGTAAAATGCAGGAAGCAATTTTATTCCCACCTCGACCAGCTATATTTTCTGACCACATCATGTTTATAGCTACGTTACTAGTTGCATCAAAAAGTGTCAAATTAAGTATCCATAGCTTTCGCAAATAGAATGATTTAGTGTTTGTCAAGTTAGGTGTTGCCAAACAATTTTGCAAATCGAACATTAATATTTCTTTTCTCCCTATACTTTATTCTGCATCTTTTTTATCCTTTTTCTTTAATTCATATCTTTCATCCAATCATATCTTTCATCCATCCAATCATGAAGTTATAACTGTCGAGCGTCTGGCCATAAATAGCAGTCGGAAAAGCGTTTTCTGAGTGACTTCAGTGTACACTTAGCGTTTGCGTGGGTCAATACGTTTTAACATTGCATCGTCGTCATCGTAGAATTCGATATAGTATCATATTCCAAATGTTTAACATGGACGCTGCACACCACCCCGGTCTACGCTCGATTAGTGCGGCGATGATGCGGATTCCATGTTAAAAACGTAACAACTGTGGTATTAAATAAAGAGTTATTAAATAACCAAACAAGAGGGTTTTATTTCTAGAAGTCCTAATATTAATACCTGTCACAATCATAGAGTATCCTAGCAAAATGTCTAATGGAAACATTCACAATAGTCATAACTGTAATAGGATGCATTCATGCCACATCTCCCTTTTATAATAATTAAAATACTAAATGAATGATTAGGTAATTCAGAGCTCAGTATTATTAATCACAGACATA
Source organism: Chilo suppressalis (assembly GCA_902850365.2). Classification (NCBI taxonomy): domain Eukaryota; kingdom Metazoa; phylum Arthropoda; class Insecta; order Lepidoptera; family Crambidae; genus Chilo; species Chilo suppressalis. Next base: position 17,719,409 of record OU963915.1, read on the forward strand.
ATTGTTGAGATAAGGAGGAGGACGGGTTTCCCTATTAGACCGTCTAATTAAGGGTTGAGATTGAGAGTTACACTTTTGAATGTCATTAATATTGATCTGACAGGGACGACTCCAATAATTCTGAACACAATCATTATTACTTGGATAACTAGAATCTACTTCTTGAAAGGTCTAAAATCTGGAAATCTGCCAAAATTGTAAAGGTTTTGAACAACCCTCGTTCTGTACAAATAATTGATAATAATGGAGTCATAAAAACTAGAAATACTAAATTTATTTTGACACAAGTGTCCCGGGATAAAATGGGCACTGACAAGTCTCCACCGGCAATACAAAAAAGTTCTTCAAATTTTCCTTCATTTAAATTTATGGTTAGTCTAATAGTACCTTCAATAGGTGTTTTATACCCATTCCAGCTCTCTAGCACAGCTGAACTTTTGTTTAACTGCAAAGGAAAAGACGAGCTTGCTGCTATTTACTTAAAGAGTTTGATTGGAATAATATTAACATCTGATCCTGGATCAAGTTTAAAATTGTTTTTTTCATTTCCTATAATGAGGTCTTGATACCATCCTACTGAATGAGTCTTCAGAGTTCTAGACAGAATTGCACCACAAAAATAATCTGGTTCAGGATATCTACTTTTAGTTCATTTACAGTTTTCTTTAAGTTGCTTCGACACATTTTTGCGAAATGATTTTTACCTTGACACTTTGCACACGTCTTGTTAAAGGCTGGGCACTGACCATATTTATGCTCATATCCACATCTGAGACAAGATTGCTTTTGTCTTTTATTCTGTGTTTCTTTAAAATTTGTAGAAACAGTGTTTACTTCAGACTTTCTGATGTCACGAATGTGATCTTCACTCAATCCTGTTATTCTAAGCATTCTAACAACATCGTCCAAGTTAGGGTCGCCTTTTTTTATAAGTTGATTTTGCGAATCTGTATCAGTTGTACCGAAAACTAGCCTGTCTCGAATAATTTTTTCTTTACAATTAGTACAAAATTCACAATCATTTGCTAACATTTTTACGTCTGTAAGAAAATGTTCAAATTGTTCAGCTTCTTGCTGTTTTCTGTTATAGAATTTAAATCGACAGTGTAGAACATTTTTCTTCGGATTACAATAATCTTCAAACTTGTCAAGAACATGTTTTAAGGTTAACGTTTTATCCTCGAATTCAAAAGTATTATAAACGACTAGAGCCTCTCCACCGATTATGTTGAGTAAAATGGCAATTTTTCTTGATTCGCTGACATTTTGTAAACCACTTGCCTCGAGATAAATTTCCAATGCTTGTGAAAATTTCCGCCAATTTACACTTAAATTCCCCGACAGGGATAGTCCTGCTGGCAAATTATACGAACTAGCCATAATTTACCGACTGCGCCATGTGGTACTAAATAAAGAGTCATTAAATAACCAAACAAGAGGGTTTTATTTCTAGAAGTCCTAATATTAATACCTGTCACAATCATAGAGTATCCTAGCAAAATGTCTAATGGAAACATTCACAATAGTCATAACTTTATTAGGATGCATTCATGCCACAACAACCATGCAATTCACAAATCACAAGCTATATGTTATTTATTATATTTACTATGATCACACACATGTTATGGTGGCTACCATATGGCTATACACAGTACGAGAAATCGTTACGATTAGACTGTACAGTCCGAACGGTACCGATAAATCGTAGCGTGTATGTTATAAAACTGCACAGTTTCCTACGATTTTCAAAGACTGTGCAGTCGATCGGAGCAATACGAAAATTTCAATTGATTTATCGGAATCGGATAAACGGTACCGACTAATCGTAACGTCAATTCAATCGCGAATGGTTAGAGCAATTTATTGATTTATATTGCAGTGAACCTTGTCTTTGGAATACTAAACCAAGCCACAACCAAGACTTAAAACGTTCGCCGTACAATAAACTTATTGAAAAATTGAAAATAGTAAAACCTGGTGCTGATAAAGATGCTGTAGTAAAAAAAATAAACAACATTCGCATTACAAATAAGAGCGCAAGAAGATCGCTGATTCGAAGAAATCAGGAGCAGGAACCGAAGAAGTGTATAAACCAAAACTATGGTATTACTATATGTTGCTATTTTTGGGTGACCAAGAAGAACCAAGACATTCGCGCTCTAATATGGATGACGAATCAACAGTCAACGAGGTAAGTCATTTGCGTATTAATATACTTATTATAAACATTGTACCAATAAAGTCGGCTTTTTAACCGACTTCAAAAAAGGAGGAATTCAATCAATTCGATCGATATATTTTCTTGTGTGTTCGCGGATAATTTCGTCATTTATCAACGAATTTTGATGATTTTTCTTTTGTTGGAAAAGAGATATTCCACGCGTGGTACAATGGCATGGAAACCAGGATCTGATGATGAGGTCCCCATAGAAATCGAGGAGAACCTTCAAAATTTGTAGGGACAACCAGTGTGTTTGTTAAGTTTTTTATTGAGTATGTATTTAAAAACACTACTTGTTGATGACGGTCTGAACTCGATCTGATGATGGAGCCGAAAAACAGTCGAGGGAACTCCTTGACTATTTGGTGTAATTTGCCTTATGTTTGGGCTTGATTAATTCGTATTAGGGTATTTTTTTTTAATTTTTTTTATTATCAGTAACCGATTTTGTGTCGGCGCCGACAATAAATGCCGACTGTTTTGCCAGCCTGAAACTGAAAACTTCTAATTTTTTTCGGTTTCTTCGGTTAATTTTTTTTTAATAAAGTCTACCAATTTCAAAACCAGACTGGAAAATGCAGAGAAATCGGCGCATAATAAAGCATTTAAATTAGTCATAGAGAAAATGAACTGGCCTGCAACAATTCTCACTCAGATGCAATTCCGTAATACACAAATGAAACTCCGGGGTCGCCGGTTTGCTATGGAAGAAAAAATATTATCCCTTTCTTTGTACAAAAGAAGTCCGAATGCATATAATTAAAGAAGAAATGCTTCACATTATCTTCAGGTAAGGCATTAAAAAACTTGTTTGCAAAAATAAAAATAGCGTTAGGTATAATTTATTTTTGAAAAAGTCAAAGATACTGTAGCAAACATGAGTGAAGATGACAAATTATGTGTCTTGATTTTTGACGAGATGTATGTAACTCCTCAAATACATTATGATTCATATAATGATAAACTAAAAGGATTTACAACATTTGGTCGACAGCAAATTGCTGATCATGTGCCGACACTTATGATAAGGGGGATAAAAAAAAACACACAACCTGTGCCATACTATTTTACACAGTGCTTAAATAAAATTGACTTAAGAGAAATACTCAAAGCAGTAATTACAAAAGTAATCGCTACAAGCCTTAAAATTATAGCCACTGTACGTGACCTAAGCACTGTAAATATTGAAGGTTTAATAAAGGAAAGTAAAGAAATGTTTTTTAGAAAAGGTATGCTTTGAAAAGAGGACTGCATTATTTATAAAAAAACTAAGATATTTCCACTATATGATGTTCCACATCTGTTAAAAAGGCTACGCAATAATTAATAAAAGTTGAACATATTGAAATTAAATTAAATAATAATAAATTATAAATAAGATTTAGTAGACTCAACTACATTCTTGGGTATAACTATAGACTCAAAACTGCAATGGAATCATCACATTACGCTTTTGGCTGGTAAACTTAGTTCAGCAGCTTATGCCATAAGAAAGATAAGACAACTTACTGATACAGAAACTGCCAGGACTGTATATTTTAGTTACTTTCATAGTATCTTATCATACGGCATTATACTCTGGGGAACAGCAGCTGATATTGAAAGTATATTCATTCTACAAAAAAGAGCTGTGAGATCTATTTATCAATTTAGTAGCCGAACATCTCTTAGAGAAAAATTTAAAGAAATCGGCATTTTGACTGTTGCTTCTCAATTCATTTACAATTGTATACTCCTCGTTAAAAATAATATCAATTTGTATACCAAAAACAGTAACGTGCATAATTTTAACACAAGGAATAGAAATAAGCTTGCATTGCCACCCTACAGGTTACAGAAGGTTTACCGATCTTTTATGGGTCAAGGTATACATTTTTATAATAAAATTCCTGATGCCATTCTTGAGTTACCCATAAATGAGTTCAAATGTCACATTAAAAATTGTTTACTTAATAAATGCTATTATACTATTAAAGAATACTTAAATGACAAAACTGCATGGCTGTAACTGTAAATTTGTTTTGTATTTGTTTGCAGTGTCGTACAGATAAATTACCTGAATTCTAAGTAACTATTTTACTTGGTTTGAGTGGTTATGGGTAGTCATGCTCTCTTAAAAATCCCTTCGGCGGTGTCGTGTGAGGCGGGTCGTTGCGTTCCCTACAATATGGTTGAGCGAAACGATGGCTGGTTCATGCGTCATGCTCGTGAACAGGTGCTGCCAGCGGAGATGAGTCTGCTCTATACTACTTTATTATTATTATAATGATTTATGAATTAATTATTTAATTTAAATTTTATTTGTAATTGTATTTATACTGTATGGCACAGCAATCATAATCAAAAAAATTAGGTGAACATTTATTATTTCTGAGATAAAGATTTAATGGTGGTGTGGATTCTGGCATGGTTCTCTAGACCTGAACTTTGGTTTTGCAACGGTGTATCCTTGTCATTCTCTATACAGAGTGAAGGGGGGGCACTGATGTTGGGTTTGGAGGGTAGTGGCAGAGTCGACACTAGTGTTTAGGTAACCACATGCATGTGTCCTACAGTTGTGTTTATAGTTTTTTATAGTAATGTACACTGGTACTTAATTTTTTTTTCCCCCTATTTTGCTATCTAGTATCCATATGTGGTTATGGGTAGTCATAATCTCTTAAAAATCTCTTCGGCGGTGTCGTGTGAGGCGGGTCGTTACGTTCCCTAAAAAATGGTTGAGCGAAGCGATGGCTGGTTCATGCGTCATGCTCGTGAACTGGTTGTTGCCAGCGGAGATGAGTCTGCTCTTACTACATTGGGTACTATTAATCGTTGTATTTAACTTTAATGGTACATTTGTTTTTATGCCTAAACAGTGGGGACACGGCATTCCTAAACTTTTTTCATTTTTAAATCTGTTTTTTATATTTTTTATTTTATAGTCATAATTGTTTTATCATTTACATTTGTAATGGAAAGTGACTTCATGGGTTATCTCATATTGAACTCATTTTTCAAATTGACGACTCTGTATATAATACAGGGAGAAAAAAACAGCCCTTGCTGAGTTTCTTGCCGGTTCTTCTCAGTACAAGGTCTCCCGCCGTAGATTTGCGAACCGATGGCGTAGCTTTTCGACATTTACAAGTGCTTGTAACAGCCTAGACTGAATAAACGATATTGAATATTTGATAAATAAAGATTTAGTATATTGTGATGCATAAGAAAAAAGGTGAAAAAATAATTAAGTGGAAATATTTCCAAGAACTGTATGATGCAAACAAAGCACACGAAGAGCTACCTACGCATTCTACAAAAAATTACAGAAGAACTTGTGAATATTGACAAAATTAATAAAAAGAAAGTAAAAACAGCAGCTCAGCTATTCAGCCACAGCGTTGCTTATGTGGCTAAACATCTTTAGCAGGCTGGAAAAGTGAGCAACGAAGTTAGAAAATTTTAAAGTTTTGCCTTTTTGTAGACCGCTTATTCGACAGTTTAAATTGTAGTCAATTTAATATACCACATGGTAAAGTGTATAGGGCAGGCGTAATAACATATTCTCCTCATCATCAACTTTCGAGAGAGGCAATACATTTTATTAAAAATATAAAATTTTTAGAAATGAAACAAACAGGAGGCAAAGTCCGCACTATTGAAAAGACGGTACCAACATTGAAGAAATTTATTAAAACTGTAAAGGGCATGCAAGCCATTTGGAATATTTTATCCTAAAAGTTTTGTAAAAATTTTAATCAGGACCCTATTGAATTTTTTTTTGGGATTGTTAGAAGTTTAGGGGTTAGAAATGTAGCACCAAATTCTGTTGCGTTTGAAGGTGCCTATAAGTCGCTTTTATTGAGTAACTTTTCACATCTCACTCAATAAAAGCGAATTGCAAAGAAGATATAGCTACATTTATGCATTTTCTTAACTTTTTATTAGACCAAACAGATGTTACAATTGATCAGTCTTTTTCTTTTGACAACTTATCGTTACGTTAAACACGGCAATAGAGATGATCCCGGTAATTACAGACCTATATCAATATTACCGGTTTAAGGAAAGAAAATATTTTAGATCAATTATTATCGTATGTCAATTTGAACAAACTGTTAAATATTATTAAACTATTATTATGAGTAAAGCCAAATTGATTATTATAATAATCAATGGTAGGTAGACCAACAACAGATGCGGGTGTTGCACTTATTAGACATATACTGGAAGCCCGGTAGAAGTCGCAGAATGTTGTTGGAGTATTCTGTAACTTATCCAAGGCGTTTGACTGTGTTGAGAACCAGACGCTGGTGTTAAAATTAAACCACTCTGGAATCAAAGGCGCAGGCCAAAAATTGCAACTATCGCATCTTAGTTACAGAGTTCAAGCTGTAGAGGTAAATGGTGTTGAAGTCTTCTGGATCTAATGTGAAAATGGCCGTACCACACGATTTTAGGTCCGTTTCTATTTTTATTTGTACATAAATAATTTGCCGTTTTTTGTGGAAAAATTGTGTGAGATCGTATTGTTTGCTGATGTTACCTCTTTATTATTTAGGGCTGACCAATAGAAGAATAACTTTGACAATGTAAATAATGCTCTCATACAAGTATTGCACTGGTTTAATGTAAATAACTTAAAATTGAATTTACTGGTTTTGTTGTCAAACTAATGATGGATGGCGGCTTTGAGAAAGCATAAAACACAAATCTGCCGAGATTTGACGCATTGATGGTTGGTGTATTCTTTGCAGTAAACCCCGATTTCTGCTCTGCGGAGCAGAAGAACCTCAAGGCATCTATGTAAGTACAGTGAATTTGGTATTATAATGGTATTGATAAATTTCGTGCTAAACGCCCACATAAAATAAAGAGCAAAAAAGTATATTGAAGATATGCCTGTACGAATGAAATTTCTTTTGCGTTTCTGTTGGCAGAATTACAAAATAAAACTGGTCTTTGTTTTGACAGTTGAGCTTTGTTTTGTTGCATTGTTTGTTGTATAAACAGTAAATATTATAAAATAATATGAACAGTGACAATATTGAACAGCCGCAAAGGCGTAGGAATAAAAAGCAGCAAGTACTTATGATAGAGCGCTTCAAATTTATTAATTGTCAAATTGTCGCGCAACTTTGACAAACAAAGATGACGGATTGACATTAATAACCATAAACCACTTGTCGCTGTAATTAATAATGCAGACAATGTTGATTTAATTAATATTTAAAAAAGTGATAATAGTCTGATAATAATAATTACATAATTTATCAACATTCCTAATGATATATTTATGCACATCTGAAATTGACTAGGCTTAGCTTTCTATTACCTGTAATTGAGTTTCAAGCTGAAATGTTTGTCACACAAAGTATTAAATATTAAAAACACGTACACGAAATCTTTTTAGGCGGAAACGAATAGAACTCGAGAAAAAAAATATTGAAAATTAATATTTTTGTAGGTTATGAGTCAATTTTGATCAGTGCTGCCATTTTTTTATGCAAAAATAACATGTTTCTCGTTGTCTATGGTAAAAATAAGTTTATTATGTTGGTACTATTGTCAAAATGTGACAATTTACCGCCATTAATGAGATCTGTCAGTCAGTGTTTGTGTTCGTCGCAGTTGAGAGCTTTTTCGTACTCCTGTTGATATTAACATCGTCTGACTACCATGGCATCCAAGTGGTGATAGTTTACACTAGGTTAGGTTAGTGTTGTGACCTTAACGCGCGAGCGTGCCGCGGCAGCGGCCGGCGAAGCGCCAGAAAGAAAAATTCGTTAATAGAGACTTGTTCTACAAAAAAATCAAATATCACCTCTAGGCCCTGGAATTACAGTTTTACCTTTAAAACCCCTCTAATTTTTTGTAATTATCATTTTTGTAAAAAAATGCCGCGAGGGGGGGGGACCCTTTCCTGTGAGGGGTCTTCCGTAATACCTATCCCCCTGGAATTCCACTACATTTAACAGATTTAATAAATTTTTAGGTTAGGTAAAAAAAACTGCATTTCCGCCAAAAATCCTTTATGGCGGGGGGTCGGGGGGAGCCCCCTCCCCCCTACAAACTACAGTGCCATTGACTATTGTAAAAAGTTTGATGTAAAATATTTCATCTATTAGTTATAATAAATGTATATGAAATGAATAAATATATATTTATATTATTTTCATTAATTTGTTAATTTACCCTTTCATACAGTATCAATCTTTTTTAAGTTAAATAAACTTTTTCTTTAGATTTAAATAAACTCTTTTTGCGTCTGGTTAGACTATCGAACTTAAGGAGTAAACTCCAGTCGTGCGTCGGAGCTGACACACTCAATTTTTTTATTTTTTAAGTTGAGAACTACTCTAAACAATTACAGACCCATATCTTGCATTCCAGATGCATGGGTCTACAAAACAAAAATTAAGGCCCGTAGAGTACGTAGTCACATGCCGAGGCGGCCACTCGGCGGGCAGAGACTGCTGTTGCGGTGTCGCTGGACATCCGCAACGCCTTCAACAGTCTCCCCCACGAGTGCATTATGGAGGCACTGCGTTTCCACTGTGTGTCTCCATACCTGCGAGCGATCGTAGAGGACTACCTGCAGGGGAGGTCAGTCCTCTACGAGGGGCCCGATGGAAGCGTGTGCTCTCGGGCCATGGCCGCAGGGGTACCCCAGGGGTCAGTGCTGGGTCCACTGCTCTGGAACCTGGGGTACAACTGGGTGCTGCGAGGCAGCCTCATGCCCAACATGGAGGTTGTCTGCTTCGCCGACGACACGTTGGTCGCGGCGAAGGCAAAGTCGGTGGAGGAGGCGGTTCGCCTAGCGTCGGTCGGCATCTCGCTAACTGTCCGACGCATCCGCCTCCTGGGCCTGGATGTGGCTTTTGACAAAACGAGGGCCATGCTGTTTCACGGCCCACGCCGCAGCACCCAAACGGGGCTCCATATTCGGGTGGAGGGGGTCAATGCACCGGTCGAGGGAAGCCTGAAGTACCTCGGCCTGGTACTGGACCCCCGATGGAGTTTAGAGGAGCACTTCAAGCTCCTCGCTCCACGGCTGTGCGCTGTATCATGGGGTGATACGGTCGATGGCACTTTATGGAGCTCCCGGTTTGGGCTGAGTGCCTCAAACCCCGCACGGTGACCGCAGAGGACCATCGCGACCCGGGCCGTGCGAGCGTATCGCACGGTCAGCCACGGCGCCGCCTGCGTACTCGCGGGTGCGACGCCGTGGGATCTCGATGCGTAGGTCCTGCTAGACGTGCATCGAGGTCGGGTTGAAGCCAGGGAGCGGGGTGAAAGACTTGTCCCAGCGGAGATCCGTTCCATCGCGCAGGCAGAGGCCTTGCGGCGATGGGATGAGGCATTCGCCCAAGTGAGCGCCGGCCACCGGACGATTGAGGCTATTCGTCCGGTGTTGGAGGAGTGGGTGGGTCACCGGCGCGGCGGCCTCACGTTCCGTATGGTGCAGATCTTGACCGGGCATGGATGCTTCGGTCACTATCTGCATCGTGTCGCACGTCGGGAGGAAACGCCGCAATGTCATCATTGCGGTGCCCCGGACGACACGGCCGAGCACACCTTATTGGAGTGCCCGGCCTGGCGGCACCAGCGCCGCGAGCTTATCGTGGCGCTGGGATGCGGAGCCCTCTCGCTGCGGTGTATGGTAGAGGCCATGCTCCGCAGCGAGAGGGTCAGTCAGGTGCAGTCGCCTCCTTTTGCGAGAACGTTATCTCGCAGAAGGAGGCGGCTGAGAGGGAGCGGGAGGATGATCCTCTGGCCGCTCCCTCCCGCCAAAGGAGGGTGGGTAGGAGAGGACATCGGCGCGCTCTGGCTGCGCCCGTCCCATGACCCTACCCGGGGGTCCCTCGCTGACCGGCATAGCTACAGCTGTGCCGGCTACCGACGGACCCCGTGACGGCAGCCCCCCCTTGTAGTTCTGTCATGCGAAGAGGGGGGCGACGGAGTGAGCTACATGGGCACGCCCAAGTAGCCCTCCGCAGCGGACGGGCGGTACGGTGGGCACTAGGCCGCGTACTCAGCCCCCACGCGCGGGCCGTCCTGCGCACGTCTGCGGGGTCCCCGCGATACCCCGGGAGACCTCTGCCGCGGAGCCCCGGCAAGGCCGGGAGGCTGCTAGGTGCGGAGACGCGGAAGAATCCCTAAACGGGGATCCCGCGGCTTCGCACTAAGCAGCTTAGAGGGTGTTCGCAGGGTATTTTAGCGGATATTACGCCGTAAAGCGCCCGTAAGGGTTACGGGGTCCTCAGTGGGCAGCTACTGCTGGGGCTCGTAAGGCTTGCGGGAGCCAGGTGTGAGGTCCGTTCGGCGGTGTGCCTCTTAAAGGCTGTCTCAATCACTGGCTTTACGGATGAAAAAGTTGTTTGTATAATTCTGTTGATTCTCATGTATTTGTTGATAACAACAATTGTTAATGACTTTTCGAACACATACTTTTTATATTCTAGGGAAAATATAAAGATTAGATCAAGTGAAGGAGTGTGTGATTGGAAACACTTGGGTGATAACCTAAAGTCTCACAAATCAAGTCGACAGCACAAAGATAGGTTTAGGTCACGTAGAAATAATTATGTATAAGTCATTTACGCGCGGTATTTCGCAATATGCTGAAATTATTGAAGAAATCAAACGGCTAGAAACAAACTTTAAAAAGGATCCCGCTGACAGGAAGACCAATAAGTACCGATGGTGCGGTGCTGAGTACGAATCACTTTTTCACAAGGACGTTATACAGAATGCATTAGAGATTAATGGTCTGGCTGTCTTGGGAAGAAGTATGGACTTCGATGGGGTTTGGTCTGGAAAGTGTCCAGAAGCCAGATCTAACGATCATTCCTTTGACGTACTCGCTGATATAGATAACCTCGAGGACCTTGGGCAAAAGAAGCTCTGTGCCTTGTTCCATTCTGTAGCGCTCCCACATTCAACAATTGTATATGTGGGATCGTCTCCAGGAGATGCTTGGCTTAGCACGTTACCCTACTTTAGGAATCTGCATAAGATTATTTTTATAGATCCTAGACCTCTCGCCAGAGAGGCACCCGGATACGTTGTACATCACTCCATTGCTATAGGAAGTCCCGAGGACGTTAGGAAAATCATAGTTCATAAAGAAGACTGTGTGCTTATATGGGATCGGGGAGACACACCAAGCGATTTGGACGTCAGAGATGAACTAATTCTTAAGGAAATATCCTTGATCAACGCGATATTAGCAGACGAAAAATACTGAGCAAATTCTTCTTAATACATATCAAAATTAACATGAAGTACTTCACTTCGTATTCCCTTCCCGATTGCGGACGATTCTTTCTGCAGCCCTACACACTTTCACGCGACGTATGTGAAGCTAGATTTGTGTGAAAGTGAGCAAAACGAAGTATTCTGCTCGCTTCCCCGAGTCAAATTATGAGAGACAATATTATAAAAGAGATGAACACGACTAAAACGAAACTCGCATCCGGAGAGATTCCGGAATCTTCACTGGTGACTAATGCGCTTACGGCCAGATATCGTCGCATCGATTATCTTACGGAAAAAGCATACAATGACCCGGAAGAAGAGATTTTCCTCTACACGATAAATCACTACCCAACTGAAAGAGTGCTCTCGTATTTATCCTTTTCTCACAAGATCCTATAGGAGATTTATCGTCAGATTCTTTACTGGCGCTGCCCATATTGACGATGTACATCCTTTCGCTGAGGGTGAGGCCTTGCTGTTAGGATTGGGTACCATCTTAGATTCTCGTTCGATCATTAAAGCTTAAATTGAGAACATATACTTCCTCCTATCCAATCAGCTTAATGATCTGTTTAAGGAGGAAGAATATACGTCCGAGACATACAAAATTCGCAAGACTGAATATTCTGTGGTCACACGGTCCAGGATCCCGATCTAGGATACAGTACGACGAGACGCGTGTTCAAATATAGGAGCGCAGTTCCCCAAATTCCCTGCCGCGTTCAGTATCTCGGATTCTTTGCTGTCCCCGTCTGGGCACGCCCTGAGAATGGGCTTCGAATTTTTAGATGGAAAAACATCGATAGCTATTCCACTTACGAATAGTACGACAAAGAAATGAGTCACCAAATTTCTTTGTTCGTGTAGGAATAGCGGCCATAGTAAGTCGGTGGCAACGTAGGCCAGCGCGCGTGGTCCTCTGAAGAAAAGGTGATGGAGGGATAAGCGAGAAGAGCTCCTCAGAACACTCGCCGTGGTATATATATATCAATATAGTTATGTTTCTTAACTTTTTGGTAACTATTATTGTTGAGAAAACCGTTGGTAAATAATAAATCCTGCAGCATAGTTCATAATTTATGCTTTACTGCGATAATGAGTAATAAACTTGTAGGTATTTGTTTATAGTTCAATGGAAACGAAAGGCTTAGTCGAGCTTACTTCCAACGTGCTCAACGTTATGTGACTCGACATCAGTCTACCGAAGAATCACGGGACCAGCATGTTGAAATTCCACATCAACTAGTAGAAGAGAACCAAGATGAACCAGTGCAATTATTCAATCCCGGTTTACGACACCCTAATGTTCCTAATAAATGGATATATTAGAGATCAAGCTGTTCAGGTTAACATAATGCAGGCTGTAGAAATAAATGGTTATACGCGAGCGCCATTTAATAGTCAATAGGGAAGATATGTATGAAAATTTTATGATTAAAATGTTAAAAAAATATAAAAGAAGGGCCACTGCAACGTTTTTATTTTACAAAATGTTTTTTAATAATAATTACGAATTAAAAATGACTGAAACGAAACGTATTTTAAAACACCAATCAGCGTTTCGTGACGTCACTCCTGTTATGACAACTTATTTGAGGTTATGGTTGTAAAAGTGAATATTATTTTAAGGGAATATTAATTGCGTTTTTTAATAAAAATGGAAGTTGGGTTTATCAAAGCAGACTCCAGGAATTTACCAAGAGTTAGTGTTGACATGGTTGTAACTTTTTTTGTCCAAAGTGCAGAGTTTTCAAGTGTAGAAATGAAAGGGACTAAATTACTAGGGTATGTATAAATCACAGTTGTTAAACTTTGTATTTTATTCAGCGGCTTCTACACATAGCAGTTATTTCAGCTCAACAAGAGAATCTTACGGCGATTACGCAATCGGTTATGTCCAAATTAAAAGAGATGGAGAATTATGTACAGTAAAAACTCGAGTTACTCCGGAGCATAAAGTACGTGAAGAAGGTTATCGTGTTACAGTTATTTTAAATGAAACTCAAAGCTTGGTTCAGTCCTGCCAATGTGAAGATTGTGCAGCTTCTGAAGGTAAAGAATTAAAGTTATTTTCAAATAATAAAACTGTTATGAAAAGAATTAAGTTCATTTTTAATAGTTAAACTGTATGTGGTACGGATTATTATGACTAAAATTTCTTTCTAGGTGGGTGTAAGCATGCTGCTGCACTATTGCTATGGTTGCACAGAAGATCTGAGGACCCTCCGATTACGTTCGTCACATGTTATTGGAAGAAGTCTAAATTATCTACATGTGCTTCAGGAAAATCTTTTATAAAAGCCAAAGAAATGGGTCATATTTCAGTCACTAACAGTTTTTCTCAAGTATGTAGTTTTTTATTTGAAGAATTTATTAAATGTGTTCCAATAATAACTGCATATTTTTAGGTGGATATTTTAAGTGAATTTCTAGATGCTGTCAAAAAAAAAGATTGTCAAGCGAGTATTCTTCACTACTTTCAAGAAAACCAACAAACTATAAGCATTCATAAACTGTGTTCAAGATTGATTGGCAAGTTGGACTCTCCACAATCATTTCTTGAAATATTATCAAACCAAATGACCAATATTAATATGATTTTTTCTACCACCAAAAATCAGAGCGATACACCATTGTGGTTTGAGTTGAGGCAAGTAGTAAAGGCTTCTAGCTTAGTTTTGTTTATTGTATTTATCACGATAAAGAAGAAGTATTTGCAGAAATATGTAAAAAAGGAAAAATTTGCACAAACAAACTCACTATCATACCCACATAGCATAAACTTGATTGGCATATTTACTGTAAACAACAGATTTTTAGTTTTCTATTTTTACAGATACGGAAGAATTACTGGCTCAATTCTTCATGAAGCCGCTCACTGTAGAACTAAAATTGGTTCCCTTTTGAACAAAATTATGGGAGAACATTCAAAATTTACTTCCATTGCGATGGCTAGAGGGAAAAAACTAGAAAAAGAAGTTCTCGAAGTAGTGAGCAAAAAAGAAAAGGTAACTTCATTAGTTTTTCTGTTGTTTAAATATTTTGAATAAAAGAATTTGTAATGTCTAGTTTAAGGCCTTTGTATAAATTAATATTATTTATATTATTACGATCTGCATTTCAGATTAAAATTGAAGAAGCTGGACTTCTTCTTAATGCCGAGTATCCTATTTTTGGTGTAACACCTAACGGGCTTACTGAAAATTACACAATAGAGGTGAAATGTCCTTCAACAGAAGCTACCATACTTAACTATGTGAAAGACAGTAAAATAACACCAAAATGTTGGACACAAGTACAACTTCAAATGTTTTTCAGCAAAAGGAAAATGGCACTTTTTTGTATAGCACACCCAAACTTTGAAAAATCAAAAGAAGTAGATATTTATAATGTGCCATATGATGACAGCATTGTATCTGTTATGAACGCTGCAAAGAAATTCTGGATAGATGCTGTATATCCAAAATTAAAAGATATATATAATATATAAGCATATTTTTTATATTGCATATTTTATTTTTTGCGACCGCCGTGGTCGAGTGGTTTGTACGCCGGGTTTCATGGTGTCGCCGACTCGAGAGGTCCCGGGTTCAAATCCCGGTGGGGACAGATGTTTGTGTGATGAATACGAGCATTTGTACTCCAGTCATGGATGTTTAATATGTATTTCTATAAAAAAAAATATACTTATATATGTACAGTTTATGTATTCTGTCCGTTACCCTAGTATCCCATAACACAAGCCTTATAGTGCTTACTTTGGGGCTAGGCTAATTGGTGTGAGTGTTGGAAATATTTATTTATTTATTTTATTTATTTATTTTGTTTTTGTAAATTTATAAAATAAAATTCTATGCTTTGTAAATACTATTTTTTTATTCCATTTTAATTAAAGGTGATTGCAAATTGACAAGCGCAGAACAAATGATTATGCTATAATCTAAATGGGGAACAAGAAAATGATCAACACAGGCATGTGGTTTTAGTAAAGCAAATTCGCGCAGTCTTCTAATCACTCTTTCAATATGAATTCGAAGGCTTGCAATTTTCTTTGACTTTATTACCTCATCTTTTGTACTTTTCTTGGTGTTGCTAACACTAGGTGGTCTTATCAATTGAAATTGATTTTTTGCCAACACTCCTTCGATGTGCTTGAAGCCTCTGTCTGCTATGATACAAGCTCCAGGTGGTAAAATGTCCATCAATCCAGATTCTTGAAAAACTTTTAAATCGGAAGTTCGGCCACCAAAACCATCTGAGACGAAGTTTATAACCCCGTCTGGTGTAGAAGATATTAAATATTTTAAAGTGTTGCATTTCTTATAAGAGGAATAGGTTAGAGACTGGTGTACTGCATCACTAGGAACTTCTATTTCTATTCCAAGGCAATCAATTATACAATATGTTTTGGAATAGGAATTTCTGAAGCTAATCGGCAAGTTGGCAAGAACTGACTCTCGTGATGGTTTAATGATAAACTTTTTTTAATACTTCAGCCATTTTCCAACAATTTCTTGAAAATATTCTGCTTGCTGTAGTTGCATGTATATAAAAATCTTCTGCTAAAATAGAAAATGATTCATTCAGTCGTAGCTTTTTTAAAACTAAGCAAATATGATAAAGATTGCATTTTAAGTGTTTTTGTAGAAGTTCTACAAGAATATTGCTAGAAAATGGAACCCCTATGTACAACTGAGGCTGTGCCATTATTCGACCCATTGTTATGTCACATAATTGTCTTTGTTTTAGCTGTTTACATCCACTTAAAACAGATTCTGAAGTACTATCAGTCTCCTCTTCAGGTTTAAATAAACTCCTGATACTGTCACTATCACTAGAGTCATTACAATGAAGAATTTTATACTTATTTAGTTTTATTGGTGATGTTTTACAATCCCTAACATTGAGTAGCTTAGGTGATAAAGCTACAGTCTTTTGGGGTATTTTCATTTGTACTTGAACTTGTTTTGATCGTTTATAAGGATATATAGATACTTGTACACCTTTATCATTGGATATTTCAATATTTTGAGAATCATGTGTTTCTGTGGTTAATGAACACTCTGAAGATAGATCTGAAACATGAAAGACAATAATATAGTTCTTCATTAAAAAACATTATCCTTATATTATTATAAATTTGTTTGAATGTTTGTTTGTCTCTAATATAAGAATAAATCTAAAAGAATAAATCAAAAGTATACCTGGTAAATTTTCAATGCTCTCAAGAATTTCACGTTTTCTCCTTTTCATTATTACTGATCTTGGTTTCAGTGGCATCATTCTATTTTGGCATTCAAAAATATGAGGTACCACATCTTTTTTCAGAAAAAGTTTTCCATTTTCCAGTTTTCCAAATGTGTGGAACATTTTAAACTTTATCCAGTTTTAGACGTCGTTTTCCAACTGTAAAATTAAAAATATGTTATAGACAGGTTTTGTAAGTATTAGGTAGATTACTAACGCGTTTTTACGTACAAGCAGATTAATTATGCATATAACAAGTATATTCTTCGACTTACGTCAAAGTGATCTTCACAGCATCGAATAACGGTTTTTGGCGAATAATTTCCATCTCTCTTCGCAGCTTCAAACCACTTTTTTCTCAGTTTTGGGTCAGAAGGTCCAGTCAAAAACAATTTACTTGGAAACTGTTGAAGTTGATGGACACATTGGCACAAAACATGAGTCAACACGGCTTTTTTTTTGGAATATTAATGGTATTGTTATGATCACCTGATGTTGATGGGTAGTCCATTTTAATTTTTTACAGAAAATTATCTCGAAAATCGAAAAAATAAGCAAAAGTATAAAAGGCAGCGACGAACAAGTACGACCAGTGACAGACAGGAGTCACGTCATCGGAACCATAGGTCCGTTTTCGCGCGAAAATTTAAACTGTCAATTTAAAACCTCATTTTTTCCGATAAATTGCAATTTATTAATTTTTTAATATATTTGTGGTTTATTCTACATGGAATTCTTTAAAATGAAAACAAAAATAAAAATACTGCATCTTCCCTATTATGCATTATTGCTGATTATCTTAATCGAAATCTACAAAGAAATCAGGTTGATTTGAGAGCCGCAGTTCTTCAAGAAAAAATGTTTTATATTCTACGTGGGTATCGTGTATGTAAAGATTATGTCAACTCTACGAGTATATCGCAAAATATTGAAACAAATACACGCCGCGTAATCAATACTTCTTCGCCAGGAATGATAAAAGGCATGTTGGATGTTTTAAGGAAACGCAAGGTGTTTCTTGACTTTGATAAATCAATTTCGATTAATGACAGCATATTTCATTACTATAATGGGTTTTCGAAACAACAATTCAATGGAATCCCAGAGCACACCCAGCATCTCTCGACGGTACAATAGAAAAACAAGAACAGTTTTGCAACAGTTCTTGCAAAACTTCACATGGTTGAATCAAATGAGAGACTGTCTATAGTTTTTAAAATGTCTAGAAAAACTTTTGAAAATGTCAAGCGTGAAGAAAAAGAAATCTTAATGTCGGAGTTTGTGCTACTAAATTTAGGTTATGATCATATTACACGAGAGGAGGTTATATCACAAAGCCTGTCTATTCCAAACACATTGTTTGAAAATCGAGACGCTCCTCTTAATGAACGATGGGTATATATTTACTTACAGAAAAGCAGTCATTATTTCTTTCAAAGAAAATCATATAGCCTCCATAAGTTTCGGTATTTAGTTTTAGAAACCGTTTTTATTAGTTTGTTCGAAAGTCATATAATTGACATATAGGGTGAAATTGAATGTT
Source organism: Chilo suppressalis (assembly GCA_902850365.2). Taxonomy (NCBI): domain Eukaryota; kingdom Metazoa; phylum Arthropoda; class Insecta; order Lepidoptera; family Crambidae; genus Chilo; species Chilo suppressalis. The sequence continues at coordinate 17,737,663 of OU963915.1, forward strand.
TCAATGAAACTTCGTGAGATTGGTGGGTTACGTGTGTAGAGTATGCCTGATTTTTTTCGGATTTTTTTAAATTTTTTTTTACGTGTTTTATTTTTTTATTTGGTTATTATTTGTCATTTCTTCCTTATGAGTAATTATTCATTTTAAACACGTCTACATAGAAGTTGTAAAACCACTTAAAATAAGCACTCCTAAAAAAACGGAAACTTAATGAATGCCTCCAGTCCAGATCAGCCCCGGCCGGGGGCGACGACCGGCGCCGGCGGCTGCCTATCTAGGTACCTACGACACGCACAGATGACTCGGCGCTTACCTACTATCCGCTTTGATTCCACGCTATTTAAAAACATTACAATAAAATAGTCTTATATGCTATATTATAATTATTCATTCACTGATACACAATACCTTTGAATATTATTTCATAAAGCACAGGTAATTAATCAATAAAATAAATATTCTGTTAGAGCAATTAAAAATCCTATAAAGTTAATATGACTGTCACGATTTTAAATCGGTAAAGACTGTCTGTTAGTGTAAGAACTTCTTTTTTATTATTGATGTTAGTTGCCTCGTTTAATTAAAACTTGACGGCGAAAAATTATACAGAGCAAATCGGTTTAACTTACGAGCTTAGTAAAGGAAATAACTCTTCGTGACTGATTTGCCCACGTCATGAAATTCCAAACACATTTAATCACAGTCACAGTCACACACACACACACACAATATGTTGTTTTGCGGCAAGCACGGTCGGGCGACGCGCCGCCCGCGCGCCCGCTGGCAAGACAAGTGCAGCGCTGGCGCCGGTCGCGGCGTCTTTGATGATGTGAATCCGTTTTCGTTTATAGTGCGCGTTTTCCTTTCAGAGAAGAAAGAAACAGCACGATTCGCCAAAGTTTCGCTAAAGGTGCGAATACACTAAATCAGCAATAGCGATGTATTGAACAATCTGACGCTAGTTCTCCAACATTTTTATCAACAAATGAATGAATTGTTGTGGATACAACAACTTTATAATTTTGAAATGTTAAATGTTTATCATGTTGTTCGATTAAGGCACTTCGCGCACTAGACGACCGCGGCCACGATCAGTTGTGGACGTGGCCGCAACCTTGGTCGCAGAGGCGGTTGGGCTGCGGCTGCGGTCTGCAGTCACGACCACGACTGGTCGTGACGCTACCATATTGCTGGTCGTTTATTTCATTAATTAATAACTCTGTATCAAAACTGATTGTAGAAAAAAACGTCGTCATATTCAGTCGAAGAACGGTATGAAACATGTTCATTCACGAACTGTCCGCATGACCTTGACACTGATATTGACCGCATTCACTGTCGCAAATCTAGTGCGGGCCAGTACGACTGGTCGTTGCGACTATCTTCCGTATAGCTGGCTATGAGCGCTCGCACTCTAGATCTGCGATCGCAAATGCGGCCTGGTCGCTTCAGCCATTCTCAGTGTCATGCTGATAGTTCGTGAAAGAGCACGCTTCGTATCGTTCCGCAACTCTATAGGACGAAGATATTTTTCTGCAATGAGCTTTGAAAGAGTTATTTATTAATGAAATAAAGAAACGACCAGTAATATGGTCGCTTTACGACCAGTAATATGGTCGCTTTACGACCAGTCGTGGTCGTTGCCACAAACTTGTCCGCAGCCCAACCGTAGCTTCTGCGATCAAGGTTGTGGTGACGGCCACGACCACGGCTGGTCATGGTCGTAGCCTAGTGCACGACGTGCCTTAGTTAATCTGGTCCTCGCGGCTCCTGGTCGTGGTCATAATCGTCTAGTGCGCGAGGTGCCTTACTGAGGCAGTAACAAATATCAACGGCAGTTTTTTTTGTAAATGTTTGACTATAGAAATACAAGGCTTTACTTTAGTCTTAGTCTTAGTCTTAGTAAGTAGTACGGCGCGGGCTATTTCGGCATGATTATGTGAAAGCACCTTAAAAAGTCCTGCCTTTTATGTACGCCGACGCTCGCCCGCCCACCTCCCCTCTTCCCCGCGCGCGGTGCTTTGCTTTGATTGCAATGCATGCAAAGGGCAGTCGCAAGTATATCAATCGCGCGTGCGCATCTTTTGACTTAGTGACAAACACTGTGATAATTTCATTATGCCTCGGTATACGAACCAAGAATATTTAGAAATGGTGTACTGCTATCGCGAGTGTGACGAAGTGCTCAGTAGAGCCGCAAGGCTTTACGAAGATAGGTTTGGTTTACGAGTATGTCCGCAAACCATACTCAACGCCGTATACAGATTCCGCGAAACTGGACTCTTCAACGCACCGGCGACTGACTCTGGGCGACCTCGTATTTATACCGATTTGGAAGAAGAAATTCCGGTTTTCTTCCGTCAGCATCCAATGGCAAGCACCAGAGATGCCGCAGCCGTATTTGGCGTAAGCCAATATTACGTGTGGCGGCTTTTACACGAAGAGGAAGGCAGTCCCAGCTATCCTTATCATCTGACCAAAGTGCAAGAGTTGGCGCCACCGGATTTACCAGCTCGGCTGCAGTTCTGCACGTGGCTACGCGAAGAGCGCCGTCAGATTTTGTGGACAGATGAATCTACATTCACCCGAGTTGGAATGTTTAACATTCACAACTCCCACTTTTGGAGTGACGTGAACCCGCGTCAAGTCAGACCCTCACACTTCCAACGACGCTTCAGTGTGAACGTGTGGGCGGGAATCTTAGGAGACCAACTTCTCGGGCCAGTGTTTTTAGACCGCTTAAATACGGACAATTATCTAGACTTGCTGCAGAACCAAGTCGAGAACATGCTGGAAGATATCCCTTTGTCTTACCATAGAGGGATGTATTTTCAGCATGATGGGGCTCCCGCCCATTACTCTCAGCGGGTGCGGGACTACTTGAGTGATACGTATGGCACAAGGTGGATCGGTCGTGGGGGACCAGTGCCGTGGCCCGCTCGTTCTCCCGATCTAACACCAATGGATTTTTTTTTTTGTGGGGTCGTATTAAAGACCTCGTATACGGCCAAACCGGACACGACATTAGTGATAACGAGGAACTAAAAAGACGCATAGAAGTTGCATTTTGTGCAGTGAGAAGTGACAGGGACACTTTAAAAAAGGTAGAAAGACACGTCCGCAAACGTGCCTACCTTTGTTTGCAGCAAAATGGTGGTATAGTGCAACAATTTTGCAAATAATAATTTTAGTCTCTTTTTTTGCTAGCGTAAATACTTTTTGATTCGAAACAACTAATTAGTGTACTACCAGTGTGATTGATTTGATAAAAAGTTCTAGTGAAAAAAATGAATATGTTCCTCGTTGTACTTACTACATCGCCGGTCTCGTAAGTACTGTCTAATACCTAGTTATAAATTTCTTTCTGACCCAAGTATTAAACTGCAATAAGTATTTGTTTTTGTAACAAAATTATTATTAACTTTTTAGGTATTTTTCTCTGCTAATGAGAAGATAACACTTGTTCTTTATTTAAATTTTGTCATTGTAATATGACATCTAAGGCCCGTATGAATAGAACGATCTCAACTCTGAGAGCGATCTTGAGATGCTGTTTAGTATGAACACAGTATCTCGAGGTCGTAGTCTCACTGTACTGTAGATAGGTACGCGCCGCGTCAGCTGTGCGCGCGCGGTCGTTCCCCCCGGCGTCGACCTCGCCTGGCCACATCAACTATTTTTCGTTTATTTTAATAGTGCTTATTTATTTGTTATATTTCACTTACTATGAATACGTGTTTAAAAATAATTATCACTCAAAAGGAGGAAAGGACATAAAAATGCAAAATAAAAAACGAAAAAAATAATTTTAAAAAATCCGAAAAAAATCAGGTATACTCTATACACGTAACCCAACAATCTCACGAAGTTTCATAGAAACATTCAATTTCACCCTGTATATGGCTTATATGAAGCAACAAAATCGGATACAAACATATTATCTGAGATAATGAACAGTGAGACTGATCCATTTCATTGGTACTTTAATAAAGATGATGTCTTAATATTAGACAGAAGCTTTAGAAACACTATTGAAGATGTGGAGTCCTGCGGTAACAGACTGGCATATAAGTATGCCAGCCACAAAAGAAGAACAACTTTACTGTAGTGCAAGCTAATGACTCCAGAAAAGTCACTATGTGTCGTTAGGTCGTAACATAACCATAAACAGAAGACTGCAAAATTTGTAAAAGAGGCTTATGATCAGTTTCCAATGTAATTTTAATTCCTACTATAGAATCTCTAAATCTTTTGACAGCCCATGCCAACGCAAATCCCTCCATTTCTATCTGTGCATAATTTTTCTCACTATTGTTTAATGTTCTGCTCGCATATGAAACAACTTCTCTATTTCCTACCTCATCCTCTTGAAACAGTACTGCACCTAAACCCATATGAACTACTATCTGCAGAAACAATTATTTTCTTTTTTGGATCATAATGCCATAATGTAAAGCTTTAGAAATCAAATTTTTAATTTCATCAAACGCTTTCTGTTGACTGTTGTCCTATAGAAATGATACTCCTTGCTTCAATATCGCATACAAAGGCTCCAAAACATTTGATTTTTCTGGAATAAACCGCCCAACATAAGTTACCAACCCCAAAAATTGCATCAATTCTTTTTTATTATTTGGCACTTTAAATTTAATTATGCTTTCAGTTCGTGTAGGATCTAATGAAATACCTTTACTATTTATGACATGACCTAAATATGTTACCTCTTGAGCCATGAACACACACTTTTCTTTATTTATTGTTAATCGCTCTTTACTCAATCTACTTAAAACCTCTCTTAATAACTTAATATGACTCTTTTCATCGTCATTATATAAAAGCATATCATCAACTACAATACCTTCTTAATCACTGAACAGATTAGAGAATTTCATTGAAAAATACTCAGGAGAACAGTTTAATCCCATCGGTAATCTTTTATACATGTATCTGCCAAATGGAGTAAGTATCTTTGTTAATTTACGGGACTCTTCACATAATTTTAATTGATAAAAACCTGAAGTGGCGTCAATTTTAGAAAAAATTTTTGCTCCCTTAAGTCTGCCTAATGTGTTTTCTACCTTATGAATTGGAAAAACAGAACGTACAATATTTTATCTAACTGTGTATAGTCACCACATAGTCTTACACCATCCTGACCTTTAGGAACAACTACAATTGGTGATACAAACATTGTTGGCTCTTCTACGGGGACAATAACATCAAGTTCAACTAATCTGTTCAATTCTTCTTTAACTTTATCTAAAAGAGGCAAAGCAACCAACCACCCTTGGTGTATATTGAACATAAGGTGTAGGATTTGAAATTAATTTAATACTGAAAGTATCTTTAAAACTCCCAAGTTGTTAAATATATTAGGAAACTCTTTCTCTACATTTATTGTTTCCCTTAAATTGCTATTATTATTAGTATGACTTAAATTGCATAACTTCAAAATATTCATTTTGAGAATAGCTGGTTTACCCAGAATTGGCACATGTAAATTCTCAATTACAAAAGCTTTCCCTTGATAACTTTTATTATTATATAATAACTGTACCCACATAGATCCTAATATGTCCAAAGGTATACCATCTGGACCCCTAATAACTTCTGAGCATGGAAATAATTTACATTTTAATTACATAATTTACATTATAATTTTCAGAAACTACCCCAACATCTAGTAGAAATTCTTCATTTTCTCCCTCCATATGGTTGATTCTCTTGTCTTTACAACACCTTGCAAAATGTCCCCGCCTCTTACATTTGCGACAGGTCTCCTTAGCTGCTGGACACCGTATCTTCCCATGGATCTCATCTCTGCCACACCACATCAACACTTCATTCCTCTACTCTCTTCTTTATCGATTTAATTCACTTTCCAACTATTTTCCTCTTTGACTTTTGTCCCATTTTTCTATTCTTCCGTTTGGCAAGCCAGCCTACATGCGTCTTCCAAAGCTAACGATGGCATCAATTGCAATCTCTCACTTGTAACAAATATTCTATCACGAATCAATTCTTCTTTCAGTTTACCATAATCACAATTCTCCGCCAGCTTATGCAACTCTTTTACAAAATCAGCCATCTTCATCATCATCATCACCTTCTTTTTGGCTTCTAATATTAAATTAATACCTTTCGAAAATGTCATTTTTTTGAGGTAAAAAGTACTCATCCAATTTTTTTATTACTTGAACTAAGCTGGCATCTATTTTCAATTGTTTTACTAATTGCTCGGCTTTGTCACCTAACAGATATACAAGTAAATCCACTTTTTCTTTTTGCTAAATTCTTGTCGTACCCTGTAATTTGTGAAAATCTATTCCGCTATTTTTCCCAATCCCCAAGCTGAAAGTTAAATTCTTCTGGAGCCTTTATATTTTGCACCGGTAATATATTTACTTTTGGCCCTTCTGACACCATCTTGCAAGGCTCCATTGGTGTATATATTTCTCTATAAATCAAACCCCGGGTGCTAGGTTTCAATCACATTTAATAGCAGCATTTTACCTGAAATAAAATGCATATTAAAATACTTACCTCACTGAAAGCTTTATATTGAGATAGCACTTCCGTTTCCCGTCGAATTACCATCAGTTTCCGTACTTTTATTCACCTTGTATCCGGTCCAGTGGCGACACCTGGCAGAAGCGCGGCCATTTTTGTTTTCCTAAGTTTTGACAGCGCCATATTAACTCATTGGCTCAATTATTTCACCAGGCAGAATTTAAAGTGAAAGCTTTCAGTGAGGTAAGTATTTTAATATGCATTTTATTTCAGGTAAAATGCTGCTATTAAACTACTTGACCGTCACTGAAAGCTTTATATTGAGACCTGTTTGTTATCGCCTGGTGATCGCCACGTACATAGATATATACGCCAATGTGACAATTTATGATAAATTTAAATATTAACATTTATCAGATTATATGAAACTGTATAAAGAAACGAGTAAGCTTAAAAATGAATCAAATAATATTATTTGAATCACGCCTTTAATTTCTTCAAGCTTACGAAGCTGCTTTAACATATGTATTAGCTGATCGCTATATTCCTTTGCTTAAAACTATGACCGGACGCTTCCTTGTGTAGCATTCATTTGTATCTTTGTATATCACAAATAAGGCGTACGAACGCGAGAAAAAGATGTAAAGTTGTTCGATACCGAGTCTTACATTTTACAAGACTGTACTTTTTACTTAAGTACCAAAAATCAGGGTCCCACTTACGATTACCATTATTCGGTACAAGTCACCAATCGGATTGTCTTTAACTACTTTCACCTGTTTTGAACCAAAACAAGGCTAAACTAATCTTCGTCGGTACATATACAATGATTCGGGATAATTTGAAATAGGAACAAGTCATGTGTACCACATGCTGAACCAAATAATACGCAGCATAATTACTGTATGACGTTCAGAACAACATATATGACGAAGTATTTGAAACAGATCATTATGATGTAACGAGTACATTATTGAAGAAAAGGAAATAAGTTAACTTATAGACACAGAATAGTAGGTTACGGACTGATTCTTTAAAAACAATCGACTTCAATATATGTGTTTGCCAAGACAGTTGAGCTTAGGTAATTAGACTTATCATCCATTGGTATATCATGTAAAAACTACTGACTTATTTAAAATAATGGTACTTATTTTAAGATAAGTCACGAGTTAAAAATAAGTCTCTCAAAAATCGTGTGAGCTCAGAGCCGAGTCCACAACTTGCGGGATTATTCCGATAAACATTCTTGTTCCTAGACCAATGCAACCACGCCAGCCAGCGTTTCCGAGCCATCTCATAGCTGTTTAAGACAGAGCTGTCGCTCTTTGTAGAATATGTTGAAAAGCGTAGTGCTAGCATATCGTGCCGTGTTCTTCAACTATACTTCCCAAGCTTTCATATTAGATTGGCGGGAAGTGATTGCAAGGTCGATTGCAGTGAATTCATAATTATTGTTAGAAGTAGGGAGTGGTTGATACAACCCCACGGAATGACACAAATGTTGAAACCGATCAACTTCTGAAGTTTACGTTTGTACAACGAAATTCTCTGGTATAGTTTTTATATTGTTGCTGGGTTGCCGTGATAAATTATGCTATTACGAAGTTCAGACTGAAATTCATTTGCCATCCTGGAATCTATAATTGATTGTAATTTTTCCTTTTGTTTTTCAGTTCTTAGATCTGAGTCATTTATATGTATTACTTAATACTAAATAAAGATTTAGTTATTTATAAGATTTACACAGCTTACATGAGGTGTGTATGTACTATGCGTAGGGTTTGAAGTATATTTATTCCAGACAGTCGTGGTAAGGTTAGAAAGCGTAAGTTTAATATTAAGAACAGTTTTCAGTAATTTTTACTAAAATAACATAAAGGGGATAATTGCATACAATGATCTTCAAAACCTTTCAAGAATTTGGTAGATCGTGCAATCTTTCTTCAGTAACTAGCACCACTTATATATTCAAAATGATCATGTTGGCCACCTCAGACACCACATACACGACATTTCTAATATTGCAAGTTTCTCTCATTACGCGATCAAAAGAGTGAGCAACCCATTTGGTTTACTTTTGTTATTTTCAAGAGAAAATATGTTATCTTCTATTTTTTCTGGCAGATAGTCCTTAAATTGCAGAAAACTTAGAATTCTTTACATATTTATAGTGTACTGCACTTGAGATTGGAGTTTGATATATATTGGATTTAGATAAACAAGCTTTTGAATGGCATGCGATACCATTAAATTTATTTAAGAATTATTTATGGAACACCCAATTTATCAACTTACCTGCACTAAATTTTTTCAAACATTAATTGTTTCGATATTCCTTTTTCTTTTGAAATGTATTATATATTACGGTAGAACAACCGTAGTGATCGAGTCAACACTTCACACCAATTAGCCTAGCCTTATAATGGGCATTGAAAGGCTTGTGTTATGGGCTAACGCCTAGAAATGCATAATGATGATGCATAGATTAGAATTTATTAGATTAGATTTTGAATTCATATTTGTTAACAACCAAAACTTAGGCACAGATGCTCGTTTTTATCATACAATGATTTGCCCCACCGGGGTGAACCCAAGACCTCGGAGTATGCGACACCTTAAAAACCACGTACATTGCACTTCCCAACGGGGTACGTCAACATTCGATGTTCGATCTTTATAGTCTATTAAGAGGGTAGTTTATAGCCGATACTTATGTGTGTACGCAAGCCATGAGCGGGTATGTTGCGTTGCGTTGATGTATGGATTTCCACGCGATGGAAGTAATGCATTATGTCAAGCGACATTTATTATATTTTCAATTTACTTATTTTTAATGTTTCGAATCGTTTACACTTTTACAGACCCCATGGTCACAAAAATAAATTATGAATCACGAATAGACTACATGTTAAATTATGCATAATTTGCTCCACTCGAGTGTCGTATGTTACCGGTGCTTACATAATAGTACGAACTCCATAAGCTAACATGTTCTAAGGAGAACATATATTGATATTCACGTAATGGAAATAATATATTATGTGTGATATGACCCCACAAGGGCGATTATAAGATTGATGAGGATATTTCTCTATCAACGATGTTTTGTTACTGATACTTGTATGTGTAGGCAAGCCATGGAAGGCAAGTCCTTATTCATAATGAGTTCCATACGGAGGAAGCAAATTATACATAATATGCCCCCGCGAGGGGCGGTCATCAGAGTTTTGGTAATATGCACGCCGCGAAGGTGGTTTGCTACCGGTACTCGTATATGTAAGCAAGGCATTAGAGGTATTTCATAAGGTTTCACGTAGTGGAAACAAATTGTATATAATATGCACCCCGCGAGGGTGATTTGCTACCGGTACTCGTATATGTAGGCAAGGCATTAGAGGCATTTCATAAGGTTCCACGTAGTGGAAACTAATTGTACATAATATTCACCCCGCGAAGGTGATTTGCCACCGGTACTCGTATATGTAGACAAGGCATTAGAGGCATTTAATAAGATTCCACGTAGTGGAAACAAATTATATATAATATGCACCCCGCGAGGGTGATTTCCACCGGTACTCATATGTGTAGGTACGCCATGGGAGGGCATGTCCTGACACGCCTTGGGCTTCATGAGATGAAGCTTATGAATATCACTTGCCTCTGCGCGAGTTGCTCATTAGGTTGATGAAATGTCAATCACTTAAATCCATGACAAATACTTACTTAATACGATAAAAACAACCTCATAGATGGTATCTTATTAAGTGGTGCTTCATCACAGAGATCACTAACTTCTTGCAGTGCTTTAGTTTTTACTTTTTAGCTTTGTGCTAGCTGTACAAGACCTAAGAAACAATTCTGTTATCTTATCACTTTCGTTATTAAAATTAACTGAGCAGGTGCCTTCCCGCAATAATTCATTTTTATTTTAAAAATATGCAATTGCTGAAAGAAAATTAATGTCAGGAACGTGATATATCATAAATTGTCATAATACTTCTTTACCTCGTTGTTTGTTTCCAGGTTGATAAAGCCTGGACTATGATTATAATTTTTAATTTACATCAGCATATCATTTAAAATAAACGTTGAATGTCTTTCGAACAGAGCGTTCCTTTATCCTAGTTTAGTCACACGACTCATATGAGAATTTTTATTACGTGAATTGGTCAGTAAAAATGTTAGAACTTTTTATTCATAAGCCTTTAGATATTGATAGCTGGTGGCCATGTTCAGAAAACGGCATATCGACATTAGAAATACCTTATTAAGATTGTACATAGTTTACTTACCCCACGAACAATCTTTTAATAAAAGGGCTGGAATATCAAGCTCGCTTATTTTTCTTGAGGCAGCGATGCCGCTTTCGTTAGACGAACGAGAACGAGAAACGAGAAGACGACAAATTCAACCAATTATTACTGCAGCTGTTCGAAGAACAATAATGACTAGATCCACACATCTTGCTGTTTTTGCCAATAATGCCAGTCAGTCGGCGGCTGAAACGTCAATATTGACCGATATTCCTTCACTCTAAACTGTAAAACAATTTAATTAAGTATTTTGTAATACATTTACCAATTTACTTTCACATTTACTTATACGGAAACATTAATTGAGTACCAAGAGAAAACACTCTTAAAATAGTTTTTATGATAAACGACCAAGACAGACGTAAAGTATTGCAAAATTTACTTTAATGTAGGTACTTTAATTTTTTTAAACAAAACGCACCTTGAATTGCCGTTAAGTTTTACTCACGGCTTATTATTACTTTTTCAAACAAGCGTATTGCACAATTTAACATATTTGTTTTAAATATCCTTATCACAAGGGCTGCAAAAACTATCAAAAAGAATTATAGTTTTACTTACGGTTCCTTCACTTTTAATACGTAAAGTACCTATTTGGAATAACACGAACGGCAAAAACCGTTAAATAAAATAGTTTTACTTACAGTTTTATCACTTAATAATAATAAAACCTTTAAAATCGCACAACGATCGCTCAGATTGAGCACGTGTTGCTTCGACGGGAGTCAGAACGCCAATGAGTTAATATGGCGCTGTCAAAACTTAGGAAAACAAAAATGGCCGCGCTTCTGCCAGGTGTCGCCACTGGACCGGATACAAGGTGAATAAAAGTACGGAAACTGATGGTAATTCGACGGGAAACGGAAGTGCTATCTCAATATAAAGCTTTCAGTGACGGTCAAGTAGTTTAATAATCAACTCCATTCTTCTTACAATCAAGTTCACACGTGACAGCCAACCGGAAACTTCCCAAAACTCCCTAATAGTGAAGCGACCCTTCACCACAGATTAACCCTTACAACAGTAAACAAATTCAATATTTTATGTCGTTAAGTCAGGCACAAACGCAATTTAAGGCGAAATATAGTGGCGCATCCACACATGCCCGGCGGCACGGCCGGCGGCCAACCCGGCGGTCAGGCCGGTCATGCCGCCGGCACATGCATCTTTTACCTGCAGCACGCGGCTTTTGGTTGCCGGCGGCAGTTTGCTCGCGGCTTCGATACGGAGTGGTAGTGGTGTCGTACCTATTCATATAAAACATCATTTCATATAAATAGCGAAATGACAGAATTTAACTGGGATGATAGTGCAGTACTTTTATTAATAAAAAAGTATCAAAAAAATTAACTATTGTGGAACCCAAGGCATATGGATTTCAAGAATCGCAATAAAAGAATGATGCTGTTTAGGGATATTGCTTCTGTGTTCAACATAGCATCATCATAAATTGATAGAAAAGTGAAGAATTTATCCAGCCATTATTTTCGAGAAAAACGCAAATATGAAAAATCTAAAAGGAGTGGATCTGGACGGAAAGATGTTAAATTGCCGAAATGGTTTGCTTATAAGGCGTTATCATTTCTTAATGACAAGCATGCACCGATACCGACCCTGAACAGCCACACACTTAATGTAAGTACCCATCAAATTCTTATAATTAAGTAGACTAGTTGGTCGCCCATTGGTCGAAATTCGACCATAATTAATTTAAAATACATGTTTCATTAAGTAATACTTGTAGCCCTAAATTTTTGCTCAACTGCATAAAATTTATAAATTAATTACACTGCTAGAAAAGGATAAAAAGCCTCCGTCCTATATCACTCACCGGCACGTTTTGCTCCAGCGCACTGTTCATAGACTTCGCGCACCGATAGTATAGCGCCGCCTTTATTTATTAATATGCCAACGCCATCAAGTTTTAAGAAAAAAAGTTATTTTACATTTTTTCTTCTGGAGTCATTCCATGTTTCGCTTTTTTGGCGGAGCAGAAGGAACCCCTATTTATACAAATTTATATAATTTTTCTGATATATCAACATGTGCCGGCCTCATATGAAAGATCGTCACACGTTTTAACTATTGATAATAAAATGGAAGTATAAACCATAAAATCATATAATACTTGCTGTCTTCAACGCCTCCGACAGGAGCAGGGCCTTCAATCTTGGAACAAAAAAATCGAGATACAAATTTGAAAAGTTGCCGTCTTAGGAAAGCAGAGGTCGCTACTATTATAATACGGATATATAGTAAAGGACATAAGCGATGTTCGATCAACTTGTTTATTGTTGGCCAATATAAATTAAGAGGGGTTATTTTGCTAACAATGCTTACCCAACCTTAAGTTATTACTATTATAGTAGTTTATTCCAAACAATCCAATTTTAAATTTATATTACATTTTCAGTACAAAGAGAATTATAACTTCACATACATTTTTTTTTATATAATTAATTCTTTTAACCTTTTTAGGTTAAATTAAAGCATTTATTACAAAACTTGTATAAAATTTGACAAAGCTAGTAAAATCACAAAACTATTGTAATGGCAAGATCAACATGCACGCCATGTCAAAATGTCAGTTTGACATTGCAGAAAAATTGCGGTCATCGTACGGTGCGTTTCGTTGTTTTTCTGTATTTTTGCTATTCCTAGATATTTCTGTGCTTTTCATGCTATGTTTGTCGAGTTGAGCCACTGTTCCTCCAAACTAGTATCGAAACTACGTCAGCAATATCTTGTCTAGTACTCCAAAATTGAGATAGTGCTCTAGTTAATTGTGTATTTTATTTACGGTAGTGAAACAAGTGCACAATTATGTCTTCTGAGAAGAAATGCTGTCTCCCTGGATGTTTCGGGAACCAAGGTTTGTTTAGGAGCAGATGTTTGCTTAAGTTAATTAACTTCCTGTTTTGGTGCCAACTTTAATAAATAAATATGTTTCCTAGAAGGGTAAACGACACTGTTCCGTTTCCACATTAAAACAAAACCCTTTATACATCTATTAGTAAAATATAAAATCTCTGATGTATTAGCTTTGTAAGATGGCCTTTATGTGACAGACTTATTTGTTTTCCAGCTCCTTCTTTCCGCATTTATGTAAAGTTGAATAGTAGGTTCTTACATAACTTGTAAGCAGTATAATGATAATACAAATTGGAAGACAAATCTTAATTACTGATAGTGCTTATTGAAATTAATATTTTATATTTGTAATATACTTACATTTGACATATGCTATGAATGATAGGAGCATCAATGTGGTGGCTGATGAGAGATGAATTTTATTAAAATCACTTCCAAAGTGACATCTTACTTATATCTTATTATTTTAGTTTTGATATAAATAAATTAAATTTGTTTGCATTTTTCAGATTCCCATACTGTCTTGCATCTTTTTCCAAACCCTGCAAAGGATATGGATGGCTTCAAGTCATGGTTGTTCAATATTGGTGGAGATATTTTGGCATTCAGTAATGAGTACATATACAAAAATCGCCGTGTTTGTCATACTCATTTCGAAACCAAATATTGTTGTCGATATAACAGGATCAGCAATATTGCTGTGCCAACTCTAAATTTGTCAGGTTAGTAAATCAAATATACAAAAAATGTATAAACTATTTATTAACAAAACAATAAACCTTACAGCTTAATAAATTTTAAATAAATTACTTTTGCTTTTTTAGGTCCATCAAAAGTAATGCATAGCACAACATCTATTAAAAAGAGGCCTTTGACTTCAATTGAAAACATTATCAACATGCCATCCACTTCCAAAGGTAATTGTAAGACTAAACAAATAATATAGAAAGTGCGATTGCTTTTAAATGCAGCTCACAGCCATTATCCAGTTCGTAGTGACTATAAAATAGTACCCTAAGCACAAACAACTAGCGAGAAAGTATTTGTATCGCCATGTCAAAGTGTCTATGCAAGAAGGTAGTTTGTTCTTACGTCCGGCAGGGGCGCTGCTTAGTTTCTATAGAAACTTTGACGTTGGCGATATGAATATGGAACAACTGTCAAAGTTCGTGCTTAGGATATAGTAGATAAACATCTTGGGTGTCTTGCATAGATTACAAACATTTAGGTTCGTATTCTACAATGATAACTGAATGGTGATCTTTACTTGAGTACAGTTAGAAAGGGATGTTGCTATGTGCTGTATATAGCGTCATCCATTTCTAACTGTACTCAAGTAAAGATCAACACTCAGTTGTCATTCTGTAATACGGGCCTTACATTGTTACTTTGTAACTTATCAAAGTACTGTTCTGTTAAAATTATTTTGTTATGTTCTTTAGTCTATATAGAATTACATTATGTAAAGGCTTGTGCCCTGTTGAAGACGGTTTAAATCAAATGTATTTGCAGATTATGTAAATATTACAAAATTAAATTTTCAGATAGTCAGCTGCTTGGCTCTGAACAAGACTCTTTTTTGACACTTTTTTCTACTCCATCAATAGAAATAGAGAAGACAATAGACTCAAAGGAGATTGCTCAAATTTACAAAAAATATTGACATATACGGTAATTCTTGGCGTAATTTATACTTTATTTTATAGTTATTAGATTTTAACGGACACCTTTGTATTATATATTCATTTTAAAAAGGACATATATTTACCGGTTTGGAAAACATACGAATCATTTTTAATGGCTATGGGTGTAGTAACATTCAGCCACAGAGTGATCGAAGTTGTTTATATAACATCAAAACAAATCTATTATGTAAAGATCGATAAAATAAAACTTTTTTTTTATTACACTGTGGTATTAATATCCACAAGTATATTATCATTTTTACTACATGCAAATGTGCTAAGACAAATATTATAGATGGTAGGCGACATCATAAAGTCTATTGCCATACATTTTTCACAAAACACCTCCATAAACACATTATAAGGTGTGATACATAAATAATAAGCTTTCTTTTTTTAGTAAACGAGAGTTTAAAAATTCTCTCTTCAGTGTATATGGTTTATAGAAGTTCTCAGGGGTGTCCGTCAATAATATTCGTTTCTACAGTAATTTATATATAATTTCGAATCTAGGAAATAATTTTTCATGATTATTGGTCTTTAGGCCAAACATGTATGGAAGCTGAGCAATCTCCTTTACCAGAAAGGAAAATAAGTTCTGAAGTGTCTAAAGAATCTCCTTTTAACCAGAAAAGTAAGTTAATATTACAATAGCATGTTATGGTTATATAATGTATAAATTTATCACTTCATTATACCCATTATGGTCCCAGTAGTAGCATAAATGCTTTTGATTATGTTTAGTAGTTTATAAAAAAGTAAACTGTCAATAAAGTTAGTTATGTCAGCCTACGTTAGATGTTTCATTTCGTAGTATAGTGTGATGTGTGAACATTTGGTCCATAACTCGCCGGATTTGAATAAGTGACGATAAAACAAATACTTGGATATTGTAAGTCGTAAATATTATATAGATTTCAAGAAATATACATTATAAAAGAGAAAATTTTCATCGTAAAATACGGATAATTATTTGACAGTTGGCAAAGAGTATAACGGAAAGTTATTTTGAATACTCTCCCTTTTCTCTATTATTCAAAGAGTATAACGGAAAATTATTTTGAATATACTCTCCTTTTCTCTATTACTCATACCATGGATATATGAAAAATCTAAGTTGAACAAAGAGTAATATTTTATTGTGTCAAGTAACTGCAAGAAAAATGTCTTTACAAGAAATAATTATTACGCAAAATGAATTATCTATACAAATAAATAGGGCCTTATCCAATTTCAAGAAATCGAAAGCAAGAATAAATAAGTCATATATTGAAACAAGATTAGATTCATTAGAAGCAAACTTTCAATTATTCAAAAACAACTATTTTGACATTACGAAAAGCGCAACGCAAGAAGAAAAGAAAAGTTTAACATATTTTCAAGAAGATACTTACTATAGTTGTGAAGATGTCTATTTCGAGTTTAAGTCTTTGATGAAAGAGAAATTGGAAGAATTGCTTTTAAACTCGTCGACTTCTATGAATAAGGGACAAGTTCCTGTCTCCACAGCTCCAGGCAAAGCTCTAAGGTTACCAACAATTGAAATACCTGCCTTTTCAGGAAGTTACAATGAGTGGACAGGCTTCTATGATTTATTCAAGTCGTTGATACATAATAATACACAGTTGTCTAACATAGAGAAATATCATTATCTGAAAAGTAATTTGAAGGGCGAAGCAGAGAATTTATTAAAGCAGTTTCCATTAACAGAAGCAAACTATGAGAAAGCATTAGAAGTATTGGAGTCAAGATATGATAACAAAAGACTTATAGTACATTCGCACATCACACGTCTACTTAATCAAAGGAAGCTTACGTTAGAGTCAGCCAAAGGGTTACGCGCATTATTAGACACCACGAATGAAATATTGAACGCACTTAATAATGTTGGCGTAACAACAACAAACTGGGATCCTCTTATCACACATATCATTGTAGCAAAGTTCGACAATGATAGTCAACGTTTATGGGAACAACAGTTAGCAGGGACTAGAAATATTCCAACTACTAAGCAGATGTTAGATTTTTTGGAGGTAAGATTCAGATCGTTGGAGGCTTTGAGTGCTACACAACACAAAGAAGTTGTTACGCGTCAACCGTCAATCAGATCGTTCAAAGCGGATATCGAAGTCATTTGTTCGCTTTGTTTGAAAGATCACTACATCTACAACTGCAAGGAGTTTGTGAAAATGAGCCCAGAAGAACGTAGAGATGTCGTCCAAGAGAAACAACTATGCTTCAATTGTCTTGTACCTGGGCATAGTGTTAAATTTTGTAAGCAGTTTAAATCTTGCAAAATATGCAAGCGACGTCATCATTCTCTTTTACATCTGAGCTCCTATGAAAAGCAAAAAACTCATGCTACACAAGTTAGTAAAGAGCATGAGGAGGATAAAGAAGACAAGGACACTTCCCAGCTGGCTGTCCATACAACTGATATTACTGATACACAGGTCTTACTAGCTACGGCCATGGTTCGAGTTATAGGTAATGATGGCAAGAAGTATCAGTTGCGAGCGCTGATTGACCAAGGGTCACAAGCATCGTTCATTACAATATCAGCTGCTCAGCGACTTGGATTACGTACAGAGCGTCATTTCAGCAAAGTGACAGGAATCGATTCAAAACTATCGATGATTTCTAAAGAGATTGCAGGGTTCGACATTTTTTCATTATACAATGAAACGCCGATAGTCAATGTAGAAGCTCATGTATTGAAGTCACTTTCTTCGATATTGCCACGCCAAGAGATGCGCTTGAATTTGTCATCAAGTATAAAAACATTGCCTTTAGCAGATCCTACGTTTTCAAAGCCTAGTAGTATTGATCTTTTGTTGGGGGCTGAAATATATGCTCAGATTATTAAGGATGGATTAAAGAAATATGGCTCAATAATGCACAGAATTCGCTTCTTGGTTGGTTTATTTCAGGAAAAGTTGAAGGAAAGCACACTGAAATTAGAGAAGTTGTCTTAATGCACAGCCAACTTGAGACAGATAAGTTATTACAGCGATTCTGGGAATCTGAAGAACTATTCACCAAAAACCGTATACTGACTGCAAGTGAAACAGAGTGTGAGGAGATATTTGAAAAGACACATTCTCGCACTGACTCAGGGCGTTATATTGTAGCACTACCATTTTCAAAGTATAATGGCACACCGCTCGACCAAACAAGATCTCATGCTGTCAAACGATTATTGCAAATTGAACGAAGGTTTCAGAAGAATAAGATATTTCAAGAACGTTATTTAGAATTTATGTACGATTATGAACAGTTACAACATATGGAGAAGGTACCACCTGAAGATTTGAACAAGTCTGAGATTTGTTACCTCCCACATCACGGAATATTAAAGGAGGAAAGAATAACCACCAAGCTTCGTGTTGTTTTTGATGGTTCAGCTGAGACAAGTACGGGAACATCTTTGAACAAACAACTATTAATTGGTCCAGCTTTACAAAGTGATATAAGAGATATATTTTTAAGATGGCGATCACACAGAATTTGTCTTGTGGCCGACATTAAGCAAATGTATAGACAGATTTTGGTAAGAAAAGAAGACCAAGATTATCAGCGTATTTTATGGAGGAGGGACCTTGCTGAACCTATCACTAAATACAGGTTACGTACGGTAACGTATGGCACATCCTGTGCACCTTATCTTGCCATTAAAGTGTTGAAACAGTTGGCTAAGGATGAGTGCGGTGAGTATCCACGTGCATCGCGCGTATTAGAGTCAGATTTTTATGTTGATGATCTACTTTCTGGTTGTGACACAGAATCTGAGGCTATTAATTTGTACAAAAATTTGACTGCATTACTGCAGCGGGGAGGAATGGTTCTTCATAAATGGGGAACTAATTCAAAAAATGTTATGAGCGCTATATACGGTGATGATATTCAACCACAAGAGTCATATGAAATCATTATGGAAAATCAATTAAAACTTTGGGGATAAAATGGAATCCAAAAGAGGATCGCTTTGAGTTGAGTATTAAGTTTGGAAAAGAGTCAAAACCAAAATTTACTAAACGAGAGGTCCTTGCTGATATTGCTAGAATATATGACCCCTTTAGGTTGGATGTCACCAATAGTTATAATTGCTAAAGTTTTTATTCAGAAACTGTGGTTACTTGGTCTTGGTTGGGATGAAGAATTGCCACAAAATCATAAAGTCGAATGGTTATCATATAAAGATCAAATGCTCAATATGCCAGTCATTTACCTACCACGTTGGATCGGAATGACTAGTTCGAATACGCGAATTGAGATTCATGGTTTTAGTGATGCGTCTAGCACTGCATTCGCTGGCGTTGTGTACATTAGAATTATTCATGATTTTCAGGTCAAAGTTAAACTAGTAGCAGCCAAGACTAAAGTAGCGCCTCTCAAACAAATATCTATTCCACGGTTAGAGTTGTGCGGAACTGTATTGACCGCAAAATTGATGGAAAGAATTCAAAGTTCTTTAAATGTTTCAGACGATAATGTTTTTGGATGGACTGATTCCACTATAGTTCTGGCATGGCTCCAAAAACCACCAAATTCTTGGAAGACCTTTGTTGGAAATCGTGTATCGGAAATAATAAATGTGACGCGTGCTAATCGTTGGCGTCATGTTAATACAAAAGAAAATCCAGCAGATTGTGCTTCTAGGGGAATATCTCCAGCACAATTACCAGATTATGAATTATGGTGGAACGGCCCAAAGTGGTTACATACTACTAAGGATATTATGTCAACTAATGAATATCATGAAACTGATTTAGAATTAAAAGCTGACTTTATACAATGTTTAAGTGTTAATGTTATGCCGGAAGAATTTATTTTATGCAAGTATTCTAGTCTAACAAAACTGAAAAGGGTTTTGGCATATTGTATGAGATTTATTAAAATAAGTAAGCAACGCGTTACAAATAGAGTAACTTTAGATACAAATATGTCTAATGAATTCCCTAAGTATTTAACAACTAATGAATTAATACAGTCCATGAATTGTTGCATTAAGGGCCTAAACTGCGTTATGCGGGCGCCCGCGCGGGTTCATACAAAATTGCTACGTCGCGGAGACACGCGCGGGCTTCCGTCGCGGAGAGTATTGCCCCGCGCCCGCGCTGCGTGGCCCGTATCCGGGCGACCCGTCCGCGCGGGGGTACGCGCGGGGACTCGGCAGCGGGAGTACGCGCGGGCTTGTTCAGTCAGTAACGCTGTGTGATACGGGTAGCACGCACGGAGGAAGGTAAAAAGAAAAATGTCTTTCGACACAGAAAGAGTTATTGTGGAAGTGCATTGTCGCCCTGCCATATGGAACCAGGCTAATGAACTTTATAAAGATCGAGATGCACGAACAGCGGCATGGCTTGAAATTTGTAACGAATTATTTGACAACTTTGAAAATTACAGTGACGCGGAAAAAAAAACAACAGGTAAGCATTTTTTAATTATATTTTCAGTTTAAAGGTGCACTATAATAGGTATACATAATTGTGTTCTCAATATATTATATACAACTCTAATTAATCTGCGGATAGGATAGGTTTTATTGTTATACAAGTTTAAATAAAGCTAGAATCAATTCAATCGTGTACCGGTACAGTCAGGCCGTGTACCGGTACAGTCAAATCATAAACATGTATACATACCCAGTTTTTAAAAGTCAAATATCTCTGAAAATTTTTAAGATAATTTCGCCTTATTTTGTTTATAGGAAGATAGGTTAATGTATCTTTTAATAAGCAAAGTAGTGCGGTGTTGCTTAAATATTTTCAGAGATATTTGATTTTTAAAAAGTCGGCATGTATACATGTTTATGCTTTTGACTGTACATTGTCCCCGTTTGTTTAGTCTACTAATACAAGAGGGTATCTGAAGGATGGATGACTTTACTTTTGAGGATGTTTCAAAAAATACTACGATCTTGCCACGATACCTTACCACCTGCGACGAAGTAATCAGAGAATTTGTCGCGTATTGTATACGCGTCTCTTTGAGTGTTCCCAAACCCATATTCGACATCACGAATATGGCGTGAATTTATGACAACATCGTTGATATTATTGTCATCTTGTCTAGATCTAACAAAGTTATGTAGAATACATATCGCTTTAATAAAAGAAACAGCGTTCTCTTTTGAAACATTTAAGGGACGATGAAGAATTCTGAATTTATTAGCCATGATACCGAACGTTGACTCAATATAACGACGAGCTCTTGATAACCGATAATTAAATATTTTTTTCTTGTGGTTTAAATTGAGAGCTCGAGCATATGGCCGCATGACATGACTAGACAATCCAAATGCTTCATCTCCTACAACAACAAAGGGCAGTGGTGCGGTTGCTGCAGTGTTGGTTGATTTGTTGTTGTATAGCACGGGTAACTCTTTAGCAGGAGGAATATCCAGTAAATCATTATTCATTTGTTGCAATAAGCGACTTTGGGTAAAAATTGCAGAATCAGACTCTTTACCCTGTACTCCCACATTTATGTAGGTAAACTCATAATTTGCGTTACACATCGCAAGTAGCACAATAGAATAAAAATGCTTATAATTGTAGTAAAGTGAACCGCTGTGGGGAGGTCTTATGATTCGTATATGTTTCCCGTCTATTGCACCTAAACAGTTGGGAAAATTAGCTTGTGTCAAAAAACCTTCTGCTATATCTTCCCATCGCGCTCGTGTAAATCTCGGTATGCAGTCTTCCTTCAATCTTTCATTTATAATTTGGCAGACTTCTTTTACTATTGTTCTGATTGTGGTGATTCCTGCTTGATACGCTAGATGTATATCGACAAAAGTATGTCCGCTTGTCAGGTACCTGTAAATTAAATATTATTCTTTATTTTTTCAGTAACAAAACTGCAAGCACGTTGGAGAACTGCAAGAGACACATACATGAAAGTGAAAGCAAATTCTAAAAAACTGAAATCAGGTTCAGGTGCCAAAACAGGAAAGAAATATACTTATTATAATATGTTAACTTTTTTGGACTCCAACGCGGGTGGTGAAGCAGATGAATCGATAGATAATAATCTGAGTGAAGATCAAAACTCATCAACAAATGATAACAATATCTCAGTACCTAGCACTAGTGCCGAAAATTTGAATCCTGAAAATTTTAGTAATACAGAATTAGAGACATCAAGAAAACGTAAACGCACAAAATCACCAACTCCTTTTGAAAAACAATTGTTGCAAAGTGTAAAACAAAACAATCTACTTAATGATGACGAAGACTTGAATTTTTTTAAATCATTGATCACCTACTGTAAAAAAATTTAGTACATTCAAAAAATTATTATTTCGGACTAAAGTATTAGAAGCTATGATCGAAATTGAAAGAGAAACAATTATTACTCTAGATGATTTACCACCACTTAATATTGGTACAACAGAAACGCAAAATACAATTAGTAACATTGATTTAGTATCACTTAATATTGGTGAAACTGAAACCCAAAATACAGATACAATAGAAGATTAATTAGTGCAAAGTATAATACGAGACTGAAAACTTCGAGAGTAGTAATAATAAAGATTAGTGATATAATAACAGCATACTAGCAAATATTTGATGTATACCTAAGCAAAAACAAAGATTATGGAGAACAAATTATAATTATTAATAATAGGAAGAACGTACAAGGTAAAGAACTGTGATTATAAATGTGATTCAAGACTAGATAAATAATTATGATTAGTGTAATAACGTGTTAAATATGTATAAACAAAAATTAAAGTGATGAGGAACAAGTGATACCTAATTATTAATAATAGTCACCTATGTGTGAACGTATAAGTAAAGAACTGTGATTTATAAGGAGATAAATAATTATAATTAGTAGCAAAAGTTTGTAAATTACATAGTATAAGCAAAAATAAAGATAAAGAACAAATTGGTATTTTTTACTTACCGCAATGTTATTGCCAGCCTTTCCATTGATGATATGACTGATACACGTTTAACTTTAATATTGCTGATCTTCAAGTACGGTTCCAGTTTCGAAAATAATTCGTCGTAGACCTGTGTCGAAACTTTAAAATATTTGTAAAATATGTTTTCATTTTCTCTTAATTTACCGAACTTTACAACGAATTCCCCACATAACAACCTCGATTCAATAAACGGGCTTACTGGCTGCCGTTTCTTTTTTGCCATTGATCGTCGTTTTGCTATGTAATAATATATTAAGCTCTCCATCGACACGACTGTACTTGCAAACCCTTAAAATTGAACTAGCGACGCTGCGTTATGCGGTCCCCGCGACGGTTTCCCGTCACGTGCCCGCGGGGCCCGCCGCGGGTCGACGCGCGGGTCCACGCGCGGTGTCACGCGCCGGGTACCCGCGCGGGTGCCCGCTTAACGCAGTTTCGGCCCTAAGATTTCACAAATGTATCATTTTCAAACTGAAATCAATGAACTATCGAATGGTGAATGTGTTTCAAAAAAGAGTCCTTTGTATTTTTTACGTCCATTTATTGATGAACATAACATAATAAGAATAGGTGGTAGGCTTAAAAATGCCCCTATCCCTTACGACGCCAAACACCCTATTGTAATTTCTGGAAAATCGCAATTAGCTAAATTGATCATAGATTACACACATAAGAAAACCTTGCACGGAGGACCATTGCTTATGTTAAATGTTATTAGATCCACATATTGGATCACCAATGTTAAGTCTCTTGTGAAATTACATGTTAAGCGATGCATTTCTTGTATACGATATGCTCCAAAATTTGCTACTCAATTGATGGGAAATCTGCCATCAGCACGAGTTACCGCCTCCAAACCATTTTCTAGTAGTGGTGTTGACTTTGCTGGTCCTTGCTATCTAAGATCTTCAAAGCTTAAGAAAGCTACTTTGTATAAAGCGTATATTGCAGTATTTATCTGTACCTCAACTAAAGCTATACATTTGGAATTAGTTTCAGAATTATCAACTAGTGCCTTTGTAGCTGCATTCAAAAGATTTACTTCTCGCCGTGGGCATTGTACTCATTTGTTTTCAGACTGTGGAACTAATTTCATTGGTGCAAACTTTGAGTTAACAAAAATGTTGAACAAAGCTAGATCATCTTTGCCTGTAGAATTGCGCGAGTTATTAGCTACAGATGGCACTGAGTGGCACTTTATACCTCCAGGTTCGCCACATTTCGGAGGGTTATGGGAGGCAGGTGTGCGTTCAACGAAACATCACATCAATCGTGTTGTGGGGGATACTAAACTCACATTTGAAGAGTATGCTACCCTTTTGACTCAGATAGAGTGTTGTCTTAATTCACGTCCCATTTCTGCTTTAACCAATTCGATTGATGATTATACCGCCCTAACTCCTGGACATTTTATCGTGTTTGGCCCACCAAGTGTAATTCCACACGAGAATGTGACTGATATTCCAATGAATAGACTTAACCGTTGGCAACATATTGAACACATGTTGCAGTCGTTTTGGAAAAGATGGTCTCAAGAATATTTAGTTACACTACAACATCGGTATAAATGGCATTCCATTAAAAATCCTGTTAAAGTTAATGATTTAGTTATTGTAAAAAATGAATGTTTGCCACCTTCAAAATGGCTGTTAGGAAGAATATTACAAACTCACCCAGGTAACGATGGAATAGTCAGAGTTGTTACGGTTAAATGTAATAATAGCATATTCAAAAGGCCTATTACAAAAATATGTTTATTACCCATAGAATCCTAATTTAAAGGACTAATTCGTCCTTGGGTGGCGGCATGTTTAGTAGTTTATAAAAAAGTAAACTGTCAATAAAGTTAGTTATGTCAGCCTACGTTAGATGTTTCATTTCGTAGTATAGTGTGATGTGTGAACATTTGTATTCATTACATTCATCGATTTTTAGGGGTGCTGATTCCAGTCCCGAGAAATCCAATCCATTGTATAATGGAATACGAGAGTATTAATCCTTCCGGCGCTAGTCGCCAACGTTACGATGTTTATAGTGGATATGCTGGATTGCTACCAACTCCAGCTCGCGGAATGACGCGTCCACCAAGAAGAGGACGAGGTCAAACTCGTTCTAGGCAAGGGTTTCAGACAGCTAGAGTCGAAGATAAACGACGAAAAGAAGGAGCCAAAACTATGGCTAGGCTCGATGATGTAATTAAAACTTCTTTACATCCAGGCTTGAAATCCAGCGAAGAAGTACTCGCTAGAATTGGTGAGAACCATACCCTTAAAGCAATTACACTGTCAATTACAACGCGAGGAATAGGCTTAGGGTTATGTCACCTTAATTTTATAGCTGTCACGTACCATGAAATTCAGGTACCTAATGTTTACGCGCAATATCGCGTATTTCTAGCGGTGTTAGAAGCAAAACTGGAAAATTTGAAAACCGCTTACCCATTGCCGGCCCGAGATACTGAGCTTGTGTATAGATACCAGGCCAGCGCTGAGCTATTGCATGTTGCTCAAACAGTAACTATCGCACCGGAGCCAATTAAGAGATTGATAAACGCCGTTGGCATCATCAGTTACGATGAAGGGATATATATCCCAGCCGTTTCACGTGCAGAGGTAGACGACCGTGGTCGTTTTATACCACAGCCCCAAAATATACTATACTCGTCTCTTAGAAGAACAGTAGAATCATTGGCGAATCCAGCTACGCCAGAGAGATACAGACGTCAGTTCTTTGAGAACAATCCCATACCAGGGGCGATTTGGGTTAACAATGTCTTGCAGAACCCTGATGAGATAATACCAAGAGATCACACGGTTGACGATCTCCGTGATGACATTGCGTTGTTGAGTCCATATCTCAACAAGCTACAGAAGCATGTTCCGAAAATGGTGGATGGAACAATAGACTTCAAAAGTGCAGGAAAACAGTCTGCATTTATATGCAATAGAATGTCGGATCTACGTATACCAACAAGAGAGCCTGGAGAACAGTTGCAGGACTATTATCGACGTGCTTACCCTATGGGGAATATTAAAGAATTCTACTCGTATGCGAAGCTTCCGTGTGCCGATAGATTAGAGGGTCAGATAAATATTCTGGGCGAGATTCCTCGCATAAACAATTAAATGTTAAAATAAATGTAAAATTATAAATAATTAATGATAAACTCACATTTGAAGAGTATGCTACCCTTTTGACTCAGATAGAGTGTTGTCTTAATTCACGTCCCATTTCTGCTTTAACCAATTCGATTGATGATTATACCGCCCTAACTCCTGGACATTTTATCGTGTTTGGCCCACCAAGTGTAATTCCACACGAGAATGTGACTGATATTCCAATGAATAGACTTAACCGTTGGCAACATATTGAACACATGTTGCAGTCGTTTTGGAAAAGATGGTCTCAAGAATATTTAGTTACACTACAACATCGGTATAAATGGCATTCCATTAAAAATCCTGTTAAAGTTAATGATTTAGTTATTGTAAAAAATGAATGTTTGCCACCTTCAAAATGGCTGTTAGGAAGAATATTACAAACTCACCCAGGTAACGATGGAATAGTCAGAGTTGTTACGGTTAAATGTAATAATAGCATATTCAAAAGGCCTATTACAAAAATATGTTTATTACCCATAGAATCCTAATTTAAAGGACTAATTCGTCCTTGGGTGGCGGCATGTTTAGTAGTTTATAAAAAAGTAAACTGTCAATAAAGTTAGTTATGTCAGCCTACGTTAGATGTTTCATTTCGTAGTATAGTGTGATGTGTGAACAGATTATATTTATTTATTTTTTATTTACTCTAAAGTAAAACAACTTTTTAGGTAGTGTTTGAATAACAATTGAAATGTATAGATGGAGCAAAGTGAACACATTTAATATTTGGAAAAAATCCTTAACCTTAGTGAATGTTATGATAAATTTAACAAACTTGTCTTTATTAATTTTCAGAAAGTCAAGCAATGAGGAAGGTATCAGTTTTAAGATCAAAGTTGACAAAAACGGAACAGAATTTATATAAAACATTACTGCATGTAAAGGCGAAACTGTCAAACTACAAAAACATGTTTAAGAAGCAAGCAACAGCATTAAAGAACGCTAAAAAAATATTTACAAATATTAAGTTTATTAAAGCTGTAGAAAATATGACCAGTACCGGAAGGCTCATAACTGATGCAGTTCAGGGAGAGCAGTAAAAAAGACAAAGGGTGACGATTTTCTGAGCAAGAAAAACTTCTTTCATTGGCAATAATGAAGCAAAGTCCGAAGGCATTCAGATTTTTAAAGAACATTTTTGTATTGCCTTCTCCACAAACTTTGGGAATACTTTTAAGTAAAAGTAATATTGGTGCCGGAATTAACAAAAATGTGTTTGCTCAATTAAAAGCAAGGACTGAAAAAATTACAGTTGAGGAACGCCTGTGTATACTCCTGTTTGATGAAATGTCAGTAAAAGCCAGCATTTCTTTCAATAAAAAAAAAGGTTAGTTTAGATTTTTTTATATAGCTAAGAGAAAATTCAACTGTAAAAGACTGAATAATTTCCATGAATCCATTTTATATCTGGAAGGTTCAGTTCTTGTGACATACTTTCCAAGAATATAATAGTGTGAGAACCTCAAAAATGGTTACAAAAAAGCCTCTGGCCTTTCTGATGGTAAGCTTCTATATGGGCTTGTGATACTAGATTACCAGAATGTCACTCTGATGCTGCGCATGAGTGAGGTTACAGAATAGTGTTATTTAGCTGCTAAAAAGATATATCTGTAAGATGCAGGATATTTCTCCAGATCGGCATTCTAATTATTATAAAACTTTGAATACAGTACCCACTGATTTATTAAATATTATTTTGTAATTTTAATTTACCCTTCTTTCAGATAATGGAATACTACCTGAAGACTGCAAGGATACTGCAGATTTATTAATATTCTTTGATGAGCTATTTGACTCTGTCAATGGGAGTTTTTCTAATAAGAAAAGGTTTTCGAAACCGTTGCTGCAAGCAGTAAAACCGAATTCAGTACATCATAAAAAGTGGTTCGAATTCAAGAAGATTTTAAAGACAATGAAATTTTATAAAGACAATTCATCAAACATGGAAAGTGTGCCAACCTTAAAGAATTGGCTGTGGACACTGGAAGGTATAGAAATTTTATTAAAAAAGTTGCATACTGAATTTAAAATTACCTCAGTTTGGATGCGGCACCTGAATCAAGATCCACTTGAAAACTTTTTTGGCGCAATCAGAAGCCACGGGTGCCGCAATATAAATCCAACTCCAGATGCTTTCCAATCTGCATATGCATCATTACTGATAAATAACCTGTTCAGTATCCACGCTCCAGGTGCAAATTGTCAAAAAGACTATTGTGAGGCTTTAATTAAAATATTTTCGAATAAGGACTGTGAAGCCAACACAGAAACAAATATTGTCATAAGTAAAATATTAAATATAAATGTGGTGCCTTTAGAAGAAAAATCTAATCCAAAAATCATAGCGCCACTACAATATGTAAGTGGATACATAATAAAAAAATCCAAAAAAGTGTTTAAAAGTTGCTCTAAATGTAATGAAGATTTAATAAGTAAAAATGAAATTGAATACATAAAATACAGAGAATATTCTAATAAACGTTGGCTTTGCAGTCCTACTGAATCGGTGATCAGGCTAATTTCTGCCAGGACATAATAATGGAGGAGTTAAAAGAAAATTTAGAAAGAATCAATATTGTACAATATATAAAAACATACTGTACGCAATAGTTGATTTTGATTGTTTTAAATGTAAAAGACACAAAAAAAAATTACAAGATCATGTTATTAATTTAACAATAAGACTTTTTGTATTCAATCACTGCAAAACTTTAAATAAAATTATAACTGGAATGCAAGAAACAGTTGACGACACTGACCAGTACCAAATAATGGCTAAAAATTATTACAAAAAACATTGTAAAAGACCTCATAGTTGAATAAATTATTTATTAAGTCCAAATTATGTTTTATTTACTAATTAATGTATGGATATAATTAAAGCTTAAAGGACCAAGATATCTAAAGCATTTATATTAATCCATACATTAAAATACCTTTTAAAGCTATGAAAAATAGAATCTAAGTGCTACACGCACACGATAAGTTGAGACTTGACAGTATGCAAAATATTACTTATTTGTATTATTCTTCATTATAAATATAAATATGCATTATCCTATGTTATTAAAGTTTACTAATTTAATAATATTGGATAATTTATATTCATATTTATAAAATAGAATAATACAAATAAGTAATTTTTGCATACTGTCAAGTCTCAACTTATCGTGCGTGTGTAGTATAGTGGGTACCCTGAGGATAATTTCGTTGCATACAGAGAAAGTTGCCATCCAAGGGATCGAGATGTCGCTAGTAGTCATCATTGTAAAAAATCGTGAAGTTAGATCTCTATTCCCTATATATAAAAGGTACTCTGTGGACAGGATGTGCAATGTTATACTGCAAAGTTATGATGCAATGTTATACTGCAATGTTATGGTGTAATGTTACGATGCAAACACCTTTTTTTTAAAAAAAAAAAATGATGCAAACACCTACCCTAACGTCCTGCTACCCAGGCAACGTCCCATATGACCTGTAGCTACCCTTCGTGCAGTCTACCCTTGACCTACAGATAACTTTGACCTTTTATTACTTAAATTAACTTTAACTTTTAAGATACCCAAGCGTTATCGACCAAATGCGCCACGACCTGTTTTTTTTACCTACCTATTATTTTAATTGTAACGACCGCTTTATTTGCGTGACCGTGCGGTTCCAGCCAGCGGCTAATTCCACTCCGTTTCTTAATCTTAACTTATAACCAACGGATATTACCAATAAATGGAGTTATAATCGGAGTTTTATTTTTTATTTACCCTACTTACCCGGTTTTTCACGTTACATACTTTCATAAATAAGGGTACAAAGTTTTTGCTTCGCGTATCAATATTAGATACCTACTACCTATAACCCGGTAACAATACATCGCACCTCCGCTCAAATAGTGTCACAATTTAAAAAAAAAAAAATCTCTTTTATTGGACCATTAGTTACAGAAAACTTAAAAATCTTATATCCAATAATAGTGCCATGTCTATAGTTTATTTTTTTTATCCCTAGATGGCAGTAGTGTCTCATTATAACGTAACAGTGTCATGTTACTGCTTGCGCGAGATAGTCGTATAGCGGAATATTGTTTATAGTGGTGTTTGTCGATATAGTATGTCACTACATGTGTTGAGTCAATTGGAAACAATCTGTGGGTGCATTCAATAAAAGTGAAGTGTGTCGACATATGACAGTTTATGTGATTAAGGTATATCAAAAGCCCCTCTAATTTTTGCAATAAAACTGATCTGTATCGAGTTATGACATTATATGTGATAAAGGTTATATTACAATCAAAAATTTCATTTTGATAAAGTACACTGTTTTGAAATAAGCCAGTATATGTGATCAAGGCAATTCAAAAACTTATTTTGATTCGACATTAACAGTAGTCTGTGTCTAGTTATGATACTGTACTTGATTAAGGTAATTTATTTTCTGAATTAAAACTGATCTGTATCGAAACTTGTCACTGTTTTAGGTAACGTTAGGATGGATTTAAATATTGTTTATGTATCTTGTATGAATGAAGTCATTATAAAGATTTTCTTATATTAAATTATTGTTGTTATTGTCCTTAGGTGGTTGTATCTACAAACACATACAATGTCCAGATCAAGTAAAATATTGTCTCTGTGCCTGGAGCCTAATAATGGGCAGCATAATCAAGAATCATTTCTTGATTATGCTGCCCATTAGGAACTTGACATGAATCAACTTTTAATTCAGAGGGTACCCAATAAAAATTTAAAAGTAATGAATGACAGCTTAAACAAAGAAAATGTTTTTTTAATTGAAACCTTCAAAAACAATTTTAATTTGCCTGTAGAATGTAATCCTAATGGAAACGAAGAACATATTCAAGATAACGTAACTGGGGGGGAAGAAACAGATGATTCAGTTAAAGATCTAAATTACGACACGGCTCGTAAAAAGAGTAAGAAAAATAACGTCATTCCTCATCGCTGATCATCATCATCATCGAGTACTTCGAGTTCTTCATCGTCCAACTCAAGTTCATCCTCGTCCAGTTCAAATTCATCCTCATCTATCTCGTCATCTTTGTCACCTAGAGCAAAACCAAGCTAAGACATTCTCGAAGACCGCCCATCAACTTCACAAGAATTAAATTTAGACGGAAATCACCCCCAGGAACAAAATGAGATGACGGAAAAAATGCTAATTACACGTAAGAAACAGCGTGCTGAAGGACAATGGAAGCCAAATGTGACTAAAATCCTAAGAAAACTGAGAATTACCTTATCAAACAAAATCTGGACGAAGTATTCCTAAAAAAGGTATTAAAGATGGTTGTGGCGAACGGTGTAGACTGAAATGCAGTTCTTTTCTTACCCATGAAATAAGGCTTCAATTGTTTGACTCTTATTGGGCTTTGCAAGATTTAGAGAAGCAAAGACAATTTATACACAAACATTTAAGACCTATAGAAGTTAAGTACCGGTATGTCAAAGCACAAAAACCGCGAAAAAAACAATTATGCTTTCTATTTCGAGGTTGAAGGTTCATTGAAGAGGATCTGCAAAACTATGTTTAAAAATACGCTGGATATTCATGACAGAACGATCAGAACTGTAACAGAGAAATCAATTGGGGGTTTTTTGAAAGAAGATCAAAGAGGAGAACATAATAAACATTATACTGTAGGCGAAACTATTAAAAATGAAATACGGGTACATATAAAAGGAATATCAAAAATTGAAAGCCATTATTTGAGGGCACAGACTACACGGGAATACATTGATGGAGGGAAGACTATTTCTGACTTACATAGGGATATGTAAAGAAGACGGTCGAAATTATGGGAATTATGTGATGTATAGTAGCATTTTTAATGGTGAATTTAATTTAGATTTCTTTGTGCCAAAGAAAGATAGATGTGAGTTATGTGTAGCCTATGAAAATTCAAATCTGGAAGATAAAGAACAACTTAAGAAAAATTATGATGAACACTTATTAGAAAAGAATTTATTTAGGTAAGAAAAAAGGAAAGACAAGGAGGCTCTTAAGATAAACAAAAACCCTGATTGTGGCTGCATACGACTTACAGACTGTTTTGCAAATACCGCGTGGTGATGTTTCTGTTTTTTACTATAAGAGTATAATCTAAATAACATGAAATTCACAGTAAGCAAATTGAAAGCAGAAAACACAGGAAAAAAAAGAAGTAAACCGACAACAAGTAACAGTAATAATGGTGAGCCTATTGTAAATCAAAGTAAAAGTGAAAGCTTTTTTTGGCATGAGGGTGAAGGATATCGAGGTGCAGATGAAATCGGGAGCTGCTTGCTTAAATTTATCGACAATGAACTGCACAGTCATACCGGCAACGGCCCATTGATTTAGTGTTCTATTCGGATAATTGTTGCGGGCAGAATAAAAATAAATATATCGTCGGGGTGTACATGTATGCAGTAATGAAATACAATAAATTAAATTCGATTAGTCATATTTTTTTAATAGCGGGTCATACTCAGAATGAAGGCGACTCAGTACATTCGGTGATTGAAAAACAAATAAAGCGATCGTTAAAGTCAGGTCTTATTTACGTCCCCAGCCAATAAGTACAGATAATTAAGGAAGCTAAAAAAACTGGGAAGCCACTGAGAGTAAATGAGCTGTCACACAATGATTTTATTTCTCTGAAAAGTTTAATTGGTGATATAGGTATTACGACTCTTAATAAAATAAGGATTTCAGAGGTAAAAATGATGACCATTGCCAAAGATAGACCAAATATCTTAAAGTATAAAACATCTTACACAGACTCCGAATGGTCAGAAGGTAATTTACTCTCTCGAAATAAAAAAAACTTACCATTCTTGATACAAAGCCTACCTATGTGTTTTTGTATGTTTAGCTACCAAGGCGGTTCACCTTGAAGTGGTATCAGCATTGACCACCGACGCCATCGTCGCATCATTCACCAGGTTTGTCAGTCGACGAGGCCTACCTTCACTCGTCAGATCGGATAGAGGTACAAATTTCATTGGTTCAAATTCATATTTAAAGGAAATCAATCAGTCCGGTACGGTTGTTCAACTAGCACAAAGCAATATCAGCAAATCACCCGATTACGTGAAGGACAGTGACGCATAACTCAAGATCATACTCCCACAACATCCGGGAAACTTACGGAAATACATGCAGACCGGCGCTGCTCTACAGGCTATCGAAGACAACAAAATCAAAAGTCCAAATTCCTTTCTGTCCCACACATAAGCCTTTTTGGTATGTATGTAACCTTGAATATGCAACAAAAGAAATTAGTGAGCACACAGATGATAAGGGCCCCCCCTTTATCACCTCAACATCAAGAGATACAAGAGAGGGAGGAATAGAGATGGTATATCCGATGATGAAGGAGATAGGGTCTCAGTGAGTAGTGTTGAAAACGCTGCCACTGAGGTAGGGTTAGGGGACCAAACTGAAGTAAAAAATTAACCTTACAGAATGATACTAATTGAAGGAGTCCCTAATCAATCAGAGTTGCAGAATCATTGGGTAAACAAATGGGGATTGGTCATAACTAATGGCTAATGAGTACCCGGCTAAAGCAATACACAGTGTCAGTACAAGTAGATGAAGAAAAACTCTGCCTAGATTGTCCCGCGTCCGCATGAGGCTGCAAACATGCGATTGCATTTTGAATGTGGTTGCACCCAGCGTCGGACTGGCCATACAGTCGAGGTGGCATTTTCCAGCCGGGCCCCAGCCTGCACGGGCCCCCCCACAGGCCTGGGTTGAGAGGCATGCGGCAACCTCAGCACAGGGGGGGGGGGGGGGGCGGGGGCGCGCAGCGTGCCCCCTGTGCTACGGTTGCCCGCGTGCATGTCTCGTAAACTATGCGTCTTACAAAAATTTTGAAAGACAAAACAATTTGCTACAAATTATGACGTGACGAATTTTTTGTAAGATGCATAGTTTACGAGATATCGCGAAAAAAGTGTTTTCACCCCTTTTTCAAGATGGCGGCCGGGAGACCTGGGTGGCGACCCCACAAACTTGAGATTAAGCTTCTATTGACCCCCCACACATGTCCCAAAAATAAAATTGCATCCTGTAATAAATGCAATACTCTGTCCTTAAATTGTAGGTAACATTTAAATGGGCTAAAATTGCCGGAAAATTATGGGAGTTTTATTTCGCTTTCTTTTATGTAAGTATTATAGTGGTTATTATTATTATCAATAATAATAGTGTTTATTCCGCCGTTTATAAAATAAACTAAAGCAAGAAACCCTACAGGAATCGGTCATGATTTCGAAGGACTGAGACATTTTTGCTGTTGTAAGGTCGCGGCAAAAACGCGTAAAATTCTCAATTTACGCGGTGTTCTAGATCTAGCTAGCAGGGCGCCAAGCATACACTAGGGCTATAGAGGTTAAAAACTCGATGAATTCGGAACTGCAACATTTATAAATAACAATTAAGAAACGTAACGTATTTATTCACTCTCATCTCATAATTTTGATGAAACGGAACGCATTACGCAAGTAAAGAGTCTGTGGTTTGGGGAATCCCCGACGCGTGCGTTCGCTGCTCCTTGAATCGCATTCCATTGTTTAGTCGGTTTGTATTGCCCTTACCGCCGATACTCTAGTTGAATTACGTTGTTTTTAAATATTATACTGACTTACGTTACATCGAGAAACTGTTACAATGGAAAAGGTAAGTTGCATAATATTATTTTTATTGCTTTCTGAAAAAAAGTCACTTTGGAGCATTTGTAATCTAATATTATATATGTACCTAAGTATTACTCAAATTGATATATACTTCACGGTTTCAGTCACGTTCAGCGGCATATAAACCTAAATCTGGTTCGGAGAAACGGAAAAATAAAAGAAAGATAGAATTACAAGCAGCGGCTTCGAACCCAAAGCAATCCAGGCTTTCCTTCACGTCTACATCTCAAGAGCTTGAAGATCCTCAAAATCGGAGCGAATCGCAACCAGGTAAATAGATTTAATTTAATACAGTTTTTTTTTTCTAATTTAACAAATCTTTACATATTTGTTAGCTAGTTTTACCTGTAGTTTCGCTTTTTAATTCCTTCTTTACATAGAATTATAACGCCTAGGAGGCCAATTCTTAGTCAAATACAGATAGAAATATGCCGAAAAAATTGAGGAATGTCGGATGAAATTGTATGGGGAACACACGACATCGGCCATTTTTTTTCGACATGAGCATATTTCTATCTCTATTTGACTGAGAATTGGCTTCCAGAAGGATAGCCTTACTACTGGCCGCTGCGTAAAATTTGAGGCATAAAACGCACACATCGTTTTGCTTGGTAGTCGCACGCAACACAAACGTAAAATAATGTTACCAGTCAAATGACATTTCCCCAAAAATATGGGAAATGGATATATACTTCTGTACAGTTTTAATAAGGCTTATTAACACAGACTTGTTTTTAGTTAACCAAAATGTACATGATATGCGCACGGGGTCGGTTGACTTTTGACACTACGGGGCTGTCGAGCGTATCACACCACGGTGGATGGTGGTGTGATTTGACTGGATGTGATTGCAGGGCGCAGAGACGGCTTCTGGGTGTTATAATTCTATGCTTCATTATAATCTACAAATTTGTCAAATTTATCTGTTCTAAGCCAAAATTACGTCTTTTTATATATTGACTTTGATGTATAAATTTTAAGCTACAGATAGGTACGAAATATTGTAGGGAATGCTACATTTTTAGAAATCTTAATGTTATTATAAACAAGAGTATTGGCTGATTAACTCATTAGTGCCCCGGCCATACCCTTGAACGTAGATAGATGATTTTTGTAATGAAATGAAATCCCTTTACGCATATTGCAGACGAAAAACGGACTTTTAAAATTTCTGAAACCCCTCAACCGATTTCAATGATATTTTTTGAATGTGTATAGCTATTAAATATTTATACAATATTTTATTTTTATAGGACCCTCATCATCATCATCAATGTTAGACGAAAAATTGGATTCACTTTCGTATGCAAGTAATTCAGAAGAGAACATAGCAGCGGCGACTCTACCCATAATAATCACGCAAGACACAGCACCACAAGGAGCAAATGAATGTGTTTCTAATCCTAAAGACACAATTACTTCAATTACGTCCAGCGACACTGGATCTGGTGGAAATATTGACAACGTTGCGTTAAAGCCACTAACATTAACAGTCGATGATTGCAGTCAAATTCAAAAACTTTCTGAATTTGCTTCGCCAAGGAAAAATGCTACGACTGCCGAGAAATTAAGTATCTTATCTGTTCACCCTATCCAACCTTCGGGTGATAAAAACAGTTTGCCTTTCGATGCAAATCGGGTTTACTACCGAAAATTACCAACAGGAACTTTAATTCGACGAGAATCTGTCTCTTATTCTCTTGAATTAAACAAGCTATTTTGTACCACCTGCATGTGTTTTGCGTCTGACGCCAAGAAAGAAGAAGGAGGAGGAAGAAGTCCATTTATTGATGGCGTTACTCCATCCAAAAAACATATTTATGAACAACTTGTCAAACACGAGGAAAGCCACAGTCATCAGTTAGCCGTAGTTGCCTTGCTTACAGCAAAAAAAAGAGGAAATCTGGAACAACATCTCACGCTAAAGAATATGCAAGAGATTTCCAATAGGCGTCTGGTCCTGAAAAGAATAATTGATATAATACTATTTATATCTAAACAAGGCATTGCTTATCGTGGAAAAAGTGAGGCCTTGTACTCGTTAGCGGATATCGCAGACGACAACCAGAATCACGGAAACTTTTTAAATTTAGTTGTCCTATTGTCGAAGTATGATCCAGTTCTTAAGGCGCACATGTCCGAGGCAATTACTGAAAGTAAAAAAAGAAAAGACTCAGGAAAAGGTAAGGGTCGAGGTGGGCTTGTTACCTTTTTATCAAAAACCACTATAAATAAATTAATAAATATATGTGCACGTCAAGTTAAACTAGAAATCGTTAAAGAAATCCAGGCGGCGAAATCTTTTAGCCTTAATGTGGATTCTTGCCAGGATGTTGGCGTTGTTGACCAGGCTGCAATTTGCGTGCGCTATGTTAAGAGTGGGATCCCACAAGAGCGGATGCTCAGCATGGTCCCTGTCCGGAAATCAACAGGAGAAGATTACCGAGCTCTTGTAAGCAATGAACTAGCCCAGTTAGGCTTAAATTTGCAAGATATTATTAGCGTGTCATTTGATGGCGCCGGAAATATGGCGGGAAGGTATAATGGTCTTCAAGCAAAACTGAAGGAAGAAGTGCCAAAATTAATTTTCACACATTGTTATGCACATGTTTTAAATTTAGTGCTGGGAGGCGCGACGTCAAGCTGTACTGAAGCCAAGAATTTGTTTGGGCTCTTGGAGTCTACCAGTGTATTTATTCATGAATCATTTAAGCGCACATCTCTATGGGTGGAGAAAATTTCAGAATTAACAGCTGGACAAGACAAATTGAGACGATTACAGAATATCGGAAAAACAAGATGGTGGGCTAAAGACAAAGCCTTGACCACTGTTATGGAGAAAACTCGATATGTGGCGTTAATAAAAACTTTAAGTGCCATATCTTCAAGCATGGAGTTCGAGCCAAAGGTTTCGTTCCAAGCAAAAGCTTTGATGGATTCTTTTTTGAAATTCGAAACTATCCTGACAGCCTTCACGTTCAAGAAAATATTTGACCTATCAACCCCAGTAAGCCAATATCTCCAAACCCCTACATTGGATTATCTTAAAGCTTGGGGATTCATCAAATGTTTAGACATGGATTTACGAAGACATTTAGATACTTTTGATGATGTTTTCAAAGCTGCAAGTTTATTTGCATCCGATGTTCAAGACTTGATGCACGCTGAAAACATTGATCTCGACGTACAAACCACGTTACCGTTACGAAGAATTTCTAAAAAACCGAAGAAACGTGAGCAGTTATGTGAAGATGAAGTAGCATTATTGGCTACAGACCCAAAGAGATTTTATTCTATTTCTGTCTACAAAGTCATTATTAATACAGCTTTAGTTAAAATAAACGAAAAATTCATGTGCAACGAAGATTTAATGAAAGATGCCGCTTGTTTGGACCCGAAAAACTTCAATAAAATCAAAGAAAATGGAATTCCTAATGACGCGCTAAAGTCTATCGCATCAATTGCAAATGTCGATCGAGAGTTGCTGTCAAAAGAACTGGAAACTTTTGCAAATAAGTTTAGTGAACTGTCTAAAACTCTTTGGGATGAGCACATTTCTCCTAGGCAGCATAAGCAAGATTCAGATTCACAAAGCGACGAAGATGTTTTAGACATAGACCAGGCAGCAAAGGACGCCATGTGTTTTTCCAGAAGTGGTTTGGACGTCTGTCAAAGTTGCATACCATGTGCATGTAAACTTTTATCACAGTATAATATGCATATCAGCACGTACACCACCTTATATGTTGCATATTGTGTAATTCTCACAATTTCATTCACGCAAGTGACTTGTGAGAGACGATTTTCAGCATTGAAGCGCATTAAAACGAGACTTCGTTCTTTACTGGGGCAAGAACTGTTGGATTCGTTGATTATATTAAATACAGAAACGGATCTAATCAAGGATGACGAAAACAACAGCTTTTACGATCGAGTCATTAACTGCTTAGCTGAAAGTTCTCCTCTTTTAAAAAAAATGTTGATTGGCTAGCTTTATATAATTTGTTCTAAGTAAATACCTACTTACTATTGTATTGTATTTTAGTATAGTAATAAATTTTTTATAGTTTGTTTATCTCAATTTGTGTATCTCAGTATTTTTCGATAGTATCCCATCACCATGGTCTAGTCTCGGGCCCCCGGATTGTGATCAGCCACCCGGGCCCTTCCGGTCCAGTCCGACCCTGGTTGCACCTTCGCAGCGGAGAGCCCTCCTGTACGTCAGTTGAGTGCTAATAGAAAAAATCCAACCTCTCAAAAGTTGGATCTACATTAAAAATGTTAGTATTTTACAAAAGAAATGTGCAAACGAAAACACCAGGATCCTGTATTAGATACCAATAAGACTTATTAGAAGAATGCACAAAGAGAAATATTGAAACTTGTCAGTTTGTAAAGCACACAGAAAATAAATTAGCATTATCATTGCATCATTTATAAAATAAATACAAAGATTCAAACTGTGAAAGTTATTTAACCAAAATTAAGGAACTATTCAATAATGAAAACCTACCAGTAGGATATGCAAAAACGCAAACCAGATATCAGCACATAAGTGGTCTTTTGTTTGAGCTCCGTTATGGATCTTAGAGCTATACGTAAGCCGGTGCAAAACACACGATGGTTCTCTGATTGCCTAGTTTTTTCGTGCGAGATCTGTGCAGACACCAGCCATAAAACGTGACCAAAAGTTAGCAGACGGGGTTAGATAGGTCGCAGAAGAAAAATTGGAAGTAAAGTTTGCAAAATGTGGCCTCCTTTTTTCCAAGGAATATCCTATGATAACTTGGACCGATGTTATTATTTCTAGTTTATTGCCAAATATATCACAAACTCTGATAGTTAGTTATTTCTAGTTACAGAACAAAGTTTGTCCGTTATAACAGACCTAAATGATTTCGACATTGTTGAACTGAAATCCTTTATTGGGCTATTGTTTTCACCTGTTTTAAAATCACATGATGAAAACACTATTTACTTGATCGCTTCAGATGGCACAGGTTGTGAGATATTAAGTTGCGGAATGTCACAGACAAGATTTCTGGTTTTGTTATTGTGTCTAGGATTTGACAACACAGATGATCGGGAAGAGAGGATGAAGACTGATAAGTTGGCTGTCATATCCCCTATATTCAATAAGTTTGTGATTAATTCTCAATAGTTGAATTGAACGAATTTGGCACAGTGAATGAAATACTCGTCAAATTTCGAGGAAGAAGCCACATGATGTCATACATGGCAAAAAAGTCTGGATTGATAATTCGAGCACTATGTGATGCCAATAACTATCATTTTATATTGGGTATAAATACTCTGGAAAAGACTGATCGTACCGGATTGATAGCACAAGAAAAAAATCTAGTTCCAACTCAGTGTCCTATGCCTCACAAAACCCAATTAAGGACCCAACCGTAACGTGACGGCTGACAATGAGGATTCGTAACGTTTTTAGTTGAGCATGCAGATTTATAAAGTTAAGAAATCCTTAACATATAGTTCAAAAATTATTGTTCTACGACCAAAATTGACGAAGTTATGACCAAATTACTAGTGAATTTCAAAGGCCGGCCGCCGCAGTAGCTATGACGTCACTGTGACGGTCGCCGCCAGTTAGCCCTTAGCAGCGAGAAGGCGCACATTGTTTTTTTGGTTAATTTTGACTTTGAAACAAATTAAGTGTCCGATTTGTGTCTAATTCACCTTTTTAACGATGTATAAATATTGTATAGTACAAGTAGAGCAGGTTAATATGAAACCAAAAATGAAAACTAAACTCTTATGATATGCCAGCCAAATGGAAACAACACATAGTT
This sequence comes from Chilo suppressalis, assembly GCA_902850365.2. Classification (NCBI taxonomy): domain Eukaryota; kingdom Metazoa; phylum Arthropoda; class Insecta; order Lepidoptera; family Crambidae; genus Chilo; species Chilo suppressalis. The sequence continues at coordinate 17,778,657 of OU963915.1, forward strand.
AAAAATAATGCAATCCCTAAAAATCTCGACCCAAACGTTAGCTTCACGATCAGCAACTCAAACTTAAGTGACATTACTGGTTCATCGTTTTAATGCTAGTGATAACGAGTCAAATTATTTAGAAATAACAAAAACAATGAATAAAATTTTCTTCAATCTTATGTAAAAGGGCGCTTTAATGGCTTTATCTCGAAATCCAATGTACTGATAGGCATTGCTGCCCATTCATACTTTTGTATTCAACATTTCAAGACTTCACGGGAATATCATCTATTCAAATCCTAGTTACGAAAAATACGTTGGCATGATCTTAACTCAATGCTTGCAATACATTTTAGCCTCTCTGAGAGTCCTGTGACTAAATATAAAAAAAAACTCTCCCAAAAGTTGCATTCCGTCTGAATCAGCTTATTATCTGGTCATCAACAGATAATATCAGGGAAAACTCGCCGCTTTTAGGAATCGCTATTTTAGAGCGATTTCATTAAAAGATTGTTTCGAAATTCAAATCGAGAAATCCAGGCAACGCTTCGCACCAATCGTTTACGGGGTCTCAATATAACGCTGTAATATTTGCATTAAGTATTTGGTTTTTATAACACCTGACGGCTTGATAAATTTTATCTCTGAGGGATAAAGAGGGAGGACCCCATTGGTTAAAACCTGTGCCTGGTGATTTAAAAAAGCTCAATTTACATATTGTAAACGGGAGTTTTCGGCTAAGATCAGTGATATCAAAAGACATGTTCCTGTGGAGATGCGCGCACCGTCTCCATAGAGAGTTGCAGGAGCTCGGAATGCAACAGGTTTGCGATCCTAAGTGAATACCCGGCTTAACAAGAAAATTGTGATTTATGTTTATGCATCATTTATGAGTTCTAAGAAAAATATGTTTAGTTCATTTGTTTTCGTCAAAGTCAGATTCGCGAAAGGACCGATTCTCATTTCGCCAGGATCCAGTACAGTAATATGGTGAAATACATTTTATTAATAACACTACCCATTCTCAACAAAATGGTTCTTAAGGAGCGCGCTCGGGAAAAAAATTACACCGTCAAACACCAAGCTGCCCAAGGACCGCTCTACCTACGAAACTATAAATCGTTTTTTATCACCGTTAGAGTCGACTTTTGTGTGACGAAGTTTAACTATAGATTAACTAGGAGAGAGCCAATAATGCTGTGCTTCAATGACGCCGTGATAACGATCCTGTCGTTATCGGAGGTCCAGAACCAGAGCCTTCAAACAACGTTGAAAATCAGGAAACTCCCAATATTGCAGAAGATCAAGAAGAACCTCAGGACGATGCAAAACGTGAATTCTATGTCAGTGATTACGTAAGAGCAGCAAATTCTTCACGCAGCTGTATGTACAGGCAATGCAGAAACCAAACGAGTTCCAGTGGCTCTGAAGCTATATTGGGTATGCCATTACAAACTATATATTCCCCCAAGTGCGCGAATGTGCGGAGAATATTTGATGTACCACGACTTTGAACAGTTATTGGATAACGTGAACGTTACTAATTATTTTGACTCTTCATTTTTTAGTTACTTGACACACATGTTGATGAATACCATTAACAATAGGTCTAGGTTCGATTTAGAATTCGTGATTTCACTCAATAGTAGTGAAATTAAATTTAGGACCGGTTTAACTTTGGATCAATTCAATAGCATGTTGGAAGAAACGCCATCTCTTGCTGAAAAATCCAGAGACCCACGATCGGTACTAGCCGCTTTTCTAACAAAACTTAGAACAGGAGAATCAAATGAAAGACTTGCAACACTTTTCGGCGTGACACGTCGAGTGTTCGAATATAGAATAAAAATAGCACGACAGTGTTTGACAGAAGAATATGTCCCACGACATCTTGGCCTAGGCCATATTTCTAGAGATGAGCTTTTTAAAAGAAACTTTTTAATACCCAAACATATTTTTGTAAATCAGGAAAATACTAAATTAATTCTAAATGCAGATGGTACTTACATATATATTGAAAAAAAAAAACAGTATTTTTTTATTTAAAAGTAAAAGCTATAGCCACCACAAGTTCCGAAACTTATTAAAACCTTTGTGCTGGTTGCCAGCGAAGGGTACATACATTAGGCCCAGCAACAACTTCAGATGCAACTATTTTGCAAAACATAATGCATGAAGATGAGCAACTGCTGCATGAGAGAGACGTCTTCATTTTGGACAGACGATTTAGGGACAGCATGCCTGATATTGAGTCGCTTGGCTATGAAGCTCTTATGTCATCTAGTAAAAATAGAATCGCGACTCAATTAACAACTGAACAGGCGAATGAGTCCCGTTTAGTAACAATATGGGCTGTGGAGGCGGAGAACGGAAAGTTCAAAAACCGATTCAAACTATTGAAGCAAACTTATTTTAATCGTGCGTTACCCAACATGTTTATTGAATTTCGCATCCTAGCGTCTTCAATAAATGCTCACTATCGTGTGGCAACGGACAATAGGCTCGCGTCAGAATTCCTAGACATAATTCAAACACAAATAAATGCTCCCAACCTCTTGCATAATTATGTTGAAGGCAAAAATCTTAATAGGCAAAGAGTGAATTTCGTAGGTATGGAAGCTAAGATGCCACATTTTGAGAGAAAGATGTTATATTGGGCACCTACCACACAAAACTTGCAAAATCATACTGTGCTGAGCATATTCGCAATGGGATTCACTATATAGAATTGTTCGGAGTCAATTGCATGATTTACAAAGATATAATATGTCTTGTGCCAGTGCCAGTCGCGACTGGCACTGGTCTGTGAACGGTCGTGTTAACCGGTTAATCCGCGTGTGCTTATCTAAAAAATCCATAGATTCTCAAACTTTCGCCATGTCTTTATGCGGTCAGTGTGACGAAGCTGTTGTAGAAGGAGCGCACTGCTCATCATGTGACCAGGATTTGCACTATCAATGTGCGGGCATAACTGAAGTAGGCTTCAGAAAACTGGGTGTTGATAGGAAGCAGGCTTGGAAATGCCATAAATGTAAGCAATCAGGCTCAAGATCACCACAGCCGACAAGTGATTCATCCATTATGGCGGAACTTAAAGCCTTAGCCTTAAAGTTGGCTCCGTTGGAATCCCTTTCAGTTGAGGTCGGGGCATTGCGTGCAGAAATTTCGGAGTTGAAATCGCAAGTTACTCTGACAAATACCTGCTTAAAAGAATTTAACGATAAGTTTGAGAAGTTTGAAGAACGTCTTACACGGGTGGAGGGAATGGAAGATCGAGTGACAATTATTGAAGCGGACTTAAATAGACTAAAACAAGAGGCTAATGAGAAAGATCAATGGTTACGTTTGAACAACGCTGAGATAAAAGGTGTTCCTCATTCTCCAAAAGAAAATTTGCTGGAAGTCGTTAGCTTGATTGGGTCTATGATTAACTATCCCATATATAAAACGCAAATAAATTTTGTAGCGAGTTCATTGCATTAGAGCTTATAATTGCTTATCGATCTTTGTCGCTTATGATCTTTTATATAGCTCAGTTGGTGAAGTCATTAACAGGTATCGCCTTTGTATTGCTGGTAGTGTATTCAATTTATCCGCTGTTGATTTTTATGTTTAGAGTTATTTGTGTCGTTCAGTGCATAGATGCTTGCGGAGGTATACCCGGTCATTGTTTATTATACTACCTATGTTGTTTAATTATTTTTTACGATTGGTACGAAGTCGTGAATAACTTATTTACAAGTTATTTTTTGATGAGCGGATTTAATTTATGTAATTGTTCATTTCTATTAAGTTATAGTGCTGGTAAGTTAATTTTAAACAGTTGTGGTTTTAATGAAAAGTGTATGCTTTAAGGATCTATTACCAAAATGCAAGGGGATTGCATACAAAGGTAAGTTGTTTTTATAGAAATGTGTGTGTTAATAATTACGATATTATATCTATTTCTGAGTCGTGGTTGTTGGATGGCATATGTGACACTGAGTTGTTTGATAGTCGGTATCTAGTTTACCGGCGGGATCGTGATTATGCTAGGCTAGGTATTACTTTGGGCGGTGGCGTTTTGCTGGCGGTGCGGCGCGATCTCCCTGTCGTATGCAACCCTGAATGGAACAGCTCGGCAGAGGACATTTGGATAACTTTGTTATTGAAACACAAAAGACTGGCCGTAACATATAAAATGCATATGTGTACATTATATTTATGTAAGGAGGAGGGTGGTAAATCGTACAAAGAACAACTTAAAAGTTTTTTAGATAAATTGAGTGAAATAGTATGTAGTCACCCATTGGACAAATTTATTGTAATGGGTGATTTTAATCTCGGTAATAATGTCCACTGGATAAGGTCAAACGACGAAGTGACAATGACGCCGGTTAACCATTCCGCCGATTTTTTGAATGATTTTTTCGACACCATCGACACATGTAATTTTAGTCAATTTAATGGAGAATACAATCATAATAATCGCATTCTTGATTTGGTATTTTCCAATGGTAATTTAAACATAAATAGCTGTGTCTAGCCATTGGTTACGGAGGATTTGCACCACAAGTCTCTTGAAATTCACGCTGAATTTGTTGCAATTCATGAGCTAAAAGAGACGAGCCGTATGAAATATATTTTTGCTCGGGGTGACTACAGTGCGATTACGTCCGAACTTGACAATATTGATTGGTACAATTACTTGGGGGCAGGTTCATTAGAAGACGCAGTTACCAATTTTTATAACAAATTGTACCATATTCGTGATAAATATATACCTCATAAACGTATTAAGCCCGGCTCATATCCACCATGGTATAACCAAAGTCTCATTAAGGTGTTAAAGGAAAAATCGAAGTACCACTCAAAATATAAAACTTACGGTAACTTATCTGATTACCAATCTTTCTCCTTGTTACGTAAAAGAGTCTACGAACTTGAAAAGGTCTGTTTTGGTGAGTACATTAAACGCGTTGAATCCTCAATTATAAAAAACCCTAAAGCATTTTGGGCATTTGTAAAATCTAAGAGAAGTAGCTCAACTTTTCCCAGTGTAATGAATTACAAATCTGTGAGCGCGGACACCGGCGAGGGAATTAGTGACTTGTTTGCGGAGTATTTTCTGTTCACTTTTTTAAAGCCTAATTATCAATTGAGTCATACCACAATAAATATCAACAACAACCTCCACAGTGTGAGTGATGTCGAAGTTGATCCTATTAAAGTACTTAAACTCTTAAAATCTCTTGATTTAAGCAAATCCAGTGGACCAGATTTGATTCCCCCTCTTTTTATAGTAAAATTTGCTGAAAGTTTAGTGAGGCCGCTCTGCATATTGTTCAGTCGCTCTCTATCTGAGGGAACTGTTCCCAAAATATGGAAATCGGCTTTCATTACACCGATATTTAAAAAAGGTGACAAAAATAATGTAGAAAACTACCGCCCAATATCAAAATTATGTTTGTTTGCCAAAATTCTTGAAAAACTAGTTTACCAAGACGTCTACTCCAGCCTTAACATTTTATTTAACGAAGAACAACATGGTTTCCTTAAAAAGCGCTCTACAACCAGCAACCTTTTAGTAGCGAATGAGTGGAGGCAATGGAGAATGGTGCTCAAGTAGATGTTGTCTATACCGACTACCAAAAATGTTTTGACAGAATAGATCATCAAGTATTGCTCTCCAAGCTCCATTCTGCAGGCATACATGGCAATTTACTTCGTTGGTTTACGTCTTATATTGAAAATCGTAACCAAGCTGTAGTCCTACGAGGTTATGTGTCGAGGTGGATAGATATACCATCTGGCGTGCCCCAAGGATCGATTTTAGGTCCACTTTTATTTATCATTTTTATTTTAGACATTAATAAATGTTTCCTTAATTCTAAAATAATTTTATATGCGGATGACATGAAGGTTCTAAAAGTAATTCGTAGTTCATTGGATGTTATCAAATTACAACAAGATCTACAACGGTTTGAGCAATACTGTCTTCTTAATAAGTTGGATCTTAATGTATCAAAATGGTTTTTATATGACATTCACACGAAAAACGCATATAATAGAATCTGATTACAGATTTTTCAATCTCAGATTAGCCCGGGTTAACAAGATTAGAGATTTAGGTGTCATACATGACGCCAAACTAATGTTTAATGATCATATTGATCATATTGCTAGTAAAGCTTCTAAAGCTTTGGGGTTTGTAATGCGTATGTCCAGCGACTTCAATTCTATAAAAGCGATAAAAGTGTTGTACTGTGCCTTCGTACGCAGCCATATGGAATACGCCTCGCAGGTGTGGAATCCGATGTACAATATTTACATTACGCGCTTGGAGAAGGTACAAAAAAGATTTCTGCGATTTCTCGATTTTAAAGCCCGACAGTATTCTGCAAGTTACGAGCATCGTTGCAAGCGTTATCACTTTCTTCCTCTTCAAATTCGCCGTGAAGTAAATGACGCTTGTTTTTTATCTAAACTTGCTAATGGCAGCATTGATTGCGCGGAGTTATTGTCGAAGATTGGTCTTCGTACTAATGTACTAAGTCTGCGTCGTCGCCAGTTGCTCAATGTACCCTTTGCTCACACAAACTATCGACACAACACATTCCTAATGCGTGGATGTGAAATTTACAACAAGTATAGTATTGAGAACGACTTTGACTTATTCTCGACAAGCCCAGCGACAGTCAGACGAGCTATAGCTTCGAATTATTTTAAATAGGCATTAATTAAATAAATGGGTATGCTCAATATTCAAACCGGCGTCTGTTTCCTTTCTGTTTTTTTTTAAGTTAGTATAAATTGTTAGCTGTAATAAATATATTATGATATGAATTATAAGCATGTAAGCATATTATAGTAGGATAAAATATTATGAGATAGTTATAGTTATATAAGCATGTTTAATATGTGGAGGTTTTTAATTGGCTTTTGGATATTGTTGTTTGTTTATTTAATAAGTCATTGATAGCTGTAAACCTTCCTAAAATAAAATAAATAAATAAAAAATAAATATAAATAATGCCTGGTTGATTCGAGGGCGCATACAATCGAGACATGTCAGGTCACGTTTGTACTATTGTTGCATTTTAATAAATAGAGATATAACAGACATACATGCTATAACACAGTGGTACTGCACTTGTTTAAGAGGAAATCGTACGATAGGCAGTTGTGCACATGTTATTTCAATAGTATGGTACATGGGTAAGTAATCTACCAGCAGACCTATTATTCAAAATCAAAATCAATATCGTGTATTCAGTCTAGACTGTTACAAGCACTTGTGAATGTCGAAAAGCTACGCCATCGGTTCGCAAATCTACGGCGGGAGAACTTTTACTGAGAAGAACCGGCGAGAAACTCAGCAAGGGCTGTTTTTTTTCTCCCTGTATTATATACAGAGTCGTCAAATTGAAAAATGACTTAAATATGAGTTAACTTAAGAAGTCACTTTCCATTACAAATGTCAATAATATAAGAATTATGACTATAAAATAAAAAATTAAAAAAAAACTGGTTTAACAAACTTTAGGAATGCCGTATCCTAACAGTAGGCATAAAAAATGAACGATTTAAGTTAAGTACAACGATTAATGGTACCCAATGTAACAAGAGCAGACTCATCTCCGCTGGCAGCACCCGTTCACGAGCATGACGCATGAACTAGCCATCATTTCGCTCAACCATATTTTAGGAAACGCAACGACCCGCCTCACACGACACCGCCGCCGAAGAGATTTTTAAGAGAGCATGACTACCCATAACCACTCAAACCAAACTGCAAAATAGTTACTTTGAATTAAGATAATTTATCTGTACGACAATGCAAACAAATACAAAACAAATTTGCAGTTACAGCCATGAAGTTTTATCATTCAAATATTATTTAATAACCGAACCGCGAAAGTGCTAGAGATCGAATGTGCCAGAGCACCGCGGGTTGCGATAGAGGTCGAGTAATGCGGCTCATTCTAAAATGAGCCTTATACAGTGCGGCGTAAGGGAGAAAGTGCAACGACATCTGCACTTGTTTACAAGTTATGCGTGTTACCTGCGTAGGTATTTTGTACTCGCGGGTGCTAGCTAACTCTCAATTTAACAGGCACTTTCTCGAACGCTTCGTTCGGCGTATATAAGCGCGATTGGCGCCGCGCAGAGACAGCAACATTCTCGCTCCGACCGCGGACCGTGCGCACCGTCGCACAGCCGCCTCCTTGCTCCGTGCGCCCCGCCGCACAGCTGCCTGCTTCGAGTCGACTCGACGCGCCTGCACTCATTCGTGAGACCCAAGATTGGACCAGTGGATACCTAGCGGTGTTAACAAAACTGGTCGGCGACTCTCCCGCCAGCCCCTCCCCCGAACCCCCCCGCCCCGACACCCCCTGCCTCCCCTCGAGCGCGAGCAAGCGCCCCGCCTCGAGCCCGGCTTCGACCTGCGACTCCGACTCGACCATAGTGTCGGCGTCCGATGACTCCGTGTTCACCACTGTGGTGAGCAAGAAGAAGAAGCGGCGCTCCAAGCGCCGTGCAGACACCGCGTCTCCAACGCCGCCCCTCTCGCCTCCCGCTCTCCTGTCTCAGACAGTTGATGAGCCCTCTGTCCCTCTCACCTCTCTCACGGTCGCCCAACCGACCACCCAAACCCACCAAACCCAAACATCACACAACACAGACAAAACACATAAACCACACAATAGGTGCACCGCCGCACCTATCAAGGCAAAGCCGCCGCCGCCCGTCTTTCTGCGCGATAAGGCGCAATGGGCGAAGGTCGCGGACCTTTGCAAATCACATAACATCAACTACACCCAAGCGTCGAACACTGGTCACGCCATTAAAATAATCACACCCACAATCGACACATTTAGGAGCCTCACAAGGCTCTTAACTACACAAAAAATTCCATATCACACATACGCTCTCCCCGAAGAGCGCAAAGTCCGCGCGGTACTCAGAGGAGTCCCCTTCGAGCTCTCCAACGAGCTCATTCTTAGCGACCTAATCGCTCAAGGCTTCCCAGCCGAGGCAGTGCACAAAATGCACAGCCGGACTGGCAAACAATATCCGTTGGCCCTTGTCATTTTGACCTCGGTCCCGGCAGCTAGGGAATTTTTTAAAGGTCCCATAACCGTCTGTAGCCTCGACAATATCAAAGTCGAGGCCCCACACCGGCGAGGCACCCCTGGGCAATGCGACAGGTGCCAATTATATGGCCACGCAGCAGCCAACTGCTCAGCGGCCCCGAGGTGCGTCAAATGCCTCATACCCCACCTTACCAAGGAGTGCTCCCGCACTCCTAACACACCCACACCACCCGCATGCGTGCTCTGTGGCCAAGAAGGCCACCCGGCCAATTACAGGGGCTGCCCGAGGGCCCCACGGCCCAGGCCCAACACTCACACTCACACACACACAAAGCCAACCACGGCGCCCAAAACACACCCACCACCACCGACTAACACCACAAACTTCCCGGGGCTGCCCAAGGCAGCCGCCCCTCGCAGTCCGGCGCCCCCGACAGCCTGGGGACCAGCCAGGGCCCGCCCCAAACCACACCCACCACAACACACCACACCAGCAACACACGCTAAGCCAGCCCAAGACGTCTCTCTGGCCGAGGACATGACGCTTATTCGCTCCTCGCTTAAGAGGGTGAATATCGCCGAGATCCACACTCTCGCCGCGAAGCTTCGGCTAGCTAAGACACCTCTTGAAAAGGCTATAGCTATAGCCGAACACCCCGAACTCGTTTCCGCGTTCGATTAATTTCAAAATCATTAAAACACTGAACACAAACAAAAAACACTATACACAAAACACGCGGTGATAACTCAAACAAACACCATTGTTGTTTAAATTATGACCGCGCCAAACACTAACCTAACAATTACACATTCAACCTCCGGGCGTACCAAACCGAAAGGCGCTTCGCTTGTGTCATTTAATACGCGCAGCTTAAAATCCAACCTTAACGAAATTAAATTATTTTTGCAAGACAGGGAACCCGACTTTCTGCTCCTTCAGGAGACTTGGCTCAAACCAACTCAAATGAAGGGGCTGTCGATCCCTAAGTATAAATTAATCCGGAACGACGGTGCCAACGCGCGCGGCGGCACAGCAATTTACTATAGACGCAACCTACACTGCACACCTATACCCACTCCCGCGCTCACAAACATGGAAGCCACCATCTGTAGGCTGGCGATGACAGGACACCAGTCCTTAATCATCGCCTCAGTCTACATTAGATCAGGTACACACCCTCACCGCGCAGACTTCGAAACACTCACTTCACTAGGTACATCAATCATAATGTTCGGTGACTTTAACTCCAAACACACCGACTGGACATGCGAGACCACCACCACCTCTGGCCGCAGATTACTACACATCACCGAGGAGCTTGGCTATGATGTCATCTGTCCCTACGCGCCCACCCACTACCCGGACAATGTACAAAACCGACCCGACGTCCTGGACTTCGCGATCCTTAAAAACGTGTCGCTACGCCTCAGCTCGATCGAAACACTCGACGACCTGGGGTCCGATCACAGACCGGTGTCCCTAGTTCTAGGTCCCCAAGACCCACTAGACGCCCCCACCCCTCCTAAGAGGCTATTCACCAACTGGGACGGATACCGCTCCGCTCTCGAGACCGCTTTAGACTCCCCCGAGTCCCCGTTCCCTAACTCACCGGACAGCCTCGACAGCACTGACAAGATTGACAAAACCATCGACTCTCTAACGTCACTGGTGACCGAGAAGGCGAAGGAAAACTCGCGGGAGGTTGCGCTGCCAAAGCCCAAGCTCCCGCTGGCCATCCGGAACCTAATCCAAGCCAAAAACGCCGCTCTCCGGAGAGCCAAATTATACCCCACCCCCGAGTATAGGGCTACAGCTAATCGCCTTCAGCGACAAGTTAGGTCCCAATTAGCCGCTCTGAGACACTCCCGTTGGGAGGAACTCATGGCGGACATTACCCCATCCCATCTTGCGTACTATAGAATCGCGAAAGCGCTCCGTAGCGACGCCACCACTCACACCCCCCCGCTCACTCGCCCCGACGGCACCGTCGCCTTCGAAGACGACGAAAAAGCCGAGTGCTTTGCAGACAGCATAGCGGCGCAATGCACGCCTAGCACGCAGGAAACTAACCCGCAACACATTCGCGGAGCGGAGGAGGAGGTCCGCCGGCGGGCCGCCCTTCCACTCATTGACAACCCCCTAGACCCCGTCACGACAGACGAACTCAGACAGACCATTAGAAACTTTAAGCAACGCAAGGCCCCGGGCGCCGACGGCATCTCTAACAAGGCGCTCAAGCACTTTCCCATCCAAATGCTAACCTTGCTTACAATTCTCTTTAACGCATGTTTTGATCTGTGCTACTTCCCAGCCGCCTGGAAAGAAGCAATAGTGATAGGCATCCCCAAACCCGGAAAACCCGCGCACCTCCCCAGTAGCCATCGGCCTATCAGCCTCCTCAAGGGAGAATGGGGAAACTTTTCGAAAAGACTATACTGACCAGACTAAGAGAGCACCTCCTATCACCATCCGATCCAATTATCATTGACCATCAATTCGGCTTCAGAGCCAAACACTCCTGCCCCCAACAGATCCATCGCATAGTGGAGCACGCCCTAAGCGGCTTCCAACTTAATAAAAATAAAACTATTGCAGTCTTCTTCGACATCGCCAAAGCCTTTGACAAGGTTTGGCACGACGGATTAATCTTTAAATTATACCAATTAGAATTACCCGACCGCCTAGTTAGGTTAGTAGCCTCTTTTCTATCAAACCGTACCTTCCGATATACACACATCAAAAGTGTCTAGGGATCAAGCATTTTTATGCGGATTTCTTGAGATTGAGATGTGGCTTTGTAATAAATTTATGATTTTATAAATTTATATGGATCCTTTTTGGTGCATTTCATAATTTGAATCAGGAACTGTGAATCAAATTCGAGTAAAAGATGAAAATCAGCTGTCAATATTTTCCCTATAAAAACATACAACGCATTGAAGACATTATTAGTGCTACTGTTTCCCTACTACTGATTAAAACCAACGTTATTATGGAGCGGCGACGTCATTTAAGCAGGGAAGAAATGCTCAGAGCCGTGGGAATGATAGAAGCTGGTTCCCGGCAACGTACTGTGGCTTTAGCTCTGAATACAAGTCAGAGTGTTATCAGTCGACTTTGGACACGATACCGAAGCACTGGTACCGTGGCTGAGCGCCATGGAGGACGGTATCGCTGCACCACACGGAGACAAGACCGATACATTCAAATCTTAACTCGAAGAGCTCCAACAATAACCGCCATGATGTTAGCCGTGAGGCTTCATCACTCTTCAGGGAACTTAATTAGCGACCAAACAGTCAGAAACCGCTTGCATGAAGTGAACCTTCATTCCCGAAGACCGCTACGGGTACCACCTATAGCAATGCACAATCGTAGGATTCGATATCAATGGGCTCTTGAACACAGAAATTGGGCAGAAGAACAATGGCGTTTCGTGTGCTTTTCTGATGAGTCTCGTTTTGGTATGAGACCGGATACAAGACGTATACGACACTGGAGAACCCCTGGACGCCAACAGCGATTAAAATCCTGCTAGGAAGTCCATCCTTATAGTGGTGGAACCATCATGGTATGGGCGGGTATTTGGATCGGCGGAAGAACTGAGTTGATTTGGATCAGAGGCAACCTCAACGCTCAAATTTATGCTGAGACGATTGTATCAGACGTCATCGTTCCTCTACAAGTGCAAATCGGTCCCTTATTTCAGTTAATGCATGATAATGCACGACCGCACACCGCAAGAGTTGTAAGACAGACTCTCGCCGCAGCTAACATCAATGTCCTGCCCTGGCCTGCTCAGTCGCCAGACTTGAACCCGATTGAGCATGCATGGGATATGCTACAGAGAAGAGCTCTGCCGAATATGGAGGGTATCCAGTCGCAAGAAGACCTTTTTTTGTTGTTGCAACGAACATGGGCGGCCATTCCACAGCGTGATTTGGATGAACTCATTTTGAGTATGCCAAACCGATGTTCTTGTGTTGTTAGTGTTCGCGGTAGAAATACGGACTATTAATTGTTTAAGTTACCCAATAAAATTTTAGAGAAAACTGTTATTTCAGTCTTTTTTTCGAACTTTTGTGTTAGTGGTTCAAATGTCAAAAATCCCTTTATTAGGAAAATGGCAAATTTCTTTATTAATGCAAAGGTGACTTGGTTTATCGTTACTGTGACAAACGAAAACACTTTATTTGATGAATCCTTAAAGAAAATTTTAATTAATATCAATCAGGAGAAAAGTTATTGCAAAAATATATGTTGATCCCTAGACACTTTTGATGTGTGTAGATACGAAGGTTCATTATCTACGCCCCGCCCACTACGAGCCGATGTACCGCAGGGGTCCGCCCTCTCCCCTCTGCTATACACAGCGTACACCAATGACATCCCTAAGACCAAGGGTGTCGAGCTCGCTCTCTTCGCGGACGACACGGTCCTCTACTCTAGGGGAGCCAGTACAAATCAAATCATAGCCAAGCTCCAACCGGCAATCACAACACTTGGGAATTGGTTGCGCGATTGGAGGATCGACGTAAATCCGGACAAAAGTTCGGCCATTTGCTTCGATCCCAAGCGCCGCACCAAAACCATACAACACGGTGCGCGGTCTGTGCGAATGCAAGACATCGCAATACCGTGGCACCGCACAGTCAAATATCTAGGGATCATACTAGACAAAAAACTCACCTTCCGTGCACACATCACACGCGTAGTCGCGAACGCGCGCTTTTATATGAGCCGCCTCCACCCGATGCTCGGTAAAAACAGTAAAATGTCACTCCGTAACAAGCGAACGCTTTACAAAGTTTGCATACGCCCGGTCCTCACTTACGCGTCACCAGTGTTCGCACACGCGGACGAAGCGATTTTGAACAAACTTCAAGTGCTTCAAAATCGCTTCTGCCGCATAGCCACAGGGGCCCCGTGGTACGTCCGCAACGCGGATCTCCACAGGGACCTACAACTCGACACAATTCAAACACAAAACAGAGTGCTCGGAACGGTTCTTCAAAGCTGCAGAAGAGCACTATAACCCACTCATTAGATCGGCTTCGGGATCCGCCCCACACACTCCATCTCGCTTCAGGCCCCGTAGGCCCAAACACGCACTCACAGCCACACACAATAAACTCACACGCGATCTCGCGGCCCTCCTGGCCGCTGAGGATCCAACACTCGCGGTGAGTCCCCCCGCCCCCCCGACACAGAGAGGTTCGATTCCTCTCAGTCCCCTCCCGTTTCAAGTGCACTTGTCCTCTAAGCGCATTTTGCGTTATTTTAAAACTATGCACTAGTTTAAACTAACGCGGCGCCGCATCATCCCCCTCTCGGGGGTTGATCGCTTCAGATGAAGCTTGTAAGGCCCTTCTGGCCATAAGCATGAATAAAGGGTGTTTTTTAGTCAGTAAGAGTCTGACATAACCTTACAGCCGGCTGTAGGGTATCCATGAGGATTTCTCACCCTCTCCCCCGCCTGGGAGGAAACAAAAAAAAACAAAAAAAAAAAAACGCGCACAGACAGTTGAGTTTCAACAGCGATTTCGGAGCGAATCCAAAGGCGATCAAAGTGCAACAAAAGTGTTCAAGTGCGATAGTTTAGAGACTTGTATAGTGAAATTACAGTGTTTAGAGAGTGTTTTGTAATTAACATTGTGTGTTAATTGTATGAACTGTGTGGTGAATAAAGAACTGTCAAGCGTGAACTGGCATATAATTTCGAACCCCATCCCGTCACGTAACAATAGTATAATAGCCTTTCTAAAGTAAACAACTTTTAATGTGAGATTTAACTCATTTATGGGTAACTCAAGAATAAGAACTATAAACTTTATTATAAAAATGTATACCTTGACCCATAAAAGATCGGCAGTGGGTGTAATAGTAGACGAATAGTATTAGTGACGTCACCTGTAGAAAAAGACCTTGCAGTTCCAACTCAATCTATATAAGCCTATAGAAAACAGCAAGAGAAATATAACTGCCGATAAATGGTTTAGTTTAATTCCTCTGATTGCAGCAGAAAAACAAAAAAGAAATCCCACCTGATTTTTTTCCGAATAAGCATAGAGAACCAGGCAGCTCCTTATATGAGTTTACTAAAGATTATACCTTACTCTCCCATGTGCCAAAAAATACAAGGCTATCTTATTGATTTCATCTTCTCATCAAACGGAAACCGTAAATGATAAGACGAAAAAACCGATCATGATTGCTGACTATAATCATTCTAAAGGTGGAGTCGATGAAATTGACAAAAAATGATAGA